>OX940964.1:19211315-21711315 GCA_954870475.1 Euphrasia confusa
TTATTTTATCTTCCCTTTCTACTTCATTAAATCTCTAGAATAATCTATCCAAGACCCACTTGGAATATTCTAGATGATTTCTATAATGAAATAAGGAAATAAAATAATATAGGACTCTTCTACTTTCCATATTAATTAGATTCCTAATCCATGAATATTTTCATAAAATAGAAATAATCAATTTAGGAATCCTAATCAATTCCAAATTGATTCTTTTCCTAATCCATGAAAATTCCCAAAAATAGGAATACTCAAATAGGAAAAATCCGAACCAATTAGGAAAGTAAATCTCCGGACCGGGATAGCCCGGGGTGGGGATCCCCGGACCACCCTCGACCCACGCCTAGGAGGTGGCCGGCCACCATTGCCGGCGGCGCCTCCATGCATGGATCGATCGATCCTCATGGGATCGACCATGGGGATGGTCGATCCTTGTCCCGTTGCCCTCACGATCATCTCCTTCGTCACGCGTCTTCTCCGGCGGTCGTTTCGGCATCGATCCAACGTAAAATAAATTACATAATCTAAATTACAATTCCGGTATCGATTCTATACATGAAATCGACCCTATACAATTTCCGGAAAAAGGTAGAACGTAATAATAAATCCTAAATTCGGTCAACCCCTGAATTTTTACTATTACAAGCATTCACCACCAAAAACGAATCTCGACATGTCCGAGAGTTTAATTAAACCAACAATCACATGACAAAATAATTAAACGAATAATCATCAAGCCATAATAGTCGGAACCCTGCAAGGTAGAAAAATTTTATCGAAAATACCGCGAACGTAAACCACGCTCTGATACCAATTGTTGGAATTCGATATCCCGGGCTATTAAAATTGCGGAAACAATAACCCGATCAAAAACCATTCGCCGGAGATCGCATGAACACCGACTCATCCGCCGGAGTCCGACCTTCGGAGACCACGCGCCCGAAGACGCGTAGCCCACCCCCGGCCGAACCCCCGCGAGCCGGGTTCATGCGATCGAACATCGCGTTCGATGGGGCTGCATCCGGCAGCCCCCGGCAGCAGGTCCGGCGACCTGCTGCTCGCCGTGGAGGAGTCCCACCGTCGAGGTGGGGAGGTGGCGGCACCAGCCCGCCACCGCCGGCGATCGCTCCCCGCGATCGCTCCCCTCGGCCGAAGCCGAGGGCTCCTCTTAGCCGCCGAACCCTAGGCGTGCGATGCCACGCGGTCCGGTGGCTTCGCCACCACCACGTGGTCGTTCGTCTAATCCGGGTTCGATCCTTCGGATCTTGCGTTCTACGGTATTCTCGATAAATCCAAAATCGAACAAATCAAGGGGGTTTAGATTTTTACCTTTCGATTCGTTGTTCGGAGAAACGAATTCAAGATGACCTTTGAATCTTCCCACGTATTCCTTGCACTCCGTTCGAACGTCGGGTGGGCGACGATCTATCGAACTCCTATGGATCTCCTTCAACTCTCTAGACTAATCAAGTATGATTATCTTGTCTTGTCTATTATGAAGGCCATGTAGTGCTTTTATAGGCTACGTAGGGGATCTAAAGGAGGTGGAATATTGGGCTTCCAATATTGAAGATTAAATTGAGCCCACTGCCCAAGTCCATTAATCCTTATCAATATTAATTAATTTATTTTCCACTATATAAATTAATTGCACTCCCAATATTAAACCATATTATATCCAAATAATATTTCTCCGGTAGTATTATTTATTCCGTGTATTTAAGATATAAATATCCATGAATAAAATTTATTTATTGCTTAATAAATTTATTCATCTCTTTTATCCGAGACTAGTACCACTCAACCTTATTTATTATGCGGAATTAAATCCACTCGCGAGGTTTACATAATAAATCCTTATGAGCTCATCTCGGGGATATTATCAACCCTTCCGGGATACACTGTCCCGTCAAGAATTCACGGCATGCCATATATAAAATATAGTGACCCAACTTAACCGGTAATTGACCCAATAATTAAACCGGTCAATTCCTTTGGTAAATCAAAGTCACTTATACTAAATATACACACCCGCAATTGTATCGGGGATTAAGAATAAAATACACTGAGTCTCAAATCAATTATCGCCGAGCAAACCTAATTGATGAGTCTCAATCGATCCGCTCAATACACCAAGTGTACAAGTGTGATAAAATAATTAAGACAAATTATTTTCTCTCTCACACAACGACTATACCGATGGATTGGTCCGTGTCCATCTAGGTCGTGAGCATCTGTTCGATTAAATACGAGTAACCGATAGTATGATCTTCTGTGTGACGTCGCACACCATACTAACTACAACGTATCTAATCCAGGACTATAATTTGCATGTATTTAATTAACAATAATTAAAAGCAAATGAATGTTCGTTATTAATAGGTAAATGAAAGTGTACAAGGAGTTCAGAATACTCAAATCTAGACATTAAGTATACTACTCCAGCAGACAAGTCATTGGAGGAGAATTCTTGTAATTCCTTTTACGAGAAACATTGATTAAGTTTATCAAACAATGCCTAATTTGTCTTTCCAAAACCGATTTCAAGTCGACTCATTCTCACCCCGGGGAGTGGAATGGAGCCAAAGCCACTTGGTCATGTCGAGGACACAAATTAGAGACTTTCGTGTCATTTGATGACTAGATCGATTGTCTGCTCGGCTCCCTCATTTATGAGAGATAGGGTTGTTCGCATGGTGAATCACTGGTTAGAAACTTCGAGTTTCACTTATGATTCTCCGCGTCTTGATTTACAAGATTAAATGAATCAAGTAATTGGGAGTCAATTGTAAAAGTATTTTGGTGTAGTAAACGTCCACACTATCGTGGCTTGCTACATTGAATGGGATTTTGGAACGATTGATGTAGACAGTTATAGAAGGGAGTAAAGGAGCGTATGTTAACGTAAACGTCCACACTATCGTGGCTTGCGGTGAATATGCGTGTCCCAAACAATCTTCTTAGATACTGAGTAATGGTTTACACTTAGGTACGCTTCTTAGTATTCTTCCCATCGAAGTAACGCTAATGATGATGTACGACCGAAGGAAATCTAATTGCTAAATCATTTGGATAGGTAAACGTCCACACTATCGTGGCTTGCCATATCTGATGGGATTTTAGATGTGATTAGTGGTTTAATGATATTATTTGAGGGAGATAATATCGGAGATTAAATCGATTGTTTGTTGTTATATGTGCTCATAGATTAGGATATGGCTTTGAACCCACTTTCTGTGATACGTAAGGATTTTAAACTCATTGGTCCCTAAATGTAATAATTGGAATAGAGATCTAGACATTGTTCAGACTGTTGAAGAGTACTGGTTAGTACTCAGTAAGCTTTGTCCTCCCGAGCCTATTGACATAGGCGGCTAGACAAGAAGCGATGAGGATACTCATAAAGGCCAGTCGCTTCGAGGAAACGCTTAAACACGTTTTTGAGATGATTGACCTTTTAGACGAGTTGAGACGGAAATCGCAAGCTCTTGTAGCCAATGCCAAAGGTTTCGAACCTAAGGGAAAAATCGGGGGAAAGGAAAAGCAAGCAAAGAAACCCAGTGGTCCTAGGTTTCTTGGACCACGAGATGGGACGAGAAAGCCATGAGGCAAGAGTTCTCGATGCAAACAGTCTGGGTACTGGAAGTCTGATTATCCTCTCAAAGAAAGTACGAAATTCTTCTTTAGTCGTAAAACATAGTCAGTGGTATTATCTACCGGAACCTGGTGTGTAGATATGGAACCACTGACGGTATGTGCATTTTAAATGCAAAGGTTCCAGGAAACCTAACAACTTGGAAAAGAAGAAATCGTAGTCTACATGAGCAATGCTGTAGAGGAGGCAGCAGTTGCAGTGGAGGACATTTTATAAGATTTCATTTTGAGTTATTGCTTTTATGTACCTTTCATATTAGAAAGAACTTTGTTCTGGATTTCTAATAAATGGATATTTTATTTCTTTTTATCATTTGATGGTTATAAGAAGAAATAATGATATTATCTATTTTGGTACATTGGCTAGCAATATATAAATGATGAATCTTGAGTCCACCACGATGCAACGAACCGTAGTATGAAACTCGTTTTACTAATAAGAGATTTCTTTATCAATTATACTTGTGGATTCTTATGCTGAGTCATGTTTATTCAAATAAGAAGTTCAAAGGTCGAAAATTGATATTTGATCAATTAAGTTGAGGGAGTGGACCTTCCGACCTAAGAATCTAATTTGGAAGATAATATGACTAAGCAATCCTTTATGGATATAAGATGTAAGATCCGGACAAGTATAAGAATTGATTGACTCTGATATATGCAGACCTATGTCTACTCAGACAATAAGGTACGAGTACTTCATTTGATGATTACTCGAGAAATGGATTAGAATACCTGATGTGCCACAAAAGCAAGTGTTTTGACAAGTCAATGGACACCAAGCAATTGTGGAGAACCATCAAGGTATATCCATTTGTAGCCTGCGATTTGATCGCGGAGGCAAGTACCTGTCTGAGGAATGCATGACATACTAATCAGAGATTGGGATTTGATCCCAAATGACTACACCATACACTGTTGTGTAGAAATGGTGTGTCGCAAACAATAAAACCATGAGTTATACGGAACTACCTATGTTCTATGGATATGTCTGGAAACAACGGGGCATTCAAATGCGGTTGTAGAATATCCTAGAAGAACAAAAGATGTGTGTTCAATAGTACTATGAACCAGAAGGACGTTATAAGTTCTAACGCCCGGTTCTTAGAGAAAGACTATATGATGAACCACAAGCCCAAAGTGACATGATACTTTGAAATGAGAGAGAAAGATTAAGACTTAGAACCAGCCGAACCGAGTAGCGGTACACCACTAACTGCACCTACTGTTATCACTGTTTATACACCAGAATGCCGTTGTAGTGGGAGGTTGTGGGACAACCGAAGATATTCATAAGACTAGGAGAGTCTTCGGACTCTGGACCTAGTATACATGAAATCGATCCCTGGATCTACATAAAGGCCGTACTAGATCTAAATGTGCCTTCTTGGAGAGCAATAAGGATTATTGCTAAGAGGCGAGATCATTTAGAATACAAGCTTAGTTGATCCATTTATGGATTGAAACAAAGCATTGAGTTCGTGGTACTTGCAAATTGATGAGATAGTCCATTTTATGGATTCATCAAAAGCATAGACGAATCGTGTGTATTGGAAACGTGATGGAAAACAAGGTGGTGTTTCTCGGAGGTTTTATGTAGATAACATTTTATCATTGGTAACAATGTAAAGATGTTGTCAGACATAAAATGATGGTTGTCTAGAAAAATCGATATATGAGATGAAGAAGAAGTTAGAGCATGTTCTTAAGATCTAGGATCTCAAGAAAAGAACATTGTACTTCTCCTGGACATCTTACATATATATGATTATGGTTCGTTTTAACATGCAAGATTCCGAGAAAGGTTCTTTACCTTTCAGAGACGGAATGCATTTATCTAAGGATATGTGTTTTGGAACACAAAAGGAGATAGAAGCAATAAAAGCAGTTTCCTACACTTTGAGTGTGGAAAGCTTAATAAATGCAATGTTGAAAACGAGAACCTGATATCGGCTATGCGGTTAGCATAGTGGGAGGATATCAAGGTAATCCTGGATAGGAATATTCGACTGCCGTAAAAGTACTTTCGAAGTACTGTTCTAGACTACGAAGCAGACGAGAATTTCCTTTGGATTACATTCTCTTAGATTTCTAATCAAATGAGGACCAGTGTAAGTCGATATCAGGCTATGTGTTTCACTATTGAAGGAGAAGAAGTTTTAACATGGAAGAGTGATAAGCACGATGCTTTTCGGACTCTGCCATGGGTAACCAAATAGCGGCCTCAGAGGCAGCGGAAGTTTTGGTATAACTCCAGGATAATCTCTGGGACTTAGATGTGATTCTTAATTTGCCAAAGGCTATGTAAATAGCGGTGCAGTGGCAAATGGTAAGAAATCACAAGTCCATAAGTGTAAGATAACACATAGTGCAAGTACCACCTGATACGAGTCGTCGTCGAGGGAGACGACGCTGTAGTCACCAAGATAACTTCAGAGCGGCAACCTAGAGTGCTCATTCACATAGTACTTCTTGGAAGTACAACTTAAGCACGTGATGAGTATGGGAGTCGGGAGTTTGGAGGAAATGACTAGACCTTAGTACAAGTGGGAGATTGTTGGAGTTGTGTACTTAATGTCTAGATTTAAGTGACAGAAACTCACGATCCATTGCCATTAATCTATTTAACTAAATGAACAATTGTTTGCATTTATTTAAATATATGCAAATCATAGTCCTGGATTTTATACGTTGTAGTTAGTATGGTGTGTCGGGCCCCACACAGAAGATCATACTATCGGTTACTCGTATTTAATCAAACAGTAGCTCACGACCTAGATGGACACGGACCAATCCATCGGTATAGTCGTTGTGTGAGAGAGAAAATAATTTGTCTTAATTATTTTATCACACTTGTACACTTGGTGTATTGAGCGGATCGTTGATATTCATCGATTAGGATTGCCGGCGATAATCGATTCGAGTCTCAGTGTATTTTATTCTTAATCCCCGAAACTATTGCGGGTGTGTATATTTAATATAAGTGACTTTGATTTACCAAAGGAATTAACCGATTTAATTATTGGGTTAATTACCGGTTAAGTTGGGTCACTATATTTTATATATGGCATGCCGTGAATACTTGACGGGAAAGTGTATCCCGTAAGGGTTGATAATATCCCCGAGATGAGTTCATAAGGAATTATTATGTAAACCCTGCAGGTGGATTCGTTCCGCATAATAATTAAGGTTGAATGGTACTAGTCTCGGATATAAGAGATGAATAAATTAATTAGCAATAAATTAATTTTATTCATGGATATTTATATCTTAAATACACGGAATAAATAATACTACCGGAGAAATATTATTTGATATAATATGGTTTAATATTGGGAGTGCAATTAATTTTATATAGTGGAAAATAGAATTAATTAATATTGATAAGGATTAATGGACTTGAGCATTGGGCTCAATTTAATCTTCAATATTGGAAGCCCAATATTCCACCTCCTTTAGATCCCCTACGTAGCCTATAAAAGCACTACACGGTCTTCTCTATTCTCATAACTTGAAGATCACAATTCTAGAGAGAGAAAGTAGAGAGAAGGATCCATGGAGTTCGGTAGATCGTCGCCCACACGACGTCCGGGCTAGTGCAAGGAATACGTGGGAAGATCTCAAGGTCATCAAATTGAGTTCTACGTTTTTCCGAACAACGAGAACGAGGTAAATCGTAAAACCCTCTTTATGATTTTATCGTTTAATTATCGTGAAAGTATCATGAACCAAGATCCGAAAGACGCGACCCATGACGAGGACGAACCGGGCGGTGGTGGTCGAAGACCACCGGACCGCCGACGGATCGTCGGCTCGGCTGGAGGGGTCGAGAGGGCGAGAGCCTCGGCTGGACGCCGAGAATCGATCTTGCCCTAGCTGGGCACGAACCCTTGCTGCCCGAGCAGCACCGCTCGCACGGTGCTGCCTCCGCTCACGCGGAGGGGCTGCCGCTCGCGCGTCTGGACCGCCGCTCGAGCGGCGGTGGCTGGTGGTGATCGCAAGCCATGGTTCGCCGTGGCTGGTCGTGCGATCACCGGGGGCGGCTGGGCGTGCATAAGGGGCTGCCAAGGGCAGCCCTAGGCGGCTGCCGTGTACAGCCGCGAGCCCCATACGGGGGCTCGACCGGACAGCCGCGGGCTATCCCCGCGGCGGCTTGTTTGGTTGAGTCCGGCTTCGTGGTGGTTCGTGGCGAGATGTTCCGGCAACCGGGAGTCGATTGGAGTTGTTATTCCGCAATTCGACAACTCCGGATATTCGATCTCCAAAGGATTTCGGTCGGAATTAATTAGATAATTTATTTATTTAAATTTATTAATTCCGGGATATCGATTTCCAACATCATTGAGGGACGACTCCGTGAGTATGTTAACCACCTCTTGTCCAGCTTCCACGCTATGTCTCAACGTCATCTTGAGGTCATTCTTAATGTCCTCATCAGTTGTGACAACAGTGGATCTAGAAAGCTCGACAGTTTGAACATTGTCTAGATTTCGTTTCCAATCATTACTATATGGAACCAGTGAGTTTTCATCTTTAAGTATATCACAAAGTGGGGTCACAGTCATTCTTAACCTATAAGCACATAAAACAAACAAACAATTTAATACCGATATTATCTCCCTTGAATAATATCATTAAATTACTAATTACATCTAAAATCCCATCAGATATGGCAAGTCACGTTTGTGTGGACGTTTACCTACCCAAATGATTTAGCAATTAGATTTTCTTCGGTCGTACATCATTATAGCGTTACTTCGTTGGGAAGAATACTATAAAGCGTACCTAAGTGTAAACCATCACTCAGTACTAAGGTGAGTCGTTTGGAACCGCTACGTCACCGCAAGCCACGTTTGTGTGGACGTTTACGATAACTGTCTACATCAATTATTCCAAAATCCCATTCACTGAAGCAAGCCACGTTTGTGTGAACGTTTACTATACCAAAAGATTTTTATAATTGACATCCAATTACTTGATCCATTTAATCTTGTAAATCAATACGCGGAGAATCATAAGTGAAACTCGAAGTTTCTTACCAGTGATTCACCATGCGAACGACCCTATCTCTCATAAATGAGGGAGCCGAGCAGACAATCGATCCACCTTTAAAAGGATGGTACGAAGGTCTCTAATTTGTGTCCTCGACATGACCAAGTGGCTTTGGCTCCATTCCACTCCCCGGGGTGAGAATGAGTCGACTTGAAATCAGTTTTGGAAAGACAAATTAGGCATTGTTTGACAAACTTAATCAATGATTCTCGTAGGAGGAATTACAAGAACTCTCCTCCAATAACTTATCTATATAAATTTCAAAAGTTTATAAAAGTCACCAAGAGAGCAGTAATGGAGACCATGGGAATGTTTCCATTCTCTCTCCCACTTAGCTTTTTACAAGAAAGGGATACGCTATCTAGTGCATAAAATAAACACACATAGCATGCATACATGTAATAAAGCACATAGTATTATCACATAATCAAAATAATACTAGAATATTATTTTCCAACTATTATGGCTTTATCGCATCCCCGTATGCATCTTCTAGTCTTCAGTCTTCGTCTTTGAATGCTCAATGTGACGGGAATATTAATTCCAATATTTAAATCTATTTATTTTTAATAAATCCAAAAGATACTTAATTAATAATAATTAAGTCAATCGAATAAATCAAAAATAAAATTAAATATTATTAATATTTTTATTTATTTTATTTTCCTTTTCTATTTCATTAAATCTCTAGAATAATCTATCCAAGATCCACTTGGAATATTCTAGAAGATTTACATAATGAAATAAGGAAATAAAATAATTTAGGACTCTTCTACTTTCCAAATTAATTAGATTTCTAATCCATGAATATTTCCACAAAATAGAAATAATCAATTATGAATCCTAATTAATTCCAAATTGATTCTTTTCCTATTCCATGAGTGTTCCCAAAAATAAGAACACTCAAAATAAGAAAACCAAACCAATTAGGAAAGCGAATCACCGGACCGGAATAGCATGGGGTGGGGATCCCCACGCCACCACCGGACCGCCGCCATGAAGGTGGCCGGCCACCGTCGCCGGCGGCCCCTCCTCCCGCGATCGATCCCTCGACCATGGGGATGGCCGAGAGGGTCCTCCCCTCTCGTTCGTCTCCTCCGTCACACGTCTTCTCCGACGGTCGTTTCGGCATCGATCCAACGAAAAATAAATTACAAATTTATTTCTACATAATCCGGTATCGATTCTATACATGAAATCGACCCTATACATTTTCCAGAAAAAGATAGAACAATAATAAAACCTAAATTCGGTCAACCCCCAAATTTTTACTATTACAAGCATTCACCACACAAAACGAATCTCGACATGTCCGAGAATTTAATAATCCAACAATTATGACAAAATAATTAACAATAATTAAACAAGCCATAATAGTCGGAAATCTTGCAAGGTAGAACAATTATATCGTAAATACCGCGAACGTAAACCACGCTCTGATACCAATTGTTGGAATTCGATATCCCGGAGTTGCCGGAATTGCGGAACATGACAACTCCGATCAAAAACCCTTCGCCGGATAACACGCGAACACCGCGTACGAGCCGGAGCCCGAACCGAACGCGCGACGTGGCCGAAGCCATGCGCACGCCCAGCCCGAGCCCCCGCACGCGGGGCTCGCGATCGCATGTTGCTATCGCTAGGAGCGATTGATCGGGGCTGCTCCGGCAGCCCCCCAGCAGCAAGTCCGGCGACTTGCTGCTCGCCGTGGAGGGGCGGCTCGATCGACGAGCCGCTGCGGGCGCACCAGCCTGTTGGAGTTGTGTACTTAATGTCTAGATTTAAGTAACGGAAACTCACGATCCATTGCCATTAATCTATTTAATTAAATAAACAATTATTTGCGTTTAATTATTTATAATTAAATATATGCAAATTATAGTCCTGGATTATATACGTTGTAGTTAGTATGGTGTGCGACGTCACACAGAAGATCATACTATCGGTTACTCGTATTTAATCGAACAGTTGCTCACGACCTAGATGGACACGGACCAATCCATCGGTATAGTCGTTGTGTGAGAGAGAAAATAATCTGTCTTGATTATTTTATCACACTTGTACACTTGGTGTATTGGGCGGATCGTTGAGATTCATCGATTAGGATTGCCGGCGATAATCGATTCGAGTCTCAGTGTATTTTATTCTTAATCCCCGAAACTATTGCGGGTGTGTATATTTAATATAAGTGACTTTGATTTACCAAAGGAATTAACCGATTTAATTATTGGGTTAATTACCGGTTAAGTTGGGTCACTATATTTTATATATGACATGCCGTGAATACTTGACGGGAAAGTGTATCCCGGAAGGGTTGATAATATCCCCGAGATGAGTTCATAAGGAATTATTATGTAAACCCTGCAGGTGGATTCGTTCCGCATAATAATTAAGGTTGAATGGTACTAGTCTCGGATATAAGAGATGAATAAATTAATTAGCAATAAATTAATTTTATTCATGGATATTTATATCTTAAATACACGGAATAAATAATACTACCGGAGAAATATTATTTGATATAATATGGTTTAATATTGGGAGTGCAATTAATTTTATATAGTGGAAAATAGAATTAATTAATATTGATAAGGATTAATGGACTTGAGCATTGGGCTCAATTTAATCTTCAATATTGGAAGCCCAATATTCCACCTCCTTTAGATCCCCTACGTAGCCTATAAAAGCACTACACGGTCTTCTCTATTCTCATAACTTGAAGATCACAATTCTAGAGAGAGAAAGTAGAGAGAAGGATCCATGGAGTTCGGTAGATCGTCGCCCACACGACGTCCGGGCTAGTGCAAGGAATACGTGGGAAGATCTCAAGGTCATCAAATTGAGTTCTACGTTTTTCCGAACAACGAGAACGAGGTAAATCGTAAAACCCTCTTTATGATTTTATCGTTTAATTATCGTGAAAGTATCATGAACCAAGATCCGAAAGACGCGACCCATGACGAGGACGAACCGGGCGGTGGTGGTCGAAGACCACCGGACCGCCGACGGATCGTCGGCTCGGCTGGAGGGGTCGAGAGGGCGAGAGCCTCGGCTGGACGCCGAGAATCGATCTTGCCCTAGCTGGGCACGAACCCTTGCTGCCCGAGCAGCACCGCTCGCACGGTGCTGCCTCCGCTCACGCGGAGGGGCTGCCGCTCGCGCGTCTGGACCGCCGCTCGAGCGGCGGTGGCTGGTGGTGATCGCAAGCCATGGTTCGCCGTGGCTGGTCGTGCGATCACCGGGGGCGGCTGGGCGTGCATAAGGGGCTGCCAAGGGCAGCCCTAGGCGGCTGCCGTGTACAGCCGCGAGCCCCATACGGGGGCTCGACCGGACAGCCGCGGGCTATCCCCGCGGCGGCTTGTTTGGTTGAGTCCGGCTTCGTGGTGGTTCGTGGCGAGATGTTCCGGCAACCGGGAGTCGATTGGAGTTGTTATTCCGCAATTCGACAACTCCGGATATTCGATCTCCAAAGGATTTCGGTCGGAATTAATTAGATAATTTATTTATTTAAATTTATTAATTCCGGGATATCGATTTCCAACATCATTGAGGGACGACTCCGTGAGTATGTTAACCACCTCTTGTCCAGCTTCCACGCTATGTCTCAACGTCATCTTGAGGTCATTCTTAATGTCCTCATCAGTTGTGACAACAGTGGATCTAGAAAGCTCGACAGTTTGAACATTGTCTAGATTTCGTTTCCAATCATTACTATATGGAACCAGTGAGTTTTCATCTTTAAGTATATCACAAAGTGGGGTCACAGTCATTCTTAACCTATAAGCACATAAAACAAACAAACAATTTAATACCGATATTATCTCCCTTGAATAATATCATTAAATTACTAATTACATCTAAAATCCCATCAGATATGGCAAGTCACGTTTGTGTGGACGTTTACCTACCCAAATGATTTAGCAATTAGATTTTCTTCGGTCGTACATCATTATAGCGTTACTTCGTTGGGAAGAATACTATAAAGCGTACCTAAGTGTAAACCATCACTCAGTACTAAGGTGAGTCGTTTGGAACCGCTACGTCACCGCAAGCCACGTTTGTGTGGACGTTTACGATAACTGTCTACATCAATTATTCCAAAATCCCATTCACTGAAGCAAGCCACGTTTGTGTGAACGTTTACTATACCAAAAGATTTTTATAATTGACATCCAATTACTTGATCCATTTAATCTTGTAAATCAATACGCGGAGAATCATAAGTGAAACTCGAAGTTTCTTACCAGTGATTCACCATGCGAACGACCCTATCTCTCATAAATGAGGGAGCCGAGCAGACAATCGATCCACCTTTAAAAGGATGGTACGAAGGTCTCTAATTTGTGTCCTCGACATGACCAAGTGGCTTTGGCTCCATTCCACTCCCCGGGGTGAGAATGAGTCGACTTGAAATCAGTTTTGGAAAGACAAATTAGGCATTGTTTGACAAACTTAATCAATGATTCTCGTAGGAGGAATTACAAGAACTCTCCTCCAATAACTTATCTATATAAATTTCAAAAGTTTATAAAAGTCACCAAGAGAGCAGTAATGGAGACCATGGGAATGTTTCCATTCTCTCTCCCACTTAGCTTTTTACAAGAAAGGGATACGCTATCTAGTGCATAAAATAAACACACATAGCATGCATACATGTAATAAAGCACATAGTATTATCACATAATCAAAATAATACTAGAATATTATTTTCCAACTATTATGGCTTTATCGCATCCCCGTATGCATCTTCTAGTCTTCAGTCTTCGTCTTTGAATGCTCCATGTGACGGGAATATTAATTCCAATATTTAAATCTATTTATTTTTAATAAATCCAAAAGATACTTAATTAATAATAATTAAGTCAATCGAATAAATCAAAAATAAAATTAAATATTATTAATATTTTTATTTATTTTATTTTCCTTTTCTATTTCATTAAATCTCTAGAATAATCTATCCAAGATCCACTTGGAATATTCTAGAAGATTTACATAATGAAATAAGGAAATAAAATAATTTAGGACTCTTCTACTTTCCAAATTAATTAGATTTCTAATCCATGAATATTTCCACAAAATAGAAATAATCAATTATGAATCCTAATTAATTCCAAATTGATTCTTTTCCTATTCCATGAGTGTTCCCAAAAATAAGAACACTCAAAATAAGAAAACCAAACCAATTAGGAAAGCGAATCACCGGACCGGAATAGCATGGGGTGGGGATCCCCACGCCACCACCGGACCGCCGCCATGAAGGTGGCCGGCCACCGTCGCCGGCGGCCCCTCCTCCCGCGATCGATCCCTCGACCATGGGGATGGCCGAGAGGGTCCTCCCCTCTCGTTCGTCTCCTCCGTCACACGTCTTCTCCGACGGTCGTTTCGGCATCGATCCAACGAAAAATAAATTACAAATTTATTTCTACATAATCCGGTATCGATTCTATACATGAAATCGACCCTATACATTTTCCAGAAAAAGATAGAACAATAATAAAACCTAAATTCGGTCAACCCCCAAATTTTTACTATTACAAGCATTCACCACACAAAACGAATCTCGACATGTCCGAGAATTTAATAATCCAACAATTATGACAAAATAATTAACAATAATTAAACAAGCCATAATAGTCGGAAATCTTGCAAGGTAGAACAATTATATCGTAAATACCGCGAACGTAAACCACGCTCTGATACCAATTGTTGGAATTCGATATCCCGGAGTTGCCGGAATTGCGGAACATGACAACTCCGATCAAAAACCCTTCGCCGGATAACACGCGAACACCGCGTACGAGCCGGAGCCCGAACCGAACGCGCGACGTGGCCGAAGCCACGCGCACGCCCAGCCCGAGCCCCCGCACGCGGGGCTCGCGATCGCATGTTGCTATCGCTAGGAGCGATTGATCGGGGCTGCTCCGGCAGCCCCCCAGCAGCAAGTCCGGCGACTTGCTGCTCGCCGTGGAGGGGCGGCTCGATCGACGAGCCGCTGCGGGCGCACCAGCCTGTTGGAGTTGTGTACTTAATGTCTAGATTTAAGTAACGGAAACTCACGATCCATTGCCATTAATCTATTTAATTAAATAAACAATTATTTGCGTTTAATTATTTATAATTAAATATATGCAAATTATAGTCCTGGATTATATACGTTGTAGTTAGTATGGTGTGCGACGTCACACAGAAGATCATACTATCGGTTACTCGTATTTAATCGAACAGTTGCTCACGACCTAGATGGACACGGACCAATCCATCGGTATAGTCGTTGTGTGAGAGAGAAAATAATCTGTCTTGATTATTTTATCACACTTGTACACTTGGTGTATTGGGCGGATCGTTGAGATTCATCGATTAGGATTGCCGGCGATAATCGATTCGAGTCTCAGTGTATTTTATTCTTAATCCCCGAAACTATTGCGGGTGTGTATATTTAATATAAGTGACTTTGATTTACCAAAGGAATTAACCGATTTAATTATTGGGTTAATTACCGGTTAAGTTGGGTCACTATATTTTATATATGACATGCCGTGAATACTTGACGGGAAAGTGTATCCCGGAAGGGTTGATAATATCCCCGAGATGAGTTCATAAGGAATTATTATGTAAACCCTGCAGGTGGATTCGTTCCGCATAATAATTAAGGTTGAATGGTACTAGTCTCGGATATAAGAGATGAATAAATTAATTAGCAATAAATTAATTTTATTCATGGATATTTATATCTTAAATACACGGAATAAATAATACTACCGGAGAAATATTATTTGATATAATATGGTTTAATATTGGGAGTGCAATTAATTTTATATAGTGGAAAATAGAATTAATTAATATTGATAAGGATTAATGGACTTGAGCATTGGGCTCAATTTAATCTTCAATATTGGAAGCCCAATATTCCACCTCCTTTAGATCCCCTACGTAGCCTATAAAAGCACTACATGGTCTTCTCTATTCTCATAAGTTGAAGATCACAATTCTAGAGAGAGAAAGTAGAGAGGAGGATCCATGGAGTTCGGTAGATCGTCGCCCACACGACGTCCGGGCTAGTGCAAGGAATACGTGGGAAGATCTCAAGGTCGTCAAATTGAGTTCTTCGTTTTTCCGAACAACGAGAACGAGGTAAATCGTAAAACCCTCTTTATGATTTTATCGTTTATTTATCGTGAAAATATCATGAACCAAGATCCGATGGCGAGACCCATATCGAGGTTGAACCGGGCGGTGGTGATCGAAGATCACCGGACCGCCGGCGGCTCAACGGCTCGACGGGATGGGTCGAGGGGGCGTGAGCCTCGGCTGGACGCCGAGGGCTCGAACGCACGGGCTCGGCCACGAGCTACGGGTTTTCCCGTAGCGGATTCGCGGGCTGTCCGAGCCCTCCCCGTGCACGTTCAGCGGGCTGCTGCGAGCAGCCCCGTACGCGTCGCACGAGGCTCCAGCGGGCTGCTGGAGCAGCCCCGCTCGCACGGTGCGAGCACCTCTCGCGCGGGCTGGTCGCCGCTCGCACGGCTGGACCGCCGCTCGCGCGGCGGTGGGCTGTTGGTGATCGCAAGCCACGGCTGGACCGTGGCTGGTCGTGCGATCACCGGGCGAGGGCTGGGCGTGCCAAGGGGGCTGCCAAGGGCAGCCCTAGGCGGCTGCCTTGAACAGCCGCGAGTCCCACGAGGGGACTCGACCGAACAGCCGCGGTTTGCCGCGGTTAGGGTTTTGGTTGAGTCCGGCGCTTCGTGGTGGTTCGTGGCGGATTGTTCCTGCAACCGGGAGTCGATTGGGTTGTCGGTTCCGCAATTTAAACAATCCGGATATTCGATCTCCGTAGGATTTCGGTCGGAATTAATTAGATAATTTATTTAGTTAAATTTATTAATTCCGGGATATCGATTTCCAACACAGCCGCCCGCCCGGCGATCGTGCCCTAGGGCATCGATCGCCCCCTCGGCTTCGGCCGAGGGCTCCCATGCACGCGTCCCCGGCATCCAGCCGGGGTTCGCTTGGTTCGATCCCCACGGGGATCGATCGCCGGCGGTCCGGCGGCTCACGCCGCCACCACCCGTTCGATCCTCGTTTCGGGGTTCATCCTCGGATCTTGGTTCGTCGGTATTTACAATATATTAACGATTAAAAATATAGAGGGGGTTTTCTCGATTTTACCTCGTTCTCGTTGTCCGGAAAAACGAAGAACTTCGATGACCTTGAAGCCTTCCCACGTATTCCTTGCACTAGCTTGAACGTCGTGTGGGCGACGATCCTCCAAGCTTATGGATCTCCTTCACAACTCTCTAGAACTATCAACTAATGATATTCTTGTCTTGTGTTCTAATTGTGAAGACCATGTAGTACTTTTATAGGCTACGTAGGGGACCTCAAGGAAGTAGAATATTGGGCTTCCAATATTAATTATTAAATTGAGCCCAAGCCCAAATATATTAATCCATTAATATTAATTATATGATTAATTCCACTATATAAATATAATTGCACTCCCAATATTTACCATATTATATCAAATAATATTCTTCCGGTAGTATTATTTATTCCGTATGTTTAAGATATAAATATCCATGAATAAATATTTATTTATTGCATAATAAAATTTATTCATCTCTTATATCTGAGATTAGTACCACTCAACTTTATTATTATGCGGGAACAAATCCACTCGCGAGGTTTACATAATAAATCCTTATGAGCTCATCTCAGGGATATTATCAACCCTTATCGGGACATACTTTCCCGTCAAGAATTCACAGCATGTCATACATAAAATACGGTGACCCAACTTTACCGGAAATTAACTGGTTATTCTAATCAATCAATTCCTTTGGAAAATCAAAGCCACCTATATTATATGCACACACCCGCAATAATATCAGGGATTAAGAATAGAATACTCAGAGATTTAAATCGATTATCAAAGGCAATCCTAATCGATAAATCTCAAGCAGATCCGCTCAATACACCAAGTGTACATGTATGATAAAATAATCAAGACCAATTATTTTCTCACTCATACAACGACTATACCGATGGATGCGTTCTTGTCCATCTAGGTCGTGAGCAACCGTTCGATTATATACGAGTGACTGATAGTATGATCTTCCGTGTGACGTCGCACACCATACTAAATACAACGTATAAAATCCAGAACCATAATTTGCATTTAATTAATAAAGCAAATGAATGTTTATTTATAAATAGATAAATGAAAGTGTACAAGGAGTTCAAATCACTTAAGTCTAGACATTAAGTATACTACTCCATCAGCCACAAGGTATCATCATCAAGCATTTATGTTTTTTTCTTTTTTTTTTTCATTTGCAAAGTGTATTAATTTGCAAACTGTATTAACGTTTTAGTATATTTTTGTTTATATATATATTTAGGTTGCGCTAATGTTTTTTCACCATCCGCAACTCCGAAGTTGGAGGACTTCTTTGGCGGGGCTCACCACTAATACGACGGCTGCGAGACCAGCAAGGCCATGTATGGTAAATGAAGTTACCGGTATACCGATCCGATCGATATACCGTGTGTGCGGAAGCGTGTAAAGCGATAGATCTACTATGCCATGACCTTAGTGCACACAAATATGTATAGACACACATATATTTATATATATATATATACATCCAATATATATATATATATAGAGAGAGATATCAACGAGATCTTACTTTTGGTGATGAAGTGATTCGTTGATGTCGATGAGGTGGTGTTGAGTCGATTGAACCACCTCAAATGGATCAGCCTCGAAATGTTCACCTTTGGAATGACCTCGTCACACATTTGGATCGCCCGGATGTTGAAGCCGCACAAATGGCCCGGCCTCTACGTGTTGCACACGAACCCGGAAAATGAACTTGCTTGATTGATTGATTGAAGTGGTTCTCCAAGAACTCTTTTCTCTCTCTTTTGTGTGATTTTCGTAGCTGAATATTGTGGTGAGAAAATCAGCATTTTCTCACCTATTAAACCATGAAATAACACCTTTGTAACCCCCCCATAATGGTGATATTGATGTAGAATCATTATCACACATTCAGGTGTGTTAATGGTGAATTTGAATGGTCATGTCTGTTGGATTAGTATACTTAATGTCTAGATTTGAGTATTCTGAACTCCTTGTACACTTTCATTTACCTATTAAATACGAACATTCATTTGCTTTTAATTATTGTTAATTAAAATTATGCAAATTATAGTCCTGGATTTCATACGTTGTAGTTAGTATGGTGTGTCGGGCCCACACAGAAGATCATACTATCGGTTACTCGTATTTAATCAAACAGATGCTCACGACCTAGATGGACACGGACCAATCCATCGGTATAGTCGTTGTGTGAGAGAGAAAATAATTTATCTTAATTATTTTATCACACTTGTACACTTGGTGTATTGAGCGGATCGATTGAGACTCATCAATTAGGATTGCTCGGCGATAATTGATTTGAGACTCAGTGTATTTTATTCTTAATCCACGATATTGTTGCGGGTGTGTATATTCAATATAAGTGACTTTGATTTACCAAAGGAATTAACCGATTTAATTATTGGGTTAATTACCGGTTAAGTTGGGTCACTATATTTTATATATGGCATGCCGTGAATGATTGACCGAACAGTGTATCCCGGAAGGGTTGATAATATTCCCGAGATGAGCTCATAAGGATTTATTATGTAAACCTCGCGAGTGGATTTAATTCCGCATAATAAATAAGGTTGAGTGGTACTAGTCTCGGATAAAAGAGATGAATAAATTTATTAAGCAATAAATAAATTTTATTCATGGATATTTATATCTTAAATACACGGAATAAATAAATACTACCGGAGAAATATTATTTGGATATAATATGGTTTAATATTGGGAGTGCAATTAATTTATATAGTGGAAAATAAATTAATTAATATTAATGGGAGATTAATAGATTTGGGCTTGGGCTCAATTTAATCATTAATATTGGAAGCCCAGTATTCCACCTCCTTTAGATCCCCTACGTAGCCTATAAAAGCACTACATGGTCTTCTCTATTCTCATATAAGTTGAAGATCATAATTCTTCTAGAGAGAGAAAGTAGAGAGAGAAGTAGATCCATAGAGCTTGGAGGATCGTCGCCCACCCGACGTTCAAGCTAGTGCAAGGAATACGTGGGAAGATTCAAAAGGTCGTCTTGAATTCGTTTCTCCGAACAACGAATCGAAAGGTACAATATCTAAACGCCCTTGATTTTGTTCGATTTGATTTATCGAGAATACCGTAGAACGAAGATCCGAGGATCGAATCCCGGAACGAGGGTCGAGCCGGGCGGTGGTGGTCGAACCACCGGACCGCCGGCGGCTCGTGGATCCCGCGTGGGGATCGCGTGCGGGAGGAGCGATCGATCCTAGGGATCGATCGCGGGGATGCTGCGGGGTTACCCGCAGCGACTCGTAGCGAGCTGCGGGGTTACCCGCAGCGACTCGCTGGGACGAGCCCCAGCCCGTGCGAGCAGCGGATCACCGGATCCGCTGCGGGGATGCCATGAGGCATCCCGTGCGATCGCTGGGAGCGATCGCAGGTTCCCGCGGGGGTGCGGCTGGGCGCGCACGCGTCCTCGTGCGCGTTGTGCGTTCGGTCGAGCCCCGGCTCGCGTGGACTCGTGATTTCTCCGGCAATCGAGGTTTTTGATCGGGTTATTATTTTCCGCAAATTTTAATAGCCCGGGATATCGAATTCCAACAATTGGTATCAGAGCGTGGTTTACGTTCGCGGTATTTTCGATGAATTTGTTCTACCTTGCAGGGTTCCGACTATTATGGCTTAATTTATTATTCGTTTAATTTATTTTGTCATGTATGTTGGATTGATTAAACTCTCGGACATGTCGAGATTCGTTTTTGGTGGTGAATGCTTGTAATAGTAAAAATTCGGGGGTTGACCGAATTTAGGATTTATTATTACGTTCTACTTTTTTCCAGAAAATGTATAGGGTCGATTTCATGTATAGAATCGATACCGGATAGTGTAAAATTTTTTTTGTAATTTATTTTGCGTTGGATCGATGCCGAAACGACCGCCGGAGAAGACGCGTGACGAAGGAGACGACGTGAGGGTGAAGGACCGGGGATCGATCAATCCCCATGATCGATCCCGAGGAGATCGATCGACCCACGGCCGAAGGTGGGCTTTCCGCGGGAGCCTCGGCCACGCCGGCCACCAGTGGTGGTGGCGCGTGGGCCGGGCGGCAGTGGCGTGCCCTAGGCGGCGGTCGGACGAGGTGGGGGTGGCGTGGGGATCCCCAACCCATGCTACTCCTACCGGTAGATCCACTTTCCTAATTAATTCGGGTTTTTCCTATTTGAGAATTCCTATTTTTTGGGAACTCTCATGGATTAGGAAAAGAATTAATTGGAATTAATTTTATTTCCTTATTCTATTATGGAAGTCTTCTAGAGTATTCCGAGTTCTACTTGGAATAGGATCCTAGAGATTTAATAGAATTGGAAAGGAATAAAAGTTAATTTAGATTTGATTTATTTCCTAATTGATTATTCCTATTTTATGGGAATTTTCATAGAAATGGAAATTAATTAATCTTGGAAAGTAGAAGAGTCCTAAGTTATTTTATTTCCTTATTTCATTATGGAAATCATCTAGAATATTCCAAGTGGGTCTTGGATAGATTATTCTAGAGATTTAATGAAGTAGAAAGGGAAAATAAAATAAATAAAAAATATTAATAATATTTAATTTTATTTTTGATTCATTCGATTGACTTAATTTTTTAATTAAGTATCTTTTGGATTTATTAAAAATAAATAGATTTAAATATTGGAGATTAATATTCTCGTCACATGGAGCATTCAAGAACGAAGACTAAAGACTAGAAGATGCGTACGGAGATGGAGTAAAGCCATAATAGTCGGAAAATAATATTCTAGTAATTATTTTGACTATGTGATAATATTATGTGCTTTACTACATGTATGCATGCTATATGTGTTTACTTTTATGCACTAGATAGCGTATCCCTTTATTGTAAAAAGCTAAGTGGGAGAGGGTATGGAAACATACCCATGGTCTCCATTGCTGCTCTCTTGGTGACTTTTATAAACTTTTGAAGTTTATATAGATAAGTTATTGGAGGAGAGTTCTTGTAATTCCTCTTACAAGAAACATTGATTAAGTTTATCAAACAATGCCTAATTTGTCTTTCCAAAACTGATTTCAAGTCGACTCATTCTCACTCCGGGGAGTGGAATGGAGCCAAAGCCACTTGGTCATGTCGAGGACACAAATTAGAGGCAGTCGTACCATTCTTTGATAGATGGATCGATTGTCTGCTCGGCTCCCTCATTTATGAGAGATAGGGTTGTTCGCATGGTGAATCACTGGTTAGAAACTTCGAGTTTCACTTATGATTCTCCGCGTCTTGATTTACAAGATCGAATGGATCAAGTAATTGGATTTCAATTATATAAATCTTTTGGTATAGTAAACGTCCACACGAACGTGGCTTGCTATACTGAATGGGATTTTAGAATAATTGATGTAGACAGTTATAGGGAATTGTGAAGGATTGCGAGTTGTCGTAAACGTCCACACGAACGTGGCTTGCGGTGATGTAACAATTCTAAACGATTCACCTTGGTACTGAGTAATGGTTTACACTTAGATACGCTTTATAGTATTCTTCCCAACGAAGTAACGCTATAATGATGTATGACCGAAGCAAATCTAATTGCTAAATCATTTGGGTGGGTAAACGTCCACACGAACGTGGCTTGCTTTAACCTGATGGGATTTTAGATGTGATTAGTGATTTAATGATATTATTTGAGGGAGATAATATCGGATATTAAATTGTTTGTTTGTTTTATGTGCTTATAGGTTAGGAATGACTGTGACCCCACTTTGTGATATACTTAAAGATGAAAACTCACTGGTTCCATATAGTACTGATTGGAAAGGAAATCTGGACAATGTTCAGACTGTTGAGCCTTCCGAATCCACTATTGTCCCAACTGATGAGGACATTGAAAATGACCTCAAGGAGATGTTAGGACATAGTAAGGAAGCCGGACTAGAGGTGATTGACATACTCATTAAGTTCAGTCCTCTTGAGGAATCGCTTAAAAACGATTTCAAAAGAACTGAACTGATAAGTATGATCAGAGAATCACAAGCTCTAGTGGCCAAGTTGGAAGTGCAAGCAAAGAAGCCCAGTGGTTTTGAACCACGGATTGGGAAGAGCAAGCCGCGAGGCAAGTGCTTTCGATGCAAGCAGTCTGGGCACTGGAGGTCTGATTGTCCTCTCATCAAAGGTACGAAATTTTCCTTAGTCACCGAAACATTGTCAGTGGTGTTATCTACCAGCACCTGGTGTGTAGATACGGGGGCCACTGATCATGTCTGCAATTCTTTGCAGGGGTTCCAGGAAACCCGGAGACTTAGAGAGGGAGAGATCGTGGTCTACATGGGCAATGCCGCGAAGGTGGCGGCTGTTGCAGTGGGAGACGTTCACTTACGCTTCAGTAGTGATAGGATTTTAGTTTTACATAATTGTCTTTATGTACCCAACTTTAGAAAGAATTTAATTTCGGTTTCTAAGCTTATTTTGAATGGATATTCTGTTTCTTTTGACCACTCTGTGATCATAAGAAGAAACAGTGAAATTATCTGTTCTGGTACATTGGTGGACGATTTGTATGTGCTAAATCCTGAGTCTAACACGATGCAACTAACCGAGAGTAATAACACATCTACGAACACCAATAAGAGAAAGGAACCTTCTAGGATGAATCAATTATACTTGTGGCACCTAAGGCTAGGTCACATTAACTCAAATAGAATTCAAAGCTTGAAAGCTAATGGTCTCATCAGTGGTGTTGAAGGAGAGGACCTTCCAACCTGCGAATCCTGTTTAGAGGGAAAAATGACCAAACGTTCTTTTTCTGGTAAAGGACGAAGGGCTGAAAAAGTATTGGATTTGATTCACTCTGATGTATGCGGACCTATGTCTACTCAGGCAAGGGGAGGGTACGAGTATTTCATCACTTTCACTGATGATTACTCAAGGTATGGATTTGTATACCTGATGCGCCGCAAGAGCGAATCCTTTGACAAGTTCAAGGAGTTCAAGGCTTTTGCGGAGAACCTTCAAGGTAAATCCATTAAATGCCTGCGATCTGATCGCGGAGGCGAGTACCTGTCTGGAGAATTCAAGGCATACTTGGCAGAGAATGGGATTGATTCCCAAATGACATCACCATATACTCCTCAGCAGAATGGTGTGTCGGAAAGAAGGAATAGGACTCTTATGGAAATGGTGCGTTCAATGATGAGTTACTCGGACTTACCTACTATGTTCTGGGGACATGCCTTGGAAACGGCGGCGTACATTCTTGTTGGAAATCGACTACCCGGGATGCGTTCGTTCGATTGCTCGAACATCCGAACCATCCCAGTCGACCTCCGAAGTCACTACTTCGTTCGCTTAACAGCCCTTATCCCGAATCATGCCCAGCCATCGCCCCGAAAGACAACCGCACGAAACGGAACTGGACTGCATCGATTCGGCGACCGCCGAAAGCAGTCCAGCGGTCGCTGAAAGGAACTGCAAACGGCGACCGCCGTTTGCCCTTTGGCGACCGCCGTTTTTTTTACGCGAACAGCAACTCGACGTTGCTGTTCCGGGCTCGTTTCCGGGTCGTTTTTCCTAATCCGACTACCATTTCGGAGGTCCTAGAACACCCAGTAGTCGAGGAATACGATCCACGACCCCGGAACCCGATCTACGTTCATGTATGATCAACGAGAATAAAGATCGAATGAATATGCGGAATAGAAGATCGATCTCATACCTCTCGGTCGATTGTTGAGACCTTAGCGATTGCTAGTGTATGACTCTGCCCTTGACTCCAACCGCTGTGTGGGCAACGATCCGTTGGGTCTCCCTTTTCTGCTTCTCTGAAAAACCACCGCAATATCCTTTTTACTTTTCTGTGTAAAATAATTGCGCAAAGCTTTATTAATTTTTACAGAAGAAATTATATTTGCGTTAACGCAATTAATTTCTGCTGCAAAAATAAATGCGGCGAATGTTAGGTTTAGGAGAGGGCAAGGGGGGGGGGGGGTTTAAATAGAGTTACACTAGGGACCTCTTAGGTAAATAAATTCAAGGCTAAAATGCAATATTAATTAACTCGGAGTCCTTAAAAAGAAATCCTTAATTAATTACATTTTTAATTATTATTAATTCCACTAAATAATAATAATTGAATTCCCGAAATTTATTTAATATTATTTCAACAATAATAATTCCGCCGAAATTACATAAACGACCTTCCCCGTGTTTAAGATATCGAACGTCCACGAATTTATTTAATTACTAATAATTAAATTAATTCGTTTCTTATTATCCGAGACTAGTACCACTCATCCTTATTATCATGTGGAACAAATCCACCTGCAGGGTTTACATGATAAACTTTATGAGCTCATCTCGGGGACGTCATCAACCCGATAAACGGGACACGGTTTCCTGTCTATAATCTATAGCATGCCGTGTGTACAATTCCGATTCCCAATTTACCGAGTATCTCGACTAATCAATTAGTCTCACTCATTGGCAAGTTAAAGAACCGAGAATTGGACAAACGCACCTATAATTATATAGGGATTAGGAATTCGTTTATCCGTAATATCTGAGGTCTAGTTCGATTACGTCGATTAGTATAAATCGAACGCCCTCCCGTGGTCCTGCTCAATACACCAAGTGTACTAGTGTAACATAATAGTCAAGACCAACTATTACCCAGTCACACTACGACGTACCGATGGATTGTCCCTGTCCATCTAAGTCGTGAGCCTCTGTTCGATAATATACGAGTAACCGACAGTATGATCTTCCGCGTGTCTCCTCACGCCATACTGTCTACAACGTATATATCTAGGACTATTGCATTCAAGTATAAGATAGACTAAAAATGCCGACAGTTTGATTATTAGATAATGTAAAACACAGATAAGGAGTTCCATATTGTCACTAAACTAGACATTTAGAATATAACTCCATCAATCTCCCACTTATACTAAATCTCTAGTTGCCCTCTACCATACATCCGATACCCATCCCCTTCACGTGTCTCTTGAACGCTTCCGCTGGAAGTGCCTTCGTAAAGGGGTCTGCCAGGTTATCCGCTGATGCAATCTTGGTGACAACCGCATCGCCTCTCCTGACGATGTCTCTAATCAGGTGGTACTTGCGATCTATGTGTTTACTCGCATTGTGGGCTCGTGGTTCCTTTGCATTAGCCACTGCACCGCTATTGTCACAATAAATTGTGATAGCTCTAGGCATTTTAGGAACCACATCCAAGTCCATAAGGAAGTTCCTGAGCCACACCGATTCTTTAGCTGCCTCAGAGGCTGCTACATATTCGGCTTCCATGGTAGAGTCCGAAATGCATTTCTGCTTAACACTCTTCCATGAGACTGCTCCACCCCCCAATGTGAACACATAGCCTGATGTAGACTTTCGCTGATCCTTATCAGATTGGAAATCCGAGTCTGTGTAACCAATAGGAATCAACTCGGACGCTTTGTAACTCAGAACATAATTCCTAGTCCTTCGCAGGTACTTAAGAATGTTCTTTACAGCAGTCCAGTGACCCTGTCCAGGGTTACTCTGATATCTAGCTACCATGCCCACGGCATAGCAGATATCAGGTCTCGTGCACAACATGGCATACATTAGACTTCCTACTGCCGAAGCATAAGGAACCTTCTTCATGTAATCTATCTCCTTTTGTGTTTTGGGACACATGTCTTTAGATAGATGAATTCCATGGCAGAAAGGTTGAGCACCTCTCTTGGAATTCTGCATGTTGAAACGAGCCAGAATCGTATCAATATATGAAGCCTGGGACAAGCTTAATGTTCTTTTCCGGCGATCCCTTATAACTTTGATCCCGAGAACATGCCCAACTTGTCCTAAGTCTTTCATATCGAATTGCTTGGACAACCATCCCTTTATGTCCGACAACATCTTCACATTGTTGCCAATTAGAAGGATGTCGTCTACATAAAGCACGAGAAACGCCACACTGTTTCCGTCACATCTCCGGTATACACACGACTCGTCCATGCTTTGAATGAATCCATAAGACTGGATAACCTCATCAAACCGCATGTTCCAAGATCTAGAAGCTTGCTTCAATCCATAAATGGATCGGTTTAGCTTACACACTAGATGCTCTTGGCCTTTCTTAATGAAACCTTCTGGCTGTCTCATGTAAATGGTCTCGTCAAGATTCCCATTCAAGAATGCTGTCTTGACGTCCATTTGCCACACCTCATAATCCATATAAGATGCTATAGACAAAAGAATCCGGATCGACTTTAGCATAGCTACCGGCGAAAAAGTTTCCTCATAATCGATCCCTTCTTTCTGAGTATACCCTTTCGCAACAAGCCTAGCTTTGAAGGTTTCAACCTTCCCGTCGGACCCTCTTTTCCTCTTGTACACCCACTTGCAACCAATGGCTTTTACACCTTTGGGCGGTGCTACAAGATTCCAGACCTGATTTGAATCCATTGATTCAATCTCAGATTTCATCGCTTTTTGCCAAGACTGAGCATCTTGATCTTTAAGCGCCTCGTCATAGGTCCAGGGATCGGCTTCATGTTCTCCAGGTAACAAGTCCGAAGACTCACCTATAAACATGAACCTATCGGGTTGTCGAACAACCCTCCCACTACGACGACGCTCCGGTGTAACCTCAGTAACTACAGGTGCAGACTGTGGTGGCGTATCACTCGGTTCGGTTGGATCTAAGCCTTGATCGTCCCCTCTCAGTTCGTTTAGTATTATCTCACTCTTGGGCTTGTGGTCCATTATATAATCCTTTTCCAAGAACCGAGCGTTGGTGCTAACAACGATCTTCTGGTCCTTAGGACTATAAAATAGACCACCTTTCGTTCCTCTAGGATATCCTATAAACAACCGAATATCTGAACGAGATTCCAACTTATCAGCCCCATGCTTCAGCACATGTGCTGGACAACCCCAGACCCGAATGTGTTTCAAATTTGGCTTTCGCCCGGTCCACAATTCCGAGGGCGTCTTAGGGACTGATTTAGAAGGAACTAAGTTCAGGATATACGCCGCTGTTTCCAAGGCATATCCCCAGAACGAAACTGGTAGTTCTGAATAACTCATCATAGATCTTACCATTTCCATAAGAGTCCTATTCCTTCTTTCTGCTACACCATTCTGCTGGGGCGTGTATGGTGCAGTCATCTGGGAATCAATCCCATTCTCTAATAAGTACGCCTTAAACTCTCCCGAGAGGTACTCTCCTCCACGATCAGATCGTAGAGTCTTTATGGTTTTACCATGAAGGTTCTCCACAAGAGCTTTGTACTCCTTGAACTTGTCAAAGCACTCGCTCTTGCGGCGCATCAGGTATATAAAACCATACCTTGAGTAATCATCAGTGAAGGTTACGAAATATTCATAACCTCCTCTCGCTTGGACAGATAAAGGCCCGCACAAATCAGAGTGAATCAACTCTAGTACTTCCTTGGATCTATACCCTTTATCACTAAAGGGTCTCTTGGTCATTTTTCCTTCCAGGCATGATTCGCAGGTTGGAAAGTCCTCATCTTTCACACCACTGAGTATTCCATCAGTTATCAACCTTTGAATCCTGCCCAAGTTAATATGACCTAGCCTAAGATGCCATAAGTACTTTTGATTCATCCTAGAAGGCTCCTTTCTCTTATTGGTACTAGATGTGTTATTTGACTCTACTCGTTGCATCGTGGAATAATCAGGATTAAGTATATATAAGTTGCCTATCAATGTACCAGAACAGATATACTCACCATTCTTTTTGATAATAACAGAACTATCAAAAGAAACAGAATATTTATTCAAAACCAACTTAGAAACCGAAACAAGGTTCTTTCTAAAGTTCGGTACATAAAGACAATCATTCAATACTAAAACTTTATTATTAAAAGATAAATGAACATCTCCCACTGCAACTGCCGCCACTTTCGTAGCATTGCCCATGTAGATGGTGATCTCTCCCTCTCTAAGCCGCCGGGTTTCCTGGAACCCCTGCAAAGAATTGCAGACATGATCAGTGGCTCCCGTATCCACACACCAGGTACCGGTGGATAACACCGCTAAACATGTTTCAGTGACTAAGGAAAAGTTCATACCTCCTTGTCTGAGAGGACAATTAGACTTCCAATGTCCAGACTGCTTGCAACGGAAACACTTGCCCTTGGGCTTGTTCACTCCATTCCGTGGTCCACCATTGCTGGGTCCACTGGGTTTCCGTCCTTGCTTCTTCTTCCTCTTAGTCCCCGGAGGGCCAGGAAGTTTCACAGCCACAAGTGCCTGAGACTTCTTAAAGATTCCCTCTGCCGCCTGGAGTTCAGTCAGGAGTTCCGCCAACGTATATAACCTCTTGTTCATGTTATAGTTCAGGCGGAACTGCTCAAAACTCTTAGGCAGAGACTGGAGTACTATATCGATCTGGGTTTCCCCATCGATAGATCCTCCCATAATCTCTATCTCATTCAGATAGCCTATCATCCTAAGAACGTGATCCCTCACGGGCGTTCCTTCGGACATAGTGGCCGTCATGAGTTGCCTCATGGCATCTTGCCTGGCTGCCCTATCCTGACTACCAAACATCTCCTTGAGGTTAAGCATCATATCATAGGCAGTGGTCATGGCTTCATATGATGTTGCAGCACATTTGACATAGAAGCCAAAATGTAGCACCGCGCCATCTGATTAGCCTTGACCCACTTCCGATGAGCTTCCTTTTCCTCAGGAGTGGAGGTGTCAATAGGTTCATCAGGACAATCCTCATGGAGTACATATTTGTACTCCTCAGCAGTCAGGACAATGTCCAAGTTTCGTTTCCAGTCAATATAGTTCGGACCAGTGAGTTTGTTCTCTTTTAGTATCATGGATAGCGGGTTGAGTGCCATATCTATAAAAGAGACAAATCAAACTGTCAAATTTAATTCGATATTAACTCCCTTAATTAATATCATTAAATCTACCAATCAATCCTAAAATCCCATCAGACTAGCATGCCACGTTCATGTGGACGTATACTAGTCCAAATGATTTTATAACTGGACTTTTACTTCGGTCGTACATCATTACAGCAGTGACTCCGATGGGGAGGATACTGTAAAGCGTACCTAAGTGTATACCATTTCTCAGTACTAAGTTAACCGCTTGGAAACTACACGCCCACCGCAAGCCACGTTAGTGTGGACGTTTACGTTGACATGCGGTCCCTTTACGATTTCCTATAACTGTCGAGCCTCAATTAACCCAAAGTTCCGTTTCCGTCTAGTAAGCCACGATAGTGTGGACGTTTACTAAACAAACAACTTTGTTAATTGAATTCCATTTAATAAATTTCACAATTTCGTTAATCAAAGCTTGATATCTCGTAAGTGAAACTCTAAGTTTCTAACCAGCGATCAATCATGCAATTGAGCCCTATCTCTCACAAAGTGAGGGAGCCAACCAGACAATCGATCTAGTCATCAAATGACTCGAATGTCTCTAATCTGTGTCATCGACATAACCAAGCGCTTTGGCTCCATTCCACTCCCCGGGGTGAGAATGAGTCGAGTTGAAATTAGTCTTTGAAAGACAGATTAGGCATTGCTTTGAAAAACTTAAGTGTTCAATTCTATAAATGGAATTGAATTCGAATTTCGATCAAAGTGATTTCCGTGTATCGACTTTATCCGATAGGGAGGATGACACTAAAGCCAACTCGTAAGTCAATACACATCACTCTCGAAACAGAGAATGGAGACCGCGGGATTGTTTCCAATCCCTCTCCCACTTAGTATTTTACGATATAGGGATATTCAAGCACATGCATATAGAAATTAAAGCATAATAAAACACGTTAAACACACAAAAAGCAATTAACGTGGCCCGGTTATTATGGCCTTTAAAATCTTCGATGCACGTCTCCTCGGATCTTCGTCTCGTTGCTCGTCTAGGTCTCGATCCACCACCGACTCGTCTAAGGACCAAGAGACGAACTCCTCCCACTGGAGTATCATCCCGGGCCCTCGACAAGCGATCCGTGATGTCCGTCGAACCCCCGCAAGCTGCTGCCAAGAAAACACCGAAACGGCGACCGCCGTTTGAAAAACGGCGACCGCCATTTGCCCTTCAGCAGCCGCGGGTTCGACTTCTCGACCCTCGTTCGTCCGGCCCTCGATCTCGTCTCGAATCACCAAGCAGCAGCAACATTACATATGTAAACTAACTACTTCCAGCATCGATCCTATACAGGAATGATCGATCCTATACACCCGGATAAAACGAAAAAACGAAAAACCCTAAACGACTTAACCCGTCGTTTTAAACTATTACAAACAAGCAACGTCAAAACCAAAAATCTCGACAATCCCGAGAGTTTAACAAACAACAATAAACAGTACATAAACAAATGACCATAATAATCGGGTTATCCTGCAAAACAAAACTCGCAAACAATACAAGAACGCACAAACCGGCTCTGATACCAATTGTTGGAAATCGACTACCCGGGATGCGTTCGTTCGATTGCTCGAACATCCGAACCATCCCAGTCGACCTCCGAAGTCACTACTTCGTTCGCTTAACAGCCCTTATCCCGAATCATGCCCAGCCATCGCCCCGAAAGACAACCGCACGAAACGGAACTGGACTGCATCGATTCGGCGACCGCCGAAAGCAGTCCAGCGGTCGCTGAAAGGAACTGCAAACGGCGACCGCCGTTTGCCCTTTGGCGACCGCCGTTTTTTTTACGCGAACAGCAACTCGACGTTGCTGTTCCGGGCTCGTTTCCGGGTCGTTTTTCCTCATCCGACTACCATTTCGGAGGTCCTAGAACCCCCAGTAGTCGAGGAATACGATCCACGACCCCGGAACCCGATCTACGTTCATGTATGATCAACGAGAATAAAGATCGAATGAATATGCGGAATAGAAGATCGATCTCATACCTCTCGGTCGATTGTTGAGACCTTAGCGATTGCTAGTGTATGACTCTGCCCTTGACTCCAACCGCTGTGTGGGCAACGATCCGTTGGGTCTCCCTTTTCTGCTTCTCTGAAAAACCACCGCAATATCCTTTTTACTTTTCTGTGTAAAATAATTGCGCAAAGCTTTATTAATTTTTACAGAAGAAATTATATTTGCGTTAACGCAATTAATTTCTGCTGCAAAAATAAATGCGGCGAATGTTAGGTTTAGGAGAGGGCAAGGGGGGGGGGGGGGGGTTAAATAGAGTTACACTAGGGACCTCTTAGGTAAATAAATTCAAGGCTAAAATGCAATATTAATTAACTCGGAGTCCTTAAAAAGAAATCCTTAATTAATTACATTTTTAATTATTATTAATTCCACTAAATAATAATAATTGAATTCCCGAAATTTATTTAATATTATTTCAACAATAATAATTCCGCCGAAATTACATAAACGACCTTCCCCGTGTTTAAGATATCGAACGTCCACGAATTTATTTAATTACTAATAATTAAACTAATTCGTTTCTTATTATCCGAGACTAGTACCACTCATCCTTATTATCATGTGGAACAAATCCACCTGCAGGGTTTACATGATAAACTTTATGAGCTCATCTCGGGGACGTCATCAACCCGATAAACGGGACACGGTTTCCTGTCTATAATCTATAGCATGCCGTGTGTACAATTCCGATTCCCAATTTACCGAGTATCTCGACTAATCAATTAGTCTCACTCATTGGCAAGTTAAAGAACCGAGAATTGGACAAACGCACCTATAATTATATAGGGATTAGGAATTCGTTTATCCGTAATATCTGAGGTCTAGTTCGATTACGTCGATTAGTATAAATCGAACGCCCTCCCGTGGTCCTGCTCAATACACCAAGTGTACTAGTGTAACATAATAGTCAAGACCAACTATTACCCAGTCACACTACGACGTACCGATGGATTGTCCCTGTCCATCTAAGTCGTGAGCCTCTGTTCGATAATATACGAGTAACCGACAGTATGATCTTCCGCGTGTCTCCTCACGCCATACTGTCTACAACGTATATATCTAGGACTATTGCATTCAAGTATAAGATAGACTAAAAATGCCGACAGTTTGATTATTAGATAATGTAAAACACAGATAAGGAGTTCCATATTGTCACTAAACTAGACATTTAGAATATAACTCCATCAATTCTCAACATGGTTCCAACAAAAACGGTACCCACCACACCCATGGAAAGGTGGAGCGGGCGTAAGCCTAGCCTCAGGCACCTTCGGATCTGGGGTTGTCCAGCACATGTGTTGCGACAAGGTGCCGATAAGTTAGAACCTAGATCAGAATTACGGCTGTTTGTAGGATACCCGAAAGGAACTAAAGGTGGCATGTTCTATAGTCCTACGGACCAGAAGATCTTTATAAGTACTAACGCTCGGTTCTTAGAGGAAGACTATGTCATGGACCACAAGCCCAAAAGTGACACAATACTTGATGAGTTGAGAGGTAACAAGGAAGACTTAGATACAGCCGAACCGAGTATAGATACACCACTAGAATCTGCACCTGACACTGTCACTGTTAATACACCGGAACGCCGTCGTAGTGGGAGGGTTGTTAAACAACCAGACCGATGGATTGGACTGGGTGAGTCTTCGGACTCTGGACCTGGAGTTCATGAAATCGATCCCTGGACCTATGATGAGGCGGTACAAGATATAGATGCGCCTTCTTGGAAGAAAGCGATGAAATCCGAAATAGAATCTATGGATTCTAATAAAGTCTGGGATCTTGTAGAACCACCAAGTGGCGTAAAGCCAATTGGGTGTAAATGGGTCTACAAGAGAAAGAGAGGATCTGACGGAAAGGTTGAAACCTTTAAAGCTCGGCTTGTTGCGAAAGGATATACTCAGAAAGAGGGAATTGATTATGAGGAGACCTTCTCGCCGGTAGCCAAGATAAAGTCGATCCGGATTCTCTTATCCATAGCAGCTCATATGGATTATGAGGTGTGGCAAATGGATGTCAAGACAGCTTTCCTAAATGGAAGTCTTGACGAGACGATTTATATGAAACAACCAGAAGGATTCATTGCTAAGGGGCGAGATCATCTAGTGTGCAAGCTTAATCGATCCATTTATGGATTGAAACAAGCCTCGAGATCGTGGAACCTGCGGTTTGACGAAGTAGTCCAATCTTTTGGATTAGTCAAAGCATGGACGAATCGTGTGTGTATTGGAAACGTGATGGAAAGAAGGTGGTGTTTCTCGTGCTTTATGTAGACGACATTCTTCTCATTGGCAACAGTGTGAAAATGTTATCAGACATAAAGGGATGGTTGTCTAGACAATTCGATATGAAAGATTTGGGAGAAGTCGGGCATGTTCTAGGGATCAAGGTTATAAGGGATCGCCGGAATAGAACATTGTACCTATCCCAGCAATCTTACATAGACACGATTCTGGCTCGTTTTAACATGCAAGATTACAAGAAGGGTGAGCTGCCCTTCAGTAAAGGAACTTATCTTTCTAAGGAAATGTGTCCTCGGACACAAAAGGAGAAAGATGAAATGAAAGCAGTTCCCTACGCTTCGGCTGTGGGAAGCTTGATGTATGCAATGTTATGCACGAGGCCTGATATCTGCTATGCAGTTGGCGTAGTAGCGAGATATCAGAGTAACCCTGGAAAGGCTCATTGGACTGCCGTAAAGAGCATTTTCAAGTATTTGCGAAATACTAAGGATTATGTTCTAAGTTACGGGGCAGACAATCTGATTCCTTTGGGTTATACGGATTCGGATTTCCAAGCTGATAAGGACCGGCGAAAGTCGACATCAGGCTATGTGTACACTATGGGAGGTGGAGCCGTATCATGGAGGAGTGTTAAGCAAAAGTGCATTTCAGACTCTACCATGGAAGCTGAATATGTTGCAGCCTCAGAGGCAGCGAAAGAGTCAGTTTGGTTCCTTAATTTCCTCCAGGACTTAGATGTGATTCCGAGTTTGCCCAAGGCTATGACAATTTATTGTGATAATAGCGGTGCAGTGGCAAATAGTAAGGAACCACGGTCCCATAGTGCTATGAAACACATAGAGCGCAAGTACCACCTGATTCGAGACATCGTCAAGAGGGGCGATGCGATAGTCACCAAGATAGCTTCGGAGGACAACCTAGCGGACCCTTTCACCAAGATACTTCCTAAGGAAGTTTATTTCAAGCACTTGGAGGGTTTGGGAGTCAGAAGTTTGGAGGATAAGACTAGACCTTAGTATAAGTGGGAGATTGTTGGATTAGTATACTTAATGTCTAGATTTGAGTATTCTGAACTCCTTGTACACTTTCATTTACCTATTAAATACGAACATTCATTTGCTTTTAATTATTGTTAATTAAAATTATGCAAATTATAGTCCTGGATTTCATACGTTGTAGTTAGTATGGTGTGTCGGGCCCACACAGAAGATCATACTATCGGTTACTCGTATTTAATCAAACAGATGCTCATGACCTAGATGGACACGGACCAATCCATCGGTATAGTCGTTGTGTGAGAGAGAAAATAATTTATCTTAATTATTTTATCACACTTGTACACTTGGTGTATTGAGCGGATCGATTGAGACTCATCAATTAGGATTGCTCGGCGATAATTGATTTGAGACTCAGTGTATTTTATTGTTAATCCACGATATTGTTGCGGGTGTGTATATTCAATATAAGTGACTTTGATTTACCAAAGGAATTAACCGATTTAATTATTGGGTTAATTACCGGTTAAGTTGGGTCACTATATGTAATGTCCATGCGTAGAGAATAAAATAAAATAATTAATTATTTAAAATTATTTAATTTTTTTTAGAAGTCCCGAACTTGCGTGTAGTTGGAATTTAATCTTATAAATAATCATATTACAAAAAAAAAATATATATATATATATATATATATAATAAATAAAGTATAAAATACTTATAAGGTATTTCTACACTAATTATAATATTTAATATAAATTACTAATATAAATCTCTAACATAAATATATTTTAATCTCAAAAGTTAATTAATCAAACTAAGCTGTAGTCAAAACGCTACAACGTTACAGAATCCCAAAAATCTATAACTCCCTAACAAATCAACCTATTAGAAGGGGTTGACCCCAACGTTAACTCAATCACAATATATAAACAGTTTCATTGAGGAAAAGCAATACACACAATTTATCTTCTATCGATTAAAACCCAACTTCCTCAACCCTTAAACACCAATAAATACAGTAAACTAAGGAAAACACGCACACATCCAACAAGTCCTTCGCTTGCAATCGGAATTCCAGTCCTCGAGCTTAGACGCGAACAAGTTCCAGTCACGAGCCTTAGACGCAACCCCTCCTGGAAACCTTAAGTGCTAGCTTCATCGTCCTTTATTCCACTGTCTCTGTTTTCTAGCTTCGTAGCCACTCATAAAGGTAACCCTCTTAATCTCCTGTTAATTAACTCTTGTCTTCGTATCTTATAAGAATCTGCAAGAAACCCGTAGGTGTAAGTTCTATTGCATCGTAATCTAGATTAGAGCCCTTTAAGTTTACTTAACGCCTTGCACATTAGCTAAATAACCTGCTCATATGCTCTTGTGAATCTTATAAGATCAATAAATATTAAGAGAGAAAGTAAGGAATCACGATTCATATTCACAGAACTTTTGTCCATTTAGATTCTTAAGTTAATTAGATATTAGGTTAATGGAGTCCTCTTTAGTCGATAAATTTTCCCTATGCACATCTCTTATCGAAAATCCTAAAATCATGCTAGATCCGTAATATAGAAAACTGTTGTTTGCCTTACCGGTTGAGTCTCCGGCGGATGTCGGAGATGAGACGCCGGCACCACCGCGAATCGAGCGAGCCCCGTCTCGCTAAACCGTCTTCTGTCGAACTTCTTTGGGAGGACGAATAGGATTCCAAAGCTCAAACCTAAGTCTAGCGTAATTATCACTTAAATTGAAAATGGGAAGAAGGATTAAACCTCTGTTCTTTAACCAGGATAAGTGAATCTGTGGAAATGAGATTAGGTTTCTGTACCAATAAATTATTTAGACCGAAGCCCCTTTATTCAGCTTATACTATTGTCCTCCATTCTTAAATAATTTTGGATAGGCCCATATAAGTTTAATTAATTACCAAATTATTTATAAAGATTCTCAAAAAGTACATTTTAACCCAAATACAAGTAATAAACATTAACAGATCATACGTATAATTTAACTAAATAATTTACATGTATTAAATTGGAGAATTTCACTTTAATAGGAACGAGGCGCAAGGAATTTAGGGACTTCTCATTAATTTAAAGATTTAATCGCACGACACGTCTATCAGGTAGGGGTTTCTCATCTCCTTTTTAATGTCTAATTTCAAAGTATGTGCTATATGTGATTTGAATATGTGAATTATTGCATGATATGAAAATGTTTTAGACTCGTGATCCAAAAGGGTCAGTGTCAGGAGGAGGCACCGAGGTATACTCGCATGGGTCAAAATTTATATTATAGAATCTGTGACCCAGAAGGGTCAGTGTCAGGAGGAGGCATCGTGGTATACACGCCGTGTTCTATAATATGCGCAACATGTATTGAAAATTATGTTTCATTTTGTGATTTCATGATATGATAATTGTATATATATCGTACGGTGATTTGAGATGTTGATTGGAGATGAGTAGTCCTTATTGAGCACGTTGAGCTCACCCCAAATCAACGCTTTGTTTTTCAGGTACTTACGAGGATGATCACCGGGGGAATGGCGAGGAGACGAATTAGGAATTTTAATTTATTTGGTTATTATCTATTATTTTCCGCTGTAAACTTTGATTTCAAACCGTCTAGAAGTGCTTTTATTTTTTGGACTAATAATTCTGAAATGATGATTTTATTTTTATTATTGGGATTGGGAAAATGACGTGGAATATTTGACTTTTCAAAAGTACGTGAGTAGCGCCTCTAAGTACGGAATTATTTTCTGATGAAATATCTTTTATTTTGAGTTACGAAAATTGGGGCGTTACACTATATTTTATATATGGCATGACGTGAATGATTGACCGGACAGTGTATCCCGGAAGGGTTGATAATATCCCCGAGATGAGCTTATAAGGATTTATTATGTAAACCTCGCGAGTGGATTTAATTCCGCATAATAAATAAGGTTGAGTGGTACTAGTCTCGGATAAAAGAGATGAATAAATTTATTAAGCAATAAATAAATTTTATTCATGGATATTTATATCTTAAATACACGGAATAAATAAATACTATCGGAGAAATATTATTTGGATATAATATGGTTTAATATTGGGAGTGCAATTAATTTATATAGTGGAAAATAAATTAATTAATATTAATGGGAGATTAATAGATTTGGGCTTGGGCTCAATTTAATCATTAATATTGGAAGCCCAATATTCCAACTCCTTTAGATCCCCTACGTAGCCTATAAAAGCACTACATGGTCTTCTCTATTCTCATATAAGTTGAAGATCATAATTCTTCCAGAGAGAGAAAGTAGAGAGAGAAGTAGATCCATAGAGCTTGGAGGATCGTCGCCCACCCGACGTTCAAGCTAGTGCAAGGAATACGTGGGAAGATTCAAAAGGTCGTCTTGAATTCGTTTCTCCGAACAACGAATCGAAAGGTACAATATCTAAACGCCCTTGATTTTGTTCGATTTGATTTATCGAGAATACCGTAGAACGAAGATCCGAGGATCGAATCCCGGAACGAGGGTCGAGCCGGGCGGTGGTGGTCGAACCACCGGACCGCCGGCGGCTCGTGGATCCCGCGTGGGGATCACGTGCAGGAGGAGCGATCGATCCTAGGGATCGATCGCGGGGATGCTGCGGGGTTACCCGCAGCGACTCGTAGCGAGCTGCGGGGTTACCCGCAGCGACTCGCTGGGACGAGCCCCAGCCCGTGCGAGCAGCGGATCACCGGATCCGCTGCGGGGATGCCATGAGGCATCCCGTGCGATCGCTGGGAGCGATCGCGGGTTCCCGCGGGGGTGCGGCTGGGCGCGCACGCGTCCTCATGCGCGTTGTGCGTTCGGTCGAGCCCCGGCTCGCGTGGACTCGTGATTTCTCCGGCAATCGAGGTTTTTGATCGGGTTATTATTTTCCGCAAATTTTAATAGCCCGGGATATCGAATTCCAACAATGTCCACATCCTCATGCCACATTGCATTGGATGTGGTCCCATTCGCTTGCGTGGCATGCCATGTCACACCATGTGACATGCATTCCATGCCAGCCATGCATCCCATGCATGTACGTAAATCACATCGAATATAAATCTAGTTTATATATTTATCGATTCCAAATCGACTTATTTTAGCAAACACTTATAGCTCGTATTTTCGGTTCGTGTGTGACCCTGTAGGTATAATTATCGATCAATATTATATTGCTCCCAGCAATTAATATTATCTAATAATTATTTAAACATCCATAGACGACCTTATGACTTTATCGATTGCACACGTAGGATCGAAGGACATATCCCAACAATCTCCCACTTGGCCTTCAGAGCCAGTGTGCTGCCAACTTCCTGTTGTCACTTTATGTCTAAATTTGAACTTGAGGCAAGACTCGAGTCATCCTCAATCGGTTCAAACCTTTCTTGGACTTTGAGACAGACTGTAAAACCAGATTTATCACTATGATACGAATCTGGACGTGGCCACGTATTTTCCACAGTCTCGACTCTCCAAGTGGCCGGTAAGACATATATCCCATTATAAAATGGAGGACAATCCCATCTTGTCAATCCAAGCTCTCCCACTTGCTTCCTGATATACCCAATAACAAGTTTTATAACCTCCTTTTACGAAAGGCGTTTACTTGTATCAAAGTACACCATTTCACAATGGAATCACTCTGGACTACTCAGGTCAGAGGAAATTGCTCGACAGTCAATGAAATAGTATTATGACTCGAAATCTTAAATACTATTCCAGTCGGGTCTGTTCGATCATTAGCTCCCAGCTAATATCTATGTAATTTTACTTGATGTCCCACATCACTAGCCCATGAAGCGGCGATATAGTACACATTACAAACTAGTTCATTGTATTATCGGTTTGTCCGTACTCGATTATACGAACCAGGAACAACTATATGATTTAAGTATATCAGTTCAACCATTGTGACTTCATTATGCGGTAAGTCGACCTCATAACCCAATTGATATCACTTAATCATTTGGACAATTCATATAAATTAAACCATATTTATATGAAAAAATATATATTATACATATGAGTGAATGTTTACCAAATCTCCAAAAGTATCTAATACAGTAATAGAAATCACAACCCATCTTTAAGATGTCTGATATCTATTGCAGTCGTGAAAGCCTCAAGCTTAAACTCCTGGAGAGGTTTAGAAAGCGGGTTTGCAACCTTACCAAAAGTTGAAACTTTATTATCTCGATGTCTCCACAAAACTATCTCCCAGATAATGTGGAACTTCCTGAGCACTAGTTTTAGACTTGTAGTGCTTCCTAGCTCATTGGCTTGCGCGATAACTCTACTATAAATAGAGAATTATCGGATGGGCTAAGCTAGTTACGCCACCTAGTTCATTCAAGAACTTTCAAATCTTAACTGCCAACATTACTGCATCCAATGCAATATTGTGCTCAGTTTCTGTAGTTTAATCAGCTATATTGCATTGCATGGAACTATTCCAACAAATTTCACCTCTAACCAGACAAAAGATATAACCAGATTAAAATCGGAAATTATCTTAGTCTGTTTTAAAGTTAGCAGTCAAACAGCTTGTTAATATCAACTCTTTTTGTCTTCCAAAGACAACAAAATATTCTTTAGTCCATCTAAGGTACATAAGAATATTCTTGGCCGCAGTCTAATGCGCCTCACCTGGGTTTCCTTGAAACCGAATCGTCATGCTCAAAGCATACGATACGTCCAGTCGTGTACATATCATGGCGTACATTATAGACCCTATTGCCGAAGCATAAGGAATGTTTTACATCCTCTTTTGCTCATCAAGTACCGTAGGGCCTTGCATCTTGCTAAGTGATGTGCCATGACTCATTGGAATGAGACCCCTTTTGGTGTCTTTCATTCAGAACTTATCAACCACCTTATCAATATAGGTCACTTGACTAAGTTCAAACATCCTTTTTGATCTGTTCCGACAGATCTTGGTGCCCAATATGTACTGTGCTTCTCCAAGATCCTTCATTAAAAAACATCTTCCAAGCCATTCTTTAACAGAATTAAGCATAGGAATATTGTTTCCAATAAGGACTATGTCATCGACATACAACACAATTAATACAACGTAACTCCCACTGATCTTCTTGTAAACACAAGAGTCTTCCATGTTCTTTTGCAATCCAAAATCCTGTATGGATTCATCGAACCGAAGATTCCAACTCCGAGATGCTTGCTTTAATCCATAAATGGATCTATTAAGCCTGCATACTCTCTCAGCCTGATTAGGATCGATAAAACCCTCTGGTTGTGTCATAAACACATCCTCTTCTAGAATCCCATTGAAGAAGGCGGTTTTAACATCCATTTGCCACATCTCATAATCACAATGAGCTGCAATGGCTCAGAGAATCCGAATTAATTATAGCAACTGGTGAAAAGGTTTCATTATAAACCACCCCGTGAAAAAATCCTTTTGCCACCAACCTTGCTTTGAAAACACTAGGTTTTCCATCCATGTCTGTATTTATCTTGTAAATCCATTTGCTTCCAATGGGCCTAGCCCCTTTAAGCAAATCAACCAAGTTCCAAACTTGATTCTCAGACATCAATTTCATTTCGGATTTCATGGCACCCTGCCATTTCTCGGAATCTGAACTCGTCATAGCTTGGGTATAGGTCGAAGGTTCATTGCTTTCTAAAAGCATGACTTCAAAGCTCTCATTTGTCAGAATACCTAAGTATTTGTCAGGTTGAGTTCTAACCCTTCCCGACCTTCGAGGGTTAGGTGTGGTTTCCAAAATCACTGGAGTACTCTCGACCAAGTCTTGAGTATCCATATCAGTTTGTTCTACTTGAACCTCGTTCAAGACAACTGAGCTCTTACTGACTTTATAGGAAAGATTACTCTTTTCAAGAAAATCACTATCTCGAGCAACAAAATATTGTTCTCAGATAGATCGTAGAAGTTGTACCCTCGAGTTTCTTATGGATACCATAAAGAAACTTTTATCCCATTTGAGTTCAAGCTCTATAGAGATAAATCTCGTCAGAGAAGCTTTAGAACCTCAAATCTTGATGAAAACAATTTAGGGACCCTCCCTTTCCATACCTAGTATGGTGTCTTATCAACAGCTTTTGACAGCGTCCTATTCAGTGTATAAGTTGAATTCAAGAATTTTGTGTTCCCAAAAGAGACCAGTAGTTCATTTAGACCTCTCGTCGAATGGTCGAACTATATCTAATATAGTTTGTTTTCTCTTTTCCGAAACATAACCTTCATGTGCTTGTGAACTGATAGGTTCCACATACATCAGTATGGATCATCCCTAATTAATCACTTACATGTTCTCCTTTCTCCAAGAAAGATGACATTGTTATTTTTTTTCCATCAAACATCATTCACATGTATCAAATGACTCCAAGTCAAATGATTCTAGAATGCCTTCTAAAAGAAGATTCGTTACATGTTTAGATTTTGATCTAATCAACAATGTTACAGTTATATCTCATTGAGACTTATTCGATTCGGTCTTTGGTGTTAATGTTATATATGATTTGTTGAGTTTAAAGTATACATAAATAATGTAATAATCGTACCAAAACAAAGAATAGTTCACAATTAAAATAGTTATCAAACTATTTAATTAGTGAAAAACTAATCCATCAGTATCCAATACTGAACCAATATTCATTGTTTATTGAAGGTACGAAATTACATAGTTATAATACTAAAACAAGGCCCTAAGGCAAAACAACATCATATTATCATAAGACTAATGCAGCGACCTTCGCTCAATTTCTCACCCGTAGATCGACATATCTACTCACCAAACTTATACTTCTATGTAGTTCCTCCACATACAAATGTGAGAACTACATTTGACATCCAATACCTAAGAAGTAGAATTTGTGAAGTTTAATGTCTATAACATTAATACCTGAAGATGAAGCAACCCCGTTCTTCACATCTTCATTGAACTTTGGGCAAGTTCAATTATTCTCAATAATTGACTCTTATTCGAATTCCAGTTCACAATTATTCCAATATCAAAACGTGATAAATCGTAAGTGAAAACTCGAAATTTTCTAACCAGCGATTTTATCATGCAATTGAAGCCCTATCTCTCATAAAGTATGAGGGAGCCAACCAGACAATCGACTAACGCCATCCCATGGCTCGAAAATAATCCTCACTTTAGAATTCATCATATGAAAGATAAATTAGGCATTTGTTTTGAAACTGAATAAATATGAACTTCTACTTATTTGCAATTAGTGTCCTACACTTTTGCAGTAGACGCATTCAGATTCCCTAGGAACCCTAGTAGCCTTTTGCCCATGCTCTTTTGTATAACCCATCCCGTATCATAAGAATTTCCCTCTTAGGATCCTTCTCAATCGTCGGCTCTGCAACCTTGAGCATCCCGTGGATCTCACGTAGCGATTTATTCAAACCATTCATATGGAAAATTTAGCCTAAAGGCATCATAACCATCATGATGGGATTGAAGTATGAAATCGGTTGCCAACTCATCATCTTAGGAAAAACCTAGACGATCACTTTTAATCAAATAATCCAATCATTTGATGCACATGTGGTCCCTTAGGTTCCTCTTTATCCAGCCTAGCTGAAGCGTTGGCCCTGGTCACACCGAACCGCTCAATCATTGCATGTTCCCCGAACATGCTATTGAGTTGTTCAATGATATCATAGGATGTGGTTATCTAACACATTTTTCTTGTCATCGTATTTGAGGACCATCCTCAAATTACATTGTCAATTAAGAAAATATATGTTGTTCAATTTTTCACAATCAAGAATTGAACCAAACTTGAATTGAGTTGATATTTGACATGATAAACTACAAAAGAAAGATAACTAAAGTATGTAAACATCCACAAAGCGGTAAACAAATAAAGTTGTCTATCAAAACTACTTATTTGTTCCATTTTGTTCAATCGATATCTAATATCGTTGTTCCCTTAAACAAAACGATCCCAAGACTGTTGGAGTAGTATACTTAATGTCTAGATTTGAGTATTATGAACTCCTTGTGCACTTTCATTTACCTATTAAATACAAACATTCATTTGCTTTTAATTATTGTTAATTAAATACATGCAAATTATAGTCCTGGATTAGATACGTTGTAGTTAGTATGGTGTGCGACGTCACACAGAAGATCATACTATCGGTTACTCGTATTTAATCGAACAGATGCTCACGACCTAGATGGACACGGACCAATCCATCGGTATAGTCGTTGTGTGAGAGAGAAAATAACTTGTCTTAATTATTTTATCACACTTGTACACTTGGTGTATTGAGCGGATCGATTGAGACTCATCAATTAGGTTTGCTCGGCGATAATTGATTTGAGACTCAGTGTATTTTATTCTTAATCCCCGATACAATTGCGGGTGTGTATATTTAATATTAGTGACTTTGATTTTCCAAAGGAATTGACCGGTTTAATTATTGGGTCAATTACCGGTTAAGTTGGGTCACTATATTTTATATATGGCATGCCGTGAATTCTTGACGGGACAGTGTATCCCGGAAGGGTTGATAATATCCCCGAGATGAGCTCATAAGGATTTATTATGTAAACCTCGCGAGTGGATTTAATTCCGCATAATAAATAAGGATGAGTGGTACTAGTCTCGGATAAAAGAGATGAATAAATTTATTAAGCAATAAATAAATTTTATTCATGGATATTTATATCTTAAATATACGGAATAAATAATACTACCGGAGAAATATTATTTGGATATAATATGGTTTAATATTGTGAGTGCAATTAATTTATATAGTGGAAAATAAATTTAATTAATATTGATAAGGATTAATGGACTTGAGCAGTGGGCTCAATTTAATCTTCAATATTGGAAGCCCAATATTCCACCTCCTTTAGATCCCCTACGTAGCCTATAAAAGCACTACATGGCCTTCATAAATCATAAGACAAGATTATCATACTTGATATTCTAGAGAGTTGAAGGAGATCCATAGGAGTTCGATAGATCGTCGCCCACCCGACGTTCGAACGGAGTGCAAGGAATACGTGGGAAGATTCAAAGGTCATCTTGATTTCGTTTCTCCGAACAACGAATCGTAGGTATGATATCTAAACTAACTTGATATTATTCGATTTTGTTTATCGTGAAATACCGTAGAACAAGATCCGAAGTTCAAACCCGGAATAGACGAACGATCGCATGGTGGTGGCGAAGCCACCGGACCATGCGAATTGCCCGGCTAGGGTTTGTACGCGCGAAGGGGGGCGAACCCCGGCTGGGAGCCGGGGACGCGATCGATCACCCCGATCGATCGCGAGCCGCGGGGGCTGGGACCCGCGGCTGTCCGCTGGTCGGACCGACGCCCCAAAGGCGGCGAGTCGCCGGACTCGCCGCTGGGCTGCTAGGCAGCCCGGTCGATCGCCGGAAGCGATCGACTCCTTCGATCGCGTGAACCCGGCTCGCGGGGGTTCGGCTGGGGGCGGGCTGTGTGCCTTCGGGTGCGTAGTCTCCAAAGGCCGGACTCCGGCGGATGAGTCGGTGTTCATGTGATCTCCGGCGAAGGTTTTCGTTCGGGTTATTGTTTCCGCAAATTTTAATAGCCCGGGATATCGAATTCCAACAATTGGTATCAGAGCGTGGTTTACGTTCGCGGTATTTTCGATGAAATTGTTCTACCTTGCAGGGTTTCCGACTATTATGGCTTAATTTATTATTCGTTTAATTTATTTTGTCATGATTGTTGGTTTGATTAAACTCTCGGACATGTCGAGATTCGTTTTTGGTGGTGAATGCTTGTAATAGTAAAAATTCGGGGGTTGACCGAATTTAGGATTTATTATTACGTTCTACGTTTTTCCGGAAATTGTATAGGGTCGATTTCATGTATAGAATCGATACCGGATAGTGTAAAATTAAATTGTAATTTATTTTTGCGTTGGATTGATGCCGAAACGACCGCCGGAGAAGACGCGTGACGAAGGAGATGATCGTGAGGGCCAAGGGACGAGGATCGACCATCCCCATGGTCGATCCCATGAGGATCGATTGATCCATGCGTGGAGGCGCCGCCGGCGTTGGTGGCCGGCCACCTCCTAGGCGTGGGTCGAGGGTGGCGCGGGGATCCCCACCCCGTGCTATCCCGGTCCGGAGATTTACTTTCCTAATTGGTTCGGATTTTTCCTATTTGAGTATTCCTATTTTTTTTGGAATTCTCATGGATTAGGAAAAGAATTAATTGGAATTAATTTTATTTCCTTATTCTATTATGGAAGTCTTCTAGAGTATTCCGAGTTCTACTTGGAATAGGATCCTAGAGATTTAATAGAATTGGAAAGGAATAAAAGTTAATTTAGGATTGATTTATTTCCTAAATGATTATTCCCATTTTATGGGAATTTTCATAGTAATGGAAATTAATTAATCTTGGAAAGTAGAAGAGTCCTAAATTATTTTATTTCCTTATTTCATTATGGAAATCATCTAGAATATTCCAAGTGGGTCTTGGATAGATTATTCTAGAGATTTAATGAAGTAGAAAGGGAAAATAAAATAAATAAAAATATTAATAATATTTAATTTTATTTTTGATTTATTCGATTGACTTAATTATTATTAATTAAGTATCTTTTGGATTTATTAAAAATAAATAGATTTAAATATTGGAAATTAATATTCTCGTCACATGGAGCATTCAAGAACGAAGACTAAAGACTAGAAGATGCGTACGGAGATGGAGTAAAGCCATAATAGTCGGAAAATAATATTCTAGTAATTATTTTGACTATGTGATAATACTATGTGCTTTATTACTTGTATGCATGCTATATGTGTTTACTTTTATGCACTAGATAGCTTATCCCTTTATTGTAAAAAGCTAAGTGGGAGAGGGTATGGAAACATACCCATGGTCTCCATTGCTGCTCTCTTGGTGACTTTTATAAACTTTTGAAGTTTATATAGATAAGTTATTGGAGGAGAGTTCTTGTAATTCCTCTTATGAGAAACATTGATTAAGTTTATCAAACAATGCCTAATTTGTCTTTCCAAAGCTGATTTCAAGTCGACTCATTCTCACCCCGGGGAGTGGAATGGAGCCAGAGCCACTTGGTCATGTAGAGGACACAAATTAGAGACCTTCGTACCATTCTTTTAAAGATGGATCGATTGTCTGCTCGGCTCCCTCATTTATGAGAGATAGGGTTGTTCGCATGGTGAATCACTGGTTAGAAACTTCGAGTTTCACTTATGATTCTCCGCGTCTTTATTTACAAGATCAAATGGGTCAAGTAATTGGATTTCAATTGTATAAGTCTTTTGGTATGGTAAACGTCCACACTATCGTGGCTTGCTATATCGAATGGGACTTTAGATCGATTGATGTAGACAGTTATAGAAGGGAGTGAAGGACCCGTGTGTCAACGTAAACGTCCACACTATCGTGGCTTGCGGTGATATGCGAGTCTCAAACAAACTTCTTAGTACTGAGTAATGGTTAACACTTAGGTACGCTTCATAGTATTCCTCCCATCGAGGTAACGCTATTGATGATGTACGACCGAAGGAAATCTAATTGCTAAATCATTTGGGTGGGTAAACGTCCACACTATCGTGGCTTGCCTTACCTGATGGGATTTTAGATGTGATTAGTGATTTAATGATATTATTTAGGGAGATAATATCGGATATTAAATTGTTTGTTTGTTTTATGTGCTTATAGGTTAAGAATGATTGTGACCCCACTTTGTGATATACTTAAAGATGAAAACTCACTGGTTCCATATAGTACTGATTGGAAAAGAAATCTGGACACTGTCCAGACTGTTGAGCCTTCTGAATCCACTGATGACCCAACTCATGAGGACATTTGGAATGACCTCAGAATGATGTTGAGGCATAGCGTGGAAGCCGGACAAGAAGTGATTGACATACTCTATAAATTCAGTCCTCTTGAGGAGTCGCTTAAAAACGATTTCAAAAGAGCTGAACTTATAAGTATGGTCAGAAAATCACAAGCTCTTGTGGCTAAGATGGAAGTGCAAGCAGAGAAGCCCAGTGGTTCCAAACCACGGAATGGGAAGATCAAGCCGCGAGGCAAGTGCTATCGATGCAAGCAGTCTGGGCACTGGAGGTCTGATTGTCCTCTCTTCAAAGGTACGAAATTTTCCTTAGTCACTGAAACATTATCAGTGGTGTTATCTACCAGCACCTGGTGTGTAGATACGGGGGCCACTGATCATGTCTGCAATTCATTGCAGGGGTTCCAGGAAACCCGGAGACTTAGAGAGGGAGAGATCGTGGTCTACATGGGCAATGCTGCAAGGGTGGCGGCTGTTGCAGTGGGAGACGTTCACTTACGCTTCAGTAGTGATAGGGTTTTAGTTTTACATAATTGTCTTTATGTACCTAACTTTAGAAAGAATTTAATTTCGGTTTCTAAACTTATTATGAATGGATATTCTGTCTCTTTTGACCACTCGGTGATCATAAGAAGAAACAGTGAGATTATCTGTTCTGGTACATTGGTGGACGATTTGTATGTGCTAAATCCTGAGTCTAACACGATGCAACTAACCGAGAGTAATAACACATCTACGAACACCAATAAGAGAAAGGAACCTTCTAAGATGAATCAATTATACTTGTGGCATCTAAGGCTAGGTCATATTAACTCAAATAGAATTCAAAGGTTGAAAGCTGATGGTCTCATCAGTGGTGTTGAAGGAGAGGACCTTCCAACCTGCGAATCCTGTTTAGAGGGAAAAATGACCAAGCGTTCTTTTTCTGGTAAAGGACGAAGAGCTGAACAAGTATTGGATTTAATTCACTCTGATGTATGCGGACCTATGTCTACTCAGGCAAAGGGAGGGTACGAGTATTTCATCACTTTCACTGATGATTACTCAAGGTATGGATTTGTATACCTGATGCGCCGCAAGAGCGAATCCTTTGACAAGTTCAAGGAGTTCAAGGCTCTTGTGGAGAACCTTCAAGGTAAATCCATTAAATGCCTGCGATCTGATCGCGGAGGCGAGTACCTGTCTGGAGAATTCAAGGCATACTTGGCAGAGAATGGGATAGATTCCCAAATGACATCACCATATACTCCCCAGCAAAATGGTGTGTCAGAAAGAAGGAATAGGACTCTTATGGAGATGGTGCGATCGATGATGAGTTACTCGGATTTACCCATCATGTTCTGGGGATATGCCTTAGAAACAGCAACGCACATTCTAAACTTGGTTCCATCTAAAACGGTTCCTTCGACACCCATGGAACGATGGAGCGGGCGCAAGCCTAGCTTGAGACACGTTCGGATCTGGGGGTGCCCTGCACATGTGTTGAAGGTAGGTGCCGATAAATTAGAACCTCGTACTGAAGTGCGGTTGTTTATAGGATATCCTAGAGGAACTAAAGGTGGCATGTTCTATAGTCCTAAGGACCAGAAGATCGTTATAAGTACTAACGCTCGGTTCTTGGAGGAAGACTATGTCATGGACCACAAGCCCAAGAGTGACATAATGCTTGATGAATTGAGAGGTAACACTGAAGACCTAGATACAGCTGAACCGAGTAGTTATACACCACTAGAACCTGCACCTACTGTCACTGTTAATACACCGGAACGCCGTCGTAGTGGGAGGGTTGTTAAACAACCAGAAAGATGGATTGGACTGGGTGAGTCTTCGGAATCTGGACCTGGAGTTCATGAAATCGATCCCTGGACCTATGATAATGCGGTACAAGATATAGATGCGCCTTCTTGGAAGAAAGCGATGAAATCCGAAATTGAATCTATGGATTCTAATAAAGTCTGGGATCTTGTAGAACCACCAAACGGCGTAAAGCCAATTGGGTGTAAATGGGTCTACAAGAGAAAGAGAGGATCTGACGGGAAGGTTGAAACCTTTAAAGCTCGGCTTGTTGCGAAAGGATATACTCAGAAAGAGGGAATCGATTATGAGGAGACCTTCTCGCCGGTAGCCAAGATAAAGTCGATCCGGATTCTCTAATCCATAGCAGCTCATATGGATTATGAGGTGTGGCAAATGGATGTCAAGACAACTTTCCTAAATGGAAGTCTTGACGAGACGATTTATATGAAACAACCAGAAGGATTCATTGCTAAGGGGCGAGATCATCTAGTGTGCAAGCTTAATCGATCCATTTATGGATTGAAACAAGCCTCGAGATCGTGGAACCTGCGGTTTGACGAAGTAGTCCAATCATTTGGATTCAGTCAAAGCATGGACGAATCGTGTGTGTATTGGAAACGTGATGGGAAGAAGGTGGTGTTTCTCGTGCTTTATGTAGACGACATTCTTCTCATTGGCAACAGTGTGAAAATGTTATCAGACATAAAGGGATGGTTGTCTAGACAATTCGATATGAAAGATTTGGGAGAAGTCGGGCATGTTCTAGGGATCAAGGTTATAAGGGATCGCCGGAATAGAACATTGTACCTATCCCAGCAATCTTACATAGACACGATTCTGGCTCGTTTTAACATGCAAGATTCCAAGAAGGGTGAGCTGCCCTTCAGTAAAGGAACTTATCTTTCTAAGGAGATGTGTCCTCAGACACAAAAGGAGAAAGATGAAATGAAAGCAGTTCCCTACGCTTCGGCTGTGGGAAGCTTGATGTATGCAATGTTATGCACGAGGCCTGATATCTGCTATGCAGTTGGCGTAGTAGCGAGATATCAGAGTAACCCTGGAAAGGCTCATTGGACTGCCGTAAAGAGCATTTTCAAGTATTTGCGAAATACTAAGGATTATGTTCTGAGTTACGGAGCAGACAATCTGATTCCTTTGGGTTACACAGATTCGGATTTCCAAGCTGATAAGGACCGGTGTAAGTCGTTATGTGTTTCACTATTAAAGGAGGAGGAGTTTTAACATGGAAGAGTGATAAGCACTATGCTTTTCGGACTCTCCCATGGGTAACCAAATAGCGGCCTCAGAGGCAGCGGAAGTTTTGGTATGGCTCCAGTATTACCTCTGGGACTTAGATGTGATTCTTAGTTTACCAAAGGCTATGTAAATAGCGGTGCAGTGGCAAACTTTAAGAGATCACGAGTCCATGAGTGTAAGATAACACATAGGGCAAGTACCACCTGATACGAGTCATCGTCAGAGGGACGATGCAGTAGTCACCAAGATAGCTTCAGAGCGGCAACCTAGATTGCTCATTCACTTGGTACTTCTTGGAAGTATTTTTTTAAGCTCGTGATGAGTATGGGAGTCGGGAGTTTGGAAGATATATATGACTAGACCTTAGTATAAGTGGGAGATTGTTGGAGTAGTATACTTAATGTCTAGATTTGAGTATTATGAACTCCTTGTGCACTTTCATTTACCTATTAAATACAAACATTCATTTGCTTTTAAATATTGTTAATTAAATACATGCAAATTATAGTCCTGGATTAGATACGTTGTAGTTAGTATGGTGTGCGACGTCACACAGAAGATAATACTATCGGTTACTCGTATTTAATCGAACAGATGCTCACGACCTAGATGGACACGGACCAATCCATCGGTATAGTCGTTGTGTGAGAGAGAAAATAACTTGTCTTAATTATTTTATCACACTTGTACACTTGGTGTATTGAGCGGATCGATTGAGACTCATCAATTAGGTTTGCTCGGCGATAATTGATTTGAGACTCAGTGTATTTTATTCTTAATCCCCGATACAATTGCGGGTGTGTATATTTAATATTAGTGACTTTGATTTTCCAAAGGAATTGACCGGTTTAATTATTGGGTCAATTACCGGTTAAGTTGGGTCACTATATTTTATATATGGCATGCCGTGAATTCTTGACGGGACAGTGTATCCCGGAAGGGTTGATAATATCCCCGAGATGAGCTCATAAGGATTTATTATGTAAACCTCGCGAGTGGATTTAATTCCGCATAATAAATAAGGATGAGTGGTACTAGTCTCAGATAAAAGAGATGAATAAATTTATTAAGCAATAAATAAATTTTATTCATGGATATTTATATCTTAAATACACGGAATAAATAATACTACCGGAGAAATATTATTTGGATATAATATGGTTTAATATTGGGAGTGCAATTAATTTATATAGTGGAAAATAAATTTAATTAATATTGATAAGGATTAATGGACTTGAGCAGTGGGCTCAATTTAATCTTCAATATTGGAAGCCCAATATTCCACCTCCTTTAGATCCCCTACGTAGCCTATAAAAGCACTACATGGCCTTCATAAATCATAAGACAAGATTATCATACTTGATATTCTAGAGAGTTGAAGGAGATCCATAGGAGTTCGATAGATCGTCGCCCACCCGACGTTCGAACGGAGTGCAAGGAATACGTGGGAAGATTCAAAGATCATCTTGATTTCGTTTCTCCGAACAACGAATCGTAGGTATGATATCTAAAATAACTTGATATTATTCGATTTTGTTTATCGTGAAATACCGTAGAACAAGATCCGAAGTTCAAACCCGGAATAGACGAACGATCGCATGGTGGTGGCGAAGCCACCGGACCATGCGAATCGCCCGGCTAGGGTTTGTACGCGCGAAGGGGGGCGAACCCCGGCTGGGAGCCGGGGACGCGATCGATCACCCCGATCGATCGCGAGCCGCGGAGGCTGGGACCCGCGGCTGTACGCTGGTCGGACCGACGCCCCAAAGGCGGCGAGTCGCCGGACTCGCCGCTGGGCTGCTAGGCAGCCCGGTCGATCGCCGGAAGCGATCGACTCCTTCGAGCGCGTGAACCCGGCTCGCGGGGGTTCGGCTGGGGGCGGGCTGCGTGCCTTCGGGTGCGTAGTCTCCAAAGGCCGGACTCCGGCGGATGAGTCGGTGTTCATGTGATCTCCGGCGAAGGTTTTCGTTCGGGTTATTGTTTCCGCAAATTTTAATAGCCCGGGATATCGAATTCCAACAAAGACCCTCATCTTGCGAATCTTTAAGCCGACTGAGTCCGCACTTAAGAAACTCCAAGATAGGTAGACATCTCATGTCAATGACATCTAATGTCACTCTCGGTTGACGAGAATCCCATTCTCATCTCATGTCTTGATAGCCACGCCTGCAGTGGATCTATCGATGAGAAAACCAATCTCACTTGTAAAGGTCTAACCCTTACTCCCACTATACCAAGATAACAAGTAGTACCCCGATGAGGCGGACCTACCAACTTATGATCGAGGGCTTCATAGGTGTGATGTTTCGGACAAGACATTTATACTCATTATTTTGGGAACTTGCATGCATAGGTGTTTATATGTAAGTTGAACATTTATAACATAAAACATACTATAACTAGCAAAGCAATTAAATACGTAATCGAAAGGCCCCTAGAGCCTCACAACTCTCAAAAGAAAAGATTAAAACAACAAAACAGGCCTTGAACATATTCTGGACTGGTCCGCGCCCGCCGTTTCAGTTCCGCGCCCGCCGATTTTGGTCAAACCTATTCCGTACCCAAAAAACCAAGAACGGCGCCCGCCATTTCACAAACGGCGGTCGCCGAACACCACTGGCGGTCGCCGTTTCCAAAACGGCGCCTGCCAAAAGGGTACAAAACCTGGCTGACCAAAAAACAGCCTTTCGGCGGTCGCCGTTTCCAAAACGGCGCCCGTCGGAGAACAAACGGCGCCCGCCGTTTTGCTCCAGCAGCCCGGTTTTCGCCCGTTTCGCTTCGTTTTGCTTCGTTTCTTCTCGTTTTCGCCGGAGAGCCGATATCTAATGTCGATCCATGGATTCAATCCATTGCTTACACATTGAACAATACATTTTTGAATAGAAAAAACCTATCTATTACAAAAGATTCCAAGGGACGCAGCCCTCCAAAACTATGGCCAATCGTACGTAAAAAACGACAATTTCATTCACCCGACCACTAACGGTGGCCGGCCTTATATCTAATCACATAATCACATAATCACATAAAACAATTAAGCCAATTATGTTGATTTTAAACATATTTTGTCCAACACAAAAGTGTGCACGAGCCCTAGTCTCTGATACCAATTGAAGTTACCGGTATACCGATCCGATCGATATACCGTGTGTGCGGAAGCGTGTAAAGCGATAGATCTACTAAGCCATGACCTTAGTGCACACAAATATGTATAGACACACATATATTTATATATATATGTTGGAAATCGACTACCCGGGATGCGTTCGTTCGATCGCTCGAACATCCGAACGATCCCAGTCGATATCCGGTGTTGCTACTTCGTTCACTTACCCAGCCCGTGCCCCGATTCACGCCCAGCCATTGCCCCGAAGGACAACCGCGCGAGCCGAGCGGGCTGCCAGAAAAACAGCAAAACGGCGGTCGCCGTTTAGGAACGGCGGTCGCCGTTTGTCCGCGAACAGCAACGCGACGTTGCTGTTCCGGGCTCGTTTCCGGGTCGTTTTTCCTCATCCGACTACCGATCCGAAGGTCCTAGAACCCCCAGTAGTCGAGGAATACAACCCACAACCCCGGAACCCGATCTACGTTCAAAGTATGATCAACGAGGAAAAGTGAGATCGAATAAATGCGGAATAAAAAGTTCCGATCTCATACCTTATCGGTCGATTGTTGAGACCTTAGCGATTGCTAGTGTATGCCTCTTCCCTTGACTCCAACCGTTGTGTGGGCAACGATCCGTTGGGTCTCCTTCTCTGCCTTCTCCTTTTCTACCAGCGTTATATTTCTTTTCTCTGATGAGAGAAAAATATTTGCGCTACACTCTATTATTTTTGCAGAGAAAAACTTAATTGCGCTAGCGCAATAATTTTCTCAGAAAAATAAAAAGCTGCGGAATGTTAGGTTTAGGATAGGCAAGGTAAGGATATTTATAGAGTTACACTAGGGACCCCTTAGGTAAATAAATCCCGGGCTAAATTGCAATTTAATTAAACCGGTGTCCTTAAAAGAAAACCTTTAATTAAATTCAATTTTAATTATAATTAATTCCACTATAAAATTATAATTGAATTCCCGAAATAAATTTAATATTATTTCAACAATAATAATTCCGCCGAAATTACATATACGACTTTCCCCGTGTTTAAGATATCGAACGTCCACGAATTTATTTAATTACTAATAATTAAATTAATTCGTTTTTTATTATCCGAGACTAGTACCACTCATCCTTATTATCATGTGGAACAAATCCACCTGCAGGGTTTATATGATAAACTTCATGAGCTCATCTCGGGGACGTCATCAACCCGATAAACGGGACACGATTTCCTGTCTATAATCTATAGCATGCCGTGTATACAATTCCGATTCCCAATTTACCGAGTATCTCGACTAATCAATTAGTCTCACTCATTGGCATATTAAAGAACCGAGAATTGGACACACGCACCTATAATTATATAGGGATTAGGAATTCGTATATCCGTAATCTCTGAGGTCTAGTTCGATTACGTCGATTAGTATAAATCGAACGCCCTCCCGTGGTCCTGCTCAATACACCAAGTGTACGAGTGTAACATAATAGTCAAGACCAACTATTACCCAGTCACACTACGACGTACCGATGGATTGTCCCTGTCCATCTAAGTCGTGAGCTTCTGTTCGATAGTATACGAGTAACCGACAGTATGATCTCCCTTGTGTCTCCTCACGCCATACTGTCTACAACGTATATATCTAGGACTATTGCATTCAAGTACATGATAGACAAAATGCCGACAGTTTGATTAATAGATAATGTAAAACACAGATAAGGAGTTCCATATTGTCACTAAACTAGACATTTAGAATATAACTCCATCAATATATACATCCAATATATATATATAGAGAGAGAGATATCAACGAGATCTTACTTTTGGTGATGAAGTGATTCGTTGATGTCGATGAGGTGGTGTTGAGTCGATTGAACCACCTCAAATGGATCAGCCTCGAAATGTTCACCTTTGGAATGACCTCGTCACGCATTTGGATCGCCCGGATGTTGAATCCGCACAAATGGCCCGGCCTCTACGTGTTGCACACGAACCCGGAAAATGAACTTGCTTGCTTGATTGATTGAAGTGGTTCTCCAAGAACTCTTTTCTCTCTCTTTTGTGTGATTTCCGTAGCTGAATATTGTGGTGAGAAAATCAGCATTTTTTCACCTAGTAAACCATGAAATAACACCTTTGTAACCCCCCCATAATGGTGATATTGATGTAGAATCATTATCACACATTAAGGTGTGTTAATGGTGAATTTGAATGGTCATGTCCACATCCTCATGCCACATTGCATTGGATGTGGTCCCATTCGCTTGCGTGGCATGCCGTGTCACACCATGTGACATGCATTCCATGCAAGCCATGCATCCCATGCATGTACGTAAATCACATCGAATATAAACCTAGTTTATATATTTATCGATTCCAAATCGACTCATTTTAGCAAACACTTATAGCTCGTATTTTCGGTTCGTGTGTGACCCTGTAGGTATAATTATCGATCAATATTATATTGCTCCCAGCAATTAATATTATCTAATAATTATTTAAACATCCATAGACGACCTTATGACTTTATCGATTGCACACGTAGGATCGAAGGACATATCCCAACAGTAAATGCCGCCACACAGCGATCGCCCGCAAGGTGTTCGATGAAATGTCTGTGAGAAATGTGGTATCTTGGAACGCGATGATAGGAGGGTACATGAGGAACGGCGACTCCGGGATTGCGTCGGCGTTGTTCGAGCGTATGCAACGGAGGACATCGGTCAGTTGGAACGAGATGATCGATAGGTACGCGAGGAACGGAGATATGGGGATAGCAGGACAAATTTTTTTCTCGTGTTCCCGAGGATGTGAAGAAATTCACAACATCGTTCGGACGAAGAGAGTCGAGCCGAATGAGTTTTTTCTCACCGGGTTAGTCTACATGTACTCCAAATGAGGGCAGTTTGTTCTAGTGAAGCAGAGGGGAATTGGTTGTTCGGGAAAATGGTGGCCGAGGGTCCACAGGGGATTGAGGTCACCATGGTCAGTGGCCTGTGCGCATGTTCACGAAGATGGAGTCGTCCTTTGGGCTCTTCTCGATGGGGACTCGCCCGAGGCATACTTTGTGGTGTGCTGCCGGCGATGGAGTGTTGATGACGGAGGCGGCGTCGAGGGTTCTGATCCGGTCGAAGATCGAACCGACGGTGAGCAGTGGGTTGAGATCCATCAGGAGGAAGGAGTTTATGTGTCGAAACTGATTTTCGGGCATTTGTTGACGAGTAGTAACAAGATGTACAGTGTGTTTTAATATTGTAAATGTGAATGATATTCAGTGTTTTTTAATGATATTCAGTGTGTTGCATTCGCACTCGGTGTATTTTTTAATCAAACAGTGTATTCTTGTGACATTTAGTGTGTTTCATTCCTGTTCAGTGTGTTTAAGTTTTATTCGGTGTGTTTAAGTGCTACTTAGTGTATTTAGTGTGTTTCATTCATATTCAGTGTGTTTAAGTGCTATTCAGTGTGTTTAAGTGTTACTCAGTGTATTTTAATCCTGCTCAGTGTGTTTCAGTCCTATTCAATGTCTTTAAGTGTTATTCAGTGTGTCTCAAACAAGAGATTTCAAATTTTGAAAGAAGTAGTCGTCCGGAAAAGCCAATCTCTTTCTCTTACTATTTCCGTGTACAGAGGTACCTTGAGTTAATGTACCTGGATGATGTAGGGCACGAAAATGCGCTCGATTGTAGTGTTGATTTTTTCTTTTTTTTTTCAATTGAATTTAAAAATTAAAATATGATATTCAGTGTATTTTTATGATATTCAATGTTTTTTAATGATATTTAGAGGATGCTATTCAGTATATTTTTTAATCAAACAGTGTAATTGTTGGAAATCGATATCCCGGAATTAATAAATTTAAATAAATAAATTATCTAATTAATTCCGACCGAAATCCTTTGGAGATCGAATATCCGGATTGTCAAATTGCGGAACGACAACTCCAATCGACTCCCGGTTGCCGGAACATCCCGCCACGAACCACCACGAAGCCGGACTCAACCAAACAAGCAGCCGCGGGGATAGCCCGCGGCTGTCCGGTCGAGCCCCCGCATGGGGCTCGCGGCTGTACACGGCATCCGCCTAGGGCTGCCCTTGGCAGCCCCTTATGCACGCCCAGCTGCCCCCGGTGATCGCACGACCAGCCACGGTCGAACCGTGGCTTGCGATCACCATCAGCCCACCGGAGCGGAGCTCATGCCGCGCAAGCGGGGCTGCTCCAGCAGCCCGCTGGATGTGCACGGGCGATCGAGCTCGTGCTCGATCGAGTCTCGGCGTCCAGCCGAGGCTCACGCCCTTCGACCCCTCCTAGGCGAGCCGACGATCCGCCGGCGGTCCGGTGGTCTTCGACCACCACCGCTCGGTTCGTCCTCGTCTTGGGTCTCGTTCTCGGATCTTGAGTCATGAATATTCTCACGATAATTAAACGATAAAATCATAAAGAGGGTTTTACGATTTACCTCGTTCTCGTTGTTCGGAAAAACGTAGAACTCAATTTGACGACCTTGAGATCTTCCCATGTATTCCTTGCACTAGCTCGGACGTCGTGTGGGCGACGATCTACCGAACTCCATGGATCTCCCTCTCTACTTTCTCTCTCTAGAATTGTGATCTTCAAGTTATGAACTTATGAGAATAGAGAAGACCATGTAGTGCTTTTATAGGCTACGTAGGGGATCTTAAGGAGGTGGAATATTGGACTTCCAATAATAGTGATTAAATTGAGCTCAAGCCCAAATCTATTAATCCTTACTATTATTAATTAATTCTATTTTCCACTATATAAAATTAATTGCACTCCCAATATTAAACCATATTATATCAAATAATATTTCTCCGGTAGTATTATTTATTCCGTGTATTTAAGATATAAATATCCATGAATAAAATTAATTTATTGCTAATTAATTTATTCATCTCTTGTATCCGAGACTAGTACCATTCAACCTTAATTATTATGCGGAACGAATCCACCTGCAGGGTTTACATAATAATTCCTTATGAACTCATCTCGGGGATATTATCAACCCTTACGGGATACACTTTCCCGTCAAGTATTCACGGCATGCCATATATAAAATATAGTGACCCAACTTAACCGGTAATTAACCCAATAATTAAATCGGTTAATTACTTTGGTAAATCAAAGTCACTTATATTAAATATACACACCCGCAATAGTATCGGGGATTAAGAATAAAATACTCAGAGATTTAAATCGATTATCGCCGGCAATCCTAATCGATAAATCTCAAACGATCCGCTCAATACACCAAGTGTACAAGTGTGATAAAATAATCAAGATAGATTATTTTCTCTCTCACACAACGACTATACCGATGGATTGGTCCGTGTCCATCTAGGTCGTGAGCAACTGTTCGATTAAATACGAGTAACCGATAGTATGATCTTCTGTGTGTCCATACAACACCATACTAACTACAACGTATAAAATCCAGGACTATGATTTGCATATATTTAATTATAAATAATTAAACGCAAATAATTGTTTATTTAATTAAATAGATTAGTGGCAATGGATCGTGAGTTTCCGTTACTTAAATCTAGACATTAAGTACACAACTCCAACAATCTCCCACTTGTACTAAGGTCTAGTCATTTCCTCCAAACTCCCGACTCCCATACTCATCACGTGCTTAAGTTATACTTCCAATAAGTACTATGTGAATGAGCACTCTAGGTTGCCGCTCTGAAGTTATCTTGGTGACTACAGCGTCGTCTCCCTCGACGATGACTCGTATCAGGTGGTACTTGCACTATGTGTTATCTTACACTTATGGACTTGTGATTTCTTACCATTTTCCATCGCACCGCTATTTACATAGCCTTTGGCAAATTAAGAATCACATCTAAGTCCCAGAGATTATCCCGGAGTTATACCAAAACTTCCGCTGCCTCTGAGGCCGCTATTTGGTTACCCATGGCAGAGTCCGAAAAGCATCGTGCTTATCACTCTTCCATGTTAAAACTCCGTCTCCTTTAATAGTGAAACACCGTAATCCAGAACATAGTTTCCAGTACTTCGAAAGTACTTAAAATGTTCATTACAGTAGTCAAGTATTCCTTTCCAGGATTACCTTGATATCCTCCCACTATGCTAACCGCATAGCCGATATAGGGTTCTTGTTTTCAACAATGCATTTATTAAGCTTTCCACACTCAAAGTGTAGGAAACTGCTTTCATTGCTTCTATCTCCTTTTGTGTTCCCAAAACACATTTCCTTAGATAGATGCATTCCGTATCTGAAAGGTAACGAACCTTTCTCGGAATCTTGCATATTAAAACGAACCATAATCGTACAAGATATCTAGAGAAGTACAATGTCCTTTTCTTGAGATCCTAGATCTTAAGAACATGCTCCAACTTCTTCTTTATCTCATATATCGATTTTTCTAGACAACCATCATTTTATGTCTGACAACATCTTTACATTGTTACCAATGATAAAATGTTATCTACATAAAACCTCCGAGAAACACCACTTTGTTTCCATCACGTTTCCCATACACACGATTCGTCAATGCCTTTTGATGAATCCATCAAATGGACTATCTCATCAATGCGCAAGTTCCACGAACTCTAGCTTTGCTACAATCCATAAATGGATCAACTAAGCTTGTACTCTAAATGATCTCGCCTCTTAGCAATAATCCTTATTGTTCTCCAAGAAGGCACATTTAGATCTAGTACTGCCTTCATGTAGATCAAGGGATTGATTTCATGTATACTAGGTCCAGAGTCCGAAGACTCACCTAGTCTTATGAATATCTCTGGTTGTCACACAACCTCCCACTACAACGGCATTCCGGTGTATAAACAGTGATAACAATAGGTGCAGTTAGTGGTGTACCGCTACTCGGTTCGGCTGGTTCTCAGTCTTCTTCGTTCTCTCTCATTTCAAAGTTTCACGTCACTTTGGGCTTGTGGTTCATTACATAGTCTTCCTCTAAGAACCGGGCGTTAGAAATTATAACGTCCCTCTGGTTCATAGTACTATTGAACACACATCTTTTGTTCTTCCAGGATATTCTACAACTGCATTTGAATGCGCCGTTGTTTCCAGACATATCCATAGAACATAGGTAGTTCCGTATGACTCATGCTTTTACTATTTCTATAAGAGTTCCATTTCTTGTTTACGACACACCATTTCTACACTAAAAGTGTATGGTGTAGTCATTTGGGATCATCCCAACCTCTGATCAGTATGCCATGCATTCCTCAGACAGGTACTTGCCTCCGCGATCAAATCGCAGGCTACAAATGGATATACCTCGATGGTTCCCCACAATTGCTTAGTGTCCATTGACTTGTCAAAACACTTGCTTTTGTGGCACATCAGGTATTCTAATCCATTTCTCGAGTAATCATCAAATGAAGTACTCGTACCTTATTGTCTGAGTAGACATAGGTCTGCATACATCAGAGTCAATCAATTCTAATACTTGTCCGGATCTTATATCTTATATCCATAAAGGATTGCTTAGTCATGTTTGTTGGAGTTGTGTACTTAATGTCTAGATTTAAGTAACGTAAACTCACGATCCATTGCCACTAATCTATTTAATTAAATAAACAATTATTTGCGTTTAATTATTTATAATTAAATATATGCAAATTATAGTCCTGGATTCTATACGTTGTAGTTAGTATGGTGTGTCGGGCCCACACAGAAGATCATACTATCGGTTACTCGTATTTAATCGAACAGTTGCTCACGACCTAGATGGACACGGACCAATCCATCGGTATAGTCGTTGTGTGAGAGAGAAAATAATTTATCTTAATTATTTTATCACACTTGTACACTTGGTGTATTGAGCGGATCGTTGAGATTCATCGATTAGGATTGCCGGCGATAATCGATTCGAGTCTCAGTGTATTTTATTCTTAATCCCCGAAACTATTGCGGGTGTGTATATTCAATATAAGTGACTTTGATTTACCAAAGGAATTAACCGATTTAATTATTGGGTTAATTACCGGTTAAGTTGGGTCACTATATTTTATATATGACATGCCGTGAATACTTGACGGGAAAGTGTATCCCGGAAGGGTTGATAATATCCCCGAGTTGAGTTCATAATGAATTATTATGTAAACCCTGCAGGTGGATTCGTTCCGCATAATAATTAAGGTTGAATGGTACTAGTCTCGGATATAAGAGATGAATAAATTAATTAGCAATAAATTAATTTTATTCATGGATATTTATATCTTAAATACACAGAATAAATAATACTACCGGAGAAATATTATTTGATATAATATGGTTTAATATTGGGAGTGCAATTAATTTTATATAGTGGAAAATAGAATTAATTAATATTGATAAGGATTAATGGACTTGAGCATTGGGCTCAATTTAATCTTCAATATTGGAAGCCCAATATTCCACCTCCTTAAGATCCCCTACGTAGCCTATAAAAGCACTACATGGTCTTCTCTATTCTCATAACTTGAAGATCACAATTCTAGAGAGAGAAAGTAGAGAGGAGGATCCATGGAGTTCGGTAGATCGTCGCCCACACGACGTCCGGGCTAGTGCAAGGAATACGTGGGAAGATCTCAAGGTCATCAAATTGAGTTCTACGTTTTTCCGAACAACGAGAACGAGGTAAATCGTAAAACCCTCTTTATGATTTTATCGTTTAATTATCGTGAAAGTATCATGAACAAAGATCCGAAGGACGCGACCCATGACGAGGACGAACCGGGCGGTGGTGGTCGAAGACCACCGGACCGCCGGCGGATCGTCGGCTCGGCTGGAGGGGTCGAGAGGGCGAGAGCCTCGGCTGGACGCCGAGACTCGATCGTGCCCTTGCTGGGCACGAACCCTTGCTGCCCGAGCAGCACCGCTCGCACGGTGCTGCCTCCGCTCACGCGGAGGGGCTGCCGCTCGCGCGGCTGGACCACCGCTCGCGCGGCGGTGGTTGCGGGCTGATCGCTAGCCAAGGTTCAACCGTGGCTTGAGGGCGATCAGCGGGGCGTGGCTGGGATGCCCAGCGGGCTGCCAAGGGCAGCCCTAGGCGGCTGCCGTGTACAGCCGCGAGCCCCATGCGGGGGCTCGACCGGACAGCCGCGGGCTATCCCCGCGGCGGCTTGTTTGGTTGAGTCCGGCTTCGTGGTGGTTCGTGGCGAGATGTTCCGGCAACCGGGAGTCGATTGGAGTTGTTATTCCGCAATTCGACAACTCCGGATATTCGATCTCCAAAGGATTTCGGTCGGAATTAATTAGATAATTTATTTATTTAAATTTATTAATTCCGGGATATCGATTTCCAACAATTGGTATCAGAGCGTTGGTTTTAGTACATGGTATTTTTCGATAAATTGTTCTACCTTGCAGGGTTTCCGATTATTATGGCTAGATTTAATTTTATTAATTAATGTCATAATAATGTTCTTGATTATTAAACTCTCGGTGATGTCGATATTTGTTCTTGTGTGGTGAATGCTTGTTCTTAATTTTTCCGGAAATTGTATGAGGTTGATTTCATGGAGAGAATCGATACCGGATAACGTAGTAATAAATTTGTAATTTATTTACGTTGGATCGAGGACGAAACGACGACTGGAAAAGTGTGACGGAGGAGACGAAGAGAGGGAGGACCGGGGATCGATCATGATGACCGATCCCATGAGGATCGATCGAAAGGGGGCGTGGGGGCTGCCCGCGGGAACCCTCGGCCACGCCGGCCACCGGTGGTGGTGGCGCGTGGGCTGAGGTGGCGGCGGCGCTCCTCCCCGGCCGGCGATCGATGGTGGGGGACGCGGGGTCCTCGTGATCTCGTGTTCTCCTACCTAGATTCACTTTCCTAATTGATTCGGTTTTCCTATTTTGAGTATTCCTATTTTTTTGGGAATTCTCATGGAAATAGGAAAAGAATTAATTGGAATTAATTTATTTCCTTATTCTATTATGGAAGTCTTCTAGAATATTCTAAGTTCTACTTGGAATAGGATTCTAGAGATTTAATGGAATTAGAAAGGAAAATAATTAATTATTAAATTAATTTATTTCCTATTTGATTATTCCTATTTTATGGGAATTTTCATGGACATAGAAATTAATTAATTTTGGAAAGTAGAGGAGTCCTAAATTATTTTATTTCCTTATTTCATTATGGAAGTCTTCTAGAATATTCCAAGTGGGTCTTGGATAGATTATTCTAGAGATTTAATGAAGTAGAAAGGGAAAATAAAATAAATAAAAATATTAACAATATTTAATTTTATTTTTGATTTATTCGATTGACTTAATTTTCGAATTAAGTATCTTTTGGATTTATTAAAAATAAATAGATTTAAATATTGGATTTAATATTCCCGTAATATTCAAAGAACGAAGACTAAAGACTAGAAGACGCATACGGGGATGCGATAAAGCCATAATAGTCGGAAAATAATATTCTAGTATTATTTTGATTATGTGATAATATTCTATGTGCTTTATTTCATGTATGCATGCTTATGTGTATTTAATTATGCATTAGATAGCGTATCCCTTTGTTATAAAAAGCTAAGTGGGAGAGGGTATGGAAACATATCCATGGTCTCCATTGCTGTTCTCTTGATGACTTTTATGGACTTTTGAAGTTCGTATAGACAAGTCATTGGAGGAGAATTCTTGTAATTCCTTTTACGAGAAACATTGATTAAGTTTATCAAACAATGCCTAATTTGTCTTTCCAAAACTGATTTCAAGTCGACTCATTCTCACCCCGGGGAGTGGAATGGAGCCAAAGCCACTTGGTCATGTCGAGGACACAAATTAGAGAATTTCGTGTCATTTGATGACTAGATCGATTGTCTGCTCGACTCCCTCATTTATGAGAGATAGGGTCGTTCGCATGGTGAATCACTGGTTAGAAACTTCGAGTTTCACTTATGATTCTCCGCGTCTTGATTTACAAGATTAAATGAATCAAGTAATTGGGAGTCAATTGTAAAAGTCTTTTGGTGTAGTAAACGTCCACACTATCGTGGCTTGCTACATTGAATGGGATTTTGGAACGATTGATGTAGACAGTTATAGAAGGGAGTAAAGGAGCGTATGTTAACGTAAACGTCCACACTATCGTGGCTTGCGGTGAATGTGCGTATCCCAAACAATCTTCTTAGATACTGAGTAATGGTTTACACTTAGGTACGCTTCTTAGTATTCTTCCCATCGAAGTAACGCTAATGATGATGTACGACCGAAGGAAATCTAATTGCTAAATCATTTGGATAGGTAAACGTCCACACTATCGTGGCTTGCCATATCTGATGGGATTTTAGATGTGATTAGTGGTTTAATGATATTATTTGAGGGAGATAATATCGAAGATTAAATCGATTGTTTGTCGTTATATGTGCTCATAGATTAGGATATGGCTTTGAACCCATTTTCTGTGATACGTTAAGGATTTTAAACTCACTGGTCCCTAAATGTAATGATTGGAATAGAGATCTAGACATTACCCAAACTGTTGAAGAGTACAAGGTTGTACTCAATGAGCTTTGTCCTCCCGAGCCTATTGATGTAGGCGGCTAGACAAGAAGCGATGAGGATACTCATAAAGGCCAGTCACTTCGAGGAAACGCTTAAAAACGTTTTTGAGATGATTGACCTTTTGGACGAGTTGAGACGGAAATCGCAAGCTCTTGTAGCCAATGCCAAAGGTTTTGAACCTAAGGGCAAAATCGGGGGAAAGGAAAAGAAAGCAATGAATCCCAGTGGTCCAAAGTTACTTGGACCACGAGATGGGACGAGAAAGCCATGAGGCAAGAGTTCTCGATGCAAACAGTCTGGGTACTGGAAGTCTGATTATCCTCTCAAAAGAAGTACGAAATTTTCTTTAGTCATAAAACATAGTCAGTGGTATTATCTACCGGAACTTGGTATGTAGATATGGAACCACTGACGGTATGTGCATTCTAAATGCAAGGGTTCCAGGAAACCCGACGACTTAGAAAAGAAAAGATCGAAGTCTACATGGGCAATGCTGTAAGGAGGCAGCTGTTGCAGTGGAGGACATTTTATAGGATTTCATTTTGAGTTATTGCTTTTATGTACCTTTCATATTAGAAAGAACTTTGTTCTGGATTTCTAATGAATGGATATTTTATTTCTTTTAATCATTTGATGGTTATAAGAAGAAATAATGATATTATCTATTTTGGTACATTAGCTAGCAATATATAAATGATGAATCCTGAGTCCACCATGATGCAACGAACCGTTTTATATAACTCATTTTACTAATAAGAGATTTCTTTATTAAACCATTTATACTTGTGGATTCTTATGCTAAGTCATATTTATTCAAATAAGAAGTTCAAAGGTCGAAAATTGATTGTTTGATCAATTAAGTTGAAGGAGTGGACCTTCCGACCTAAGAATCTAATTTGGAAGATAATACGACTAAGCAATCCTTTATGGATATAAGATATAAGATCCAGACAAGTATAAGAATTGATTGACTCTGATGTATGCAGACCTATGCCTACTCAGACAATAAGATACGAGTACTTCATTTGATGATTACTCGAGAAATGGATTAGAATACCTGATGTGCCACAAAAGCAAGTGTTTTGACAAGTCAATGGACACTAAGCAATTGTGGAGAACCATCAAGGTATATCCATTTGTAGCCTGCGATTTGATCGCGGAGGCAAGTACCTGTCTGAGGAATGCATGGCATACTGATCAGAGATTGGGATTTGATCCCAAGTGACAACACCATACAGTCCTCTGTAAGATTGGTGTGTCGGAAATAAGAAATGGAACTCTTATAGAAATAGTAAAAGCATGAGTTAAACGGAACTACCTATGTTCTATAGATATGTCTTGGTAAAAACGGCACATTCAAATGTGGTTGTAGAATATCCTAGAAGAACAAAAGATGTGTGTTCGATAGTACTATGAACCAGAAGGACGTTATAAGTTCTAACGCCCGGTTCTTAGAGGAAGAATATTAGATGAACCACAAGCCCAAAATGACGTGATACTTCTGAAAAGAGAGAAAACGATTAAGACTTAGAACCAGCCGAACCGAGTAGCGGCACACCACTAACTGCACCTACTGTTATCACTGTTTATACACCGGAACGCCATAGTAGTGGGAGGTTGTGGGACAACCGAAGATATTCATAAGACTAGGAGAGTCTTCGGACTCTGGACCTAGTATACATGAAATCGATCCCTGGATCTACATAAAGGCCGTACTAGATCTATATGTGCCTTCTTGGAGAGCAATAAGGATTATTGCTAAGAGGCGAGATCATTTAGAGTACAAGCTTAGTTGATCTATTTATGGATTGAAACAAAGCATTGAGTTCGTGGTACTTGCAAATTGATGAGATAGTCCATTTTATGGATTCATCAAAAGCATAGACGAATCGTGTGTATTGGAAACGTGATGGAAAACAAGGTGGTGTTTCTCGGAGGTTTTATGTAGATAACATTTTATCATTGGTAACAATGTAAAGATGTTGTCAGACATAAAATGGTGGTTGTCTAGATAAATCATTATGAAAGATATAGGAAGAAGTTGGACATGTTCTTGAGATCTTGGATCTCTAGGAATGAACATTGTACTTCTCCTGGACATCTTACATATATGATTATGGTTCGTTTTAACATGCAAGATTCCGAGAAAGGTTCGTTACCTTTCGGAGACGGAATGCATCTATCTAAGGATATGTGTTTTGGAACACAAAAGGAGATAGAAGCAATGAAAGCAGTTTCCTACACTTTTAGTGTGGAAAGCTTAATAAATGCATTGTTGAAAACAAGAACCTGATATCGGCTATGCGGTTAGCGTAGTGGGAGGATATCAAGGTAATCCTGGAAAGGAATGTTCGACTGCTGTAAAAGTACTTTCGAAGTACTGTTCTAGACTACGAAGCAGACAAGCATTTCCTTTGGATTACATTCTCTTAGATTTCTAATCAAATGAGGACCGGTGTAAGTCGATATCAGGCTATGTGTTTCACTATTGAAGGAGAAGGAGTTTTAACATGGAATAGTGATAAGCACGATGCTTTTCGGACTCTGCCATGGGTAACCAAATAGCGGCCTCAGAGGCAGCGGAAGTTTTGGTATAACTCCGGGATAATCTCTGGGACTTAGAGGTGATTCTTAATTTGCCAAAAGGCTATGTGTATAGCGGTGCGATGGCAAATGGTAAGAAATCACAAGTCCATAAGTGTAAGATAACACATAGTGCAAGTACCACCTGATACGAGTCATCGTCGAGGGAGACGACGCTGTAGTCACCAAGATAACTTCAGAGCGGAACCTAGAGTGCTCATTCACATAGTACTTCTTGGAAGTACAACTTAAGCACGTGATGAGTATGGGAGTCGGGAGTTTGGAGGAAATGACTAGACCTTAGTACAAGTGGGAGATTGTTGGAGTTGTGTACTTAATGTCTAGATTTAAGTAACGTAAACTCACGATCCATTGCCACTAATCTATTTAATTAAATAAACAATTATTTGTGTTTAATTATTTATAATTAAATATATGCAAATTATAGTCCTGGATTCTATACGTTGTAGTTAGTATGGTGTGTCGGGCCCACACAGAAGATCATACTATCGGTTACTCATATTTAATCGAACAGTTGCTCACGACCTAGATGGACACGGACCAATCCATCGGTATAGTCGTTGTGTGAGAGAGAAAATAATTTATCTTAATTATTTTATCTCACTTGTACACTTGGTGTATTGAGCGGATCGTTGAGATTCATCGATTAGGATTGCCGCCGATAATCGATTCGAGTCTCAGTGTATTTTATTCTTAATCCCCGAAACTATTGCGGGTGTGTATATTCAATATTAGTGACTTTGATTTACCAAAGGAATTAACCGATTTAATTATTGGGTTAATTACCGGTTAAGTTGGGTCACTATATTTTATATATGACATGCCGTGAATACTTGACGGGAAAGTGTATCCCGGAAGGGTTGATAATATCCCCGAGATGAGTTCATAATGAATTATTATGTAAACCCTGCAGGTGGATTCGTTCCGCATAATAATTAAGGTTGAATGGTACTAGTCTCGGATATAAGAGATGAATAAATTAATTAGCAATAAATTAATTTTATTCATGGATATTTATATCTTAAATACACAGAATAAATAATACTACCGGAGAAATATTATTTGATATAATATGGTTTAATATTGGGAGTGCAATTAATTTTATATAGTGGAAAATAGAATTAATTAATATTGATAAGATTAATGGACTTGAGCATTGGGCTCAATTTAATCTTCAATATTGGAAGCCCAATATTCCACCTCCTTAAGATCCCCTACGTAGCCTATAAAAGCACTACATGGTCTTCTCTATTCTCATAACTTGAAGATCACAATTCTAGAGAGAGAAAGTAGAGAGGAGGATCTATGGAGTTCGGTAGATCGTCGCCCACACGACGTCCGGGCTAGTGCAAGGAATACGTGGGAAGATCTCAAGGTCATCAAATTGAGTTCTACGTTTTTCCGAACAACGAGAACGAGGTAAATCGTAAAACCCTCTTTATGATTTTATCGTTTAATTATCGTGAAAGTATCATGAACCAAGATCCGAAGGACGCGACCCATGACGAGGACGAACCGGGCGGTGGTGGTCGAAGACCACCGGACCGCCGGCGGATCGTCGGCTCGGCTGGAGGGGTCGAGAGGGCGAGAGCCTCGGCTGGACGCCGAGACTCGATCGTGCCCTTGCTGGGCATGAACCCTTGCTGCCCGAGCAGCACCGCTCGCACGGTGCTGCCTCCGCTCACGCGGAGGGGCTGCCGCTCGCGCGGCTGGACCGCCGCTCGCGCGGCGGTGGTTGCGGGCTGATCGCTAGCCAAGGTTCAACCGTGGCTTGAGGGCGATCAGCGGGGCGTGGCTGGGATGCCCAGCGGGCTGCCAAGGGCAGCCCTAGGCGGCTGCCGTGTACAGCCGCGAGCCCCATGCGGGGGCTCGACCGGACAGCCGCGGGCTATCCCCGCGGCGGCTTGTTTGGTTGAGTCCGGCTTCGTGGTGGTTCGTGGCGAGATGTTCCGGCAACCGGGAGTCGATTGGAGTTGTTATTCCGCAATTCGACAACTCCGGATATTCGATCTCCAAAGGATTTCGGTCGGAATTAATTAGATAATTTATTTATTTAAATTTATTAATTCCGGGATATCGATTTCCAACCATGTTATCTTCCAAATAAGATTCTTAGGTCGGAAGGTCCACTCCTTCAACTTAATTGATCAAATATCAATTTTCGACCTTTGAACTTCTTATTTGAATAAACATGATTCAGCATAAGAATCCACAAGTATAATTGATAAAGAAATCTCTTATTAGTAAAACGAGTTTTACTACGGTTCGTTGCATTGTGGTGGACTCAGGATCCATCATTTATATATTGCTAGCCAATGTACCAGAATAGATAATATCATTATTTCTTCTTATAACCATCAAAGGATTAAAAGAAATAAAATATCCATTTATTAGAAATCCAGAACAAAGTTCTTTCTAATATGAAAGGTACATAAAAGCAATAACCCAAAATGAAATCCTATAAAATGTCCTCCACTGCAACTGCTGCCTCCTCTACAGCATTGCCCATGTAGACTACGATTTCTTCTTTTCCAAGTCGTCGGGTTTCCTGGAACCCTTGCATTTAAAATGCACATACCGTCAGTGGTTCCATATCTACACACCAGGTTCAGGTAGATAATACCACTGACTATGTTTTACGACTAAAGAAAATTTCGTATTTTCTTTTCGAGGATAATCAGACTTCCAGTACCCAGACTGTTTGTATCGAGAATACTTGCCTATTGGCTTTTTCGTCCCATCTCGTGGTTCATGTAACTTAGAACCACTGGGTTTCTTTGCTTTCTTTTCCTTTCCCCCGATTCATGCCTTCAGGTTTGAAACCTTTGGCATTGGCTACTAGAGCTTGCGATTTCCGTTTCAACTCGTCTAAAAGGTCAATCATCTCAAAAACGTTTTTAAGCGTTTCCTCGAAGTGACTGGCCTTTATGAGTATCCTCATCGTTTCTTGTCTAGCCGCCTATGTCAATAGGCTCGGAAGGATAAAGCTCATTGAGTACAACCTTGTACTCTTCAACAGTTTGGGTAATGTCTAGATCTCTATTCCAATCATTATATTTAGGGACCAGTGAGTTTAAAATTCCTCAAGTATCACATAAAGTGGGTTCAAAGCCATATCCTAATCTATGAGCACATATAACAACAAACAATCGATTTAATCTCCGATATTATCTCCCTTAAATAATATCATTAAACCACTAATCACATCTAAAATCCCATCAGATATGGCAAGCCACGTGGTGTGGACGTTTACCAATCCAAATGATTTAGCAATTAGATTTGCTTCGGTCATACATCACTTATAGCGGAACCTCGTGGGGAGGAATACTATAATGCGTATCTAAGTGTAAACCATTACTCAGTACCAAAGTAAATCGTTTGGAATTGCTACATCACCGCAAGCCACGTGGTGTGGACGTTTACGACAACTTCACAACTCTTCACAATTTCTTACAATTGTCTACATCAATTAATCCAAAATCCGTCAGCATAGCAAGCCACGTGGTGTGGACGTTTACTACACCAAGAGACTTTTATAATTGACTCCCAATTACTTGATCCATTCAATCTTGTAAATCAAGACGCGGAGAATCATAAGTGAAACTCGATGTTTCTAACCAGTGATTCACCATGCGAACGACCCTATCTCTCATAAATGAGGGAGCCGAGCAGACAATCGATCTAGTCATCAAATGACACGAAAGTCTCTAATTTGTGTCCTCGACATGACCAAGTGGCTTTGGCTCCATTCCACTCCCCGGGGTGAGAATGAGTCGACTTGAAATCAGTTTTGGAAAGACAAATTAGGCATTGTTTGATAAACTTAATCAATGTTTCTCGTAAGAGGAATTACAAGAATTCTCCTCCAATGACTTGTCTATACGAACTTCAAAAGTCCATAAAAGTCACCAAGAGAACAGCAATGGAGACCATGGATATGTTTCCATATCCTCTCCCACTTAGCTTTTTACAATAAAGGGATACGCTATCTAATGCATAATTAAATACACATAAGCATGCATACATGAAATAAAGCACATAGAATATTATCACATAATCAAAATAATACTAGAATATTATTTTCCGACTATTATGGCTTTATCGCATCCCCGTATGCGTCTTCTAGTCTTTAGTCTTCGTTCTTGAATGCTCCATGTGACGGGAATATTAATTCCAATATTTAAATCTATTTATTTTTAATAAATCCAAAAGTTACTTAATTCGAAAATTAAGTCAATCGAATAAATCAAAAATAAAATTAAATATTATTAATATTTTTATTATTTTTATTTTCCCTTTCTACTTCATTAAATCTCTAGAATAATCTATCCAAGACCCACTTGGAATATTCTAGAAGACTTCTATAATGAAATAAAGAAATAAAATAATTTAGGACTCCTAGTCCTTCCAAATTAATTCATTTCCTAATCCATTAAAAATTCCATAAAGAAATAATTAAATAAGGAAAAATTAATTTAGGACTCTTAATCCTTTTCTAATTAATTCCTTTCCTTTTCTATTTAAAAAATTCCATAAAGGAATAATTAAATAAGGAAAAATTAATTAAGGACTTTCAAAACTTTCCAAATTAATTATTTTCCTAATCCATTAAAAATTCCATAAAGGAATAATTAAATAGGAAAAATAAATTAATTTATAAATTTATTCCTTTTCCTAATCTATGAAAACTCCCAAGAATAGGAATAATCAATAAGGAAAAATAAATTTATTCTAAATTTATTCTTTTCCTATTCCATGAGAATTCCCAAAAAATAGGAATAATCAAAATAGGAAAACCGAATAATTTAGGAAAGTTGGATCTTTGCGGGAGAGCACGAGATCACGAGGACCACGCGTCCCCCACCATCATCGCCGGCCGAGAGCATCAACACCGCCAACCCCAGCCCACGCGCCACCACCATTGGTGGCCGGCGTGGCCGAGAGTCATCGCGGGGCAGCCCTTCGCGGTCGATCGATCCCCGTGGATCGCCCATGGGGATGGCCGTCCCTTGTCCTCCCTCTCTTCTTCACCTCCGTCACACTTTTCCGGTCGTCGTTTCGGAATCGATCCAACGTAAATAATTTTACAAAATTAATTTACAATTATCCGGTATCGATTCTCTACATGAAATCGACATCATACAATTTCCGGAAAAATAAGAACAAGCATTCACCACACAAGAACAAATATTGACATCACCGAGAGTTTAATAAACAAGAACATTATTATGACATTAATTAACAATAATTAAATCTAGCCATAATAATCGGAAACCCTGCAAGGTAGAACAATTTATCGAAAAATACCATGAAATAAAATCAACGCTCTGATACCAATTGTTGGAAATCGATATCCCGGAATTAATAAATTTAAATAAATAAATTATCTAATTAATTCCGACCGAAATCCTTTGGAGATCGAATATCCGGATTGTCAAATTGCGGAACGACAACTCCAATCGACTCCCGGTTGCCGGAACATCCCGCCACGAACCACCACGAAGCCGGACTCAACCAAACAAGCCGCCGCGGGGATAGCCCGCGGCTGTCCGGTCGAGCCCCCGCATGGGGCTCGCGGCAGTACACGGTAGCCGCCTAGGGCTGCCCTTGGCAGCCCCTTATGCACGCCCAGCTGCCCCCGGTGATCGCACGACCAGCCACGGTCGAACCGTGGCTTGCGATCACCATCAGCCCACCGCCGCGCGAGCGGCGGTCCAGCCGCGCAAGCGGCGTCGCCCCGCCGGAGCGGAGCTCATGCCGCGCGAGCGGGGCTGCTCCAGCAGCCCGCTGGATGTGCACGGGCGATCGAGCTCGTGCTCGATCGAGTCTCGGCGTCCAGCCGAGGCTCACGCCCTTCGACCCCTCCTAGGCGAGCCGACGATCCGCCGGCGGTCCGGTGGTCTTCGACCACCACCGCTCGGTTCGTCCTCGTCTTGGGTCTCGTTCTCGGATCTTGGTTCATGAATATTCTCACGATAATTAAACGATAAAATCATAAAGAGGGTTTTACGATTTACCTCGTTCTCGTTGTTCGGAAAAACGTAGAACTCAATTTGACGACCTTGAGATCTTCCCACGTATTCCTTGCACTAGCTCGGACGTCGTGTGGGCGACGATCTACCGAACTCCATGGATCTCCCTCTCTACTTTCTCTCTCTAGAATTGTGATCTTCAAGTTATGAACTTATGATAATAGAGAAGACCATGTAGTGCTTTTATAGGCTACGTAAGGGATCTTAAGGAGGTGGAATATTGGGCTTCCAATAATAGTGATTAAATTGAGCCCAAGCCCAAATCTATTAATCCTTACTATTATTAATTAATTTTATTTTCCACTATATAAAATTAATTGCACTCCCAATATTAAACCATATTATATCAAATAATATTTCTCCGGTAGTATTATTTATTCCGTGTATTTAAGATATAAATATCCATGAATAAAATTAATTTATTGCTAATTAATTTATTCATCTCTTGTATCCGAGACTAGTACCATTCAACCTTAATTATTATGCGGAAAGAATCCACCTGCAGGGTTTACATAATAATTCCTTATGAACTCATCTCGGGGATATTATCAACCCTTACGGGATACACTTTCCCGTCAAGTATTCACGGCATGCCATATATAAAATATAGTGACCCAACGTAACCGGTAATTAACCCAATAATTAAATCGATTAATTCCTTTGGTAAATCAAAGTCACTTATATTAAATATACACACCCGCAATAGTATCGGGGATTAAGAATAAAATACTCAGAGATTTAAATCGATTATCGCCGGCAATCCTAATCGATAAATCTCAAACGATCCGCTCAATACACCAAGTGTACAAGTGTGATAAAATAATCAAGATAGATTATTTTCTCTCTCACACAACGACTATACCGATGGATTGGTCCGTGTCCATCTAGGTCGTGAGCAACTGTTCGATTAAATACGAGTAACCGATAGTATGATCTTCTGTGTGTCCATACAACACCATACTAACTACAACGTATAAAATCCAGGACTATGATTTGCATATATTTAATTATAAATAATTAAACGCAAATAATTGTTAATTTAATTAAATAGATTAGTGGCAATGGATCGTGAGTTTCCGTTACTTAAATCTAGACATTAAGTACACAACTCCAACAGTAATGATATTCAGTGGATGATATTCAGTGTTTTTTGATGATATTCGGTGTAGTTTTTAATCAAACAGTGTATTCATGTGACATTTAGTGTTTTTCATTCATATTAAGTGTCTTTTAGTCGCACTCAGTGAATTTTTTAATCAAACAGTGTATTCTTGTGACATTAAGTGTTTTTCACTCATATTCAGTGTCTTGCAGTAGCACTCAGTGTATTTTTTAATCAAACAGTGTATTCACGTGACATTCAGTGTTTTTCATTTCTATTCAGTGTCTTTCAGTCGCACTTAATGTATTTTTTAATCAAACAGTGTATTCATGTGACATTCAGTGTTTTTCATTCCTATTTAGTGTCTTTTAAGTGTCATTTTAGTCTTATTCAGTGTTTGTGTTTAAGTGTTATAGTCCTACTCAGTGTGTTTCTGTTCTATCCTATTCAGTGTCTTTAAGTCTTATTCAGTGTTTGTGTTTAAGTGCTATAGTCTTACTCAGTGTGTTTTAGTACTATTCAGTGTGTTTTAGTGCTATTAACATAAAAATAGCAATGAATACCATATTTTAGATTTGAATTTCAATTGAAAAAAAAAAGAAAAAAACTTAAAAATATACTGAAGAAAAGAAGGATAAGCCCGAATCGTAATAGTAACACTACTCGCAGTCGAAAAATGAAACAAACAGATTATTTGTATACACATGAAAATTCCACTCAAACAAGACACAAAAAGCCGAAAATCAAGAATCATCGAAAGAAACTCAAGTACTGTTTTGATACAATATATCTTTTTTCCAGCAGCTCCATTGTTTTTGCAACAAGTTGATGCATAGGCATTTTGTGCCTGAGAAAAGATATTACAACTCTCGAGCTCGGTCGTTGTCTCCATAAGCGACTCGAGCTCCGCCTCCATTCATAGGCTCACGAAGGCTCGCGAGTTTGCTTTGTAATCTCTCATCATCCAAATGGTCATCTCTATCGCGTAACTTCTTATGCTCGGAACTTTTATCGGAGGGTACGGGTACTTTTCAGAATCAAGAAAAGCCGGTGGGCGAGGTCGAATTCTTGAATTCCTACTTCTTGGTAGTGGACAGTGATGGAGTTATATTCTAAATGTCTAGTTTAGTGACAATATGGAACTCCTTATCTTTTTTTTTCATTATCTATTAATCAAACTGTCGGCATTTTGTCTATCTTGTACTAGAATGCAATAGTCCTAGATATATACGTTGTAGACAGTATGGCGTGAGGAGACACGCGGAAGATCATACTGTCGGTTACTCGTATATTATCAAACAGAAGCTCACGACTTAGATGGACAGGGACAATCCATCGGTACGTCGTAGTGTGACTGGGTAATAGTTGGTCTTGACTATTATGTTACACTTGTACACTTGGTGTATTGAGCAGGACCACGGGAGGGCGTTCGATTTATACTAATCGACGTAATCGAACTAGACCTCAGAGATTACGGATATACGAATTCATAATCCCTATATAATTATAGGTGCGTGTGTCCAATTCTCGGTTCTTTAATATGCCAATGAGTGAGACTAATTGATTAGTCGAGATACTCGGTAAATTAGGAATCGGAATTGTACACACGGCATGCTATAGATTATAGACAGGAAACCGTGTCCCGTTTATCGGGTTGATGACGTCCCCCCCGAGATGAGCTCATAAAGTTTATCATGTAAACCCTGCAGGTGGATTTGTTCCACATGATAATAAGGATGAGTGGTACTAGTCTCGGATAATAAGAAACGAGTTAATTTAATTATTAGTAATTAAATTAATTCGTGGACGTTCGATATCTTAAACACGGGGAAAGTCGTGTATGTAATTTCGGCGGAAATATTATTGTTGAAATAATATTAAATTAATTTCAGGAATTCAATTATTATTTTTTAGTGGAGTGAATAATAATTAAAATTGAAATTGATTAATTAAGGAATTGCGTTTACGTATTCCAAGTTAATTAATATTTCAATTTAGCCCTTAATTAATTTAACCTTAGGTCCCTAATGTAACTCTATATAAACCCCCCTTGCCCTCTCCTAAAACCTACAGAACGCCGCAACATTTTATTTCAGCAGAAAAATTTAATTGTTAGCGCAATTAAAAAGTTTTTCTGTTAAAATAAAAAGGGTTAAACGCAAATATAATTATTTCTCTCACAGAGAATAATCATACGGTGGTTTGAGAAAGGAGAGAAGCAGAAAAGGACGAACCCAGTAGATCGTTGCCCACACAACGTCTGGAGTCGGGAAGAGTCATACATTAGAAGCTCTAAGGTCTCAACAATCGACCGATAAGGTATGAGATCGAATCTTAATTCCGAAATTTCATTCGATCTAATTTCTCGTTGATCATACATGAACGTAGATCGGGTTCCGGGGTTGTGGGTTGTATTCCTCGACTACTGGGGGTTCTAGGACCTCCGGATCGGTAGTCGGATGAGGAAAAACGACCCGGAAACGAGCCCGGAACAGCAACGTCGCGTTGCTGTTCGCGGAGAAACGGCGACCGCCGTTTCTAAACGGCGACCGCCGTTTCTAAACGGCGACCGCCGTTTTGCTGTTTTTCTGGCAGCCCGCTCGGTTCGCGCGGTTGTCCTTCGGGGCAATGGCTGGGCGTGAATCGGGGCACGGGCTGGAAAAGCGAACGAAGTAGCGACACCGGATGTCGACTGGGATCGTTCGGATGTTCGAGCGATCGAACGAACGCATCTCGGGTAGTCGATTTCCAATGGACAGTGGGACCTTTCTTAACTGTAGAACAACTTATGTATTGGGTATTGGCACAATAAACATGAAAATTAATTGCATTTTAATTGGAGGGTATGGAGTAATCATCAATCACCTGGTTGTAGCAGTTGTTGCAGAGCCTCAGGTCGCCGGGAAATGAAGGGGGAGCTGAGCAGTCCCTCGCGCGATGGCCCGCTTTCCCGCACATGTGGCCCGTTCTCCTGCAGTTCTTGCACAAACCAGTGTTTGTGTGTGTGTTTTGAAAGCACATCATTGAGATTGACATCATTGAGAGCCCGTTTGGGCGAGCTTATTTTAAATAACTTATAAGATGTTACGTCTTATAAGTTGTTTTAAGAGCTGATAAGCTGTTATGTCTTATTTAATAAATAAGTTTTTAAATCATTTGGATAAAATAGATTTATAAACTTATAAGATGTTAATTTTTTTGGCAATTTAAGATCTTATATGAATAAAATTACCAAAAATAAATTGTTATATATGAAAAAAATAATTAAAAATATTTATATTAACTAAATAATAAATTTTGAATTTTTGTATATATATAAAACGTAATAATTTTAGGGGTATTTTGGTCTTTTATTATTTAAGTTACAAGAGCTTATAAGCTGTTGAAAAAAAGTACCTCCCCCTTACTTTTTTGAAACAGCATATAAGCTGTTAAACAGCTTATTTTTAAGTTTTTTAAAGATTTTTTTTAAAAATTTACCAAACAAATTTTAGGAGCTTATAAGCTCTTAAACAGCTTATAAGCTGTTTTAAGGAGCTTAGTATGAGATTTTATTCATTTTCGTACAATAAATGAAAGCTAATGGTGTTGGAATTCGATATCCCGGGCTATTAAAATTTGCGGAAAACAATAACCCGATCAAAAACCTTCGCCGGAGATCACACGAACACCATCTCACGATCCGGAGCTCGACCGAGCGCACGACGCACCCGAAAGCACGCCGCTGCCCAGCCGAGCCCCCGCGAGGCGGGGCTCATGCGATCGATCGATGGATCGCGTCTCACGCGATCGGCTGGGGCTGCCCATGCAGCCTCGCGGCGAGTCCGGCGACTCGCCGCCACCTGGGGTGGTCGGCCCGCCTCCAGCTGGGTCGTCGCGGGGCCCAGCAGCTGCCCACGATCGATCGAGTGATCGATCGCACCCCGGCGTCCAGTCGGGGTTCGCCCCATGCGCGCACGCCGAAACCCTAGCGGGCGATTGGTGTGGTCCGATGGTTTCACCACCACCACACGATCGTCCGTCTATTCCGGGGTTCGTACCTCAGATCTTGCGTCTACGGTATTTTACGATAATTATCGAATAAAATCATCAAGGGTGTTTAGGATTTTATACCTTCGATTCGTTGTTCGGAGAAACGAAATCAATCGATGACCTTTGGATCTTCCCACGTATTTCTTGCACTCGTTCGAACGTCGGGTGGGCGAAGATCCTCCTAACTCTATGGATCCTCTTCAACTCTCTAGAATATCAAGTGTGATATTCTTGTCTTATGAAAAAGTGAAGACCATGTAGTGCTTTTATGGGCTATGTAGGGGATCTAAAGGAGGTGGAATATTGGGCTTCCAATATTAATGATTAAATTGAGCCTAAGCCCAAATCTATTAATCCCATTAATATTAATTAATTTTATTTTCCACTATATAAAATTAATTGCACTCTCAATATTAAACCATATTATATCAAATAATATTTCTCCGGTAGTATTATTTATTCCGTGTATTTAAGATATAAATATCCATGAATAAAATTTATTTATTGCATAATAAATTTATTCATCTCTTATATCCGAGAATAGTACCACTCAACTTTATTATTATGCGGGAACAAATCCACTCGCGAGGTTTACATAATAATTCCTTATGAGCTCATCTCGGGGATATTATCAACCCTTATCGGGATACACTTTCCCGTCAAGAATTCACGGCATGTCATATATAAAATATAGTGACCCAACTTTACCGAGCGTTAGTACTTATAACGATCTTCTGGTCCGTAGGACTATAGAACATGCCACCTTTAGTTCCTCTAGGATATCCTATAAACAGCCGCACTTCAGTATGAGGTTCTAACTTATCGGCTCCCATTCTCAACACGTGCGCAGGGCACCCCCAGAACATAACAGGTAAGTCCGAGTAACTCATCATTGAACGAACCATTTCCATAAGAGTCCTATTCCTTCTTTCTGACACACCATTCTGTTGAGGAGTGTATGGTGAAGTCATTTGAGAATCAATCCCATTCTCTGCTAAGTATGCCTTGAATTCGGCATTTTATGGATTTACCTTGAAGGTTCTCCACAAGAACTTTGTACTCCTTGAACTTGTCAAAGCACTCGCTCTTGCGGCGCATCAGGTATACAAATCCATACCTTGAATAATCATCAGTAAAAGTGATGAAATATTCGTACCCTCCTCTTGCCTGGGTAGACATAGGTCCGCATACATCAGAGTGAATCAAATCCAATACTTGCTCGGATCACGTCCTTTACCAGAAAAAGGACGCTTGGTCATTTTTCCCTCTAAACAGGATTCGCAGGTTGGAAGGTCCTCTCCTTCAACATCGCTGATTAAACCATCAGCTTTCAACCTTTGATGTCTATTTGAGTTTATATGACCTATCCTTAGATGCCACAAGTATAATTGATTCAATTTAGAAGGTTCCTTTCTCTTATTGGTGTTCGTAGATGTGTTATTACTCTCGGTTCGTTGCATCGTGGAAGAATCAGGATTTAGTACATATAAATCGTCTATCAATGTACCAGAACAGATAATTTCACTATTTCTTCTTGTGACCACGGAGTGATCAAAAGAAAAAGAATATCCATTCATAATTACCTTAGAAAGCGAAATTAAATTCTTTCTAAAGTTCGGTACATAAAGACAATTTTGTAAAACTAAAATCCTATCACTACTAAAGCGTAAGTGAACGTCTCCCACTGCAACAGCCGCCACCTTCGCAGCATTGCCCATGTAGACCACGATCTCTCCCTCTCTAAGTCTCCGGGTTTCCTGGAACCCCTGCAATGAATTGCAGACATGGTCAGTGGCCCCCGTATCTACACACCAGGTGCTGGTAGATAACACCACTGACAATGTTTCAGTGACTAAGGAAAATTTCGTACCTTTGATGAGAGGACAATCAGACTTCCAGTGCCCAGACTGCTTGCATCGAAAGCACTTGCCTCGCAGCTTGCTTTTCCCAATCCGTGGTTTGAAACCACTGGGCTTCTCTGCTTGCACTTCCATGTTGGCCACAAGAGCTTGTGATTCTCTTATCATACTTAAAAGTTCCATTCTTTTGAAATCGTTTTTAAGCGATTCCTCAAGAGGACTGAACTTTATGAGTATGTTAATCACCTCTTGTCCAGCTTCCACGCTATGTCCTAACATCTCCTTGAGGTCATTTTCATTGTCCTCATCAGTCGGGACAACAGTGGATTTGGAAGACTCAACAGTCTGAACAATGTCCAGATTTCGTTCCCAATCATTACTATATGGAACCAGTGAGTTTTCATCCTTAAGTATATCACAAAGTGGGGTCACAGTCATTCTTAACCTATAAGCACATAAAACAAACAAACAATTTAATTCCGATATTATCTCCCTCAAATAATATCATTAAATCACTAATTACATCTGAAATCCTATCAGGTAAGGCAAGCCACGTGGTGTGGACGTTTACCCACCCAAACGATTTCGCAATTAGATTTGCTTCGGTCATACATCACTTATAGCGTAACTTCGTGGAGAAGAATACTATAATGCGTATCTAAGTGTAAACCATTACTCAGTACTAAAGTAAATCGTTTGGAACCGCTACATCACCGCAAGCCACGTGGTGTGGACGTTTACGATGATTTCACAATTCTTCACAATTCCTTATAACTGTCTACATCAATTAATCCAAAATCTGTTAGTGTAGCAAGCCACGTGGTGTGGACGGTTTACTACTCCAAGAGACTTTTATATTAGAATAAGGAAATAAAGTAAATTTGGACTCTTCTACTTTCCAAATTAATTAGAATCCTAATCCATGAATATTCCCATAAAATAGGAATAATCAATTAGGAAACAAATTAATTAATTATTTTCCTAATTCATGAGATTTCCCAAAAAATAAGAACACTTAATAAGGAAATAAATTAATTCTAATTTAATTCTTTTCATATTCCATGAGAGTTCCTAAAAATAAGAATACACAAAATAGGAAAATCGAATTTATTAGGAAAGTGTATCTCGGTTAGGAGTAGCACGGGGTGGGGATCCCCGTACCACCCCCAACCGATCGACCGCCGCCACCGGAGAGGAGCACCGCCGGCCAGCCGGACGGCCAGCCACCACCTTGCCGGCGGCAGCCCCAGCCAAGGGCGATCGAGCCCCCTCCTCGCGGTCGACCATGAGGGTCGATCATGGGGATGATCGTCCTTCTCGTCCTTCGTCTTCTTCGTCACTTCTCGTTCTCCGGCGATCGTTCAAACATCGAATTAACGTAAAATAAAATTACAAATTTAATTACAATTCTGATATCGTTCTATACATGAAATCGACCCTATACAATTTCCGAAAAACATAGAAAAATAATAATAAATCCTAAATTATGTCACCCCCGAATATTTACTATTACAAGCATTCATCCACACAAAACGAATCTCGACATGTCCGAGAGTTTAATTAAAACAATTATGACAATAATTAACAAATAATTAACAAGCCATAATAGTCGGAAACCCTGCAAGGTAGAACTATAATCGAACATACACATGAACTTAGAACCAACGATCTGATACCAATTGTTGGAAATCGATATCCCGGTTTATCAAAATTGCGGAAACCGACAACCCAACCAAAATCCTCTCGCCGGAGAATCAACCGCGAACCACCGCACGAGCCGGAGCCCGACCGAACCACCACGGACGAACCGAGGCTGCCCAGCCGAGCCCCCTCACGGGGCTCGCGATCGCTCGCGTAGCGATCGCTGGGGATGCACGAGGCATCCCCGGGGCTACTCGTAGCAGCCCTGCAGCGGGTACACGGACCCGCTGCCCAGCGCACGTGATCGCTGCGGGACTTCCCGCAGCTGCCAGCGATCGATCCTCGTGATCGATCGCACCCCTCGGCTCCAGCTGAGGGTTCCTCCCGTAGCCACGCCGCGATCCCGGCGGGGATCCCTAGACCGCCGGCGGTCCGGTGGTATTCGACCACCACCGCCCGGTCTATCCCCGTCCCCGGTCTTGTTCGTTTCCCGGACCTTCGGTTCATGTGTATATCACGATTAATTCACAAAAAATCATAAGAGGGGGTTTACGATTTTACCTTAGTCTCGTTGTGCGGAGAAACGAGATTAATTTGAAGACCTTCGGATCTTCCTACGTATTCCTTCCACCTCGTTAGAACGTCGTGTGGGCGACGATCCTCCGAACTCCTATGGATCTCCTTCACAACTCTCTAGAACTATCAACTATTGATATTCTTGTCTTATTATTGTGTCTTGAATTGTGAAGACCATGTAGTGCTTTTATAGGCCACGTAGGGGATCTAAAGGAGGTGGAATATTGAGCTTCCAATATTAATGATTAAATTGAGCCCAAGCCCAAATCTATTAATCCATTAATATTAATTATATATTACCTCCACTATATAAATATAATTGCACTTCCAATATTTACCATATTATATCAAAGAATATTATCTCCGGTATTATTATTTATTCCGTGTGTTTATGATATAAATATCCATGAATAAAATTAATTTATTGCTAATTAATTTATTCATCTCTTATATCCGAGAATGGTACCATTCAACTTTAATTATTATGCGGAACAAATCCACCCATGAGGTTTACATAATAATTCCTTATGAACTCATCTCGGGGATATTATCAACCCTTTCGAGGACACACTTTCTCGTCAAGAATTCACGGCATGCCATACATAAAATACCGTGACTCAACTTTGCCGGTAATTGATCGGTTATTCTAATCGGTCAATTCCTTTGGAAAATCAATATCACTAATATTAAATGCACACACCCGCAATAATATTAGGGATTAAGAATAAAATACGCACTGAGATTTAAATCTATTATCTAAGGCAATCCTAGTCGATAAATCTCAAGCGATCCGCCCAATACACCAAGTGTACAAGTATGATAAAATAATTAAGACCAATTATTTTCTCTCTCATACAACGACTATACCGATGGATTGTTCCTTGTCCATCTAGGTCGTGAGCAATTGTTCGACTGTATACGAGTAACCGATAGTATGATCTTCCGTGTGACGTCGCACACCATACTAACTACAACGTATATAATCTAGGACAATAATTTGCATATATTTAATTATAAATAATTAAAAGCAAATGATTGTTTATTAATTTAAATAGATTAAATGCTATGACTGGGAGTTTACGTTACTTAAATCTAGACATTAAGTATACAACTCCATCACCTGAAGGGTGACGCCTTGTGTCTATCTCTTTCAGAGGATGTCCCGGGGATTCCCTATCTCCTGCTCGACTATGGTAGGTTCACCGGTATGTTGGTTCGGGAGTGGCTTGACAGCTTGGGAGAGCAACTAGGATTGATTCCTCTAGAGGTTGAGGAGGAGGATCCGGAGGAGGATCCGGAGGAGGATCCCGATACCTATCTCGAGGTGGACTCTGTGGGGGATCGAGTTGGTCCCTCCTCGAAGGGGGATGACGTGACAGTTATCGCTCTACGTATACTCTACCTCGAGTTCTTTTAGATGATATATATATATATATATATATATATATATATATATATATATATATATATATATATATATATATATATATATTTGGTTATTAGTTTGCTAACACTACTGACCTATTTTGGGACTATATGTTTTGGTCATCGGATGGTACTAATTAAACTATAGAAGCATATTGTAATAATTAGGGGCTCGTATGCAATTTTATTATGCATATCGAAGATTTATATATTTTGGTATTAAAAGTATTAAATTACCTTGTGATATGGATTTAGGGAATGGCTACGAGACGTGGAAACAAGAATAGAGTAAGAAATGGAGTTGGAAATGGAAATCATACGGCTAGAGGAGTACCGTACACGGTGGACCAAGCAGCCGGAAATATGACGAACATGACATTTGACGATTTCCTACGCCAATTTCAGAACAATGGAAACGGGAACGAAAGAGCAGTCGAGCAGTTTCGACACTATCATCCCCCAAGCTGTAATGGACGAGATGGTCCACTAGCGGTAGAAGAGTGAATTAACTGCAGCGACAAGCAGAAGATAACGTGTGAGACTTTCCAGATGGTCGAAGATGCAGACCATTGGTGGGAAGGAATCTGGAGAAACAAACCTCAACCGGAGAAACATATTTTACCTGGGACGACTTCAACAACGTCGTCATGGACAAGTTCTTCCCACAGTCCGATAGGGATCGTAAGGAGACTGAATTTCTAACTCTCAGGCAAGAAAATCTGTCAGTTACAGATTATGAGAGGAAATTTAACCAGCTGAGTCGCTTCGCTCCCCACCTAGTGGATACGGGCTCTAAGAAGTCCTTAAGGTTCCGCAGGGGGCTCCGACCTCAACTAGCTGGCATCCTATCGACCCAGGGTAACTTGGAATACGCTGATATGGTTGGAAGAGCCCACGAAGTGGAGGCAAGCTTGGGCATGGGAGAATCAAGACTCAAGCAGTCAATGGATTATGAGAAACGAAAATGGAATGGAGATAACCAAGGCCATAACAAACAATTGAAAGATGGAAAATATTTCCGCTTTGGAGGGCCGAACAACCAACAAGTGTGTCGTGAATGTGGGAAGAAGCATCAAGGAATATGCATCCGGGGACAAGGCAAACGCTATATGTGTCATCAGACAGGGCATCATATTCGTGACTACCCACAGAATAACCAGAAGTCTGGTTTACCTTAAGGGCATAACACGACAAGAGTTTGACAGACTGCTGGAGGGAATGCACGTATGTATGCGATGGCACACAACGATGCCGATAAAGACCCAGGAGTGATGACATGTATGTTTAACGTTTCAGGGGTTCCTGATTTTGTACTATTTGATACAGGTGCTTCACACTCGTTCGTATCTAGGAAGTTCCACGACTTAGTGGGACTCCATAGTACTATAGTAGATAACCCATTAGAGGTTAGCCTGCCTTCAAGTAGTACTATGGTAACGAACAAACTAACCAAGGAAATGGAGATCGACATTGAAGGTAAACAACTTACCACTAATGCATACGTTATAGAGGTGAAGGATTTCGACCTCATTCTCGGGATGGATTGGCTCGACAAGTGTCAAGCTAAAATGCAATGCCGCGAGCGTGAGATCACTTTCGCTCTACCCGAAGGGGGAAATATCAATTATTATGGGGCAAAAGCCAAGCTAATGCCTCGAGTAATATCCGCATTAAAAGCGACGAAACTGATACAGAAAAATTGCCAAGGCTATCTTGTTAGCTTTGTAGAAAAATCAAATCCTAGATTCTCGCCAACCGACGTACCAGTTGTTCGAGAATTTTTAGACGTTTTCACGGAAAATTTACCAGGAGTACCATCGAACCGACAAGTGGAATTCACGATCGACTTGGTGCCGGGAGCAGCACCGATATCTAAAGCACCTTATCGTATGGCGCCAAAGGAGTTGCAGGAATTAAAAACACAAGTTCAAGAGCTATTGGACATAGGATTCATCTGACCCAGTGTTTCTCCTTGGGGAGCACCGATCCTCTTTGTGAAAAAGAAGGATGTATCACTTCACATGTGTATCGATTACAAAGAACTAAATCGACTCACAGTGAAAAACAAGTACCCTCTACCAAGGATCGAAGACTTGTTCGACCAACTGCGTGGTTCGAGCACTTTCTCAAAGATCGACTTAAGATCAGGATATCACCAATTAAGGATTAAGGAAGGCGATATCCCAAAAAAAGCATTTAGAACTCGTTATGGACACTACGAGTTCGTAGTAATGCCGTTTGGACTGAGTAATGCACCAGCTGTTTTTATGGACTTAATGAACATAGTATTTCATCTGTACTTAGATAAGTTTGTCATAGTCTTCATTGATGACATTCTTATCTACTCCAAAAGTCCCAACGAACATGAAGAACACCTGCGCATTGTTCTAGAGACACTTCGTACAGAGAAGTTGTACGCAAAATTTGAAAAATGCGAATTTTGGATAAATAGACTGGTATTCCTTGGACATATCCTCTCCGCTCAAGGAATCGAGGTTGATCCAAGTAAGATCGAAGCTGTGAAGGAATGGAATACTCCCACAAATGCAGGAGAAGTACGTAGTTTTTTGGGTCTAGCAGGCTATTACCGAAGATTCATAGAAGGATTTTCAAAAATAGCCACGCCAATGACCCGGTTAACGAGGAAAAACGAAAATTTTGTGTGGAATGAAGAATGCGAGAAAATCTTCCTAACGCTGAAAAATAAGCTTACTACGGCACCAGTTCTGACAATTCCTGATCCGACAAAAGATTTTGTTATTTACAGCGATGCGTCCAAATTCGGGTTAGGCTGTGTCCTGATGCAGCAAGGGAAGGTAGTCGCGTATGCTTCGAGACAACTCAAACCTCACGAGGTGAACTACCCAACACACGACTTGGAATTGGCTGCAGAGTCGTACATGCTCTAAGGATTTGGCGACATTACTTATATGGAGGGAAGTGCGAGATCTTCACCGACCACAAGATTTTGAAGTATTTATTTACTCAAAAGGAACTCAATATGAGACAAAGAAGGTGGTTGGAACTCATAAAATATTATGACTGCACCATTAATTACCATCCAGGTAAAGCTAATGTGGTTGCCGATGCCTTAAGTCGTAAGGGTAAGTTGACAAATTTACTTTCCGACCAAAGGAAATTGGTTGAGGAATTTGCTAAGATGCAGATTGAGGTAGTGGCACCACCAGGAAATACTAAAATGATATTAGCGACTTTGACGCTACAACCCATGCTGAAGGAAAGGATCAGAGAAGGTCAATATCAAGATGTCTTTTTGAGAAAAATGCGAGAAAGAGATCAAAAGAAGGATATTAAAGGATTCATTATCGCAAGCGACAACACCTTAACTTATGAAGGAAGAATTTGTGTCCCTAAGGATGAGGAACTGAGGAAAACAATAATGAGTGAAGCTCATTACACTCCTTACACCGCACATCCTGGTGGGACCAAAATGTATCAAGATTTACGGTCCATGTTCTGGTGGAGAGCCATGAAAAGGGACATTGCATCTTTTGTCGAGAGATGTTAAGTGTGTCAGCAAGTGAAGGCTGAACACCAGCGTCCATCTGGACTGCTACGACCGTTAGAGATACCAGAATGGAAGTGGGAACACATTACTATGGATTTTGTCGTAGGTTTGCCACCGTCACCAAGGGGTAATAAAGTTGTTTGGGTCATAGTAGATCGATTAACGAAATCTTCCCACTTTTTACCCATCAAGATGACTTTCAACATGGAACAGTATGCTCAGATCTACATTAGGGAAATTGTCAAGTTACATGGTGTGCCCGTCTCAATAGTTTCTGACAGAGACACCCGCTTTACCTCAAACTTTTGGAAAAGTTTACAGAGCGCGCTATGAAAAAAGTTGAGGTTTAGTACCGCCTATCATCCTCAGACCGATGGACAATCTGAATGAACGATCCAAATATTAGAAGATATGTTGAGAGGATGCATCCTCGACTTAGGAGGTCAGTGGGAGACACTCTTACCTTTAGTTGAGTTCGCATATAATAATAGTTACCAAGCGACAATTGGTATGGCACCGTACGAAGCCTTGTATGGAAGGAAATGCAGGTCTCCCATATACTGGGATGAGGTAGGAGAAATAAAAATTTTAGGACACGAGTTGGTCGAACAAACGGTTCATCATATTGAAACCATTCGAAATCAGATCAAGATTGCGCAGGATAGACAGAAGTCGTATGCTGACCGTCGAATGAAAGAATTGTGCTTCGAGGTTGGGGATAAAGTTTTTCTCAAAGTAGCAAAAGTAAAGGGAATTATAAGATTTGGAGAGAAAGGAAAATTGAAACCACGATTTATTGGACCGTTCAAAATTCTCAAACGAATCGGGGATCTTGCGTACGAGCTGACTTTACCGCCAAGCTTGTCCATGGTACATAATGTCTTTCACGTATCCATGTTAAGGAAGTATGTACATGACCCGAGTCATGTCGTGAGTTACCAGGAACTGAATGTTAATAAAGATTTAACATACGAAGAAACTCCAGATGTTATCCTAGATCGGAAGGTCCATCGATTAAGGAATAAAGATGTTTTCCTAATCAAGGTGCAGTGGAAACGTCACACCAAAAAAAACCACATGGGAAAGAGAAGAAGAATTCCGTGCTAAATACCCAAATTTGTTCGCTACAGGTATGACTTCAATTTCGAGGACGAAATTATTTGAAGGTGGGTAGTATTGTAGCGATCGCGTCAAAATTTTATTATTTTAAAATTTTAAATATAAACGTAACAATTTAAAAATATTAAAGAACATAAAATTTAAATAAGAATGACATAAGTAAATAATATTGTAAAAATCTTTAATATTATCAGCTTTACAATTTAAAATAAATTAAAAGAACTACATTTTTTTTATACATTTTCTACCTAAATAACAAAGCCCAAATAATTGAACTCAAATAATTCATCCCCGATCAAATCTTTTTATCACTGCACATTATACTTATTTCAGAGATGTCCTCCCACTTGCTCAAAAATCCCAAATTATTGATGCAAATTATTGATGCACCGCTTACCCTCTTCAACTTCATCTATAAATATAAACTTCCTCCACTGACACAAAATAACGAGAACACAATTCTTCTTGTACTTATTCCCTGTTTGAAAGACCAACTCCCATACTACTCTTCTACAGGTTAAGAGGTATCACTATTCTTCCCTCTCACTTTTAATTAATTTATACCTTCAATATAAAATATATACTGAACTGCCTTTTAACTTGATCTGAAATGCTGCCAAAAACCTATTCGATTAGCTCGGTCGAAACCTTGCGTAAACCCCTGCCTTTCCCCAGCCGTTTACGACACCCCGATCTCCCTTTCGTTTAACCGAGACTCTCCATAGAAAAAAAAAACGAGAGCTTTTGTGAGCTTGCTAAGAAACCCGAAACCCATTGTCAAGGACCTTAGTACTCCGACAACTTCCAGCCCTCTGAACACAAACTCTGCACCCACACTCGAGCCCAAAACCATAGACCCGCTGGAAGCCTCGACACCCCGTACCTCAGTCCTACATCGAAGACCAGATTCATGACCCTTCAGTTCAGCCCCGAACCACCCCCGTTTAGTCCATGTCCTCCCTTTGACAGCCAACGAACAAGCTCGAAGCCCTCCGAGAAATTCCGATTCAAAAACCCTTTTTATCCGAGCACCATCATGTTGGAGTTGTGTACTTAATGTCTAGATTTACGTAAAGGAAACTCACGATCCATTGCCATTAATCTATTTGATTAAATAAACAATTATTTGCGTTTAATTATTTATAATTAAATATATGCAAATTATAGTCCTGGATTTTATACGTTGTAGTTAGTATGGTGTGTATGGCCCACACAGAAGATCATACTATCGGTTACTCGTATTTAATCGAACAGTTGCTCACGACCTAGATGGACACGGACCAATCCATCGGTATAGTCGTTGTGTGAGAGAGAAAATGATCTGTCTTGATTATTTCATCACACTTGTACACTTGGTGTATTGAGCGGATCTGCTTGAGATTTATCGATTAGGATTGCCGGCGATAATCGATTTAAGTCTCAGTGTATTTTATTCTTAATCCCCGATACTATTGCGGGTGTGTATATTTAATATAAGTGACTTTGATTTACCAAAGGAATTAACCGATTTAATTATTGGGTTAATTACCGGTTAAGTTGGGTTGCTATATTTTATATATGACATGCCGTGAATACTTGACGGGAAAGTGTATCCCGTAAGGGTTGATAATATCCCCGAGATGAGTTCATAAGGAATTATTATGCAAACCCTGCAGGTGGATTTATTCCGCATAATAATTAAGGTTGAATGGTACTAGTCTCGGATACAAGAGATGAATAAATTAATTAGCAATAAATTAATTTTATTCATGGATATTTATATCTTAAATACACGGAATAAATAATACTACCGGAGAAATATTATTTGATATAATATGGTTTAATATTGGGAGTGCAATTAATTTATATAGTGGAAAATAAATTAATTAATAATAGTAAGGATTAATAGATTTGGGCTTGAGCTCAATTTAATCACTATTATTGGAAGCCCAATATTCCACCTCCTTTAGATCCCCTACGTAGCCTATAAAAGCACTACATGGTCTTCACAATTAGACAAGACAAGATAATCATACTTGATTAGTCTAGAGAGTTCGTGAAGGAGATCCATGGAGTTCGGTGGATCGTCGCCCACACGACGTCCGAGCTAGTGCAAGGAATACGTGGGAAGATCTCAAGGTCGTCAAATTGAGTTCTTCGTTTTTCCGAACAACGAGAACGAGGTAAATCGTAAAACCCTCTTTATGATTTTATCGTTTAATTATCGTGAGAATATCATGAACCATGATCCGAGGGATGAACCCGGGGATGGGGATCAACCTCGCGGTGGTGATCGAAGATCACCGGACCGCGGGAGGTCGGGAGATCCCCACCGGGATCACACGAAAACCCCTCGGCTGGACGCCGAGGGTGGCGATCGGCCCTAGGGCACGATCGCCGATCGCGTAGAGGAGGAGCCCCGGCTGGACGCCGGGGCGTGCGATCGACTTTGAGTCGCCGCGGCCACGGCGGTGGCGGTGAGTCGCCGGACTCACCGCCGGGGGGGGCTGCTACGAGCAGCCCGCGGGGATGCGCGTGCATCCCCGGCGATCGTATTCGATCGCGAGCCCCTCGCGGGGCTCGGCTGGACATGCCGCGGGTTTATCCCGCGGCGGTGGTTGTTTGGTCGGGCCCGGTTCGCGTGGTGGTTCGTGGTTGTTTTCCGGCGAAAGGTTTTTCGATTGGATTGTCGGTTCCGCAATTTTGACAATCCGGATATTCGAAGGATTTCGGTCGGAATTAATTAGATAATTTATTTATTTAAATTTATTAATTCCGGGATATCGATTTCCAACACATCACCGATTCTTTTCGGTTACTCTCACACTCCGAGACCCTCAACTCTCCCTAGATTTAGTCACAACCATTGATGGAGACGTCTCGATCGAAGCCCTTACCGGAGTCCGTTCCTTTCGCCCAAACCGCAGTCGAGCCAAGCCAATATCCAACCTCAGCTCGGGTGCCTTCAATCCCCACCATCCTAGAGTCGACTTGACTGTCGTTGCCACTGGACTGCACCTCGCCGGAGACCCGCACGACTAGTCTCACGCCACCACCCTCCCTCTCTGTATTTTCTCGATGTAGAAACGGAAAGGGGATTTAGGAATTAGGGAATACTAGTGAAAAACCCGTGCGATGCACGGGGAGCTTCTCCGTAAATTGTTTGTACTTCGTATTTGTTATTTTGAAAAAATTACATGTTTCAGTTATGTTATAATCGAAACATCTTTGTTATTTTGCGAGCTGTTTGGATGCCATTGCATATTAAGAAATTGTATTATTATTAACTTATCGAGAAATGAAATTACAAATTTTGGAAGACCTCCTTATACACTACATTGGACGTTCTATTAGTAAGCTTCCCACTGTCATCACAAAGTAAAAGCTTCAACCCGGCCTTGTTGGTAACTCTAGAAAGGGCAACATACAATTGACCATGCGTGAAAACAGGTTTCCTCAAGAATATACCCACGTTTGACAGAGATTGTCCTTGACTTTTATTAATCGACATAGCGTACGATATCATCACCGGAAATTGTCTTCGTTGAAAAGTAAAGGGGAGTTTCTGATCTGACGGGGATAGACTAATCCGAGGAATGTATACCAAGTGACCCGATGTTTTACCTCCCAAAATTTTGGCTTCGATGACATATTTTCCAAGTTTTGTTATTACTAATCGAGTGCCATTGCAGAGACCGACAGAAGGATCCATATTCCGCAAAAGCATGATGGGGACACCAACCTAAAGGAAAAACAAAAATAATAAAAGGTTTTAATAACATTCACAACTTGAGATATTATTGAAACAAAAAACAAATCTAACCTTCAATTTCAACTGGTGATTTGGCAATCCAGAACACTTGATAGTATTAAGAAATTCAACCGAATGCATCTGCTCAAACATATTATCTCCTTTGTCAGAAAGCGCAACACTTGTTGGAGTTGTGTACTTAATGTCTAGATTTAAGTAACGGTAAACTCCCGATCATAGCATTTAATCTATTAAATTAATAAACAATTGTTTGCTTTTAAATATATGCAAATCATAGTCCTGGATTTTATACGTTGTAGTTAGTATGGTGTGTCGGGCCCCACACAGAAGATCATACTATCGGTTACTCGTATTTAATCAAACAGTGGCTCACGAACTAGATGGACCCGGACCAATCCATCGGTATAGTCGTTGTGTGAGAGAGAAAATAATTTGTCTTAATTATTTTATCACACTTGTACACTTGGTGTATTGAGCGGATTGTTGAGATTCATCGATTAGGATTGCCGGCGATAATCCATTCGAGTCTCAGTGTATTATATTCTTAATCCCCGATATTGTTGCGGGTGTGTATATTTAATATAAGTGACTTTGATTTACCAAAGGAATTAACCGATTTAATTATTGGGTTAATTACCGGTTAAGTTGGGTCGCTATATTTTATATATGGCATGCCGTGAATAATTGACTGGACAGTGTATCCCGGAAGGGTTGATAATATCCCCGAGATGAGTTCAAAAGGAATTATTGTGTAAACCTCATGAGTGGATTCGTTCCGCACAATAATTAAGGTTGAATGGTACTAGTCTCGGACTAAAGAGATGAATAAATTAATTAGCAATAAATTAATTTTATTCATGGATATTTAAATCTTAAATACACGGAATAAATAATACTACCGGAGAAATATTATTTGATATAATATGGTTTAATATTGGGAGTGCAATTAATTTATATAGTGGAAAATAAATTAATTAATATTAATGGGAGATTAATAGATTTGGGCTTGGGCTCAATTTAATCATTAATATTGGAAGCCCAATATTCCACCTCCTTTAGATCCCCTACGTAGCCTATAAAAGCACTACATGGTCTTCTCTATTCTACATAACACAAGATCATAATTCTCCTAGAGAGAGAAAGTAGAGAGAGAGAGAGAAGAGGATCCATAAGCTTGGAGGATCGTCGCCCACCCGACGTTCAAGCTAGTGCAAGGAATACGTGGGAAGATCGTAAGGTCGTCAAACTTAAATTCGTTTCTCCGCACAACGAATTAAAAGGTAAAATCATAAACTCCTTTGTGTGAATTTATGTGAATTGATTTGTGATACATACATGAACGCATGATCCGGGAAAACGACGAGACCGGGGACGGGGATAGACCGGGCGGTGGTGGTTGTGAACCACCGGACCGCCGGCGGTCTAGGGATCCCCGCCGGGATCGAGAGCAACCCTCGGCTGGGAGCCGAGGGGGTGGCGATCGAACCTAGGGTTCGATCGCCGGGCACGCATGAAGCCCCGGCTGGACGCCGGGGGCGATCGAGCCCGTGAGCTCGATCGCGGGTGTGCTACGGGGTGACCCGTAGCCGCCTCGTATGTGCTACGGGTTCGCCCGTAGCGGACGTACGGGGCTGGACGCCCCGCGAGCAGCGAGCCCGTGAGCTCGCTGCGGGGCTGCTACGAGCAGCCCCGGGGATGCCTCGTGCATCCCCAGCGATCATCGTGAGATGATCACGAGCCCCGTGCGGGGGCTCGGCTGGGCACCACGGGCGGACCGTGGTGGTGCTCGGTTGAGCTCCGGCTCGTGCGGTGGTTCGCGGTTGGTTCTCCGGCGATCGAGGATTTCGGTCGGGTTATTATTTTCCGCAATTTTAATGGCCCGGGATATCGAATTCCATCAACTGGTATCAGAGCGTTTGGTTTCGTGTTCATGTATGTGTTCAATTGCGTTCTACCTTGCAGGGATTCCGACTATCATGGTTTAATTAATTATTAATTATTCGTTTAATTAATTGCTATTTAATTTACCATGATTGTTCGTTTATTAAACTCTCGGACATGTCGAGATTCGTTTTGTGTGGATGAATGCTTGTAATAGTAAAAATTCGGGGGTTGACCGAATTTAGGATTTATTATTACGTTCTATGTTTTCCGGAAAGTGTATAGGGTCGATTTCATGTATAGAATCGATACCGGAATTGTAAATTTATTTCTTGTAATTTATTTACGTTGGATCGATGCCGAGACGACCGCCGGAGAACTCATGAGACGAAGAAGACAAAGAGGACGAAAAACCGGGGGGGGTCAATCATCCCCATGATCGATCCCCATGAGGATCGATCGACCCCATGCCCGGGGCTGCCCGCTAGGGTTTCCGGCCACGCCGGCCACCGGTGGTGGTGGCGCGTGGCTAGGGGGCGGCGGCGGTGGTGCCCGGCGGTGGTGGTGGTCGACGGTGGGGGTGGTGCGGGGATCCCCAACTCGTGCTACTCCTAATCCTACCAAGATACTACTTACCTAATTGATTCAAGTTTTCCTATTTTGAGTATTCCTAAGTATGGGAACTCTCATGGAGATAGGAAAAGAATTAATTAATATTATTTATTTCCTTATTCTATTATGGAAGTCTTCTAGAATATTTCAAGTTCTACTTGGAATAGGAATCTAGAGATTTAATAGAATTAGATAGGAAAAGAATTAATTAATTTTATTCCTTATTCTATTATAGAAGTCTTCTAGAGTATTCCGAGTTCTACTTGGAATAGGATCCTAGAGATTTAATAGAATTGGAAAGGAATAAGAGTTAATTTAGGATTGATTTATTTCCTAATTGATTATTCCTATTTTATGGGAATTTTCATAGTAATGGAAATTAATTAATCTTGGAAAGTAGAAGAGTCCTAATTTATTTTATTTCCTTATTCTATTATAGAAGTCTCCTAGAATATTCCAAGTTTGACTTGGATAAATTATTCTAGAGATTTAATAGAATTAGAAAGGAAAATAGATAAATAGAAATATTAATAATATTTAATTTTATTTTTGATTTATTCGATTGAATTAATTTTCGAATTAAGTATCTTTTTGATTTATTAGAAATAAATAGACTTAAATATTGGATTAATATTCTCGTCACATGAAGCATTCAAGAACGAAGACTGAAGACTAGAAGACGCATACGGAGATGGAATAAAGCCATGATAGTCGGAAAATAATTTTCTAGCTTATTTTGACTATGTGATATGTGCTTTATTACTTGTATGCATGCTTATGTGTTTAATTATGCATTAGATAGCGTATCCCTTTGTTATAAAAAGCTAAGTGGGAGAGGGGATGGAAACATTCCCATGGTCTCCGTTACTGTTCTCTTGGTGACTCTTATGGACTTTTGAAGTTCATATAGATGTGTCATTGGAGGAGAATTCTTGTAATTCCTCTTACGAGAAACATTGATTAAGTTTATCAAACAATGCCTAATTTGTCTTTCTGAAACTGACTTCAAGTCGACTCATTCTCACCCCGGGGAGTGGAATGGAGCCAAAGCCACTTGGTCATGTGGATGACACAAATTAGAGGCAGTCGTACCATTCTTCGATAGATGGATCGATTGTCTGCTCGGCTCCCTCATTTATGAGAGATAGGGTTGTTCGCATGGTGAATCACTGGTTAGAAACTTCGAGTTTCACTTATGATTCTCCGCGTCTTGATTTACAAAATCGAATGCTTCAAGTAATTGGGAGTCAACTATAAAAATCTTTTGGTGTAGTAAACGTCCACACGAACGTGGCTTGCTATACTGAATGGGATTTTTGGAAATAGTTGATGTAGACAGTTATAGGAAATTGTGAAGGTTGTGAGTTATCGTAAACGTCCACACTAACGTGGCTTGCGGTGACATAGCAATTCCAAATGATTCACCTTAGTACTGAGTAATGGTTTACACTTAGGTACGCTTTATAGTATTCTTCCCAACGAAGTAACGCTATAATGATGTACGACCGAAGCAAATCTAATTGCTAAATCATTTGGGTGGGTAAACGTCCACACGAACGTGGCTTGCCTTACCTGATGGGATTTTAGATGTGATTAGTGATTTAATGATATTATTTGAGGGAGATAATATCGGATATTAAATTAATTGTTTGTTTAAATGTGCTTATAGGTTTAGAGAATAGCTATGAATCCACTTTCTATGATACTCAAGGAGCATAAGCTCACTGGCCCCAACTATATTGATTGGAAGAGAAATTTAGACATTGTCCTAACTTCGGAGGAGTACAAGTTTGTACTCCATGAAGTGTGCCCTGCTGAGCCCACGGCTGCCTCAACTGATGAGGAAAAACTGACATATCGGAAGTGGAAAAAGGCTGATGAAATGGCTAGGTGTTATATTTTGGCTTCCATGTCAAATGTACTCCAAACCCAACATGAGTCGATGGACACTGCCTATGATATGATGTTTAACCTCAAGGAGATGTTTGGGGAGCAAGATCGTGCGGCAAGGCAAGAAGCCATGAGAGTCCTCATGTCGACTACTCAATCTGAAGGAACGCCCGTTGGGGAGCACGTTCTTAAGATGATGAGTATGTTGAATGAACTTGAGGTCCTAGGAGCTTCTATTGATGCTGAGACGCAATTCGACATCATACTCCAGTCTCTGGCCCCTAGTTTTGAGCAGTTTCGTATGAGCTATAATATGGGTAAACTATCTTATACTCTTGCGCAACTCCTGACTGAACTAAAGGTGGCAGAGGGGATCTACAAGAAGGGCAAGTCTCAAGCGCTTGTAGCTACCAAGTCCAAAGGCTTTAAGCCTGGTGGAGGTAGGGGCAAGAGAAGGAAGCAAGCCCGGAAACCCAGTGGTGTCAAGAGGACTGTACCACGAATGGGGGCTGCAAAGCCAAAGGGTAAGTGCTTCCGATGCAACAAGATGGGACACTGGAAGTCTGAATGTCCTCTCAAAGGTACGAATTTTCCTTAGTCGTAAAAACATAGTCAGCGGTATTATCTACCAGAATTCTGGTGTGTAGATATGGAGCCACTGACGGTATGTGCATTTTTTAATGCAGGGGTTCCAGAAAACCCGGCGACTTAGAGAGGAAGAGTTCGAGTCTACACGGGCAAAGCTGTAGAGGAGGCAGCGGTTGCGGTGGAAGACATTTATCTGCTTTAGTAGTTAAATAGGATTTCATTTTAAGATTATTGCATTATGTACCCCTTTATTTTAGAAAGAACGTTTTGTTCTGGATTTCTATTATTAATGAATGGATATTTTATTTCTTTAATCATTGGATGATTTTGATAAGATATAATGGCATTATCTATTCTGGTACATTAGATAGCAATATATGAATGATAGATCCTAAATCTACCCCAATGCAACAAACCGTTCTATAACTTGTTTTACTTGTTAGATATTTCTTTATTAATCATTATACTTGTGAATTCTTATACTTAGAAGTATTTTCAAATGAGATTCAAATGGTCGAAATTGATGTAATCAATTATAGTTGAAGGAATGGACCTTCCGACCTAAGGATTGAATTTGGAGGATAATACATCTAAGCAAACATTTTTCTTAAAAAGGATAGAATTCAGACAAGTATTGGAAATGATTAGATATGCAGACATATGTGTTTATTAGAAAGGCACGAGTGATTCTTTCGAGAATACTCAAGTGATGGATTAGAATGCTTGATGTGCCATAAAAGCAAAGTGTTTTGACTAGTCAATGGACACAAAGCGATTATGGGGAACCATCAAAGTATATCCATTAGGAGCCTGCGACTCGGTCGCGGAGGCCATCACCTATCTGAATAACACATAGCATAATCAAAGATTGGGTTCAATCCCAAAGGGCCGCACCTTACACTTACGTGTAGAAATAGTGCGCTATAAAGAAATAGAAATCTGATGGTAAAAGAACAAGTTGTTCGGAACTACCTATGTTCTATGGATATTCCTAGATACAACGACATATTGAATATGGTTGTAGGATATCCTAGATGAACGAAGTATTGTGTGTTCTATAGTACTACGAACCAGAGGGACGTCTCGTCCGGTTCATAGAGGAAGACTATTAGATGGACCACAAAGCCTAAATTGACGTAATACCTTAAAATGAGAAGAAAGACAAAAGACTAGGAACCAGCCAAACCGAGTAGAAGTACACCACACACTGCACCTATTGTTATTACTGTTATACACCGGGACGCCATTGCAGTGGGAGGTTGTTGGACAACCAGAGATATTCATAAGACTAGAAGAGTTCGGACTCTGGATCTAGTAAAGATGAAATCGACCCCTAGCTCTGCATAAGGGCAGTACTAGATCTAAATGTGCCTGCTTGAAACAATAAGGATTATTGTTAAGAGGCTAGATCATTTAGAGTACAAGCTTAGTAAATCCATTTATGGATTGAAATAAAGCTATGAATCGTGGAACTTGCGAATTGATGAGATAGTCCATTTGATGGATTCATCAAAAGGCAAAAACGAAAGGTGTATTAGAGAAGTGATAGAAACAAGGTGGTGTTTCTCGGAGATTTTATGTAGATAAAATTTTATCATTGGCAACAATGTAAAAATATTGTCAGACATAAAACAATGGTTGTCTAAATAAATCGAGATATAAGATTGAGAAGAAGTTAGAGCATGTTCTTAAGGTCTTATGATCTAGAGATAAGAACATTGTACTTCTCCTAGATATCTTGTACGATTAAGGTTTGTTTTTAACATGCATACTTCTGAGAAAGGTTATTGCCTTTCAGAGACAGAATATACATCTATCTAAAGGGTATGTGTTCGAACACATGAAGGAGATAGATGAGGACAAAGCAGTTTCCTATACTTCAAGTATGGAAAGCTTTATAGATGCAATGTTGTAAAACAAGAACCTGATATCAACTATGCGGTTTGCGTAGTGGGAGGATATCAAAGTAATCTGGATAAGGGATGTTCGAATGCTGCAAGAGTACTTTCATAGTACTGGCTTGAGCAAGAAGAAATCTTCTTAGATTACAGATTCTCAGATCCAAAAATCAGAGAAGGACCAGTGAAAGTCGATATCAGGCTATGTGTTCACTTTTAGAAAGAGGTGGAACCATGAAGTGAAAGAGTGATAAGCGGGACGCTTCTCAGACTCTATCATAACCGAATAAGCAGCCTCAGAGGCAGCGGAAGTTTTGGTTAGGTTCCGGGATAACCTCTTGACTTGGATATGACTCTTAGTTTACCAAAGGCTATTGGATAGCGGTGCATGGTGAACTAGAAGAGGTCATGAGTCAAAAGTGATGTTAACACATAGAGCAAGTACCACCTGATACGAGTCATCGTCAGGGGAGACGACGTAGTAGTCACCAAGATAACTTCAGAGCGGCAACCTAGATTGCTCACTCACATAGTACTTCTCGGAAGTACACTTTAAAGCACGTGATGAGTATGGGAACCGGGAGTTTGGAGGAAATGACTAGACCTTAGTACAAGTGGGAGATTGTTGGAGTTGTGTACTTAATGTCTAGATTTAAGTAACGGTAAACTCCCGATCATAGCATTTAATCTATTAAATTAATAAACAATTGTTTGCTTTTAAATATATGCAAATCATAGTCCTGGATTTTATACGTTGTAGTTAGTATGGTGTGTCGGGCCCCACACAGAAGATCATACTATCGGTTACTCGTATTTAATCAAACAGTGGCTCACGACCTAGATGGACCCGGACCAATCCATCGGTATAGTCGTTGTGTGAGAGAGAAAATAATTTGTCTTAATTATTTTATCACACTTGTACACTTGGTGTATTGAGCGGATCGTTGAGATTCATCGATTAGGATTGCCGGCGATAATCGATTCGAGTCTCAGTGTATTATATTCTTAATCCCCGATATTGTTGCGGGTGTGTATATTTAATATAAGTGACTTTGATTTACCAAAGGAATTAACCGATTTAATTATTGGGTTAATTACCGGTTAAGTTGGGTCGCTATATTTTATATATGGCATGCCGTGAATAATTGACCGGACAGTGTATCCCGGAAGGGTTGATAATATCCCCGAGATGAGTTCAAAAGGAATTATTGTGTAAACCTCATGAGTGGATTCGTTCCGCACAATAATTAAGGTTGAATGGTACTAGTCTCGGATTAAAGAGATGAATAAATTAATTAGCAATAAATTAATTTTATTCATGGATATTTAAATCTTAAATACACGGAATAAATAATACTACCGGAGAAATATTATTTGATATAATATGGTTTAATATTGGGAGTGCAATTAATTTATATAGTGGAAAATAAATTAATTAATATTAATGGGAGATTAATAGATTTGGGCTTGGGCTCAATTTAATCATTAATATTGGAAGCCCAATATTCCACCTCCTTTAGATCCCCTACGTAGCCTATAAAAGCACTACATGGTCTTCTCTATTCTACATAACACAAGATCATAATTCTCCTAGAGAGAGAAAGTAGAGAGAGAGAGAGAAGAGGATCCATAAGCATGGAGGATCGTCGCCCACCCGACGTTCAAGCTAGTGCAAGGAATACGTGGGAAGATCGTAAGGTCGTCAAACTTAAATTCGTTTCTCCGCACAACGAATTAAAAGGTAAAATCATAAACTCCTTTGTGTGAATTTATGTGAATTGAATTGTGATACATACATGAACGCATGATCCGGGAAAACGACGAGACCGGGGACGGGGATAGACCGGGCGGTGGTGGTTGTGAACCACCGGACCGCCGGCGGTCTAGGGATCCCCGCCGGGATCGAGAGCAACCCTCGGCTGGGAGCCGAGGGGGTGGCGATCGAACCTAGGGTTCGATCGCCGGGCACGCATGAAGCCCCGGCTGGACGCCGGGGGCGATCGAGCCCGTGAGCTCGATCGCGGGTGTGCTACGGGGTGACCCGTAGCCGCCTCGTATGTGCTACGGGTTCGCCCGTAGCGGGCGTACGGGGCTGGACGCCCCGCGAGCAGCGAGCCCGTGAGCTCGCTGCGGGGCTGCTACGAGCAGCCCCGGGGATGCCTCGTGCATCCCCAGCGATCATCGTGAGATGATCACGAGCCCCGTGCGGGGGCTCGGCTGGGCACCACGGGCGGACCGTGGTGGTGCTCGGTTGAGCTCCGGCTCGTGCGGTGGTTCGCGGTTGGTTCTCCGGCGATCGAGGATTTCGGTCGGGTTATTATTTTCCGCAATTTTAATGGCCCGGGATATCGAATTCCATCAACACTATCAGAACTCAGATAAATCCTTTCGTCGGTATCATGCATCGAAACCATATACTCATTAATTGAATCGACTTCATCTAGAGTTGGAGCCAAAATCGCTCTTCCTTGCAAAAAAATCAATATCACCAATGCGGTCGTGGAAAGAAGGATATGTTGCTTGCACCATCGATTCAATAAAATTATCAGAATTGGTAACGAAGAACTCTTCAGGAATTTCGATTTGTACCTCTCCATCGTTTTCATCGCCAAACGTACCATCACCAACAGCGGACAACCAAGTTGAAAACTCTTTTAAGACACGATAATCATTTGCATCGCCCGTATTTTGAAGCTTCATATTTTGCGTCAAACGCAACACTTTTCAATCACTCCATATTTTCGATGAATTAATCGACGCATGAACAATATCCTGTCTCGTACCTTTGGGTATGACCGGCAAGATTTGTCGAAAATCACCTCCGAAGACAATAACCTTTCCCCCGAAGGGAAGGTTCTCTGCTCCAGGACTGTGTGCTCTCATAATATCACGGATTGTTCGATCAAGGGCTTCAAAACAATTTCTGTAAAGTTCATAAAAAAAATGAGAATCTAAATTGAAAAAAAAATAACATTTTACACATTAGGATTTTATTTAATAAATAAAAATATATGAATGAGGAGAACAATTAGACATACCTATGCATCATAGGCGCCTCGTCCCATATAATAAGCTTTGCTTTGACAATGAGTTTGGAGAGATCACTTCTTTGCTTTATATTGCAGGTAGATTCTTCAGTAAGAACTAAAAGAATAGAAAACTTGGAGTGGGCTGTTCTACCTCCGGGCAAAAGAAGTGAAGCTATGCCGCTCGAAGCAACATTCAACACAATGTCACCCCTCGATCGCACAGCTGCCGAAAGCGTTTTCCAAACATAAGTTTTTCCAGTACCTCCATAACCGTACAAAAAATACACCTGTCCGATCCCGGAGTAAAGCGATTCCATGATAGAACGATAAGCAATCATTTGCTCTTCGTTCAACGCGCTGTGTAATTTATCATGCTCTTGTTCCATCGTAATTCTGTCGTAAGCCAACTCCTCCGCTATCAATTGATTGTGCACATAAGAAGTATCCACGCTCGTTGGGTAAGGCAGCATAGGGTATTCTTTGAGAGATCTACCCTTTTTTCTCATTATATCCTCTATATCATTCAAGCAACGATTAAGTATTTCGTCCTCGGTCAGATTTACGTCTGCAAATACACAAAGCGTTAAAAAATTATTTATCGATTCAAATATTGTAGGATGAATAATTAATTTAAAGAATTTACAAAGTACAAAATATCGTTACCTGGATTACCAATCTCATCACGATATTTTCCGAGTTGGTCGGCTGATAAATATTGTTTGGAATTTTTCCAAGCAATTTCCGGACTGGTAAGAGAATCCGATGTCAACAGATTCACAAACAAACATCGAAGCATATTTTCAGAACCCCAAAAAGAAGCTTCTTTTATCGCATCAGAATATTCATTATCATCATCGAGCAATCCACGGGCATAACATGCTTGTTGAAAGGTCTTATAACGATCTCCGTTGTACTCCAAAATATCATCGTAAGATTTGCACCCACGAACGACATTCAGCAATATCATTAAGAAATACTCTTCTCGTGGACCAGGATACACGTAGGATAATCTTCCAACAGACGTACCTCTCTGCCTAGGTCTCCAAACCTTCTTAGTGTCATCCCAAACGAAGTATTTGGGGAATTCTGCATAAGTCAACTGGCTCGCAGTAGAGGGATACGTCGCGTTTGCCTTCATCCAAGCTGTGAACATGGTATCCCTCTCAGCATGTTTTTCCTTCACTTCAGCTGTAGAAGAACTACCCTTGTACACAATATTCTGTTTGCCCTTAAGATGAAATATAAGTCGAATAACGCTCGGTTTATTGAAATGCATTTCGAAACCAAGCAATCTCCACATAGCCTCGGAAGCAGATACGAATCTGCAGTCAATGTACTGTTTAATTTCATCAACGACTTTATCAGCCTGATCTTTTTGATGTGATTTATAAAATACAACCGTCGTCCGATCATTGCCTTTGTGCACATATTTGAATAAATACTTTATACATCGGGATCTGTTGCACCATTCAACATTAATATGAGCTCTGTATTTTTTGAGAAGATATGCATTATGGGGTACTACATACCTGCAACAGAATTGAGTAATGTTTAAAAAATATTATTACTACTAATTAATTATTGTGCAACAAAACAAATGAGACAAATAATTAAAAAATACCTAGTGTCAAGATCAATTCCATTCTTCAATACAGTCCGACCAAGATCTCTTCTTCTGTACACGACAAAACCGTTGTTATTTACAGTGGTTCGATGGGAGAAGTCTTTAGGAAATTTCTTCGTGCAACGATTTCCATCCATGCATGGAGATTTTTTATTAGCTAATCCACATGGTCCGTGAATCATGAACTCTTTCACAGCTTCATAATACTCGCTGTCATGCAGCGGGTCGGGTATTTCAGCAGAAATCAAACCATCGACGATATCAGCGCAAGGCGTTTCAGTAACGTCTTTTAAAAACAGCAGAATGTGGGCATGGGGCAAGCCATGTTTCTGAAACTCAATAGTGTACACGACTGCAAAACATAAATCCACAATGTATATTAATGTTTAAAAATATTAAAAAATAAAGTGAACTAACAACGAAATAACTTAAACAACATGCATATTTTATTACCCGCGCTGGGATCTCCAAATATTTTATTCTGGCGAATATCTATCAACATATTATCTAGCTTTTCATGAAATATCCGAGCAAGAATGTATGTTCTGTCGTTGGGGATCAAACCTCGCTTTTTACAATACCTAGTAATTTCATCCCGATTTGGGTTGCATGTCAAGGTAATGAACACATTGGGATAACCAACGGACCTGCATATAGCCATAGCATCGTGATAATTCTGCAACATGTGTCGAGCTCCTCCAACAAACGAAGAAGGTAGAATTATTCTCTTTCCGGTATTCGAAGAATTATTTTCCCCGCTGTTTAACGCGTCATCCAAAGCACTGTAACAATTCGAACGAAAATCCTGTTGATGATTCTTCATGTAGGTTAATCTGTACGACTCTACCATGGTGTAAGCATCGACAATGAACTGTTGAAACAATCGTCTTGAATGAAGAATATGAGGAGACTCATTCAACCTCTCATGTAGTCTGTACGCCATGTTGGAAATCGATATCCCGGAATTAATAAATTTAAATATATAAATTATCTAATTAATTCCGACAGAAATCCTTTGGAGATCGAATATCCGGATTGTCTAAATTGCGGAACCGACAATCCAATCGACTCCCGGTTGCCGGAAACCCGCCACGAACCTCCACGGGGATAGCCTAATCAAACAAACCCGCCACGGGGATAGCCCGTGGCTTGTTCGATCGAGCCACCACGCGTGGGCTCGCGCCTGTTCGCGACAGCCGTGCGGGGTTGCTCGTAGCAGCCCGCGTGAGTCCTGTGCGACGCGTACGGGAGGAGGGGCTGCTCGCCGTGCGAGCAGCAGCGGCACCAGCCCGTTGCCCACGCGATCGAGCACGCGCTCGATCGCATCCCCGGCGTCCAGCCAGGGTCCTTCGTGCGTCGCCGGCGGTCGAAGCCCTAGGGCTCGACCGCCACCCTCGGCGTCCAGCCGAGGGTTCGTCCTCTCGATCCCGGCGAGGATCTCTCGACCTCCCGCGGTCCGGTGATCCTCGATCACCACCGCGAGGTCGATCCTCGTCCCCGGGTTCGTACGTCCCTTGGATCTTGGTTCATGATATTCTCACGATAAATAAACGATAAAATCATAAAGAGGGTTTTACGATTTACCTCGTTCTCGTTGTTCGGAAAAACGTAGAACTCAATTTGATGACCTTGAGATCTTCCCACGTATTCCTTGCACTAGCCCGGACGTCGTGTGGGCGACGATCTACCGAACTCCATGGATCCTCCTCTCTACTTTCTCTCTCTAGAATTGTGATCTTCAACTTATGAGAATAGAGAAGACCATGTAGTGCTTTTATAGGCTACGTAGGGGATCTTAAGGAGGTGGAATATTGGGCTTCCAATATTGAAGATTAAATTGAGCCCAATGCTCAAGTCCATTAATCCTTATCAATATTAATTAATTCTATTTTCCACTATATAAAATTAATTGCACTCCCAATATTAAACCATATTATATCAAATAATATTTCTCCGGTAGTATTATTTATTCCGTGTATTTAAGATATAAATATCCATGAATAAAATTAATTTATTGCTAATTAATTTATTCATCTCTTATATCCGAGACTAGTACCACTCAACCTTAATTATTATGCGGAACGAATCCACCTGCAGGGTTTACATAATAATTCCTTATGAACTCATCTCGGGGATATTATCAACCCTTCCGGGATACACTTTCCCGTCAAGTATTCACGGCATGTCATATATAAAATATAGTGACCCAACTTAACCGGTAATTAACCCAATAATTAAATCGGTTAATTCCTTTGGTAAATCAAAGTCACTTATATTAAATATACACACCCGCAATAGTTTCGGGGATTAAGAATAAAATACACTGAGACTCGAATCGATTATCGCCGGCAATCCTAATCGATGAATCTCAACGATCCGCTCAATACACCAAGTGTACAAGTGTGATAAAATAATCAAGACAGATTATTTTTTCTCTCACACAACGACTATACCGATGGATTGGTCCGTGTCCATCTAGGTCGTGAGCAACTGTTCGATTAAATACGAGTAACCGATAGTATGATCTTCTGTGTGGGCCCGACACACCATACTAACTACAACGTATAGAATCCATGACTATAATTTGCATATATTTAATTATAAATAATTAAACGCAAATAATTGTTTATTTAATTAAATAGATTAATGGCAATGGATCGTGAGTTTCCTTTACTTAAATCTAGACATTAAGTACACAACTCCAACAATCTCCCACTTGTACTAAGGTCTAGTCATTTCCTCCAAACTCCCGACTCCCATACTCATCACGTGCTTAAGTTGTACTTCCAAGAAGTACTATGTGAATGAGCACTCTAGGTTGTCGATCTGAAGTTATCTTGGTGACTACAGCGTCGTCTCCCTCGACGATGACTCGTATCAGGTGGTACTTGCACTATGTGTTATCTTACACTTATGGACTTGTGATTTCATACCATTTGCCATTGCACCGCTATTTACATAGCCTTTGGCAAATTAAGAATCACATCTAAGTCCCAGAGATTATCCCGGAGTTATACCAAAACTTCCGCTGCCTCTGAGGCCGCTATTTGGTTACCCATGGCAGAGTCCGAAAAGCATCGTGCTTATCACTCTTCCATGTTAAAACTCCTTCTCCTTCAATAGTGAAACACATAGCCTGATATCGACTTACACCGGTCCTCATTCGATTAGAAATCTAAGAGAATGTAATCCAAAGGAAAAATTCGTCTGCTTCGTAGTCTAGAATAGTACTTCGAAAGTACTTTTACAGTAGTCGAATATTCCTTTCCAGGATTACCTTGATATCCTCCCACTATGCTCACCGCATAGCCGATATCAGGTTCTTGTTTTCAACATTGCATTTATTAAGCTTTCCACACTCAAAGTGTAGGAAACCGCTTTCATTGCTTCTATCTCCTTTTGTGTTCCAAAACACATATCCTTAGATAGATGCATTCCGTCTCTGAAAGGTAACGAACCTTTCTCGGAATCTTGCATGTTAAAACGAACCATAATCATATATATGTAAAATGTCCAGGAGAAGTACAATGTTCTTTTCTTGAGATCCTAGATCTTAAGAACATGCTCTAACTTCTTCTTCATCTCATATATCGATTTTTCTAGACAACCATCATTTTATGTCTGACAACATCTTTACATTGTTACCAATGATAAAATGTCATCTACACAAAACCTCCGAGAAACACCACCTTGTTTCCATCACGTTTCCCATACACACGATTCGTCTATGCTTTTGATGAATCCGTAAAATGGACTATCTCATCAATTTGCAAGTACCACGAACTCAATGCTTTGTTTCAATCCATAAATGGATCAACTAAGCTTGTACTCTAAATGATCTCGCCTCTTAGCAATAATCCTTATTGCTCTCCAAGAAGGCACATTTAGATCTAGTACGGCCTTCATGTAGATCCAGGGATCGATTTCATGTATACTAGGTCCAGAGTCCGAAGACTCTCCTAGTCTTATGAATATCTCCGGTTGTCCCTCAAACTCCCACTACAATGGCGTTCCGGTGTATAAATAGTGATAACAGTAGGTGCAGTTAGTGGTGTACCGCTACTCGGTTCGGCTGGTTCTAAGTCTTAATCTTTCTCTCTCATTTCAAAGTATTATGTCACTTTGGGCTTGTGGTTCATCATATAGTCTTTCTCTAAGAACCGGGCGTTAGAACTTATAACGTCCTTCTGGTTCATAGTACTATTGAACACACATCTTTTGTTCTTCTAGGATATTCTACAACACAACCGCATTTGAATGCACCGTTGTTTCCAGACATATCCATAGAACATAGGTAGTTCCGTATGACTCATGCTTTTACTATTTCTATAAGAGTTCCATTTCTTGTTTACGACACACCATTTCTACACAACAGTGTATGGTGTAGTCTTTTGGGATCAAATCCCAATCTCTGATCAGTATGACATGCATTCCTCAGATAGGTACTTGCCTCCGCGATCAAATCGCAGACTACAAATGGATATACCTCGATGGTTCTCCACAATTGCTTAGTGTACATTGACTTGTCAAAACACTTGCTTTTGTGGCACATCAGGTATCCTAATCCATTTCTCGAGTAATCATCAAATGAAGTACTCGTACCTTATTGTCTGAGTAGACATAGGTCTGCATACATCAGAGTCAATCAATTCTTATACTTGTCCGGATCTTATATCTTATATCCATAAGGATTGCTTAGTCATATTATCTTCCAAATTAGATTCTTAGGTCGGAAGGTCCACTCCTTCAACTTAATTGATCAAATATCAATTATCGACCTTTGAACTTCTTATTTGAATAAAAATGACTTAGCATAAGAATCCACAAGTATAATTGATAAAGAAATCTCTTATTAGTAAAACGAGTTTTATACTACGGTTCGTTGCATCGTGGTGGACTCAGGATTCATCATTTATATATTGCTAGCTAATGTACCAGAATAGATAATATCATTATTTCTTCTTATAACCATCAAATGATTAAAAGAAATAAAATATCTATTCATTAGAAATCCAGAACAAAGTTCTTTCTAATTTGAAAGGTACATAAAAGCAATAACCCAAAATGAAATCTTATAAAATGTCCTCCACTGCAAATGCTGCCTCCTCTACAGCATTGCCCATGTAGACTACGATTTCTTCTTTTCTAAGTCGTCGGGTTTCCGGGAACCCTTGCATTTAAAATGCACATACCGTCAGTGGTTCCATATCTACACACCAGGTTCCGGTAGATAATACCACTGACTATGTTTTACGACTAAAGAAAATTTCGTACTTCCTTTGAGAGGATAATCATACTTCCAGTACCCAGACTGTTTGCATCGAGAACTTTTGCCTTATGGCTTTCTCGTCCCATCTCGTGGTCTGGGCAACTTAGGACCACTGGGTTTCTTTGCTTGCTTTTCCTTTCCCCCGATTTTGCCCTTAGGTTCGAAACCTTTGGCATTAGCTACAAGAGCTTGCGATTTCCGTCTCAACTCGTCTAAAAGGTCAATCATCTCAAAAACGTGTTTAAGCGTTTCCTCGAATCGACTGGCCTTTATGAGTATCCTCATCGCCTCTTGTCTAGCCTCTACATCATGTCTAAACATCTCCTTGAGTTTGAACATGATATCAAAATCAGTCCTTTCCTCATCAGTTAAGACATTTGTAGGCTCGGGATGACAAAGCTCACTGAGTACAAACTTGTACTCTTCAACAGTCTGGACAATGTCTAGATCTCTATTCCAATCATTACATTTTGGGACCAATGAGTTTAAAATCCTTACGTATCACAGAAAGTGGGTTCAAAGCCATATCCTAATCTATGAGCACATATAACAACAAACAATCGATTTAATCTCCGATATTATCTCCCTCAAATAATATCATTAAACCACTAATCACATCTAAAATCCCATCAGATATGGCAAGCCACGATAGTGTGGACGTTTACCTATCCAAATGATTTAGCAATTAGATTTGCTTCGATCGTACATCATCATTAGCGTTACTTCGATGGGAAGAATACTAAGAAGCGTACCTAAGTGTAAACCATTACTTAGTATCTAAGAAGATTGTTTGGGACACGCATATTCACCGCAAGCCACGATAGTGTGGACGTTAACGTTAACATACGCTCCTTTACTCCCTTCTATAACTGTCTACATCAATCGTTCCAAAATCCCATTCAATGCAGCAAGCCACGATAGTGTGGACGTTTACTACACCAAAAGAATTTTACAATTGACTCCCAATTACTTGATTCATTTAATCTTGTAAATCAAGACGCGGAGAATCATAAGTGAAACTCGAAGTTTCTAACCAGTGATTCACCATGCGAACGACCCTATCTCTCATAAATGAGGGAGCCGAGCAGACAATCGATCTAGTCATCAAATGACACGAGAGTCTCTAATTTGTGTCCTCGACATGACCAAGTGGCTTTGGCTCCATTCCACTCCCCGGGGTGAGAATGAGTCGACTTGAAATCAGTTTTGGAAAGACAAATTAGGCATTGTTTGATAAACTTAATCAATGTTTCTCGTAAAAGGAATTACAAGAATTCTCCTCCAATGGCTTATCTATACGAACTTCAAAAGTCCATAAAAGTCACCAAGAGAACAGCAATGGAGACCATGGATATGTTTCCATACCCTCTCCCACTTAGCTTTTTACAATAAAGGGATACGCTATCTAATGCATAATTAAATACACATAAGCATGCATACATGAAATAAAGCACATAGAATATTATCACATAATCAAAATAATACTAGAATATTATTTTCCGACTATTATGGCTTTATCGCATCTCCGTACGCATCTTCTAGTCTTCTATCTTCGTTCTTGAATGCTCCATGTGACGGGAATATTAATTCCAATATTTAAATCTATTTATTTTTAATAAATCCAAAAGTTACTTAATTCGAAAATTAAGTCAATCGAATAAATCAAAAATAAAATTAAATATTATTAATATTTTTATTTATTTATTTTCCTATCTAATTCTATTAAATCTCTAGAATAATCTATCCAAGACCCACTTGGAATATTCTAGAAGACTTCTATAATAGAATAAGGAAATAAAATAAATTAGGACTCTTCTACTTTCCAAAATTAATTAATTTCTATGTCCATGAAAATTCCCATAAAATAGGAATAATCAAATAGGAAATAAATTAATTTAATAATTAATTATTTTCCTTTCTAATTCCATTAAATCTCTAGAATCCTATTCCAAGTAGAACTTAGAATATTCTAGAAGACTTCTATAATAGAATAAGGAAATAAATTAATTCCAATTAACTCTTTTCCTATTTCCATGAGAATTCCCAAAAATAGGAATACTCAAAATAGGAAAACCGAATCAATTAGGAAAGTGAATCTAGGTAGGAGAACACGAGATCACGAGGACCCCGCGTCCCCCACCATCGATCGCCGGCCGGGGAGGAGCGCCGCCGCCACCTCAGCCCACGCGCCACCACCACCGGTGGCCGGCGTGGCCGAGGGTTCCCGCGGGCAGCCCCCACGCCCCCCTTCGATCGATCCTCATGGGATCGATCATCATGATCGATCCCCGGTCCTCCCTCTCTTCGTCTCCTCCGTCACACTTTTCCGATTGTCGTTTCGTCATCGATCCAACGTAAAATAAATTACAAATTTATTACTACGGTTTCTGGTATCGATTCTCTACATGAAATCGACCTCATACAATTTCCGGAAAAATAAGAACAAGCATTCACCACACAAGAACAAATATTGACATCACCGAGAGTTTAATAATCAAGAACATTATTATGACATTAATTAACAAAATTAAATCTAGCCATAATAATCGGAAACCCTGCAAGGTAGAACAATTTATCGAAAAATACCATGAACTAAAACCAACGCTCTGATACCAATTGTTGGAAATCGATATCCCGGAATTAATAAATTTAAATAAATAAATTATCTAATTAATTCCGACCGAAATCTTTTGGAGATCGAATATCCGGATTGTCTAAATTGCGGAACCGACAATCCAATCGACTCCCGGTTGCCGGAAACCCGCCACGAACCTCCACGGGGATAGCCTAATCAAACAAACCCGCCACGGGGATAGCCCGTGGCTTGTTCGATCGAGCCACCACGCGTGGGCTCGCGGCTGTTCGCGACAGCCGTGCGGGGCTGCTCGTAGCAGCCCGCGTGAGTCCCGTGCGACGCGTACGGGAGGAGGGGCTGCTCGCCGTGCGAGCAGCAGCGGCACCAGCCCGCTGCCCACGCGATCGAGCACGCGCTCGATCGCATCCCCGGCGTCCAGCCGGGGTCCTTCGTGCGTCGCCGGCGGTCGAAGCCCTAGGGCTCGACCGCCACCCTCGGCGTCCAGCCGAGGGTTCGTCCTCTCGATCCCGGCGAGGATCTCTCGACCTCCCGCGGTCCGGTGATCCTCGATCACCACCGCGAGGTCGATCCTCGTCCCCGGGTTCGTACGTCCCTTGGATCTTGGTTCATGATATTCTCACGATAAATAAACGATAAAATCATAAAGAGGGTTTTACGATTTACCTCGTTCTCATTGTTCGGAAAAACGTAGAACTCAATTTGATGACCTTGAGATCTTCCCACGTATTCCTTGCACTAGCTCGGACGTCGTGTGGGCGACGATCTACCGAACTCCATAGATCCTCCTCTCTACTTTCTCTCTCTAGAATTGTGATCTTCAACTTATGAGAATAGAGAAGACCATGTAGTACTTTTATAGGCTACGTAGGGGATCTTAAGGAGGTGGAATATTGGGCTTCCAATATTGAAGATTAAATTGAGCCCAATGCTCAAGTCCATTAATCCTTATCAATATTAATTAATTCTATTTTCCACTATATAAAATTAATTGCACTCCCAATATTAAACCATATTATATCAAATAATATTTCTCCGGTAGTATTATTTATTCCGTGTATTTAAGATATAAATATCCATGAATAAAATTAATTTATTGCTAATTAATTTATTCATCTCTTATATCCGAGACTAGTACCATTCAACCTTAATTATTATGCGGAACGAATCCACCTGCAGGGTTTACATAATAATTCCTTATGAACTCATCTCGGGGATATTATCAACCCTTCCGGGATACACTTTCCCGTCAAGTATTCACGGCATGTCATATATAAAATATAGTGACCCAACTTAACCGGTAATTAACCCAATAATTAAATCGGTTAATTCCTTTGGTAAATCAAAGTCACTTATATTAAATATACACACCCGCAATAGTTTCGGGGATTAAGAATAAAATACACTGAGACTCGAATTGATTATCGCCGGCAATCCTAATCGATGAATCTCAACGATCCGCTCAATACACCAAGTGTACAAGTGTGATAAAATAATCAAGACAGATTATTTTCTCTCTCACACAACGACTATACCGATGGATTGGTCCGTGTCCATCTAGGTCGTGAGCAACTGTTCGATTAAATACGAGTAACCGATAGTATGATCTTCTGTGTGGGCCCGACACACCATACTAACTACAACGTATAGAATCCAGGACTATAATTTGCATATATTTAATTATAAATAATTAAACGCAAATAATTGTTTATTTAATTAAATAGATTAATGGCAATGGATCGTGAGTTTCCTTTACTTAAATCTAGACATTAAGTACACAACTCCAACACGCCACATTTTCTCTCACGGTATTATCCTTCAATTTACTTTCATTGCTTTTTTCGGTCTCTTTATGAGGAACGTCGTCTCTGTATCCGTCTTCACCAAACAAAAATATTAAAGGATATTGAAGCGGCAAATAAGCAACGTGCAACTCATCAATGCGGGTCAATTGCTTGGATTTAGTTTCAACAATTATATCCCTTCCATCGCGAAGGTCGTCGACATATCCAACAATTAAAGCTGCAACTTCAGAGACTTGAGGGAGATTATACGTGCGGCCGTCGGTGTTTCTTTTACGAATTAATCTCAATTTGAAATCAGCATCACTATCAAGCCTGAAATTTTCACCTGAAAAACGAAACCAACGCACCAGTAAATTATTTTCGTCAAGAATATTCTTGAGCTTTTCTACTATTTCAGAATGTTCTTTTAATTCTTTTTCCAATCTTTTTTGCTCTTTGTCTTCAATGTCGTTTGAAGCAGATTTCCTGTTCAGCAAATAGTAAAATATGAATCAATATTAATAAATACCTTTAATTTCACAATATAAAATATTTATCAATTAATAACATTAATTAATAAATTACGAAAAGATAATTCATATCATAAGATTGAATTATACGTACCCCGCAGAGGTTTCATTATCTTTTTCTTTATTTTCTCTTGGAGATGGTTTTCTGTTCATCAAATAGAAATATATTGAATTTATAAATAAATCACATTAATTCGTAAAAATAAATTATCAAAATATAGTATAATTGAATAACTACTTGACATCGATATACAAATTAGGGTTTTAATTAAAATTACCTCGCAGACGTTATTCAATTTTTTATCTCGTTCTCGGCGTCGTAAAAGTACAACTGAGCAAACTTCGGTTTACTGCTGTCTTCTGGCATCAAATTCCCAATCTTATGATGGTTCTCTCCATTTATTCTAAAAGTGGGGGGCGATCCTCCGATGTTAATAGAGTTGTCTACTTTTCCTCCCATAGACGTGAACGAAAATATCATGTTGTAGAAACGGATTTCTCTTTGGAATTTTTTACTCGAAGAATCATCTCCGTACAGTAAACTACTGTAATTTTCTGGAGGCACCAACATTTTGGGTAATTCTATCTTACCTGTTCAAAGACATTTTACTAAAAATAATAAAAGACCAACGAAAGAAAAAACGACGCCTCAATCTCACAAACAGATTATTTTAAACAAATTAAATACTAACCATGCATGCAACATTTACTGTATATCGGCTTTCCTTTCTTATTTCTCGCCTTTTCCAATCTTTCATCGTACCAAAACATTGCGGAACAATGATCACATTTCCAAATTGGATCACCCATATCGTCATAACCTATTAAAGAGATAATTGACAGAACACATTAAAAAATTAATCAGTCAAAAGTATAATTCAAATGTATGTAAATTGAATGATACAATTTAATTTTAGAAAGTAAATAAAATAAAACCTTACTCGGATAAGCAGGGTTTTGATATTTGGTATATCGTTGTTCATTTGTCACTGTAACAAAAGGATTTATAAAATCCTTAGATTTATTTTGAGCCTCTAATGCGATACCAATTGGAGTGCTTGGAATTCTCTCGTTTATAGGAATTGGATCCTCAGGAAACTCTTGTGGAGTTCCTTAAAAATGACAAAGTACATTTAAACGATCAATATATATATGTTAAAGCCGGTGTCAAACAATTAACATAAGATAATGTTCAAATATATAAGGCCGCAATTATAAAATATATTAATGAGGATAGATAGTAGTAAACTATACCTAAAACATGAACAGCTGAAAAATCAACATTAAGGTTTCTGGCTGATTGCTTAATTATATTCTCTTTATCCATTTTTCGAGTTCGAATGGTTTCCATTTTATCCATGGATAGATTGTTCCCAAAATCGCAATGATTCTGCATCATAGGTACTGTCACGAAAAGACCAATTAAAATTATTAATATCGTAAATTTAAATTAACAAAGAAGCAATTATATTTAAATAATAAACATCAAAACAAACCGTTTGATATGTCTCGGAGAGGATTATTATTTTTTATCTTTTTGGGATTTTTAACTGCTGGAGTGCTTAAGTTGTTCCTTTTAGCGCGGTTAGGTTGCGTGACACACGATCCCTGTGGAGAATATACATTTGGTGGAATCGAACGACGAATTTATTGTGGAAGCATGAGTAACTGCACCCATAGCAATATAAGTTAAATATACAAACTTTAATGAAAATGTCACGAAATACGTTTTTTACTCACTTTGTGTTTGCATAACACTGGTTGGAACTTGAACGTGTGTAACTTGATTGTAGTTCATATTTGGAATAACATTATTGGAATAAGCCCCGAAAACATATGTATCTACAATGTATAAAATATAAGAACAAATAACATATGAAATTAATATACAATTGCAATGATTAACTTACCGTACAAATTAGTGCTCGAATTCGGTGTGTGTTTGTAAGATATTTTTATATATAATGGCCTTGTGCTATATATATATATTAATTATTATTTGATTTAAATTATTAATATTATTTTATTTGGTATGCGAAACAGTGCAGCGTTTCACTTGTGTTTTTATCAGATTAAGAATCTGATATATATGAAACCGTGCAAACGAAACGTTTCATCTTCCATTAATTTATGAATCTGGTCCTCTCTCCCCTTATAAAAGCCCGATAGATTTTCTTCTATCAACATCAAGATTGATTATAAACATCATTAATAAAATCATTATAATCTAAGGGATTAGCGAAAGGCAGGAGATAGAAACCGATTCTTCCTACAAGAAAACAACATCAAGATGAAGGACTATTGCTGTTCAATGTAAGTTTCCGATTCCATCAATATTAAATATATAATTGTGAGATTCCTGAAGTTCAAGGTCTTTAATAATATGTATAAACTTACATGTGGTATCAGAGCCTGCGTTTTATGAACTCATGATTTTCCAATTATGATTTTAATATTTATTGCAAAGAATTATTTATGTGTTCTGATAGATTGTTAAAATTTAAAATCTGAACATTATTACTTCAGTAAGTTAGCGCCAATAAAATTATTTTTTTTATTTTATATGTTCAATAAGTTAGCGCCAATAAAATTATTTTTATTCTGCACTGGTTATTTATATGTTCAATAAGTTAGCGCGTTATTTATATGTTCAATAACTTAGCGCGAATAAAATTATTTTTATTTTGCACTGGTTATTTGTTTTGCATATATATTATGGATTTTTTTTTATGTATGCTTATTTGCACTACGAGTAATGTATCGGTATATTAATACTTATTTGTATTAGCGTGAATTTTATGAACAGCCAAAATTATGTTAATAAAATCGTCAAAATTATGTTAATAAAATCATAATTCCGTTTATTCTGTAAAATAAAATTAAGATATTATTTTAGAATATCGTTAATTAATTTGATATGATTTAGTGAGATTATCGAAATATGTTGTCATAATTTATTTGTATTTTTATGAACGGTAATAATATGTGTCCTTTTATATAATCAATTAAATTCATATAATATAAATGTGCTATGGGACCAACATAATATCGATTTTGAAATGTTTGAGCATAACTTATGTTATAAATTAATGTAATTGTGTGCTTTATATATATAGATATTAAATGTTTGAGCATAACTTATGTTATAAATTAATGTAATTGTGTGCTTTATATATATAGATATTATACTCAGTATATGTGTAATGATAAATGTATATGATAATTATGTTTGACATAAGCTTTGTAAATAATAAATAATGAATTGAATTAATGACAATATTGTGATTGTGATATTTATGGGTGATGCGATTATGTTTTGTCGCATCTATTGGAAAATTTAAGTATTTCCTAAACAATTACATTTTGAATAATTGTATTTGAAATAATGTGCTAAATAGTTTTGATCACTACTAAAGTGAATATGAAATTATTTTGAAAATACATAATATATTATTTAGACTTCTATAAATTAAGATAAGTTGTTAATCACCAAGGTGAGTAAACTAGTATGTTGTTATAGATTTCAAATAAATGAAATTCACACTATTATTTACGTTGCCTTCTATATATTATGAATAATTTGTTAGTCACCAAAGTGGCCAAATTAGAATGTCAATATAGATGTCAAATTAATGAAAGTCATATTAATTATTTTGATATCTATAAATTAAGAATTAATTCGTTTCACCAAAGTGGCCGAATTAGGATGTGGTTTCATAGATGTCAATATAATTATAAATTCAATTACTCATGATTATTTGATGCTATAATCGAAATGACATTATGGTTAAATATTGAGTATATTGAAGTTCGTTGATTAGTAAATGTTAAGGATCAACCCAAAGCTAGATCGATTAATTTATAATCAAGAACATGATCATGGTTAATTGATATATTTTATTAAATTTGTTTGTATATCCAAAGATAACAAACTTATTTAGTTAAAGTATATATAATTACCAATTATGAGAAACTATGAGAAACCAATATTTTGGTATCAATTAACGTTTAATGTTGTACCTTGGAGGATCACCCAAAGGAGAACTCCAATGTACACTTATAGTTATTTCAAATCTAAATTATTGTCTCAAAGTCTTAATGAATCAATCATATCTTCCAATAGTGGATATGTGTTCCTACGTACCCATAATCGTTGCTGGTAATATATACCTTAACCATCATAAAGATTGATGGTTCTCGTGGCATATATGAGCATCATTGCCATGTCAAACATTTGTGACAAGATTAAAAGTTTTTTTGGATGAATGATAATTGTTCTGTGATTACAAACCGTTCCAAACAAACTATGATTCCATGAAAGGTAAATGAAATGTGAATGAAGATTCATAGAAATCATTCTCCTAATCTCTTTCAAGGAGTTTGTAAGAAAGTCGGAATAAATCAATGAAAGAGCAAAGACCATTGAATGTTAATGAGTCTTCTTTCCCAAACCACGTAAAAGAATAATGTATGGTGATTTATTTCTGATTGCACCACTATGTTTCTAATATGATGCAATGATTCTTTATGATCCGAGTCATGAATTCAAATGAAAATTGTTTTAATGAGAAATCGAGTCAGAAATCCAGCTAAGGTTACTGGACATATATATCGTCTAATTTTAGATATCAAACACCATTTAAATTTGTTTAAAACTCTTCATGCACCTTCCGCGCATTGTAATTTATTATTACATGCGAGAATTGTGTTCGTTGGATACTAAATGGTTCAAATTGTTTTAAACATATCTTATTATGGATTATGGTGTTCTTAATGGTGAAATCAATAAATTTGAAACTCGATAATGATCTCTTAAAATTCATTTCACTATGCATCATAATATTAGTAATAATGTGGTTAAATTAATGAAATTATATTTTCATGTAGCATAAAAGTTGAAAAGTTTAGTAAATAATGAAATCCTTTTGGATATAAAGTTTTACTAATCTGAATATTTGAGTTGTTTATATAATGTAAAACAAACACTCAAAGAATTGAGCCACAAGAAGTAAAGTACTCCTTGAAATTATGCACACCAATATAAACTAGTTTTCTTATATTTCTCTTATTTTGTGAACAAGTTTTTATGAGTCTTATTGATTATTTTCACATTATGATAATCTATCTATTAAGTACAAGTCTCAATTGATAAATGCCCCCGTGGTATTTATTAAAGTGTATGAAAGGCAATTGAATATAAAAGTGAAAATTATGAATCTCATATCAACTTCTAATTTTATGAGAAATATATTATAGACGTTAACTTATTTACCAAAATACTGAAAAGTTGTGACATGTGTTTATGCTCTATATTATGTACATCACAACAAAATAGTATTATAGAAAGACATAAAAGTACACGCTTGACTATAGTTAGATGTATGATCAATAATTCTCCACAACCCATTTTGTGAATAAACATTCTTACAAATGTCATAACGTACTTAAACAAGGTTCCTAATAAGACAGTTCATTAAATTATTTTGAACTATAAACTGGTAGGATCAAACCTAGTTTAAGACATTGTATGTTTAATGTCGTTTGACAAGAGTAAGAACTTGTGATCCACAATAGAAAATTTTGAATTAAGAATAATTAATGATTTGTTCATTATGAAAATTCAATGGGTATGTGTTTTTTATTGTTCTAACTATAATTCAAAATTATGGAAACTGAAACTTTAGGTTCGTTAAGACTGTAAAGTCAGTGGGAGTCATGAACCACGTAAGTAGAACTTTAAGAGATTGTAGCGCAATTTTTTTTTAAACTCTTACTAAAATTCTTGTTCTAAAATGTTGAATAGTCAAACATTTTGTAAGAACAAAAACTAATCATAAAGTGACCCACAATAATGTTAATGAACCTATTGTGATAATCTCAAGAGAAAAATGAGATTTGATATTTCTAATGTTTATGTAGTATATCTTAATTATGTTTCAGTTTCATTTTCACATGTATGTTAAGTTATAATTCAATTGATTGGATAAATGCCATGGAAGATAAGTTAAAATCCAAGGCACATAAGGAAGTTTTGGACTTGTTGAATTGCCATAAGATTTGAAAAAATAGTCGAGTGTAAATGTTTTGTCCTAAAATGAAAAAACTCGACTCACATGGCAATATCAAATGACACAAGCCCTAACTTGTTGCCAATGATTTTTTACTTAGAAAATGGTATTTATGAAAAAGAGATAAAGGTTCTATATAATTATTATGATTTTGGTGACTCGTTATGATTTAGAGCAACACCAAATATATGTGAAAATTGTTTTTCTAAAAGTTAATTAATGAAAGAGTTTATATGGATTAACCTTAAAGTTATTCCATAGAATTAATGTAAAATGTGGTGTGTAAACTTATGAAAGCAATATACATATTTAAACGTATTTCTCATCAATGATATTTAAGGTTCAAATATCATTAATGATTTTTTCAGTGGGAGTATGTTTATTTTTGATTCAGTATGTTGACGATATCTTGCTCACAATTAATGGTCTTAATTCATTATATGAAATCAATATTAGTTTTCTTTGAAATTAAGAAATTTGAAATGAAAGATATAAGTGAGATAACTTATGTGATTGAAATATAAATATTTCGGTATATATCACAATAATCTTATGGTTATCTCATAAAGTTCTAGAGAAAATTAGAATGAAAAATGGTCATCAAATGATGTTCCAATTCGGAAGGGAAATAAGTTTGATCTTATAATGAATTAGAACACATATAAAGTACTGATGCATTTGTAATGAACTAAGGATTTAATGCCTATGGTTGAAAATTATGATTGATTGTTTTAGATTCGAATTATGTTATTTGTTCTTAGTAGCTATTTGAACAAATTATTAAAAGTGTAAGACAATTCATCATTATTGAATAGACTTTAAAATTAAGTTGAATTTGTGACATACCTTGAGGTCAAAATTCAAGAATGGTTGTAGATATTTATTTCAGGATTTGAATTAGTCGACCTTATTGTCAAATCGCTGAAAATTATTGTATTTTGCAACAGTCTTCTTTTATGAAACGTCAAGTATTCCAATAATGCTATATAGAATATGATGTACCTTGTCGTTAAAGAAGAAGTTCAGAAACAAAAGTGTCGATTCAGCATATTAATACAAATCTTATGATTCAATACTCAAACTTAATGGTTGTTTGACATTTATTGATCACGTCGAAAGAATAGACATTATGATTATAACTCAACAAATATTATGCTTTATGTATTCAACACTCTGAGCTCTATTATATAAAGTTTTTGAAACTAATCGAAATCTTGTTTGTCAGGTATGTATACATTAATGTTGACATTAAGATACAAGATTAAGTCTATTAATTTTTAGACAGTTATGCGGACCATTACGAACAATAAAGTGCTTGAGTAGAAAACTAATATTGTGGTACATGGAAGGAACTATATCGATTAAATGATATAGAACCGCTATGACTCGTTTTAGTATATACTTAATTATGAAATTATGAATACCAATGTAATTAATGATTATGTTGTGCACATTATAATTTAAATCATGTATGTATATTTTACCACTCGGCCAAGTGGGAAAATGTAAGATATTTTTATATATAATGGCCTTGTGCTATATATATATTAATTATTATTTGATTTAAATTATTAATATTATTTTATTTGGTATGCGAAACAGTGCAGCGTTTCACTTGTGTTTTTATCAGATTAAGAATCTGATATATATGAAACGGTGCAAACGAAACGGTGATAGAACGTTTCATCTTCCATCAATTTATGAATCTGGTCCTCTCTCCCCTTATAAAAGCCCGATAGATTTTCTTCTATCTGTTGGAATTCGATATCCCGGGTTATTTAAATTTGCGGAAACCAATAACCCGATCAAACCCTTCGCCGGAGATCACATGAACGTCGACTCATCCGCCGAAGTCCGGGCTTTGGAGACCACGCGCCCGAAGGCGCGCAATCCGCCCCCACCCGAACCCCCGCGAGCCGGGTTCACGCGATCGAACATCACGTTCGATGGGGCTGCATCCGGCAGCCCCCAGCAGCAGGTCCGGCGACCTGCTGCCCGCCGTCGAGGAGCCCCCACCGTCGCGGTGGGGAGGTGACGGCACCAGCCCGTCACCGCCGGCGATCGCTCCCAGCGATCGCCCCCTCGGCCGAGGCCGAGGGTTCTCCTTCGCGCGCCGAACCCTAGGCGTGCGGTCCACGCGGTCCGGTGGCTTCGCCACCACCGCGTGGTCCCTCGTCTAATCCGGGTTCGATCCTTCGGATCTTGTTTTTCGATAATTGATCAATAAACTAGAATTAAATTGCGGAAATTTAATTCACCTTTCGATTCGTTGTGCGGAGAAACGAGATCTTATGATGACCTTGAGATCTTCCCACGTATTCCTTGCACTAGCCCGGACGTCGTGTGGGCGACGATCTACCGAACTCCATGGATCCTCCTCTCTACTTTCTCTCTCTAGAATTGTGATCTTCAAGTTATGAGAATAGAGAAGACCATGTAGTGCTTTTATAGGCTACGTAGGGGATCTAAAGGAGGTGGAATATTGGGCTTCCAATATTAATGATTAAATTGAGCCCATGCCCAAATCTATTAATCCATTAATATTAATTAATTCTATTTTCCACTATATAAAATTAATTGCACTCCCAATATTAAACCATATTATATCAAATAATATTTCTCCGGTAGTATTATTTATTCCGTGTATTTAAGATAGAAATATCCATGAATAAAATTAATTTATTGCTAATTAATTTATTCATCTCTTATATCCGAGACTAGTACCATTCAACCTTAATTATTATGCGGAACGAATCCACCTGCAGGGTTTACATAATAATTCCTTATGAACTCATCTCGGGGATATTATCAACCCTTCCGGGATACACTGTCCGGTCAATCATTCACGGCATGCCATATATGAAATATAGTGACCCAACTTAACCGGTAATTAACCCAATAATTAAATCGGTTAATTCCTTTGGTAAATCAAAGTCACTTATATTAAATATACACACCCGCAATAATATCGGGGATTAAGAATAAAATACACTGAGACTCGAATCGATTATCGCCGGCAATCCTAATCGATGAATCTCAACGATCCGCTCAATACACCAAGTGTACAAGTGTGATAAAATAATTAAGATAAATTATTTTCTCTCTCACACAACGACTATACCGATGGATTGGTCCGTGTCCATCTAGGTTGTGAGCAACTGTTCGATTAAATACGAGTAACCGATAGTATGATCTTCTGTGTGGGCCCGACACACCATACTAACTACAACGTATAAAATCCAGGACTATAATTTGCATATATTTAATTATAAATAATTAAACGCAAACAATTGTTCATTTAGTTAAATAGATTAATGGCAATGGATCGTGAGTTTCTGTCACTTAAATCTAGACATTAAGTACACAACTCCAACAATCTCCCACTTGTACTAAGGTCTAGTCATTTCCTCCAAACTCCCGACTCCCATACTCATCACGTGCTTAAGTTGTACTTCCAAGAAGTACTATGTGAATGAGCACTCTAGGTTGCCGCTCTGAAGTTATCTTGGTGACTACAGCGTCGTCTCCCTCGACGATGACTCGTATCAGGTGGTACTTGCACTATGTGTTATCTTACACTTATGGACTTGTGATTTCTTACCATTTGCCATCGCACCGCTATTTACATAGCCTTTGGCAAATTAAGAATCACATCTAAGTCCCAGAGATTATCCCGGAGTTATACCAAAACTTCCGCTGCCTCTGAGGCCGCTATTTGGTTACCCATGGCAGAGTCCGAAAAGCATCGTGCTTATCACTCTTCCATGTTAAAACTCCTTCTCCTTTAATAGTGAAACACATAGCCTGATCGACTTACACCGGTCCTCATTCGATTAGAAATCTAAGAGAATGTAATCCAAAGGAAATGCTCGTCTGCTTCGTAGTCTAGAACAGTACTTCGAAAGTACTTTTACAGTAGTCGAATATTCCTTTCCAGGATTACCTTGATATCCTCCCACTATGCTCACCGCATAGCCGATATCAGGTTCTTGTTTTTCAACATTGCATTTATTAAGCTTTCCACACTCAAAGTGTAGGAATCTGCTTTCATTGCTTCTATCTCCTTTTGTGTTCTAAAACACATATCCTTAGATAGATGCATTCCGTCTCTGAAAGGTAACGAACCTTTCTCGGAATTTTGCATGTTAAAACGAACCATAATCGTACAAGATATCTAGAGAAGTACAATGTTCTTTCCTTGAGATCCTAGATCTTAAGAACATGCTCTAACTCCTTCTTTATCTCATATATCGATTTTTCTAGACAACCATCATTTTATGTCTGACAACATCTTTACATTGTTACCAATGATAAAATGTTATCTACATAAAACCTCCGAGAAACACCACCTTGTTTCCATCACGTTTCCCATACACACGATTCATCAATGCCTTTTGATGAATCCATCAAATGGACTATCTCATCAATTCGCAAGTTCCACGATCTCTAGCTTCGTTTCAATCCATCAATGGATTAACTAAGCTTGTACTCTAAATGATCTTGCCTCTTAGCAATAATCCTTATTGCTTTCCAAGAAGGCACATTTAGATCTAGTACCGCCTCTATGTAGATCTAGGGATCGATTTCACGTATACTAGGTCCAGAGTCCGAAGACTCACCTAGTTTCATGAATATCTCCGGTGTGTAAACAGTAATAACAGTAGGTGCAGTTAGTGGTGTACCGCTACTCGGTTTGGCTGGCTTCCAGTCATTATCGTTTTCTCTCTTTTCAGAAGTATCACGTCATTTTGGGCTTGTGGTTCATCTAATAGTCTTCCTCTAAGAACCGGGCGTTAGAACTTATAACGTCCTTCTGGTTCATAGTACTATCGAACACACATCTTTTGTTCTTCTAGGATATTCTTCAACCACATTTGAATGTGCCGTTGTTTCCAAGACATATCCATAGAACATAGGTGGTTCCGTTTAACTCATGCTTTTACTATTTCTATAAGAGTTCCATTTCTTATTTCTGACACACCAATCCTACACAACAGTGTATGGTGTAGTCATTTGGGATTAAATCCAATCTCTGATTAGTATGCCATGTATTCCTCAGAAAGGTACTTGCCTCCGCGATCAAATCGCAAGCTACAAATGGATATACCTTGATGGTTCTCCACAATTGCTTAGTGTCCATTGACTTGTCAAAACACTTGCTTTTGTGGCACATCAGGTATTCTAATCCATTTCTTGAGTAATCATCAAATGAAATACTCGTACCTTATTGTCTGAGTAGACATAGGTCTGCATATATCAGAGTCAATCAATTCTTATACTTGTCCGGATCTTATATCTTATATCCATAAAGGATTGCTTAGTCGTATTATCTTCCAAATTAGATTCTTAGGTCGGAAGGTCCACTCCTTCAACTTAATTGATCTTACAATCAATTTTCGACCTTTGAACTTCTCATTTGAATAAATATGACTTAGCATAAGAATCCACAAGTATAAATGATTAAATAAAGAAATCTCTTATTAGTAAAACGAGTTATATATAAAACGGTTCGTTGCATCGTGGTGGACTCAGGATTCATCATTTATATATTGCTAGCTAATGTACCAAAATAGATAATATCATTATTTCTTCTTATAACCATCAAATGATTAAAAGAAATAAAATATCCATTCATTAGAAATCCAGAACAAAGTTCTTTCTAATATGAAAGGTACATAAAAGCAATAACTCAAAATGAAATCCTATAAAATGTCCCCCACTGCAACTGCTGCCTCCTCCACAGCATTGCCCATGTAGACTACGATTTCTTCTTTTCTAAGTCGTCTGGTTTCCTGGAACCCTTGCATTTAAAATGCACATACCGTCAGTGGTTCCATATCTACACACCAGGTTCCGGTAGATAATACCACTGACTATGTTTCACGACTAAAGAAAATTTCGTTCTTTCTTTGAGAGGATAATCAGACTTCCAGTACCCAGACTGTTTGCATCGAGAACTCTTGCCTCGTGGCTTTCTCGTCCCATCTCGTGGTCTAAGCAACTTAGGACCACTGGGATTCTTTGCTTGCTTTTCCTTTCCCCCGATTTTGCCCTTAGGTTCGAAACCTTTGGCATTGGCTACAAGAGCTTGCGATTTCCGTCTCAACTCGTCTAAAAGGTCAATCATCTCAAAAACGTTTTTAAGCGTTTCCTCGAAGTGACTGGCCTTTATGAGTATCCTCATCGCTTCTTGTCTAGCCGCCTACGTCAATCCTCATAGCAAGCCACGTGGTGTGGACGTTTACTACACCAAGAGACTTTTATAATTGACTCCCAATTACTTGATCCATTCAATCTTGTAAATCAAGACGCGGAGAATCATAAGTGAAACTCGAAGTTTCTAACCAGTGATTCACCATGCGAACGACCCTATCTCTCATAAATGAGGGAGCCGAGCAGACAATCGATCTAGTCATCAAATGACACGAAAGTCTCTAATTTGTGTCCTCGACATGACCAAGTGGCTTTGGCTCCATTCCACTCCCCGGGGTGAGAATGAGTCGACTTGAAATCAGTTTCAGAAAGACAAATTAGGCATTGTTTGATAAACTTAATCAATGTTTCTCGTAAAAGGAATTACAAGAATTCTCCTCCAATGACTTGTCTAAACGAACTTCAAAAGTCCATAAAAGTCACCAAGAGAACAGCAATGGAGACCATGGATATGTTTCCATACCCTCTCCCACTTAGCTTTTTTTTTTTTTTTTTTTTAACAAAGGGATACGCTATCTAATGCATAATTAAATACACATAAGCATAATTACAATCATATAATTCATGCAAGTACGTACACAAATAATCAAATAATTGCTCAAGTAAAATTATTTCTCGACTATTCGTACCTTGATGAATTCCAGCATGCTTTCCTTGAGTCTTCATTCTACGTCTTGAATACTTTGCCGAGCGACGAAAAAATTCTTTGATTCTCATATTTAATTTTAATCCAATTAAATAAAATCAATTCCATTGATTTCCATATTTAATTCTATTTTAAATAAAATCCAAGATTTTCCAATCCAAAATAAATTTTGAATTAATCTAATGATTTTAAATAAAATACTTAAATTAAATAAAATCAATATTATTAAAAACCATTGATTTCCATATTTAATTCTATTCTAAATAAAATCCAAGATTATCCAATCCAAAATAAATTTTGAATTAATCTAATGATTTTAAATAAAATACTTAAATTAAATAAAATCAATATTATTAAAATCCATTGATTTCCATATTTAATTCTATTCTAAATAAAATCCAAGATTATCCAATCCAAAATAAATTTTGAATTAATCTAATGATTTTAAATAAAATACTTAAATTAAATAAAATCAATATTTTAATAATTTCTCAATCCTATTTAGATTAGATCTCAAGAATCCTAATCAAAATCGAATTTTGATTCTTCTTAAGACTTCTAATCCAAGTAGGTATAGGATATCTAGAGAAACTAGAATTTTCTTTCCTAATTTAACTCTCCATCTAATTCCATTATTTAATTCCATAATTAAGAAATCTAATCCAAATAGAATTTGAATTAATTCCAAAATTAAATTAAATAAAAATTAGAAAGATTAAATTTTTCCCGGAAAGATCGGATTTACCGGGACGAACCGAAAAACGAGTTTCCGGTCGACCCAATCGAACCCACATGTACTGCATATGCACATGCATATCAACATGCGTACTTAGGCCATCAATCAAGTGACCATGCAATTCACATACAATGCTATGTACAGCAATTCACGCACAGCATGTGTGACCATGCAATTCACGATTGAAAATCGATCGCCTTCTTCGGTCTTCGGCATGGCGTACAAGCAGCGTCTCTTGGTCAATCTCCGGCATGGCGTCTCCCTTGACGAACCACGCCATCGACCCGCTGCCACCCCGTCCGAGCCGAAGCCGCGTCCCACGAGCAGCCCGCACATCACGGAGCCCGCTGCCACGCCATCACCGATCGCTGAGCATGCCGTCAACGCGATTGCCGAGCTTAGCCTCCGGCTGCCGGCGAACCACCGCCATTGGTGGCTTACGCCGGCACGCCCAGCCGTGCCCCGCTTCACGTTCAGCACCACACGCCGCCCATACCTCCAGCCACCTCCCCGGCAGCCCGCTCGATTAAGAAACCGTCCGCGATGCCGCTAACGCAACCACCAAACGCAGCCGCCGGTTGCCGGCGAACCACCACCACTGGTGGTACACGCCGGCATGCCCAGCCACGTCTAGGTCACGCCCAGCAGCCCGCACAGTCCCTTCGAGCCCAGGTATGACGTCGCAATCGGTTTTGGTTTGATTCAATTATTCCGAAAAACCCTCGTTCTTAATAATTAATTTTTCCGACCAAGACGATTCATACAAGAGAGAAAAACAAGTACGTAGAACAATATATATATAGCAAAATAATTTAATAAAATTAAATTAATCTATGGCTATAAACAACGATAATCGATTATCGAAACAATTAACGAAAAACGTAACCGTACGCTCTGATACCAATTGTTGGAATTCGATATCCCGGGTTATTTAAATTTGCGGAAACCAATAACCCGATCAAACCCTTCGCCGGAGATCACATGAACGTCGACTCATCCGCCGAAGTCCGGGCTTTGGAGACCACGCGCCCGAAGGCGCGCAATCCGCCCCCACCCGAACCCCCGCGAGCCGGGTTCACGCGATCGAACATCACGTTCGATGGGGCTGCATCCGGCAGCCCCCAGCAGCAGGTCCGGCGACCTGCTGCCCGCCGTCGAGGAGCCCCCACCGTCGCGGTGGGGAGGTGACGGCACCAGCCCGTCACCGCCGGCGATCGCTCCCAGCGATCGCCCCCTCGGCCGAGGTCGAGGGTTCTCCTTCGCGCGCCGAACCCTAGGCGTGCGGTCCACGCGGTCCGGTGGCTTCGCCACCATCGCGTGGTCCCTCGTCTAATCCGGGTTCGATCCTTCGGATCTTGTTTTTCGATAATTGATCAATAAACTAGAATTAAATTGCGGAAATTTAATTCACCTTTCGATTCGTTGTGCGGAGAAACGAGATCTTATGATGACCTTGAGATCTTCCCACGTATTCCTTGCACTAGCCCGGACGTCGTGTGGGCGACGATCTACCGAACTCCATGGATCCTCCTCTCTACTTTCTCTCTCTAGAATTGTGATCTTCAAGTTATGAGAATAGAGAAGACCATGTAGTGCTTTTATAGGCTACGTAGGGGATCTAAAGGAGGTGGAATATTGGGCTTCCAATATTAATGATTAAATTGAGCCCAAGCCCAAATCTATTAATCCATTAATATTAATTAATTCTATTTTCCACTATATAAAATTAATTGTGTAAAGCCCCAGAAAATTCAAAGGCTTAAAAGGATTGAATATGCTACTCATACCAACAGATGCATCTTCTTTTCTGGGCATCCTCCTATAAGAACTCCAAAGTTAAGCGTGCTGACTCTGGAGTAGTTCTAGGATGGGTGACCCCCTGGGAAGTCTCCCGGGTGCGCACGAGTGAGGACAAAGTGCGCTGGAAAAGACAAGTGTTGGTACAGTGGGGCCAGAATATCACTCCTGACGGCAGTCATTGGTAACCGAGCCGGCCCATTAGGGTCGGGCTTCGACCCCGCAACGGGCCGGGGCGTTACAGTTGGTATCAGAGCATTACAATCCTGTCGGCTAGTTAAAATTTGTTGTTTTCTCTTATGTGTAATACATGAAAATTAATATTAACCTCTTCCATCCTCGTCATATCTCGTCGGCTCCTCAAGGTACGTCACACTTAACTCATTTAAATCTTCATGTTAACTTTATTTAATATTTTAGGTTGTCAGAGCCTTTAGATTAGGGTTGAAAACTTACAGTAGTATAAGTATTGCCGAATTATCTTTAAATCTATTAAGTTACAAATTTCGAGGACGAAATTTAAATTAAGGGGTGTAGATTGTAACAACCCAAAATTTTATTTACTAGAACCTTGAATTTATCTAAATAAATTATTAATTTATAAACCATTTTTAATAAATTAAAGCTACAAAACAAAATATATTTAATTAAATATTAAATTTGATAATTTAATATAATAAGAATTATTTAATTAATATTTTAATTCAACCTAATATAATTAATATAATTTAAATTTTAATTATTAAAAGATTTCTTAACAAGCAAGACATAATAATAATTCTTCCTACCAAAAATTAAAATAAAAACCCTAAATACTTCATCCTTATAAATACTACCCTACCTACACGACACACCACACAACAATTGCACAATTAATCCTCACGGGAGAAACTCCCTTAATTTTTTTTCACCACGGTTCACACGCACCCTCCTTCCTTGGCCTATTTTTGAACTCGTGAAACCGACCTCAGTACACCCCATAAACGAGCCATAAGCTGCTGCCCAAGAATATTCGATGTCTTACCCTCACAATTGTACATTCCATCCCCGGAAATTAAGAACGCAGCCGCTGCCCCTAATTCGACGGAAGCCTAGTCGATCTCCAGCCATCATCGCCTCGCCTCCACGACGTTTCAGCCCGGTCGTCGAAGTTGCTGCTGCCCGTGAACATATCAAACACCTCTGCTGCTCATCGAGGAGGCCGAGAGAAGAAGAAGCCCCAAGACCACCATCGAAGGCTCTGTGATTTCACCGGCATCAACCTCTGTCCCCAATCTTGCTCTCGCTCTCTACAAAGAGATGAAAGGTTAAAGTCAATTTCTAATCCTCAATTTAATTTAATTACCCGTACCTAATATTAAATATGTCTAAATTGCACTAAAGCCCCTAACAATTGAGAATATTGTGGGCCACTACCCAATTAAATCCTAATAATATTATTTAATCCACACTAAATCATAAAATTATATATCCAGCTCCTCAAGATTTGGAAGTTGCTAGTTAAATCCTCTAAGGTCTTAGACGCACTTTGGATTTTCACGTTCACGTCCCAGCTCATCGAGGTAGGTGCCATGTTGTCGATTTACCTTGTTTACTACTTGTTTCATTATATGTGTCTCTATGTGTGCATTTATGTGAATTTATTAAAATATATTTTTCGTTGTAACCGGAGACCGGGGAAAAGGGTCGAAGGGGACCAACACAATAGTTGGCGCAACTCGCAATATCCAGATTATTAAATGGATCTCATGTTTACTAAAATTACAATATTTTCATGTTATCCAGATTATTAAATGGATCTCATGTTTTATTATCGTAATATCCAGATTATTAAATGGATATCATGATTTATTAAAATTACAATATTTTCATGTTATGTTCATTGGTTATACATGTATTTGATTCTGGTACTGGATGAGGTAATGACCCTATTGAGCGCGTTGAGCTCACCCTTTCGACAACAACTATTTTTAGGTACACACGAGGATGCCGAGCGAGGAGAGTGATCAAGGATGGAGGATAAATTAAAATAAATAAATGTTTCTTTGTGCTTTATTTGTTATTTGTAATTTATATCATGACATTGTCTATAATTTCAAAACCTTGAAATGTCATCTATTGACTTTATTTTATTTAACTTATAATTGTTTCAATTATAGTTGTTGGCATGCAGTAGGTTATGTGAATACATGTGATTAGTTTCTATGTTATTCAACAATAGGTTTAATATGCATGATTAATATGCTGATTTGTCCAACATAGAATCGACACGTACTACGTAATATAAATATAAGTGTGCATGCATCTTTAAGTGTTCACCAAGGACAAGTATATGTATATAATAGCACCTGCTATACTATGTTCATGTTATATACAAACGTTCATTATTTATTATATGTATTAATAGTATATTTATGTGATAATTAGTTAGTTCATTTTGGTATTTGGATTTTAAAAATATTTTACTTCAAATAAAATTTTGTGACACCCGCACTTTATTAAATGTTATTTTTAAAAATTAACACCTTCCGTTGTTTTAAAAATACGGGTCGTTACAGTTGGTATCAGAGCAGGTGCCGACCGGAATTGTGGGAACAGTGTCTTTCGGGGCCAAGTGCTCCACCCAGAAGTTGGTGAGAGTACCCGCAAGGGGCATTCCTTCACGGATGGTTGGTCCTGGACATGTAAAACAAGTAAGGCGCACAACGAGGACGTTGCGCATAAAAGGTGGGGTGATTGTAAAGCCCCAGAAAATTCAAAGGCTTAAAAGGATTGAATATGCTACTCATACCAACAGATGCATCTTCTTTTCTGGGCATCTTCCTATAAGAACTCCAAAGTTAAGCGTGCTGACTCTGGAGTAGTTCTAGGATGGGTGACCCCCTGGGAAGTCTCCCGGGTGCGCACGAGTGAGGACAAAGTGCGCTGGAAAAGACAAGTGTTGGTACAGTGGGGCCAGAATATCACTCCTGACGGCAGTCATTGGTAACCGAGCCGGCCCATTAGGGTCGGGCTTCGACCCCGCAACGGGCCGGGGCGTTACAAAAACACGGGTATCTGTTCTCTTGTTTGTTGTACTCTGAAAATCATCGCTGTAAACCTTTCTCTTAAAAGTGTGTTGTTCTTGTTGGAGTAGTATACTTAATGTCTAGATTTGAGTATTATGAACTCCTTGTACACTTTCATTTACCTATTAAATACAAACATTCATTTGCTTTTAATTATTGTTAATTAAATACATGCAAATTATAGTACTGGATTAGATACGTTGTAGTTAGTATGGTGTGCGACGTCACACAGAAGATCATACTATCGGTTACTCGTATTTAATCGAACAGATGCTCACGACCTAGATGGACACGGACCAATCCATCGGTATAGTCGTTGTGTGAGAGAGAAAATAATTTGTCTTAATTATTTAATCACACTTGTACACTTGGTGTATTGAGCGGATCGATTGAGACTCATTGTTTCGCTCGTTTTTGGTGTGAATTATACCCCGATTTGTGTGTTAATGTGCCCGTTTCTCTTATATTTGTGCGAAATATCCTCGATTATTAGTGAATCCCTTACTTTGTTGAAGTTTCTTGGTGAAATAGGAATTTGAAGCTCAAAGGAGAGGATTCCGGAGGAAAACGAGCCAAAAACGAGGACGGTGAAGTGTTGAAGAAGACTAGAGACTGGGCGCGACCGCACCCAAACGGGCGCGACCGCACCCGATGCAACTTTAACTTCGACCAGTGGGAGCGACTGTTGGAATTCGATATCCCGGGTTATTTAAATTTGCGGAAACCAATAACCCGAACGAACCCTTCGCCGGAGATCACACGAACACGGACTCATCCGCCGGAGTCCGGCCTTTGGAGACCACGCACCCGAAGGCACGCGGCCCGCCCCCAGCCGAACCCCCGCGAGTACGGGGTTCATGCGATCAACGGATCGCGCCACCGCGATCGATGGGTGGGGCTGCTCCCAGCAGCCCCCGCGGCGAGTCCGGCGACTCGCCGCCGCCTGGAGGCCCCCACCGTCGCGGTGGGGAGGAGCGCGGCACCAGCCCGCGCTCCGGCGATCGATCCTTGTGATCGATCGCACGCCCTCGGCCCAGCCAAGGGTCGAGCCTCCTCGCGCCTTGAAACCCTAGGGCGATCGATCCCCGTGGTCCGGTGGTTCGTCCACCACCACGCGATCGCTCCTCGTTCCGGGTCTCGATCCTTGGATCTTGTTTTTCGATAATTGATTTCAATAAAACAAGAATTAAATAGCAATTATTTAATTCACCTTTCGATTCGTTGTGCGGAGAAACGAGATCTTATGATGACCTTGAGATCTTCCCACGTATTCCTTGCACTAGCCCGGACGTCGTGTGGGCGACGATCTACCGAACTCCATGGATCCTCCTCTCTACTTTCTCTCTCTAGAATTGTGATCTTCAAGTTATTAGAATAGAGAAGACCATGTAGTGCTTTTATAGGCTACGTAGGGGATCTTAAGGAGGTGGAATATTGGGCTTCCAATATTGAAGATTAAATTGAGCCCAATGCTCAAGTCCATTAATCCTTATCAATATTAATTAATTCTATTTTCCACTATATAAAATTAACTGCACTCCCAATATTAAACCATATTATATCAAATAATATTTCTCCGGTAGTATTATTTATTCCGTGTATTTAAGATAGAAATATCCATGAATAAAATTAATTTATTGCTAATTAATTTATTCATCTCTTTTATCCGAGACTAGTACCATTCAACCTTAATTATTATGCGGAACGAATCCACCTGCAGGGTTTACATAATAATTCCTTATGAACTCATCTCGGGGATATTATCAACCCTTCAGGGATACACTGTCCGGTCAATTATTCACGGCATGCCATATATGAAATATAGTGACCCAACTTAACCGGTAATTAACCCAATAATTAAATCGGTTAATTCCTTTGGTAAATCAAAGTCACTTATATTAAATATAAACACCCGCAATAATATCGGGGATTAAGAATAAAATACACTGAGACTCGAATCGATTATCGCCGGCAATCCTAATCGATGAATCTCAACGATTCGCTCAATACACCAAGTGTACAAGTGTGATAAAATAATTAAGATAAATTATTTTCTCTCTCACACAACGACTATACCGATGGATTGGTCCGGGTCCATCTAGGTCGTGAGCCACTGTTTGATTAAATACGAGTAACCGATAGTATGATCTTCTGTGTGCCCATGCAACACCATACTAACTACAACGTATAAAATCTAGGACTATGATTTGCATATATTTAATTAATAATAATTAAACACAAATAATTGTTTATTTAGTTAAATAGATTAGTGGCAATGGATCGTGAGTTTCCGTCACTTAAATCTAGACATTAAGTACACAACTCCAACAATCTCCCACTTGTACTAAGGTCTAGTCATTTCCTCCAAACTCCCGACTCCCATACTCATTACGTGCTTAAGGTGTACTTCCAAGAAGTACTATGTGAATGAGCACTCTAGGTTGCCGCTCTGAAGTTATCTTGGTGACTACAGCGTCGTCTCCCTCGACGATGTCTCGTATCAGGTGGTACTTGCACTATGTGTTATCTTACACTTATGGACTAGTGATTTCTTCCCATTTGCCATTGCAACTCTATTTACATAGCCTTTGGCAAATTAAGAATCACATCTAAGTCCCAGAGATTATCCCGGAGTTATACCAAAACTTCCGCTGCCTCTGAGGCCGCTATTTGGTTACCCATGGCAGAGTCCGAAAAGCATCGTGCTTATCACTCTTCCATGTTAAAACTCCTTCTCCTTCAATAGTGAAACACATAGCCTGATATCGACTTACACCGGTCCTCATTTGATTAAAAATCTAAGAGAATGTAATCCAAAGGAAATGCTCGTCTGCTTCGTAGTCTAGAACAGTACTTCGAAAGTACTTTTACGGCAGTCGAATATTCCTTTCCAGGATTACCTTGATATCCTCCCACTATGCTCACCGCATAGCCGATATCAGGTTCTCGTTTTTCAACATTGCATTTATTAAGCTTTTCACACTCAAAGTGTAGGAAATTGCTTTCATTGCTTCTATCTCCTTTTGTGTTCCAAAACACATATCCTTAGATAGATGCATTCCGTCTCTGAAAGGTAACGAACCTTTCTTGGAATCATGCATGTTAAAACGAACCATAATCACATATATGCAAGATGTCCAGGAGAAGTACAATGTTCTTTTCTTGATCTGAAGAACATGCTCTAACTTCTTCTTCATCTCATATATCGATTTTTCTAGACAACCATCATTTTATGTCTGACAACATTTTTACATTGTTACCAATGATAAAATGTCATCTACATAAAACCTCCGAGAAACACCACCTTGTTTTCCATCACGTTTCCAATACACACGATTCGTCTATGCTTTTGATGAATCCATAAAATGGACTATCTCATCAATTTGCAAGTACCACGAATTCAATGCTTTGTTTCAATCCATAAATGGATCAACTAAGCTTGTACTCTAAATGATCTCGCCTCTTAGCAATAATCCTTATTGCTCTCCAAGAAGGCACATTTAGATCTAGTACGGCCTTCATGTAGATCTAGGGATTGATTTCATGTATACTAGGTCCAGAATCCGAAGACTCGTCTAGTTTTATGAATATCTCCGGTTGTCAAACAACCTCCCACTACAACGGCATTCCGGTGTATGAACAGTTATAACAGTAGGTGCAGTTAGTGGTGTACCGCTACTCAGTTTGGCTGGCTTCCAGTCATTATCGTTTTCTCTCTTTTCAGAAGTATCACGTCATTTTGGGCTTGTGGTTCATCTAATAGTCTTCCTCTAAGAACCGGGCGTTAGAACTTATAACGTCCTTCTGGTTCATAGTACTATCGAACACACATCTTTTGTTCTTCTAGGATATTCTACAACCACATTTGAATGTCCCGTTGTTTCCAAGACATATCCATAGAACATAGGTAGTTCCGTTTAACTCGCGCTTTTTCTATTTCTATAAGAGTTCCATTTCTTATTTCCGACACACCAATCTTACAGAGGACTGTATGGTGTAGTCACTTGGGATCCAATCCCAAGCTCTGATCATAAATCAGAGTCAATCAATTCTAATACTTGTCCGGATCTTATATCTTATATCCAAAAAGGATTGCTTAGTCGTATTATCTTCCAAATTAGATTCTTAGGTCGGAAGGTCCACTCCTTCAACTTAATTGATCTTACAATCAATTTTCGACCTTTGAACTTCTTATTTGAATAAATATGACTTAGCATAAGAATCCACAAGTATAAATGATTTAATAAAGAAATCTCTTATTAGTAAAACGAGTTATGTATAACGGTTCGTCGCATTGTGGTAGACTCAGGATTCATCATTTATATATTGCTAGCTAATGTACCAAAATAGATAATATCATTATTTCTTCTTATAACCATCAAATGATTAAAAGAAATAAAATATCCATTCATTAGAAATCCAGAACAAAGTTCTTTCTAATATGAAAGGTACATAAAAGCAATAACTCAAAATGAAATCCTATAAAGTGTCTTCCACTGCAACAGCTGCCTCCTTACAGCACTGCCCATCTAGACTACGATCTTTTCTTTTCTAAGTCGTCGGGTTTCCTGGAACCCTTGCATTTAGAATGCACATACCGCCAGTGGTTCCATATCTACACACCAGGTTCCGGTAGATAATACCACTGACTATGTTTTACGACTAAAGAAGATTTCGTACTTTCTTTGAGAGGATAATCAGACTTCCAGTACCCAGACTGTTTGCATCGAGAACTCTTGCCTCATGGCTTTCTCGTCCCATCTCGTGGTCCAAGAAACCTAGGACCACTGGGTTTCTTTGCTTGCTTTTCCTTTCCCCCGATTTTTCCCTTAGGTTCGAAACCTTTGGCATTGGCTACAAGAGCTTGCGATTTCCGTCTCAACTCGTCCAAAAGGTCAATCATCTCAAAAACGTTTTTAAGCGTTTTCTCGAAGCGACTGGCCTTTATGAGTATCCTCATCGCTTCTTGTCTAGCCGCCTATGTCAATAGGCTCGGGAGGACAAAGCTCACTGAGTACAACCTTGCACTCTTTAACAGTTTGGGTAATGTCTAGATCTCTATTCCAATCATTACATTTAGGGACCAGTGAGTTTAAAATCCTTAAGTATCACATAAAGTGGGTTCAAAGCCATTTCCTAATCTATGAGCACATATAACAACAAACAATCGATTTAATCTCCGATATTATCTCCCTCAAATAATATCATTAAACCACTAATCACATCTAAAATCCCATCAGGTAAGGCAAGCCACGGTGTGTGGACGTTTACCCACCCAAACGACTTAGCAATTAGATTTCCTTCGGTCATACATCGCTTATAGCGGAACCTCGGTGGGAGGAATACTATAAGGCGTATCTAAGTGTAAACCATTACTCAGCACCAAAGCAAATCGTTTGGAATTGCTACATCACCGCAAGCCACGTTGTGTGGACGTTTACGATAACTTCACAACTCTTCACAATTTCTTACAACTGTCTACATCAATTAATCCAAAATCCGTCAGTACAGCAAGCCACGTTGTGTGGACGTTTACTGCACTAAGAGATCTTTATAATTGACTCCCAATTACTTGATCCATTCGATCTTGTAAATCAAAACGCGGAGAATCATAAGTGAAACTCGAAGTTTCTAACCAGTGATTCACCATGCGAACGACCCTATCTCTCATAAATGAGGGAGCCGAGCAGACAATCGATCTAGTCATCAAATGACACGAAAGTCTCTAATTTGTGTCCTCGACATGACCAAGTGGCTTTGGCTCCATTCCACTCCCCGAGGTGAGAATGAGTCGACTTGAAATCAGTTTTGGAAAGACAAATTAGGCATTGTTTGATAAACTTAATCAATGTATCTTGTAAAAGGAATTACAAGAATTCTCCTCCAATGGCTTATCTATACGAACTTCAAAAGTCCATAAAAGTCACCAAGAGAACAGCAATGGAGACCATGGATATGTTTCCATACCCTCTCCCACTTAGCTTTTTATAACAAAGGGATACGCTATCTAATGCATAATTAAATACACATAAGCATAATAACAAACATACAATTCATGCAAGTACGTTCACAAATAATCAAATAATTACTCAAGTAAAATTATTTCTCGACTATTCGTACCTTGATGAATTCCAGCATGCTTGTCTTGAGCCTCCATTCTACGTCTTGAATACTTTGCCGAGCGACGGAAAAATTCTTTGATTCTCATATTTAATTTATTTTAAATAAAATCCAAGATTCCAATTCAAAAAAAAATTTGAATCAATCTAATGATTTTAAATAAAATACTCCAATAAAATCAATTCCATTGATTTCCATATTTAATTCTATTTTAAATAAAATCCAAGATTTTCCAATCCAAAATAAATTTTGAATTAATCTAATGATTTTAAATAAAATACTTAAATTAAATAAAATCAATATTATTAAAATCCATTGATCTCCATATTTAATTCTATTCTAAATAAAATCCAAGATTTTCCAATCCAAAATAAATTTTGAATTAATCTAATGATTTTAAATAAAATACTTAAATTAAATAAAATCAATATTTTTAAAATCCATTGATTTCCATATTTAATTTTATTCTAAATAAAATCCAAGATTCTCCAATCCAAAATAAATTTTGAATTAATCTAATGATTTTAAATAAAATACTTAAATTAAATAAAATCAATATTTTAATAATTTCTCAATCCTATTTAAATTAGATCTCAAGAATCCTAATCAAAATCGAATTTTGATTCTTCTCAAGACTTCTAATCCAAGTAGGTATAGGATATCTAGAGAAACTAGGATTTTCTTTCCTAATTTAACTCTCCATCTAATTCCATTATTTAATTCCATAATTAAGAAATCTAATCCAAATAGAATTTGAATTAAATCCAAAATTAAATTAAATAAAATTAGAAAGATTAAATTATTTCCGGAAATATCGGATTTACCGGGACGAACCGAAATAAATTCCGGTCATCCCAATCGAACCCACGTGCATCACATGCATGGCCGTGTATCTCACCATGCCAAACACATGACCACACAGAATCAATTCCAAGAATTGATCGACCCATGCATTCCAATTAATCCCATACATGCAATAACATGTACACCATGCGCATATGCATATGCACAACAGCACATGCACGTCCACCATAACATGAATTAATTCACACGTACAGCAATTCACGCAAGTGGATCGTGAATGAATCATGCAATTGGACATTCAGCGTAGCCTCACGCCTTTCGCACCAATTCACATTCACGACTAAAACCGATCGTCTACTTCGGCGAGACTTGTGCACGAACCCGGTTGATATCCGGCATGGCGTCTCCACCGACGACACACGCCATCAACCTCGTCACAGCCCACGCACGAGCAGCCCGCCCCGAGTATGCAGCCGAAGCCGCGACCCACGAGCACAACCGCCGGCTGCCGGCGAACCACCACCGCTGGTGGCACACGCCGACGTCCGAGCCCAGCAGCCCGCAGCCCGCTCCGAGCCCCCGGCAGCCCGCTCCGAGCTCACGTTCGATCTCCTCCGGTTCGATATTTCCGAAATCCCTCGATTTTTAATAATTAATTTTTCCGACAAACACAATTCATACAAGAGAGAAAAACAAGTACGTAGAACAATATATAGCACAATAATTTAATAAAATAAATTAATCTATGGCCATATACATCGAGAATCGATTATCGAAACAATTAACGAAAAACGTAACCGTACTCTCTGATACCAATTGTTGGAATTCGATATCCCGGGTTATTTAAATTTGCGGAAACCAATAACCCGAACGAACCCTTCGCCGGAGATCACACGAACACGGACTCATCCGCCGGAGTCCGGCCTTTGGAGACCACGCACCCGAAGGCGCGTAATCCGCCCCCACCCGAACCCCCGCGAGCCGGGGTTCATGCGATCAACGGATCGCGCCACCGCGATCGATGGGTGGGGCTGCTCCCAGCAGCCCCCGCGGCGAGTCCGGCGACTCGCCGCCGCCTGGAGGCCCCCACCGTCGCGGTGGGGAGGAGCGCGGCACCAGCCCGCGCTCCGGCGATCGATCCTTGTGATCGATCGCACGCCCTCGGCCCAGCCGAGGGTCGAGCCTCCTCGCGCCTTGAAACCCTAGGGCGATCGATCCCCGTGGTCCGGTGGTTCGTCCACCACCACGCGATCGCTCCTCGTTCCGGGTCTCGATCCTTGGATCTTGTTTTTCGATAATTGATTTCAATAAAACAAGAATTAAATAGCAATTATTTAATTCACCTTTCGATTCGTTGTGCGGAGAAACGAGATCTTATGATGACCTTGAGATCTTCCCACGTATTCCTTGCACTAGCCCGGACGTCGTGTGGGCGACGATCTACCGAACTCCATGGATTCTCCTCTCTACTTTCTCTCTCTAGAATTGTGATCTTCAAGTTATTAGAATAGAGAAGACCATGTAGTGCTTTTATAGGCTACGTAGGGGATCTTAAGGAGGTGGAATATTGGGCTTCCAATATTGAAGATTAAATTGAGCCCAATGCTCAAGTCCATTAATCCTTATCAATATTAATTAATTCTATTTTCCACTATATAAAATTAACTGCACTCCCAATATTAAACCATATTATATCAAATAATATTTCTCCGGTAGTATTATTTATTCCGTGTATTTAAGATAGAAATATCCATGAATAAAATTAATTTATTGCTAATTAATTTATTCATCTCTTTTATCCGAGACTAGTACCATTCAACCTTAATTATTATGCGGAACGAATCCACCTGCAGGGTTTACATAATAATTCCTTATGAACTCATCTCGGGGATATTATCAACCCTTCCGGGATACACTGTCCGGTCAATTATTCACGGCATGCCATATATGAAATATAGTGACCCAACTTAACCGGTAATTAACCCAATAATTAAATCGGTTAATTCCTTTGGTAAATCAAAGTCACTTATATTAAATATACACACCCGCAATAATATCGGGGATTAAGAATAAAATACACTGAGACTCGAATCGATTATCGCCGGCAATCCTAATCGATGAATCTCAACGATCCGCTCAATACACCAAGTGTACAAGTGTGATAAAATAATTAAGATAAATTATTTTCTCTCTCACACAACGACTATACCGATGGATTGGTCCGGGTCCATCTAGGTCGTGAGCCACTGTTTGATTAAATACGAGTAACCGATAGTATGATCTTCTGTGTGCCCATGCAACACCATACTAACTACAACGTATAAAATCTAGGACTATGATTTGCATATATTTAATTAATAATAATTAAACGCAAATAATTGTTTATTTAGTTAAATAGATTAGTGGCAATGGATCGTGAGTTTCCGTCACTTAAATCTAGACATTAAGTACACAACTCCAACAGCGACCGCACCCAATCGGGAGCGATCGCACCCGTCGCAAGCCAAATCGTTGACATTTGTGTTGACTGCTCAAAAATGAAGTCCTTGGGGGCATAATCGACGTTTTGAAGACCCTAGTGCTCTTGGAAAGCTATAAATAGAAGAAGCACACACACAATTCAAAAACCCACCTTTTAAGAGAGAGAATGTAGAGAGAGAAATACTATGTACTTGTTCTTGTCTTCCAACAATTTTTATTTTTATTTTTAATTAGTGTTCTTGAGATATTATCTAGCTTATTGTTCAAGCCACTTCATAATTTAGATCCTCTTTTATATATTGAGATTTTGTTATTTTCCATTTCACAAACGTTGTTCGTTTTTTCGTTGTGTTCGTTTTGATCGGTTTCATTTTCCATTTGGTTGAGTTTGGAAATTTGGGATCTACATCCTCATCTAGGTACTATCTTTCCTTTCTAGCTTTAATTTCATGGATCATGTTTACGTGTTTGCTTGTTTTATTTTTCGTAGTAGCATGCTAGGCTAGTTTAGTGCTTGGGTGTTTGGTTAATTGATTTGGGGTTTTGAATTGGAATTTTATGATTGCCTTTCCATTGTTTTGGATGAAAATGATTTCTTGTGATTGGCCTTTATCGATTGTTGAAACCGAGACCTACCCGGAGACGTTTCACTTTGTGATCATGGTCGATTGTTCGTTTGTTTTGGAGGAGAGACCTACCCGGTGATCCTCCTAGAACCTCGATCCTTCAAACTTAGCTCACTCTTAACCGAGAAGCTCTTATTGGCCCGTTTTGTTTGAAAACCAATTTGACTCCTTGGAGAAATTACCCAAACACCCTAGCCCCCGTTTCTTATCGTTATTTGCTAATTGTCTACTTGTTTTATTCTCGTTTTTAATTATTCCTCCCTAGAAGCTTTTAGTTGATCTTGTTGCTTTAGTATAGTTTTATTTGCTTTATTATTTGCTTTTATTTGCTACCCGACACAAAACACCGACACAAACTTGAATCCGATTGTAACACTCCTTGAGAACACGACCCGAGCTAACTTACTACTAGCTACCGTGACCCCGTACGTTTGCGGGCGATCAAAAGTGCTAGTACACCTAGGTCGGTAAACAAATTTTGGCGCCGTTGCCGGGGAGTGTTTTAGGTGCCACTTTTGCGTTTTGTGCTTTGTGTCTAGTTTTGTATTTTTAGTTTTTATTTCTTGTTAACCTTGTGCTCCCACACGTTACGTGTAATCCCGTTTATTTGTGTTTGTGTATGTAAGGTTGAAGAAGCATGTGCCCCATTCTTGCCTCATTCATCGTCTCTCTCTTGAGACCGGGCTTTCTTCTTCTCTTTCATCCTTCCTTCTATCCGACAACGACTTTCTATTGAAGAAGATGAGGGATGATTTTGACTACCATCACAATTTGAAAAGAGGCTACTCAAATTATACCGATCGGTCTCACGCATCACGCTATCGGCAACATCATAGAGACCGCAATCGAGACCGGGATTATTCTTATGCCGATAGGGATTCCATATCACCACCTCCTCAAGAAAATCGAAGGCCAAAGGAGTCACCTCGAGATGAAAACCGTGGCCGCTACCGAGAGGAGCATATTGTCGGGTATAAATACGGATATCGACATCAACATACAAGGGTGCAAGATTCAAAACGAAAAACGATCGGCGATTTCTCTTTACCACAACTCCATCACGTGCCGAGGGATCGTAGGTCATACCAAGAGAAGCTTTTTGGTGAAGAACCTTGTGAAAGATATTGGGATCGACAAATTTCTACAAGCATCCAAGCTCCTACACGTCGTACCATTGGAGATTTAAATCAACCGAGGTACCAACCCGACTCTTCTCGCAAATGTCGTGTTCTGATGGCCCAAAAAGACGAGCTTACGTCTCATCATCTTTCTCGATTACCTTCTTTCTCCGGATTGCCAAATGAGAATGCCATAAAGTTCATCAAGGACTTCTCCATTGTAGTAGGGAGTCTTCCATTGACCGGATATGAAGAAGATGAGTTGAAAATATGGTATTTTCCCGATTGTATGAGAGATGGGGCCCGAGATTGGTGGAGGTCATTGCCATCAAAATCATTGAGAACGTGGGACAATATTGTTGATATATTCCTAGGCCGTTACTTTCGGACACCTCCCGAGACGAGTCCATCCCTTAAGCCTTCTCCACCATCCAAGACGAGAACCGACCACGACATCTCTTCTCGAGAATTTGATGAGTTGATGAAAGCGATAGATATTGGTATAGAACAAATGCTTCTTGAGGGTATAATTGACTATGTAGATGAGTCTTCGTGTTTTGAGCCGATTTTCGATGACGAGTTGGATAGGGACCTCGAGGACATTCCTCTTGTTGAAACCATGAAGGATTTGCCTATTATATCTCCGGATTGTTTGGGTGTTGAAGAGGAGGTAGAGGATGTTATTTCCGAGTGTGAAGATATGGTTGAATCACCTCTCTCATCTCCGGTTCGTTTGCCCGGCGAGAATCCGAGTGAAATCCTTTCTAACCAATCTCTCAAGCCTCATGATCCGGGTATAAGCAAGATGAGATCCGCTTTGAGTTTTGGTAAAAGAATATACGGCTTGGTTGATCTAGGGATCAAAATTGAGTATTCCACTTCTAGAACTATTGACCACTCTTTGAATGAGCCTCTTGAAGGAAGCGAGCGTGTGTTAGTTCCCGATTTAGGCGAAATGAGAGTCTCTTGCGGTTTAAATAAAATCATATCGAGGTTAATTTCCTTGGGAGTTGATGTTAAGTTTCCCGACGTCCGGCCAATTGATGGTGTCTATATTGAAGAGTGTTTCCCTTTGGGAGAGATGGTATTTTTAAGGAAATATAGCTCAATCTTTTTAGTGGTTGAGATTGATAAGACGAGGAGGCTTGATTTGTTTGCCATGATTAGACACCTCTCTCAGGTTTTTGGTTCTTATGATAGGAAGTCCCTTGTCCCCTTGGCCGAGATCATCTTTCTTCGGAGGTTTAGTTCAATATTTTTACCGGTCGAGGTGGAAGTTAATGATGATCTACATCTTGGTGCATGCGTTGGCGAGATGCCCAAACGAAGGAGATTTGATTTGGTAGAAAGTTTTCGATACACTAGCAAACATGGTCTTCATTTCTCTTATTTGGAGGATCGTGCTGCCATGGCCGAAATGTTGTTCTTGCGGAAGTATAGTTCCATATTTTTAGTACTCGAGATGGTATATCGTTGATGTGGGCATGCTCGAACCGTTTAAACGAGCGCCTCGTGGGGGCGCAAGCCCACGACCGTCTTAGCTCATGACGTTAAAAGAGTGCTACGTGGGGGGCTTTCCCACGAAACGTCGAGCTCGTGACGTTAAACGAGCTATTTTGGGGTTTAATCGGGTGTTAGAGAGGTGTTCGAGGTTATAACGGTCGCAAAAATTGGATTCAGAACCTTTATAATGAGGGGATGTGAAACCAGGGCGCGGTCATTCCCATTCCGACGCGGTCGCACCGCCTGTTTCTCTACCTTCGATCAACGGTGCGGTCGCACCCATATTCTGGAGCGGTCGCACCGCCTGTTTCTCTACCTTCGATCGATCGGTGCGGTCGCACCCAATTTCAGGCGCGGTCACTCCCAGCACTTGGTATAAAAAAAAAAAAAAAGAGGGAGAGGACTTAATTAAATTAGGGTTTTCACTTTCAGCAGCCGCCACTTCCCCCCTTTTCAAAAAAAATCGTCCGCCACCACCATCAACCTACAGCCCCGAATCCGACCACCTCCAGTTCCGTTCATCTTCACCGACGTCATCCGACCACCGCACCTCCGCCGTACAGAAGCACCGAGAACGACAGCCGCCTCGGTTCTTTCCCGTGTCTCCGTCTCTATTTTCATTGAGCAGCCCTTCTGTGTAATTTTTCCGAGTCCCGACAGCCCGTCTCCGTCACGATAGTTCAATCGAAACGACAACGTACGACTCGGAACTCCGCTGCTACGAGCTCGAACCACCGTCGCTCCGAGTCCAGACCCTCCGTCGACGCCGAGACCTGCTCCGACCAATCCTACCATATCTCCACCTCAATCCGTCTCCGCCGTGCTCAACCCGACTCCGCTTTTTCAGCCCGTCTCAGCCGCGACTCCAACTTCGCCCGACCACCGCCTTCGCCTCCGGACGAGAGTTGAGGATTGGTCGTGACTACTCACGACCCGGGTTACTTCTTTCTCTCTTCTCTATCCTTATCTCTTGTTTACTTTTCATTTCTAGATTTTTGCTTTAGTTTTCTTATTTATTTTGGAGACTTTGTTTTGATCATGGATTAAGTTTGTTGATTTTGGGATTATGGCCGTGTGTGGCGTTATTTTGATGTGGACTTGGATGATGATCGTTTTTTGTTTGGTTATGTTATTTAGGATGTTAGTATAATTTCTCTTTCTCTCTTGTGGATATTTGTTCTATGTTTTGTGGATGTTTGAGTGTTGTGTTTCTTTTGGGCTTAATGATACTTTTTTTAATCGTCTTCCTCCTTTCAAAACCTCGATGGCGTGATGTAGTCGCATGAGGACATGCTTTTATTCTAAAATGTGGAGGGGAGATTTATTTTGAGTTGGATGAATTTATTGCTTTCCGATTTTATTTTGAAACTTCAAAACTCGTTTTAGGTTTTCGGGGTAAATTTAAAAAAAAAAGTTTTACACACTCGTTATTCACTCGGTGGGAGATAATCTTAGTATCTTTGTTTATCTCGGTTGTTCCATGTTCCCAAAGACCCGTGTGAGATTTTGTGCCTACTTTAACGTTCTTTTTGAGGGATTATTGAAAATGAACTCGTTGAATATTCTTGTGAACCTCATGCTTTTATTCTTTCAATGATGTTGCTATTGAAGTAAATGAGAGATAACTAGAACTTGTGCATGTTGAATTTCAAAACTCGATGTCATAACCGGTTTGATTTCGGAAATGAGAAGAACAATCGCTTAGGATTAACCTTTTGAGCCTTATTTTCTTAAACCCCGAGCCCGTCGAGGGACACCCTAAAAAGCCTCTTTGTGCCTACATGTAAACCGTTTTATTCATGTCCATACACTTACCCGTTTGGAGGATTGGTGCGTAATGAAGAAATATGATTTGATCCTTGGTTGTGTGCCGTTTGGAACGTGTTAAAGAAGTGGGGTGAGCTAGTGATTTTTCTTTATATATACGATGTAATGCTCCGATGTAATGCTCCGTCTCTAAGATATGAAAAACACCAAAAAAAAAAAAAAAGTGATGAAATAATGTGAGACAATAAGGAGTGTCATTTGTTGAATTTTGTATCGTGTTGTAAGCTCGTCTCGTCGGTCTGTGTGGGTGAATATGAAGTTCTGTTGATCCTTGAGTTGTTGAATTTTGAAGGAGGGTTTGAGTTGAAAATTTCTCATGAGAAGTTAAGGAGGTATAAGGAAGGGCACATCTTGCCGAAATAGTCCACTTTATCCAAAAAAATCCCAAATACCTTTAGCCTAGCCCCGTTTTACCCTCGTGCGATTAGAGTTCTTTGATCCGTAAGATAACCTACTTTGATGAGTGGAGTCTTTCACATGTATAAGCTTATGGTTGAAATTTCTTTATGTGCAACATTTTTACTTGAGGTTCTTCTCTTTATTTTCACTTTGAGCTCCATTTCTTGATACATGCAAGTTCTATATTGGTTTGACTCTTTCACTTGCATAGTTATTATGTGAATTCTTAACCCCGAGTGTGAAAAAGATAGAGCGTATCTTGGTGAGGGAAATTGGTTCAACCGTGAGAAGACATTGTGTATCATGAATGATCTCTTTTTGTTGAGATTTTAACTTGTGTGAGTTTTGTCGTTTCCATTTACCCCATGTACCGAGAACTTGTGTAGAGTTGATGATAAATGACGAAATATGTAAATTTCTATCTTTTGAATGGTTGAGTGTTGCTTGAGGGCAAGCAATGTTCTAAAATGTGGAGGGGTTGTTTCGCTCGTTTTTGGTGTGAATTATACCCCGATTTGTGTGTTAATGTGCCCGTTTCTCTTATATTTGTGCGAAATATCCTCGATTATTAGTGAATCCCTTACTTTGTTGAAGTTTCTTGGTGAAATAGGAATTTGAAGCTCAAAGGAGAGGATTCCGGAGGAAAACGAGCCAAAAACGAGGACGGTGAAGTGTTGAAGAAGACTAGAGACTGGGCGCGACCGCACCCAAACGGGCGCGACCGCACCCGATGCAACTTTAACTTCGACCAGTGGGAGCGACCGCACCCAATCGGGAGCGATCGCACCCGTCGCAAGCCAAATCGTTGACATTTGTGTTGACTGCTCAAAAATGAAGTCCTTGGGGGCATAATCGACATTTTGAAGACCCTAGTGCTCTTGGAAAGCTATAAATAGAAGAAGCACACACACAATTCAAAAACCCACCTTTTAAGAGAGAGAATGTAGAGAGAGAAATACTATGTACTTGTTCTTGTCTTCCAACAATTTTTATTTTTATTTTTAATTAGTGTTCTTGAGATATTATCTAGCTTATTGTTCAAGCCACTTCATAATTTAGATCCTCTTTTATATATTGAGATTTTGTTATTTTCCATTTCACAAACGTTGTTCGTTTTTTCGTTGTGTTCGTTTTGATCGGTTTCATTTTCCATTTGGTTGAGTTTGGAAATTTGGGATCTACATCCTCATCTAGGTACTATCTTTCCTTTCTAGCTTTAATTTCATGGATCATGTTTACGTGTTTGCTTGTTTTATTTTTCGTAGTAGCATGCTAGGCTAGTTTAGTGCTTGGGTGTTTGGTTAATTGATTTGGGGTTTTGAATTGGAATTTTATGATTGCCTTTCCATTGTTTTGGATGAAAATGATTTCTTGTGATTGGCCTTTATCGATTGTTGAAACCGAGACCTACCCGGAGACGTTTCACTTTGTGATCATGGTCGATTGTTCGTTTGTTTTGGAGGAGAGACCTACCCGGTGATCCTCCTAGAACCTCGATCCTTCAAACTTAGCTCACTCTTAACCGAGAAGCTCTTATTGGCCCGTTTTGTTTGAAAACCAATTTGACTCCTTGGAGAAATTACCCAAACACCCTAGCCCCCGTTTCTTATCGTTATTTGCTAATTGTCTACTTGTTTTATTCTCGTTTTTAATTATTCCTCCCTAGAAGCTTTTAGTTGATCTTGTTGCTTTAGTATAGTTTTATTTGCTTTATTATTTGCTTTTATTTGCTACCCGACACAAAACACCGACACAAACTTGAATCCGATTGTAACACTCCTTGAGAACACGACCCGAGCTAACTTACTACTAGCTACCGTGACCCCGTACGTTTGCGGGCGATCAAAAGTGCTAGTACACCTAGGTCGGTAAACACTCATCAATTAGGTTTGCTCGGCGATAATTGATTTGAGACTCAGTGTATTTTATTCTTAATCCCCGATACAATTGCGGGTGTGTATATTTAATATTAGTGACTTTGATTTTCCAAAGGAATTGACCGGTTTAATTATTGGGTCAATTACCGGTTAAGTTGGGTCACTATATTTTATATATGGCATGCCGTGAATTCTTGACGGGACAGTGTATCCCGGAAGGGTTGATAATATCCCCGAGATGAGCTCATAATGATTTATTATGTAAACCTCGCGAGTGGATTTAATTCTGCATAATAAATAAGGATGAGTGGTACTAGTCTCGAATAAAAGAGATGAATAAATTTATTAAGCAATAAATAAATTTTATTCATGGATATTTATATCTTAAATACACGGAATAAATAATACTACCGGAGAAATATTATTTGGATATAATATGGTTTAATATTGGGAGTGCAATTAATTTATATAGTGGAAAATAAATTTAATTAATATTGATAAGGATTAATGGACTTGAGCAGTGGGCTCAATTTAATCTTCAATATTGGAAGCCCAATATTCCACCTCCTTTAGATCCCCTACGTAGCCTATAAAAGCACTACATGGCCTTCATAAATAAAAAGACAAGATTATCATACTTGATATTCTAGAGAGTTGAAGGAGATCCATAGGAGTTCGATAGATCGTCGCCCACCCGACGTTCGAACGGAGTGCAAGGAATACGTGGGAAGATTCAAAGGTCATCTTGATTTCGTTTCTCCGAACAACGAATCGTAGGTATGATATCTAAACTAACTTGATATTATTCGATTTTGTTTATCGTGAAATACCGTAGAACAAAGATCCGAAGTTCAAACCCGGAATAGACGAACGATCGCATGGTGGTGGCGAAGCCACCGGACCATGCGAATCGCCCGGCTAGGGTTTGTACGCGCGAAGGGGGGCGAACCCCGGCTGGGAGCCGGGGACGCGATCGATCACCCCGATCGATCGCGAGCCGCGGGGGCTGGGACCCGCGGCTGTCCGCTGGTCGGACCGACGCCCCAAAGGCGGCGAGTCCCCGGACTCGCCGCTGGGCTGCTAGGCAGCCCGGTCTATCGCCGGAAGCGATCGACTCCTTCGATCGCGTGAACCAACCTCGCGGGGGTTCGGCTGGGGGCGGGCTGCGTGCCTTCGGGTGCGTAGTCTCCAAAGGCCGGACTCCGGCGGATGAGTCGGTGTTCATGTGATCTACGGCGAAGGTTTTCGTTCGGGTTATTGTTTCCGCAAATTTTAATAGCCCGGGATATCGAATTCCAACAATTGGTATCAGAGCGTGGTTTACGTTCGCGGTATTTTCGATAAAATTGTTCTACCTTGCAGGGTTTCCGACTATTATGGCTTAATTTATTATTCGTTTAATTTATTTTGTCATGATTGTTGGTTTGATTAAACTCTCGGACATGTCGAGATTCGTTTTTGGTGGTGAATGCTTGTAATAGTAAAAATTCGGGGGTTGACCGAATTTAGGAATTATTATTACGTTCTACGTTTTTCCGGAAATTGTATAGGGTCGATTTCATGTATAGAATCGATACCGGATAGTGTAAAATTAAATTGTAATTTATTTTTGCGTTGGATCGATGCCGAAACGACCGCCGGAGAAGACGCGTGACGAAGGAGATGATCGTGAGGGCCAAGGGACGAGGATCGACCATCCTGTTGGAGTTGTGTACTTAATGTCTAGATTTAAGTAACGGTAAACTCCCGATCATAGCATTTAATCTATTAAATAAACAATTGTTTGCTTTTAAATATATGCAAATCATAGTCCTAGATTTTATACGTTGTAGTTAGTATGGTGTGTCGGGCCCCACACAGAAGATCATACTATCGGTTACTCGTATTTAATCAAACAGTGGCTCACGACCTAGATGGACCCGGACCAATCCATCGGTATAGTCGTTGTGTGAGAGAGAAAATAATTTGTCTTAATTATTTTATCACACTTGTACACTTGGTGTATTGAGCGGATCGTTGAGATTCATCGATTAGGATTGCCGGCGATAATCGATTCGAGTCTCAGTGTATTATATTCTTAATCCCCGATATTGTTGCGGGTGTGTATATTTAATATAAGTGACTTTGATTTACCAAAGGAATTAACCGATTTAATTATTGGGTTAATTACCGGTTAAGTTGGGTCGCTATATTTTATGTATGGCATGCCGTGAATAATTGACCGGACAGTGTATCCCGGAAGGGTTGATAATATCCCCGAGATGAGTTCAAAAGGAATTATTGTGTAAACCTCATGAGTGGATTCGTTCCGCACAATAATTAAGGTTGAATGGTACTAGTCTCGGATTAAAGAGATGAATAAATTAATTAGCAATAAATTAATTTTATTCATGGATATTTAAATCTTAAATACACGGAATAAATAATACTACCGGAGAAATATTATTTGATATAATATGGTTTAATATTGGGAGTGCAATTAATTTATATAGTGGAAAATAAATTAATTAATATTAATGGGAGATTAATAGATTTGGGCTTGGGCTCAATTTAATCATTAATATTGGAAGCCCAATATTCCACCTCCTTTAGATCCCCTACGTAGCCTATAAAAGCACTACATGGTCTTCTCTATTCTACATAACACAAGATCATAATTCTCCTAGAGAGAGAAAGTAGAGAGAGAGAGAGAAGAGGATCCATAAGCTTGGAGGATCGTCGCCCACCCGACGTTCAAGCTAGTGCAAGGAATACGTGGGAAGATCGTAAGGTCGTCAAACTTAAATTCGTTTCTCCGCACAACGAATTAAAAGGTAAAATCATAAACTCCTTTGTGTGAATTTATGTGAATTGAATTGTGATACATACATGAACGCATGATCCGGGAAAACGACGAACCTCGGGGACGGGGATTCGAGATCCCCGGCGAGGATCGAAGGTGGCGGTCGAACCCTAGGGTTCGGACCGCCGGGACGCGTGACGCGAGAACCCTCGGCTGGGAGCCGAGGGATCGATCGAGCCCGTAGGCTCGATCGCTGGGAGCTGCGGGAGTTACCCGCAGCGACTCGAGGCGTGCTGCGGGGCTTCCCGCAGCGGTGCGCTGGGACGAGCCCAGCGCGTTGAGCAGCGGGTCACGCGACCCGCTGCGGGGCTGCTCGCAGCAGCCCGAGGATCGCTACGAGCGATCCCAGCGATCGCTACGAGAGCGATCGCGAGCCCCGTGCGGGGGCTCGGCTGGGCGCGCGGGTTCGCCCGTGCGGTGCTCGGTCGAGCCTCGGGTCGTGCGGTGGTTCGCGGTTGGTTCTCCGGCGATCGAGGATTTCGGTCGGGTTATTATTTTCCGCAATTTTAATGGCCCGGGATATCGAATTCCATCAACTAGTATCAGTGCGTTTGGTTTCGTGTTCATGTATGTGTTCAATTGCGTTCTACCTTGCAGGGATTCCGACTATCATGGTTTAATTAATTGTTAATTATTCGTTTAATTAATTGCTATTTAATTTACCATGATTGTTCGTTTATTAAACTCTCGGACATGTCGAGATTCGTTTTGTGTGGATGAATGCTTGTAATAGTAAAAATTCGGGGGTTGACCGAATTTAGGATTTATTATTACGTTCTATGTTTTCCAGAAAGTGTATAGGGTCGATTTCATGTATAGAATCGATACCGGAATTGTAAATTTATTTCTTGTAATTTATTTACGTTGGATCGATGCCGAGACGACCGCCGGAGAACTCATGAGACGAAGAAGACGAAGAGGACGGTAAACCGGGGGGGTCGATCATCCCCATGATCGATCCCCATGAGGATCGATCGACCCCACGCCCGGGGCTGCCCGCTAGGGTTTCCGGCCACGCCGGCCACCGGTGGTGGTGGCGCGTGGCTAGGGGGCGGCGGCGGTGGTGCCCGGCGGTGGTGGTGGTCGACGGTGGGGGTGGTGCGGGGATCCCCAACCCGTGCTACTCCTAATCCTACCTAGATTCACTTTCCTAATTGATTCAAGTTTTCCTATTTTGAGTATTCCTAAGTATGGGAACTCTCATGGAGATAGAAAAAGAATTAATTAATATTATTTATTTCCTTATTCTATTATGGAAGTCTTCTAGAATATTTCAAGTTCTACTTGGAATAGGAATCTAGAGATTTAATAGAATTAGATAGAAAAAGAATAAATATTATTTATTTCCTTATTCTATTATGGAAGTCTTCTAGAATATTTCAAGTTCTACTTGGAATAGGAATCTAGAGATTTAATAGAATTAGATAGGAAAAGAATTAATTAATTTTATTCCTTATTCTATTATAGAAGTCTTCTAGAGTATTCCGAGTTCTACTTGGAATAGGATCCTAGAGATTTAATAGAATTGGAAAGGAATAAGAGTTAATTTAGGATTGATTTATTTCCTAATTGATTATTCCTATTTTATGGGAATTTTCATAGTAATGGAAATTAATTAATCTTGGAAAGTAGAAGAGTCCTAATTTATTTTATTTCCTTATTCTATTATAGAAGTCTCCTAGAATATTCCAAGTTTGACTTGGATAGATTATTCTAGAGATTTAATAGAATTAGAAAGGAAAATAGATAAATAGAAATATTAATAATATTTAATTTTATTTTTGATTTATTCGATTGACTTAGTTTTCGAATTAAGTATCTTTTGGATTTATTAGAAATAAATAGACTTAAATATTGGATTAATATTCTCGTCACATGAAGCATTCAAGAACGAAGACTGAAGACTAGAAGACGCATACGGAGATGGAATAAAGCCATGATAGTCGGAAAATAATTTTCTAGCTTATTTTGACTATGTGATATGTGCTTTATTACTTGTATGCATGCTTATGTGTTTAATTATGCATTAGATAGCGTATCCCTTTGTTATAAAAAGCTAAGTGGGAGAGGGGATGGAAACATTCCCATGGTCTCCATTACTGTTCTCTTGGTGACTCTTATGGACTTTTGAAGTTCATATAGATGTGTCATTGGAGGAGAATTCTTGTAATTCCTCTTACGAGAAACATTGATTAAGTTTATCAAACAATGCCTAATTTGTCTTTCTGAAACTGACTTCAAGTCGACTCATTCTCACCCCGGGGAGTGGAATGGAGCCAAAGCCACTTGGTCATGTGGATGACACAAATTAGAGGCAGTCGTACCATTCTTCGATAGATGGATCGATTGTCTGCTCGGCTCCCTCATTTATGAGAGATAGGGTTGTTCGCATGGTGAATCACTGGTTAGAAACTTCGAGTTTCACTTATGATTCTCCGCGTCTTGATTTACAAAATCGAATGCTTCAAGTAATTGGGAGTCAACTATAAAAATCTTTTGGTGTAGTAAACGTCCACACGAACGTGGCTTGCTATGCTGAATGGGATTTTTGGAAATAGTTGATGTAGACAGTTATAGGGAATTATGAAGGATTGTGAGTTATCGTAAACGTCCACACTAACGTGGCTTGCGGTGACATAGCAATTCCAAATGATTCACCTTAGTACTGAGTAATGGTTTACACTTAGGTACGCTTTATAGTATTCTTCCCAACGAAGTAACGCTATAATGATGTACGACCGAAGCAAATCTAATTGCTAAATCATTTGGGTGGGTAAACGTCCACACGAACGTGGCTTGCCTTACCTGATGGGATTTTAGATGTGATTAGTGATTTAATGATATTATTTGAGGGAGATAATATCGGATATTAAATTAATTGTTTGTTTAAATGTGCTTATAGGTTTAGAGAATAGCTATGAATCCACTTTCTATGATACTCAAGGAGCATAAGCTCACTGGCCCCAACTATATTGATTGGAAGAGAAATTTAGACATTGTCCTAACTTCGGAGGAGTACAAGTTTGTACTCCATGAAGTGTGCCCTGTTGAGCCCACGGCTGCCTCAACTGATGAGGAAAAACTGACATATCGGAAGTGGAAAAAGGCTGATGAAATGGCTAGGTGTTATATTTTGGCTTCCATGTCAAATGTACTCCAAACCCAACATGAGTCGATGGACACTGCCTATGATATGATGTTTAACCTCAAGGAGATGTTTGGGGAGCAAGATCGTGCGGCAAGGCAAGAAGCCATGAGAGTCCTCATGTCGACTACTCAATCTGAAGGAACGCCCGTTGGGGAGCACGTTCTTAAGATGATGAGTATGTTGAATGAACTTGAGGTCCTAGGAGCTTCTATTGATGCTGAGACGCAAGTCGACATCATACTCCAGTCTCTGGCCCCTAGTTTTGAGCAGTTTCGTATGAGCTATAATATGGGTAAACTATCTTATACTCTTGCGCAACTCCTGACTGAACTAAAGGCGGCAGAGGGGATCTACAAGAAGGGCAAGTCTCAAGCGCTTGTAGCTACCAAGTCCAAAGGCTTTAAGCCTGGTGGAGGTAGGGGCAAGAGAAGGAAGCAAGCCCGGAAACCCAGTGGTGTCAAGAGGACTGTACCACGAATGGGGGCTGCAAAGCCAAAGGGTAAGTGCTTCCGATGCAACAAGATGGGACACTGGAAGTCTGAATGTCCTCTCAAAGGTACGAATTTTCCTTAGTCGTAAAAACATAGTCAGCGGTATTATCTACCAGAATTCTGGTGTGTAGATATGGAGCCACTGACGGTATGTGCATTTTTTAATGCAGGGGTTCCAGAAAACCCGGCGACTTAGAGAGGAAGAGTTCGAGTCTACACGGGCAAAGCTGTAGAGGAGGCAGTGGTTGCGGTGGAAGACATTTATCTGCTTTAGTAGTTAAATAAGATTTCATTTTAAGATTATTGCATTATGTACCCCTTTATTTTAGAAAGAACGTTTTGTTCTGGATTTCTATTATTAATGAATGGATATTTTATTTCTTTAATCATTGGATGATTTTGAAATAATGGCATTATCTATTCTGGTACATTAGACAGCAATATGTGAATGATAAATCCTTAGTCTACGACGATGCAACAAACCGTTCTATAACTTGTTAGATATTTCTTTATTAATCATTATACTTGTGAATTCTTATACTTAGTAGTATTTTCAAATAAGATTCAAATGGTCGAAATTGATGTAATCAATTATAGTTGAAGGAATGGACCTTCCGACCTAAGAATTAAATTTGGAGGATAATACATCTAAGCAAACCTTTCTGGGTAAAGGATAGAATTCAGACAAGTATTGGAAATGATCAGATATGCAGACATATGTGTATATTAGAAAGGCACGAGTGATTCTTTCGAGAATACTCAAGTGATGGATTAGAATGCTTGATGTGCCATAGAAGCAAAGTGTTTTGACTAGTCAATGGACACAAAGCGATTATGGGGAACCATCAAAGTATATCCATTAGGAGCCTGCGACTCGGTCGCGGAGGCCATCACCTATCTGAATAACACATAGCATAATCAAAGATTGGGTTCAATCCCAAAGGGCCGCACCTTACACTTACGTGTAGAAATAGTGCGCTATAAAGAAATAGAAATCTGATGGTAAAAGGACAAGTTGTTCGGAACTACCTATGTTCTATGGATATTCCTAGATACAACGACATATTGAATATGGTTGTAGGATATCCTAGATGAACGAAGTATTGTGTGTTCTATAGTACTACGAACCAGAGGGACGTCTCGTCCGGTTCATAGAGGAAGACTATTAGATGGACCACAAAGCCTAAAATTGACGTAATACCGTGAAATGAGAAGAAAGACAAAAGACTAGGAACCAGCCAAACCGAGTAGAAGTACACCACACACTGCACCTATTGTTATTACTGTTATACACCGGGACGCCATTGCAGTGGGAGGTTGTTGGACAACCAGAGATATTCATAAGGCTAGAGGAGTTCGGACTCTGGATCTAGTAAAGATGAAATCGACCCCTAGCTCTGCATAAGGGCAGTACTAGATCTAAATGTGCCTGCTTGAAACAATAAGGATTATTGTTAAGAGGCTAGATCATTTAGAGTACAAGCTTAGTGAATCCATTTATGGATGGTAACAAAGCTATAAATCGTGGAACTTGCGAATTGATGAGATAGTCCATTTGATGGATTCATCAAAAGGCAAAAACGAAAGGTGTATTAGAGAAGTGATAGAAACAAGGTGGTGTTTCTCGGAGATTTTATGTAGATAAAATTTTATCATTGGCAACAATGTAAAAATATTGTCAGACATAAAATAATGGTTGTCTAAATAAATCGAGATATAAGATTGAGAAGAAGTTAGAGCATGTTCTTAAGGTCTTATGATCTAGAGATAAGAACATTGTACTTCTCCTAGATATCTTGTACGATTAAGGTTTGTTTTTAACATGCATACTTCTGAGAAAGGTTATTGCCTTTCAGAGACAGAATATACATCTATCTAAAGGGTATGTGTTCGAACACATGAAGGAGATAGATGAGGACAAAGCAGTTTCCTATACTTCAAGTATGGAAAGCTTTATAGATGCAATGTTGTAAAACAAGAACCTGATATCAACTATGCGGTTTGCGTAGTGGGAGGATATCAAAGTAATCTGGATAAGGGATGTTCGAATGCTGCAAGAGTACTTTCATAGTACTGGCTTGAGCAAGACGAAATCTTCTTAGATTACAGATTCTCAGATCCAAAAAATCAGAGAAGGACCAGTGAAAGTCGATATCAGGCTATGTGTTCACTTTTAGAAAGAGGTGGAACCATGAAGTGAAAGAGTGATAAGCGGGACGCTTCTCAGACTCTATCATAACCGAATAGCAGCCTCAGAGGCAGCGGAAGTTTTGGTTAGGTTCCGGGATAACCTCTCGACTTGGATATGACTCTTAGTTTACCAAAGGCTATTGGATAGCGGTGCATGGTGAACTAGAAGAGGTCATGAGTCAAAAGTGATGTTAACACATAGAGCAAGTACCACCTGATACGAGTCATCGTCAGGGGAGACGACGTAGTAGTCACCAAGATAACTTCAGAGCGGCAACCTAGATTGCTCACTCACATAGTACTTCTCGGAAGTACACTTTAAAGCACGTGATGAGTATGGGAACCGGGAGTTTGGAGGAAATGACTAGACCTTAGTACAAGTGGGAGATTGTTGGAGTTGTGTACTTAATGTCTAGATTTAAGTAACGGTAAACTCCCGATCATAGTATTTAATCTATTAAATAAACAATTGTTTGCTTTTAAATATATGCCAATCATAGTCCTGGATTTTATACGTTGTAGTTAGTATGGTGTGTCGGGCCCCACACAGAAGATCATACTATCGGTTACTCGTATTTAATCAAACAGTGGCTCACGACCTAGATGGACCCGGACCAATCCATCGGTATAGTCGTTGTGTGAGAGAGAAAATAATTTGTCTTAATTATTTTATCACACTTGTACACTTGGTGTATTGAGCGGATCGTTGAGATTCATCGATTAGGATTGCCGGCGATAATCGATTCGAGTCTCAGTGTATTATATTCTTAATCCCCGATATTGTTGCGGGTGTGTATATTTAATATAAGTGACTTTGATTTACCAAAGGAATTAACCGATTTAATTATTGGGTTAATTACCGGTTAAGTTGGGTCGCTATATTTTATGTATGGCATGCCGTGAATAATTGACCGGACAGTGTATCCCGGAAGGGTTGATAATATCCCCGAGATGAGTTCAAAAGGAATTATTGTGTAAACCTCATGAGTGGATTCGTTCCGCACAATAATTAAGGTTGAATGGTACTAGTCTCGGATTAAAGAGATGAATAAATTAATTAGCAATAAATTAATTTTATTCATGGATATTTAAATCTTAAATACACGGAATAAATAATACTACCGGAGAAATATTATTTGATATAATATGGTTTAATATTGGGAGTGCAATTAATATATATAGTGGAAAATAAATTAATTAATATTAATGGGAGATTAATAGATTTGGGCTTGGGCTCAATTTAATCATTAATATTGGAAGCCCAATATTCCACCTCCTTTAGATCCCCTACGTAGCCTATAAAAGCACTACATGGTCTTCTCTATTCTACATAACACAAGATCATAATTCTCCTAGAGAGAGAAAGTAGAGAGAGAGAGAGAAGAGGATCCATAAGCTTGGAGGATCGTCGCCCACCCGACGTTCAAGCTAGTGCAAGGAATACGTGGGAAGATCGTAAGGTCGTCAAACTTAAATTCGTTTCTCCGCACAACGAATTAAAAGGTAAAATCATAAACTCCTTTGTGTGAATTTATGTGAATTGAATTGTGATACATACATGAACGCATGATACGGGAAAACGACGAACCTCGGGGACGGGGATTCGAGATCCCCGGCGAGGATCGAAGGTGGCGGTCGAACCCTAGGGTTCGGACCGCCGGGACGCGTGACGCGAGAACCCTCGGCTGGGAGCCGAGGGATCGATCGAGCCCGTAGGCTCGATCGCTGGGAGCTGCGGGAGTTACCCGCAGCGACTCGAGGCGTGCTGCGGGGCTTCCCGCAGCGGTGCGTTGGGACGAGCCCAGCGCGTTGAGCAGCGGGTCACGCGACCCGCTGCGGGGCTGCTCGCAGCAGCCCGGGGATCGCTACGAGCGATCCCAGCGATCGCTACGAGAGCGATCGCGAGCCCCGTGCGGGGGCTCGGCTGGGCGCGCGGGTTCGCCCGTGCGGTGCTCGGTCGAGCCTCGGGTCGTGCGGTGGTTCGCGGTTGGTTCTCTGGCGATCGAGGATTTCGGTCGGGTTATTATTTTCCGCAATTTTAATGGCCCGGGATATCGAATTCCATCACATCCCCATGGTCGATCCCATGAGGATCGATCGATCCATGCGTGGAGGCGCCGCCGGCGATGGTGGCCGGCCACCTCCTAGGCGTGGGTCGAGGGTGGCGCGGGGATCCCCACCCCGTGCTATCCCGGTCCGGAGATTTACTTTCCTAATTGGTTCGGATTTTTCCTATTTGAGTATTCCTATTTTTTTGGAATTCTCATGGATTAGGAAAAGAATTAATTGGAATTAATTTTATTTCCTTATTCTATTATGGAAGTCTTCTAGAGTATTCCGAGTTCTACTTAGAATAGGATCCTAGAGATTTAATAGAATTGGAAAGGAATAAAAGTTAATTTAGGATTGATTTATTTCCTAAATGATTATTCCCATTTTATGGGAATTTTCATAGTAATGGAAATTAATTAATCTTGGAAAGTAGAAGAGTCCTAAATTATTTTATTTCCTTATTTCATTATGGAAATCATCTAGAATATTCCAAGTGGGTCTTGGATAGATTATTCTAGAGATTTAATGAAGTAGAAAGGGAAAATAAAATAAATAAAAATATTAATAATATTTAATTTTATTTTTGATTTATTCGATTGACTTAATTATTATTAATTAAGTATCTTTTGGATTTATTAAAAATAAATAGATTTAAATATTGGAAATTAATATTCTCGTCACATGGAGCATTCAAGAACGAAGACTAAAGACTAGAAGATGCGTACGGAGATGCAGTAAAGCCATAATAGTCGGAAAATAATATTCTAGTAATTATTTTGACTATGTGATAATACTATGTGCTTTATTACTTGTATTCATGCTATATGTGTTTACTTTTATGCACTAGATAGCGTATCCCTTTATTGTAAAAAGCTAAGTGGGAGAGGGTATGGAAACATACCCATGGTCTCCATTGCTACTCTCTTGGTGACTTTTATAAACTTTTGAAGTTTATATAGATAAGTTATTGGAGGAGAGTTCTTGTAATTCCTCTTATGAGTAACATTGATTAAATTTATCAAACAATGCCTAATTTGTCTTTCCAAAGCTGATTTCAAGTAGACTCATTCTCACCCCGGGGAGTGGAATGGAGCCAGAGCCACTTGGTCATGTAGAGGACACAAATTAGAGACCTTCGTACCATTCTTTTAAAGATGGATCGATTGTCTGCTCGGCTCCCTCATTTATGAGAGATAGGGTTGTTCGCATGGTGAATCACTGGTTAGAAACTTCGAGTTTCACTTATGATTCTCCGCGTCTTGATTTACAAGATCAAATGGGTCAAGTAATTGGATTTCAATTGTATAAGTCTTTTGGTATGGTAAACGTCCACACTATCGTGGCTTGCTATATCGAATGGGACTTTAGATCGATTGATGTAGACAGTTATAGAAGGGAGTGAAGGACCCGTGTGTCAACGTAAACGTCCACACTATCGTGGCTTGCGGTGATATGCGAGTCTCAAACAAACTTCTTAGTACTGAGTAATGGTTAACACTTAGGTACGCTTCATAGTATTCCTCCCATCGAGGTAACGCTATTGATGATGTACGACCGAAGGAAATCTAATTGCTAAATCATTTGGGTGGGTAAACGTCCACACTATCGTGGCTTGCCTTACCTGATGGGATTTTAGATGTGATTAGTGATTTAATGATATTATTTAGGGAGATAATATCGGATATTAAATTGTTTGTTTGTTTTATGTGCTTATAGGTTAAGAATGACTGTGACCCCACTTTTTGATATACTTAAAGATGAAAACTCACTGGTTCCATATAGTGCTGATTGGAAAAGAAATCTGGACACTGTCCAGACTGTTGAGCCTTCTGAATCCACTGATGACCCAACTCATGAGGACATTTGGAATGACCTCAGAATGATGTTGAGGCATAGCGTGGAAGCCGGACAAGAAGTGATTGACATACTCTATAAATTCAGTCCTCTTGAGGAGTCGCTTAAAAACGATTTCAAAAGAGCTGAACTTATAAGTATGGTTAGAAAATCACAAGCTCTTGTGGCTAAGATGGAAGTGCAAGCAGAGAAGCCCAGTGGTTCCAAACCACGGAATGGGAAGAGCAAGCCGCGAGGCAAGTGCTATCGATGCAAGCAGTCTGGGCACTGGAGGTCTGATTGTCCTCTCATCAAAGGTACGAAATTTTCCTTAGTCACTGAAACATTATCAGTGGTGTTATCTACCAGCACCTGGTGTGTAGATACGGGGGCCACTGATCATGTCTGCAATTCATTGCAGGGGTTCCAGGAAACTCGGAGACTTAGAGAGGGAGAGATCGTGGTCTACATGGGCAATGCTGCAAGGGTGGCGGCTGTTGCAGTGGGAGACGTTCACTTACGCTTCAGTAGTGATAGGGTTTTAGTTTTACATAATTGTCTTTATGTACCTAACTTTAGAAAGAATTTAATTTCGGTTTCTAAACTTATTATGAATGGATATTCTGTCTCTTTTGACCACTCGGTGATCATAAGAAGAAACAGTGAGATTATCTGTTCTGGTACATTGGTGGACGATTTGTATGTGCTAAATCCTGAGTCTAACACGATGCAACTAACCGAGAGTAATAACACATCTACGAACACCAATAAGAGAAAGGAACCTTCTAAGATGAATCAATTATACTTGTGGCATCTAAGGCTAGGTCATATTAACTCAAATAGAATTCAAAGGTTGAAAGCTGATGGTCTCATCAGTGGTGTTGAAGGAGAGGACCTTCCAACCTGCGAATCCTGTTTAGAGGGAAAAATGACCAAGCGTTCTTTTTCTGGTAAAGGACGAAGAGCTGAACAAGTATTGGATTTAATTCACTCTGATGTATGCGGACCTATGTCTACTCAGGCAAAGGGAGGGTACGAGTATTTCATCACTTTCACTGATGATTACTCAAGGTATGGATTTGTATACCTGATGCGCCGCAAGAGCGAATCCTTTGACAAGTTCAAGGAGTTCAAGGCTCTTGTGGAGAACCTTCAAGGTAAATCCATTAAATTCCTGCGATCTGATCGCGGAGGCGAGTACCTGTCTGGAGAATTCAAGGCATACTTGGCAGAGAATGGGATAGATTCCCAAATGACATCACCATATACTCCCCAGCAAAATGGTGTGTCAGAAAGAAGGAATAGTACTCTTATGGAAATGGTGCGATCGATGATGAGTTACTCGGATTTACCCATCATGTTCTGGGGATATGCCTTAGAAACAGCAGCGCACATTCTAAACTTGGTTCCATCTAAAACGGTTCCTTCGACACCCATGGAACGATGGAGCGGGCGCAAGCCTAGCTTGAGACACGTTCGGATCTGGGGGTGCCCTGCACATGTGTTGAAGGTAGGTGCCGATAAATTAGAACCTCGTACTGAAGTGCGGTTGTTTATAGGATATCCTAGAGGAACTAAAGGTGGCATGTTCTATAGTCCTAAGGACCAGAAGATCGTTATAAGTACTAACGCTCGGTTCTTGGAGGAAGACTATGTCATGGACCACAAGCCCAAGAGTGACATAATGCTTGATGAATTGAGAGGTAACACTGAAGACCTAGATACAGCTGAACCGAGTAGTTATACACCACTAGAACCTGCACCTACTGTCACTGTTAATACACCGGAACGCCGTCGTAGTGGGAGGGTTGTTAAACAACCAGAAAGATGGATTGGACTGGGTGAGTCTTCGGACTCTGGACCTGGAGTTCATGAAATCGATCCCTGGACCTATGATGATGCGGTACAAGATATAGATGCGCCTTCTTGGAAGAAAGCGATGAAATCCGAAATAGAATCTATGGATTCTAATAAAGTCTAGGATCTTGTAGAACCACCAAACGGCGTAAAGCCAATTGGGTGTAAATGGGTCTACAAGAGAAAGAGAGGATCTGACGGGAAGGTTTAAACCTTTAAAGCTCGGCTTGTTGCGAAAGGATATACTCAGAAAGAGGGAATCGATTATGAGGAGACCTTCTCGCCGGTAGCCAAGATAAAGTTGATCCGGATTCTCTTATCCATAGCAGCTCATATGGATTATGAGGTGTGGCAAATGGATGTCAAGACAGCTTTCCTAAATGGAAGTCTTGACGAGACGATTTATATGAAACAACCAGAAGGATTCATTGCTAAGGGGCGAGATCATCTAGTGTGCAAAGCTTAATCGATCCATTTATGGATTGAAACAAGCCTCGAGATCGTGGAACCTGCGGTTTGACGAAGTAGTCCAATCTTTTGGATTCAGTCAAAGCATGGACGAATCGTGTGTGTATTGGAAACGTGATGGGAAGAAGGTGGTGTTTCTCGTGCTTTATGTAGACGACATTCTTCTCATTGGCAACAGTGTGAAAATGTTATCAGACATAAAGGGATGGTTGTCTAGACAATTCGATATGAAAGATTTGGGAGAAGTCGGGCATGTTCTAGGGATCAAGGTTATAAGGGATCGCCGGAATAGAACATTGTACCTATCCCAGCAATCTTACATAGACACGATTCTGGCTCGTTTTAACATGCAAGATTCCAAGAAGGGTGAGCTGCCCTTCAGTAAAGGAACTTATCTTTCTAAGGAGATGTGTCCTCAGACACAAAAGGAGAAAGATGAAATGAAAGCAGTTCCCTACGCTTCGGCTGTGGGAAGCATGATGTATGCAATGTTATGCACGAGGCCTGATATCTGCTATGCAGTTGGCGTAGTAGCGAGATATCAGAGTAACCCTGGAAAGGCTCATTGGACTGCCGTAAAGAGCATTTTCAAGTATTTGCGAAATACTAGGGATTATGTTCTAAGTTACGGGGCAGACAATATGATTCCTTTGGGTTATACTGATAAGGACCAGTGTAAGTCGATATCAGGCTATGTGTTTACTTTTGGAAAGAGGTGGAACCTTATAATGAAAGAGTGATAAGCGTAAAGCTTCTCGGACTCTCTCATAACCGAATAGCAGCCTCAGAGGCAGCGGAAGTTTTGGTTAGGTTCCGGGATGACCTCTAAGACTTGGATATGACTCTTAGTTTACCAAAGGCTATTAAATAGCGGTGCATGGTAAACTGAAAGAAGTCATAAGTCTAAAAGTAATGATAACACATAGAGCAAGTACCACCTGATACGAGTCATCGTCAGGAAGGCGATGCAGTAGTCACCAAGATAACTTCAGAGCGGCAACCTAGATTGCTCATTCACATAGTACTTCTTGGAAGTACAACTTTAAGCACGTGATGAGTATGGGAGTCGGGAGTTTGGAAGATAAGACTAGACCTTAGTATAAGTGGGAGATTGTTGGAGTAGTATACTTAATGTCTAGATTTGAGTATTATGAACTCCTTGTACACTTTCATTTACCTATTAAATACAAACATTCATTTGCTTTTAATTATTGTTAATTAAATACATGCAAATTATAGTCCTGGATTAGATACGTTGTAGTTAGTATGGTGTGCGACGTCACACAGAAGATCATACTATCGGTTACTCGTATTTAATCGAACAGATGCTCACGACCTAGATGGACACGGACCAATCCATCGGTATAGTCGTTGTGTGAGAGAGAAAATAATTTGTCTTAATTATTTAATCACACTTGTACACTTGGTGTATTGAGCGGATCGATTGAGACTCATCAATTAGGTTTGCTCGGCGATAATTGATTTGAGACTCAGTGTATTTTATTCTTAATCCCCGATACAATTGCGGGTGTGTATATTTAATATTAGTGACTTTGATTTTCCAAAGGAATTGACCGGTTTAATTATTGGGTCAATTACCGGTTAAGTTGGGTCACTATATTTTATATATGGCATGCCGTGAATTCTTGACGGGACAGTGTATCCCGGAAGGGTTGATAATATCCCCGAGATGAGCTCATAAGGATTTATTATGTAAACCTCGCGAGTGGATTTAATTCCGCATAATAAATAAGGATGAGTGGTACTAGTCTCGGATAAAAGAGATGAATAAATTTATTAAGCAATAAATAAATTTTATTCATGGATATTTATATCTTAAATACACGGAATAAATAATACTACCGGAGAAATATTATTTGGATATAATATGGTTTAATATTGGGAGTGCAATTAATTTATATAGTGGAAAATAAATTTAATTAATATTGATAAGGATTAATGGACTTGAGCAGTGGGCTCAATTTAATCTTCAATATTGGAAGCCCAATATTCCACCTCCTTTAGATCCCCTACGTAGCCTATAAAAGCACTACATGGCCTTCATAAATAAAAAGACAAGATTATCATACTTGATATTCTAGAGAGTTGAAGGAGATCCATAGGAGTTCGATAGATCGTCGCCCACCCGACGTTCGAACGGAGTGCAAGGAATACGTGGGAAGATTCAAAGGTCATCTTGATTTCGTTTCTCCGAACAACGAATCGTAGGTATGATATCTAAACTAACTTGATATTATTCGATTTTGTTTATCGTGAAATACCGTAGAACAAAGATCCGAAGTTCAAACCCGGAATAGACGAACGATCGCATGGTGGTGGCGAAGCCACCGGACCATGCGAATCGCCCGGCTAGGGTTTGTACGCGCGAAGGGGGGCGAACCCCGGCTGGGAGCCGGGGACGCGATCGATCACCCCGATCGATCGCGAGCCGCGGGGGCTGGGACCCGCGGCTGTCCGCTGGTCGGACCGACGCCCTAAAGGCGGCGAGTCGCCGGACTCGCCGCTGGGCTGCTAGGCAGCCCGGTCGATCGCCGGAAGCGATCGACTCTTTCGATCGCGTGAACCCGGCTCGCGGGGGTTCGGCTGGGGGCGGGCTGCGTGCCTTCGGGTGCGTAGTCTCCAAAGGCCGGACTCCGGCGGATGAGTCGGTGTTCATGTGATCTCCGGCGAAGGTTTTCGTTCGGGTTATTGTTTCCGCAAATTTTAATAGCCCGGGATATCGAATTCCAACAGTTCTGTCAGACACGACCCTTGAACAGGAGTTATCATCGGTGATGATTCAATGAAATTCCTATCATTTACAGGAGTAGCCATAGCTGCAAGAAGGTACTTTAATATATAATTTACATTCAACAATAAATAATTATAGTGAATTCGCATATTAAAAAACACGAATTAATTAAAAACTCATTATTAATATTAATAATATTTTCGACGGGACATAAAACAATGCTAATATGCACTAAATTGTAATTTTAATCTTACGGGGTATTCGGGAAGAATCGGTTCAAATTGAAATTCCACTACCTCGTTTATCCGGTGTCTGTTCATTCTTATTTGTTAAAGACTTCAACAGAAATGGATCTGCGCGTATTACAACGTTGGTATTTAAATCATAAGAAGTACTTCGAAAATTGAATTATAATAAACTTACTCAAATTCTCGTCCTGATAAACGTTTCCTCCAATCGTTGTATTGGATTTAGACTCCCTATATCTGCATAAATACGAAAGCACATGAAATGCCATGAATTACAATGTATATTAACATACCAGAATAATCGATTGCTACATCACAAAAAATGTTTAGGATAACCTGAATCTCCATTCTTTTTGCTAGACGACATCGGTATGCAGTCTCAAATATACTCTATATTTGTTAATATCAGAACTCACACGACAAAAGAAATCGCACAGATGATTTTATCAGAATAAAAATACAAAAATATAGAACGCGAAGTCTGAAAAAAATTATTTGCTTTATAAATAAACAATATTCGTAAAATTTGTAACGATAGGAAAAGAACACAAACCGGAATTATAAACAAAAACAATACTCTGTGGAAGTGCTTAAATAGAATGAAGAAATGTTGTATAATTTTAAGGATATCAGAATTCAATTGTTGCTAAAATAATGAGCGGATTATAAGGAATCAAATATTTTAAACAATTAAGGAATAAGTACCTAATTAAGATATGTATGTTATTTGAAAAAATAAAAAATCTTTGTACAAAATAAGGATTCGTATTCCTTAATTATATTAACATCGTCAAAATATATATGTTCCAATATAAGATTTTCGAATAAGAATTCTAAAATAACAATTAATCGAAACTGTTTTTTCAATATTTATTGTGCTTTCATTTGAATGTATAAATATTATAAATTTAAATTTAAATGAAAATAGACAACAAATCATATAATAAAAACGTAACTTATTTTAGAAAATAAAAATAACTTGCGATAAATTCATGCTGCAAAAGCATTATTGTACTGAATAAAATCAAAAACATAAAGAAATAAAAAACAGTATAAAATGAAAAGGAATAATTGAAGAAATAAGCAAACTTAAGAATTCAATCACTCGGTAGAATGATTAATCTTAAGTTGGGAGTTCGTTGAACCCTGCTCATCAGGTAAATCATCGTCGCTCAATATTTCCAGCGGCCTTTTGAAATGCTTGACAGATTCTGGAGATTTGAATTCATCCTCAATCTTCACGCGTACAGAAGATACTTTCTCAGAAGAGTGCGTGTCGCGAACGACGTCCTGGTCTTGACGCTCGAAAAATTGAACTACACGGTGATCGGTTTTTTTGTGTTTCTTGAGAAAGTGAGCATCGTCTGAATATTTATCCACGGAATAGACCGAACCTGTTCCTTCGATGTGCTTTGTTTCAAGGCTCACTCTGAACATGAGCTCTTTTCCGATGAGATCATCGACAGGTTGAGGAATTTCAATTTTCTTCTCGTCCTTTTGATTTCCATCAACATCTAAAATAGTGTGAGTTTCCTGAAAATAATATAACAACACATTGAGGAATTGGTGTAATAAAACAATTTTGGTTCAGCCGGTATACTGAAGCAATTAAATACGACTTTGGATTAAAATATAATTAAAATAACTTACAACAATCTTGTTCACAGAAATAGCAGCTGCGGCTTTCCCAATGAGAGAAGCGACAACGTCGTTCCACAACAGCAAAACAACATTATCATAACCATCAACAAATTGTGCGTGAATCTTGTACCTCACATTGACGCTAACATTGGTTGAACAGTTATCACAAAAAAATCCAGACTCATTCTCCGCAACCTTCTTTTTGCATTTGAAGCAACTGTTATAGCACCAACCTCTATCGTAAAATATTTCAGATATGGAACCGACAATCCAATATTTTCCAACCTATAAATCACGAAGGGAAAACAATCAAATATTTATTACTGTTTAATAGTTTATAATTTTAGTTTTAGACATACAAATATTTAACAAAATACATATAAAATAAACATATATTGAATATATACCTTTTTCTCCGACTTCAAATCTTTCAAACAAAGAACTATAGTATCGGGGTTCTGCAATTCATCTCTTACACTCACGTAAGAGGAAGAAGATATCATGGAGCCATCAAACGATAGAGAGACATCGTCATCAGATAGCCTGAAAAGTAAAGATTATAAATTATTTCACATTATGTAATTGTAGAAAAAAAACAATTTCTATTTATTTTACTTGTTTCGGAACTCGACAATTTCATCCAGATTTTGATCCGTGATAACTTTAGTTGCGTGGTAAGTATTGGAAATACCAACGGCACCTAAATAATCAAAAACAATTAAAAGATGAACCTTGTTATATTTTGCACTTTTAAGTAAAAAATAAGTGTATAAGAAAGGGTCCCTTACAAACCTTGGAAAAGAATTTTAGTTCTACATAGCTGAATGATGACGACATTCTTATCCGTTTTTCTATTGCGTACGCTCTCAACAAATCTATTCATTTGTTTGCAATACGGTTCCCAAAGTACACACTCGATCTTATTCTCACTGCTTCAAAGTATAAGATTGAATAAACATCACTTTTACAAATTATAATTAAAAAAATGTGCTTTTAAAATACTAAAAGAAATAATATTCTAAAACATTATGATGAACGTAAATAAATTCACTCCAAATCTTTAAGCAAAAAATGAATACTTTGGTTGGCCTTAGCAAGAGGGTCTTCCTTCAATTTAATGTCTTTCAAGTCGATGACTTGTCCAATTACATCTGTAAATAAAAAATATAAGTCATAACATACCCATTAAAACTTTATAATAGTTTAAAGAACATTATAATTCAAACTATGACTTAAATAAAAATATTCATCTACATAGCAAAAAGAGGTCCATCGGATTTTTGAATACTCTCCTTTATATCAACAAAACTTTTGAATTCGAACAACGTCTTTGGGAAATTCGGAACAGTTGTCGGGGCCAAAAAAGTATTCCTCTGTAATATAATCCTGTACGGATGGTCAGTTATAGGAAAATTCTTCTGGCTATCAACAACCGAGAATTGACTAATGGACAGTAGCTCTCCTTCGATCATTTTATTATCAAACTGATAAATCAAAAAATTTCGAATAGACGCTTGAATTCTAGTTCCCTGCAAAAACCAACGGGTATTAGTATATTTTAATACACTTATAACTGATTTCCAAATAAAATAGATAAAGAGTTCAGATTCATGGTTAATTATTTCGTAAAAACAAAATATAAGCATAATAAATAGTGTATACCTCCTTGTCAACAAACAAAAATTCCAACGTTTGCGGAATAATTCCATTCCCGGTGGTCTTCCACTTCCTACAAACACGAACCCGGATATTCCAATCAATCCTATTTTTATTAATTTGCAAAAGGGGAGTGTAATTCGTAACCATTTCAATATTAGAAGCCATTGAAATTTGATTGAAGTCTTTCTTGAAAGTATTGGATTATTTATAGCCGAGATCAATTGATAGAAAATATTATATATATTAATAATATATACTCTTGACGATAAACACATATGGAGATATTTATGAAACGTATCTTAACAAATATTTTGTCGATTCATAATTATTCTTTTAAGAATAGTATTTAGATAGATGTTGATTTACTTCATTCTCTTAGTATATTCTTATTAAAAAATAAAAGATTTAATCTTTTACTATTCGAGCGCTAATTTTCAATCTTACTATAGTCTATATTGTTATTAAAAAATAAAAGATTTAATGTTTTACATGAAAGATAATTTTCATTAATAGCACGATTCATCTGTCATATTACTATGTATATTTATAGTTATAATATTGGGCCACATATAAAATATTACGTTTTCAAAAATGATATCACTAATGTTGGTGTGTTGTTTTATACTACAAATATAATATTTTATATATTTTGTTTTCGTTCGTATCTTTTATTCTATTAATTTTGCAGATATATATTGATTGATGCAGTTGGCGATTTTAACGATTTACATAAATAATCTTTTTAAATATACTATGTATTTTTCAATATAATGTTTCAAGTATATTTGGTTACACAATGTAAAATGTTTAGAAATAAGTTCATTTTATGAGATAAAACCTTAACAAAAGAAAATGATTCTCCAAACAAATAATTAATAAAATAATTTTTATTCGGAAATTCGGAAAATCAAATTGTTCGAAAACATGAATTATTTTGAAATAAAAATAAATCTAAAAAAGTTTCCAATGTTATTATCAATAAAGAGAGAATAATAAAAAAACGTTGGAAAGTGGAATCATCTTTTAAGATAATTCAAGAGATGTGGACCACGTCGAATCTGACATTGAACTTCAAGAAATGTGAATTACGTTGGAACATTTGCGCCACTTACCTACAAACCTATATAAAAATACAAAAAAATAATAATTATAATTCGCAGTGGGTGATTACAAAATTAAAGATGGCACATCAATTACATAAAATTCTAAAATTGAATCCGGAACTTACTTTTGACTATACTCAACAGCCTCATGCACATTATTATATATGATCACTTTTGTTGCGCCATCAGTGTTGTGAAGTACAAACTCCTCTACACGTTTTTATAATATATAATTGACAAAAATTGATTAAATATCAAAAAACAATTCTAAATATAGAAGAATAATATATGCTTCACTAATTATATACCATTGAACATCATAGTGGAAGCAAGTTGAATGATGATAACAACACGTCCCAATTTTTTATCTCTAACCATATCCACAACGCTTTTGATCTCGCTAGAAAAAGGACCAAAGTGAACAAAGACAATGCTTTTATAACTGCAAAAATAATATAAATAAAACAAATTTAAGTTTGTATTAAAAAGGATTAAAGTTTTAACAAATATTAATATAAAAATTACATAATCCGTACTTTAGATCTCCAATACGAAACCGAATGAATTTTAGTCCTCGACCGCAGCAATCTCCATTCATCATTGTGTAGTCAACATCGAGAATATGACCGATTATATCTTGTGAAAAAGAAATTCATATAAGAACGCAATGCATAATAATATATTGGAAAGTACAAATATATTATGAAAAAAAAATATTCGAAACTTGTTATTAAGTAAGTAATCGTACCAAGAAGAGGACCACTGTCTGGATAAGAATGCTCACTAACGCACCAAAATGGTTGAAATTTGTAAACAGACTTGGGGAAAATTGGGTCGTAGATTGATTCAACCGATGTTCCTTTGAAGAAGCGAATCATCATAGGGTTGTCCACAATTAGATTGGCACAGGAAGTTGCCATCACACGAAAGTTGTTCACGTTGTAGAGTCCGCCCTCGATAAGTTTTTTATAAAAATCTTTAACGCACACATCTTTTGGAACAGATGCATGAATTTGAGTTCCCTGTTTTAAACACAAAATTATTATGTGAAGAGAACAGTATACATCAATTAATCATATCAGAATAATTACTAAAAAAATTTGATTATATTTTTATTTTTCAAAATCTTACTTCTGCATCTATCATGACCAATTCCAAACTTTGTGGAATCATCCTGGAACCCGGTGACATCCATTTTCTGCATACTCGTACAACGATGTTGAAGTTGGTCCCAACGGTAGTTAAGTTTGACAAAAAATCGATCGCCATTACTGATTTTGCAGAAGCTACCATGTAAATAGTTATCGGACTATTAATATAATATGAAAGAAGGAACGAATGGTAAAAAATAAAAGTAAATATAATATCTACTATAGAAAAGATTCTATACTGATTATCATTCATTTTTAAAATAGTTATCAACAATTTTGGGCATATTTATTTTGGATACGGTCAGATAATTAATTGTAAAAAAAATCTCAATATTTATCTGGACTAATAAAAAATCCTCAAATCAAGGAGAAAACACATTATTTAATAGCTTTATTGAATTATAACACATTATTTAATAGCTTTATTGAATTATAATATTTGTTAATTATTGAACTGATAATTCATTAAGATTTGATAAGTATTAATCGAACCATGCTTCATGTCGTTGATTGTTGATTAAATAACAAATTCAACATATTTATGAATGATGTTCATATAAATATTTCACAACAACAAATATAGGAACATAAAAAAGACGTAGATAATAAACTAAATTTAATATGTGAATAACAAAAATATAAAACTCCAAACTGAAATATTTGTTATAAATGCATCGAAATAAATTAAGTAGGTGATACTTTGACAGACAATGTTTTAGAAGAAGGATCGTAGGAGAAGACCAACTCCATGCCCTCTTTATAATTATTCTGATCATAGAATGATCTCCATTCTTCTCTGAGAAAAAGACGTTTGCGATCTTTTCCTTTTCCGTTTCGTACACGGGCTGGAATTTTTACCCCACTTTTAGCATTGGAGAGAATCAAGTTTGACTTGTGCACAATCCCAGTATCCTTTGCTAACTGTCTTGGGATGGTCTGAATACGAAGTTGAAAAATACTGGTTAATGTAAAATTAAGCAATGCACACAGACATTTTATCCAATTTATGTGTAACTTACCAGACGATAGTGGTGATGTGTCTGGATTGTCAAAATAAAACTGGAAGAGAGATCTGATAAAAGAAATTCAGGCCTACTTAGGAGTAAATCAGGAGAATATTTTATTTCAACCATACCCACACTATAAATGTGTACATTGAAGTGTGATGGATGAATCCATTGGAATGTCAACAAATCAGCATACTTAATCTCATATCTTGCCTTGAATTCAGGCCACCCCCTACTCACATAGAACCATTGCATGAAATCTACATCTAACTGAACAGGCATCATTGGACCATTAGGTGTTTTGAAATTTGTGATCTTTGGAATTTCACACGTGCATCTGTTCCGGAATGCTAAGGGAAAAATTTTAAGTAGATTGACAACAATATCATTGAATTAAAATACCACATCAAAAACAAACTCTGAATTGAAAAAAAAAAGATAAAACTTACAATTGTCTACATCAACAACACTCTCCCGTGATATATTCTCGTTGGAATCGATATTAGACATTTTAAATACTCTCTAGAAATTAATTCCCTGAAAAACACATTGAAAAATAAAGTTATCATATACAATAAACAAAGTATAAGAATACCCATACACAAAATAATTAGAAGCTAATCTTAAAGAAAACAAAAAATTTGTAACATTATCGAATAGAATACGAACATGATTATTGAGAAGAGTATGATGTAGGATAAAGAACATATTGAAAATGTAGAATAACATAATCTATTGTTTGATACCTGGTTAAAGTGAATCTGTAAGTTTTCTTCTCTTCAAGAAGGAGAGATCAATACACGTGAAACCCTAGATTTGAATTCAAAACGAAGATACACAGAGTTTATGAAGTAGACGAAGGGTCAAATACTTAAGTAAAATATGATTATTTAATACAAATATTTATTAACAAAATTTAGCAAGTAAGTCAATGTTTGTTTTATTATATAATATAATATTATTTAAAACCTAATAATTATTGTATTTTTGTGGGATGTAGATTTAGTAAGCGCACAGTAAAATAATCGTTGATTTTCTAGTTGATTACATATATGCATTGTTTTTAATCTATCTTTCCTAATACTAATCCGTTTAAGTTATTATTTATAGAATTCAAACAAATTTCTAAAAGTTTGAACACAGTTGTAATATGATAAATGTTAAAAAAGTTGAAGATATAGAATAAAATTGTAAAAATGTTATGTGTTACGAATTATGATGTATTTTGTAAATATTATAGGACATAGACTATTTAAAGTGTTGTTTGTTCAGCACAAATACAAAAATAAAATTTATCAGCAAGCTCAATATAATAAACATTATCACTATAAAGCTTCGAAAATTAATAAATATACCAAAACAGAAACAGAATTTTAGCAATTTCTTTAAACTATCAAACGAATAAAACGACATAATTAAAATCTCGGTTGTTCAATCCGAATAATGATCAGAATCATAAAAATTCTTCCCCAGCGTACAATGTCGTTGAAGAAATATCGTAGTAGAATTCCAAAATCATGCCCTCTTGAAAATGATTCTGATCATAAAACGATCTCCATTTTCGTCCGAGATAAATGCTATTTCTCCCATTTCGTTTCTGCAAAGGCACAACCATTCGATTTCCTCTAGCGTTGGACAGGGTCAATTCTAACAGTTGATCAATCTCAGTGTCTTCAGCAAATTGTTTAGGTATCGTCTAATACAAACGAAAATTTGTACATTTATATTAAAAAGCAAAATTAACAACTAATGTTAAATTTTAGGAAGTAGAACTTACCAGGCAATAATGGTGATGTTTTTCCAATATTTGAGTGAAGCTGTGACGTAGGGACAGTATATCTACGACAGGCACACGTCCGATAACACCAGCATTATAGTATATCTCAACATTAGTGTCGTCAAAAATGTTTACATTGAAGTGCGATGGATAGACCCATTGGAATGACAACATATTTCCATACTTAAGACGATATTTTTCCTTGAATGGAGCCCAACCGCTCATTATATGAAGACGATGATTATTGTCTTCACTTAAACCAATAGGATGGGTTATACCGTCTGGGGTCTTCAGATTGGTGAACAATGGCATCTGGTAAGTGCTTAGTCTAAGAAATTCTGAAGGAATAATCTAACAAAATACGAAATTGGTCAATATAATAATTATCTAAAAACAATCAGTATAGAATGGATGCTTACAATACACTGGATATCATCACCTCCGACCCATGTATTAAATCGGGGAGCGTAGGGTGATACTCTTCTTGCTTCAAATTATTTGTTGTCATAGTTAGAAAAAAATAAACAGGTCAAAAAATATATTTATCATGTCAACAAAGTAAAAGAAAAATCGGTTAATCACTGTAATGATACAAAAACTCAATTAATACATAACTAATTTAGAATTGTAGATTATTATAAAAACCTGAGGATACAATTATTTTAAAATTTATATTTGTGAATAATGCAGCAAGATTAGGAAAAATATAAACATCACTGAAGAAACTATAACCAATAACAAAGATTTTTTTAAATAACTATGATGAATAAATCAATAAATACTGAATAAGAAGAAACATCTTAAATAAATCGTAACAACATGAGAGAATACTCCCAATTTTCTAGATCGGCATCGCTTTTGCCGCGACCCTTATTTGAACTGCTACCTGACGTTCTAAGGTTGGGATAAAAGAAATTCATTCCCTGTATTTTGAAATAAAACATAGTAAACATATAAAAAAAGTACTCATCATAGAGAAATTAAAACATGAAGAAGATAATTGAATAAAATCGATCCTGATTATTGAGAAGAACAATATGTAAGAGAGAATCAATACTATACATACAAATTAGTATACCTTCAAAGATTCAAACCTGATTAAAACAAAGGGATAATTTTTATTATCTTCAAGCAGCCGAGATCAAATGATGAGAAACCCTAAAATTTCTTCCAAAACGGCGGTATACAGTCTTTTAGAAGTACACGAAGGTCGTAACCATATATAACTATTGTTTATTTTATCACAAAATTAATTAAAATAACTTAAAAAATAATGCGACAATTATGAATTTGGATCAACTAAAAGGTTCATTCTTTATTTATTAAATTATGCACGTGTATAAAATATTTAGTATATGTACTACTTGGGAAGACTTTATTTAAGTATATGTTATATACATAAAAATAAAATTGAATAGTAATAAACTCAACCTGATACTTACTATTGAATCAAATTGTAAAAAAAAAATTGAAGTGATAAAGCAGATTATCAATGAAATGAAGTAATGTTGTTTGATTGTTGTTAATATTTTGTAAAATAGTTTAACGAAATTCGTATATGATAATGAAATAATAGTTCGTAGTTTATTTTCAAAAGCTGTTAAATTTATATTCAGAGTATATATAAGGCATTGATAATCCAATATAGAGATCAAAATATTTACATTGAAGTTAAAAGATAACAAATATAGATAGTGAGGACAAATAAAAACAATATTGATTGTCAAGGTCAGCATCAAAACAAAAAATAAATATTAGAGTTCAACTTCATATCATAAGAACATTCAAAAGCAGTACTTACACAGTGCAACTAAAAGCACTGACAACGCAGCGCAAAATATTCTAAACCATACCGGTTTAGAAATTGTTCAAAACACTGATGTAGTTTGATGATGCAAAAGAAATAGAAATATTTAAGCAAAACAGGCAACTACGAACATGATGTCTTTAAACCGAAAAAACTTATACATTTTCTACACCGTACTTCCCACGATCATTTTGAAAATTCAGGCCATCCTTGCAAAAAAAAGAAATACAATTGAAAACAATAGTCAGTTACTTTTTCAATTTTTGACAAATTCAATAAAAGATATTAAAAAGAAACATTCGATAGGTGAAAAACCATACCACTGAATATACTCGATGGCCTCGTCGATATGATTATAAAGGGTGAGACGGGTTGCATTGAACGTGTTACAAAGAACAAACTTATCTGCAAATCAAACATTATTACAATCATCAATTTAAAACTGAAACCAAATTAATGAACAAATAATTAAAGAGATTGCTGAAAAAATAAATACCCTCCAGAATCATAGTGTTGCAAAGCTGGATGATTACAATCGCCCTGTTCAACCTATACTCGTACCACATGTCAAGATAACCTTTGATTTCATTAGTGAATGGAGGAAACAGCAAGAAGTCCCTCTGATTGTTGCTGATATAAAAAAAGAAAAAAGAATAATGTAAAGCTCTGTATATAGTGTTAACATAATTTAAGTACTGATTAATACAAATTATGAAAGTTACTTACTTCAGATCAGAAATCACAAAACGGATATATTCGTGTCCTCCAGAACCATCACCGTAAATCATTGTGTCGTCAATGTCGATAAGATGACCAATGAGATCTTTCAAAATCAGAAAATAAATAAAAACCAAAAAATTTATGAAATCAACATAACAAAATAACAATTTAAAGCTTGCATGTAGAGAACAATCTGATCGTGTACATACCAAAAAGTGGTCCATTATATGGATAAGTTTGTTCGGTGATTTGATCAAAAGATACAAACTTGTAGCGAGTCAATGGAAAACCCAGATCCACAGCATTCAGAACTCTTGTCGAATCAAGAAAGTTGATCATGATGGGGTTAACCAAAAGAGGATTAACACGGGGGCTATCTGACACTTGGAAATGCCTAATGTTGTAAATGTCACCTTCTTGAATATCGTCAGAGAAACGAACCACCAGTGGACCATCAATGAATCCATGAATCTGAGTTCCCTTTAAAAAAACAAATATGTAAGAACACAGATCCAAACCCTAATTTTCAGAGCAATATTACTAAAAATCCGATTTTGAGTATATGCATGTGTGAAGACCTAGGATCACCCCCATTGATAAACTTTGATTAATAAAAAAACTTGTATGTCTAAGTATTAAACTGAAAATTACAGAGCAAGAACATTTTCTAAAAAATCAGCTTAATCGCACAAAACAATAGTTGTAGATCTGATGTTTTTACTTACAAAATAACAGCTTAGAAAATCAGAAAATAACAAACCTCGGCATCGATCAGAACAACTTCCATACTGAGAAGATCATTCTTGTGGCCAAAGTTATAAAATTTACGAGTGCATCTGACGACGACATTCCAATCCGTTGTTTCGGTAGTGAGTTGTGAGATGGGGCGATTGAGGGCCATTGTTCAGAGAGATGAAAAAAGAAGATGAAAAGGTTTTCTTGAGAAGCCTGATAATTGAATGACAGGAGGAAGAAGACATTTTTGAAAGGCCGCATCGGTAATCGATGTATAAGACACATACTTTATTAAATGCAATGATTAATAATAATGTAACAGCAGGAACCGTGAGTTGTAGTAGCTTCAAAACTCATACAAAAGATTTATCTTCGATTCAATACCAAAAGATACATTTAATTATAAGTAAAAACATAATAATAAGTTTAAAAGAAATTAAACTTTGAAAATAATTTAATTAAACTTTGGCCAAAGTTTTATTTAATTTCTTAGATACTACATATAACTTCAATGCACAATTTTAAAATATATACATTAAAGTGTATCTATTGTACTGATTTTAAAGATTTTAAAGTAGTTATGAAATAAATGGACGTATTTGTTATGGTTATGTACAAAATAAATGTGTCAATATCCACTAAATAAATTTCCTATAAAAAGGGAGCACGAAATAGTAGTTTTTTTTCTTATTTAATATATTAATTGGATAAAAATATTAATTATTTTATATAATCATTGTTATTAAAAATATGAAAAATAGATATGAAAAAAATAGAATTACGCAAAAGAAAATAGAATACAAATCTTCGACGTGGTGAAAAAATATCGGTTAGGAATACATAATAATTATATCTCTTTTTTGCTTATACAAATTATTAATAATAGTTTCTTGAAGAAGGTGAAATAAGCATTCGTCGAATATGGATTTGGTTCTACAGTGATAACGCCACAGGGGAAATACGCATTCTGATGAATATTATATTAAAAAAAATGCGAATGTCGTTCAACTTGAATCCATTTCGAGAAGATCACGAACGTGACTCCAATTATCTTGAAATCTGTTATACATGAAAATTTTGTATTTAATTAGAATCAAGAAAAGTTAGGAGAAGAAAATTGTATATAATATTAAGAGTACGATTTTCGCATTCACTAATTAGTGATTTACCGTCGATGGTATGCAAGTGCCTCGTCAATATGATGATAAATTTTAACCTTTGTAGCATTCTTAGTATTACACAAAACAAAATCACCTACAAACAGTATACAATATGAAAATATAAAAATGATTTAACACATTATCAAATATAAATTTAAAATTCCACGTAAATAGCATATTTACCGTTGAACATCATGGTGCTTGCAAGCTGAATAATAATAACAGCAAGACCCATTCTGTTATCTCTTGCCATATCGACAACTTCAATTATTTCGGTTGAAAATGGTTCGGAATATAAGAACTCAACGATACCAAAACTGATTATAAAGATGACACTTTTATTGTATGTAAAAAATATATTTTTATTGTATAATACAATTTGGATAATTGAATTAATACAATTAAAACTTACTGTAGATCTCCAACACGAAGACGTATAAATCTATGCCCTTGACCGCGAATACCATTCATCCTTTCAGAATCAACGTCAACAATGTGACCAATGATGTCTTGTATAAAATAAAGTAACACGTGAGAAAAAAAAAATATAAACATATTAAAAGTTGTATTTTATACTGTATAAAATATAAGGTCTTATAATTGTTAAGTTATTTTTTAAAATAAAAAAACATACCCAATAGAGGATCCTCCGATGGAAAGTTAAGCTCGTTGATACACCAAAAAGGTCTGAAATTATAGATTGATTTAGAAAAATCTAAATATCATGTAGGTTCCACAGTTGTTCTTTTTTGGAGAATTATCGTATATTTATTGTCGGCAACCATATCATTCACAGGCAACTCAATAACTTGAAACTTATTGAACCTGTAGAGTTCACCCTCAACGATCTTACTGTGGAACTGATTGAATAGATCCGTCTTTACAAATGCATGAATTTGATCACGCTGGTAAAAAAACATAAAAAATATCATAATCACGACACTTTTGTATTGTGAAGCGAATATATTAAAAAAAATAACACACAATATTTTTTAGGTCAAATTGATTAGCTTACCATGAGATCCATCATTACAATATGCATCGCCGGCTTATATGGATAATCTCCTGATGAGAACCATATTCGACAGATCCTTACAACGATATTCCAGTTCGTCCCAGTCGTAGTTAAACCGCAAAGCAAATCGTGACCCGCCATTGAAGAATTTTTGTAATGTCTAAAGAAAAGAGAATCAATTTAAATATTACTTACTGATAAAATAATTATGCTTGTGGAAAAAAGAGAAACAAATTGAAGTCTAATACTAAAAGGATAATATATAGAAACACAATATTAAACGCCAATGACATATAAATTACTCTTAATATTTAAAGATAGATTTTTTGAAAGGATACAAACTTCCAGAACATATACGCCTTATTAATTACACATGTTTTGAACAGATACAAATTCCTTTTTTTTTTGTGTGTAATTTAAAAAAGATAGAATATATCTATCTATATATTATGGTTAATCACTATCTTCTCTAAAAATACATTATGTAAGTTTAGTCCATTAAGATGACTAATTATATTAATTAAGTGTAAATATATAAATTGAAGTTGTCTAAGTTTCGTCCATTAAGTTGACTAATTATATTAATTAAGTGTAAATATATAATACTGAAGTTGAATATCTCGATATGCATGTAATGTGATTTTTCCATTAAAACGGTTGAATCAAAAGATTGACCTATTTAAGTAATTCGAATATTAAATATGAAAAATTAAAAATATTTGACAGTACTATAAATATGCAGAATATAGATATCAACTATTTCATTAGATTTTTGATTTATTAGTAGAAAAAAAAATTGTATAATAATAACTCAAAAAGTCTTTAAATTATCCAACGACATGCGATTACGTTGGATTAGTCTTAGGAATAAAACGAATTCAAGCGTAAATTAAATAAAATAGAAATAAATCTATGATTAATAAAACTTGATTCGTAGCTGAAAGGTCACCATTATAGAAAGAATCATCGTTGAACTTGCTATTGCTTGTTGGAATTTCCATAATCAATTTTGTATAGTTTATTCCGAACTAATTCTTCTTTGAGCTGCGGGAGAAGGTCAGAATTATCGCTACCCATATCCACAATGTACTCCGACAATCTTCCAAGTAGATGGCCTGATTCAACTCTGACCTTTAATATCAAATCTTTTCCAAGGAGCGAAGATACAACGGCGGGTATTACTTTGTTTATACTTTCATTTCCCAAAGTAACAAACGAATTGTTGGGAGAATCCTTGTAATAATACAATAAAAAAGTAGTTAGAAAAGTGCAAGAAAGTAAAATTAATGGTTCAATTAAAACCATAAATATGTGAATAATGGTTTTACTTACCGTGATAAGTGAACGAATAACTTCAGGAGCTGATTTCCGAAATAGAAATTTCGAAAGGTCATTCATCAAGACAAAATTTGCAGATTCATTTCCGTCGTTAACTCGTACGTGAATTTTATATCTTGAGTGAGGAATAAGATCTTGACGACAGGAATAGCACAACAAACTGGAAGATGAGACATCTTCTGAATCATTGCAAATTGGGCAAGTAGTGTAAAACCAACCGCTATTAGAAGTAATTCCAGTTACTTTAACAACTGTCCAAATTTTCTGAACTTGTCTTAAACAGAAAAGTAATAAATTATAATACAATTGGATTTCAAATATTAATAAGCATTATCACAGTAACATACCTTCCGACAAAGTTTAAGACGGAATAGAGATAAGACATTTGGTGAGTTGCTCCGCAATTCCTTTTCGGCAGTAATCACACACGGTGACTTAAATTCAGATTCATCCAATGAAAGAGCTTCTATATTCATAGGCATCCTAATATTGAGTATCAGTAAGAGCAATGAATAAGTAATTGAAAACTAACAAATAAGAAATACCGTACATATATAAATGAGAGAAGATTACCAAAAGTGTAAGTATTTGTTTAAATAATAAAACTTTTATAAACTCTTACCTTGCTTTAAAAAAAATAATATCAGGCAAATCTTGGTTCAATATTAGGGTAGTTGCATTGTCGTGATTTGAAACGCAAATTTCACCTACAAAGAAATACATCATACAATTAAAAGACTGTTTACAGATAATAAAATCGAAAAAAGTAGTAAGTATTAATACTTCAAATAATATACCACGGATGATTGCTTTTTTGCAGAGATGCACAACCAAAACGATTTCAGACATTTGATTACTCTTCAAATATAGAACAAATTCGGATATCTTGGGAGAAGGAGGTTGAAAGAAAATGCAACGCAAACAGTTACCGCTGTATAAAAAGAACAATAATCAATTATTGTTATTAGTAAGTGAAGTATACTTGTAAATTTAATGAGAGTGGGATAGTATTGCGTTAATATAACAAACATACTTTAAATCTTGAAGAATAATGTGTAATCGGTCGACATAAGGAGTTTCTTTGAGATCAATTATCTGGCCAATGACATCTACGAAAGAGCAATATTACGGAAATATAACATGAAGCATAGAAAAACATAAATATTGTGCAAAAGAAATTTTACCAAATAAAGGACCGTCATCGACAATTGAAAGATCTTTAACGTCTGTGAAACTCTTGAAACCGAATATTTTATAATATAAGAAAGGATAATCAGACTTCTCAATGCAAGTATGAAACTTAAATAGTATCATGTACTTATGATCACATATGCAGTTCGTAATAGGTTTCTCTACAACATCAAAATGTCGAATATTGCACATAATCCCTTCCTCAATAAGGCTGTCAAAAGATCCAAAGAGGGATTCTTGCACAGAGGCTTGTATACGATTGCCCTTTCATGAAAAAAATAGAGTAAAAAATTATAAGAACAAAAAAAAACAACAAATTGTTAATAAGACAGAATTAGATTAGACGACTTACATAAAAATCAACCAACAGAATTTCAAAGGACGTCACAATTTTATCTTCTCCGTACGTATACCATTTCCTACATATCCGAATAGATAGAATCGATTCGATGTTCGACGGGTTTACTTCAGCCAAAGAAGAATAAAAATTAGACATTTTTTATTAGGAATAAGACTACGAATGTGTTGAAAAATACTGAAGTATGTTTACCTCTTTTATAGCAAAAATCCGAAAATTAGGGTTAAAGAAAGATATGAGAATCCATATGATTTAGAATTCCAAAAAAATAAAATTCTTATACTATTAATATTTAATACTATTGTATGTTTAGAATCTTATAAAGGGTTATTGTCATTAAAAAAAAGTGCAAAATACAGAAACAATTTATTGTTAAATAGGTCTATTAATTAAGTATGATAGTATGTCTAAATAAGTAACCCATAATGAACCGAATGAAAGTGATTAAAGTCAAGCACAAATTTACAAAATCTTAGAAAATTAACAATGTATCAGTTCAAAATAATAAGAGAAATACTAATTAAAACATATTAAAATTTATCAATAAAAGTCAAAAGCAGACAACATTTGAAATTCAGGTTGGACATTTCACTCGGCGTCAGAGTCGGAAAACATTTCACGTTGTCGAACGACGTACAACGTCGTTGAAGTACGATCGTAGTAGAAGTCCAACCTAGAGCCGACTTCAAACTTATTCATATCATAAAAGTCCTTCCATTGATCGCCGATAAAAATGCTTTTATTTTTATCCGAGTCACTTCGTCTAATCAAGGAGGCTGACATCTTGATTCCTTTTCCATTTGACAGAGTCAACTCAGTTTTATCTTCAAGCTTAGTCTTAATGGCGAACGTCCTCGGAATCGTCTGTAAATCATGAAAAAAACATACAAATTAATGTCAAAATAGTTGATGCAGTATAAGAGTTTGTAGTAGAAATTACCAGTCGAGCGCGTTGATGTTTTTCAATTCTTTCAGAAAACTTGTGTGAGAGATTCTTTAAGTCTACTTCGCGAACTCTTTTTTTGTGGTCAACAGCATATGTTATCTCAACACCATTGACATCATAAACGTGTACATTGAAGTAGATTGGATCCTTAAAATGGAAAGTCAGCAACTGCCCCGTTCTAATTTCATATTTTTCCCGGAACTCTCGCCAACCGCTAAATATATGCAGACGACCGTCTTTGTCTTCACCCAAGGCAACCGAATGCATAGGAGCATAAGGTGTCTTGATTTGGCCGAAGTACGGCATACGATAGGAGCACTTTTCAAGGAATGATGTTAGTATTTGCTTAGCAAAAGACAGAATTGATCAAATTCATAGTTAAATATAACCACAAAACATGAAGACAACATAGTATATATACTCACAACAGTATCAATATCTCCATCGTTGATCGTAATGTGGAATCTCATTGGACATGGTACTCTTCTTGTTACTTGAGAAACACAAAAAATGCATCTAAGTAGATAATAATTAAGATGATAACAACTTTACAAATTTGTAGCAAAATATTGTGGATAATACTACAAAAACAGAATTATGAATGATTTAAACAGATAATTAAAAGTATAATTCAACAAAAAATGAGTGAAGAAACCAATAAATCAATCAACCAGGTTAAATTTAAATTAAATTTAAAGCCATATACCAAATTATTAACATGATCTCGAATCAACAATTCGAATCAATGAAGTACTTTACAAAAACAGAAATAACATACAATGATATTTTACTGATATTCAAAATGTTCTATCAATATTTAAAAAAATAATTTAATGAATGTCAGTTTAAATAAAAAATCGATGAAACCCTAACATAAACTTGACACAGACAGTTAATATGTAAAATACAAAATAAAATCAGAAACAAACGATTAGTTACAATAAGAATAGAAGAGAATACTAACAATCAACTACACCGGGATTCATCTTTCCGCGACGTGTAGTGGAAGTGCTACCAATATTAAACTTTCTGGGACCTTGAGGCGAATTGCTATCGGAAGTTCCAGATTCCCCGACGGTGATATTCATGTCCAGCAGGAGTATTTTTCAAATTTTGGAGAAGGAGAAGAACAACGATTAACCCTAGTTTGGTTTTAAAAAAATTGGAATTTGTTATGAAGGAAGTAAAGAGTCGGCAAAAAATCAAATACTCTTAAAATACTGCAATTATATTTCAACCGAATAAAATTACATTGAAAACAGAAATTAATTACTTTTAAAATCTTTATAAAATTGATAAGATATTATTAAATTAAAATTTTAATGCATTACTTGTACAACTCTTAAAACTCTTAAAAGAAAAATCTTAAACTTCGTAATTAATTGCAAGAAAACTCTTCAACTTCGTAAGAATAAGAAATAAATGAAACATAGCTCTAATTGGCCAAAGAATTTTCGTTACTTGAAACATACCAAAAACACTGCTCATGTGTAAATTGTAAATTTTATGAAAATTAAAACTTTGCTTAGCTACAAAAGTTTAGTTATGTAGAAACTATGATAAGGGAAAGAAGTACTTATAGTGTAAATTGTAAATTTTATGAAAATTAAAACTTTGCTTAGCTACAAAAGTTTAGTTATGTAGAAACCATGATAAGGTAAAGAAGTACTTATAATAACACTGGTCGGCATATACACGTTTTGTTGGAGATGTGTACTTAATGTCTAGATTTAAGTATCGGTAAACTCCCGATCATGGCATTTAACCTATTAAATTAATAAACAATTGTTTGCGTTTAATTATTTATTAATTAATTATGCAAAATTATAGTCCTGGATTTTAGACGTTGTAGTTAGTATGGTGTTGCATGGGCACACAGAAGATCATACTATCGGTTACTCGTATATAATCAAATGGTTGCTCACGACCTAGATGGACATGGACCAATCCATCGGTATAGTCGTTGTGTGAGAGAGAAAATAATTTATCTTAATTATTTTATCACACTTGTACACTTGGTGTATTGAGCGGATCGTCGAGATTCATCGATTAGGATTGCCGGCGATAATCGATTCGAGTCTCAGTGTATTTTATTCTTAATCCCCGATATTATTGCGGGTGTGTATATTTAATATAAGTGACTTTGATTTACCAAAGGAATTAACCGATTTAATTATTGGGTTAATTACCGGTTAAGTTGGGTTACTATATTTCATATAGCATGCCGTGAATGATTGACCGGACAGTGTATCCCGGAAGGGTTGATAATATTCCCGAGATGAGTTCATAAGGAATTATTGTGTAAACCTCATGAGTGGATTCGTTCCGCACAATAATTAAGGTTGAATGGTACTAGTCTCGGATTAAAGAGATGAATAAATTAATTAGCAATAAATTAATTTTATTCATGGATATTTAAATCTTAAATACACGGAATAAATAATACTACCGGAGAAATATTATTTGATATAATATGGTTTAATATTGGGAGTGCAATTAATTTATATAGTGGAAAATAAATTAATTAATATTGATAAGGATTAATGGACTTGAGCATTGGGCTCAATTTAATCTTCAATATTGGAAGCCCAATATTCCACCTCCTTTAGATCCCCTACGTAGCCTATAAAAGCACTACATGGCCTTCATAATTCATAACTTGAATAAGACAAGAATTATCATACTTGATATTCTAGAGAGTTGAAGGAGATCCATAGGAGTTCGATAGATCGTCGCCCACCCGACGTTCGAACGGAGTGCAAGGAATACGTGGGAAGATTCAAAGGTCTTCGATTGATTTTGTTTCTCCGCACAACAAATCAAAATGTACAAATCATAAACTCCTTCGTGTGAATTTATGTGAATTAAATTGTGACATATACATGAACACAAGATCCGGGAAAAACGACGAACTTCGGGGACGGGGATTCGAGATCCCCGGCGAACGTTCGAAGGACCCTCGGCTGGGAGCCGAGGGGTGCGATCGAACCTAGGGTTCGATCGCGGCGCGCATGGAGAGGAGGCCGCGGCTGGACGCCGCGGCTGGGGCGATCGAGCCCTAGCTCGATCGCCGGGGGGACTGCCGCGGGCTGGCGCCGCGGCTGGTGGTTGCCCCCGCCTCCGGTGATGGCGGTGAGTCGCCGGACTCACCGCCCGGGGCTGCCGGAGCAGCCCCAGCGATCTCCTCGTGCGCGATCGCGAACCCCGCGATGGGGTTCGGCTAGGGTTTAGCCGCGGGTTCATCCCGCGGCGATACTCTTGTCGAGCCCGGTTCTTCGTGGCATTCGTGATCGGTTTCCGGCGACGGGATTTCGGTCGGGGTTATCGGTTCCGCAATTTTTGATACCCCGGGATATCGAATTCCAGCAATTGGTATCAGAGCGTTTGGTTTCGTGTTCATGTATGTGTTCAATTGTGTTCTACCTTGCAGGGATTCCGACTATCATGGTTTAAATTAATTGTTAATTATTCGTTTAATTAATAGCTATTTAATTTTGCCATGATTATTCGTTATTAAACTCTCGGACATGTCGAGATTCGTTTTGTGTGGATGAATGCTTGTAATAGTAAAAATTCGGGGGTTGACCGAATTTAGATTTATTATTATTGTTCTATGTTTTCCGGAAAGTGTATAGGGTCGATTTCATGTATAGAATCGATACCGGAATTGTAAATTTATTTCTTGTAATTTATTTACGTTGGATCGATGCCGAGACGACCGCCGGAGAACACGTGTGACGAAGAAGACGAAGAGGACGAAAAACCGGGGGGGTCGATCATCCCCATGATCGATCCCCATGAGGATCGATCGACCCCACCGTGGGGGCTGCCCGCTAGGGCTTCCGGCAACGCCGGCCACCAGTGGTGGTGGCGCGTGGCTAGGAGGCGGCGGCGGTGGTGCCCGGCGATGGTGGTGGTCGGCGGTGGGGGTGGTGTGGGGATCCCCAACCCATGCTACTTCTACCTAGATTCACTTTCCTAATTTATTCAAGTTTTCCTATTTTGAGTATTCCTAAGTTTGGGAACTCTCATGGAGATAGGAAAAGAATTAATTAATATTATTTATTTCCTTATTCTATTATGGAAGTCTTCTAGAATATTCCAAGTTCTACTTGGAATAGGAATCTAGAGATTTAATAGAATTAGATAGGAAAATAATTAATTAATGAATTAATTTATTTTCTATTTGATTATTCCTATTTTATGGGAATTTTCATAGTAATGGAAATTAATTAATCTTGGAAAGTAGAAGAGTCCTAATTTATTTTATTTCCTTATTCTATTATAGAAGTCTTCTAGAGTATTCCAAGTTTTACTTGGATAGATTATTCTAAGAGATTTAATAGAATTAGATAGGAAAATAAATAAATAAAAAATATTAATAAATATTTAATTTTATTTTTGATTTATTCGATTGACTTAATTTTCGAATTGAGTATCTTTTGGATTCATTAAAAATAAATAGATTTAAATATTGGGATTAATATTCTCGTCACATGGAGCATTCAAGAACGAAGACTGAAGACTAGAAGACGCATACGGAGATGGAATAAAGCCATGATAGTCGGAAAATAATTTTTCTAGCATTATTTTGACTATGTGCTATGTGCTTTATTGCTTGTATGCATGCTTATGTGTTTAATTATGCATTAGATAGCGTATCCCTTTGTTATAAAAAGCTAAGTGGGAGAGGGGATGGAAACATTCCCATGGTCTCCATTACTGTTCTCTTGGTGACTCTTATGGACTTTTGAAGTTCGTATAGATGTGTCATTGGAGGAGAATTCTTGTAATTCCTTTTACAAGAAACATTGATTAAGTTTATCAAACAATGCCTAATTTGTCTTTCTGAAACTGACTTCAAGTCGACTCATTCTCACCCCGGGGAGTGGAATGGAGCCAGATCCACTTGGTCATGTGGATGACGCAAATTAGAGACATTCGTACCATTCTTTTTGAAGATGGATCATTTGTCTGCTCGGCTCCCTCATCTAATGAGAGATAGGGTTGTTCGCATGGTGAATCACTGGTTAGAAACTTCGAGTTTCACTTATGATTCTCCGCGTCTTGATTTACGAAAATCGAATGGATCTTGTAACTGGGAGTCAATTATAAAAGTCTCTTAGTGTAGTAAACGTCCACACAACGTGGCTTGCTATACTGACGGATTTTGGATTAATTGATGTAGACAGTTGTAAGGAATTGTGAAGAATTGTGAGGTTATCCTAAACGTCCACACAACGTGGCTTGCGGTGATGTAGCAACATCCAAACGATTCACTTTGGTGCTGAGTAATGGTTTACACTTAGATACGCCTTATAGTATTCCTCCCAACGAGGTTACGCTATAAGTGATGTATGACCAAAGAAAATCTAATTGCTAAATCATTTGGGTGGGTAAACGTCCACACAACGTGGCTTGCCTTACCTGATGGGATTTTAGATGTGATTAGTAATTTAATGATATTATTTGAGGGAGATAATATCGGATATTAAATTGATTGTTTGTTTAAATGTGCTTATAGGTTTAGAGAATAGCTATGAACCCACTTTCTATGATACTCAAGGAGCATAAGCTCACTGGCCCCAACTATATTGATTGGAAGAGAAACTTAGACATTGTCCTGACTTCGGAGGAGTACAAGTTTGTACTCCATGAAGTCTGCCCTGCTGAGCCCACGGCTGCCTCGACTGATGAGGAAAAACTGACATATCGGAAGTGGAAAAAGGCTGATGAAATGGCTAGGTGTTATATTTTGGCTTCCATGTCAAATGTACTCCAAACCCAACATGAGTCGATGGACACTGCCTATGATATGATGTTTAACCTCAAGGAGATGTTTGGGGAGCAAGATCGTGCGGCAAGGCAAGAAGCCATGAGAGTCCTCATGACGACTACTCAGTCTGAAGGAACGCCCGTAGGGGAGCACGTTCTTAAGATGATGGGTCTGTTGAATGAGCTTGAGATCCTAGGAGCTCAAATTGATGCTGAGACGCAAGTCGACATCATACTCCAGTCTCTGACCCCTAGTTTTGAGCAGTTTCGCATGAGTTATAATATGGGTAAACTATCTTATTCTCTTGCGCAACTCCTGACTGAACTGAAGGCGGCAGAGGGGATCTACAAGAAGGGCAAGTCTCTAGCGCTTGTAGCTACCAAGTCCAAAGGCTTGAAGCCTGTCGGAGGTAGGGGCAAGAGGAGGAAGCAAGCCTGGAAACCCAGTGGTGTCAAGAAAACTGTACCACGAGTGGGGGCTGCAAAGCCAAGGGGCAAGTGCTTCCGATGCAACAAGTCTGGACACTGGAAGTCTGAATGTCCTCTCAGAGGTACGAATTTTTCTTTAGTCGTAAAAACATAGTCAGCGGTATTATCTACCAGAATTCTGGTGTGTAGATATGGAACCACTGACGGTATGTGCATTTTGAATGCAGGGGTTCCAGAAAACCCGGCGACTTAGCGAAGAAGAGTTCGAGTCTACACGGGCAAAAGCTGTGGAGGAGGCAGCTGTTGCGGTGGAAGTCATTTATCTACTTTAGTAGTTAAAAGGATTTCATTTTAAGATTATTGCATTATGTACCCTTTATTTTAGAAAGAACGTTTTGTTCTGGATTTCTATTATTTATGAATGGATATTTTATTTCTTTAATCATTGGATGATTTTGAGAAGAAATAATGGGTATTATCTATTCTGGTACATTAGATGGCAATATGTGAATGATAGATCCTAAGTCTACCACAATGCAACAAACCGTTCTATAACTTGTTTTACTTGTTAGATATATTTCTTTGTTAAATCATTATACTTGTGAATTCTTATACTTAGTAGTATTTTCAAATAAGATTCAAATGGTCGAAATTGATTTGATCAATTATAGTTGAAGGAATGGACCTTCCGACCTAAGGATTGAATTTGGAGGATAATACATCTAAGCAAACCTTTCTGGGTAAAGGATAGAATTCGGACAAGTGTTAGAAATGATTAGATATGCAGACATATGTGTAAATTAGAAAGGAACGAGTAATTCTTTCAAGAATACGCGATGATGGATTAGAGTACTTGATGTGCCATAAAAGCAAAGTGTTTTGACTAGTCAATGGACACATAAGCTATTATGGGGAACCATCAAAGTATATCCATTAGGAGCCTGCGACTCGGTCGCGGAGGCCATCACTTATCTAAATAACACATAGCATAATCAAAGATTGGGATTCAATCCCAAAGGGCCGCGCCATACACTTACGTGTAGAGATGGTGCGTTGTAAATAAGAAATGGAGATCTAATAGTAAAAGAACAAGTTGTTCGGAACCACCTATGTTCTATGGATATTCCTGGATACAACGGCATATTCAATATGGTTGTAGGATATCCTAGATGAACAAAGTATTGTGTGTTCTATAGTACTATGAACCAGAAGGACGTGTATCGCCCGGTTCTTAGAGGAAGACTATTAGACGAACCACAAAGCCTGAACTGAAGAAATACCTCGGAATGAGAAAAAGGACAAAAGACTGAGAACCAGCCAAACCGAGTAGAAGTACACCACATACTGCACCTATTGTTATTACTGTTATACACCGGGACTCCATTCCAGTGGGAGGTTGTCGGACAACCAGAGATATTCATAAGACTAGAGGAGTTCGGACTCTGGATCTGGTAGAGATGAAATCGACCCCTAGCTCTGCATAAGGGCGGTACTAGATCTAAATGCGCCTGCTTGGAACAATAAGTATTATTGTTAAGAGGCTAGATCATTTAGAGTACAAGCTTAGTAAATCCATTTAGGATTGAAACAAAGCTGAGAATCGTGGAACTTGCGAATTGATGGGATAGTCCATCTGATGGATTCGATCAAAAGGCAGAGACAATAAGGTGTATTAGAGACGTAATGGAAACAAGGTGGTGTTTCTCGGAGATTTTATGTAGATAACATTTTATCATTGGCAACAATGTAAAGATGTTGTCAGACATAAAATGATGGTTGTCTAAATAAATCGGGATATAAGATTGAGTAGAAGTTAGAGCGTGTTCTTAAGATCTTATGATCTAGAGATAAGAACATTGTACTTCTCCTAGACATCTTATACGATTATGGTTTGTTTTAACATGCATAAGTTCTGAGAAAGGTTGTCACCTCTCAGAGACAGAATAAATATATCTATCTAAAGTCGTGTGTTTCGAACACATAAAGGAGATAGATAATACAAAGCAGTTTCCTACACTTTGTGTGGAAAGCTTAAATGCATTGTTGGAAAACAAGAACCTGATATCAACTATGCGGTTTGCGTAGTGGGAGGATATCAAAGTAATCTTGACAAGAGAATTTCAAATGCTATAATGGTACTTGCAAAGTACTGGATTATTAAGCGAGACGAAATCTTCTTAGATTACATTTTCTCAGATCCCAAATCAGAGAAGGACCAGTGTAAGTCGATATCAGGCTATGTGTTCACTTTTGGAGAGGTGGAACTTTTAATATGAAAGAGTGATAAGCAGGACGCTTCTCGGACTCTCTCATAACCGAATAGCAGCCTCAGAGGCAGCGGAAGTTTTGGTTAGGTTCTGGGATAACCTCTAAGACTTGGATATGACTCTTGGTTTATCAAAGGCTATTACATAGCGGTGCATGGTAAACCGGAAGAAGTCATAAGTCTAAAAGTGATGATAACACATAGTGCAAGTACCACCTGATACGAGTCATCGTCGAGGGAGACGACGTAGTAGTCACCAAGATAACTTCAGAGCGGCAACCTAGATTGCTCACTCACATAGTACTTCTCGGAAGTACACTTTAAGCACGTGATGAGTATGGGAACCGGGAGTTTGGAGGAAATGACTAGACCTTAGTACAAGTGGGAGATTGTTGGAGTTGTGTACTTAATGTCTAGATTTAAGTATCGGTAAACTCCCGGTCATGGCATTTAACCTATTAAATTAATAAACAATTGTTTGCGTTTAATTATTTATTAATTAATTATGCAAAATTATAGTCCTGGATTTTATACGTTGTAGTTAGTATGGTGTTGCATGGGCACACAGAAGATCATACTATCGGTTACTCGTATATAATCAAATGGTTGCTCACGACCTAGATGGACATGGACCAATCCATCGGTATAGTCGTTGTGTGAGAGAGAAAATAATTTATCTTAATTATTTTATCACACTTGTACACTTGGTGTATTGAGCGGATCGTCGAGATTCATCGATTAGGATTGCCGGCGATAATCGATTCGAGTCTCAGTGTATTTTATTCTTAATCCCCGATATTATTGCGGGTGTGTATATTTAATATAAGTGACTTTGATTTACCAAAGGAATTAACCGATTTAATTATTGGGTTAATTACCGGTTAAGTTGGGTTACTATATTTCATATAGCATGCCGTGAATGATTGACCGGACAGTGTATCCCGGAAGGGTTGATAATATTCCCGAGATGAGTTCATAAGGAATTATTGTGTAAAACTCATGAGTGGATTCGTTCCGCACAATAATTAAGGTTGAATGGTACTAGTCTCGGATTAAAGAGATGAATAAATTAATTAGCAATAAATTAATTTTATTCATGGATATTTAAATCTTAAATACACGGAATAAATAATACTACCGGAAAAATATTATTTGATATAATATGGTTTAATATTGGGAGTGCAATTAATTTATATAGTGGAAAATAAATTAATTAATATTGATAAGGATTAATGGACTTGAGCATTGGGCTCAATTTAATCTTCAATATTGGAAGCCCAATATTCCACCTCCTTTAGATCCCCTACGTAGCCTATAAAAACACTACATGGCCTTCATAATTCATATCGAGGGGGGTTCGATCCTCCCCGCAGCTTGATACGAGGCGCTGCGGGTAAACCCGCAGCTCACCCGGCGATCGAACCCTAGGTTCGATCGCCCCCTCGGCTCCAGCCGAGGGCTTCAGCCCGCGGCGCCGCCGGTCGAGAGGGGCTGGGGTTCTTCCGCCGTGGCACCAGCCCACGGCGAACCCCGGCGATCGACCCGAGGTCGATCCCACGCCCCGGCGTTCAGCCGGGGCTCATCCCTTCGTCCGCGCGCTCCCGGCGGTTGAACCCTAGGTTCGACCGCCTCTATCGATCCTCGCCGGGGATCTCGAATCCCCGTCCCCGAGGTTCGTCATTTATCCGGATCGTGTGTTCATGTATACGCTACAATTAACATCACATAAAATCATAGAAGGGTTTATGATTTTACCTTTTGATTCGTTGTTCGGAGAAACGAAATCAAACACCTTTGAAGACCTTCAAATCTTCCTACGTATTCCTTGCACTCCGTTCGAACGTCGTGTGGGCGACGATCTATCGAACTCCTATGGATCTCCTTCAATTCTCTAGAACTATCAAATATTGATATTCTTGTCTTATGAATTATGAAGGCCATGTAGTGCTTTTATAGGCTACGTAGGGGATCTAAAGGAGGTGGAATATTGGGCTTCCAATATTGAAGATTAAATTGAGCCCAATGCTCAAGTCCATTAATCCTTATCAATATTAATTAATTTATTTTCCACTATATAAATTAATTGCACTCCCAATATTAAACCATATTATTTCAAATAATATTTCTCCGGTAGTATTATTTATTCCGTGTATTTAAGATTTAAATATCCATGAATAAAATTAATTTATTGCTAATTAATTTATTCATCTCTTATATCCGAGACTAGTACCGTTCAACCTTAATTATTATGCGGATTAAATCCACCTGCAGGGTTTACATAATAATTCCTTATGAACTCATCTCGGGGATATTATCAACCCTTCCGGGATACACTTTCCCGTCAAGTATTCACGGTATGTCATATATAAAATATAGCGACCCAACTCTTTGGAAAATCAAAGTCACTTATATTAAATATACATACCCGTAATAATATCGGGGATTAAGAATAAAATACTCTGAGATTTGAATTGATTATCCAAGGCAATCCTAATCAATAAATCTCAAGCGATCCGCCCAATACACCAAGTGTACAAGTGTGATAAAATAATTAAGATAAATTATTTTCTCTCTCACACAACGACTATACCGATGGATTGGTCCATGTCCATCTAGGTCGTGAGCAACTGTTTGAATAAATACGAGTAACTGATAGTATGATCTTCTGTGTGCCCATGCAACACCATACTAACTACAACGTATAAAATCCAGGACTATATTTTGCATAATTAATTAATAATAATTAAATGCAAATAATTGTTTATTAATTAAATAGGTTAAATGCTATGACCGGGAGTTTACCGATACTTAAATCTAGACATTAAGTACACAACTCCAACAATCTCCCACTTGTACTAAGGTCTAGTCGTTTCCTCCAAACTCTCGACTCCCATACTCATCACGTGCTTAAGTTTATACTTCTTAGAAGTATTATGTGAATGAGCAATCTAGGTTGTCGCTCTGAAGTTATCTTGGTGACTACTGCGTCGTCTCCCTAGACGATGACTCGAATCAGGTTGTACTTGCTCTATGTGTTATCATCACTTTTTGAACTTATGACTACTTCCAGTTTACCATGCACCGCTATACAATAGCCTTTGGTAAACCAAGAGTCATATCCAAGTCCAGAGGTCATCCCGGAACTTAACCAAAACTTCCGCTGCCTCTGAGGCTGCTATTCGGTTATGAGAGAGTCTGAGAAGCGTCCTGCTTATCACTCTTTCATTTCATGGTTCCACCTCTTTCTAAAAGTGAACACATAGCCTGATATCGACTTACACTGGTCTTTCTCTGATTTTTTGATCTGAGAAACTGTAATCCAAGAAGATTTCGCCTTGCTCCGTAAGCCAGTACTTTGAAAGTACTCTTACAGCATTCGAATATCCCTTATCCAGATTACTTTGATATCCTCCCACTATGCCAACCGCATAGTTGATATCAGGTTCTTGTTTTACAATATTGCATATATAAAGCTTTCCACGCTCAACGTGCAGGAAACTGCTTTGTCTTTATCTATCTCCTTCATGTGTTCAAGACACATACCCTTTAGATAGATGTATATTCTGTCTCTGAAAGGCAATAACCTTTCTCAGAAGTATGCATGTTTAAAACAAACCATAATCGTATAAGATATCTAGGAGAAGTACAATGTTCTTATCTAGAGATCGAAAGATCTCAAGAACATGCTCTAACTTCTACTCAATCTTATATCTCGACTCATTTAGACAACCATCATCTTATGTCTGATAATATCTTTACATTGTTGCCAATGATAAAATGTTATCTACATAAAATCTCCGAGAAACACCATTTTGTTTCCATTACGTCTCCAATACACCTTTCGTCTATGCTTTTTGATGAATCCATCAAATGGACTATCCCATCAATTTGCAAGTTCCACGATTTATAGCTTTGTTTCAATCCATAAATGGATTTACTAAGCTTGTACTCTAAATGATCTTGCCTCTTAACAATAATCCTCATTGTTTTCTAAGCAGGCACATTTAGATCTAGTACCGCACTTATGCAGAGCTTAGGGATCGATTTCATCTTTACTAGATCCAGAGTCCAAGAACTCTTCTAGTCTTATGAACATCTCTGGTTGTCTTAACAACCTCCCACTGCAATGGCGTTCTGGTGTATAACAGTAATAACATTAGGTGCAGTTAGTGGTTTACTATCACTCGGTTAGGCTGGTTTCTCAGTCTTTTCTTTTCCTCATTTTAAGTACCTTGTCAGTTAGGGCATTGTAGTTCATCTAATAGTCTCCCTCTAAGAACCGGGTGAGAACACCCCTCTGGTTCATAGTACTATTGAACACACAATACTTCGTTCATCTAGGATATCCTACAACCATATTTAATATGCCGTTGTCTCCAGGAATATCCATAGAACATAGGTAGTTCCGAATAAACTTGTCCTTTTACTATTAGAATTCTATTTCTTATCCCTGACACACCATGTCTACACTTCAGTGTATGGTGCAGTTCTTTGAGACTTAATCTCAATCTTTGATTTATGCTATGTGTTAATTAGATAGGTAATAGCCTCCGCGAATAAGTCGCAGGCTTTCAACAGATATACTTTGAAAGTTCCCCATAATAGCTTTGTGTCCATTGACTAGTCAAAACACTTTGCTTTTATGGCACATCAAGTATTCTAATCTATCTTTAAGTATTCCTAAAAGGAACTACTCATACCTTTCTAATTTACACATATGTCCGCATATATCATTTTTGATCATTCTTAATACTTGTCTGAATTCCATCCTTTATCCAGAAAGGTCCGCTTAGTTGTATTATCTTCCAAATTTAGTTCTTAGGTCGGAAGGTCCATTCCTTCAACTATAATTGATCAAATCAATTTCGACCTTTGAACCTTATTTGAATAAATATTACTAAGTACAAGAATTCACAAGTATAATGATTAATAAAGAAATATATCTAATAAGTAAAACAAGTCATACATCGGTTCGTCGCATCGTGGTAGACTAAGGATTTATCATTCATATATTGCTATCTAATGTACCAGAATAGATATCACCATTATTTCTTATCCAAACCATCAAATGATTAAAGAAATAAAATATCCATTGATAATAGAAATCTAGAACAAAAAGTTCTTTCTAAAGTAAAAGGTACATAAAGCAATAAACTTGAAATGAAATCCTATAATTATCAAAACAGATAAATGTCTTCCACTGCAACCGCTGCTTCCTCAACAGCTTCGCCCATGTGGACTCGAATTCTTCTTTTCTAAGTCGCCGGGTTTTCTGGAACCCCTGCATTTTAAATGCACATACCGTCAGTGGTTCCATATCTACACACCAGAATTCTGGTAGATAATACCGCTGACTATGTTTTACGACTAAAGAAAAATTCGTACCTTTGAGAGGACAAGATATAGACCCCCAGTACTCAGACTGCTTTCCTCGGGGATATTTGCCAGAAGGCTTCTTTATCCCACCCTTTGGTCCAAGTCCCTTAGGACTACTGGATCCCCTTGTCTTCTTCTCCTTTTCCTTATGTATGCCCTTAGGTTCGAAACCTTTGGCCTTGGCTATAAGAGCTTGCGATTGTCTCAACTCGTCTAAAAGATCTAGCATCTCAAAAACGTGTTCAAGCGTTTCCTCGAAGCAACTGACCTTTATGAGTATCCTCATCGCCTCTTTTCTAGCCTTTACATCATGTCTAAACATCAACTTGAGTTTTAGCATGACATCATGATTAGTGGCTAATGCAAGAGCACTATCCCACTTCTCAAAGTCAACTATTTCCTCATCAGTTGAGTTAATGGTAGGTCTAGGAGGACAAGTTTCGCTGAGTACATCTTTGTACTCCTTTACAGTCTGAGTAATGTCTAACTCTTTATTCCATCCAACACAGTATGGAACCAGTGCGTTGAATTCCTTAAGTATTAACGAAAGTGGATTCATAGCAATTCTCTAAACCTATAAGCACATATAAACAAACAATTAATTTAATATCCGATATTATCTCCCTAAAATAATATCATTAAATTACTAATTACATCTAAAATCCCATCAGGCAAGGCAAGCCACGTGGTGTGGACGTTTACCCACCCAAATGATTTAGTAATTAGATTTTCTTTGGTCATACATCGATTATAGCGTAACTTCGTGGGGAAGAATACTATAACGCGTATCTAAGTGTAAACCATTACTCAGCACCAAAGTACATCGTTTGGAATTGCTACATCACCGCAAGCCACGTGGTGTGGACGTTTACGATAATTTCACAACTCTTTACAATTACTTACAACTGTCTACATCAATTAATCCAAAATCCGTCAGTATAGCAAGCCACGTGGTGTGGACGTTTACTACACTAAGAGACTTTTATAATTGACTCCCAGTCACAAGATGCATTCGATTCTCGTAGATCAAGACGCGGAGAATCATAAGTGAAACTCAAAGTTTCTAACCAGTGATTCACCATGCGAACGACCCTATCTCTCATTAGATGAGGGAGCCGAGCAGACAATCGATCCATCTATCAAAGAATGGTACGAAGATCTCTAATTTGTGTCATCCACATGACCAAGTGGCTTTGGCTCCATTCCACTCCCCGGGGTGAGAATGAGTCGACTTGAAGTCAGTTTCAGAAAGACAAATTAGGCATTGTTTGATAAACTTGATCAATGTTTCTTGTAAAAGGAATTACAAGAATTCTCCTCCAATGACATATCTATATGAACTTCGAAAGCTCATAAATGTCACCAAGAGAACAGTAATGGAGACTACGGGAATGTTTCCATCCCCTCTCCCACTTAGCTTTTTACAACAAAGGGATACGCTATCTAATGCATAATTAAACACATAAGCATGCAAGCAAGTAATAAAGCACATATCACATAGTCAAATAATGCTAGGAAATTATTTCCCCGACTATCATGGCTTTACTCCTTCTTCATATGCATCTTCTAGTCTTCAGTCTTCGTTCTTGAATGCTCCATGTGACGAGAATATTAATCCCAATATTTAAATCTATTTATTTTTAATAAATCCAAAAGATACTTAATTCGAAAATTAAGTCAATCGAATAAATCAAAAATAAAATTAAATATTATTAATATTTCTATTTATTTATTTTCCTATCTAATTCTATTAAATCTCTAGAATAATCTATCCAAGTCAAACTTGGAATATTCTAGAAGACTTCTATAATAGAATAAGGAAATAAAATAAATTAGGACTCTTCTACTTTCCATGATTAATTAATTTCCATTACTATGAAATTCCCATAAAATAGGAATAATCAATTAGGAAATAAATCAATCCTAAATTAACTTTTATTCCTTTCCAATTTTATTAAATCTCTAGGATCCTATTCCAAGTAGAACTCGGAATACTCTAGAAGATTTCCATAATAGAATAAGGAAATAAAATTAATTCCAATTAATTCTTTTCCTAATCCATGAGAATTCCCAAAAATAGGAAAACTCAAATAGGAAAACTGAATTAATTCAGGAAAGTGAATCTTGGTAGGAGTAGCATGAGATCGGGAGACCCCACGCAACCCCCACCTTCGACCGGCCACCACCGGAGGAGCACCGCCGCCCAAACCAGCCACCAGCCGCCACCGTCGCCGGCGGCAGCCATAGCCGAGGGCGATCGGCCCCTCTCCTTGGGTCGATTGCTTGGGGTCGATCAAGGGGTTTGATCGATCCCCGGTTCTTCGTCCTCTTCGTCTTCTTCGTCACATGAGTTCTCCGGCGGTCGTCTCGGCATCGATCCAACGTAAATAAATTACAAGAATTAAATTACACTATCCGGTATCGATTCTATACATGAAATCGACCCTATACAATTTCCGGAAAACATAGAACGTAATAATAAATCCTAAATTCGGTCAACCCCCGAATTTTTACTATTACAAACATTCAACCACACAAAACGAATCTCGACATGTACGAGAGTTTAATAAACGAATAATCATGATAATTAATTAACACAATAATTAAATCCAACCATGATAGCCGGAAATCCCTGTAAGGTAGAACGATAACAGAAAATATACATGAACACGAAACCAAACGCTCTGATACCAATTGCTGGAAATCGATATCCCGGGCTATTAAAAATTGCGGAAAATAATAACCCGACCGAAATCCTTCATCGCCGGAGATCCGAACGCGAACCACCGCACGAGCCGAGGCCCGACCGAATACTCAGCGAGGCCCGAAGGCCGCGAGCACTCAGCCGAGCCCCCGCACGGGGCTCGCGATCATCTCCATGATGATCGCTGGGGATGCACGAGGCATCCCCGGGGCTGCTCGTAGCAGCCCCGCAGCGAGCTCACGGGCTCGCTGCTCGCGGGGGGGTTCGATCCTCCCCGCATCGCCGCTGCGGGAAACCCCGCAGCTTGATACGAGGCGCTGCGGGTAAACCCGCAGCTCACCCGGCGATCGAACCCTAGGTTCGATCGCCCCCTCGGCTCCAGCCGAGGGCTTCAGCCCGCGACGCCGCCGGTCGAGAGGGGCTGGGGTTCTTCCGCCGTGGCACCAGCCCACGGCGAACCCCGGCGATCGACCCGAGGTCGATCCCACGCCCCGGCGTTCAGCCGGGGCTCATCCCTTCGTCCGCGCGCTCCCGGCGGTTGAACCCTAGGTTCGACCGCCTCTATCGATCCTCGCCGGGGATCTCGAATCCCCGTCCCCGAGGTTCGTCGTTTATCCGGATCGTGTGTTCATGTATACGCTACAATTAACATCACATAAAATCATAGAAGGGTTTATGATTTTACCTTTTGATTCGTTGTTCGGAGAAACGAAATCAAACACCTTTGAAGACCTTCAAATCTTCCTACGTATTCCTTGCACTCCGTTCGAACGTCGTGTGGGCGACGATCTATCGAACTCCTATGGATCTCCTTCAATTCTCTAGAACTATCAAATATTGATATTCTTGTCTTATGAATTATGAAGGCCATGTAGTGCTTTTATAGGCTACGTAGGGGATCTAAAGGAGGTGGAATATTGGGCTTCCAATATTGAAGATTAAATTGAGCCCAATGCTCAAGTCCATTAATTCTTATCAATATTAATTAATTTATTTTCCACTATATAAATTAATTGCACTCCCAATATTAAACCATATTATTTCAAATAATATTTCTCCGGTAGTATTATTTATTCCGTGTATTTAAGATTTAAATATCCATGAATAAAATTAATTTATTGCTAATTAATTTATTCATCTCTTATATCCGAGACTAGTACCGTTCAACCTTAATTATTATGCGGATTAAATCCACCTGCAGGGTTTACATAATAATTCCTTATGAACTCATCTCGGGGATATTATCAACCCTTCCGGGATACACTTTCCCGTCAAGTATTCACGGTATGTCATATATAAAATATAGCGACCCAACTCTTTGGAAAATCAAAGTCACTTATATTAAATATACACACCCGTAATAATATCGGGGATTAAGAATAAAATACTCTGAGATTTGAATTGATTATCCAAGGCAATCCTAATCAATAAATCTAAAGCGATCCGCCCAATACACCAAGTGTACAAGTGTGATAAAATAATTAAGATAAATTATTTTCTCTCTCACACAACGACTATACCGATGGATTGGTCCATGTCCATCTAGGTCGTGAGCAACTGTTTGATTAAATACGAGTAACTGATAGTATGATCTTCTGTGTGCCCATGCAACACCATACTAACTACAACGTATAAAATCCAGGACTATATTTTGCATAATTAATTAATAATAATTAAATGCAAATAATTGTTTATTAATTAAATAGGTTAAATGCTATGACCGGGAGTTTACCGATACTTAAATCTAGACATTAAGTACACAACTCCAACAGGTGAGTCGCCGGACTCACCGCCCAGGGCTGCCGGAGCAGCCCCAGCGATCGCCTCGTGCGCGATCGCGAACCCCGCGATGGGGTTCGGCTAGGGTTTAGCCGCGGGTTCATCCCGCGGCGATACTCTTGTCGAGCCCGGTTCTTCGTGGCATTCGTTATCGGTTTCCGGCGACGGGATTTCGGTCGGGGTTATCGGTTCCGCAATTTTTGATACCCCGGGATATCGAATTCCAGCACGTTTATCAACTGCGTATTTTATTTTAGTCGAGGATTCATTTCATTAATCGGCTTAAAATTGAAAAAAAAATCTTTTTATAATCGTGAAGGCCTTGATAAGTCCCCGAGTCCCAATCATCTGAGCTTATCATATTTCAATCTTTTGAATTGTAAGTTGTTGTTATAACATCAGGAAAGTAAGAACAAACAAAGTAAGAGATGTAAATAAAGTGAATATGATAACGATAAACTTATTATAATTAGAAGTTAATGATAGATGTCATTTGAAATTACATTGAATTCAATAATAAATAATGTAAACAAAAAAAATTGCAACTCATTGATCAAAACGCGGTTAAAGATCTAACTCAAACAGGTCAGTTGGTTCTGGAATGTATTCTGTCAACCTACATAACACAAATATACATATATAAGTATACAAATAATTGTATTTTTAATATGATAATATTAATGTATAACCCAAAGAATATAAAGGAACACATAACATACTTCTTTCTATATGCAATGGCTTCTTCTACGTGATGATAAAACAACAATCGAGTAGCATCTGAGATATTACGAATAACAAACTCACCTGCAAAATGTTAAAATTCAAATCAGAACAACATTAAGAAAATAAACGATAGAATCAAGTCAAATGTAATAAAGTAATTGAAAATTCATTTACCTTTGTATTTGGCCGTAGAACAAAAATTGACGATAATAATCGGTTGGTAAAATATATCTTCTTTAAATGTGTCAACACATCCTTTGATTACATTAGAGAATGGACCAAATAGCAAGAAATTAATCTCGGTAAAACTGCAGATTGAAGAAAAGTACAATGATTCGATTAATTAGAACAAAATAAGTAAAAATACATTCAAACTACATTATAATACTTACTTCACATTACATATCACAAAACGAATGTAAGCATCACCTCCATTACTATCGCCATCCATATTGGTGTAATCAATGTCAACAACATGTCCAATTACATCTGTAAAAATGGAAAATAAATATTAGAAGCAAAACAACATTTAAATTAATAATAATAGAAATAATCTAGAAGATGTAATCAATCTTTGTGTCAGTTGTTACATACAAAAAAGTGGACATGTATCAGGATACGATGCTTCTGTGATTTTCTCAAGAGGAATAAACTTGTAAGGAGAAAGCGGAATTTCAAGATCTACATCAATTGTGATAGATGTATCTTCAAGAAATATTATCATCCTCGAATTATCCAAGATTGGATTAATAGCAGGGCTAGCGATAACCTCAAAAATTTTCACTACATAAGCAAGGCCTTCCCGAATATTTTCATCGAAAGTATTGATCAATGATTTGCTTACGGATGCATGAATGCGTGAGCCCTAGAACGAACAGCGTCATGTTATTTATTGTGTTAGGACTCAAATACATATAGAATTCATAACAAACAATGGGATATTGCTGCTGGAATTAAAATAGTCGTTTGGTTTAACAGATTTAAAAAGACAGGGTTTCAAGTAATTAGATTGAAAATAGAATGAATTAAATAGGAGTAATTAGATTGAAAATAGAATCAAACTGAGATGATAGTATCATAGACGGCGATTGTGAAAGTTCTAACCTGCATATCCATAAGTACAACTTCAATAGACAACGGAGTACCATTCAAATCTTTAGTAAACCACTTTCTTGTGCATCGAACGACAATTTTCCAATGTGTGAATCTTGTCAAGGTTAGTTGGGATATACGATGGGGTGCATCCATGATTTTGTTTTCAATACACGGAACTTTGATTTTGTTTTCAATACACAGAGTATCGGATAATGACTAATAAGTTAGGAGTAGTTTTACTTACATCTTTTGAACCGACGCATATGTAGATGGAAGTTTAATCGAATATTAATATTTAATAATATCATACATAAATAGATAAGAATTCACTTCCAAATAAATAAAATATATTTATAGGAAATATATTGAAAAACTACATCAGTTTGTTATATGAATCAAATTCGATTTGAACTAAATCTTTCGTTTAAAGTTAATATTTAAATTAATTCAAAAATAATACAATTGAAATTTTGTTTTAATGAGTGTTGGTTGGAAATACTGTATATTTTAAAAGTTGTACTAATTATTTTGAAAAATTATAATTAAGAAGATGAAAAAAAGAAATGTAAGAACAAAAGTGATTATTACGCACGTTAACTTCTTAAACTTTACCAATACAATATTATTACATTAATATTAGACTGTTGAAAGAAACAACGTGCTTGATAAACTATACAAACTATACAATATCAATTCCACGGGATAGGAGTATAAATATTCATCCCAATAAAGACTCCAAAAAGACTAAAGACTCCAAAAAGACTCCATCTTCAAAATCTTCTCGGAAGTCAGCTTCATCAAGGAAAGCGGGAGAGAATACACGCAGAGGATAAATTTTGAAGAGCATGATCACGGCTATGTATTTCATAGATAAAACCCTCGAAAGAAAACACCTACAAAGAACAAAAAATAAAAAATAATTATATTATGAATAATATTTAAAGCAAAAATAAAAATAATAATATGAATAATATTTAACGCAAAAATAAAAATATTAAATAGTTAAGTAATTAGTAAGATAACGCAAAATCATTTAATCATTAATCATACGTTACAAAAAAATATCAATTAAATATCTTCAAAAAAAGACATTTGTAAGTAAAAATTAAGAATTATATTTATCAATAGAAAACTTAGACTGGAGCCTGCAAAAAAAATTCAAACGATAGCAAATAATTATGAAAAGAATGTACAAAACTTACAAAAGTTTATGAATGAATTAAATAATTACAATGATCCCTGCAAAAACAAAAAACTAAATGCATACGATATATTATAAACGATAGAAGAAGAAGTAATTACGAATAGAATGGAAAAAATAAGAACTGATGATCAATGAATTAAATAGGATACTTACAATGGTCCCTGCAAAAGAAAAACAAACGAAATGCAACGGATATATTTATGAATCGAATAGAACAATCAAATAGTAAATACACTTACAATGATTCCTGCAAAAACAAAAAAAAATGGAGGTAATAATTAGGATAGTAATCAGGCCCAAAAAAATAATGAATGATGAAATGAAACCTGCAAAAAAGTGAGAGGTAGGGAGGAATGAGAATCGATAATGATCCATTTATAGGGAAGATTAGGGTTTGTAAGATGCTTCAGATTCGGCCAAAATTTTGAATTCAAATTTTCATTCAATTAGACGTATCCGCAATTATAGAATTTAAAAGATATGATTGCAATTAATTTTGGCCGGTATTATTGATTTACTTAAATTAAGGAGGTATTTTATAGTATAAAATAAATTATTAATATAAAGAATCGGTAATTATGTTGTTAGCGTTAATTTTGGCTGGTATTATTGATTTGCTTAAATTAAGGAGGTATTTTATAGTATAAAATAAATTATTAATATAAAGAATCGGTAATTATGTTGTTAGCGTTAAATTGTTACAGATTTGTTGCTATAATTAAGGACGCGTATTTGACTTTCAATGAATCATTACTAAACCGAGTTAATTATAGATTTAGGAAACAAAACCGGGTAATTTTATTAAATAAACCGGCCGAGTAAATTTGATTGAAAAATCAGATTTTCAATTTGAAATTGGGCCGTAGATTTCTCAATTTTTAAAATGATCCGACGCTTGAGAATTCGCCACGTCCCAAATTTGCTTCTCGATTTAAATATTGTATGACTAGTAAAACCTGCCCGTGCAATGCACGGTAATATTTATTGTTTTCATTTGATATTAAATAAAATACATAAAATTTAATATAAGTATTTTATATAATTAATTATAAATTTTATACTAATTAACATTTGATATACAATATATTTTTTTAATTAGTTTGTTTTTAAATTCAAAATTTATCAATTATTTATTACCTTCAACTATATTAAAAGTTAAAATGAATTAATTTCATGCTTCAAAATTTTATTTTTGGAAAATAAAGATTAATTACTATAGAAAAATTTAATTTATTGAATTTTGTATTACATTCAGATAAATATTGACATTATATTAATAACTTATTAATTTAATGTTATAATAAAAATTATTTATATGAACGTACAAATAAAAACTCTACGTGCTAAATATTTAATTTAATTTTTGTGGTTAGAAAAAAAAGATATTAAGTTCAATTTAATTTAATTTTAAAATATTGAATTTATAATAATAAAAATAATCAAGGGAAAAATGGCAATAAGGCCAATTTTCAACATTTTTTCGCCAATAAGGCTAATTTCCAATTTTCGTGTCAATTAGGCCATTTTGTGTCAATTAGGCCAAAAAAATATACCCGGAAAGACGAAACTACCCTCGACATATCCTACCCCACCCCAACCCCCCAAACCCCTAATCTACGCCCCCCCCCCCCCCCCCCCCCCCCAAACCACGATCGGGAAATCGACCAGCAGCTTCCGCCGCTTTCTACCCCGTCGACCCCACCGCCGCGACGCCGACGACCCCGCCCCCACCCCCACGGCCAGATCCTCCTCTCCTCTCCTCCCCCTCCGGTGCAGACCCTCGTGTATTCGACACAGGCGAGGTATCGGCGACGAGTTTCTCCGGCGCAGCCCGGTGAGATGGACGGAATTGCATCGGAGCAGCTGGTCGCGGTGGTTGTGCGACGACGAAGGAGGCGGGCTGCTGTGACGTCTACCTCATGCCCGACGCCCCGACCTCGAAGCTCCTCGCGTGCGTGTTCGTCGGGATCGGCCTCCTCGGGTGCTCCTGAGCAAGGCGGCCGACAACATCGTCGAGAATCAGAAGGTGCTCTTGGCTAGGGCGATCCACGTGGGAGACGAGTGCAGCCCCGACGAGATACTTTTATAAATTGAAGAAACCTCCAGACGAGGCTTAATATGCAGTTATACTGCTCGGAGTCAAATAGAGAACATTGGGCTGACATCGATGAATCAAAGAATTACACATCAATTTGAAATCTCCCATTTCTGTGAGAAGGTATATATAGTGTACAAAAATTCTAACAATTATTTTCACTATTGTTGAGTAGATATATTCAGTAGGTGGACTTGGCTTTAGGGCTGGCGAATCGAGTTTTATATTTTTTTGGTACAAAATCTGGCAATCTGCCCAGTGCACTGCCCTGCCATTTTACTTTTAATTTTTAATATTTTTGGTTGTTCGGTTCTCCAAATACAGATCAGTTTAAATTGCGGTCCTCTATTTCCATTTTGGTTGTTCCGATTTTGCAAGTTAATCGCATTTGGGGTGATGAATTGAAAGGTGCTACAGTATTTATTTCATGCTTCTTTTTCTTTTTTGTTGTGGGAATTTTAAATCTCAATATGAGTTTCTTAGAATTTTTATTTCTACTGTGAGTTTTCTGATATATTTGATGTTGAATGTTGAATCTATGTTTTTATCACGAGTTTTGTGTATTTTTTCATTCGAGTTTTATGTATTTTTATTTTACATTTAGTGTTAAAATATGACATTCAGTGTGTTTTTATGACATTCACTGTTATAATATGACATTCAGTGTTAAAATATGAAATTCAGTGTGTGTTAAAATATGACATTTAGTGTGTTAAAATATGACATTCAGTGTGTTCAGTGTTAAAATATGACATTCAGTGTTAAAATATGGCATTCAGTGTTAAAATATGACATTCAATATGTTCAGTGTTAAAATATGGCATTCAGTATTAAAATATGTCATTCAGTGTTAAAATAGGTCATTCAGTGTTAAAATATGACATTCAGTGTGTTCAGTGTTAAAATATGACATTCAGTGTGTTCAGTGTTAAAATATGACATTCAGTGTTAAAATAGGCCATTAAGTGTTAAAATATGACATTCAGTATGTTCAGTGTTAAAATATGTCATTCAGTGTTAAAATATGACATTCAGTATGTTTTTATTCAGTGTAATTTTATAACATTCAGTGTGAAACTCATGTCATTCAATGTTAATATATGACATTCAGTATGTTGTTATTCAGTGTAATTTTATAACATTCAGTGTGAAACTCTGGCATTCAGTGTTATTATGCTTCAATGTAAAAATTGGGCATTCAGTGTTAAACTATGACATTCAGTGTAGTGTGTTTTTATGACATTCAGTGTTAAAATATGACATTCAGTGTTAATTAAAGAAAAACCCCTATCTCTTTCCAAATTAGGTAGGGCATTTTCAAGGGCATTTTCTGTTATTAATCCTAAAACTTTTATTGGGAAAATGATAGCCCAGCTTATATACTGTATTACTTTGCCTCTACTGAGTTACTTATAAGAGATACAAAGAAAAAAAAAAAGAATGACAAGCTTACCAAATTCCATCAAAGGCCATATTTACATAGAATGTTCTAACCTATTTTAATTCGGATATGGCTCATTTAAAGAAAATATTTCAGTACATCATACTTACACAACTTGCATTTAAAGGTAGAAGTTATAAACAAATGATTCGAGTTCGTATTCGGTCGGAAAATGCGCTCGAATACACTTAAACGGCAATCACAATTCACACGAGTTAAACAAAAAACACTATAAATCTCAACATAATAAAGTGAAAAACAGGCTCCACGAGCAGCCTCCAGAAGCCTGCATCAAATAAAACATCATTAGAACAAACCAACTGCTTAGGAAAGAAATATAATAACTCAATTTTTTAGACAAGTGATACCATCGTGTAGTAAGCAAACCCTCAACACCAACAGGACCAAGAGCAAGAATGCGATATGTACTAATTCCAACCTATCATGTAACAAGAAAAAAATGCATCATTCGATAACAGTGAACAACATGCTACTATACAGCAAACATTACATAGCATATATATATATACCTCTGCGCCTAATCCAAAACGGAAGCCATCGCAAAACCTTGTGCTTGCATTATGAAAAACAACAGCACTAGAAATTCGAAACAACCGATATTAGTAGGTTCTCAATTCGCTCATTTTTGGAATTAGTTTCAAAATCTCATTTTGCAATGTTATGAAATGACACCTTTTCATTTTAAGGGATCATGGGGAAAATGATTTGGCAATTGTAGGACAAACAATTCACCTGCTCACTACACAACCACTAATTCCGTTTTTTACCATTGATATGGACTTCACCTGCTCACTACACGACCACTTCTTGAAAAACTCCTCGCCGGTCTTAAAATCCCTCGCCTTTATACGTCTGTACTACGATCCCCATCGTCACCTTGTCAGGTTCCAGATTCTCTTCGTTCATCAAATCCAACCACTTCATTGCTTTCTCTCTAAGACCTCCTTTTCTATACACGTCAATCAAGTTTCCATCCTACAACTAGTTATATCACATCACACAAGAATTGATGGAGTTGTATTCTAAATGTCTAGTTTAGTGCAAATACGGAACTTCTTATCTATACCTTAATTCAAGATATGACTCAAGCATGATTGCATTTAATGCAATAGTCCTTGATGTATACGTTGTAGACAGTATGGCGTGAGGAGACACGCGGAAGATCATACTGTCGGTTACTCGTATACTATCGAACAGTAGCTCACGACTTAGATGGACAGGGACAATCCATCGGTACGTCGTAGTGTGACTGGTAGATAGTCGGTCTTGACTATCATGTTACACTCGTACACTTGGTGTATTGAGCAGGACCACGGGAGGGCGTTCGATTTATACTAATCGATGTAATCGAACTAGACCTCAGATATTACGGATATGTGAGTTCTTAATCCCTATATAATTATAGGTGTGTGTGTCCAATGCTCGGTTCTTTGATGTGCCAATGAGTGAGATTAATTGGTTAGTCAATATTCTCGGTAGATTGGGAATCGGTATTGTACACACGGCATGCTATAGATTATAGACAGGAAACCGTGTCCCATTTATTGGGTTGATGATGTCCCCGAGATGAGCTCATAAAGTTTATCATGTAAACCCTGCAGGTGGATTCGTTCCACATGATAATAAGGATGAGTGGTACTAGTCTCGGATAATAAGAAATGAATTAATTTAATTATTAGTAATTAATTAATTCATGGACATGCGATATCTTAAACACGGGGAAAATCATATATGTAATACGGCGGGAAAATTATTGACGGAATAATTTGAATTAATTAATTGGGAAATCATTTATAATTTTATAGTGGAATTAATTATAAATAAAATTGTGGAATTTAATTAAGGTTTTCTTTTTGGGACACCAAGTTAATTAAATTGCAATTTAAGCCTAATTAATTAATTGCCTATGGGTCCCTAGTGTGGCCTATATAAAACCCTCGTCTCTCTTCTCTAAACCTACAAAACGCCGCTATAATTAATTATGTGGAGAAATTATTTTGTTAGCGCAATTATTCTCTTCTCCGCTTAATTAATTTAGATTAGCGCAGTGTTTTTCTTTTCTGTAGAAATTAATTTGCTAGCGCAAATATATTTTCTGGATACAGAATAGTTTTTCTTTTCTGTAGAAATTAATTTGCTAGCGCAAATATATTTCTGGAGACAGAATAATAAAAACGTGAAAAGGAGGGTTTGAGAGAGAAGAAGAAGAGAAACTCCAAGCGGATCGATGCCCACACATCGGCTGGAGCAAGAGGGCTAGGATACACGCTAGAAGACTCGAGGTATCTGTCAATTCGGCTTCTCCGAATCACGCGACAAAGGTATATGAAATCGAAACCCTATTTCCGCAATTATTCGATTTCTTTCTCGTTGAAAATACATCGGATGTAAGATCGGGTTCCGGATCTCGTGGATCGTACTCCTCGATTACTGGGGGTTCTAGGACCTCCGGATCGGTAGTCGGAAGAGGAAAAACGACCCGGAAACGAGCCCGGAACAGCAGGTCGCGCTGCTGTTCGCGTGACAAACGGCGACCGCCGTTTTAGAAACGGTGACCGCCGTTTCGCTGATTTTCGGGCAGCGGCTGCTGCCTGAGGTAGATCAGCTCCGGTTCGCGCGGTTGTCCTTCGGGGCAATGGCTGGGCGTGAATCGGGACACGGGGTGTTACGTGAACAGAGTAACGGACCTGGAGGTCGACTGGGATCGTTCAGATGTTCGAGTGATCGAACGAACGCATCCCGGGTAGTCGATTTCCAACAATTGGTATCAGAGCCGGTTTTGTCGATTCGTTGTATTTTTGCGAGATTTGTTTTGCAGGTTCGAACCCGGTTATTATGGCCAACGTTGTGATTGTATGTTGTGCTTTAATTTGTGGTTTTGATTAAACTCTCGGGCTTGTCGAGATTGATTTTGTTTTGGAAAAACGATGCTTGTTTGTAATAGATAAAAACGACGGGTTGAGTCGTTAGGTTTATTTATTTTTCGTTGTATCCGGGACATGTATAGGGTCGATCACCTTGTATAGGATCGATGCCGGATTTAGTAAGTTTATTCTTGTAATTTTTCTTACTAATTTTGGTGGATCGAGAAGAGATCAAAGCCCGGAGAAACGAGGATCGAGGAGAGCGAACCGGCAACGGGCAGCCATCGAACACACCCCGTGTTCGCGACGGGCAGCAGCGGGGCTGGGGTTCGTTCGACCCCACGGACGACTCAACGAGGCTCGAGACGAGGCTCCAGTGGGAGGAGTTCGTCTCTTGACCCTCGAGCGAGTCGGTGGTGGACCGAGATCGAGACGAGCAACGAGATGAAGTTCCAAGAGACGTGCATTGAAAAATATTTAAGGCCATAATAATCGGGGCCACGTTAATTGCTTTTTATGTGATTTACGTGTTTATTATTATGCTTAAATTATTTACGCATGTTATCCCTTATCGTAAAATACTAAGTGGGAGAGGGATTGGAAACAATCCCGCGGTCTCCATTCTCTGTTTTGAATGTGATGTGTATTGACTTACGAGTTGGCTTTAGTGTCATCCTCCCTATCGGATAAAGTCGATACACGGATATCACTGGATCAAAATTCGAATTTAAAATCCACTTATAAAATTGAACAATTATATTTCTCAAACGCAATGCCTAATCTGTCATTCAAAGACTAATTTCAACTCGACTCATTCTCACCCCGGGGAGTGGAATGGAGCCAAAGCGCTTGGTTATGTCGATGTCACATATTAGAGACTTTCGAGTCATTCGATGACTAGATCGATTGTCTGATTGGCTCCCTCACTTTGTGAGAGATAGGGCTCAATTGCATGATTGATCGCTGATTAGAAACTTCGAGTTTCACTTACGAGATATCAAGCTTTGATTAATAAAATTGTGAAATTTAATAAATGTAAGAGTCAATTAACAAAGTTTTTTGTTTTAGTAAACGTCCACACTATCGTGGCTTGCTAAATGGAAACGGTACTTTGGGTTAATTAAGATTCTATGAAATTTAAATAAGTGAGATTCAATTAATAAAGTTGTTTGTTTTAGTAAAAGTCCACAAGAACGTGGCTTGCTAAATGGAAACGGAACTTTGGGATTAATTGAGGCTCGACAGTTATAGAAAGTCGTGGAGGACCGCATGTCAACGTAAACGTCCACAAGAACGTGGCTTGCGGTGGACATGTAGTTCCCGAGCGGTGGACTTAGTACTGAGAAATGGTATACACTTAGGTAAGCTTTATAGTATCCTCCCCATCGGAGTCACTGCTATGATGATGTACGACCGAAGTGAAATCCAATCATAAAATCATTTGGACTGGTAAACGTCCACAAGAACGTGGCTTGCTATGTCTGGTGAGATTTTGGAAATGATTGGTAGTTTAATGATATCACTTGAGGGAAATGATATCGAATTAAACTCATTGTTTGTTTTATATGGTATTATTCCCATTAAAAGTCAACAAACTCACTGAACCTGATTTTATAGATTTGAAAAGAAACTTGGACATTGTCCTAACTGCAGAGGAGTATAAATATGTACTCCAAGTCAATTGACCTGCTGAACCAAATGATGCTTCCACTACTGAGGAAAGGAAGCTCATTGGAAATGGATCAAGGCTATGAGATGACGCGGAGCAACATTATGACTTTCATGTCAAATGTGCTGCGACATCAGGATCATGCCATGACTATTACCTATGATATGATGCTTAACCTCAAGAAGTTTTTGGTTATCAGGACAGGACAGCCAGACAAAGTGAAATGAGGCAACTCATGACGGCCATCATGTCGGAAAGAACGCCCGTGAGGGATCACGTTCTTAGAATGATGGGCTATCTTAATGAGATAGAGATTCTAGGAACAATTATCAATGGGGTAACCCAGGTTGATTTTGTGCTCCAGTCTCTGCCGAGAAGTTTTGAGCAGTTCCGCCTAAAATATAACATGGATAAGAGGTCTTATTCAATGGCGGAGCTCCTGGTTGAACTTCAAGCGGCTGAGGGAATCTTTAATGGCTCTCAAAACACTTGTGGCTGAGAAATTGGCTCTTCCTAGGCCTTCGGGCGGCAAAAGGAAGAAGAAGAAAATACGGAAACCCAGTGGGCCTAATATATCTGGACCACGGAATGGGAAAAGCAAGCCCAAGGGGTAAGTGCTTCCGTTGTAAGCAGTTTGGATACTAGGAGTTTGATTGTCCTCTCAAAGCAACTAGAAGTTAACTTCTCCTTAGTCACCGAAACATGTTTAGTGGTGTTATCTACCAGTACCTGGTGTGTGGATACGGAAACCACTAATCATGTCTGCATTTAAATGCGGGAGTTCCAGGAAACCCGGAGACTTAGAAAGGAAGAAGTAGTAACCTACATGGGCAATAATGTTAGGTAACAGCCGTTGCAGTGGGAGATGTTAAATGTTTTAACGGTAGGATTTTAGTTATAATAAATTGTCTTTATGTGCCGGTATTTAGAAAGAATTTTCATTTCGGATTTCTAAATTGGTTTAGAATGGATATTCCGTTTCTTCTGATAGTTTTATACCTATCAGAGTAGGAAACGGGGATATTATCTATTCTGGTACATTGATAGACAATTTAATACTGAATCCGTATTCTTCCACGATGCAACACACCGATGCTAATAACACATTGTCGAACCCCAATAAGAGTAAAAATCCTTCTAGGATGAATCAAATGTACTTATGGAATCTTAGGCTAGATCATTTTAACTTGAGTACGATTCAAAGGGTGAAAGCTGATGGACTACTCAGCTAGGTTGAAGGAAAGGACTTTCCAACCTTCGAATCATACTTGGAAGTTTTAATGACCAAGCAACCCTTTACGGTTAAAGGGAAAAGATCCAAGAAAGTACTAGAGTTGATTCGCTCTGATATATGCAGACCTCTTTGAGGAGTAAGGCATGCTTATCAGAAAATGGGATTAACTCCCAACAGACTACACCATTTATGCCTCGGCAAAATAATGTGTTGTAAAGAAGGAATAGGACTCTTATAGATATGGGAAAGTAAACAATAAGTTATTCAGAGTTACCTAATTCGTTTTTGGGATATGGCTTGGAAACAGCGGCGTTTATCCTGAACTTGATTCCTTTGGAAACTTGTACAGATATTCGGCTGTTTATAATATACCCTAAGAAAATGAATTGAGATATGTAATATAGTCCAAAGGACCAGATGTTCGTTGATTGAATCAACGATTCGGTTCTTAGACATGGACTATATGTATATGCAATATCGCAAGCCCAAGAGTAGAGTAATACTTAAATATGCTTAGAGGGACTGATTAAGACTTAGAACCAGCCTAACTGAGTAGTTCACTACTATAATCTTTAGTCACTAAAGATACACCGGAGCGTTGTCGTAGTGGGAGGGTTGTTAGACAACCCAACAGGTTCATGTTTATAGGTGAGTCCTCGGACTTGTTACCTAGAGAACATGAAGCCGAACCCTGGATCTATGACGAGACGCTGAAAGATCAAGATGCTCAGTCTTGGCAAAAGTCGATCAGGATTCTTTTGTCTTCACATGGAAGATGGAAGTCAAGACAGATTTTCTAAATCGAAGTCTTGACGGGGCCATCTGTGTGGGACAGCCAAAGAGATTCATCGAAAAGAGCCAAGAGCATTCGGTAAGCAAGCATAATCAATCTTAGGATTGAAGGAAGCTTCAAGATCTTGGACACATGCGGACCTATGAGAGAATCCATTTCATGGATTCATTTAAGGCATGTTTAGGTCCTGTGTGTAATAAAGAAGTGACAGAAAAGATGTGGTGTTTTCTCATTCTTTATGTAGACGACATCCTTCTGAATTGGCAACAATATGAAAGAAGTTATCAGACATAAAGGGATGGTTGTCCGAGTAATTCAATGTAAGAGACTTAGGAGAAGTCGGGAATGTTCTTGGGATCAAAGTTATAAATGATCGCCAGAAAAGAACATAGAACTTATCTTGAGTCTCATACTTAAATACAATTCTTACTCGTTGCAGCATACATAATTCCAAGAAAGGTCTTCACCTTTTAGATGTGGAATTCATCTATCTAAGGTTTTGTGTCCGACACAATAAAGGAGATAGATGAAGAGTAAGCAGTTCCCTGCACCTTAATGGTGGGAAGCTTAATGTATGTAATGCTATGCACGAGACTGATATCTGCTATGCCGTGGGCATGGTGGTGAGATATCATAGTAATCCTAGAAAGGATCACTCGACTGATGTAAAGAACATGTTTAGGCTCCTGCAGAGGACCAGGAATTATGTTCTGAGTTACAAAGCAGTCAAGTTGTTTCCTTTGGATTACATAGAATTGAATTTCCAATCAAACAGGGACAGTTGAAAGTCGAAGTCAGGCTATGTGTTCTCACTGTGAAGTGGAGCAGTCACATGGAAGAATGTAAAGCAGCAATGCATTACGGACTCTATCATGGAAACTGAAAGGATAACGGCCTCTGAGGCAGTTAAAAGGTCAGTGTGGCTCCAGAACTTCCTAAGGGACACTTAGATGTGGTTTCTAGTTTACCCAAAGCTATTTTGAATAGCGGTATTGGCAAACTTGAAATGCCACGAGTCCACTGTGGGAGATAACACGTAGAGCGCAAGTACCACCTGATTCGAGAGATCGTCTAGTAAGACGATGCAGTTGTCACCTAGATAGCATCAAGAGGATTGCCTGGTAAACCCGTTCACAGAGGCACTTCCAGCGAAAGCGTTGGGTAGGCGTGATGAGGTTATGGGAATCTGATGTTTGGGAGAGGGCGACTAGACTTTTAGTATAAGTGGGAGATTGATGGAGTTGTATTCTAAATTTCTAGTTTAGTGCAAATACGGAACTCCTTATCTATACCTTAATTCAAGATATGACTCAAGCATGATTGCATTTAATGCAATAGTCCTTGATGTATACGTTGTAGACAGTATGGCGTGAGGAGACACGCGGAAGATCATACTGTCGGTTACTCGTATACTATCGAACAGTAGCTCACGACTTAGATGGACAGGGACAATCCATCGGTACGTCGTAGTGTGACTGGTAGATAGTCGGTCTTGACTATCATGTTACACTCGTACACTTGGTGTATTGAGCAGGACCACGGGAGGGCGTTCGATTTATACTAATCGATGTAATCGAACTAGACCTCAGATATTACGGATATGTGAGTTCTTAATCCCTATATAATTATAGGTGTGTGTGTCCAATGCTCGGTTCTTTGATGTGCCAATGAGTGAGATTAATTGGTTAGTCAATATTCTCGGTAGATTGGGAATCGGTATTGTACACACGGCATGCTATAGATTATAGACAGGAAACCGTGTCCCATTTATTGGGTTGATGATGTCCCCGAGATGAGCTCATAAAGTTTATCATGTAAACCCTGCAGGTGGATTCGTTCCACATGATAATAAGGATGAGTGGTACTAGTCTCGGATAATAAGAAATGAATTAATTTAATTATTAGTAATTAATTAATTCATGGACATGCGATATCTTAAACACGGGGAAAATCATATATGTAATACGGCGGGAAAATTATTGACGGAATAATTTGAATTAATTAATTGGGAAATCATTTATAATTTTATAGTGGAATTAATTATAAATAAAATTGTGGAATTTAATTAAGGTTTTCTTTTTGGGACACCAAGTTAATTAAATTGCAATTTAAGCCTAATTAATTAATTTCCTATGGGTCCCTAGTGTGGCCTATATAAAACCCTCGTCTCTCTTCTCTAAACCTACAAAACGCCGCTATAATTAATTCTGTGGAGAAATTATTTTGTTAGCGCAATTATTCTCTTCTCCGCTTAATTAATTTAGATTAGCGCAGTGTTTTTCTTTTCTGTAGAAATTAATTTGCTAGCGCAAATATATTTTCTGGATACAGAATAGTTTTTCTTTTCTGTAGAATTTAATTTGCTAGCGCAAATATATTTCTGGAGACAGAATAATAAAAACGTGAAAAGGAGGGTTTGAGAGAGAAGAAGAAGAGAAACTCCAAGCGGATCGATGCCCACACATCGGCTGGAGCAAGAGGGCTAGGATACACGCTAGAAGACTCGAGGTATCTGTCAATTCGGCTTCTCCGAATCACGCGACAAAGGTATATGAAATCGAAACCCTATTTCCGCAATTATTCGATTTCTTTCTCGTTGAAAATACATCGGATGTAAGATCGGGTTCCGGATCTCGTGGATCGTACTCCTCGATTACTGGGGGTTCTAGGACCTCCGGATCGGTAGTCGGAAGAGGAAAAACGACCCGGAAACGAGCCCGGAACAGCAGGTCGCGCTGCTGTTCGCGTGACAAACGGCGACCGCCGTTTTAGAAACGGTGACCGCCGTTTCGCTGATTTTCGGGCAGCGGCTGCTGCCTGAGGTAGATCAGCTCCGGTTCGCGCGGTTGTCCTTCGGGGCAATGGCTGGGCGTGAATCGGGACACGGGGTGTTACGTGAACAGAGTAACGGACCTGGAGGTCGACTGGGATCGTTCAGATGTTCGAGTGATCGAACGAACGCATCCCGGGTAGTCGATTTCCAACAATTGGTATCAGAGCCGGTTTTGTCGATTCGTTGTATTTTTGCGAGATTTGTTTTGCAGGTTCGAACCCGGTTATTATGGCCAACGTTGTGATTGTATGTTGTGCTTTAATTTGTGGTTTTGATTAAACTCTCGGGCTTGTCGAGATTGATTTTGTTTTGGAAAAACGATGCTTGTTTGTAATAGATAAAAACGACGGGTTGAGTCGTTAGGTTTATTTATTTTTCGTTGTATCCGGGACATGTATAGGGTCGATCACCTTGTATAGGATCGATGCCGGATTTAGTAAGTTTATTCTTGTAATTTTTCTTACTAATTTTGGTGGATCGAGAAGAGATCAAAACCCGGAGAAACGAGGATCGAGGAGAGCGAACCGGCAACGGGCAGCCATCGAACACACCCCGTGTTCGCGACGGGCAGCAGCGGGGCTGGGGTTCGTTCGACCCCACGGACGACTCAACGAGGCTCGAGACGAGGCTCCAGTGGGAGGAGTTCGTCTCTTGACCCTCGAGCGAGTCGGTGGTGGACCGAGATCGAGACGAGCAACGAGATGAAGTTCCAAGAGACGTGCATTGGAAAATATTTAAGGCCATAATAATCGGGGCCACGTTAATTGCTTTTTATGTGATTTACGTGTTTATTATTATGCTTAAATTATTTATGCATGTTATCCCTTATCGTAAAATACTAAGTGGGAGAGGGATTGGAAACAATCCCGCGGTCTCCATTCTCTGTTTTGAATGTGATGTGTATTGACTTACGAGTTGGCTTTAGTGTCATCCTCCCTATCGGATAAAGTCGATACACGGATATCACTGGATCAAAATTCGAATTTAAAATCCACTTATAAAATTGAACAATTATATTTCTCAAACGCAATGCCTAATCTGTCATTCAAAGACTAATTTCAACTCGACTCATTCTCACCCCGGGGAGTGGAATGGAGCCAAAGCGCTTGGTTATGTCGATGTCACATATTAGAGACTTTCGAGTCATTCGATGACTAGATCGATTGTCTGATTGGCTCCCTCACTTTGTGAGAGATAGGGCTCAATTGCATGATTGATCGCTGGTTAGAAACTTCGAGTTTCACTTACGAGATATCAAGCTTTGATTAATAAAATTGTGAAATTTAATAAATGTAAGAGTCAATTAACAAAGTTGTTTGTTTTAGTAAACGTCCACACTATCGTGGCTTGCTAAATGGAAACGGTACTTTGGGTTAATTAAGATTCTATGAAATTTAAATAAGTGAGATTCAATTAATAAAGTTGTTTGTTTTAGTAAACGTCCACAAGAACGTGGCTTGCTAAATGGAAACGGAACTTTGGGATTAATTGAGGCTCGACAGTTATAGAAAGACGTGGAGGACCGCATGTCAACGTAAACGTCCACAAGAACGTGGCTTGCGGTGGACATGTAGTTCCCGAGCGGTGGACTTAGTACTGAGAAATGGTATACACTTAGATAAGCTTTATAGTATCCTCCCCATCGGAGTCACTGCTATGATGATGTACGACCGAAGTGAAATCCAATCATAAAATCATTTGGACTGGTAAACGTCCACAAGAACGTGGCTTGCTATGTCTGATGAGATTTTGGAAATGATTGGTAGTTTAATGATATCACTTGAGGGAAATGATATCGAATTAAACTCATTGTTTGTTTTATATGGTATTATTCCCATTAAAAGTCAACAAACTCACTGAACCTGATTTTATAGATTTGAAAAGAAACTTGGACATTGTCCTAACTGCAGAGGAGTACAAATATGTACTCCAAGTCAATTGACCTGCTGAACCAAATGATGCTTCCACTTCTGAGGAAAGGAAGCTCATTGGAAATGGATCAAGGCTATGAGATGACGCGGAGAAACATTATGACTTTCATGTCAAATGTGCTGCGACATCAGGATCATGCCATGACTATTACCTATGATATGATGCTTAACCTCAAGAAGTTTTTGGTTATCAGGACAGGACAGCCAGACAAAGTGAAATGAGGCAACTCATGACGGCCATCATGTCGGAAAGAACGCCCGTGAGGGATCACGTTCTTAGAATGATGGGCTATCTTAATGAGATAGAGATTCTAGGAACAATTATCAATGGGGTAACCCAGGTTGATTTTGTGCTCCAGTCTCTGCCGAGAAGTTTTGAGCAGTTCCGCCTAAAATATAACATGGATAAGAGGTCTTATTCAATGGCGGAGCTCCTGGTTGAACTTCAAGCGGCTGAGGGAATCTTTAATGGCTCTCAAAACACTTGTGGCTGAGAAATTGGCTCTTCCTAGGCCTTCGGGCGGCAAAAGGAAGAAGAAGAAAATACGGAAACCCAGTGGGCCTAATATATCTGGACCACGGAATGGGAAAAGCAAGCCCAAGGGGTAAGTGCTTCCGTTGTAAGCAGTTTGGATACTAGGAGTTTGATTGTCCTCTCAAAGCAACTAGAAGTTAACTTCTCCTTAGTCACCGAAACATGTTTAGTGGTGTTATCTACCAGTACCTGGTGTGTGGATACGGAAACCACTAATCATGTCTGCATTTAAATGCGGGAGTTCCAGGAAACCCGGAGACTTAGAAAGGAAGAAGTAGTAACCTACATGGGCAATAATGTTAGGTAACAGCCGTTGCAGTGGGAGATGTTAAATGTTTTAACGGTAGGATTTTAGTTATAATAAATTGTCTTTATGTGCCGGTATTTAGAAAGAATTTTCATTTCGGATTTCTAAATTGGTTTAGAATGGATATTCCGTTTCTTCTGATAGTTTTATACCTATCAGAGTAGGAAACGGGGATATTATCTATTCTGGTACATTGATAGACAATTTAATACTGAATCCGTATTCTTCCACGATGCAACACACCGAAGCTAATAACACATTGTCGAACCCCAATAAGAGTAAAAATCCTTCTAGGATGAATCAAATGTACTTATGGAATCTTAGGCTAGATCATTTTAACTTGAGTACGATTCAAAGGGTGAAAGCTGATGGACTACTCAGCTAGGTTGAAGGAAAGGACTTTCCAACCTTCGAATCATACTTGGAAGTTTTAATGACCAAGCAACCCTTTACGGTTAAAGGGAAAAGATCCAAGAAAGTACTAGAGTTGATTCGCTCTGATATATGCAGACCTCTTTGAGGAGTAAGGCATGCTTATCAGAAAATGGGATTAACTCCCAACAGACTACACCATTTATGCCTCGGCAAAATAATGTGTTGTAAAGAAGGAATAGGACTCTTATAGATATGGGAAAGTAAACAATAAGTTATTCAGAGTTACCTAATTCGTTTTTGGGATATGGCTTGGAAACAGCGGCGTTTATCCTGAACTTGATTCCTTTGGAAACTTGTACAGATATTCGGCTGTTTATAATATACCCTAAGAAAATGAATTGAGATATGTAATATAGTCCAAAGGACCAGATGTTCGTTGATTGAATCAACGATTCGGTTCTTAGACATGGACTATATGTATATGCAATATCGCAAGCCCAAGAGTAGAGTAATACTTAAATATGCTTAGAGGGACTGATTAAGACTTAGAACCAGCCTAACTGAGTAGTTCACTACTATAATCTTTAGTCACTAAAGATACACCGGAGCGTTGTCGTAGTGGGAGGGTTGTTAGACAACCCAACAGGTTCATGTTTATAGGTGAGTCCTCGGACTTGTTACCTAGAGAACATGAAGCCGAACCCTGGATCTATGACGAGACGCTGAAAGATCAAGATGCTCAGTCTTGGCAAAAGTTGATCAGGATTCTTTTGTCTTCACATGGAAGATGGAAGTCAAGACAGATTTTCTAAATCGAAGTCTTGACGGGGCCATCTGTGTGGGACAGCCAAAGAGATTCATCGAAAAGAGCCAAGAGCATTCGGTAAGCAAGCATAATCAATCTTAGGATTGAAGGAAGCTTCAAGATCTTGGACACATGCGGACCTATGAGAGAATCCATTTCATGGATTCATTTAAGGCATGTTTAGGTCCTGTGTGTAATAAAGAAGTGACAGAAAAGATGTGGTGTTTTCTCATTCTTTATGTAGACGACATCCTTCTGAATTGGCAACAATATGAAAGAAGTTATCAGACATAAAGGGATGGTTGTCCGAGTAATTCAATGTAAGAGACTTAGGAGAAGTCGGGAATGTTCTTGGGATCAAAGTTATAAATGATCGCCAGAAAAGAACATAGAACTTATCTTGAGTCTCATACTTAAATACAATTCTTACTCGTTGCAGCATACATAATTCCAAGAAAGGTCTTCACCTTTTAGATGTGGAATTCATCTATCTAAGGTTTTGTGTCCGACACAATAAAGGAGATAGATGAAGAGTAAGCAGTTCCCTGCACCTTAATGGTGGGAAGCTTAATGTATGTAATGCTATGCACGAGACTGATATCTGCTATGCCGTGGGCATGGTGGTGAGATATCATAGTAATCCTAGAAAGGATCACTCGACTGATGTAAAGAACATGTTTAGGCTCCTGCAGAGGACCAGGAATTATGTTCTGAGTTACAAAGCAGTCAAGTTGTTTCCTTTGGATTACATAGAATTGAATTTCCAATCAAACAGGGACAGTTGAAAGTCGAAGTCAGGCTATGTGTTCTCACTGTGAAGTGGAGCAGTCACATGGAAGAATGTAAAGCAGCAATGCATTACGGACTCTATCATGGAAACTGAAAGGATAACGGCCTCTGAGGCAGTTAAAAGGTCAGTGTGGCTCCAGAACTTCCTAAGGGACTTAGATGTGGTTTCTAGTTTACCCAAAGCTATTTTGAATAGCGGTATTGGCAAACTTGAAATGCCACGAGTCCACTGTGGGAGATAACACGTAGAGCGCAAGTACCACCTGATTCGAGAGATCGTCTAGTAAGACGATGCAGTTGTCACCTAGATAGCATCAAGAGGATTGCCTGGTAAACCCGTTCACAGAGGCACTTCCAGCGAAAGCGTTGGGTAGGCGTGATGAGGTTATGGGAATCTGATGTTTGGGAGAGGGCGACTAGACTTTTAGTATAAGTGGGAGATTGATGGAGTTGTATTCTAAATGTCTAGTTTAGTGCAAATACGGAACTCCTTATCTATACCTTAATTCAAGATATGACTCAAGCATGATTGCATTTAATGCAATAGTCCTTGATGTATACGTTGTAGACAGTATGGCGTGAGGAGACACGCGGAAGATCATACTGTCGGTTACTCGTATACTATCGAACAGTAGCTCACGACTTAGATGGACAGGGACAATCCATCGGTACGTCGTAGTGTGACTGGTAGATAGTCGGTCTTGACTATCATGTTACACTCGTACACTTGGTGTATTGAGCAGGACCACGGGAGGGCGTTCGATTTATACTAATCAATGTAATCGAACTAGACCTCAGATATTACGGATATGTGAGTTCTTAATCCCTATATAATTATAGGTGTGTGTGTCCAATGCTCGGTTCTTTGATGTGCCAATGAGTGAGATTAATTGGTTAGTCAATATTCTCGGTAGATTGGGAATCGGTATTGTACACACGGCATGCTATAGATTATAGACAGGAAACCGTGTCCCATTTATTGGGTTGATGATGTCCCCGAGATGAGCTCATAAAGTTTATCATGTAAACCCTGCAGGTGGATTCGTTCCACATGATAATAAGGATGAGTGGTACTAGTCTCGGATAATAAGAAATGAATTAATTTAATTATTAGTAATTAATTAATTCATGGACATGCGATATCTTAAACACGGGGAAAATCATATATGTAATACGGCGGGAAAATTATTGACGGAATAATTTGAATTAATTAATTGGGAAATCATTTATAATTTTATAGTGGAATTAATTATAAATAAAATTGTGGAATTTAATTAAGGTTTTCTTTTTGGGACACCAAGTTAATTAAATTGCAATTTAAGCCTAATTAATTAATTGCCTATAGGTCCCTAGTGTGGCCTATATAAAACCCTCGTCTCTCTTCTCTAAACCTACAAAACGCCGCTATAATTAATTCTGTGGAGAAATTATTTTGTTAGCGCAATTATTCTCTTCTCCGCTTAATTAATTTAGATTAGCGCAGTGTTTTTCTTTTCTGTAGAAATTAATTTGCTAGCGCAAATATATTTTCTGGATACAGAATAGTTTTTCTTTTCTGTAGAAATTAATTTGCTAGCGCAAATATATTTCTGGAGACAGAATAATAAAAACGTGAAAAGGAGGGTTTGAGAGAGAAGAAGAAGAGAAACTCCAAGCGGATCGATGCCCACACATCGGCTGGAGCAAGAGGGCTAGGATACACGCTAGAAGACTCGAGGTATCTGTCAATTCGGCTTCTCCGAATCACGCGACAAAGGTATATGAAATCGAAACCCTATTTCCGCAATTATTCGATTTCTTTCTCGTTGAAAATACATCGGATGTAAGATCGGGTTCCGGATCTCGTGGATCGTACTCCTCGATTACTGGGGGTTCTAGGACCTCCGGATCGGTAGTCGGAAGAGGAAAAACGACCCGGAAACGAGCCCGGAACAGCAGGTCGCGCTGCTGTTCGCGTGACAAACGGCGACCGCCGTTTTAGAAACGGCAACCGCCGTTTCGCTGATTTTCGGGCAGCGGCTGCTGCCTGAGGTAGATCAGCTCCGGTTCGCGCGGTTGTCCTTCGGGGCAATGGCTGGGCGTGAATTGGGACACGGGGTGTTACGTGAACAGAGTAACGGACCTGGAGGTCGACTGGGATCGTTCAGATGTTCGAGTGATCGAACGAACGCATCCCGGGTAGTCGATTTCCAACAAGAATGAATATTACTTGTAACCGAGCAACTTCACCCAATTGCATTCCTAAGACACCTTTGTCCCATCCTGCAAAAGAGGCAATGTGCACTTCAAATTAACACCCTAAATTAAGCACACATATTCCTTTGACGATGAACTATGAATCGCAACAGTATACTTAACAAGGGAAATAGGTTGAACACTATCGAGTTTCCTAACACCAATCACCGCGCTTTACGATTCATTACTAAAATAGTCCTATCAACTTTCAATAGCAATCGATCACGATCATCCGCGAGAAAAATAAATCAATCTCCGAGTTTTTATTAACAGAAATTAGTTTTGCATCGCTAAAAAAATACCTCTGATAACTTTGCCCTTTCCGATTGGGAATGTGAAAGGCTGCTGACCTGTAATCGAGTGGTGGGAGACGATGGCGCAGCCGCTCTGGCTGGCGATGACGAACGACGTCCAGCGGCGGGTAGATCGGGATTGGGGCGGAGGAAAGCATGATCGTGGGATTCAGTGTGGCGTCGGGACGGTTTGTTCTCCGGCAAGGCGCGACGGTTCAATGTCTGCGGACAGCGAGGTGCGACGGCGGCGTCATGTGTGGTGGTGGCAGCCGATGAAATTCGAAGTCCTCCGCCACCATCAGATTTAAGAATTCACCACCGTAGTTAGTTGTACGCGAACAGGAAGAGAAGAGAGGAAAGGGGATTGGGGCTAGGATTTGGGATTGGGATTCGAATGAACTCGTGTTGGGAGAGGTGGAATTTAAGAAAGGGTAGCAGTGTCTTTACACATTTTAAGCGGCCTAATTGACACACGTAATTTCTGGAAAGCCTTATTGGCGAAAAAATGTTGAAAAATGGCCTTATTGCCATTTTTCCCAATAATCAAATAATAAAAAATAAAAAATTAAATAATTAAACAAACTTAATGGATCTTAACTGAATTGACTTTAATTTATAACTGAATTTAATAAATCTGAACTGAAGTAAAATGAAGCGAATTGAGAATAACTTAAGCGCTTAATGAGTCTGGACTGAAGTAAAGTGAAGTGAACTAAGAATAATTACCAAACAACTTTACTTCAGTTTAGTTTAGTTTAGATCCATTAAGGCATGTTCTTTTAGACTGAAACTGTCTAATCTTAACTGAACTGACTTTAATTTATCTGAACTGAACTTAATAAATCTGAACTTAAGTAAAATGAAGCAACTGAGAAAACCTAAAGCGCTTAATGAGTTTGAACTGAAGTATACTGAAGCGAACTTAGAATAACTACAAAATAACTTTACTCCAGTTCAGTTTAGTTCAGATCTATTCGGGCCTGTTCATTTGGACTGAAACTGTCTGATCTAAACTGAACTGAATTTAATAGGTTTCAACTGAATTAAAATGAAATTAAGTTCAATTTAATTTTATTTTAAAATATTGTAATAATAATATACTAATATTAAATTAAATGACCGAATCGGTGTAAAATTAATAATTATTATCTGAACTGAACTTAATAGGTCAAAACTGAATTGAATAAATCTAAACGGAAGTGAAATGAGAATAAGTCTAAAAGACATATATTGAATTTAATTTTAGTCATAAATGAATGTGCTGGGATTCGATGTCCCGGGCTATCAAAAATTGCGGAACCGATAACCCGACCGAAACCCCGTCGCCGGAAACCGATCACGAACACCACGTCACCGGAGTCCGACGAGGGAATCGCCGCGAGGGCGAAACCCTAGCCGAACCCATGCGATCGCCGGGCTGCACCGGCAGCCCCGGGCGGTGAGTCCGGCGACTCACCGCCATCGCCGAAGGTGGGGGGAGCCACCAGCCGCGGCGCCAGCCCGCGGCAGTCCCCCCGGCGATCGAGCTAGGGCTCGATCGCCCCCAGCCGCGGCATCCAGCCGCGGCTTCTCCTCGTGCGCCACCGCCGACAAGGGAGGACCGGGGAGGTCGTCTGCCGTGGCGCCAGCCCACGGCGACTCCCCAGCGATCGACTTCACGTCGATCGCATGCCCCGGCGTCCAGCCGGGGCTTCCCCTTGCCGCGGTACCGGCGGTCGAAACCCTAGGGTTCGACCGCCCCTCGTTCGATCCCCACGGGGATCCAACGATCCCCGTATCTAGGTCTCGACGATTTCCCGGATCGTCTTGTTCATGTATATATCACGATTAACGAACACATAATCAAAGAGGGGTTTTTAGATTATGTTACCTCAATTCGTTGTGCGGAGAAACGAATTAAACGTTGATGACCTTGCGATCTTCCTACGTATTCCTTGCACCTCTTTCGAACGTCGTGTGGGCGACGATCTATCGAACTCCTATGGATCTCCTTCAACTCTCTAGAACTATCAACTATTGATATTCTTGTCTTATGATGTTATTAATTATGAAGGTCATGTAGTGCTTTTATAGGCTACGTGGAGGTAGAATATTGGGCTTCTAATATTGAAGATTAAATTGAGCCCAATGCTCAAGTCCATTAATCCTTATCAATATTAATTAATTTATTTTCCACTATATAAATTAATTGCACTCCCAATATTAAACCATATTATATCAAATAATATTTCTCCGGTAGTATTATTTATTCCGTGTATTTAAGATTTAAATATCCATGAATAAAATTAATTTATTGCTAATTAATTTATTCATCTCTTGAATCCGAGACTAGTACCATTCATCCTTAATTATTGTGCGGAACAAATCCACTCATGAGGTTTACACAATAATTCCTTATGAACTCATCTCGGGGATATTATCAACCCTTCCGGGATACACTTACCCGTCAAGTATTCACGGCATGTCATATATAAAATATAGCGACCCAACTTAACCGGTAATTAACCCAATAATTAAATCGGTTAATTCCTTTGGAAAATCAAAGTCTCTTATATTAAATATATACACCCGCAATAGTATCGGGGATTAAGAATAAAATACTCTGAGATTTAAATTGATTATCCAAGGCAATCCTAATCAATAAATCTCAAGCGATCCGCCCAATACACCAAGTGTACAAGTGTGATAAAATAATTAAGATAAATTATTTTCTCTCTCACACAACGACTATACCGATGGATTGATCCATGTCCATCTAGGTCGTGAGCAACTGTTCGATTAAATACGAGTAACCGGTAGTATGATCTTCTGTGTGCCCATGCAACACCATACTAACTACAACGTATAAAATCCAGGACTATATTTTGCATAATTAATTAATAATAATTAAATGCAAATAATTGTTTATTAATTTAATAGGTTAAATGCTATGACCGGGAGTTTACCGATACTTAAATTTAGACATTAAGTACACAACTCCAACAGAATGAACTAAACTGCATTTAATAGGTATGAACTGAACTGAATTGAATTTAATATGTATGAACTGAACTGAAATCAATATATTTGAACTAAAGTGAATTTAATAAATTTAAATTGTTAAAATAATTGTTTATATTTCAACAATCTTCTTACTCAGATCAATTTCGTTAAAAATATAGACAAAAAAAACTTGAAATGGTTTTTCAATAATATTTTCATTTGTTTTTAAATCATATAACCTGTGTAAATTATGAATGGTAAATAATTGAGTAGTTAAAAAATTTTAATTGTTAAATAATTTTTATTTTTTTTCAATTGTCTCTCTAGTCATTTATTTTTAAATTCAAGTTTTAGAAGTTTATAAACTATTCCAGGAAAATTCAATTGATAAATAATTAATTTTTTGTGTTTGAAACTATATTTTATTCTCAATATATATACGGTCTAAATAAATAAAATATTTATAACTTATTAAAGACATGTTCTTTAATACTCAAAATAAATGAACTGAAAAGAACTAAACTACATAGGCCTAAATTGAACTAAACTTAGCTTAAAAAGTGTGAAATAAAGTGTGAATAAGTCTAAAAGAACATGTTCTAAATCATTATCAACATTACGTGTTGGAAATCGATATCCCGGAATTAATAAATTTAAATAAAATTAATTAAATAAATTATCTAATTAATTCCGACCGAAATCCTTTGGAGATCGAATATCCGGATTGTCCAAATTGCAGAACCGACAACCCAATCGAAATCCCGATCGCCGGAGAAACCACGAACACACCACGTGACCCGGGGCACGACCAAACACCACACGCGGGAAACCCCGCGTGCGTCCAGCCGAGCCCCCGCGTGGGGCTCGCGGTTACTCATAGCAACCGCTGGGGCTGCTCGTAGCAGCCCCGCTGCTCACGGGGATGGGGTCCCCGTACGAACGCACGGGCTGCTCCCAGCAGCCCGCTAGGCACGCCCCGGATGCGATCCGCATCGCCCGCTGCGGGAACTCCTGCAGCTCGCAGCAATGCCGTCCGGGGAGATCGAGCCCAGCTCGATCGAGCCCAGCTCGATCGAGCCCTCGGCTCCAGCCGAGGCTCACGCCCGGCAGCCCCTTTAGGCGAGAATCCATGAGCCGCCGGCGGTCCGGTGGTTCGACCACCACCGCCCGGTTCAATCTCACTTATGGGGTTCGTCCCTCGGATCTTGGTTCAAGGTATTTTCACGATAATTAAACGATAAAATCATAAAGAGGGTTTTACGATTTACCTCGTTCTCGTTGTTCGGAAAAACGAAGAACTCAATTTGACGACCTTGAGATCTTCCCACGTATTCCTTGCACTAGCTCGGTTGCGTGTGGGCGACGATCTACCGAACTCCATGGATCTCCCTCTCTACTTTCTCTCTCTAGAATTGTGATCTTCAAGTTATGAGAATAGAGAAGACCATGTAGTGCTTTTATAGGCTACGTAGAGGATCTTAAGGAGGTGGAATATTGGGCTTCCAATATTAATGATTAAATTGAGTCCAAGCCCAAATCTATTAATCCATTAATATTAATTAATTCTATTTTCCACTATATAAAATTAATTGCACTCCCAATATTAAATCATATTATATCAAATAATATTTCTCCGGTAGTATTATTTATTCCGTGTATTTAAGATATAAATATCCATGAATAAAATTAATTTATTTCTAATTAATTTATTCATCTCTTATATCCGAGACTAGTACCATTCAACCTTAATTATTATACAGAACGAATCCACCTGCAGGGTTTACATAATAATTCCTTATGAACTCATCTCGGGAATATTATCAACCCTTACGGGATACACTTTCCCGTCAAGTATTCACGGCATGTCATATATAAAATATAGCGACCCAACTTAACCGGTAATTGACCCAATAATTAAACCGGTCAATTCCTTTGGAAAATCAAAGTCACTTATATTAAATATACACACCCGCAATAGTATCGGGGATTAAGAATAAAATACACTGAGATTTAAATCGATTATCCAAGGCAATCCTAATCGATAAATCTCAAGCGATCCGCCCAATACACCAAGTGTACAAGTGTGATAAAATAATCAAGACAGATTATTTTCTCTCTCACACAACGACTATACCGATGGATTGGTCCGTGTCCATCTAGGTCGTGAGCAACTGTTCGATTAAATACGAGTAACCAATAGTATGATCTTCCGTGTGGGCCCGACACACCATACTAACTACAACGTATAGAATCCAGGACTATAATTTGCATATATTTAATTATAAATAATTAAACGCAAATAATTGTTTATTTAATTAAATAGATTAATGGCAATGGATCCTGAGTTTCCGTTACTTAAATCTAGACATTAAGTACACAACTCCAACAATCTCCCACTTGTACTAAGGTCTAGTCATTTCCTCCAAACTCCTGACTCCCATACTCATCACGTGCTTAAGTTGTACTTCCAAGAAGTACTATGTGAATGAGCACTCTAGGTTGCCGCTCTGAAGTTATCTTGGTGACTACAGCGTCGACTCCCTCGACGATGACTCGTATCAGGTGGTACTTGCTCTATGTGTTATCTTACACTTATGGACTTGTGACTTCTTACCATTTGCCATCGCACCGCTATTTACATAGCCTTTGGCAAATTAAGAATCACATCTAAGTCCCAGAGATTATCCCGGAGTTATGCCAAAACTTCCGCTGCCTCTGAGGCCGCTATTTGGTTACCCATGGCAGAGTCCGAAAAGCATCGTGCTTATCACTCTTCCATGTTAAAACTCCTTCTCCTTCAATAGTAAAACACATAGCCTGATATCGACTTACACCGGTCCTCATTCAATTAGAAATCTAAGAGAATGTAATCCAAAGGAAATGCTCGTCTGCTTCGTAGTCTAGAACAGTACTTCGAAAGTACTTTTACAGCAGTCGAATATCCTTTCTAGGAATACCTTGATATCCTCCCACTATGCTAACCGCATAGCCGATATCAGGTTCTCGTTTTCAACATCGCATTTATCAAGCTTTCCACACTCGAAGTGTAGGAAACCGCTTTCATTGCTTCTATCTCCTTTTGTGTTTTAAAACACATATCCTTAGATAGATGCATTCCGTCCCTGAAAGGTAACGAACCTTTCTCGGAATATTGCATGTTAAAACGAACCATAATCATATATATGTAAGATGTCCAGGAGAAGTGCAATGTTCTTTCCTAGAGATCCAAGAACTCAAGAACATGTCCAACTTCTTCCTATATCTTTCATATTGATTTATCTAGACAACCTCATTTTATGTCTTGACAACATCTTTACATTGTTACCAATGATAAGAATGTTCTCTACATAAAACCCGAGAAACACCACCTTGTTCCATCACGTTTCCAATACACATGATTCGTCTATGCTTTGATGAATCCATAAAATGGACTATCTCATCAATTTGCAAGTACTACGAACTCAATGCTTTGTTCCAATCCATAAATGGATTAACTAAGCTTGTACTCTAAATGATCTTGCCTCTTAGCAATAATCCTTATTGCTTTCCAAGAAGGCACATTTAGATCTAGTACTGCCTCCATGTAGATCCAGGGATCGATTTCATGTATACTAGGTCCAGAGTCCGAAAACTCTCCTAGTCTTATGAATATCTCCGGTTGATCCACAACCTCCCACTACAACGGCATTACGGTGTATAAACAGTAATAACAGTAGGTGCAGTTAGTGGTGTACCGCTACTCGGTTCAGTTGGTTCTCAGTCCTTATCGTTCTCTCTCATTTCAAAGTATCACGTCACTTTGGGCTTGTGGTTCATCATATAGTCTTTCTCTAAGAACCGGGCGTTAGAACTTATAACGTCCCTCTGGTTTATAGTACTATTGAACACACATCTTTTGTTCTTCTAGGACATTCTACAACCGCATTGAATGCGCCGTTGTTTCCAGACATATCCATAGAACATAGGTAGTTCCGTATAACTCATGCTTTTACTATTTCTATAAGAGTTCCATTTCTTGTTTACTACACACCATTTCTACACTACAGTGTATGGTGTAGTCATTTGGGATCAAATCCCAATCTCTGATCAGTATGCCTATGCATTCCTCAGACAGGTACTTGCCTACGCGATCAAATCGCAGGCTACAAATGGATATACCTTTGATGGTTCTCCGCAAATGCTTAGTGTCCATTGACTTGTCAAAACACTTGCTTTTGTGGCACATCAGGTATTCTAATCCATTTCTCGAGTAATCATCAAATGAAGTACTCGTACCTTATTGTCTGAGTAGACATAGGTCTGCATATATCAGAGTCAATCAATTCTTATACTTGTCCGGATCTTATATCTTATATCCAGAAAGGATTGCTTAGTCGTATCATCTTCCAAATTAGATTCTTAGGTCGGAAGGTCCACTCCTTCAACTAAATTGATCAAATATCAATTTTCGACCTTTGAACTTCTTATTTGAATAAACACGACTTAGCATAAGAATCCACAAGTGTAATCGATTTAATAAAGAAATCTCTTATTAGTAAAACGAGTTATGTACTACGGTTCGTTGCATCGCGGTGGACTTAGGATTCATCATTTATATATTGCTAGCTAATGTACCAGGATAGATAATATCTTTATTTCTTCTTATAACCATCAAATGATTAAAAGAAATAAAATATCTATTCATTAGAAATCCAGAACAAAGTTCTTTTTAATATGAAAGGTACATAAAAGCAATAACCCAAAATGAAATCCTATAAAATGTCCTCCATTGCAACAGCTGCCTCCTCTACAGCATTGCCCATGTAGACTACGATTTCTTCTTTTCCAAGTCGTCGGGTTTCCTGGAACCCTTGCATTTAAAATGCACATACCGTCAGTGGTTCCATATCTACACACCAGGTTCCGGTAGATAATACCACTGACTATGTTTTACGACTAAAGAAAATTTCGTACTTTCTTTGAGAGGATAATCAGACTTCCAGTACCCAGACTGTTTGCATCGAGAACACTTGCCTATTGGCTTTCTCGTCCCATCTTGTGGTCCATGTAACTTATGACCACTGGGTTTCTTTGCTTGCTATTCCTTTCCCGCGATTTTGCCCTTAGGTTCAAAACCTTTGGCATTGGCTACAAGAGCTTGCGATTTCCGTCTCAACTCGTCTAAAAGGTCAATCATTTCAAAAAACGTGTTTAAGCGTTTCCTCGAATGACTGGCCTTTATGAGTATCCTCATCGCTTCTTGTCTAGCCGCCTATGTCATGTCTAAACACCAACTTGAGTTTGAACATGATATCATAATCAGTGGTCATTGCATAAGCATTCCCACTTCTTAAAATCAGTCCTTTCCTCATCAGTTGAGACATTAATAGGCTCGGGAGGACAAAGCTCACTGAGTACAAACTTGTACCCTTCAACAGTTTGGGCAATGTCTAGATCTCTATTCCAATCATTACATTCAGGGACCAGTGAGTTTAAAATCCTTAAGTATCACAGAAAGTGGGTTCAAAGCCATTTCCTAATCTATGAGCACATATAACAACAAACAATTTATTTAATATCCGATATTATCTCCCTTAAATAATATCATTAAATCACTAATCACATCTAAAATCCCATCAGATATGGCAAGCCACGTTTGTGTGGACGTTTACCTATCCAAATGATTTAGCAATTAGATTTGCTTCGGTCGTACATCAATTATAGCGTTACTTCGTTGGGAAGAATACTATAAAGCGTACCTAAGTGTAAACCATTACTCAGTATCTAAGAAGATTGTTTGGGATACGTATATTCACCGCACGCCACGTTTGTGTGGACGTTTACGTTAACATACGCTCCTTCACTCCCTTCTATAACTGTCTACATCAATTAATCCAAGATCCCATTCAGTATAGCAAGCCACGTTTGTGTGGACGTTTACTACACCAAAAGATCTTTATAATTGACATCCAATTACTTGAATCATTCGATTTTTGTAAATCAGGATGCGGAGAATCATAAGTGAAACTCGAAGTTTCTAACCAGTGATTCACCATGCGAACGACCTTATCTCTCATAAATGAGGGAACCGAGCAGACAATCGATCTAGTCATAAATGACACGAAAGTCTCTAATTTGTGTCCTCTACATGACCAAGTGGCTTTGGCTCCATTCCACTCCCCGGGGTGAGAATGAGTCGACTTGAAATCAGTTTTGGAAAGACAAATTAGGCATTGTTTGAGAAACTTAATCAATGTTTCTCGTAAAAGGAATTACAAGAATTCTCCTCCAATGACTTGCCTATACGAACTTCAAAAGTCCATAAAAGTCACCAAGAGAACAGCAATGGAGACCATGGTATTGTTTCCAATCCCTCTCCCACTTAGCTTTTTATAACAAAGTGATACGCTATCTAATGCATAATTAAATACACATAAGCATGCATACATGAAATAAAGCACATAGAATATTATCACATAATCAAAATAATACTAGAATATTATTTTTCGACTATTATGGCTTTATCGCATCTCCGTATGCTTCTTCTAGTCTTTAGTCTTCGTTCTTGAATGCTCCATGTGACGGGAATATTAATTCCAATATTTAAATCTATTTATTTTTAATAAATCCAAAAGTTACTCAATTCGAAAATTAAGTCAATCTAATAAACTAAAAAAAAAAATTAAATCCTATTAATATTTTTATTATTTTTATTTTCCTTTTCTAATTCCATTAAATCTCTAGAATCCTATCCAAGACCCACTTGGAATATTCTAGAAGATTTCCATAATGGAATAAGGAAATAAAATAATTTAGGACTCCTAATCCTTCCAAATTAATTACTTTCCTTTTCTATTAAAAATTCCATAAAGGAATAATTAAATAAGGAAAAATTAATTAAGGACTCTTAAAACTTTCCAAATTAATTATTTTCCTAATCCATTAAAAATTCCATAAAGGAATAATTATATAGGAAAAATATATTAATTATAAATTTATTCCTTTTCCTATTCCATGAAAATTCCCAAGAATAAGAATAATCAATAAGGAAAAATAAATTTATTCTTTTCCTATTCCATGAGAATTCCCAAAAAAATAGGAATACTCAAAATTGGAAAACCGAATAATTTAGGAAAGTTGATCTCGGTTAGGAGTAGCACGGAGTGGGGATCTCCGCACCACCCCCAACCGATCGATCGAGAGCCGAGAGAGCATCGCCGCCGCCCATCCCAGCCGGCCCGCCCCCGTTGCCGGCGGCATCGCGGACGAGAGGCGCGCGGGCAGCCCCCTTCCCTCACGGTCGATCGATCTTCATGGGGTCGACCATGGGGATTGGTCGATCCCGGAGTTCTCCCTCTCATCGTCTCCTCCGTCACATTTTTCCGGTCGTCGTTTCGTCCTCGATCCAACGTAAAATAAATTACAAATTTATTACTACGCTATCCGGCATCGATTCTCTACATGAAAACGACCTCAAACAATTTTCGGAAAAATAAGAACAAGCATTCACCACACAAGAACGAATCTCGACATCACCGAGAGTTTAATAATCAAGAGCAATATTATGGACATTAATTAACATAATTAAATCTAGCCATAATAATCGGAAACCCTGCAAGGTAGAACAATTTATCGAAAAATACCATGAACTAAAACCAACGCTCTGATACCAATTGTTGGAAATCGATATCCCGGAATTAATAAATTTAAATAAAATTAATTAAATAAATTATCTAATTAATTCCGACCGAAATCCTTTGGAGATCGAATATCCGGATTGTCCAAATTGCGGAACCGACAACCCAATCGAAATCCCGATCGCCGGAGAAACCACGAACACACCACGTGACCCGGGGCACGACCAAACACCACACGCGGGAAACCCCGCGTGCGTCCAGCCGAGCCCCCGCGTGGGGCTCGCGGTTACTCATAGCATCCGTTGGGGCTGTTCGTAGCAGCCCCGCAGCGAGTCCTCGACTCGCTGCTCACGGGGATGGGGTCCCCGTACGAACGCACGGGCTGCTCCCAGCAGCCCGCTAGGCACGCCCCGGATGCGATCCGCATCGCCCGCGTGCCCTCTGCGGGAACTCCCGCAGCTCGCGGCGATGCCGTCCGGGGAGATCGAGCCCAGCTCGATCGAGCCCTCGGCTCCAGCCGAGGCTCACGCCCGGCAGCCCCTTTAGGCGAGAATCCATGAGCCGCCGGCGGTCCGGTGGTTCGACCACCACCGCCCGGTTCAATCTCACTTATGGGGTTCGTCCCTCGGATCTTGGTTCAAGGTATTTTCACGATAATTAAACGATAAAATCATAAAGAGGGTTTTACGATTTACCTCGTTTTCGTTGTTCGGAAAAACGAAGAACTGAATTTGACGACCTTGAGATCTTCCCACGTATTCCTTGCACTAGCTCGGACGTCGTGTGTGCGACGATCTACCGAACTCCATGGATCTCCCTCTCTACTTTCTCTCTCTAGAATTGTGATCTTCAAGTTATGAGAATAGGGAAGACCATGTAGTGCTTTTATAGGCTACGTAGGGGATCTTAAGGAGGTGGAATGTTGGGATTACAATATTAATGATTAAATTGAGCCCAAGCCCAAATCTATTAATCCATTAATATTAATTAATTCTATTTTCCACTATATAAAATTAATTGCACTACCAATAATAAACCATATTATATCAAATAATATTTCTCCGGTAGTATTATTTATTCCGTGTATTTAAGATATAAATATCCATGAATAAAATTAATTTATTGCTAATTGATTTATTCATCTCTTATATCCGAGACTAGTACCATTCAACCTTAATTATTATGCGGAACGAATCCACCTGCAGGGTTTACATAATAATTCCTTATGAACTCATCTCGGGGATATTATCAACCCTTACGGGATACACTTTCCCGTCAAGTATTCACAGCATGTCATATATAAAATATAGCGACCCAACTTAACCGGTAATTGACCCAATAATTAAACCGGTAAATTCCTTTGGAAAATCAAAGTCACTTATATTAAATATACACACCCGCAATAGTATCGGGGATTAAGAATAAAATACACTGAGATTTAAATCGATTATCCAAGGCAATCCTAATCGATAAATCTCAAGCAATCCGCCCAATACACCAAGTGTACAAGTGTGATAAAATAATCAAGACAGATTATTTTATCTCTCACACAACGACTATACCGATGGATTGGTCCGTGTCCATCTAGGTCGTGAGCAACTGTTCGATTAAATACGAGTAACCAATAGTATGATCTTCCGTGTGGGCCCGACACACCATACTAACTACAACGTATAGAATCCAGGACTATAATTTGCATATATTTAATTATAAATAATTAAACGCAAATAATTGTTTATTTAATTAAATAGATTAATGGCAATGGATCCTGAGTTTCCGTTACTTAAATCTAGACATTAAGTACACAACTCCAACAATCTCCCACTTGTACTAAGGTCTAGTCATTTCCTCCAAACTCCTGACTCCCATACTCATCACGTGCTTAAGTTGTACTTCCAAGAAGTACTATGTGAATGAGCACTCTAGGTTGCCGCTCTGAAGTTATCTTGGTGACTACAGCGTCGACTCCCTCGACGATGACTCGTATCAGGTGGTACTTGCTCTATGTGTTATCTTACACTTATGGACTTGTGACTTCTTACCATTTGCCATCGCACCGCTATTTACATAGCCTTTGGCAAATTAAGAATCACATCTAAGTCCCAGAGATTATCCCGGAGTTATGCCAAAACTTCCGCTGCCTCTGAGGCCGCTATTTGGTTACCCATGGCAGAGTCCGAAAAGCATCGTGCTTATCACTCTTCCATGTTAAAACTCCTTCTCCTTCCATGTTAGATTAATGGCAATGGATCGTGAGTTTCCGTTACTTAAATCTAGACATTAAGTACACAACTCCAACATTACGGACATGCACTTTTGGATTGAAACTTAGTGAATTGGCCTAAACTGGACTAAATTGAACTTAATAAGTTTGAACTAAACTAAACTTAAATTTAATTTAATTTAATTTTAAAATATTGAAATGATAATAATAAAAATAATGAAATAATACATAATTAAAAATTAAATGAATAATCTTAATATATCTAAACTTAACTTAATTTATTTGAACTTAACTAAACTTAATGAGTATGTCTGTTAAGGACCTATTCTTTTGGACTGAAACCGTCTAAACTAAATTTAACTGAATTTAATAGGTTTCAACTTAATTAAACTAAAACTATGTTCAATTTAATTTCATTTTAAATATTAAAATAATAATAAAATAATAATATAGACCAATGAATTCATCTTTTGAATCATACAAAGCGTTTAAATTATGAATGGTGAATAGTTAAATAGTTTATCATTCATCTTTAAAATTATATAACTATGTAAATTATGAATAATGAATAGTTGAGTAGTTAAAAAAATTAAATTGTTAAATAATTATTTTGTTTGTATTTAAACTATCTTTGTAGTCAATTCTTTTTTCAAATTCATGTTTAGAAGTTTATAAACTATTGTAAGAAAATTAAATTGATAAATAATTAATTTTTTGTGTTTGAAAATATAATATTTATATAATATTCAACAAACTGAACTGAATTTAATAGGTTTCAACTTAATTAAACTAAAATTAAGTTCAATTTAATTTCATTTTAAAATATTAAGATAATAATAAAATAATAATATCAGTTGAGACCAATTAAGTTCAGTTTGATTAATCTTTTGAATCATATAAAGCGTTTAAATTATGAATAGTGAATAGTTAAATAGTTAATCATTCATCTTTTAAATTATATAAATCTGTAAATTATGAATGGTGACTATTTAAGTAGTTAAAAAAATTAAATTGTTAAATAATTATTTTGTTTGTATTTAAACTATCTTTGTAGTCAATTCTTTTTTCAAATTGTTTAGAAGTTTATAAAGTATTGTAAGAAAATTAAATTGATAAATAATTAATTTTTTTATTTGAAAATATATCTCAATCTCAATGAATATACGGTCTCCATATATTAAATATTTATTACTTATTAAAGACATGATCTTTAATACTCAAAATGAAACAGAACTAAACTACGTCTGAATTGAACTGAACATAACTTAATAAGTCGGAAATAAAGTGACTTGTGAATAAGTCTAAAAGAACATGTTCTAAATCATTACCAACATTATTTCTTGAAATGAAACTGACTAAATTGAATTAAACTGAATGAATTGAACTTAATAAGTCTCAACTAACTAAATGGAAATTAATTTTAATTTAATTTAATTTTAAAATATTGAAATTATAATAATAAAAATAATGAAATAATATAAAAATTAAAAATTAAATGAATAAACTGAACTTAATGGGTCTGAACTGAACTTAATACTTTATCTCAACTTAACTGAACTTAATGATTCTGAACTGAAGTAAACTGAAGCGAACTGAGAATAACTCCAAAATACTTTTACTTCTCTTGAGTTTAGGAGGGTGTATTCAATCAAGATTCTGTGGGATTTTTATGGACTTTTAAAGTCTACGGGTATTCAATCCGGATTTTTAAAAGTCCATTAAAATCTTGAGGTATTCAATCCAGATTTTAAAAAGTCTTTAAAAATCTACCAGTATTCAAAAGTTAATGGATTTTAAAAGTCAATGGATTTTAATTGATTTCATGTTCAAAATACAAAAGAATTCCATCATTTGAAATCTCTCCTAAATACGTGAGATTTCTATGGACTTCTATTTTAATTGATTAATTTATTATAAAAAATAAGAAAACATAAAAATATATATAAAAACATAGTAGAATTAACAATAAAATTAGAAAACATGAAAAAGATTAAAATAAAAAATAAAATAAAATTTCCAAAAAATAATACTATAATAAAATTAATATTAAAATTATTAAAAATCTTTTTTCAATTTTGGTTTTTATTAGTTCACAAGATTGAATGGCCAATTCTGCACCCTCGATTTATTGTTTTCCAAGAATGTTGAGTCGGGTATAGACTTTCGGTTTTTTCACTCTCTTTTGTTTTTGTAGCTATTTCAAATTTCCAAGAATGTTGAGTCGGGTATAGACTTTCGGTTTTTTCACACTCTTTTGTTCTTGCAGCCATTTCAAAAAAGTGTGCGGATTCAAATTAATAAATGTTTATTTAGTAAAAAATTATATTTGTATAAAAATTATAAAAATAATTAAATTTATTTATCAAATTATTTTAAAAAATATAACTATTTTTGTAATTATATAATTTACTAATTTAAAAATTGTAAAAATCCATTTAAATCAATAAAAGAAATTAAAAAAATTATTTACAAAATTAAAATTTACATAAATATATAAAAGAAAGTCTATCAGACTCTACGAATATCCATATATAAAGTCACTCAAATTCTGCATAGACTCCGTGGATTTTTCAAATCAACGAAACTCCAAGGACTTTTTAAAATCCAAAAAAATCTAATGAAATCTTAATTGAATACACCCCTCTTAGTTTTGATCCATTAAGGACCTTACTTCAGTTGAGTTTAGTTTTGATCCATTAAGGACCTTTTCTTTTGAACTGAAACCATATTGAATTTAATAGGTTTGAATTGTATTGAACTGAAATTAAGTTCAATTTAGTTTCATTTTAAAATATTTAAATAATAATAATAAAATAATAATATTAAGTTAAATGACTGAATTGATGTAAACTTAATAATTATTAACTGAACTTAACTTAATAGGTCAAAATTGAATTGAATAAGTCTAAACTGAAAATTGATGTAAACTTAATAATTATTAACTGAACTTAACTTAATAGGTCAAAATTGAATTGAATAAGTAACTGAAATGAGAATAGGTATAAACGAAATATATTGAATTTAATTTTTGTCCTAAATGACTTAACTGAACTGCACTAAATATGTCTGAACTGAACTTAATATGTTTATATTTCAATAATCTTTTATTCGATCAATTGATCAAAATTTTCTTAGAATTATAAAAAAACAAAACTTGAAAATATTTTTCAATAATATATTCTAATGTTTTCATTTATCTTTTAAATCATATAAACCTTGTAAATTATGAATGGTGAATAGTTGAGTATTTAAATAATTAAATTGTTAAATAATTATTTTATTTGTATTTAAATTATCTCTCTACTCAATTAAATGACTGAACTGAACTCTATTAGAATTGAATTTAATAAGTTTGAATTCAACTGAATTGAAATTAATAAATCTAAACTTAATTGAACTTTAACTTGATATGTTTGAAAACTTAATTTAACCTTATAAATTTAAACCGCTAAAATAATTCTTTTGTTTATATTAAAATAATCTTTTTACTCGAATCAATTTTTTTTAGAATTATACACATAAAAAAATTTGAAAATGATTGTTTTCATTTATCTTTTGAATCATATAACCCGTGTAAATTATAAATGGTGAATAATTGAGTAGTTAAAAATTAAATTGTTAAATAATTGTTTTGTTTGTAACTATTGCTCTATTAAAAAAAAAATTATTCAAATTTTAGAAGTTTATGAACTATTCTAAGAAAATTAAATTGATAAATAATTATATTTTTGTGTTTGAAACTATATCTCGTTCTCAATGAAAATAAGGTCTCAATATATAAAATATTTATTACTTATTAAAGACATGTTTTTAAGACTCAAATTAGTTGAACTTAACTTAATAAGTTTGAATTGAACTGAATTGAACTTAACATAATGAGTTTGAAATTAAGCGAACTGAGAATAAGTCTAAAGAAAGGTTCTAAATTATTATCAACATTATGAACTTGCTCTTTTATACTGAAACTGACTGAACGGAATTAAACTGAACTGAATTGAACTTAATAAGTCTGAACTAAACTAAACTGAAATGATGTTCAATTTAAATTAATTTTAAAATAGTGAAATGATAATAATAAAAATAATGAAATAATACAAAAATTAAAAATTAAATAATAAAATGAACTTAATAGATCTGAACTGAACTGAAGTTAACTTAATTTATTGAACTAAAATTAACTTAACTTAATTTATCTGAACTGAAATGAACTGAACGTAATGAGTCTGAACTGAAGTAAACTGAAGCAAACTAAAATAACAACAAAACAATTTTTTTTTTAGTTCAGTTTAGTTTAGATCCATTGAATACCTGTTCTTTTGGACTGTTTGAACTAAATTCAACTGAATTTAATAGGTTTAACTTAATTGAAAGGAAAGTTGAATTTAATTTCTTTAAAAAAATTTAAAAATAATATTAAAATAATAATATAAAATAAATGAGTGAATTGATGTAACTTAGTAGTTATGAACTGAATTGAACTTTAGAGATCAAAACTGAACTAAATTATTATAAACTCAACTCAAATGAGAATAAGTCTAACAGCAGGTCCGTAATTTAATTTTAGTCTTAAATGATTCAAAATGACTGAGCTGAACTAAACTTAATGCATCTTAAATAAAGCGAACAGAGAATAATCATTTTCAACATTATACTAAACTGAAATTAACTTAATAAATCTAAACAAAACTAAAATCAAATTAAGTTTAAGTTTAATAATTTTAAAATATTAAAATGATAATAAGAAAAATAATGTAATAATACAAAAATTAAATATTAAATGAATAAACTTAACTTTATGGATCTGAAAGTAACTAAATTCAATTTATCTGAACTGATATAAACCGACAATAAGTCCAAAATAGCTTTACTTCAGTTCAGTTCAGATCAATTAAGAACATGTTCTTTGGGTCTGAAACTGTCTGAACTAAACTTAACTGAACATAATTTAATAGTTTTGAATTGAATTGAACATAAATTAAATTCAATTTAATATTCAAAATATTCAAATAATAATAATAATAAAATAATAATATTAAATTAAATGATTGAATTGATGTTAACTTAATAGTTATGAACTGAAGTCAAAACTGAGCTGATTAATGAGTGTAAACTGAATTGAAATGAGAATACGTCTAAAAGAATCTTAAGTAAATTCAGTTCAGATCTATTGAGTTGAGTTCAGTTCAGTTATTTAATTTTTTTATTTTTATTTTTATTATTATAATGTAAATATTATAGAATTAAATTAAATTAGATTGAACTTAATTTCATTCAGTTCAATTCAGTTAAGTTCATTTAATATCTATTAAAATCAGTTCATATTATTTCAGTTCAAACCTATTAAGTTCAGTTCACTTTAATTGAAACCTATTAAGTTCAGTTTGATTTATCTTTTGAATCATATAACCCGTTTAAATTATAAATTATGAATAATTAATCATTCATCTTTTGAATCATATAACTTGTGTTAATTATGAATATTGAATATAGTTGAATAGTTAAAAAATTAAATTGTTAAATAATTATTTTTTTTGTATTTCAACTATCTTTCTAACCATGTTTTTTAATTCAAATTTCAGAAGTTTATGAACTATTCCAAAACATAAATTGTAAATAATTATTTTTTTGTGTTTGAAACTATATTTAATTCCTAATGAAAATATGCTCTAAATATATAATTTTTTTTTAACTTAACTGAACTTAATAGTCAAAACTTAACTGAACTTAATAGGTCAAAACTTAACTGAATGAATTTAAACTGAACTGAAATAAAAATTGCACGAAAAGTACCGGTACTAAGTTAATTTCAGATCATATCCATTAAATTCAGTTCTGTTTAGTTATTTAATTTTGTTTGTTTTTTATTTTTATTTAAATATTTTAAATTTAAATTAAATTAGATTGAACTTAATTTTAGTTCAGTTCTATTCAATTCAGTTCATTTAATTAAAAATTTATTAAGTTCAGTTCATATCATTTCGGTTCAGACCTATGACGTTCAGTTCCAGTTGAGATCTAAAAACTTCCCTTATTGATTAATCTTTTGATTCGTATAACACGTTTAAATTATGAATGGTGAATAGTTGAATAGTTAAACATTCATCTTTTGAATCATATAACTCCTTGTAAATAATGAATGATGAATATAGTTGAATAGTTAAAAAAATAAATTGTTTAATGATAATTTTGTTTATATTTTATTTAATTCAAATTTTAGAAGTTTATGAACTATTTAAAAAAAAATAATTGATAAATAATTTTTTTTGTGTTTGAAACTATATTTAATTTTTAATGAAAATACGCTCCAACTATATAAATTTTTTATTACTTATTATAGATATGTTCTTTAAGACTCAAAATGGCTGAATTGAAATGAAATAAACTGAACTTAATGCGTCTTAAATAAAGGGAACTGAGAATAAATCTAAAAGAACATGTTCAAAATCATTATCAACATTACCTACCTGCTCTTTTAAACTTAAAATGAGAATAAATCTAAAAGAACATGTTCAAAATTATTATCAGCATTACTTACCTGCTCTTTTAAACTGAAACGGTGTGAACTGAATTAAAAAATGAACTTAATAAATCTGAATTGAAATAAACTGAAATTAAGTTCAATTTAATATAATTTAAAAATATTAAAATGATAATAAGAAAATAATTAAATAACATAAAAATTAAAAATTAGATGAATAAATCGATCTTAATGGATCTCAAATGAACTAAATTTAATTTATCCAAAATGAACTGAATTTAATGAGTCTAAACTGAAGTAAACGGAGAATAAGTCCAAAATAGCTTTACTTCAGTTCAAATCAATTAAAAATCTGTTCTTTTGACTTAATATGTTTGAATTGAATTGAAATGAAATTAAGTTCAATTTATTTTCATTTTAAAATTGATATTACGTCTTCGACGTAAGATACCAACTTTTCGCGAAGTCGGTCTTAAACACTTAACACTTCAGCAACTTCGTTCGCACACACTCAGCAAATGTAAGGTAAAGTTGTGAAGACAAAGTTATGTAATATTTTTCATTTCATTGATCACAAAACGAAAGCTATTACACGTGGAGAGAAAGGTAGACGGAATGATCAAAGGTCGTATCCCAAGTGACGCAGCACTCCAACGAACCAGAGACCTAGTACTACTACACCTAGAGCTAAATCACATAACCCTATTAGTGCTGCACAGCACAAAACAACTACCAAAACTCTAAGGCTCAGCGCCAACAAACAACGATAGCGATACTCAGATATCAGATTTCGTTCTCTCAAAATCGTCAAGTGAAGTCTTCAGCTTCCATGGGTTTATATAGGGGTGCCGCACATGTGGAGCGCTGATGTGGAGCAATCTCACTGGTCACATGCTTGGCTGACGTCACAGATCCATGGATGACATCACTTTTTGTACTTGGATTCTAGAATCTTGGAATCTTGAATCTTTGATTCTCGAATCTTCGAATCTTGAATCTTTAATTTCTTCAACTTCAAACTTCAACTCTATCTTGACTCCATCGATCTCAATACTTCGTCTTCAACTTCATTGTGATAAACACTCGTCGTTGAGGCTTCAGCATTTCATCGTCTTCATGGTCGTCGATAGTATTGAAGTAGTAAAAACCCATTCATGTTGCAAAAATTAGAGAAGGCATGAAAATGCAACTCCGTTCGCAAAATGACTGAGGGCAAGATTTGCGAACTCATTCGCATTTGATGGACAGGCAGGATTTGCGAATCCATTCGCAATAGTCAACGGGGGCCAGATTTGCGAATCCGTTCGCACATCAGTGAGGGGGCAGGAATTGCGAACCTGTTCGCATAAGATGGAGAAGCAGCTATTTGCGAATCCGTTCGCATAAGGTGGAGTGCAGGGAATTGCGACTCCATTCGCAAAACATGGAGGGGCGAGATTTGCGAATGCATTCGCAAATATTGGAATGCATGAAATTGCGAACGCATTCGCAAATGTTGATGGGGGCCTGGAATTGCGAACCTATTCGCAAATTGTGGCAAGGTGAGGAGTTGCGACTCCATTCGCATAAGTTGATGGGTGAAGGGTTTTGCGACTTCATTCTCATATCTTGAGGAAAGCTTGAATTGCGAATCCATTCGCATGAAAATACTTTACTTGAGTTCCACCCTTATATCCATTCACTCTGTCACCTGAAATCCAATCAAACAATGAAAATCATATGTTGTCGTCAAAACTAACATTTACAATCTCCCCCTTTTTGGCACAACTCATATGAATTAGAGTTAGAAATTAGAACCACCCAATCTCCCCCTCAAACAAAGCATATCAAAAAAAATAGACTAAGTAAAAACGGAAAAACAATCATTCAACAACCATCAGAGATAAGATATGAAAAACCAAAAACTTAGTCAACAGAATAATCATTAAAAAAACTTCAAAGAGCTGAGTTCAACAAACGAGATATGAAAAACATGCATGATGGAAAATTATCAAGTGTTATGCATGCAGGTAGAGAATCAAAACAAAACAAGTAAAAAAGTTCAAGTCTCAAAACAGAAAAACATAACATCAGCATCACTGAGATGCAAACTCAGAGTCCCTGGGTGAGCCAGTCGGAGTGGGCGAGCGCATAGGAGTAGTTGTTGGAGAAGCATCATCGGACTTGGCTTCATCCTCTTCATCATCGTCTTCAGCAGCATCACCGTCAGTATCTGAGTCATGGTCTTGATGGCCATAAATTTCATACTCTCCGAATTCATCTTCACCGAGCTTGATTCTCTCATCATCATCTTCATCATCAAGCTCTTCAACATCGACCTCTTCATCAACGTCTTTCAAACCGTCAGACGGCATCGCGGGCGATACCTCTGGATGTGTGGTACTCGTACTCTCAACTTTCTTCTTTTCAACAATCTTTTCTTCTTCAATCACTTTGCCTTTGCCCTTTCTGAGTAACTCAAAAACTTCCCCAGCCATCATTTCTCTAACACCTTCATCATCAGTGTCTACAGCCTTAGACTTGGCCAACTCTGCAACAGCCTCCTTGAGTCCATCCTTGATGAGTTCAAACATGAACGTGTTGCTCAGACTCTTTACAGATGAGCCAGCACTTGATCCACCCAAACCTCCCCCTTGATGGGTTATCTGATATAGAGCATCGAGGGCCTCCTTCTGCTCGATCTGAGCATCAACCATCTAGTTGTAAGCAATGGCATGAGCAGCCTGCTTACGTTCCAAGTTTTTCGTTGTTGTGAAACAACGATGAACAATAGCAGAGGGAACAACAGAGCGGAAGTTGTGCATCGGATGAAAAGGGTTCTTATGCGGAGGCAAGCCAGACTTGGGACCAAATTTTTGTGGAACTACCCTCGGTTGAGGAGTAGGTGTAGTCTTCGTGCGCTTGATACTCGGATTCTCAAGTTTGAGGACAGGTGTCCTTTTCTTGGATGACTTTGGGAACAAGGGTGGAGTGATAGGATCAGGAACATCCTCACGCTTAGTATACTTGGTCCAAGGAAGATCATTCACTCTATTCTTGAGGAAGGTAGGAGTGATGTTGATGTGAGAATTTTTCTTAGTCTTCTTTTCAGTTTCCGTCATCGGAATGAACTTCTGATCGATCAACATCCCATAAATCAAGCATGGGTGAGTTAGATGAATTCTCCTTACTTCCTCGAGGTCAGGCTGCTGGCGAAGAACATCATTCGAAGCCTTAGCCACCCTGCAGATATCAGCAAAAATGATCTCTCCAAGATCAACTTGTTCACCACAGCCAAGGCGAAACAGAATGTGCATAAGTTTTGGAGAGAGATAGTTCTCGTCAGGGTGTGCTGCCCAATTTGTCATGCCGAGTCTACGCAACGCACCATAGAAGGCAGAGAGTTTGTTCGGTGTAGGAAGGGGAGTTCGAGCCTTGCCCTTGGTTAAAAAGGAACCAATTTTCAGAGCGTTCATCCTATCATCATCAGAGGGAGTCTTCCAAGATCCCTCAATCTCTAACCGTTTCAAAAAATTGTTGATGTTCAGAGGTCGGAAGGTATAGAGTTTTTCACGAAAAACAAAACGACCACACATCTTGTGTGACGGATCAGCGAACTCAGGGGTCAAGTTAGCATAAAATTTTTGAATGATTGGCAGAGAGAATCTGTAAGTTTGAGTCACAGACTCAAGGATGTGCATATCAGCGAAAAACTTCGAGAGTCCATACTTCTCATAATCAGCAACTCGGACCTGACGATCCTCATGTATGGGCAGGTTCTCAATCAAAGTAAGACGGTGTTCCGCCTTCTCAGTGAAGAAATCAGGTTTGTAGTGAGGTCCACATTCCTCAACCTTCATCACATAAAACTGATCAGCAGCGGTTCCTGTCGAGCCCGAAGAGTGTGGCACGATGGTAGGAATGTAAGAGCCAGGGACAACAGGTTTCCCTCTATCAGCAGAGCCAGATGCTCGTTGTTTGGACTTAGAAGAGTCAATAGAAATAGAGGGTTTAGACCTCTTAGGTTCAACAACAACATCAGATGACGTTGATTTCTTGGGTATGTTTGCAGACCCAGATACAGACGGTTTAACCACTTCAGCAGTGGAGGGAAGTTTGATAATTTTCTTTCCATCAACAGTCATCTCGCCTTCAGCGATCATCCTGTCATACTCCTTGCGAGAGACGGTTCCTTTGTAGGTACGAAGGAAACCAGATTTTGGGTCTTTAGTCTGCTTGCCAGCACCATGAGACACAGAATGTGCTGGTTTGGCAGTTTTGGTGAGATCGACGGTCGGAGTATCAGAGATGGACTTGCCAGAGCGACGATCCATCTTATCCATATGTTTCTGTAAGGCGTGAAGCGCCTTCTTCGACGATTCAGGTGAGGGTGCATTCTTCCAGGCGTCACGAAGAGACTCAAGGACTTCCTTATCTAAGTCATCAAACAGATTTCCAGATGACGACATAGTGATAGCAGGCGTGAAGAGGAAGATTGAAAATCTAAGAGTCCTAAGTATCGATCACAGGCACCTGATGTGCGAAGCTAGAGAAGTAAGGTTATAGAACCCAACAATCGTCGAACGCTGGTAGCGTGAAGAGAAACTCAAACTCAGAATCTCGAACTCAAATTTCTAACTCAAGGTAGGCACGAGTGTAAGACTTAGAGAATTTCAGGATGCAAGTAACCCTAAACCAAGTTTTCAATGGCCTTTATATAGGAAAATTTTGGGCCTGCTCGTCTTGGAACAAAAGACCTGCGAAAAAGCCCAATAAACAGTACAAAATTGGCCCATCAGTAAAAAAATGAATAAAATAATAATAAAAAAATATTAAAATAATAAAAAATAAAACGAAAATCTTGAAAAATTTTCTAAGTAAAAAAAATTTTCAAAAATTTTTCAAAATTTTTTAAGGATTTTCGGCGACGAGCAAGGATCAAAAGGTTGTTTATCGTCGCAAGGCAGGGTTGACGGAGATGATGAGGAGACGTAAGACTCGTGTCGCACGCAACTAGTGTCGCAGAGAATGCGCCGTGCGAATGGAGTCGCAAAAACTTGCTCCTTCCTCAGCTGCGAACGGAGTCGCAAGTGCTGACTTGTGCGACTGGGTTCGCACATGCTGGTGTGCGACTGGGTTCGCATGAGATGTTGTGCGCCTAGTGTTGCAAGACTTCTTTCAGGGCCAACATGCATGAGGAGTTATGCACTGGAAGGCGCTACACTCAAATTTCGCCTTAAGGATTTGAACTCCACGAGATGCTGAACATGAACGATAGGAATACCAAACAAAATAGCACATCCCGAGTTAGTATTAAAGCGTTCAACACACTGCAAACATTTAAAAACATTTTAGTGGAGATTTAAGCGCTGATACGAGGCAGTGAAGAGCAAATATTTTCCCAGAAAAGAATTCACATTTTCATCATTTTCCGAAAACCAAAAATTTCACACGAGGTGATAAAAACTTTGAGGTATAAGGAAAAACTCTCATATTAAAAACTGGTGATTCGGACCGAAGTATATTGATAGACCTGTTTACTTGTCCTTCGTCACAATCACAAGGATGCAGTCGTGTTTCGTCGAAACATATTGGTTGAGTTTGCACCGCACAAGAGATTTTAATTCATGAATGCAAGGTGAACATTTAAGGCACTCCACTTGGGACTAGCATTACTACATCAGAGGGGAGCCGGCGGACAAAGTGACCCGGCGTCCTCCAGACGAGTTTTTAGCTTTATATGAAATGCAACAGATGCTCATTACAGCAGTCAGAGGGGAGCGAGGATTATCCCGCATCTCCGAAGTGTGATTGAAGAGCATCTTAAACTAGGGTGTCCATGTGCTACCTTTCGAAGAGGGGAGCCGGCGGACAAAGTGATCCGGCTTCCTCCGTTACTTGGTATTATGGATCTATGCAAATGATAGCTTATGGGAGTTTAATGCCAAGTTCACATGTTTGCATTCAGCGGAATAAATACACTTGGGTCCGAAGACTAAAGCGGCCTCTAATCCATGTTTGTCTGACTAGACTAATCCACGACAATTCCGAGTGCGTATTCAGAAGTAAAGAAACTACTCTTTCAGACTTCAAAATTTTCGTGAACTCTTAGAGAGAACACATGCAGAGAGAATTTCTTAAAGTTTGAAATCTCTCAAAGTCAAGAGGTTTGGTAAAGATGTCAGCGAGCTGTTTTTCTGTTGAAATATGCTGTAGACTGACTATATCACGATCAACCAAATCTCTAATGAAATGATGTCGAATGTCGATGTGTTTAGTGCGAGAATGCTGGACAGGATTTTCGCTGATTTTGATAGCACTTTGGTTATCACAGTACAGCACCAAGGGAGCACTCTCGATAAGATAATCATCCAACATCTGCTTCAGCCAAAGCAATTGAGTGCAGCAACTTCCGGCTGCAACATACTAAGACTCAGCAGTTGAAAGAGCGATGCAATTTTGCTTCCGACTATGCCATGACACTATATTGTTGCCAAGGAAGCAGCAGCATCCAGAAGTGCTCTTTCGTTCATCAGTGTCGCTTGCCCAATCCGCATCGGAGTAACCGACGAGATTTGATGAAGTGTCGCATGCATACCAAAGACCTAAATCAGAAGTCCCTGAGACATAACGGAGAATCCGTTTGACAGCTCGTAGATGGTCTTCTTTTGGATCCGCCTGGTACCTAGCACACATACAAACACTAAACATAATGTCAGGGCGAGTAGCGGTTAGATAAAGTAAACTACCAATCATGGAACGATAAAGAGTTTGATCAACACTTCGACTTTTAGTCGATTTAGATAACCGTTCAGTCGTCGCCATGGGAGTTTTTGCGGGCTTAGCATGGTGCATCTCAAATCTTTCGACCATATTTTTCGCATATTTGCTTTGAGATACGAAGATTCCATCCGGTCGTTGAGATATCTGAAGTCCCAAGAATTGATGTAGCTCTCCTTCAAGACTCATCTGGAATGTTGAAGACATAGATTCCGTGAAGGCTTTCACGAGTTTAGAGCTGGTAGCACCAAAGACTGATGGAGTTGTATTCTAAATGTCTAGTTTAGTGCAAATACGGAACTCCTTATCTATACCTTAATTCGAGATATGATTCAAGCATGATTGCATTTAATGCAATAGTCCTTGATGTATACGTTGTAGACAGTATGGCGTGAGGAGACACGCGGAAGATCATACTGTCGGTTACTCGTATACTATCGAAGAGTAGCTCACGACTTAGATGGACAGGGACAATCCACCGGTACGTCGTAGTGTGACTGGTAGATAGTCGGTCTTGACTATCATGTTACACTCGTACACTTGGTGTATTGAGCAGGACCACGGGAGGGCGTTCGATTTATACTAATCGATGTAATCGAACTAGACCTCAGATATTGCGGATATGCGAATTCCTAATCCCTATATAATTATAGGTGCGTGTGTCCAATCCTCGGTTCTTTAATATACCAATGAGTGAGACTAATTGATTAGTCGAGATTCTCGGTAAATTGGGAATCGGAATTGTACACACGGCATGCTATAGATTATAGACAGGAAACCGTGTCCCATTTATTGGGTTGATGATGTCCCCGAGATGAGCTCATAAAGTTTATCATGTAAACCCTGCAGGTGGATTCGTTCCACATGATAATAAGGATGAGTGGTACTAGTCTCGGATAATAAGAAACGAATTAATTTAATTATTAGTAATTGAAATTAATTCGTGGACATTCGATATCTTAAACACGGGGAAAGTCGTATATGTAATTTCGGCGGAAATATTATTGGTAAAATAATATAGATTAATTAATTGGGAATTCAATTATAATTTTATAGTGGAATTAATTATAATTAAAATTGGATTTAATTAAAGGTTTTCTTTTAAGGACACCGGTTTAATTAAATTACAATTTAGCCTAATTAATTAATTGTCCTAAGGTCCCTAGTGTGGCCTATACATATACCCTCAATCTCTCTTCTCTTAACCTACGAAACGCCGCTATAATTAATTTTGTGGAGAAATTATTTTGCTAGCGCAATTATTTTCTTGTCTGCTCAATTAATTTAGATTAGCGCAGTAATTTTATTTCTGTAGAAATTAATTTGCTAGCGCAAATATATTTCTGGAGACAGAATAATTATTTCTGTAGAAATTAATTTGCTAGCGCAAATATATTTCTGGAGAGAGAATAATTAAAACGTGAGAAAGAGGGTTTGAGAGAGAAGAAGAAGAGAAGACTCCGGTGGATCGTTGCCCACACAACGTCCGGCGTCGAGGGCTAGGATACACACTAGAAGATCTCAGGGTGTTCGCCTATTCGGCTTCTCCGAATCACGCTTCAAAGGTATAAGAAATCGAAACCCTATTTCCGCTTTTATTCAATTTCTTTCTCGTTGAAAATACATCGGATGTAAGATCGGGTTCCGGATCTCGTGGATCGTACTCCTCGACTACTGGGGGTTCTAGGACCTCCGGTTCGGTAGTCGGAAGAGGAAAAACGGCCCGGAAACGAGCCCGGAACAGCAGGTCGCGCTGCTGAAGGACAAACGGCGACCGCCGTTTCCTAAACGGCGACCGCCGTTTCGCTGTTTTTCAGGCAGCCCGCTCCGGCTCGCGCGGTTGTCCTTCGGGGCAATGGCTGGGCGTGAATCGGGGCACGGGCTGGGCACGCGAACGGAGTAACGGACCTGGAGGTCGACTGGGATCGTTCGGATGTTCGAGTGATCGAACGAACGCATCCCGGGTAGTCGATTTCCAACAATTGGTATCAGAGCCGGTTTTGTCGATTCGTTGTATTTTTGCGAGATTTGTTTTGCAGGTTCGAACCCGGTTATTATGGCCAACGTTGTGATTGTATGTTGTGCTTTAATTTGTGGTTTTGATTAAACTCTCGGGCTTGTCGAGATTGTTTTTGTTTTGGAAAAACGATGCTTGTTTGTAATAGATAAAAACGACGGGTTGAGTCGTTAGGTTTATTTATTTTTCGTTGTATCCGGGACATGTATAGGGTCGATCACCTTGTATAGGATCGATGCCGGATTTAGTAAGTTTATTCTTGTAATTTTTCTTACTAATTTTGGTGGATCGAGACGAGATCAAAACCCGGAGAAACGAGGATCGAGGAGAGCGAACCGGCAACGGGCAGCCATCGAACACACCCCGTGTTCGCGACGGGCAGCAGCGGGGCTGGGGTTCGTTCGACCCCACGGACGACTCAACGAGGCTCGAGACGAGGCTCCAGTGGGAGGAGTTCGTCTCTTGACCCTCGAGCGAGTCGGTAGTGGACCGAGATCGAGACGAGCAACGAGATGAAGTTCCAAGAGACGTGCATTGGAAAATATTTAAGGCCATAATAATTGGGGCCACGTTAATTGCTTTTTATGTGATTTACGTGTTTATTATTATGCTTAAATTATTTATGCATGTTATCCCTTATCGTAAAATACTAAGTGGGAGAGGGATTGGAAACAATCCCGCGGTCTCCATTCTCTGTTTTAAATGTGATGTGTATTGACTTACGAGTTGGCTTTAGTGTCATCCTCCCTATCGGATAAAGTCGATACACGGATATCACTGGATCAAAATTCGAATTTAAAATCCACTTATAAAATTGAACAATTATATTTCTCAAAAGCAATGCCTAATCTGTCATTCAAAGACTAATTTCAACTCGACTCATTCTCACCCCGGGGAGTGGAATGGAGCCAAAGCGCTTGGTTATGTCGATGACACAGATTAGAGACTTTCGAGTCATTCGATGACTAGATCGATTGTCTGATTGGCTCCCTCACTTTGTGAGAGATAGGGCTCAATTGCATGATTGATCGCTGGTTAGAAACTTCGAGTTTCACTTACGAGATATCAAGCTTTGATTAATAAAATTGTGAAATTTAAGAGTCAATTAACAAAGTTGTTTGTTTTAGTAAACGTCCACACTATCGTGGCTTGCTAAATGGAAACGGTACTTTGGGTTAATTAAGATTCTATGAAATTTAAATAAGTGATATTCAATTAATAAAGTTGTTTGTTTTAGTAAACGTCCACAAGAACGTGGCTTGCTAAATGGAAACGGAACTTTGGGATTAATTGAGGCTCGACAGTTATAGAAAGTCGTGGAGGACCGCATGTCAACGTAAACGTCCACAAGAACGTGGCTTGCGGTGGACATGTAGTTCCCGAGCGGTGGACTTAGTACTGAGAAATGGTATACACTTAGGTACGCTTTATAGTATCCTCCCCATCGGAGTCACTGCTATGATGATGTACGACCGAAGTGAAATCCAATCATAAAATCATTTGGACTGGTAAACGTCCACAAGAACGTGGCTTGCTATGTCTGATGGGATTTTGGAAATGATTGGTAGTTTAATGATATCACTTGAGGGAAATGATATCGAATTAAACTCATTGTTTGTTTTATATGGTATTATTCCCATTAAAAGTCAACAAACTCACTGAACCTGATTTTATAGATTTGAAAAGAAACTTGGACATTGTCCTAACTGCATAGGAGTACAAATATGTACTCCAAGTCAATTGACCTGCTGAACCAAATGATGCTTCCACTACTGAGGAAAGGAAGCTCATTGGAAATGGATCAAGGCTATGAGATGACGCGGAGCAACATTATGACTTTCATGTCAAATGTGCTGCGACATCAGGATCATGCCATGACTATTACCTATGATATGATGCTTAACCTCAAGAAGTTTTTGGTTATCAGGACAGGACAGCCAGACAAAGTGAAATGAGGCAACTCATGACGGCCATCATGTCGGAAAGAACGCCCGTGAGGGATCACGTTCTTAGAATGATGGGCTATCTTAATGAGATAGAGATTCTAGGAACAATTATCAATGGGGTAACCCAGGTTGATTTTGTGCTCCAGTCTCTGCCGAGAAGTTTTGAGCAGTTCTGCCTAAAATATAACATGGATAAGAGGTCTTATTCAATGGCGGAGCTCCTGGTTGAACTTCAAGCGGCTGAGGGAATCTTTAATGGCTCTCAAAACACTTGTGGCTGAGAAATTGACTCTTCCTAGGCCTTCGGGCGGCAAAAGGAAGAAGAAGAAAATACGGAAACCCAGTGGGCCTAATATATCTGGACCACGGAATGGGAAAAGCAAGCCCAAGGGGTAAGTGCTTCCGTTGTAAGCAGTTTGGATACTGGGAGTTTGATTGTCCTCTCAAAGCAACTAGAAGTTAACTTCTCCTTAGTCACCGAAACATGTTTAGTGGTGTTATCTACCAGTACCTGGTGTGTGGATACGGAAACCACTAATCATGTCTGCATTTAAATGCGGGGGTTCCAGGAAACCCGGAGACTTAGAAAGGAAGAAGTAGTAACCTACATGGGCAATAATGTTAAGGTAACAGCCGTTGCAGTGGGAGATGTTAAATGTTTTAACGGTAGGATTTTAGTTCTAATAAATTGTCTTTATGTGCCGGCATTTAGAAAGAAATTTCATTTCGCATTTCTAAGTTGGCTTAGAATAGATATTCCGTTTCTTTAGGAAATGGGGATATTATCTATTCTGGTATATTTATAGACAATTTAATACTAAATCCGTATTCTTCCACGATGCAACAGACCGGAGCTAATAACACAATGTCGAACCCCAATAAGAGTAAAGTTCCTTCTAGGATAAATCAAATGTACTTATGGAATCTTAGGATAGATCATTTTAACTTGAGTACGATTCAAAGGGTGAAAGCTGATGGACCACTCAGCCAGGTTGAAGGAAAGGACCTTCCAACCTTCGAATCATACTTGGAAGTTTTAATGACCGAGCAACCCTTTACGGTTAAAGGGAAAAGATCCAAGAAAGTACTAGAGTTGATTCGCTCTGATATATGCAGACCTCTTTGAGGAGTAAGGCATACTTATCAGAAAATGGGATTAACTCCCAACAGACTACACCATTTATGCCTCGGCAAAATAATGTGTTGTAAAGAAGGAATAGGACTCTTATAGATATGGGAAAGTAGACATTCGGAGTTACCTAAATCGTTTTTGGGATATGGCTTGGAAACAGTGGCGTTTATCCTGAACTTGATTCCTTTGGAAACTTGTACTGATATTCGGCTGTTTATAGGATACCCTAAGAAAACGAATTGAGATATGTAATATAGTCCAAAGGACCAGATGTTCATTGATTGCATCAATGTTCGGTTCTTAGACATGGACTATATATATGCAAGATCACAAGCCAAGAGTAGAGTAATACTTAATGTGCTTAGAGGGACTGATCAAGACTTAGAACCAGCCTAACTGAGTAGTTCACTACTATAATCTTTAGTCACTAAAGATACACCGGAGCGTTGTCGTAGTGGGGTTGTTAGACAACCCAACAGGTTCATGTTTATAGGTGAGTCTTCGGACTTGTTACCTGGAGAACATGAAGCCGAACCCTGGATCTATGACGAGACGCTGAAAGATCAAGATGCTCAGTCTTGGCAAAAGTCGATCAGGATTCTTTTGTCTTCACATGGAAGATGGAAGTCAAGACAGATTTCCTAAATCGAAGTCTTGACGGGGCCATCTGTGTGGGACAGCCAGAGAGATTCATCGAAAAGAGCCAAGAGCATTCGGTAAGCAAGCTTAATCAATCTTAGGATTGAAGGAAGCTTCAAGATCTTGGACACATGCGGACCTATGAGAAAATCCATTTCATGGATTCATTCAAGGCATGTTTAGGTCCTGAGTGTAATAAAGAAGTGACAGAAAAGATGTGGTGTTTTCTCATTCTTTATGTAGACGACATCCTTCTAAATTGGCAACAATATGAAAGATGTTATCGGACATAAAGAGATGGTTGTCCGAGTAATTCAATGTAAGAGACTTAGGAGAAGTCGGGAATGTTCTTGGGATCAAAGTAATAAATGATCGCCAGAAAAGAACATAGAACTTATCTCGAGCCTCATACATAAATACAATTCTTACTCGTTGCAGCATACAGAATTCCAAGAAAGGTCTTCACCTTTTAAATGTGGAATTCGTCTATCTAAAGTTTTGTGTCCGACACAATAAAGGAGATAGATGAAGAGTAAGCAGTTCCCTGCACCTTAATGGTGGGAAGCTTAATGTATGTAATGCTATGCACGAGACTGATATCTACTATGCCGTGGGCATGGTGGTGAGATATCATAGTAATCCTGGAAAGGATCACTCGACTGATGTAAAGAACATGTTTAGGTTCCTGCATAGGACCAGGAATTATGTTCTGAGTTACAAAGCAGTCAAGTTGTTTCTTTTGGATTACATAGAATTGGATTTCCAAATCAAACAGGGACAGTCGAAAGTCGAAGTCAGGCTATGTGTTCTCACTGTGAAGTGGAGCAGTCACATGGAAGAATGTAAAGCAGCGATGCATTACGGACTCTACCATGGAAACTGAAAGGATAACGGCCTCTGAGGCAGTTAAAAGGTCAGTGTGGCTCCAGAACTTCCTAAAGGACTTAGATGTGGTTTCTTGTTTACCCAAAGCTATTTTGAATAGCGGTATTGGCAAACTTGAAATGCCACGAGTCCACAGTGGGAGATAACACGTAGAGCGCAAGTACCACCTGATTCGAGAGATCGTCTAGTAAGACGATGCAGTTGTCACCTAGATAGCATCGAGAGGATTGTCTGGTAAACCCGTTCACAGAGGCACTTCCAGCGAAAGCGTTGGGTATGCGTGATGAGGTTATGGGAATCTGATGTTTGGGAGAGGGCGACTAGACTTTTAGTATAAGTGGGAGATTGATGGAGTTGTATTCTAAATGTCTAGTTTAGTGCAAATACGGAACTCCTTATCTATACCTTAATTCGAGATATGATTCAAGCATGATTGCATTTAATGCAATAGTCCTTGATGTATACGTTGTAGACAGTATGGCGTGAGGAGACACGCGGAAGATCATACTGTCGGTTACTCGTATACTATCGAAGAGTAGCTCACGACTTAGATGGACAGGGACAATCCACCGGTACGTCGTAGTGTGACTGGTAGATAGTCGGTCTTGACAATCATGTTACACTCGTACACTTGGTGTATTGAGCAGGACCACGGGAGGGCGTTCGATTTATACTAATCGATGTAATCGAACTAGACCTCAGATATTGCGGATATGCGAATTCCTAATCCCTATATAATTATAGGTGCGTGTGTCCAATCCTCGGTTCTTTAATCTACCAATGAGTGAGACTAATTGATTAGTCGAGATTCTCGGTAAATTGGGAATCGGAATTGTACACACGGCATGCTATAGATTATAGACAGGAAACCGTGTCCCATTTATTGGGTTGATGATGTCCCCGAGATGAGCTCATAAAGTTTATCATGTAAACCCTGCAGGTGGATTCGTTCCACATGATAATAAGGATGAGTGGTACTAGTCTCGGATAATAAGAAACGAATTAATTTAATTATTAGTAATTGAAATTAATTCGTGGACATTCGATATCTTAAACACGGGGAAAGTCGTATATGTAATTTCGGCGGAAATATTATTGGTAAAATAATATAGATTAATTAATTGGGAATTCAATTATAATTTTATAGTGGAATTAATTATAATTAAAATTGGATTTAATTAAAGGTTTTCTTTTAAGGACACCGGTTTAATTAAATTACAATTTAGCCTAATTAATTAATTGTCCTAAGGTCCCTAGTGTGGCCTATATATATACCCTCAATCTCTCTTCTCTTAACCTACGAAACGCCGCTATAATTAATTCTGTGGAGAAATTATTTTGCTAGCGCAATTATTTTCTTGTCTGCTCAATTAATTTAGATTAGCGCAGTGTTTTTATTTCTGTAGAAATTAATTTGCTAGCGCAAATATATTTCTGGAGACAGAATAATTATTTATGTAGAAATTAATTTGCTAGCGCAAATATATTTCTGGAGACAGAATAATTAAAACGTGAGAAAGAGGGTTTGAGAGAGAAGAAGAAGAGAAGACTCCGGTGGATCGTTTCCCACACAACGTCCGGCGTCGAGGGCTAGGATACACACTAGAAGATCTCAGGGTGTTCGCCTATTCGGCTTCTCCGAATCACGCTTCAAAGGTATAAGAAATCGAAACCCTATTTCCGCTTTTATTCAATTTCTTTCTCGTTGAAAATACATCGGATGTAAGATCGGGTTCCGGATCTCGTGGATCGTACTCCTCGACTACTGGGGGTTCTAGGACCTCGGGTTCGGTAGTCGGAAGAGGAAAAACGGCCCGGAAACGAGCCCGGAACAGCAGGTCGCGCTGCTGTTCGCGCTGCTGAAGGACAAACGGCGACCGCCGTTTCCTAAACGGCGACCGCCGTTTCGCTGTTTTTCAGGCAGCCCGCTCCGGCTCGCGCGGTTGTCCTTCGGGGCAATGGCTGGGCGTGAATCGGGGCACGGGCTGGGCACGCGAACGGAGTAACGGACCTGGAGGTCGACTGGGATCGTTCGGATGTTCGAGTGATCGAACGAACGCATCCCGGGTAGTCGATTTCCAACAAAGACAATGTCATCAACGTAAATCTGGGCAACCATCATATGTTTGCCATCACGTTTCAAGAAGAGAGTCTTGTCGACTGAGCCACTTACAAACCCAAACTTCAGTAAGTAGTCCGTTAGACACCCATACCACGCTCTCGGAGCTTGCTTCAACCCATATAAAGCTTTGTGAAGCTTATAAACATGATTTGGCTTCTTGGGATCCTCGAAGCCTTTCGGTTGAGCAACATACACTTCTTCTTCTAGTACTCCATTTAGGAATGCAGCTTTGACATCCATTTGTCGAAGTTTGATGCCGAGATGGCATGCAATAGCGATTAAGAGTCTGATGGATTCAATTCGTGCAACTGGAGCAAAGGTTTCATCAAAATCTATCCCTTCCACTTGGGCATAGCCTTGAGCAACGAGACGAGCTTTATTTCGCACAACTTGATTATGCTCATCCGTTTTGTTCTTAAATATCCATTTGATTCCAACAACATTAATATTTGACGTTCGGGGAACTAATGACCAGACATTGTTTCTAGTAAACTCATTCAACTCTTCCTGCATAGCCATGATCCAGCAATCATCCTTCAGAGCTTCCTTATAGTTTTTCGGTTCTGATTGAGATAAGAAGCAAGAGATCCCGATATCAAGACATACAGCAGAAGTGCAAATGTTGTAGAGTTCATCCTGAGATGTAGTAGGTTTCTTTGAGCGTGTAGTGCGCTCATTCAGGCTTCCAATCATCTGAGTAGGTGGATGTTTCTTTTGAATAAGGCGAGGTGCCTCTCTAGGAGCATCAGCAGGGTTGTCAACATCTTCACTCTCTTCACCATCAGACGATGAAGTATCATTGTTACGATGGCTAGATTCTCCAACTTCAGGTGAAGTGTTAGGAGTTACATTTTCAGGAGCCACGTCAGTCGGTGTAGATGGAAAAGTTCTATACTCCAAAATTCCTTCTTTAACCCAGTCTTCATCCACATCTTTTCCAGGAAGTCTTGTTCATCAAAATTTATGTTCACAGTTTCCATGACCTTCCTGGTTCTAAGATTGTAAGCACGGTAGGCATGACTATTCTGACTATAGCCAACAAAGATACCACGATCGGCTTTAGCTTCGAATTTCTTCAGAGGATCACGATCCCTCAAGATATAGCAAGTGCAGCCAAAGACACGAAGGTGAGCTACAGATGGCTTCTTGCCATTTACAAGTTCATACGCAGTTGCCTTTGTGCCAGAACGAATACTAATTCTGTTTAGAATGTATCCAGCAGTAGAGACGGCTTCTGCCCAAAAATTTCGAGCAAGATTTTTCGAGATCAACATCACTCGAGCCATCTCTTGCAGTGTTCGATTTTTACGTTCGGAAATCCCATTTTGTTGAGGCGTCTTTGGGGCCGAGTATTCGTGATTGACGAGCCCGTATGCTTGTCGTTAGGGGCAAACAAGCTGTCAAAATGATATTTATATTTAGCCAGTACTCTTATAACTACAAAACGTAGATAATGGCAAGTACGTGGGGTCGGTCCCTCAAGGAGGCAATTACAGTAGGTGATCTCGGCTTTGCCCAAGGGGTTGTCACAAAAAGATCTGATTTTGGGGTGCTGTGGGCACAACGGTTTTGCAATCGTTTCAACACTTTGACTTACTACGGCTAACCAAACTAACATGCAAATAAATAAAACTAAAAGTAAACAAACCAATCACTCAGATCTAACAGAATATTAAAAGGAAAACTTAAATCAAATAGGAAACAAAGCATCCGGGCAGACGACTTCACTCAGGGTCATTAGGGCAAACTACCGGTCATTGGCACTAAGGATTTTTACCAGCGGTTTGTCAGCAGTTATGGGGTGCAAAAACAAAGGTGGTCCTATTGTGTCACGCCCAGCAATTGCCCCACCCCTTATCTATCCTTACTGTGTAAAGAGAAGGCTAGTTATCACTATGCCTAAACCCCGTGGATCTGAACAATTCGATAACCTATGCGACCAAACATGGATCTAGTTTGCCCAAACCCGCATTACCCTCTAGACAGACCCGCTCGGCGAATAGCATGCTCGAAACATACGACCGCATCTCCTGCAAGTTCTAGTGTTATGCCCGCAACAATACTACAAGGTACATCTATGCGGTTTGTGTTGGAGTAGTATACTTAATGTCTAGATTTGAGTATTCTGAACTCCTTGTACACTTTCATTTACCTATTAAATACGAACATTCATTTGCTTTTAATTATTGTTAATTAAAATTATGCAAATTATAGTCCTGGATTTCATACGTTGTAGTTAGTATGGTGTGTCGGGCCCACACAAAAGATCATACTATCGGTTACTCGTATTTAATCAAACAGATGCTCACGACCTAGATGGACACGGACCAATCCATCGGTATAGTCGTTGTGTGAGAGAGAAAATAATTTGTCTTAATTATTTTATCACACTTGTACACTTGGTGTATTGAGCGGATCGATTGAGACTCATCAATTAGGATTGCTCGGCGATAATTGATTTGAGACTCAGTGTATTTTATTCTTAATCCCCGATATTGTTGCGGGTGTGTATATTCAATATAAGTGACTTTGATTTACCAAAGGAATTAACCGATTTAATTATTGGGTTAATTACCGGTTAAGTTGGGTCACTATATTTTATATATGGCATGCCGTGAATGATTGACCGGACAGTGTATCCCGGAAGGGTTGATAATATCCCCGAGATGAGCTCATAAGGATTTATTATGTAAACCTCGCGAGTGGATTTAATTCCGCATAATAAATAAGGTTGAGTGGTACTAGTCTCGGATAAAAGAGATGAATAAATTTATTAAGCAATAAATAAATTTTATTCATGGATATTTATATCTTAAATACACGGAATAAATAATACTACCGGAGAAATATTATTTGGATATAATATGGTTTAATATTGGGAGTGCAATTAATTTATATAGTGGAAAATAAATTAATTAATATTAATGGGAGATTAATAGATTTGGGCTTGGGCTCAATTTAATCATTAATATTGGAAGCCCAATATTCCACCTCCTTTAGATCCCCTACGTAGCCTATAAAAGCACTACATGGTCTTCACTTTTTCATAAGACAAGAATATCAATACTTGATAGTTCTAGAGAGTTGAAGAGGATCCATAAGCTTGGAAGATCGTCGCCCATCCGACGTTCAAGCTAGTGCAAGGAATACGTGGGAAGATTCAAAAGGTCGTCTTGAATTCGTTTCTCCGAACAACGAATCGAAAGGTACAATATCTAAACGTCCTTGATAATTGTTCGATTTTGGATTTATCGAGAATACCGTAGAACGAAGATCCGAGGATCGAATCCCGGAACGAGGGTCGAGCCGGGCGGTGGTGGTCGAACCACCGGACCGCCGGCGGCTCGTGGATCCCGCGTGGGGATCGCGCACGGAAATCCTCGGCTGGGAGCCGAGGATCGATCGGACCCCTACGGGGCCGATCGCTGGGAGCTGCGGGGTTACCCGCAGCGACTCGTAGCGAGCTGCGGGGTTACCCGCAGCGGGTCGCTGGGGACGAGCCCCAGCCATGCGAGCAGCGGATCAACGGATCCGCTGCGGGGATGCCGTGAGGCATCCCGTGCGATCGCTGGGAGCGATCGCGGGTTCCCGCGGGGGTGCGGCTGGGCGCGCACGCGTCCTCGTGCGCGTTGTGCGTTCGGTCGAGCCCTGGCTCGCGTGGACTCGTGTTTTCTCCGGCAATCGAGGTTTTTGATTGGGTTATTATTTTCCGCAAAATTTTAATAGCCCGGGATATCGAATTCCAACAATTGGTATCAGAGCGTGGTTTACGTTCGCGGTATTTTCGATAAAATTGTTCTACCTTGCAGGGTTCCGACTATTATGGCTTAATTTATTATTCGTTTAATTTATTTTGTCATGTATGTTGGATTGATTAAACTCTCGGACATGTCGAGATTCGTTTTTGGTGGTGAATGCTTGTAATAGTAAAAATTCGGGGGTTGACCGAATTTAGGATTTATTATTACGTTCTACTTTTTTCCGGAAAATGTATAGGGTCGATTTCATGTATAGAATCGATACCGGATAGTGTAAAATTTATTTTGTAATTTATTTTGCGTTGGATCGATGCCGAAACGACCGCCGGAGAAGACGCGTGACGAAGGAGACGACGTGAGGGTGAAGGACCGGGGATCGATCAATCCCCATGATCGATCCCGAGGGGATCGATCGACCCACGGCCGAAGGTGGGCTGTCCGCGGGAGCCTCGGCCACGCCGGCCACCAGTGGTGGTGGCGCGTGGGCCGGGCGGCGGTGGCATGCCCTAGGCGGCGGTCGGACGAGGTGGGGGTGGCGTGGGGATCCCCAACCCATGCTACTCCTACCGGTAGATCCACTTTCCTAATTAATTCGGGTTTTTCCTATTTGAGAATTCCTATTTTTGGGAACTCTCATGTATTAGGAAAAGAATTAATTGGAATTAATTTTATTTCCTTATTCTATTATGGAAGTCTTCTAGAGTATTCCGAGTTCTACTTGGAATAGGATCTCAGAGATTTAATAGAATTGGAAAGGAATAAAAGTTAATTAAGGATTATTTTATTTCCTAATTGATTATTCTTTTTTTTATGGGAATTTTCATAGAAATGGAAATTAATTAATCTTGGAAAGTAGAAGAGTCCTAAGTTATTTTATTTCCTTATTTCATTATGGAAATCATCTAGAATATTCCAAGTGGGTCTTGGATAGATTATTCTAGAGATTTAATGAAGTAGAAAGGGAAAATAAAATAAATAAAAATATTAATAATATTTAATTTTATTTTTGATTCATTCGATTGACTTAATTTTTAATTAAGTATCTTTTGGATTTATTAAAAATAAATAGATTTAAATATTGGAAATTAATATTCTCGTCACATGGAGCATTCAAGAACGAAGACTAAAGACTAGAAGATGCGTACGGAGATGAAGTAAAGCCATAATAGTCGGAAAATAATATTCTAGTAATTATTTTGACTATGTGATAATATTATGTGCTTTACTACATGTATGCATGCTATATGTGTTTACTTTCATGCACTAGATAGCGTATCCCTTTATTGTAAAAAGCTAAGTGGGAGAGGGTATGGAAACATACCCATGGTCTCCATTGCGGCTCTCTTGGTGACTTTTATAAACTTTTGAAGTTTATATAGATAAGTTATTGGAGGAGAGTTCTTGTAATTCCTCTTACGAGAAACATTGATTAAGTTTATCAAACAATGCCTAATTTGTCTTTCCAAAGCTGACTTCAAGTCGACTCATTCTCACCCCGGGGAGTGGAATGGAGCCAGAGCCACTTGGTCATGTAGAGGACACAAATTAGAGGCAGTCGTACCATTCTTTGATAGATGGATCGATTGTCTGCTCAGCTCCCTCATTTATGAGAGATAGGGTTGTTCGCATGGTGAATCACTGGTTAGAAACTTCGAGTTTCACTTATGATTCTCCGCGTCTTGATTTACAAGATTAAATGGGTCAAGTAATTGGATTTCAATTATATAAATCTTCTGGTGTAGTAAACGTCCACACGAACGTGGCTTGCTATACTGGATGGGATTTTGGAATAATTGATGTAGACAGTTATAGGGAATTGTGAAGGATTGCGAGTTGTCGTAAACGTCCACACGAACGTGGCTTGCGGTGATGTAACAATTCTAAACGATTCACCTTGGTACTGAGTAATGGTTTACACTTAGATACGCTTTATAGTATTCTTCCCAACGAAGTAACGCTATAATGATGTATGACCAAAGCAAATCTAATTGCTAAATCATTTGGGTGGGTAAACGTCCACACGAACGTGGCTTGCTTTAACCTGATGGGATTTTAGATGTGATTAGTGATTTAATGATATTATTTGAGGGAGATAATATCGGATATTAAATTGTTTGTTTGGTTTTATGTGCTTATAGGTTAGGAATGACTGTGACCCCACTTTGTGATATACTTAAAGATGAAAACTCACTGGTTCCATATAGTACTGATTGGAAAAGAAATCTGGACAATGTTCAGACTGTTGAGCCTTCCGAATCCACTATTGTCCCAACTGATGAGGACATTGAAAATGACCTCAAGGAGATGTTAGGACATAGTAAGGAAGCCGGACTAGAGGTGATTGACATACTCATTAAGTTCAGTCCTCTTGAGGAATCGCTTAAAAACGATTTCAAAAGAACTGAACTGATAAGTATGATCAGAGAATCACAAGCTCTAGTGGCCAAGTTGGAAGTGCAAGCAAAGAAGCCCAGTGGTTTTGAACCACGGACTGGGAGGAGCAAGCCGCGAGGCAAATGCTATCGATGAAAACAGTTTGGACACTGGAGGTATGATTGTCCTCTCATCAAAGGTACGAAATTTTCCTTAGTCACCGAAACATTGTCAGTGGTGTTATCTACCAGCACCTGGTGTGTAGATACGGGGGCCACTGATCATGTCTGCAATTCATTGCAGGGGTTCCAGGAAACCCGGAGACTTAGAGAGGGAGAGATCGTGGTCTACATGGGCAATGCCGCAAAGGTGGCGGCTGTTGCAGTGGGAGACGTTCACTTACGCTTTAGTAGTGATAAGATTTTTAGTTTTACATAATTGTCTTTATGTACCCAACTTTAGAAAGAATTTAATTTCGGTTTCTAAACTTATTATGAATGGATATTCTGTTTCTTTTGACCACTCCGTGATCATAAGAAGAGACAGTGAAATTATCTGTTCTGGTACATTGGTGGACGATTTGTATGTGCTAAATCCTGAGTCTAACACAATGCAACTAACCGAGAGTAATAACACATCTACGAACACCAATAAGAGAAAGGAACCTTCAAGGATGAATCAATTATACTTGTGGCACCTAAGGCTAGGTCATATCAACTCAAATAGAATTCAAAGGTTGAAAGCTGATGGTCTCATCAGTGGTGTTGAAGGAGAGGACCTTCCAACCTGCGAATCCTGTTTAGAGGGAAAAATGACCAAGCGTTCTTTTTCTGGTAAAGGACGAAGGGCTGAACAAGTATTGGATTTGATTCACTCTGATGTATGCGGACCTATGTCTACTCAGGCAAGGGGAGGGTACGAGTATTTCATCACTTTCACTGATGATTACTCAAGGTATGGATTTGTATACCTGATGCGCCGCAAGAGCGAATCTTTTGACAAGTTCAAGGAGTTCAAGGCTTTTGCGGAGAACCTTCAAGGTAAATCCATTAAATGCCTGCGATCTGATCGCGGAGGCGAGTACCTGTCTGGAGAATTCAAGGCATACTTGGCAGAGAATGGGATTGATTCCCAAATGACATCACCATATACTCCTCAGCAGAATGGTGTGTCGGAAAGAAGGAATAGGACTCTTATGGAAATGGTGCGTTCAATGATGAGTTACTCGGACTTACCTACTATGTTCTGGGGACATGCCTTGGAAACGGCGGCGTACATTCTCAACATGGTTCCAACAAAAACGGTACCCACCACACCCATGGAAAGGTGGAGCGGGCGCAAGCCTAGCCTCAGGCACCTTCGGATCTGGGGTTGTCCAGCACATGTGTTGCGACAAGGTGCCGATAAGTTAGAACCTAGATCAGAATTACGGCTGTTTGTAGGATACCCGAAAGGAACTAAAGGTGGCATGTTCTATAGTCCTACGGACCAGAAGATCGTTATAAGTACTAACGCTCGGTTCTTAGAGGAAGACTATGTCATGGACCACAAGCCCAAAAGTGACATAATACTTGATGAGTTGAGAGGTAACAAGGAAGACTTAGATACAGCCGAACCGAGTATAGATACACCACTAGAATCTGCACCTGACACTGTCACTGTTAATACACCGGAACGCCGTCGTAGTGGGAGGGTTGTTAAGCAACCAGACCGATGGATTGGACTGGGTGAGTCTTCGGACTCTGGACCTGGAGTTCATGAAATCGATCCCTGGACCTATGATGAGGCGGTACAAGATATAGATGCGCCTTCTTGGAGGAAAGCGATGAAATCCGAAATAGAATCTATGGATTCTAATAAAGTCTGGGATCTTGTAGAACCACCAAGCGGCGTAAAGCCAATTGGGTGTAAATGGGTCTACAAGAGAAAGAGAGGATCTGACGGAAAGGTTGAAACCTTTAAAGCTCGGCTTGTTGCGAAAGGATATACTCAGAAAGAGGGAATCGATTATGAGGAGACCTTCTCGCCGGTAGCCAAGATAAAGTCGATCCGGATTCTCTTATCCATAGCAGCTCATATGAATTATGAGGTGTGGCAAATGGATGTCAAGATGGCTTTCCTAAATGGAAGTCTTGACGAGATGATTTATATGAAACAACCAGAAGGATTCATTGCTAAGGGGCGAGATCATCTAGTGTGCAAGCTTAATCGATCCATTTATGGATTGAAACAAGCCTCGAGATCGTGGAACCTGCGGTTTGACGAAGTAGTCCAATCTTTTGGATTTAGTCAAAGCATGGACGAATCGTGTGTGTATTGGAAACGTGATGGGAAGAAGGTGGTGTTTCTCGTGCTTTATGTAGACGACATTCTTCTCATTGGCAACAGTGTGAAAATGTTATCAGACATAAAGGGATGGTTGTCTAGACAATTCGATATGAAAGATTTGGGAGAAGTCGGGCATGTTCTAGGGATCAAGGTTATAAGGGATCGCCGGAATAGAACATTGTACCTATCCCAGCAATCTTACATAGACACGATTCTGGCTCGTTTTAACATGCAAGATTCCAAGAAGGGTGAGCTGCCCTTCAGTAAAGGAACTTATCTTTCTAAGGAAATGTGTCCTCGGACACAAAAGGAGAAAGATGAAATGAAAGCAGTTCCCTACGCTTCGGCTGTGGGAAGCTTAATGTATGCAATGTTATGTACGAGGCCTGATATCTGCTATGCAGTTGGCGTAGTAGCGAGATATCAGAGTAACCCTGGAAAGGCTCATTGGACTGCCGTAAAGAGCATTTTCAAGTATTTGCGAAATACTAAGGATTATGTTCTATGTTACGGGGCAGACAATCTGATTCCTTTGGGTTATACGGATTCGGATTTCCAAGCTGATAAGGACCGGCGAAAGTCGACATCAGGCTATGTGTACACTATGGGAGGTGGAGCCGTATCATGGAGGAGTGTTAAGCAAAAGTGCATTTCAGACTCTACCATGGAAGCTGAATATGTTGCAGCCTCAGAGGCAGCGAAAGAATCAGTTTGGTTCCTTAATTTCCTCCAGGACTTAGATGTGATTCCAAGTTTGCCCAAGGCTATGACAATTTATTGTGATAATAGCGGTGCAGTGGCAAACAGTAAGGAACCACGGTCCCATAGTGCTATGAAACACATAGAGCGCAAGTACCACCTGATTCGAGACATCGTCAAGAGGGGCGATGCGGTAGTCACCAAGATAGCTTCGGAGGACAACCTAGCGGACCCTTTCACCAAGATACTTCCTAAGGAAGTTTATTTCAAGCACTTGGAGGGTTTGGGAGTCAGAAGTTTGGAGGATAAGACTAGACCTTAGTATAAGTGGGAGATTGTTGGAGTAGTATACTTAATGTCTAGATTTGAGTATTCTGAACTCCTTGTACACTTTCATTTACCTATTAAATACGAACATTCATTTGCTTTTAATTATTGTTAATTAAAATTATGCAAATTATAGTCCTGGATTTCATACGTTGTAGTTAGTATGGTGTGTCGGGCCCACACAGAAGATCATACTATCGGTTACTCGTATTGAATCAAACAGATGCTCACGACCTAGATGGACACGGACCAATCCATCGGTATAGTCGTTGTGTGAGAGAGAAAATAATTTGTCTTAATTATTTTATCACACTTGTACACTTGGTGTATTGAGCGGATCGATTGAGACTCATCAATTAGGATTGCTCGGCGATAATTGATTTGAGACTCAGTGTATTTTATTCTTAATCCCCGATATTGTTGCGGGTGTGTATATTCAATATAAGTGACTTTGATTTACCAAAGGAATTAACCGATTTAATTATTGGGTTAATTACCGGTTAAGTTGGGTCACTATATTTTATATATGGCATGCCGTGAATGATTGACCGGACAGTGTATCCCGGAAGGGTTGATAATATCCCCGAGATGAGCTCATAAGGATTTATTATGTAAACCTCGCGAGTGGATTTAATTCCGCATAATAAATAAGGTTGAGTGGTACTAGTCTCGGATAAAAGAGATGAATAAATTTATTAAGCAATAAATAAATTTTATTCATGGATATTTATATCTTAAATACACGGAATAAATAATACTACCGGAGAAATATTATTTGGATATAATATGGTTTAATATTGGGAGTGCAATTAATTTATATAGTGGAAAATAAATTAATTAATATTAATGGGAGATTAATAAATTTGGGCTTGGGCTCAATTTAATCATTAATATTGGAAGCCCAATATTCCACCTCCTTTAGATCCCCTACGTAGCCTATAAAAGCACTACATGGTCTTCACTTTTTCATAAGACAAGAATATCAATACTTGATAGTTCTAGAGAGTTGAAGAGGATCCATAAGCTTGGAAGATCGTCGCCCACCCGACGTTCAAGCTAGTGCAAGGAATACGTGGGAAGATTCAAAAGGTCGTCTTGAATTCGTTTCTCCGAACAACGAATCGAAAGGTACAATATCTAAACGTCCTTGATAATTGTTCGATTTTGGATTTATCGAGAATACCGTAGAACGAAGATCCGAGGATCGAATCCCGGAACGAGGGTCGAGCCGGGCGGTGGTGGTCGAACCACCGGACCGCCGGCGGCTCGTGGATCCCGCGTGGGGATCGCGCACGGAAATCCTCGGCTGGGAGCCGAGGATCGATCGGACCCCTACGGGGCCGATCGCTGGGAGCTGCGGGGTTACCCGCAGCGACTCGTAGCGAGCTGCGGGGTTACCCGCAGCGGGTCGCTGGGGACGAGCCCCAGCCATGCGAGCAGCGGATCAACGGATCCGCTGCGGGGATGCCGTGAGGCATCCCGTGCGATCGCTGGGAGCGATCGCGGGTTCCCGCGGGGGTGCGGCTGGGCGCGCACGCGTCCTCGTGCGCGTTGTGCGTTCGGTCGAGCCCCGGCTCGCGTGGACTCGTGTTTTCTCCGGCAATCGAGGTTTTTGATCGGGTTATTATTTTCCGCAAAATTTTAATAGTTTTCCAATCACCAGTATCCCAGATTGTAAAGGTTCACTAGTGGTCGTTCTAGTTTTCCCAAACTCCCCAGAAATAAACCTCAACCAACTTTGCCTCGGGAACAAACACCCAACCGGTTAGTTCATCCCCTCCAGCCTCACGGCCTAACTAAACCCTAATTTTCACCTTCGATCCGCCCCTGCCCAGATGCAAAACAACTTAGCTACTCATACAGGAATTAAAAGACGAAATAATTAAGGAAAAGCAAACTATATTAATCATAGCTTCAAATCGATAATCGTTTTTGAAGGAAATCAAAGTACGGAATTAAAATTTAAAAACATAAGAACATGAAATTGTTTCTTGACCCGAAGGTCGGATCTACTCAAAACAAACAAAGAGACTCGGACGAACAACTCCGATCTCTGTCTCCGGCAACTCTCCCGGCGGCGACGGCGACTGCGGGACCGGCGGCTCTCTCGATTTCTCGATGCGTAATGTGTTCTGTCCTTGCTGCCCGTCGCACCCCGCTCTTTTAAAGACTTCGAATTTGAATTTCAGATCGCGGTTGTTTCTCGCCCCTTAGGAATAGGCGTCCTTGGTCAATGGGCTTGGGGATAAGTCAAATCCCCCCGAATCCAGGGATTCTGGTATGCTGCCAGCTTGCCCGCAGCGAATCTCCTGTCTGCCGCGTCTTCTACCCAAACTGAAATCCGCAGGTACTTCTTCTCCTCCACAGATGGTCGGACCAGGCACGGTACTTGGTAATTCTGGTTCTTCTGCTTCGTGACCTTACCCATTTGCCCAATGTGGTCAAACTGTTGCTTGTCACTACCGCTCCGGAACTTTGCCCAAAGAAGGGGATTTCCTTGCCTCTTTTGCCCAGTGCGCCACCTGTTACCTGCATCACCACACACTCTGCCCAAACACCTAATTGTGCCCTCCCAGACACGTTAACGACTCAAACTGACTCAATAAAAGGTGTAAAAGTGCTCTAAGATGAGCAAATAAAATGGCTCATCAGAACCGCACACACTTGGATACGCTTGTCCCCAAGCGTGGGCTCTGATTTGCCTGACTCAAGACCAAAGTGAAAACAGAAATGAAAGAAGTAGGGAGAAATAAAACAAAGGACTTTAGCATGATCAGTACAGGGCATAGTACATACAGATAACACAAAATTCAAGTAAAGACAAAAACAAGTCAAGAGTCTGTTCAAGGTCTTTGGGTTCACTCCCTCACAGTGTTTCTCTCTTTTCAGTGTATGGGTTTAATGACACTCATTTTCTGCTGTGATTCCACTTTGCCTAAATTTGCCTTATTGCTAATCTGAGTTTGTTTTAACTAAGCAGGGGGGTTATCAAAGGGGCTTTTATTGGGTTGTAGTGTTGGACTCATATGGGTAGATTTTGAGGAGTAGGCTCTATTTGGGCAGAGGGATTTTTGATGTTAGCCTTTTCTCTGCCACTTTGCCCCTTTTCTTACGGGCCTTAGCACAACAACTATTTATTCATTTTTTTTTTCTTTTTTTTTTCTTTTTCTTCTCTTTTTTTTCTTTTTTTTTTTCTTTTTTTTTTTCAACACTATGCCCTAACTCCCTCTTTTCTCTCTGGCTGCCTATGTAATGTGGGCATAATACCAGATGGGTTCACAAAGAATATTCAATCAGGCTCAAAGGGGCTGGCAAGGGACAGTGTTATTTATTTAAACAAAAGGAAACAAGAAAATGCCCTAATCATCTAACAACCCCTACTCATTCAAACTACTCATTTCAGCAAACAGGCAAAGACAGGCATTGTAAATATCACAGCAGACTCTCAAAGAAAGAAATCATATATCAATGTAGGCTCAATTCTCACAGTTTGCCTAGAACAGTTCCATCATCCCTATTTCATGCATCTTACTATAAAGTTTGAGTTACTGTATGTATGTTTGCCCAAAGTGATCACATAATCATGCTGACTCGATTAGAAACAGGGGTTTGCCCTTTCCCTTTCCCCCCTCACAGACTTTTCCTGGGCAAAGTGTGCAAAAGTAATAAGATTGGTAGGGGCTACCCATGGCCAGACTGTGACTCTAAAAGTTTGGCGCACCTGCCCCCTCACACACTTTGCCTGGCCAAAGTGTGTCAGCAGGGAGATCAACCTAGTCTCCCCCGAACCAAAGTGACTCGGGGGTGACCTTAACAAAAACAAACAAAACAAAAATAAAACCTAACAACTACTAAAACAAGGGAGGGTACAAATTAGGAGGTGGAGGCAGGTGTGTACCTGAATCCACAGTAGTCAAAGTATGCGATCATCATCGCCTTCACATCCTCGAACGCCTTCTCAATCTTGTCCAAACGAGCCTCGATGGCTCCCTGTCTCTCTGCAACTTCCTCTTTGGCCTTAGCCTCTGCAATCGGATCTCTCGCCTCTGCCTTCACCGCAACTGGTTTCTCCTCCAGGAACTTCACACTGCCGTCACTCAAAGGGACTATGTCCTGCATGCGCTTGAAACACTGGATGTCAAACTTTCCCTCCACCATCATCTCCAACTCTTTGCCCTTCTTGATCAGGCTCATCTTGGCCGCGTACACCATCGGAAAATGGGCCAATGATAGGCGCTGGAGGGGGTGAGTTTGCAACCACTTCATTTGGACAGAGAGGCAAGAACTGAAGTGTAGCCTGATCTTCTGAGTCATGCACCATAGTATGCCCAGCTCGAGATGGGAAATAGCACTGCTGGTGTCGATCTTGCCGAAGAAATTGATGGCCAGGATCCGGTGGCAAACCCTGAGTGCATGGCTCTTCAACTGGATTGACCTGGTGCTTTGCCCCACGAACTCGCCTCCTTTGCCCAGCTGCTTCCAGATCTTCTGCAGCTCCTTCTTTGTGTACTCTGGCAAAGCCCTCAGTGACTCCTGGTACGCCTTTGACTTTAGATCCGCAATACCTGCCATATCCAAAAACAAATCAAGTTCATTACCACCAGTAGAAACAGCTTGATCAAACAACTCAAACTGGATCCCTATAACACCCTCATCTCTGGTTTCCTTGATTCCCAGTGAACCAAAGAATTCTCGCACCACCTCCTCACTGATTTGCCCAGACCACTCAAGAAACGGCTCCCACCCTATGGCCTTGAAATATCCTCGAACCTCCTTTTCCACACCCATCAGTTTGAGCGATTCAAAACACACCGTTTTGGAGGCCGCGATTTCGCGCGCCGACGTGTCAACCGCCTTTCTCTTCTTCGTGGATGCGCGGGTCCGGCTTTTGGGGGTTTTGTAGGTCACCTCCTCCACGTCGTCTTCCTCCATCGGCGTCTTACCGGCGGCCGTCGATTCCTCTTTCTCCTTGTCGTCGGAGGTGGATCCGGCAGTGGGGGTGGGAGTGACCTTCTTCTTGCCTTTGCCCGCCGCCTTTTTCTGCTTCTTTTTCGGGGGGCTATCAGCGGCGGCTTTGCCCTCCTCCTCCTGAGCGGCGGTGGCTAGGGTTTCCAGATCCTTCTCGCTGGTGGTCTTAGACTCGTCGATTTCTTTGGCCAAATCGTCGATTGGGGTGTTGTCCGTCTCCGTCGTGGCGGGGCTTGGCGGTATGGTGGCCAGGGGCACGGCATGGATGGCTTCCTCGGCGGTGGGGGACTTGGGTTTCGCTGGGCTTGACTGCTTCGGCGACACCATCTTCTTTAACTTGGTTGCGGCGGTACCTATAGTAAGATCAATTAGGGTTCCGTGAGGGATTTTTCTTAACTTGTTTTTTGATCTTGTAGAAACCATATGGAGAGAGAGAAGAAATATATAATTGTTTTTGAATTTTGAAAATAAGGGAGTTAATGGCAGTTATCGGGAATCGCGGATGAATAGGGGCGTGATGATGGTGGAGTTGCAGAGTCCTTAGATGGGACGGTTTTCAGCCCTTGAAAATCGCAACTGCCCACTTGCGCTCCTGTTTGCCACAAGTCTCAGTCTGCCCAAAGTAAACTCCTGCAAAATCAAAAACACACATACCCTTCCTCACGGCATAGTCAAAGTCTCTTGTTGCAAGTAGTCTTATTCCTAATCTAAATAAAAGGGAAAATAACAAAAATAAACAAACATACCAGGTTGCCTCCTGGCCAGCGCCCCATTTATAGTCCCGGGCAGGACCCAATTGCTTTATTCGATCACTCAATCAGGGCAAGCTGCCCTTCCAGATTCTCTTGCCCAAAGTAGGGCTTCACTCTATGACCATTCACTTTGAATATATATGTTGGAAATCGACTACCCGAGACATGTCCGTTCGACTACTCGAACATCCGGACAAGCCCAGTCGACATCCAGTATGCCCAAGGTGTTCACGACGAAGCCCCTGACCCGAAATGCACCCAGCCATCGCACCCGAGGCACGACCGCGCAAAAACGAGAGGCTTCTGGCCTCTCTGTCGTCCGACACCAGAAGGTGTCGTCCGACAAGACCGTCCAATGTCGTCCGACACCAGAAGGTGTCGTCCGACAAGCCTGTCGGCCGACAGTAGAACCTGTCGTCCGACACCCGTCGCGAACAGCGGCGGGATTCGCCCGTTCTGGCTGTTCCGATGTGATTTTCTCGATCCGACTGCCATGCCGGAGGTCAGAAACCTCCCAGCAGTCCGAGAATGTCACATCCAAGCCACGGGATCCGATCTACGTTCAAAATATGATTAACGAAATATGAGATCGAATAAATTGCGGAAAAGAGAATCGATCTCATACCTTCTCGGTCGATTGTTGAGACCTTAGATGCTTCTAACGTATGCCTCAGATCCTTTGACTCCAACCGTTGTGTGGGCAACGATCCGTTGGGTCTCCTTTTCTGCTTTCTCCTTTTTCTACCAGCGTTATATTTTCTATTCTCTGATGAGAGAAAAATAATTGCGCTACACTGATTTATTTTTGCAGAGAAAAACTTAATTGCGTTAACGCAATAATGTTTTCTCAGAAAAATAAAAAGCTGCGGAATGTAGGTTTAGGATAGGCAAGGTAGGATATTTATAGAGTTACGTTAGGGACCTTAGGATAAATTAATTAAGGGCTAAATTGAAATATTAATTAACTTGGAATACGTAAAAGCAATTCCTTAATTAATCGATTTCAATTTTAATTATTATTAACTCCACTATAAAATAATAATTGAATTCCCGAAATTAATTTTAATATTATTTCAACAATAATAATTCCGCCGAAATTACATATACGACTTTCCCCGTGTTTAAGATATCGAACGTCCACGAATTTATTTAATTACTAATAATTAAATTAATTCGTTTCTTATTATCCGAGACTAGTACCACTCATCCTTATTATCATGTGGAACAAATCCACCTGCAGGGTTTACATGATAAACTTTATGAGCTCATCTCGGGGACGTTATCAACCCGATAAACGGGACACGGTTTCCTGTCTATAATCTATAGCATGCCGTGTGTACAATTCCGATTCCCAATTTACCGAGTATCTCGACTAATCAAATAGTCTCACTCATTGGAAAGTTAAAGAACCGAGAATTGGACATACGCACCTATAATTATATAGGGATTAAGAATTCGTATATCCGTAATTCTGAGGTCTAGTTCGATTACGTCGATTAGTATAAATCGAACGCCCTCCCGTGGTCCTGCTCAATACACCAAGTGTACAAGTGTAACATAATAGTCAAGACCAACTATTACTCAGTCACACTACGACGTACCGATGGATTGTCCCTGTCCATCTAAGTCGTGAGCTTCTGTTCGATAATATACGAGTAACCGACAGTATGATCTTCCGCGTGTCTCCTCACGCCATACTGTCTACAACGTATATATCTAGAACTATTGCATTCAAGTACAAGGTAGACAAAAATGCCGACAGTTTGATTAATAGATAATGAAAAACACAGATAAGGAGTTCCATATTGTCACTAAACTAGACATTTAGAATATAACTCCATCAATCTCCCACTTATACTAAATCTCTAGTTGCCCTCTACCATACATCCGATACCCATCCCCTTCACGTGTCTCTTGAACGCTTCCTCTGGAAGTGCCTTCGTAAAGGGGTCAGCCGGGTTATCCGCTGATGCAATCTTGGTGACAACCGCATCGCCTCTCCTGACGATGTCTCTAATCAGGTGGTACTTGCGATCTATGTGTTTACTCGCATTGTGGGCTCGTGGTTCCTTTGCATTTGCCACTGCACCGCTATTGTCACAATAAATTGTGATAGCTCTAGGCATTTTAGGAACCACATCCAAGTCCATAAGGAAGTTCCGGAGCCACACCGATTCTTTAGCTGCCTCAGAGGCTGCTACATATTCGGCTTCCATGGTAGAGTCCGAAATGCATTTCTGCTTAACACTCTTCCATGAGACTGCTCCACCTCCCAATGTGAACACATAGCCTGATGTAGACTTTCGCTGATCCTTATCAGATTGGAAGTCCGAGTCTGTGTAACCAATAGGAATCAACTCGGACGCTTTGTAACTCAGAACATAATTTCTAGTCCTTCGCAGGTACTTAAGTATGTTCTTTACAGCAGTCCAGTGACCCTGTCCAGGGTTACTCTGATATCTAGCTACCATGCCCACGGCATAGCAGATATCAGGTCTCGTGCACAACATGGCATACATTAGACTTCCTACTGCCGAAGCATAAGGAACTTTCTTCATGTAATCTATCTCCTTTTGTGTTTTGGGACACATGTCTTTAGATAGATGAATTCCATGGCAGAAAGGTTGAGCACCTCTCTTGGAATTCTGCATGTTGAAACGAGCCAGAATCGTATCAATATATGAAGCCTGGGACAAGCTTAATGTTCTTTTCCGGCGATCCCTTATAACCTTGATCCCAAGAACATGCCCAACTTGCCCTAAGTCTTTCATATCGAATTGCTTGGACAACCATCCCTTTATGTCCGACAACATCTTCACATTGTTGCCAATTAGAAGAATGTCATCTACATAAAGCACGAGAAACGCCACGCTGTTTCCGTCACTTCTCCGGTATACACACGACTCGTCCATGCTTTGAATGAATCCATAAGACTGGATAACCTCATCAAACCGCATGTTCCAAGATCTAGAAGCTTGCTTCAATCCATAAATGGATCGGTTTAGCTTACACACTAGATGCTCTTGGCCTTTCTTGATGAAACCTTCTGGCTGTCTTATGTAAATGGTCTCGTCAAGATTCCCATTCAAGAATGCTGTCTTGACGTCCATTTGCCACACCTCATAATCCATATGAGCTGCTATAGACAAAAGAATCCGGATAGACTTTAGCATAGCTACCGGCGAAAAAGTTTCCTCATAATCGATCCCTTCTTTCTGAGTATACCCTTTCGCAACAAGCCTAGCCTTGAAGGTTTCAACCTTCCCGTCAGACCCTCTTTTCCTCTTGTACACCCACTTGCAACCAATGGATTTTACACCTTTGGGCGGTGCTACAAGATTCCAGACCTGATTTGAATCCATTGATTCAATCTCAGATTTCATCGCTTTTTGCCAAGACTGAGCATCTTGATCTTTAAGCGCCTCGCCATAGGTCCAGGGATCGGCTTCATGTTCTCCAGGTAACAAGTCCGAAGACTCACCTATAAACATGAACCTATCGGGTTGTCGAACAACCCTCCCACTACGACGAGGCTCCGGTGTAACCTCAGTAACTACAGGTGCAGACTGTGGTGGCGTATCACCCGGTTCGGTTGGATCTAAGCCTTGATTGTCCCCTCTCAGTTCGTTTAGTATTATCTCACTCTTGGGCTTGTGGTCCATTATATAATCCTCTTCCAAGAACCGAGCGTTGGTGCTAACAACGATCTTCTGGTCCTTAGGACTATAAAATAGACCACCTTTCGTTCCTGTAGGATATCCTATAAACAACCGAATATCTGAACGAGATTCCAACTTATCAGCCCCATGCTTCAGCACATGTGCTGGACAACCCCAGACCCGAATGTGTTTCAAATTTGGCTTACGCCCGGTCCACAATTCCGAGGGCGTCTTAGGGACTGATTTAGAAGGAACTAAGTTCAGGATATACGCCGCTGTTTCCAAGGCATATCCCCAGAACGAAACTGGTAGTTCTGAATAACTCATCATAGATCTTACCATTTCCATAAGAGTCCTATTCCTTCTTTCTGCTACACCATTCTGCTGGGGCGTGTATGGTGCAGTCATCTGGGAGTCAATCCCATTCTCTAATAAGTACGCCTTAAACTCTCCCGAGAGGTACTCTCCTCCACGATCAGATCGTAGAGTCTTTATGGTTTTACCATGAAGGTTCTCCACAAGAGCTTTGTACTCCTTGAACTTGTCAAAGCACTCGCTCTTGCGGCGCATCAGGTATATAAAACCATACCTTGAGTAATCATCAGTGAAGGTTACGAAATATTCATAACCTCCTCTCGCTTGGACAGATAAAGGCCCGCACAAATCAGAGTGAATCAATTCCAGTACTTCCTTGGATCTATACCCCTTATCACTAAAGGGTCGCTTGGTCATTTTTCCTTCCAGGCATGATTCGCAGGTTGGAAAGTCCTCATCTTTCACACCAATGAGTATTCCATCAGTTATCAACCTTTGAATCCTACCCAAGTTAATATGACCTAGCTTAAGATGCCATAAGTACTTTTGATTCATTCTAGAAGGCTCCTTTCTCTTATTGGTACTAGATGTATTATTTGACTCTACTCGTTGCATCGTGGAATAATCAGGATTCAGTATATATAAGTTGCCTATCAATGTACCAGAACAGATATATTCACCATTCTTTTTTATAATAACAGAACTATCAAAAGAAACAGAATATTTATTCAAAACCAATTTAGAAACCGAAACAAGGTTCTTTCTAAAATTCGGTACATAAAGACAATTATTCAATACTAAAACTTTATTATTAAAAGATAAATAAATATCTCCCACTGCAACAGCCGCCACTTTCGTCGCGTTGCCCATGTAGATATTGATCTCTCCCTCTCTAAGCCGCCGGGTTTCCTGGAACCCCTGCAAAGAATTGCAGACATGATCAGTGGCTCCCGTATCCACACACCAGGTACCGGTGGATAACACCGCTAAACATGTTTCAGTGACTAAGGAAAAGTTCGTACCTCCTTGTCTGAGAGGACAATTCGACTTCCAATGTCCAGACTGCTTGCAACGGAAACACTTGCCCTTGGGCTTGTTCACTCCATTCTGTGGTCCACCATTTCTGGGTCCACTGGGTTTCCGTCCTTGCTTCTTCTTCCTCTTAGTTCCCGGAGGGCCAGGAAGTTTCACAGCCACAAGTGCCTGAGATTTCTTAAAGATTCCCTCTGCCGCCTGGAGTTCAGTCAGGAGCTCCGCCAACGAATATAACCTCTTGTTCATGTTATAGTTCAGGCGGAACTGCTCAAAACTCCTAGGCAGAGACTGGAGCACTATATCGATCTGGGTTTCCCCATCGATAGCTCCTCCCATAATCTCTATCTCATTCAGATAGCCTATCATCCTAAGAACGTGATCCCTCACGGGCGTTCCTTCGGACATAGTGGCCGTCATGAGTTTTCTCATGGCATCTTGCCTGGCTGCCCTATCCTGACTACCAAACATCTCCTTGAGGTTAAGCATCATATCATAGGCAGTGGTCATGGCCTCATGCTGATGTTGCAGCACATTTGACATAGAAGCCAAAATGTAGCACCGCGCCATCTGATCAGCCTTGACCCACTTCCGATGAGCTTCCTTTTCCTCAGGAGTGGAGGTGTCAATAGGTTCATCAGGACAAACCTCATGGAGTACATATTTGTACTCCTCAGCAGTTAGGACAATGTCCAAGTTTCGTTTCCAATCAACATAGTTCGGACCAGTGAGTTTGTTTTCTTAAGTATAATGGACAGCGGGTTGAGTGCCATATCTATAAAAGAGACAAATCAAACTGTCAAATTTAATTCGATATTAACTCCCTTAATTAATATCATTAAATCTACCAATCAATCCTAAAATCCCATCAGACTAGCATGCCACGTTCATGTGGACGTATACTAGTCCAAACGATTTTATAACTGGACTTTTACTTCGGTCGTACATCATTACAGCAGTGACTCCGATGGGGAGGATACTGTAAAGCGTACCTAAGTGTATACCATTTCTCAGTACTAAGTTAACCGCTCGGAAACTACACGCCCACCGCAAGCCACGTTAGTGTGGACGTTTACGTTGACATGCGGTCCCTTTACGATTTCCTATAACTGTCGAGCCTCAATTAACCCAAAGTTTCGTTTCCGTCTAGTAAGCCACGATAGTGTGGACGTTTACTAAACAAACAACTTTGTTAATTGAATTCCATTTATTTAATTTCACAATTTCGTTAATCAAAGCTTGATATCTCGTAAGTGAAACTCGAAGTTTCTAACCAGCGATCAATCATGCAATTGAGCCCTATCTCTCACAAAGTGAGGGAGCCAACCAGACAATCGATCTAGTCATCAAATGACTCGAATGTCTCTAATCTGTGTCATCGACATAACCAAGCGCTTTGGCTCCATTCCACTCCCCGGGGTGAGAATGAGTCGAGTTGAAATTAGTCTTTGAAAGACAGATTAGGCATTGCTTTGAAAAACTTAATTGTTCAATTTTAAAATTGGAATTTCATTCGAATTTCGATCAAAGTGATTTCCGTGTATCGACTTTATCCGATAGGGAGGATGACACTAAAGCCAACTCGTAAGTCAATACACATCACTCTCGAAACAGAGAATGGAGACCGCGGGATTGTTTCCAATCCCTCTCCCACTTAGTATTTTACGATTTAGGGATATACATGCATAAAATAATAAGCATAATAAAACACGTAAATCACATAAGAAAGCAATTAACGTGGCCCGATTATTATGGCCTTAAAATCTTGAATGCACGTCTCTTGGAACTCGAACTCGTTGCTCGTCTCGACTTCGATTCTCGTTCCTCCGGGCTTCGATCTCGTCTCGATCCAATAGCAGAAATTAATTACAAAATTATTCTACTAAGTCCGGTATCGATCCTATACATTTTGATCGACCCTATACAAGTCCCGGATGCAACGAAAAAGTAAATAAACCTAACGACTCAACCCGTCGTTTTTATCTATTACAAACAAGCAACTTTCCAAAAATAAAACGATCTCGACAATCCCGAGAGTTTAATCAAAACCACACACACATATAGCACAAAATACCAAAAATAAATTGGCCATAATAATCGGGTGATCCTGCAAAACAATTCTCGCAAACAATATAAAGAACGTATAAACCGGCTCTGATACCAATTGTTGGAAATCGACTACCCGAGACATGTCCGTTCGACTACTCGAACATCCGGACAAGCCCAGTCGACATCCAGTATGCCCAAGGTGTTCACGACGAAGCCCCTGACCCGAAATGCACCCAGCCATCGCACCCGAGGCACGACCGCGCAAAAACGAGAGGCTTCTGGCCTCTCTGTCGTCCGACACCAGAAGGTGTCGTCCGACAAGACCGTCCAATGTCGTCCGACACCAGAAGGTGTCGTCCGACAAGCCTGTCGGCCGACAGTAGAACCTGTCGTCCGACACCCGTCGCGAACAGCGGCGGGATTCGCCCGTTCTGGCTGTTCCGATGTGATTTTCTCGATCCGACTGCCATGCCGGAGGTCAGAAACCTCCCAGCAGTCCGAGAATGTCACATCCAAGCCACGGGATCCGATCTACGTTCAAAATATGATTAACGAAATATGAGATCGAATTAATTGCGGAAAAGAGAATCGATCTCATACCTTCTCGGTCGATTGTTGAGACCTTAGATGCTTCTAACGTATGCCTCAGATCCTTTGACTCCAACCGTTGTGTGGGCAACGATCCGTTGGGTCTCCTTTTCTGCTTTCTCCTTTTTCTACCAGCGTTATATTTTCTATTCTCTGATGAGAGAAAAATAATTGCGCTACACTGATTTATTTTTGCAGAGAAAAACTTAATTGCGTTAACGCAATAATGTTTTCTCAGAAAAATAAAAAGCTGCGGAATGTAGGTTTAGGATAGGCAAGGTAGGATATTTATAGAGTTACGTTAGGGACCTTAGGATAAATTAATTAAGGGCTAAATTGAAATATTAATTAACTTGGAATACGTAAAAGCAATTCCTTAATTAATCGATTTCAATTTTAATTATTATTAACTCCACTATAAAATAATAATTGAATTCCCGAAATTAATTTTAATATTATTTCAACAATAATAATTCCGCCGAAATTACATATACGACTTTCCCCGTGTTTAAGATATCGAACGTCCACGAATTTATTTAATTACTAATAATTAAATTAATTCGTTTCTTATTATCCGAGACTAGTACCACTCATCCTTATTATCATGTGGAACAAATCCACCTGCAGGGTTTACATGATAAACTTTATGAGCTCATCTCGGGGACGTTATCAACCCGATAAACGGGACACGGTTTCCTGTCTATAATCTATAGCATGCCGTGTGTACAATTCTGATTCCCAATTTACCGAGTATCTCGACTAATCAAATAGTCTCACTCATTGGCAAGTTAAAGAACCGAGAATTGGACATACGCACCTATAATTATATAGGGATTAAGAATTCGTATATCCGTAATTCTGAGGTCTAGTTCGATTACGTCGATTAGTATAAATCGAACGCCCTCCCGTGGTCCTGCTCAATACACCAAGTGTACAAGTGTAACATAATAGTCAAGACCAACTATTACCCAGTCACACTACGACGTACCGATGGATTGTCCCTGTCCATCTAAGTCGTGAGCTTCTGTTCGATAATATACGAGTAACCGACAGTATGATCTTCCGCGTGTCTCCTCACGCCATACTGTCTACAACGTATATATCTAGAACTATTGCATTCAAGTACAAGGTAGACAAAAATGCCGACAGTTTGATTAATAGATAATGAAAAACACAGATAAGGAGTTCCATATTTTCACTAAACTAGACATTTAGAATATAACTCCATCAATATAGTCATCATCCTTTTTGCTTTTCAATTCCACAGATCCATTTAGGCTGACATGGTGAACAAAGTAGGGTCCTTCCCACTTAGAGGACATTTTGCCCGAACGGAACTGATTCCTGGTTTGGTACAGTAAGACTAACTGTCCAGCCTCAATCTTTTTCTTCTTAATCAGTTTGTCATGGGCTCTTTTGGTCCGTTCTTTGTAGTGGGCAGCATGGTCATAGGCCTCAATGCGAAGTTGCTCCAATTCGACCAAGTCAAGTTTACGCTCGTTCCCAGCCAGATCCCAGTCGAAGTTGACTTTATTCACAGCCCAGTGTGCCTTGTGCTCTATCTCTACGGGCAAATGACAAGCTTTCCCAAATATCATTCGGTAGGGAGAAATGCCAAATGGAGTCTTGAACGCAGTGCGGTATGCCCACAGTGCATCATCCAGTTTGCCTGCCCAATCCTTCCCCTCTGGCCTAACTGTCTTCCTCAGAATAGCCTTGATAATCCTGTTGGAGAGTTCTGCTTGGCCGTTTGCCTGGGGGTGATAGGCACAGGTGATTCGATGAGTGACTCCATATTTTCGCAGTAGCCTCTCAATGATATAGTTGCAGAAATGGGTCCCCTAATCACTGATAAGCGCTCTGGGCACACCGAACCGAGTGAAGATATTCCCTTTGAGGAATTCAGCCACAATGCGCGAATCATTAGTGGTGGTGGCCTTTGCCTCGACCCACTTAGAGACATAATCAACTGCTAGGAGTATGTATTCCTTACCTTGTGAATTCGGAAATGGCCCCATGAAGTCTATGCCCCAGACATCAAAGATCTCTACTGGCAGTATGGGCACAGAGGGCATTTCATTGCGCTTGGTCAAGTTGCCTTCCTTCTGACACTCGTCACACCTCTTACAAAGGTCATAGCAGTCTTTGAGCAAAGTGTTCCAGTAGAATCCGCAATTTAGAACCTTTCTTGCCGTTCGCCTAGGCCCAAAGTGGCCTCCACAGGGTTGCTTGTGGCAGTGATCCACTATGCCCTGCTGCTCAGACTCAGGAATGCATCTTCTAAGGACTTGGTCTTCACATCTTTTCCACAAATAGGGTTCATCCCAAACCTAGCTCCTTGCCTCGCGTTTCATCTTGTTTTTCTCATAATACGTCATGCCTTCCCTGAAAATCTCTGTAACCATAAAGTTCACAAGGTCAGCAAACCATGGCTCTTCGCCCAAAGTGGTAATAGAATATAAATGCTCATCGGGGAATGTTTCGGTGATAGGCATATCCTCTTCTTTCTGGAGAATCCTACTGAGGTGATCCGCCACCAGATTTTGATTCCCAGACTTCTCTCGAATTTCAATGTCAAACTCCTGGAGTAGCAGGATCCATCGAATAAGCCTTGGTTTAGTCTCCTTCTTTGCCATGAGGTACTTCAATGCAGCATGGTCTGTGTACACTATGGTCTTACTGCCCAGCAGATATGACCTAAATTTCTCGAAGGCAAAGACTATGGCAAAAAGCTCCTTCTCGGTCGTGGCATAGTTGCTTTGGGCAGCATTAAGGGTCTTCGAGGCATAGTAGATCACATGCCTTTCTTTCCCTTTAATTTGCCCTAGCACAGCTCCTACTGCATATCCACTTGCATCACACATCAGCTCGAATGGCATGCCCCACTCTGGTGGTTGAATAATAGGCGCTGTGACCAATCTCTCCTTCAAGTGGTTGAAAGCAGCCTTGCAATCCTCATCAAAGTACCATTCTACATCATTCTGAAGCAGTCTGGTCAAAGGGCGAGCAATTTGGGCAAAAGTCTTTCACAAAGCGTCTGTAGAAACCAGCATGCCCTAAGAACCCTCTGACTTACTTCACATTCCTTGGATATGGTAGCTTCGAGATGACTTCGATTTTTGCTTTATCTACCTCTATGCCCTTAGCTGAAATAACGTGTCCAAGGACAATTCCTTCTTCGACCATGAAATGGCATTTTTCATAATTCAGTACGAGGCTCTTCTCCACACACCTTTTGAGCACCATCTCTAAGTGTTCCAGGCAGGAGTCAAAGGAGTTGCCATACACGGTGAAATCGTCCATGAACACTTCAATTCCATTCTCGAGCAGGTCAGCGAAGATACTCATCATGCACCTTTGGAAGGTTCCTGGTGCATTGCATAGGCCAAAGGGCATCCTTCTGTAGGCAAAGGTGCCAAAGGGACAGGTGAAGGTGGTTTTGTCCTGATCCTCTTGAGCAACCCATATCTGCATATACCCTGAGTAGCCATCTAGAAAACAGAAGTGCTTCTTCCCAGCCAATCTCTCTAACATTTCATCAATGAAGGGCAAAGGGAAATGATCCTTGCGGGTTACCTTGTTCAGTTTGCGGTAGTCAATGCAAACTCTCCACCCAGTTTGTAGTCGTGTGGCAATCTGCTCATTCCTTTCGTTCTCTATGACTTGAACTCCAGACTTCTTTGGCACCACATGCACTGGGCTAACCCACTTGCTGTGTGACACTGGATAGATTATGCCCACACTGAGAAGCTTCTTGATCTCTTTGAGCACAACTTCCTTCATTGCTGGATTGAGCTTCCTTTGGGGATCACGTACGGGCATAGAGTCATCTTCCAGAAGAATGTGGTGTTGGCAGATGCTTGGACTTATCCCTCTGATGTCAGCCAAAGTCCACCCTATGGCCTGTTTGTACTGCCCCAGCACATATCTCAACTTTGCCTCCTCTGCCTCTTGCAAATAGGCACTTATGATGACGGGCAAAGTGTCATTATCTCCCAAATATAGATACTTGAGATGCTTGGGCAGTTTTTTCAATTCCAGCATTGGTGGCTTTTCAAGGGAAGGCACCATGATCATTTCTTCAATCTCTATCGGTTTGCCCGGGTTGCCTTTGAAATCCTCCAGAGAGTCTAACTGCTCAATTGCTTCTTGTAATTCTTCTGGTTCGCCCTCCATATCAAACTCAGTAAGCCCTTGCTGAATGGCTATCTCAGTATGGTCATACTTTCCACATTGGAGTGCCTTTGCCTCCACTGCTTTCTCAATTTGGTCAATGTAGTGGATTTCATCGGTGTCGGCTGGGTGCTTCATGGATTTGTAGAGGTCAAAGGTGACCGTTTCTCCTTCGAATTTGCACGTTAGCCTTCCGGTTTCACAGTCGATGTGGGTCCTTGCTGTTTTGAGGAACGGTCTGCCCAATATCATCACAGGGGCTTTACTTGATCTGCCCATATCGAGTACATAGAAATCAGCAGGAAATATCAACTCTTCCACTTTGACCAGGACATCTTCCAGTATGCCCTCAGGATAAACATTAGATCTATCAGCCAGTTGGATCACAACTCGAGTGGGATTCAGTTGCCCGATTTCCAAGTCTTCGTACATCGTTTTGGGCATAACGTTAATTGATGCTCCCAAATCGAGCATTGCTTTCTCTATCTTCATATGCCCTATGATGCACGGAATGTAGAACATGCCTGGGTCTCCACACTTTGTAGGTCCAGTCTTTTTAATAACTGCAGAGACATTCTCCCCCACCTCAAACTTCGCATCATCCTGATATTTGACCTTCTTTGTGCAAAGCTCCTTCAAGAACTTAGCACATCTGGGCATAGCGTTCAGTATGGTCAGAAGGGGCATATTGATTTCTACCTTCTTGAACATTTTGAACATCTCTTGAGTTTCTTCCTTCTCACGGTTTTTACTCAGTCTGCCCGGGAAGGGTGGCTTGATTTTCGGTGGTGGAGATTTGTCCCTCTTTGCCCTGACTGTCACCTCTTCTTGCTCAATATCTGTCCCAGGGTCTTCCTCAATGACTGGGGGGCCATCTAACACGGGCTCTTTGCCCTTTTCTGCAGACTTTTCCACTATGGTGAGTGGTTTGCCACTCCTGAGCTGGACGGCATTAACATGAGCATTGTTCACTTCGACTTTTGGGGGCAAACTACCTCCTTTCTGTTCCAGCTTTGCCACCACTTGAGTAAGATGCGAGACTTGGGCTCCTAGATTTTGGAACTGCCCTCTAGTCTCTTGCTTGAATTTCTCATTCTCTTGGTGGGCTTTGGCATTCTCTTGCTGGAACTTAATATTCTCTTTGACCAAAGTTTCCATCATTTCAGACAAGGTAGGCCCTTTGGTCTGAGCGGGCTGGTGGTACATCCCTGGGCCTTGCTGTTGGTACTGCCCCTGCTGATTGTAGCGCTGGAAATTCTGGTTACCATTATACCCCTCATTGTAGTTGTTGCTATTCCCATACCTATTATCATAGTATGGTTTCCCCCTTCCTTGCCCACTACCGTTACTCTGCCCCATCGCTTTGACCTCTTCGTCATACAGTGAGGGGCATTCATCAGTGGCATGCTCTATGCCCTGGCAGATCTGGCAAGCTTTCACACCTCTCTTTGGCCCGGTGGCCATAGTGTTCATAAATTTTTCCATCGCGCTGCATAGTTTGTCGATTTTTAGATCCGCAGCAGTGGTTGTCCCCAAATTGGTCCTGGGCAACTCACTTCCATCATCTCTGAACTCCTCTGCCATCTCCTTGAAGAGTTTAAATGCCTCCTCAGCACTTTTATTCAGGATGGACCCTCCACTGGCAGCATGCAAGAGGGTTCTCTCGTGCATCCTTAGCCCAGACACAAAGTATTGGATCAAGTCGTGATCAGGGATCTGGTGCTGAGGGCACTTTGCCAACATCTGCTTAAACCGTGCCCAATAAGCGGGAAACTCTTCGCCTGCCCCCATCCTAATGCTACTGATGTTCCTTCGCATGTGTTGGATCCGGGCGGCAGGGAAGTATTTTTCCAAAAACTTCTGCTGGAGCTGTGCCCAAGTAGTGATTTGTCCTTCGGGCAGAGTGTAGAGCCACTCTCGTGCTCCATCCCCAAGTGAAAAGGGAAAAGCCAGCAGTCGGATGTATTCACTCAAAGGGGGCCCTCCCCTTATGGTTCCGCAAGCTAACTCGAAATCTTGAAGATGCCTCTGTGGGTCTTCCATGGGCATATCGCTTAACTTAGGCAGTATTTGGATGAAACTGTTGGAATTCGATATCCCGGGTTATCAAAAATTTCGGAACCGATAACCCGAACGAACCCTTCGCCGGAGATCATACGAACGCCGACTCATCCGCCGGAGTCCGGGCTTTGGAGACCATGCATCCGAAGACGCACAGCCCGCCCCCACCCGAACCCCCGCGAGCCGGGGTTCATACGATCGAGCGATCGATCGCGCGCCGGCGATCGATCGGGGTGGGGCTGTTCGACAGCCCCCGCGGCGGGTCCGGCGACCCGCCGCCACCAGGAGGCCCCCGCCTTCACGGCGGGGTAGGGCACGGCACCAGCCCGTGCCCTAGCGATCGATCCCGTGATCGATCGCACACCCTCGGCCCAGCCGAGGGTTCGCCCCCACGCCCCACGGCCGAAACCCTAGCCGGGCGATCCGCGGTCCGGTGGCTTCGCCACCACCGCGTGATCATTCGTCTAATCCGGGCTTCGATCTTCGGATCTTCATCCTACGGTATTCTCGATAAAAACAAATCGAACAATAATCAAGGGGTTTAGATATTGTACCTACGATTCGTTGTTCGGAGAAACGAAATCGACGACCTCGTGATCTTCCTGCGTATTCCTTGCACTCCGTTCGAACGTCGGGTGGGCGACGAGCTATCGAACTCCTATGGATCCTCTTCACTCTCCAAGACTTTATGATTGGCGTATCTTATGTTATGAAAAAGTGAAGACCATGTAGTGCTTTTATAGGCTACGAGGGGGATCAAAAGGAGATTAAATATTGGGCTTCTAATATTGAAAATTAAATTGGGTCCAACCCAAATCCATTAATTCTTATCAATATTAATTTTATTTATTTTCCACTATATAAATAAAATTGCACTCCCAATATTTATCCATATTATATCAAATAATATTTCTCCAACTTAGTATTATTTATTCCGTGTATTTAAGATTTAAATATCCATGAATAAAATTTATTTATTGCTTAATAAATTTATTCATCTCTTATATCCGAGAATAGTACCACTCAACCTTATTTATTATGCGGAACAAATCCACTCGCGAGGTTTACATAATAAATCCTTATGAGCTCATCTCGGGGATATTATCAACCCTTCCGGGATACACTGTCCCTTCAAGAATTCACGGCATGCCATATATAAAATATAGTGACCCAACTTAACCGGTAATTAACCCAATAATTAAATCGGTTAATTCCTTTGGTAAATCAAAGTCACTTATATTAAATATACACACCCGCAATTGTTTCAGGGATTAAGAATAAAATACTCCGAGACTTAAATCAATTATCACAGAGCAATCCTAATTGATAAGTCTCAAGCGATCCGCTCAATACACTAAGTGTACAAGTGTGATAAAATAATTAAGATAAATTATTTTCTCTCTCACACAACGACTATACCGATGGATTGGTCCGTGTCCATCTAGGTCGTGAGCAACTGTTCGATTAAATACGAGTAACCGATAGTATGATCTTCTGTGTGCCCATGCAACACCATACTAACTACAACGTATAAAATCCAGGACTATAATTTGCATGTATTTAATTAACAATAATTAAAAGCAAATGAATGTCTGTAATTAATAGGTAAATGAAAATGCATACAGAGTTCAGAATACTCAAATCTAGACATTAAGTATACTTCTCCATCAATCTCCCACTTATACTAAGGTCTAGTCTTATCCTCCAAACTTCTGACTCCCAAACCCTCCAAGTGCTTGAAATAAACTACCTTAGGAAGTATCTTGGTGAAAGGGTCCGCTAGGTTGTCCTCCGAAGCTATCTTGGTGACTATCGCATCGCCCCTCTTGACAATGTCTCGAATCAGGTGGTACTTGCGCTCTATGTGTTTCATAGCACTATGGGACCGTGGTTCCTTACTGTTTGCCACTGCACCGCTATTATCACAATAAATTGTCATAGCCTTGGGCAAACTCGGAATCACATCTAAGTCCTGGAGGAAATTAAGGAACCAAACTGACTCTTTCGCTGCCTCTGAGGCTGCAACGTATTCAGCTTCCATGGTAGAGTCTGAAATGCACTTTTGCTTAACACTCCTCCATGATACGGCTCCACCTCCCATAGTGTACACATAGCCTGATGTCGACTTTCGCCGGTCCTTATCAGCTTGGAAATCCGAATCCGTATAACCCAAAGGAATCAGATTGTCTGCCCCGTAACTTAGAACATAATCCTTAGTATTTCGCAAATACTTGAAAATGCTCTTTACGGCAGTCCAATGAGCCTTTCCAGGGTTACTCTGATATCTCGCTACTACGCCAACTGCATAGCAGATATCAGGCCTCGTACATAACATTGCATACATTAAGCTTCCCACAGCCGAAGCGTAGGGAACTGCTTTCATTTCATCTTTCTCCTTTTGTGTCCGAGGACACATTTCCTTAGAAAGATAAGTTCCTTTACTGAAGGGCAGCTCACCCTTCTTGGAATCTTGCATGTTAAAACGAGCCAGAATCGTGTCTATGTAAGATTGTTGGGATAGGTACAATGTTCTATTCCGGCGATCCCTTATAACCTTGATCCCTAGAACATGTCCGACTTCTCTCAAATCTTTCATATCGAATTGTCTAGACAACCATCCCTTTATGTATGATAACATTTTCACACTGTTGCCAATGAGAAGAATGTCGTCTACATAAAGCACGAGAAACACCACCTTCTTTCCATCACGTTTCCAATACACACACGATTCGTCCATGCTTTGACTGAATCCAAAAGATTGGACCACTTCGTCAAACCGCAGGTTCCACGATCTCGAGGCTTGTTTCAATCCATAAATGGATCGATTAAGCTTGCACACTAGATGATCTCGCCCCTTAGCAATGAATCCTTCTGGTTGTTTCATATAAATCGTCTCGTCAAGACTTCCATTAAGGAAAGCTGTCTTGACATCCATTTGCCACACCTCATAATCCATATGAGCTGCTATAGATAAGAGAATCCGGATCGACTTTATCTTGGCTACCGGCGAGAAGGTCTCCTCATAATCGATTCCCTCTTTCTGAGTATATCCTTTCGCAACAAGCCGAGCTTTAAAGGTTTCAACCTTTCCGTCAGATCCTCTCTTTCTCTTGTAGACCCATTTACACCCAATTGGCTTCACGCCGCTTGGTGGTTCTACAAGATCCCAGACTTTATTAGAATCCATAGATTCTATTTCGGATTTCATTGCTTTCTTCCAAGAAGGCGCATCTATATCTTGTACCGCATCATCATAGGTCCAGGGATCGATTTCATGAACTCCAGGTCCAGAGTCCGAAGACTCACCCAGTCCAATCCATCTATCTGGTTGTTTAACAACCCTCCCACTACGACGGCGTTCCGGTGTATTGACAGTGACAGTATTAGGTGCAGGTTCTAGTGGTGTATCTATACTCGGTTCGGCTGTATCCAGGTCTTCCTCGTTACCTCTCAACTCATCAAGTATTATGTCACTTTTGGGCTTGTGGTCCATGACATAGTCTTCCTCTAGGAACCGAGCATTAGTACTTATAACGATCTTCTGGTCCGTATGACTATAGAACATGCCACCCTTAGTTCCTTTCGGGTATCCTACAAACAGCCGTATTTCTGATCTAGGTTCTAACTTATCGGCGCCTTGTCGCAACACATGTGCTGGACATCCCCAGATCCGAATGTGTTTCAAGTTAGGCTTACGCCCACTCCACAATTCCATGGGTGTGGTCGGTACCGTTTTGGTCGGAACCCTATTCAGAATGTACGCCGCTGTTTCCAAGGCAAGTCCCCAGAACATAACAGGTAAATCCGAGTAACTCATCATCGATCGCACCATCTCCATAAGAGTCCTATTCCTTCTTTCTGACACACCATTCTGCTGAGGAGTATATGGTGAGGTCAGCTGGGATTCGATCCCATTCTCTGCCAAGTATGCCTTGAATTCTCCAGACAGGTACTCGCCTCCGCGATCAGATCGCAGGCATTTTATGGATTTACCACGAAGGTTCTCCACAAGAGCCTTGAACTCTTTGAACTTGCCAAAGGATTCGCTCTTGCGGCTCATCAGGTATACATATCCATATCTTGAGTAATCATCAGTGAAAGTGATGAAGTACTCGTACCCTCCCCTTGCCTGAGTAGACATAGGTCCGCATACATCAGAGTGAATCAAATCCAATACTTGCTCAGCTCTTCGTCTTTTACCAGAAAAAGGACGCTTAGTCATTTTTCCCTCTAAACAGGATTCGCAGGTTGGAAGGTCCTTGTTGGAAATCGACTACCCGGGATGCGTTCGTTCGATTGCTCGAACATCCAAACCATCCCAGTCGACCTCCGAAGTCACTACTTCGTTCGCTTAACAGCCCTTATCCCGAATCATGCCCAGCCATCGCCCCGAAGGACAACCGCACGAAACGGAACTGGACTGCATCGATTCGGCGACCGCCGAAAGCAGTCCAGCGGTCGCTGAAAGGAACTGCAAACGGCGACCGCCGTTTGCCCTTTGGCGACCGCCGTTTTGACCGCGAACAACAACGTGATGTTGCTGTTCCGGGCTCGTTTCCGGGTCGTTTTTCCTCATCCGACTACCGTTCCGGAGGTCCTAGACCCCCCAGTAGTCGAGGAACACGATCCACGACCCCGGAATCCGATCTACGTTCATGTATGATCAACGAGAATTAGATCGAATAAAAAGCGGAATAGAGAATTCGATCTCATACCTCTCGGTCGATTGTTGAGACCTTAGATGCTTCTAACGTATGCCTCAGATCCCTTCTCCAGCCGTTGTGTGGGCAACGATCCGCTGGAGTTCTCACGTCTGCACTCTCCTTTCCAAGACCAGCGTATAAACTATTCTGTGAGAATAATTTTTTATTGCGTTAACTAATTAATTTAAACAGAGAAAAAATCTTAATTGCGCTAACAATTATTTTTCTCTGCTGAAATGAATTATTGCGGCGAATGTTAGGTCTTAGGAGAGTACGGGAGGGGGGTTTTTATAGAGTTACGTTAGGGACCTTAGGATAAATTAATTAAGGGCTAAATTGAAATATTAATTAACTTGGAATACGTAAACGCAATTCCTTAATTAATCGATTTCAATTTTAATTATTATTAACTCCACTATAAAATAATAATTGAATTCCCGAAATTAATTTTAATATTATTTCAAAAATAATAAATCCGCCGAAATTACATATACGACTTTCCCCGTGTTTAAGATATCGAACGTCCACGAATTTATTTAATTACTAATAATTTAATTAATTCGTTTCTTATTATCCGAGACTAGTACCACTCATCCTTATTATCATGTGGAACAAATCCACCTGCAGGGTTTACATGATAAACTTTATGAGCTCATCTCGGGGACGTTATCAACCCAATAAACGGGACACGGTTTCCTGTCTATAATCTATAGCATGCCGTGTGTACAATTCCGATTCCCAATTTACCGAGTATCTCGACTAATCAAATAGTCTCACTCATTGGCAAGTTAAAGAACCGAGAATTGGACATACGCACCTATAATTATATGGGGATTAAGAATTCGTATATCCGTAATTCTGAGGTCTGGTTCGATTACGTCGATTAGTATAAATCGAACGCCCTCCCGTGGTCCTGCTCAATACACCAAGTGTACAAGTGTAACATAATAGTCAAGACCAACTATTACCCAGTCACACTACGACGTACCGATGGATTGTCCCTGTCCATCTAAGTCGTGAGCTTCTGTTCGATACTATACGAGTAACCGACAGTATGATCTTCCGCGTGTCTCCTCACGCCATACTGTCTACAACGTATATATCTAGGACTATTGCATTCAAGTACAAGATAGACAAAATGCCGACAGTTTGATTAATAGATAATGAAAAACACAGATAAGGAGTTCCATATTGTCACTAAACTAGACATTTAGAATATAACTCCATCAATCTCCCACTTATACTAAATCTCTAGTTGCCTTCTACCATACATCCGATACCCATCCCCTTCACGTGTCTCTTGAACGCTTCCGCTGGAAGTGCCTTCGTAAAGGGGTCAGCCAGGTTATCCGCTGATGCAATCTTGGTGACAACCGCATCGCCTCTCCTGACGATGTCTCTAATCAGGTGGTACTTGCGATCTATGTGTTTACTCGCATTGTGGGCTCGTGGTTCCTTTGCATTAGCCACTGCACCGCTATTGTCACAATAAATTGTGATAGCTCTAGGCATCTTAGGAACCACATCCAAGTCCATAAGGAAGTTCCGGAGCCACACCGATTCTTTAGCTGCCTCAGAGGCTGCTACGTATTCGGCTTCCATGGTAGAGTCCGAAATGCATTTCTGCTTAACACTCTTCCATGAGACTGCTCCACCCCCCAATGTGAACACATAGCCTGATGTAGACTTTCGCTGATCCTTATCAGATTGGAAATCCGAGTCTGTGTAACCAATAGGAATCAACTCGGACGCTTTGTAACTCAGAACATAATTCCTAGTTCTTCGCAGGTACTTAAGAATGTTCTTTACAGCAGTCCAGTGACCCTATCCAGGGTTACTCTGATATCTAGCTACCATGCCCACGGCATAGCAGATATCAGGTCTCGTGCACAACATGGCATACATTAGACTTCCTACTGCCGAAGCATAAGGAACCTTCTTCATGTAATCTATCTCCTTTTGTGTTTTGGGACACATGTCTTTAGATAGATGAATTCCATGGCAGAAAGGTTGAGCACCTCTCTTGGAATTCTGCATGTTGAAACGAGCTAGAATCGTATCAATATATGAAGCCTGGGACAAGCTTAATGTTCTTTTCCGGCGATCCCTTATAACCTTGATCCCAAGAACATGCCCAACTTGTCCTAAGTCTTTCATATCGAATTGTTTGGACAACCATCCCTTTATGTCCGACAACATCTTCACATTGTTGCCAATTAGAAGGATGTCGTCTACATAAAGCACGAGAAACGCCACACTGTTTCCGTCACATCTCCGGTATACACACGACTCGTCCATGCTTTGAATGAATCCATAAGACTGGATAACCTCATCAAACCGCATGTTCCAAGATCTAGAAGCTTGCTTCAATCCATAAATGGATCGGTTTAGCTTACACACTAGATGCTCTTGGCCTTTCTTGATGAAACCTTCTGGCTGTCTCATGTAAATGGTCTCGTCAAGATTCCCATTCAAGAATGCTGTCTTGACGTCCATTTGCCACACCTCATAATCCATATAAGATGCTATAGACAAAAGAATCCGGATCGAATTTAGCATAGCTACCGGCGAAAAAGTTTCCTCATAATCGATCCCTTCTTTCTGAGTCTACCCTTTCGCAACAAGCCTAGCCTTGAAGGTTTCAACCTTCCCGTCAGACCCTCTTTTTCTCTTGTACACCCACTTGCAACCAATGGCTTTTACACCTTTGGGCGGTGCTACAAGATTCCAGACCTGATTTGAATCCATTGATTCAATCTCAGATTTCATCGCTTTTTGCCAAGACTGAGCATCTTGATCTTTAAGCGCCTCGTCATAGGTCCAGGGATCGGCTTCATGTTCTCCAGGTAACAAGTCCGAAGACTCACCTATAAACATGAACCTATCGGGTTGTCGAACAACCCTCCCACTACGACGACGCTCCGGTGTAACCTCAGTAACTACAGGTGCAGACTGTGGTGGCGTATCACTCGGTTCGGTTGGATCTAAGCCTTGATCGTCCCCTCTCAGTTCGTTTAGTATTATCTCACTCTTGGGCTTGTGGTCCATTATATAATCCTCTTCCAAGAACCGAGCGTTGGTGCTAACAACGATCTTCTGGTCCTGAGGACTATAAAATAGACCACCTTTCGTTCCTCTAGGATATCCTATAAACAACCGAATATCTGAACGAGATTCCAACTTATCAGCCCCATGCTTCAGCACATGTGCTGGACAACCCCAGACCCGAATGTGTTTCAAATTTGTCTTACGCCCGGTCCACAATTCCGAGGGCGTCTTAGGGACTGATTTAGAAGGAACTAAGTTCAGGATATACGCCGCTGTTTCCAAGGCATATCCCCAGAACGAAACTGGTAGTTCTGAATAACTCATCATAGATCTTACCATTTCCATAAGAGTCCTATTCCTTCTTTCTGCTACACCATTCTGCTGGGGCGTGTATGGTGCAGTCATCTGGGAATCAATCCCATTCTCTAATAAGTACGCCTTAAACTCTCCCGAGAGGTACTCTCCTCCACGATCAGATCGTAGAGTCTTTATGGTTTTACCATGAAGGTTCTCCACAAGAGCTTTGTACTCCTTGAACTTGTCAAAGCACTCGCTCTTGCGGCGCATCAGGTATATAAAACCATACCTTGAGTAATCATCAGTGAAGGTTACGAAATATTCATAACCTCCTCTCGCTTGGACAGATAAAGGCCCGCACAAATCAGAGTGAATCAATTCCAGTACTTCCTTGGATCTATACCCCTTATCACTAAAGGGTCGCTTGGTCATTTTTCCTTCCAGGCATGATTCACAGGTCGGAAAGTCCTCATCTTTCACACTACTGAGTATTCCATCAGTTATCAACCTTTGAATCCTACCCAAGTTAATATGACCTAGCCTAAGATGCCACAAGTACTTTTGATTCATCCTAGAAGGCTCCTTTCTCTTATTGGTACTAGATGTGTTAAAAGACTCTACTCGTTGCATCGTGGAATAATCAGGATTCAGTATATATAAGTTGCCTATCAATGTACCAGAACAGATATACTCACCATTCTTTTTGATAATAACAGAACTATCAAAAGAAACAGAATATTTATTCAAAACCAACTTAGAAACCGAAACAAGGTTCTTTCTAAAGTTCGGTACATAAAGACAATCATTCAATACTAAAACTTTATTATTAAAAGATAAATGAACATCTCCCACTGCAACTGCCGCCACTTTCGTAGCATTGCCCATGTAGATGGTGATCTCTCCCTCTCTAAGCCGCCGGGTTTCCTGGAACCCCTGCAAAGAATTGCAGACATGATCAGTGGCTCCCGTATCCACACACCAGGTACCGGTGGATAACACCGCTAAACATGTTTCAGTGACTAAGGAAAAGTTCATACCTCCTTGTCTGAGAGGACAATTCGACTTCCAATGTCCAGACTGCTTGCAACGGAAACACTTGCCCTTGGGCTTGTTCACTCCATTCTGTGGTCCACCAATTCTGGGTCCACTGGGTTTCCGTCCTTGCTTCTTCTTCCTCTTAGCTCCCGGAGGGCCAGGAAGTTTCACAGCCACAAGTGCCTGAGGTTTCTTAAAGATTCCCTCTGCCGCCTGGAGTTCAGTCAGGAGTTCCGCCAACGTATATAACCTCTTGTTCATGTTATAGTTCAGGCGGAACTGCTCAAAACTCTTAGGCAGAGACTGGAGCACTATATCGATCTGGGTTTCCCCATCGATAGATCCTCCCATAATCTCTATCTCATTCAGATAGCCTATCATCCTAAGAACGTGATCCCTCAAGGGCGTTCCTTCGGACATAGTGGCCGTCATGAGTTGCCTCATGGCATCTTGCCTGGATGCCCTATCCTGACTACCAAACATCTCCTTGAGGTTAAGCATCATATCATAGGCAGTGGTCATGGCTTCATGCTGATGTTGCAGCACATTTGACATAGAAGCCAAAATGTAGCACCGCGCCATCTGATTAGCCTTGACCCACTTCCGATGAGCTTCCTTTTCCTCAGGAGTGGAGGTGTCAATAGGTTCATCAGGACAATCCTCATGGAGTACATATTTGTACTCCTCAGCAGTCAGGACAATGTCCAAGTTTCGTTTCCAGTCAATATAGTTCGGACCAGTGAGTTTGTTCTCTTTTAGTATCATGGATAGTGGGTTGAGTGCCATATCTATAAAAGAGACAAATCAAACTGTCAAATTTAATTCGATATTAACTCCCTTAATTAATATCATTAAATCTACCAATCAATCCTAAAATCCCATCAGACTAGCATGCCACGTTCATGTGGACGTATACTAGTCCAAATGATTTTATAACTGGACTTTTACTTCGGTCGTACATCATTACAGCAGTGACTCCGATGGGGAGGATACTGTAAAGCGTACCTAAGTGTATACCATTTCTCAGTACTAAGTTAACCGCTCGGAAACTACACGCCCACCGCAAGCCACGTTAGTGTGGACGTTTACGTTGACATGCGGTCCCTTTACGATTTCCTATAACTGTCGAGCCTCAATTAACCCAAAGTTCCGTTTCCGTCTAGTAAGCCACGATAGTGTGGACGTTTACTAAACAAACAACTTTGTTAATTGAATTCCATTTAATAAATTTCACAATTTCGTTAATCAAAGCTTGATATCTCGTAAGTGAAACTCGAAGTTTCTAACCAGCGATCAATCATGCAATTGAGCCCTATCTCTCACAAAGTGAGGGAGCCAACCAGACAATCGATCTAGTCATCAAATGACTCGAATGTCTCTAATCTGTGTCATCGACATAACCAAGCGCTTTGGCTCCATTCCACTCCCCGGGGTGAGAATGAGTCGAGTTGAAATTAGTCTTTGAAAGACAGATTAGGCATTGCTTTGAAAAACTTAAGTGTTCAATTCTATAAATGGAATTGAATTCGAATTTTGATCCAGTGATATCCGTGTGTCAACTTTATCCGATAGGGAGGATGACACTAAAGCCAACTCTTAAGCGACACACATCACCATCAAAACAGAGAATGGAGACCGCGGGATTGTTTCCAATCCCTCTCCCACTTAGTTTTTACGAAAGGGATAACATTCACATGCATATGAAATTAAAGCATAATAAAACACGTTAAACACACAAGAAGCAATTAACGTGGCCCGATTATTATGGTCTTTAAAGTCTTCAATGCACGTCTCGGATCTTCGTCTCGTTGCTCGTCTAGGTCTCGGTCCATCACCGACTCGTCTAAGGACCAAGAGACGAACTCCTCCCACTGGAGTATCATCCCGGGCCCTCGACAAGCGATCCGTGATGTCCGTCGAACCCCCGCAAGCTGCTGCCAAGAAAACACCGAAATGGCGACCGCCGTTTGAGAAACGGCGACCGCCGTTTGCCCTTCAGCAGCCGCGGGTTCGACTTCTCGACCCTCGTTCGTCCGGCCCTCGATCTCGTCTCGATCCACCAAGCAGCAGCAACATTACATAATAAAGCTAACTACTTCCGGCATCGATCCTATACAGGAATGATCGATCCTATACACCCGGATAAACGAAAAAACGAAAATAAAACCTAAACGACTCAACCCGTCGTTTTAACTATTACAAGCAAGAAACGATTTAAAAACACAAAGATCTCGACAACCCCGAGAGTTTAACAAACCACAACATACAGTACATAAACATATGACCATAATAATCGGGTTACCTGCAAAACAACCTCGCAAACAATACAAGAACGCATAACCGGCTCTGATACCAATTGTTGGAAATCGACTACCCGGGATGCGTTCGTTCGATTGCTCGAACATCCGAACCATCCCAGTCGACCTCCGAAGTCACTACTTCGTTCGCTTAACAGCCCTTATCCCGAATCATGCCCAGCCATCGCCCCGAAGGACAACCGCACGAAACGGAACTGGACTGCATCGATTCGGAGACCGCCGAAAGCAGTCCAGCGGTCGCTGAAAGGAACTGCAAACGGCGACCGCCGTTTGCCCTTTGGCGACCGCCGTTTTGACCGCGAACAACAACGTGATGTTGCTGTTCCGGGCTCGTTTCCGGGTCGTTTTTCCTCATCCGACTACCGTTCCGGAGGTCCTAGACCCCCCAGTAGTCGAGGAACACGATCCACGACCCCGGAATCCGATCTACGTTCATGTATGATCAACGAGAATTAGATCGAATAAAAAGCGGAATAGAGAATTCGATCTCATACCTCTCGGTCGATTGTTGAGACCTTAGATGCTTCTAACGTATGCCTCAGATCCCTTCTCCAGCCGTTGTGTGGGCAACGATCCGCTGGAGTTCTCACGTCTGCACTCTCCTTTCCAAGACCAGCGTATAAACTATTCTGTGAGAATAATTTTTTATTGCGTTAACTAACTAATTTAAACAGAGAAAAAATCTTAATTGCGCTAACAATTATTTTTCTCTGCTGAAATTAATTATTGCGGCGAATGTTAGGTCTTAGGAGAGTACGGGAGGGGGGTTTTTATAGAGTTACGTTAGGGACCTTAGGATAAATTAATTAAGGGCTAAATTGAAATATTAATTAACTTGGAATACGTAAACGCAATTCCTTAATTAATCGATTTCAATTTTAATTATTATTAACTCCACTATAAAATAATAATTGAATTCCCGAAATTAATTTTAATATTATTTCAACAATAATAAATCCGCCGAAATTACATATACGACTTTCCCCGTGTTTAAGATATCGAACGTCCACGAATTTATTTAATTACTAATAATTAAATTAATTCGTTTCTTATTATCCGAGACTAGTACCACTCATCCTTATTATCATGTGGAACAAATCCACCTGCAGGGTTTACATGATAAACTTTATGAGCTCATCTCGGGGACGTTATCAACCCAATAAACGGGACACGGTTTCCTGTCTATAATCTATAGCATGCCGTGTGTACAATTCCGATTCCCAATTTACCGAGTATCTCGACTAATCAAATAGTCTCACTCATTGGCAAGTTAAAGAACCGAGAATTGGACATACGCACCTATAATTATATGGGGATTAAGAATTCGTATATCCGTAATTCTGAGGTCTGGTTCGATTACGTCGATTAGTATAAATCGAACGCCCTCCCGTGGTCCTGCTCAATACACCAAGTGTACAAGTGTAACATAATAGTCAAGACCAACTATTACCCAGTCACACTACGACGTACCGATGGATTGTCCCTGTCCATCTAAGTCGTGAGCTTCTGTTCGATACTATACGAGTAACCGACAGTATGATCTTCCGCGTGTCTCCTCACGCCATACTGTCTACAACGTATATATCTAGGACTATTGCATTCAAGTACAAGATAGACAAAATGCCGACAGTTTGATTAATAGATAATGAAAAACACAGATAAGGAGTTCCATATTGTCACTAAACTAGACATTTAGAATATAACTCCATCAGTCCTCTCCTTCAACGCCAGTGATTAAATCATCAGCTTTCAACCTTTGAAGCCTATTTGAGTTTATATGACCTAGCCTTAGATGCCACAAGTATAATTGATTCATCTTAGAAGGTTCCTTTCTCTTATTGGTGTTCGTAGATGTGTTATTACTCTCGGTTAGTTGCATCGTGTTAGACTCAGGATTTAGCACATACAAATCGTCTATCAATGTACCAGAACAGATAATTTCACTATTTCTTCTTATGATCACAGAGTGGTCAAAAGAAACAGAATATCCATTCAAAATAAGTTTAGAAACCGAAATTAAATTCTTTCTAAAGTTGGGTACATAAAGACAATTACGTAAAACTAAAACCCTATCACTACTGAAACGTAAGTGAACGTCTCCCACTGCAACAGCCGCCACCTTCGCGGCATTACCCATGTAGACCACGATTTCTCCCTCTCTAAGTCTCCGGGTTTCCTGGAACCCCTGCAATGAATTGCAGACATGGTCAGTGGCACCCGTATCTACACACCAGGTGCTGGTAGATATCACCGCTGACAATGTTTCAGTGACTAAGGAAAATTTCGTACCTTTGATGAGAGGACAATCAGACCTCCAGTGCCCAAACTGCTTGCATCGATAGCACTTGCCTCGCGGCTTGCTTTTACCACTCCGTGGTTTGGAACCACTGGGCTTCTTTGCTTGCACTTCCATCTTAGCCACAAGAGCTTGTGATTTTCTGACCATACTTATAAGTTCAGCTCTTTTCAAATCGTTTTTAAATGATTCTCTAAGAGGACTGAATTTATAGAGTATGTCAATCACTTCTTGTCCGGCTTCCACGCTATGTCTCAACATCATTCTGAGGTCATTCCAAATGTCCTCATGAGTTGGGTCATCAGTGGTTTCAGAAGGCTCAACAGTCTGGACAGTGTCCAGATTTCGTTCCCAATCATCACCATATGGAACCGGTGAGTTTTCATCTTTAAGTATATCACAAAGTGGGGTCACAGTCATTCCTAACCTATAAGCACATAAAACAAACAAACAATTTAATATCCGATATTATCTCCCTCAAATAATATCATTAAATCACTAATCACATCTAAAATCCCATCAGGTAAGGCAAGCCACGTGGTGTGGACGTTTACCCACCCAAATGATTTAGCAATTAGATTTTCTTTGGTCATACATCGCTTATAGCGGAACCTCGTGGGGAGGAATACTATAAGGCGTATCTAAGTGTAAACCATTACTCAGTACCAAAGTAAATTACTTGGAATCGCTACATCACCGCAAGCCACGTGGTGTGGACGTTTACGATAACTTCACAACTCTTTATAATTACTTATAACTGTCTACATCAATTAATCCAAAGTCCGTCAGCATAGCAAGCCACGTGGTGTGGACGTTTACTATACTAAGAGACTTTTATAATTGACTCCCAATTACTTGATCCATTTAATCTCGTAAATCAAGACGTGGAGAATCATAAGTGAAACTCGAAGTTTCTAACCAGTGATTCACCATGCGAACGACCCTATCTCTCATAAATGAGGGATCCGAGCAGACAAACGACCCATCTATCAAAGAATGGCACGAAAGTCTCTAATTTGTGTCCTCTACATGACCAAGTGGCTCTGGCTCCATTCCACTCCCCGGGGTGAGAATGAGTCGACTTGAAATCAGCTTTGGAAAGACAAATTAGGCATTGTTTGATAAACTTAATTAATGTTTCTCATAAGAAGAATTACAAGAACTCTCCTCTAATGACCCATCTATATAAACTTCAAAAGTTTATAAAAGTCACCAAGAGAGCAGCAATGGAGACCATGGGTATGTTTCCATACCCTCTCCCACTTAGCTTTTTACAATAAAGGGATACGCTATCTAGTGCATAAAAGTAAACACATATAGCATGCATACATGTAATAAAGCACATAGTATTATCACATAGTCAAAATAATACTAGAATATTATTTTCCGACTATTATGGCTTTACTCCATCTCCGTACGCATCTTCTAGTCTTTAGTCTTCGTTCCTTGAATGCTCCATGTGACGAGAATATTAATCTCCAATATTTAAATCCATTTATTTTTAATAAATCCAAAAGATACTTAATTAATAATAATTAAGTCAATCGAATAAATCAAAAATAAAATTAAATATTATTAATATTTTTATTTATTTTATATTCCCTTTCCACTTCATTAAATCTCTAGAATAATCTATCCAAGACCCTCTTGGAATATTCTAGATGATATCCATAATGATATAAAGAAATAAAATAATTTAGGACTCTTATTATTTCATTCCTAATCCATGAATATTCCCATGAGTAGGAATAATCAAATAGGAAAAATAAATTTAGTACTAAATTAATTCTTTTTCTATTTCTTGAATATTCCATAAAGAAATAATCAAAATAGGAAAAACCGAATTAAAATAGGAAAGTATATTTCCGGTAGGAGTAGCATGGGTTGGGAGACCCCACGCCACCCCCACCTCGTCCGATCGGCCAGCCGCGGGGAGGAGCGCCGCCGCCCAGCCACGCCGCCAACCACCGAACCGGTGGTAGCCGCGGCTAGGGCAACCAGCCCCTCGCCCTTAGCCATCGATCCGGGCTTCACCATGGGATCGATCCAATCGATCCCTAGCCCTCGTCTATCTCGTCACCTCGTCTTCTCCGGCGGTCTACGATTCGTCGATCCAATCGCAAAATAAATTTACAAAAATCTAAATTACAATTCCGGTATCGATTCTATACACGAAATCGACCCTATACATTTTCCGGAAAAACAATGAACATAATAATAAATCCTAAATTCGGTCAACCCCCGAATTTTTACTATTACAAGCATTCACCACCAAAAACGAATCTCGACATGTCCGAGAGTTTAATAAAACCAACAATCACATGACAAAATAATTAAACGAATAATCATCAAGCCATAATAGTCGGAAACCCTGCAAGGTAGAACAATTTTATCGAAAATACCGCGAACGTAAACCACGCTCTGATACCAATTGTTGGAATTCGATATCCCGGGTTATCAAAAATTGCGGAACCGATAACCCGAATGAACCCTTCGCCGGAGATCATACGAACGCCGACTCATCCGCCGGAGTCCGGGCTTTGGAGACCATGCATCCGAAGACGCACAGCCCGCCCCCACCCGAACCCCCGCGAGCCGGGGTTCATACGATCGAGCGATCGATCGCGCGCCGGCGATCGATCGGGGTGGGGCTGTTCGACAGCCCCCGCGGCGGGTCCGGCGACCCGCCGCCACCAGGAGGCCCCCGCCTTCACGGCGGGGTAGGGCACGGCACCAGCCCGTGCCCTAGCGATCGATCCTGTGATCGATCGCACACCCTCGGCCCAGCCGAGGGTTCGCCCCCACGCCCCACGGCCGAAACCCTAGCCGGGCGATCCGCGGTCCGGTGGCTTCGCCACCACCGCGTGATCGTTCGTCTAATCCGGGCTTCGATCTTCGGATCTTCATCCTACGGTATTCTCGATAAAAACAAATCGAACAATAATCAAGGGGTTTAGATATTGTACCTACGATTCGTTGTTCGGAGAAACGAAATCGACGACCTCGTGATCTTCCTGCGTATTCCTTGCACTCCGTTCGAACGTCGGGTGGGCGACGAGCTATCGAACTCCTATGGATCCTCTTCACTCTCCAAGACTTTATGATTGGCGTATCTTATGTTATGAAAAAGTGAAGACCATGTAGTGCTTTTATAGGCTACGAGGGGGATCAAAAGGAGATTAAATATTGGGCTTCTAATATTGAAAATTAAATTGGGTCCAACCCAAATCCATTAATTCTTATCAATATTAATTTTATTTATTTTCCACTATATAAATAAAATTGCACTCCCAATATTTATCCATATTATATCAAATAATATTTCTCCAACTTAGTATTATTTATTCCGTGTATTTAAGATTTAAATATCCATGAATAAAATTTATTTATTGCTTAATAAATTTATTCATCTCTTATATCCGAGAATAGTACCACTCAACCTTATTTATTATGCGGAACAAATCCACTCGCGAGGTTTACATAATAAATCCTTATGAGCTCATCTCGGGGATATTATCAACCCTTCCGGGATACACTGTCCTTTCAAGAATTCACGGCATGCCATATATAAAATATAGTGACCCAACTTAACCGGTAATTAACCCAATAATTAAATCGGTTAATTCCTTTGGTAAATCAAAGTCACTTATATTAAATATACACACCCGCAATTGTTTCAGGGATTAAGAATAAAATACTCCGAGACTTAAATCAATTATCACAGAGCAATCCTAATTGATAAGTCTCAAGCGATCCGCTCAATACACTAAGTGTACAAGTGTGATAAAATAATTAAGATAAATTATTTTCTCTCTCACACAACGACTATACCGATGGATTGGTCCGTGTCCATCTAGGTCGTGAGCAACTGTTCGATTAAATACGAGTAACCGATAGTATGATCTTCTGTGTGCCCATGCAACACCATACTAACTACAACGTATAAAATCCAGGACTATAATTTGCATGTATTTAATTAACAATAATTAAAAGCAAATGAATGTCTGTAATTAATAGGTAAATGAAAATGCATACAGAGTTCAGAATACTCAAATCTAGACATTAAGTATACTTCTCCATCAGAAACTGTGTTTCATCTCCCAGTTCTCGTTGATGGTGGGCAAAGTGATGGCTGATGGTTGGAGGTTCAGATTGGCAGGGAACATCATTTCCCTGAGGGTTGCCATTATGGCTGGTTCCGGTGAAGGTCGTGGTGGGGTAATTGGTTCACCTCTCCTTGCCCTTCTCGGATTTTCTGCCCTTGGTGTTCGGGCAGCTTCTTGGGCGGCACGTGCTAATGCTTTGGCTAGCCTTGTCTCTTTTCGGATTCGCTTCGCGGTCTTTTCGATCTCAGGGTCGTACCAGGGTACAATCTCTTTGCCCGAAGTGGAATCCTGCATAAACAAAACAAGTCAAACTGTTAGCACAGACGACTTACTGTTGGAAATTTGCCTCCCCGGCAACGGCGCCAATTTTGACGAGCTCGTATGCTTGTCGTTAGGGGCAAACAAGCTGTCAAAATGATATTTATATTTAGCCAGTACTCTTATAACTACAAAACGTAGATAATGGCAAGTACGTGGGGTCGGTCCCACAAGGAGGCAATTACAGTAGGTGATCTCGGCTTTGCCCAAGGGGTTGTCACAAAAAGATCTGATTTTGGGGTGCTGTGGGCACAGCGGTTTTGCAATCGTTTCAACACTTTGACTTACTACGGCTAACCAAACTAACATGCAAATAAATAAAACTAAAAGTAAACAAACCAATCACTCAGATCTAACAGAATATTAAAAGGAAAACTTAAATCAAATAGGAAACAAAGCATCCGGGCAGACGACTTCACTCAGGGTCATTAGGGCAAACTACCGGTCATTGGCACTAAGGATTTTTACCAGCGGTTTGTCAGCAGTTATGGGGTGCAAAAACAAAGGTGGTCCTATTGTGTCACGCCCAGCAATTGCCCCACCCCTTATCTATCCTTACTGTGTAAAGAGAAGGCTAGTTATCACTATGCCTAAACCCCCTGGATCTGAACAATTCGATAACCTATGCGACCAAACATGGATCTAGTTTGCCCAAACCCGCATTACCCTCTAGACAGACCCGCTCGGCCAATAGCATGCTCGAAACATACGACCGCATCTCCTGCAAGTTCTAGTGCTATGCCCGCAACAATACTACAAGGTACATCTATGCGGTTTGCCAATCACCAGTATCCCAGATTGTAAAGGTTCACTAGTGGTCGTTCTAGTTTGCCCAAACTCCCCAGAAATAAACCTCAACCAACTTTGCCTCGGGAACAAACACCCAACCGGTTAGTTCAGCCCCTCCAGCCTCACGGCCTAACTAAACCCTAATTTTCACCTTCGATCCGCCCCTGCCCAGATGCAAAACAACTTAGCTACTCATACAGGAATTAAAAGACGAAATAATTAAGGAAAAGCAAACTATATTAATCATAGCTTCAAATCGATAATCGTTTTTGAAGGAAATCAAAGTACGGAATTAAAACTTAAAAACATAAAAACATGAAATTGTTTCTCGACCCGAAGGTCGGATCTACTCAAAACAAACAAAGAGACTCGGACGAACAACTCCGATCTCTGTCTCCGGCAACTCTCCCGGCGGCGACGGCGACTGCGGGACCGGCGGCTCTCTCGATTTCTCGATGCGTAATGTGTTCTGTCCTTGCTGCCCGTCGCTCCCCGCTCTTTTAAAGACTTCGAATTTGAATTTCAGATCGCGGTTGTTTCTCGCCCCTTAGGAATAGGCGTCCTTGGTCAATGGGCTTGGGGATAAGTCAAATCCCCCCGAATCCAGGGATTCTGGTATGCTGCCAGCTTGCCCGCAGCGAATCTCCTGTCTGCCGCGTCTTCTGCCCAAACTGAAATCCGCAGGTACTTCTACTCCTCCACAGATGGTCGGACCAGGCACGGTACTTGGTAATTCTGGTTCTTCTGCTTCGTGACCTTACCCATTTGCCCAATGTGGTCAAACTGTTGCTTGTCACTACCGCTCCGGAACTTTGCCCAAAGAAGGGGATTTCCTTGCCTCTTTTGCCCAGTGCGCCACCTGTTACCTGCATCACCACACACTCTGCCCAAACACCTAATTGTGCCCTCCCAGACACGTTAACGACTCAAACTGACTCAATAAAGGGTGTAAAAGTGCTCTAAGATGAGCAAATAAAATGGCTCATCAGTGATGAATTCCCTTCATCATACAAAATTCATTGAAGCTAGCGTTCTCAAATTCAGTCCCGTGATCACTTCTGATCCTCTTCACTTTCGCTTCATGATTTGTTCTTATCCATTTCACAATGCCTTTGAAAGCATCAAAAGTTTCATCCTTGGTTGCCAGAAATCTTGTCCAAGTATAGCGAGAATAGTCATCAACCACAACCAGCACATACTCTTTCTTAGCAATACTCTTCACTTCCATTGGACCCATGAGATCCATATGAAGTAATTCAAAAGGGGCTGTAGTGCTCATTAGTGTTGGTAGTGCAGGATGAGAAGACCTTGTCAGCTTTCCTTTTTGGAAGTCTCCACACACTCTTTTCTCGATTTCGGGGAGTTGAGAGATTCCTCGAACTATCTCCCCCTTAACAAGTTTACTCAGATTTCGAGACCCAGTGTGTCCAAGGCGTTGATGCCATAAATCAACTTCATCAGCAACGGTCACAGAGAAACAACTATACTCAGTTGTATAGCAGTTGTTTTTAGCACGTGGACCTTCCATGATGCACTTCCCTTCTACATCAAAAACTTTGCAAGAATCTTTATCAAAGCTAACATTCAGCCCTTCATCACACAGTTGGCTGATGCTAATAAGATTTGCCACGAGACCCTTCACATGAACAACATTGCGAATTGGTGGCAATCCTTTAATGTGAAGTGTTCCTTTTCCCATAACCATGCCTTTAGCTCCCCCTCCAAACACCACGGGAGAGCCAGTCATCGGCTCGTATTCTTTCAAGAATTTTTTAGTCCCGGTCATGTGTCGGGAACATCCACTATCAAAATACCAAATGCCTTTGTTTCCAGAATCGGAAGCATTCAGTGCAATATTGCAAAAAATAAGTTCTCTTGGTCTCCAGGTAGTTGAAGTGGTGGAGTTAAGCTTAACTTCACTCTTTTGGGACTTAGGTACCCACTTCTTCTTCATACCAAGATTTCGAGGCTTAGACTCAGTCACAAGCTTTACATTCTGTTCAACTTTCGGCACTGGAGACGTGTGTTTCTTCACACTCTTGACAACTACACTCTTCTTCTTCTCAGTCATGAAATCCCGATTTATGTCATCTCTCAGCCTAAAGCAGAAAGGTCAGATGTGTCCGGGTTCATTGCAATAGTGACAAACATATTTTCTCTTTTGACGGACTTCGACACCCGTCGACATCTTAATCATAGCAGATTTCGAGTGAGAGAATTTAGCATTTGATTTTACGTTCTGTGGTTTACTCAACTTCTTCAGTAACGTCTTTTCGGAAGGTAAGATGCCACGAGGATGTTTTACAATGAACTTAGGAAATTGGTATGTCTCCGCCTTCACATTAGTAGTCGAGTTCGACTTTTGAGATTCAGCTTCCGGAGATGTCATTGCTGGAATTCGATATCCCGGGGTATCAAAAATTGCGGAACCGATAACCCCGACCGAAAATCCCGTCGCCGGAGATGAAACCGCGAACCATCGTACGAGCCGGAGCTCGACCGAGCACCGCACGGGACGAACCCGCGCGCCCAGCCGAGCCCCCGCACGGGGCTCGCGATCGCTAGCCCTAGCGATCGCCGGGGATGCACGCGCATCCCCGTGGGGCTGTTCCGAACAGCCCCCGGCGGTGAGTCCGGCGACTCACCGCCACCGCCGAGGAGGGCGGTGCGCCCAGCGCACCCGCCGCGGCCCAGCCGCGGCTCGCCCGGCGATCGACCCACGGTCGATCGCGTGCCCCGGCGTCCAGCCGGGGCGTCCTCGTGTGGGCCCCGCGATCGATGCCCTAGGGCTCGATCGCACCCCTCGGCTTCCAGCCGAGGGTCCTTCGAACCTTCGCCGGGGATCTCGAATCCCCGTCCCCGAAGTTCGTCGTTTTTCCCGGATCGTGCGTTCATGTATGTATCACAATCAATTCACATAAAATCATAGAAGGAAGTATATGATTTTACCTTTTAATTCGTTGTGCGGAGAAACGAATCTAAGTTGATGACCTTACGATCTTCCCACGTATTCCTTGCACTCCGTTCGAACGTCGGGTGGGCGACGATCTATCGAACTCCTATGGATCTCCTTCATCTCTCTAGAATATCAAGTATGATAATCTTGTCTTATTCAAGTTATGAATTATGAAGGCCATGTAGTGCTTTTATAGGCTACGTAGGGGATCTAAAGGAGGTGGAATATTGGGCTTCCAATATTGAAGATTAAATTGAGCCCACTGCCCAAGTCCATTAATCCTTATCAATATTAATTAAATTTATTTTCCACTATATAAATTTAATTGCACTCCCAATATTAAACCATATTATATCAAATAATATTTCTCCGGTAGTATTATTTATTCCGTGTATTTAAGATTTAAATATCCATGAATAAAATTAATTTATTGCTAATTAATTTATTCATCTCTTTAATCCGAGACTAGTACCATTCAACCTTAATTATTGTGCGGAACGAATCCACTCATGAGGTTTACACAATAATTCCTTATGAACTCATCTCGGGGATATTATCAACCCTTCCGGGATACACTGTCCGGTCAATCATTCACGGCATGCCATATATAAAATATAGTGACCCAACTTAACCGGTAATTAACCCAATAATTAAATCGGTTAATTCCTTTGGTAAATCAAAGTCACTTATATTGAATATACACACCCGCAACAATATCGGGGATTAAGAATAAAATACACTGAGACTCGAATCGATTATCGTCGGCAATCCTAATCGATGAATCTCAACGATCCGCTCAATACACCAAGTGTACAAGTGTGATAAAATAATTAAGACAAATTATTTTCTCTCTCACACAACGACTATACCGATGGATTGGTCCGGGTCCATCTAGGTCGTGAGCCACTGTTTGATTAAATACGAGTAACCGATAGTATGATCTTCTGTGTGGGCCTGACACACCATACTAACTACAACGTATAAAATCCAGGACTATGATTTGCATATATTTAATTAATAATAATTAAAAGCAAACAATTGTTTATTAATTAAATAGATTAAATGCTATGATCGGGAGTTTACCGTTACTTAAATCTAGACATTAAGTACACAACTCCAACAATCTCCCACTTGTACTAAGGTCTAGTCATTTCCTCCAAACTCCCGGTTCCCATACTCATCACGTGCTTTAAAGTGTACTTCCGAGAAGTACTATGTGAGTGAGCAATCTAGGTTGCCGCTCTGAAGTTATCTTGGTGACTACTACGTCGTCTCCTTGACGATGACTCGTATCAGGTGGTACTTGCTCTATGTGTTATCATCACTTTTGACTTATGACCTCTTCCAGTTCACCGTGCACCGCTATCCAATAGCCTTTGGTAAACTAAGAGTCATATCCAAGTCAAGAGGTTATCCCGGAACCTAACCAAAACTTCCGCTGCCTCTGAGACTGCTATTCGGTTATGAGAGAGTCTGAAAAGCGTCCTGCTTATCACTCTTTTATGGTTCCACCTCTTTCTAAAAGTGAACACATAGCCTGATATCGACTTACACTGGTCCTTCTTTGATTTTAGGATCTAAGAATTTGTAATCAAAGAAGATTTCGTCTTGCTTACAGCACTCGAAAAATTTCTTTTCTAGATCACTTTTGATATACTCCCACTACGCAAACCGCATAGTTGATATCAGGTTCTTGTTTTACAACATTGCATCTATAAAGCTTTCCATACTTGAAGTACAGGAAACTGCTTTGTCTATCCCCTGCATGTGTATAAACACAAATTTAGATAGATGTTTATTCTGTCCCTGAAAGGCAATAACCTTTCTCAGAAGTATGCATGTTAAAAACAAACCTTAATCGTATAAGATTTCTAGGAGAAGTACAATGTTCTTATCTCTAGATCGTAAGATCTTAAGAACATGCTCTAACTTCTTCTTAATCTTATATCTCGATTTATTTAGACAACCATTATTTTATGCCTGACAACATTTTTACATTGTTGCCAATGATGAAATGTTATCTTCATAAAATCTCCGAGAAACACCACCTTGTTTCCATTACGTCTTCAATACACCTTTCGTCTATGCCTTTTGATGAATCCATCAAATGGATTATCTCATCAATTCGCAAGCTCTACGACTCATAGCTTTATTTCAATCCATAAATGGATTTACTAAGCTTGTATTCTAAATGATCTAGCCTCTCAACAATAATCCTTATTGTTCCAAGCAGGCACATTTAGATCTAGTACTGCCCTTATGCAGAGCTAGGGGTCGATTTCATCTTTACTAGATCCAGAGTCCGAACTCCTCTAGTATTATGAATATCTCTGGTTGTCCAACAACCTCCCACTGCAATGGCGTCCCGGTGTATAACAGTAATAACAATAGGTGCAGTGTGTGGTGTACTTCTACTCGGTTTGGCTGGTTCCTAGTCTTTTGTCCTTCTTCTCATTCTAAGGTATTACGTCAATTTTAGGCTTTGTGGTTCATCTGATAGTCTTCCTCTATGAACCGGACGATAGACGTCCCTCTGGTTCGTAGTACTATAGAACACACAATACTTCGTTCATCTAGGATATCCTACAACCATATTCAATATGTCGTTGTATCTAGGAATATCCATAGAACATAGGTAGTTCCGAACAACTTGTCCTTTTACCATCAGATTTCCATTTCTTTACAACGCACCATCTCTACACGTAAGTGTATGGCGCGCCCCTTTGGGATTGAATCCCAATCTTTGATTACGCTATGTGTTATTCAGATAGGTGATGGCCTCCGCGACGGAGTCGCAGGCTCCTAATGGATATACTTTGATGGTTCCCCATAATCACTTTGTGTCTATTGACTAGTCAAAACACTTTGCTTTTATGGCACATCAAGCATTCTAATCCATCACTTGAGTATTCTTGAAAGAATTACTCGTACCTTTCTAATATACACATATGTCTGCATATCTAATCATTTCCAATACTTGTTTGAATTCTATCCTTTTTCTAGAAAGGTTTGCTTAGACGTATTATCCTCCAAATTCAATCCTTAGGTCGGAAGGTCCATTCCTTCAACTATAATTGATCAAATCAATTTCGACCATTTGAATCTCATTTGAAAATACTACTAAGTATAAGTTTGCACAAGTATAATGATAAAGAAATATCTAATAAGTAAAACAAGTTATAGAACGGTTCGTTGCATTGGGGTAGACTTAGGATCTATCATTCATATATTGCTATCTAATGTACCAGAATAGATAATGCCATTATTTCTTATCAAAATCATCCAATGATTAAAGAAATAAAATATCCATTCATAAATAATAGAAATCCAGAACAAAACGTTCTTTCTAAAATAAAGGGGTACATAAAGCAATAACTTTGAAATGAAATCCTATTTAACTACTAAAGCAGATAAATGTCTTCCACCGCAACCGCTGCCTCCTCTACAGCTTTGCCTGTGTAGACTCGAACTCTTCCTCTCTAAGTCGCCGGGTTTTTTGGAACCCCTGCATTCAAAAATGCACATACCGTCAGTGGTTCCATATCTACACACCAGAATTCTGGTAGATAATACCGCTGACTATGTTTTTACGACTAAAGAAAAATTCGTACCTTTGAGAGGACATTCAGACTTCCAGTGTCCCATCTTGTTGCATCGGAAGCACTTACCCTTTGGCTTTGCAGCCCCCACTCGTGGTCCATTCCTCTTGGCACCACTGGGTTTCCAGGCTTGCTTCCTTTTCTTGCCCCTACCTCTAACAGGCTTCGAGCCCTTGGACTTGGTAGCTACAAGCCCTTGAGACGAGGACTCTCATGGCTTCTTGCCTAGCCGCACGATCTTGCTCCCCAAACATCTCCTTGAGGTTAAACATCATATCATAGGCAGTGTCCATCGGCTGATGTTGGGTTTGGAGTACATTTGACATGGAAGCCAAAATATAACACCTAGCCATTTCATCAGCCTTTTTCCACTTTCGATATGCTAGTTTTTCCTCATCAGTTGAGGCAGCCGTGGGCTCGGCAGGGCACACTTCATGAAGTACATACTTGTACTCCTCAGAAGTCAGGACAATGTCTAAATTTCTCTTCCAATCAATATAATTGGGGCCAGTGAGCTTATGCTCCTTGAGTATCATAGAAAGTGGGTTCATAGCTATTCTCTAAACCTATAAGCACATTTAAACAAACAATCAATTTAATATCCGATATTATCTCCCTCAAATAATATCATTAAATTACTAATCACATCTAAAATCCCATCAGGTAAGGCAAGCCACGTTCGTGTGGACGTTTACCCACCCAAATGATTTAGTAATTAGATTTGCTTTGGTCGTACATCATTATAGCGTCACTTCGTTGGGAAGAATACTATAAAGCGTACCTAAGTGTAAACCATTACTCAGTACTAAGGTGAATCATTTGGAATTGCTACGTCACCGCAAGCCACGTTAGTGTGGACGTTTACGATAACTCACAATCCTTCACAATTCCCTATAACTGTCTACATCAACTATTTCCAAAAATCCCATTCAGCATAGCAAGCCACGTTCGTGTGGACGTTTACTACACCAAAAGACTTTTATAGTTGACATCCAATTACTTGAGGCATTCGATTTCATAAATCAAGACGCGGAGAATCATAAGTGAAACTCGAAGTTTCTAACCAGTGACTCACCATGCGAACAACCCTATCTCTCATTAGATGAGGGAGCCGAGCAGAAAATCGATCCATCTATCAAAGAATGGTACGACTGCCTCTAATTTGTGTCCTCGACATGACCAAGTGGCTTTGGCTCCATTCCACTCCCCGGGGTGAGAATGAGTCGACTTGAAGTCAGTTTCAGAAAAAACAAATTAGGCATTGTTTGATAAACTTAATCAATGTCTCTTGTAAAAGGAATTACAAGAATTCTCCTCCAATGACACATCTATACGAACTTCAAAAGTCCATAAGAGTCACCAAGAGAACAGTAATGGAGACCATGGGAATGTTTCCATCCCCGCTCCCACTTAGCTTTTTATAACAAAGGGATACGCTATCTAATGCATAATTAAACACATAAGCATGCATACAAGCAATAAAGCATATAGCACATAGTCAAAATAATGCTAGAAAAAATTATTTTCCGACTATCATGGCTTTATTCCATCTCCGTATGCGTCTTCTAGTCTTCAGTCTTCGTTCTTGAATGCTCCATGTGACGAGAATATTAATCCCAATATTTAAATCTATTTATTTTTAATAAATCCAAAAGATACTCAATTCGAAAATTAAGTCAATCGAATAAATCAAAAATAAAATTAAATATTATTAATATTTTTATTTATTTATTTTCCTATCTAATTCTATTAAATCTCTATAATAATCTATCCAAGTCAAACTTGGAATATTCTAGAAGATTTCTATAATAGAATAAGGAAATAAAATAAATTAGGACTCTTCTACTTTCCAAGATTAATTAATTTCCATTACTATGAAAATTCCCATAAAATAGGAATAATCAATTAGGAAATAAATCAATCCTAAATTAACTTTTATTCCTTTCCAATTCTATTAAATCTCTAAGATCCTATTCCAAGTAGAACTCGGAATACTCTAGAAGACTTCCATAATAGAATAAGGAATAAAAATAATTCCAATTAATTCGTTTCCTAATCCATGAGAATTCCCAAACTTAGGAATACTCAAAATAGGAAAACTTGAATCAATTAGGTAAGTAGAATCTTGGTAGGAGTAGGAGTAGTACGGGTTGGGGATCCCCGCACCACCACCACCACCACCACCGACCACCGGGAGGGAGCACCCGCCGCCGCCACTCCAACCGGCCAGCCGCCACCGTCGCCGGCGACAGCCCACGGCCGAAGGGGCTCGACGCCCCCTTCCCTTGGTCGATCATGGGTCGATCATGGGGTGATCGACCCCTTCGGTCCTTCGTCCTCTTCGTCTTCTTCGTCTCATGAGTTCTCCGGCGGTCATCTCGGCATCGATCCAACGTAAATAAATTACAAGAAATAAATTTACAATTCCGGTATCGATTCTATACATGAAATCGACCCTATACACTTTCCGGAAAACATAGAACAATAATAATAAATCTAAATTCGGTCAACCCCCGAATTTTTACTATTACAAGCATTCATCCACACAAAACGAATCTCGACATGTCCGAGAGTTTAATAAACGAACAATCATGGTAAATTAAATAGCAATTAATTAAACCAATAATTAACAATTAATTTCAACCATGATAGTCGGAATCCCTGCAAGGTAGAACACAATTGAACACATACATGAACACGAAACCAAACGCTCTGATACCAATTGCTGGAATTCGATATCCCGGGGTATCAAAAATTGCGGAACCGATAACCCCGACCGAAAATCCCGTCGCCGGAGATGAAACCGCGAACCATATTACGAGCCGGAGCTCGACCGAGCACCGCACGGGACGAACCCGCGCGCCCAGCCGAGCCCCCGCACGGGGCTCGCGATCCCTAGCCCTAGCGATCGCCGGGGATGCACGCGCATCCCCGTGGGGCTGTTCCGAACAGCCCCCGGCGGTGAGTCCGGCGACTCACCGCCACCGCCGAGGAGGGCGGTGCGCCCAGCGCACCCGCCGCGGCCCAGCCGTGGCTCGCCCGGCGATCGACCCACGGTCGATCGCGTGCCCCGGCGTCCAGCCGGGGCGTCCTCGTGTGGGCCCCGCGATCGATGCCCTAGGGCTCGATCGCACCCCTCGGTTTCCAGCCGAGGGTCCTTCGAACCTTCGCCGGGGATCTCGAATCCCCGTCCCCGAAGTTCGTCGTTTTTCCCGGATCGTGCGTTCATGTATGTATCACAATCAATTCACATAAAATCATAGAAGGGAGTATATGATTTTACCTTTTAATTCGTTGTGCGGAGAAACGAATCTAAGTTGATGACCTTACGATCTTCCCACGTATTCCTTGCACTCCGTTCGAACGTCGGGTGGGCGACGATCTATCGAACTCCTATGGATCTCCTTCATCTCTCTAGAATATCAAGTATGATAATCTTGTCTTATTCAAGTTATGAATTATGAAGGCCATGTAGTGCTTTTATAGGCTACGTAGGGGATCTAAAGGAGGTGGAATATTGGGCTTCCAATATTGAAGATTAAATTGAGCCCACTGCCCAAGTCCATTAATCCTTATCAATATTAATTAAATTTATTTTCCACTATATAAATTTAATTGCACTCCCAATATTAAACCATATTATATCAAATAATATTTCTCCGGTAGTATTATTTATTCCGTGTATTTAAGATTTAAATATCCATGAATAAAATTAATTTATTGCTAATTAATTTATTCATCTCTTTAATCCGAGACTAGTACCATTCAACCTTAATTATTGTGCGGAACGAATCCACTCATGAGGTTTACACAATAATTCCTTATGAACTCATCTCGGGGATATTATCAACCCTTCCGGGATACACTGTCCGGTCAATCATTCACGGCATGCCATATATAAAATATAGTGACCCAACTTAACCGGTAATTAACCCAATAATTAAATCGGTTAATTCCTTTGGTAAATCAAAGTCACTTATATTGAATATACACACCCGCAACAATATCGGGGATTAAGAATAAAATACACTGAGACTCGAATCGATTATCGCCGGCAATCCTAATCGATGAATCTCAACGATCCGCTCAATACACCAAGTGTACAAGTGTGATAAAATAATTAAGACAAATTATTTTCTCTCTCACACAACGACTATACCGATGGATTGGTCCGGGTCCATCTAGGTCGTGAGCCACTGTTTGATTAAATACGAGTAACCGATAGTATGATCTTCTGTGTGGGCCCGACACACCATACTAACTACAACGTATAAAATCCAGGACTATGATTTGCATATATTTAATTAATAATAATTAAAAGCAAACAATTGTTTATTAATTAAATAGATTAAATGCTATGATCGGGAGTTTACAGTTACTTAAATCTAGACATTAAGTACACAACTCCAACAGTCATAACTTTCTTTCCTTCAGCAATTTCCTTTCGCCTCTGAGTTACAGAATCATCTTTGGTCATACTCTCAGAAGAGTCAGTAGAAGCTTGTACAAAGGTCACTTCTTTCTTCTCCGGTGTAGTATAGATTGATTCAAAAACTTTTTGAAAGCCAAGTCCAACACGACTTGGGTTCATGTAAGAGGCAGCATTGTCAAACACTGAAGAGTTCGTGTTCATTTTCTTTAGAAGTTCATCAGTCATATGAAGCTTCTCCTTCAGAACATAACGTTCCTTGTCACACATAGCTAGATCAGTTTGAGCTTTCATCAAGGAAGACTTTAGCTCATCATTCTCAGCATCAGTGTTCTTGAAGAGAGTTTGGAGTTTCTTCACTTCAGATGTTTCCTTCTTCAGACTAGCCTTCAGTTTAGAATTTTCAGAGTTCAACTTCTCAGATGATTCTCTTAGTTCAACTTCTTTGTAGAGTTTGTGTTTCTCTTCGAAGAGGTTATCAAATTTGATTTTGAGAATAGTTAGAGAGTTGTTCAGCCTCTTTTTCTCGTCCGTTGTCTTTTCAACTGAGTTTTTCAAATCTACGGCCTCGTCATACATCTTCCGGTTAGCAGTCGAGAGTTCGTTACAAGACTCTGTAAGAACTTTTAAAGACACTTCAAGTGCACCATTCTCAGCGATAACTAAGTCATAGGATTTTGAGAGTTCAGAGTGACTCTCGTTCAAGGCAAGCAGCTCATCACTTACACATTCCGTTTGAGATACTTTAGGTGTCATCTCATTTTCCATAGACTCAGTCACGGATTCAACATCCGAAAAAATATCGTCGTCACAGAAGCTTCGGTTAGCTGAAGCAACACGAAAGATATTGTCTGCAGTTGCAGTATCCTTCAGAAAACCATCAAACACAAAGTTTTCAACCTCCACATTCTCGAGGTCAAAGCTCTCACCAAAAGTGACAACCAAGGCGTTGTCCTCATCGTTATCAGAATTTTCATTCTCAGACTCCTCGCTTTCTGAGATTACATTTTCATCATCAAACACTACATAGCTCACGGGCAGTTTCTTCTTGCGATGTAAATTAGGACACTCGTTCTTGACATGTCCAAAACCCTTGCATTCAAAGCACTGCAATTTAGAAACATCCTTGCTAGTTGATGAATATGGAGATAATTTTGTCTCCTTCAATTTTTTGTCAGAGAATGAAGTTTGATTTCTGTTGTCGGGGTTTCTCTGAAAGGAGTTAGAATTTTTCTGAAATTTTCGAAAATTTCGTGCACGATTCTTTCTCTTAAACTCTTGCTTCACAAGATACGTGACGATTTCGGTCAGTGCGGCAAGTTTGTCAGGATTGTTTGAATTCATCAAACGTTCAATATCCTCAGCTTCATCGTCATCAGAATCATTTACATCAGCTGAGAAACTACATTCAGATTTCTCGTTCTTCGAAGGAGTTTTCTGAGGTTTCGGACTTCTTGAACTCTTACCCATCTCAGAAATTTTTAGAGCAGTCATCGGCTCATAAACAAGAGACATTTCAGGATTGCTACGCACTTTTTGAGTCAAGTCGTAGTTTCTCAAATCTGCCATCAAATCAGCATAATCCCAGTTTTGATTTTCATCATTGCGAGCTTCAATAGTTAGCACCTTGCTTTCGAACCTAGTGCTCACACTGGATAGAACTTTCTCATAAACCATAGGAGCAGGAAAGACTTCTCCCAGTTCAAATGCCTCATTGACATATCTCATGATCTTGTCTAAGTAGTCATTGATGTCTTCATCTTCTCTCATGCGGAGTTGATGGAATTGTGCAGTGATAGTTCTGATTTTGGAGCGCTTAACAGCATGACTTCCTTCACAAGTTCTCTGTAGAGTCTCCCATGCGTCTTTGGCAGAGATGCAATTTTTAACTAACTGATACATGCTGAGATCTAGCCATTCACAAATAATTAGAAGAGCTTTGCTGTTTGCCGTTGATAAGTCATGCTCTTCTTTTGTCCAACTACATTCTGGTTTCGGAATTCTCAGACCGTCTGGATCTTGGGTATACGGACGTTCCCATCCTTCTAGCACAGCCATCCAAGATCTAGAGTCATAGCCCTTAATTCTAGCTGAAACTTTGGCTTTCCAATTTGAGTAGTTCTGATGAGTAAGCATAATCGGTTTCTGGACAAACATTGGCGACTCCATTATAGCGGAAAATATGAAGTCAAGATTCGGATCACGTCTTATACGTATGACGTCCCGCTCTGATACCAATTGATATTACGTCTTCGACGTAAGATACCAACTTTTCGCGAAGTCGTTCTTAAACACTTAACACTTCAGCAACTTCGTTCGCACACACTCAGCAAATGTAAGGTAAAGTTGTGAAGACAAAGTTATGTAATATTTTTCATTTCATTGATCACAAAACGAAAGCTATTACACGTGGAGAGAAAGGTAGACGAAATGATCAAAGGTCGTATCCCAAGTGACGCAGCACTCCAACGAACCAGAGACCTAGTACTACTACACCTAGAGCTAAATCACATAACCCTACTAGTGGTGCACAGCACAAAACAACTACCAAAACTCTAAGGCTCAGCGCCAACAAACAACGATAGCGATACTCAGATATCAGATTTCGTTCTCTCAAAATCGTCAAGTGAAGTCTTCAGCTTCCATGGGTTTATATAGGGGTGCCGCACATGTGGAGCGCTGATGTGGAGCAATCTCACTGGTCACATGCTTGGCTGACGTCACAGATCCATGGATGACATCACTTTTTGTACTTGGATTCTAGAATCTTGAATCTTTGATTCTCGAATCTTCGAATCTTGAATCTTTAATTTCTTCAACTTCAAACTTCAACTCTATCTTGACTCCATCGATCTCAATACTTCGTCTTCAACTTCATTGTGATAAACACTCGTCGTTGAGGCTTCAGCATTTCATCGTCTTCATGGTCGTCGATAGTATTGAAGTAGTAAAAACCCATTCATGTTGCAAAAATTAGAGAAGGCATGAAAATGCGACTCCGTTCGCAAAATGACTGAGGGCAAGATTTGCGAACTCATTCGCATTTGATGGACAGGCAGGATTTGCGAATCCATTCGCAATAGTCAACGGGGGCCAGATTTGCGAATCCGTTCGCACATCAGTGAGGGGGCAGGAATTGCGAACATGTTCGCATAAGATGGAGAAGCAGCTATTTGCGAATCCGTTCGCATAAGGTGGAGTGCAGGGAATTGCGACTCCATTCGCAAAACATGGAGGGGCGAGATTTGCGAATGCATTCGCAAATATTGGAATGCATGAAATTGCGAACGCATTCGCAAATGTTGATGGGGGCCTGGAATTGCGAACCTATTCGCAAATTGTGGCAAGGTGAGGAGTTGCGACTCCATTCGCATAAGTTGATGGGTGAAGGGTTTTGCGACTTCATTCGCATATCTTGAGGAAAGCTTGAATTGCGAATCCATTCGCATGAAAATACTTTACTTGAGTTCCACCCTTATATCCATTCACTCTGTCACCTGAAATCCAATCAAACAATGAAAATCATATGTTGTCGTCAAAACTAACATTTACAAAAATATTGAAATAATAATAATAAGATAGTAATATTAAATTAAATGACTGAATTGAATTGATGTAAACTTAATAATTATAAACTGAACTGAACTTAATAATGAAATTAAGTTCAATTTATTTTCATTTTAAAATATTGAAATAATAATAATAATAATAAGATAGTAATATTAAATTAAATGACTGAATTGAATTAATGTAAACTTAATAATTATGAACTGAACTGAACTTAATAGGTCAAAATTGAACTGAATTAGTGTAAATTGAATTGAAATGAGAATAACTCTAAAAGAAACGGTACTAAGTTAATTTTGGCTCATCTCCATTAAGTTCAGTTTTGTTCAGTTATTTAATTTTGTTTTTATTTATTATTATTATTTAAATATTTTAAAATTAAATTAATTTAGATTGAACTTAATTTTAGTTCGGTTCAATTCAATTCAGTTCATTAAAGACCTATTAAGTTCAGATCATATTATTTCGGTTCAGACCTATGAAGTTTAGTTCACTTCAGTTGAGATCTATTAAATTCAGTTTGATTAATCTTTTGAATCATATAATCCGTTTAAATTATGAATTGTGAATAGTTGAATAGTTAATCATTCATCGTTTTGAATCATATAACTTCTGTAAATTATGAATGGTGAATATAGTTGAATAATTAAAAAAATAAATTGTTAAATAATAATTTTGTTTATATTTTATTTAAATTCTAAATTTAGAAATTTATGTACTATTCCAAAAAAATTAAATTGATAAACAATATTAAAATTTTGTGTTTGAAATTATATTTAATTATTAATGAAAATAGCGCTCTAAATATATAAATTTTTTTTATTAATTATTAAAGACATGTTATTTAAGAATCAAAATGGCTGAAATGAAATAAATTGACCGTCGAATGCTGAAATGGATGCAATTATTACAAAACATTGAGATGGGCAAAGACTTTTGGGTGAATCACTTTATAATCTTTTATAAAAAGAAAAAATTAAAATAAAGATTTAGGAAATAATAAATATTTTGTTAAATATAAAATTATATTATTTTAGTTGAATTTATAATAAAGTGTATACGTAATTATTTCAAAACTTATTGAAGATAATTGATTTAATTAGTTTGAAATATAACTAATATAATTACTATAGTTAAAAATACATGAAAGAATCGGTGTATTATGAGAACTTTATTAATTGTATAATAATTAATAAGTAAAGAATATTTTCAAAAGTATTTGATGTGTAATTGAAAATTTACATAATTTGAGATCATAAATCGGCTGAAAAATAGCTTACAACTTAGAAACACAACATGTTGACTTGTAGTTGAATATGATAAAGTGACATTAGAATTAGTACATAGATGAAATACTTAAAAATGATTATTAAAATAATAGGTTTAAAGAAACTTAACAAAATAAAAAACTGATTTGCCAATAAATAGCGTTGCATAGTTAATGAAAAATTATGGTTGAAATTGCTAAATAGAATGGAGCAGCAGGTCTTCTGAAATTGCTAATATGATATATATCACACAAAACAAAAATCGCATATTGTTATAAACTCAAGAGAATTGAGAAAGAATAATATAGTAGAAAGAGAGACAATATAAGAGGAGAATAGAATTGTTATGAATTCTTATTCCATTCATATGGGGTGACCCCTTTATATAGGATACAAAGTAGGGTTTCTGTCTTTTTCACCAAGAAAGGGTAAATTAGTCATTCACTAATTAATAATATTTATAACACTTCCCCTTAAATGACTATTTACAGGATTGTTGCCTCGTTAAAACCTTGCCAGGAAAACCCAGTGGGATAAAACCTCGAAGAAGGAAAAAGAGTACAACTTGCTCCCCCTGATTGTAATCACCGAAGATCTTTGACTTTGTGATCAATCAGTCTCATTAAAACCTGTAACTAATAAACCATATAGGAAAAACTTAGTTATTCAAATATAAATTTTGGTCTTCAGGACCCAACCTTCGAATTGTTGAGTTTCACATTCATTTGTATTATTGTATATTTTTCGTCCTTTAGGGACATGCCTTTACCAGACATCTATATTGACTAGAGCATTCGCAATTGCTATAACCGGCCGGTAACTCTTCTGGAGTATTTTAGATGCGTCTAATGTTCTGATGGAGTTATATTCTAAATGTCTAGTTTAGTGACAATATGGAACTCCTTATCTGTGTTTTTCATTATCTATTAATCAAACTGTCGGCATTTTTGTCTACCTTGTACTTGAATGCAATAGTCCTAGATATATACGTTGTAGACAGTATGGCGTGAGGAGACACGCGGAAGATCATACTGTCGGTTACTCGTATATTATCGAACAGAAGCTCACGACTTAGATGGACAGGGACAATCCATCGGTACGTCGTAGTGTGACTGGGTAATAGTTGGTCTTGACTATTATGTTACACTTGTACACTTGGTGTATTGAGCAGGACCACGGGAGGGCGTTCGATTTATACTAATCGACGTAATCGAACTAGACCTCAGAATTACGGATATACGAATTCTTAATCCCTATATAATTATAGGTGCGTATGTCCAATTCTCGGTTCTTTAACTTGCCAATGAGTGAGACTATTTGATTAGTCGAGATACTCGGTAAATTGGGAATCGGAATTGTACACACGGCATGCTATAGATTATAGACAGGAAACCGTGTCCCGTTTATCGGGTTGATAACGTCCCCGAGATGAGCTCATAAAGTTTATCATGTAAACCCTGCAGGTGGATTTGTTCCACATGATAATAAGGATGAGTGGTACTAGTCTCGGATAATAAGAAACGAATTAATTTAATTATTAGTAATTAAATAAATTCGTGGACGTTCGATATCTTAAACACGGGGAAAGTCGGATATGTAATTTCGGCGGATTTATTATTGTTGAAATAATATTAAAATTAATTTCGAGAATTCAATTATTATTTTATAGTGGAGTTAATAATAATTAAAATTGAAATCGATTAATTAAGGAATTGCTTTTACGTATTCCAAGTTAATTAATATTTCAATTTAGCCCTTAATTAATTTATCCTTAGGTCCCTAACGTAGCTCTATTTAAACCCCCTCCCTTACCCTCTCTTAACCTAACATTCGCCGCAATTCTCATTTTTCATCTGAGAATAATTATTTTGCTTAGCGCAAAAATATTTTTCTCTGTGTGAAAAATAGAGTTAACGCAATTATAATTTTATTCTCTCATTGAGAATAATTATACCGTGGTTGAGAAAGAGAGAGTATAGACGGGAGAACTCCAGCGGATCGTTGCCCACACAGCGGTTGGAGACGGGATCAGAGAATACGTTAGAAGCTCTAAGGTCTCAACAATCGACCGATAAGGTATGAGATCGGAACTTTCAATTCCGCATTTATTCGATCTCACTTTTCCTCGTTAATCATATTTTGAACGTAGATCGGGTTCCGGGGTTGTGGGTTGTGTTCCTCGACTACTGGGGGTTCTAGGACCTCCGGATCGGTAGTCGGATGAGGAAAAACGACCCGGAAACGAGCCCGGAACAGCAACGTCGCGTTGCTGTTCGCGGAGAAACGGCGACCGCCGTTTCCAAACGGCGCCCGCCGTTTTGGCGTTTTTCTGGCAGCCCGCTCGGTTCGCGCGGTTGTCCTTCGGGGCAATGGCTGGGCGTGAATCGGGGCACGGGCTGGAAAAGCGAACGAAGTAGCGACTTCGGAGGTCGACTGGGAGCGTTCGGATGTTCGAGCGATCGAACGAACGCCTCCCGGATAGTCGATTTCCAACAATTGGTATCAGAGCCGGTTTATACGTTCTTTGTATTGTTTGCGAGTTTGTTTTGCAGGTCACCCGATTATTATGGTCATGTTTATTGTACTGTAATTTTTTGTGGTTTGTTAAACTCTCGGGGTTGTCGAGATTTTTGTTTTGAATCGTTGCTTGCTTGTAATAGTTAAAACGACGGGTTGAGTCGTTTAGGGTTTTCTTTTTCGTTTTCGTTTATCCGGGTGTATAGGATCGATCGATATGTATAGGATCGATGCCGGAAGTAGTTAGTATTACTTATGTAATGTTGCTGCTGCTTGGTGGATCGAGACGAGATCGAGGGCCGGACGAACGAGGGTCGAGAAGTCGAACCCGCGGCTGCTGAAGGGCAAAACGGCGGTCGCCGTTTCTCAAACGGCGGTCGCCGTTTCGCTGGATTTCGGGCAGCAGCTCCGCGGGGTTCGACGAACGTCTCGGATCGCTTGTCGAGGGCCCGGGATGATACTCCAGTGGGAGGGGTTCGTCTCTTGGTCCTTAGACGAGTCGGTGATGGACCGAGACCTAGACGAGCAACGAGACGAAGATCCGAGAAGACGTGCATTGAAGACTTTAAAGACCATAATAATCGGGCCACGTTAATTGCTTCTTGTGTGTTTAACGTGTTTTATTATGCTTTAATTTCTATATGCATGTGCTTGTATATCCCTAAATCGTAAAATACTAAGTGGGAGAGGGATTGGAAACAATCCCGCGGTCTCCATTCTCTGTTTCGAGAGTGATGTGTATTGACTTACGAGTTGGCTTTAGTGTCATCCTCCCTATCGGATAAAGTCGATACACGGAAATCATTTTGATCGAAATTCGAATGAAATTCCAATTTTAAAATTGAACAATTAAGTTTTTCAAAGCAATGCCTAATCTGTCTTTCAAAGACTAATTTCAACTCGACTCATTCTCACCCCGGGGAGTGGAATGGAGCCAAAGCGCTTGGTTATGTCGATGACACAGATTAGAGACATTCGAGTCATTTGATGACTAGATCGATTGTCTGGTTGGCTCCCTCACTTTGTGAGAGATAGGGCTTAATTGCATGATTGATCGCTGGTTAGAAACTTCGAGTTTCACTTACGAGATATCAAGCTTTGATTAACGAAATTGTGAAATTTATTAAATGGAATTCAATTAACAAAGTTGTTTGTTTAGTAAACGTCCACACTATCGTGGCTTACTAGACGGAAACGGATCTTTGGGTTAATTGAGGCTCGACAGTTATAGGAAATCGTAAAGGGACCGCATGTCAACGTAAACGTCCACACTAACGTGGCTTGCGGTGGGCGTGTAGTTTCCGAGCGTTTAACTTAGTACTGAGAAATGGTATACACTTAGGTACGCTTTACAGTATCCTCCCCATCGGAGTCACTGCTGTAATGATGTACGACCGAAGTAAAAGTCCAGTTATAAAATCGTTTGGACTAGTATACGTCCACATGAACGTGGCATGCTAGTCTGATGGGATTTTAGGATTGATTGGTAGATTTAATGATATTAATTAAGGGAGTTAATATCGAATTAAATTTGACAGTTTGATTTGTCTCTTTTATAGATATGGCACTCAACCCGCTGTCCATTATACTAAAAGAAAACAAACTCACTGGTCCGAACTATGTTGATTGGAAACGAAACTTGGACATTGTCCTAACTGCTGAGGAGTACAAATATGTACTCCATGAGGTTTGTCCTGATGAACCTATTGACACCTCCACTCCTGAGGAAAAGGAAGCTCATCGGAAGTGGGTCAAGGCTGATCAGATGGCGCGGTGCTACATTTTGGCTTCCATGTCAAATGTGCTGCAACATCAGCATGAGGCGATGACCACTGCCTATGATATGATGCTTAACCTCAAGGAGATGTTTGGTAGTCAGGATAGGGCAGCCAGGCAAGATGCCATGAGAAAACTCATGACGGCCACTATGTCCGAAGGAACGCCCGTGAGGGATCACGTTCTTAGGATGATAGGCTATCTGAATGAGATAGAGATTATGGGAGGAGCTATCGATGGGGAAACCCAGATCGATATAGTGCTCCAGTCTCTGCCTAGGAGTTTTGAGCAGTTCCGCCTGAACTATAACATGAACAAGAGGTTATATTCGTTGGCGGAGCTCCTGACTGAACTCCAGGCGGCAGAGGGAATCTTTAAGAAATCTCAGGCACTTGTGGCTGTGAAACTTCCTGGCCCTCCAGGGACTAAGAGGAAGAAGAAGCAAGGACGGAAACCCAGTGGACCCAGAAATGGTGGACCACAGAATGGAGTGAACAAGCCCAAGGGCAAGTGTTTCCGTTGCAAGCAGTCTGGACATTGGAAGTCTAATTGTCCTCTCAGACAAGGAGGTATGAACTTTTCCTTAGTCACTGAAACATGTTTAGCGGTGTTATCCACCGGTACCTGGTGTGTGGATACGGGAGCCACTGATCATGTCTGCAATTCTTTGCAGGGGTTCCAGGAAACCCGGCGGCTTAGAGAGGGGGAGATCACTATCTACATGGGCAACGCTACGAAAGTGGCGGCAGTTGCAGTGGGAGATATTCATTTGTCTTTTAATAATAAAGTTTTGGTATTGAATAATTGTCTTTATGTACCGAATTTTAGAAAGAACCTTGTTTCGGTTTCTAAATTGGTTTTGAATAAATATTCTGTTTCTTTTGATAGTTCTGTTATTATCAAAAAGAATGGTGAGTATATCTGTTCTAGTACATTGATAGGCAACTTATATATACTGAATCCTGATTATTCCACGATGCAACGAGTAGAGTCAAATAATACATCTAGTACCAATAAGAGAAAGGAGCCTTCTAGAATGAATCAAAAGTACTTATGGCATCTTAGGCTAGGTCATATTAACTTGGGTAGGATTCAAAGGTTGATAACTGATGGAATACTCAGTGGTGTGAAAGATGAGTACTTTCCAACCTGCGAATCATGCCTGGAAGGAAAAATGACCAAGCGACCCTTTAGTGATAAGGGGTATAGATCCAAGGAAGTACTGGAATTGATTCACTCTGATTTGTGCGGGCCTTTATCTGTCCAAGCGAGAGGAGGTTATGAATATTTCGTAACCTTCACTGATGATTACTCAAGGTATGGTTTTATATACCTGATGCGCCGCAAGAGCGAGTGTTTTGACAAGTTCAAGGAATACAAAGCTCTTGTGGAGAACCTTCATGGTAAAACCATAAAGACTCTACGATCTGATCGTGGAGGAGAGTACCTCTCGGGAGAGTTTAAGGCGTACTTATTAGAGAATGGGATTGACTCCCAGATGACTGCACCATACACGCCCCAGCAGAATGGTGTAGCAGAAAGAAGGAATAGGACTCTTATGGAAATGGTAAGATCTATGATGAGTTATTCAGAACTACCAATTTCGTTCTGGGGATATGCCTTGGAAACAGCGGCGTATATCCTGAACTTAGTTCCTTCTAAATCAGTCCCTAAGACGCCCTCGGAATTGTGGACCGGGCGAAAGCCAAATTTGAAACACATTCGGGTCTGGGGTTGTCCAGCACATGTGCTGAAGCATGGGGCTGATAAGTTGGAATCTCGTTCAGATATTCGGTTGTTTATAGGATATCCTAGAGGAACGAAAGGTGGTCTATTTTATAGTCCTAAGGACCAGAAGATCGTTGTTAGCACCAACGCTCGGTTCTTGGAAAAGGATTATATAATGGACCACAAGCCCAAGAGTGAGATAATACTAAACGAACTGAGAGGGGACGATCAAGGCTTAGATCCAACCGAACCGAGTGATACGCCACCACAGTCTGCACCTGTAGTTACTGAGGTTACACCGGAGCGTCGTCGTAGTGGGAGGGTTGTTCGACAACCCGATAGGTTCATGTTTATAGGTGAGTCTTCGGACTTGTTGCCTGGAGAACATGAAGCCCATCCCTGGACCTATGGCGAGGCACTTAAAGATCAAGATGCTCAGTCTTGGCAAAAGGCGATGAAATCTGAGATTGAATCAATGGATTCAAATCAGGTCTGGAATCTTGTAGCACTGCCCAAAGGTGTAGAAGCCATTGGTTGCAAGTGGGTGTACAAGAGGAAAAGAGGGTCTGACGGGAAGGTTGAAACCTTCAAGGCTAGGCTTGTTGCGAAAGGGTATACTCAGAAAGAAGGGATCGATTATGAGGAAACCTTTTCGCCGGTAGCTATGCTAAAGTCGATCCGGATTCTTTTGTCTATAGCATCTTATATGGATTATGAGGTGTGGCAAATGGACGTCAAGACAGCATTCTTGAATGGGAATCTTGACGAGACCATTTACATGAGACAGCCAGAAGGTTTCATCAAGAAAGGCCAAGAGCATCTAGTGTGTAAGCTAAACCGATCCATCTATGGATTGAAGCAAGCTTCTAGATCTTGGAACATGCGGTTTGATGAGGTTATCCAGTCTTATGGATTCATTCAAAGCATGGACGAGTCGTGTGTATACCGGAGAAGTGACGGAAACAGTGTGGCGTTTCTCGTGCTTTATGTAGACGACATCCTTCTAATTGGCAACAATGTGAAGATGTTGTCAGACATAAAGGGATGGTTGTCCAAGCAATTCGATATGAAAGACCTAGGACAAGTTGGACATGTTCTTGGGATCAAGGTTATAAGGGATCGCCGGAAAAGAACATTAAGCTTGTCCCAGGCTTCATATATTGATACGATTCTGGCTCGTTTCAACATGCAGAATTCCAAGAGAGGTGCTCAACCTTTCTGCCATGGAATTCATCTATCTAAAGACATGTGTCCCAAAACACAAAAGGAGATAGATTACATGAAGAAGGTTCCTTATGCTTCGGCAGTAGGAAGTCTAATGTATGCCATGTTGTGCACGAGACCTGATATCTGCTATGCCGTGGGCATGGTAGCTAGATATCAGAGTAACCCTGGACAGGGTCACTGGACTGCTGTAAAGAACATACTTAAGTACCTGCGAAGGACTAGGAATTATGTTCTGAGTTACAAAGCGTCCGAGTTGATTCCTATTGGTTACACAGACTCGGATTTCCAATCTGATAAGGATCAGCGAAAGTCTACATCAGGCTATGTGTTCACATTGGGAGGTGGAGCAGTCTCATGGAAGAGTGTTAAGCAGAAATGCATTTCGGACTCTACCATGGAAGCCGAATATGTAGCAGCCTCTGAGGCAGCTAAAGAATCGGTGTGGCTCCGGAACTTCCTTATGGACTTGGATGTGGTTCCTAAAATGCCTAGAGCTATCACAATTTATTGTGACAATAGCGGTGCAGTGGCTAATGCAAAGGAACCACGAGCCCACAATGCGAGTAAACACATAGATCGCAAGTACCACCTGATTAGAGACATCGTCAGGAGAGGCGATGCGGTTGTCACCAAGATTGCATCAGCGGATAACCTGGCTGACCCCTTTACGAAGGCACTTCCAGCGGAAGCGTTCAAGAGACACGTGAAGGGGATGGGTATCGGATGTATGGTAGAGAGCAACTAGAGATTTAGTATAAGTGGGAGATTGATGGAGTTATATTCTAAATGTCTAGTTTAGTGACAATATGGAACTCCTTATCTGTGTTTTTCATTATCTATTAATCAAACTGTCGGCATTTTTGTCTACCTTGTACTTGAATGCAATAGTCCTAGATATATACGTTGTAGACAGTATGGCGTGAGGAGACACGCGGAAGATCATACTGTCGGTTACTCGTATATTATCGAACAGAAGCTCACGACTTAGATGGACAGGGACAATCCATCGGTACGTCGTAGTGTGACTGGGTAATAGTTGGTCTTGACTATTATGTTACACTTGTACACTTGGTGTATTGAGCAGGACCACGGGAGGGCGTTCGATTTATACTAATCGACGTAATCGAACTAGACCTCAGAATTACGGATATACGAATTCTTAATCCCTATATAATTATAGGTGCGTATGTCCAATTCTCGGTTCTTTAACTTGCCAATGAGTGAGACTATTTGATTAGTCGAGATACTCGGTAAATTGGGAATCGGAATTGTACACACGGCATGCTATAGATTATAGACAGGAAACCGTGTCCCGTTTATCGGGTTGATAACGTCCCCGAGATGAGCTCATAAAGTTTATCATGTAAACCCTGCAGGTGGATTTGTTCCACATGATAATAAGGATGAGTGGTACTAGTCTCGGATAATAAGAAACGAATTAATTTAATTATTAGTAATTAAATAAATTCGTGGACGTTCGATATCTTAAACACGGGGAAAGTCGGATATGTAATTTCGGCGGATTTATTATTGTTGAAATAATATTAAAATTAATTTCGGGAATTCAATTATTATTTTATAGTGGAGTTAATAATAATTAAAATTGAAATCGATTAATTAAGGAATTGCTTTTACGTATTCCAAGTTAATTAATATTTCAATTTAGCCCTTAATTAATTTATCCTTAGGTCCCTAACGTAGCTCTATTTAAACCCCCTCCCTTACCCTCTCTTAACCTAACATTCGCCGCAATTCTCATTTTTCATCTGAGAATAATTATTTTGCTTAGCGCAAAAATATTTTTCTCTGTGTGAAAAATAGAGTTAACGCAATTATAATTTTATTCTCTCATTGAGAATAATTATACCGTGGTTGAGAAAGAGAGAGTATATACGGGAGAACTCCAGCGGATCGTTGCCCACACAGCGGTTGGAGACGGGATCATAGAATACGTTAGAAGCTCTAAGGTCTCAACAATCGACCGATAAGGTATGAGATCGGAACTTTCAATTCCGCATTTATTCGATCTCACTTTTCCTCGTTAATCATATTTTGAACGTAGATCGGGTTCCGGGGTTGTGGGTTGTGTTCCTCGACTACTGGGGGTTCTAGGACCTCCGGATCGGTAGTCGGATGAGGAAAAACGACCCGGAAACGAGCCCGGAACAGCAACGTCGCGTTGCTGTTCGCGGAGAAACGGCGACCGCCGTTTCCAAACGGCGCCCGCCGTTTTGGCGTTTTTCTGGCAGCCCGCTCGGTTCGCGCGGTTGTCCTTCGGGGCAATGGCTGGGCGTGAATCGGGGCACGGGCTGGAAAAGCGAACGAAGTAGCGACTTCGGAGGTCGACTGGGAGCGTTCGGATGTTCGAGCGATCGAACGAACGCCTCCCGGATAGTCGATTTCCAACATGTTCAATATAAATTTCTTGACAAATGAACAATAATGTGAACTTCAATTTACAATCATTTGAAATTCAGGTTCAATATCTCAGTTTATCTCGAAAATAAACTCATATGGAACATTCTGATGTTCTCATTTCTTATTATCTAGTGATGTACATGTCTCGTTAAAAACCTCGTTATAAAACCTTGTAGGAAAAAATACTCGAGAAAAAGAGTACATGACATTCACATTTATATTGTGGTGATTGTCTCTTTAAAAACCTTTAACTAAGAAAACCCCGTGGGAAAAACTTAGTAGAGGGAAAAAGAGTTCAATCACTGGTCTTCGGGACCTTATCTTCAATATCATTTTTGTCCATAATGACATATGTAATATGTTCTGATTTTCATTTTCTTTCATTTCAGGAATCTTAAAATCCATCCAGGATTTTCATGTATGTACCTTTCTAATGACTTCTACATGGTCAAATCATACATTCATGCATATCTATATTTATCGTTGTTGCTGCCAGAAGTATAAGGTAGCGGAACTTAATGTCATCCTTTAAAATATCGAGTTTATGCGAAAAAATCTTAAGCAATTAATCTCGCTTTTATATCTCACCACATCATTACTCGTTTTTCTTACGAACACCCACGTATATCCTTCTGGGATAATATTTTGAGGTGTGTACTATAGAGTCAAAATATATCTTTATTAGCGAGTCATGCTCAACCTCAATTGCTCGTTTCTATATTTTTCGAGTGCTGCTGACACACTATCATTGATTTAAGCGTTGGATCCAAATTTTCTAGAGCAACTTCTTGAGGCAAATATGTCGTTGGCGACTTTCTATTTTTCCATGTTGATGACAATTCAATATATCAACCAAATCATAATCATTTCCCAAAATATTTAATTTGGTTGTTCCGCAATCCCACGATTTTCTATTATCATGTGCACATACTTTTTCAATGGGATTTCCATCTAACTCTCTTCAGGAGATTTTGAGGGTGATTTAATTTCTTTGTTTTTCCGCGAATTTATTTTATATCTTAAGATCGATCTACTACGCTTCAGGCGTATATTAGAATCAACATTTGAGTTGATCACTTTGGTATTTGAACTCTTATAGTTCATTTATCACAAATATATGTGATTTTGTCACACCTTCATTAATTTGTAAATGAATTTGGCAGATTGCTTGTTGAATATTGCAAGTCACTTATTTTTATGAACTTCAGGTTCAATTGATTGGTGCGTCTATCTAGAATTGAAGATCATTTTCATTCAATGAAATTTCTCGGCATTTATATCTTTTATATTCTTATCTCCCCCTAATGCCGGGAAATGATCTTCCTTAAATATGCAAATCAGCGTAATTGCTATAAACCGATCTTCAGGATCGTGATCTTCTGGATCATGGGCTCAAGATATTTAATATAACTTATTTTCTACTATGCCCGTTCATAAACATTCACTTTAGTGGTGATATGAATATAAGTTGCATATTTCAAATTAATTCGCAGATGGGAAATAACAATTTCCACGCACTTAATAATAACCATGATATGCATCATTTTCATATAAGTACATTTGTAGTACTCGTGTGGATAATTAGTAAAGCTATTCCGGAGATAATTAGTAAAGCTCTTCTGGAACTCACTCTTAACATGACATCATTTGCATAACAATATATATCTTTACCAATGATCATGATCAAAATATTAGATTTAAAATTGATCCTTCGGGATCACAATAAATCTCAATATATAGTTTTCTCAGAATTGAAATCGACGTTTTCGATATTCCACAAGTACTCACGTAATAAGATACATTGGTTCTCAATTTTCCAAAGATATCCTTCAGGGATAATTAATATGACGAGAACAATCAAATTTGGCGTTTCTCTACGAGTATCATCATATAACTTTATTAAAAACATTTAATGTTTTGAACTTTGCTTCTTCGGGAGCATGTAACTTTATTCAAAAACTTTGAACTTTGCTTCTTCGGGAGATTTGATATTGTTGCGGGAATATCATATCATGAAGTTCTTCAAGAACATTTAAAATTTATTAGTTAATGTTTTTCAGAAACATTTAAAGTTTTATTTTGATATTTATTCATAAATATCATATCATAATATTTTTCGGAAACATTTACAACTTATTGCTACTACGACAGCAATTTATTTGATATTTCCAAACTTATTGCTACTACGGGAGCAATTTAATTTGATATTTATCGAATAATATCAAATCATGATGTTCTTCCAGAACGATCAATATAATATTTAAACAGTTTATGTTCTTCAGGAACATTCAATTTAATTGATATATTAAAAATAATTGATTTGATATTACTTCAGGAATATCAAATTATAATGTTTTTCATAATAGCTTTATTATATGTCTCAACATATTTAAAATCTCGTAATCCAATGTGGAGTCAATCATACCACGTTTTGGTAGCACGACCAACTTCGGGTGATCGTATCTTTCTTTTAAATATTTCCACAAAGCTCGTGGATCTTTGACGGTGAATTTTCAAAGATATTATTCGAGATTATTAGTTAATATTCATAATCAATTTGATATTGATATTTCTACAGGAATATCACATCACAATGTTCATCAGGAACATTTAATTTTGATATTTCTTCGAGAATCAATGTTCTTCAGGAACTTAAGCATAATTAATTTGATATTACTTCAAGAATATTAGATTATAATGTTCTTCGGGAACATATGATATTATTTCAGGAATATCAAATTATAATGTTCTTCGGGAACATATGATATTATATCAAGAATATCAAATTATAATGTTCTTCGAGAACATATGAATTTAAGAAGAAGGAAGGAGAAGTAGATATATTTATAATTATTAATAAATATAAATATAAATATAAATTCTTTCCTTTGAGTTCAGATCTTGGATGAGTAGAATTTCGATGAAGAAGACGGTTGAGCTTTCTTGCTGAGCTTTCGTGCTGATAACGTGTTATAAACTCAAGAGAATTGAGAAAGAATAATATAGTAGAAAGAGAGACAATATAAGAGGAGAATAGAATTGTTAAGAATTCTTATTCCATTCATATGGGGAGACCCCTTTATATAGGATACAAAGTAGTGTTTCTGTCTTGTTCACCAAAAAAGGGTAAATTAGTCATTCACTAATTAATAATATTTATAACACATATAAAATAGTATATCTTTGTTCTTTGTTACCGTGTTATTAGTGCATGAAGTAATTAATTAATTTTATAAAGTTTCCTAGTAATTGCGTAATATTTGGCGTAAATACGATAATTTTTGTAATTAATTAATTTTGCTATATTACTTTATTGCGTAATTTATGTAATTAATGATTTTAATAAAATTCTTTTGAAAGATGATTCCGGGAGGAGGATCAGAATATTAATTAATGGAAAATAAAAACATATTGCGTAAATCACATTACATATTGAATTATTGTAACTAGTCTCAACACTTGTGCGATGCACGGAAAAGTTTTAGCTAACATTGTTATTATGTACAATTTAATATATTAAAAAAATTAATGTATGATGTTTATACTCCATTAGTTTGGTCTTGAAGTTTATAAGACTTTAGTAATTATCGTAATACACTATTAGCTATATTGTATTGTTTCAAGTATTAGTATTATTTTTTAAGCTTTTTTTCTCTTTACAAAATAAGGTTATTTCAATTCTAAACAATTAAATTTCAATTGTCGTGTGAACACAGATAATGATAAGAGTTAATTTACCATTATAAATTTTGAAACACTTCTTTGTACACTACATTTTTTGTTCTATTGGTAAGCTTTCCACTCTCGTCACAGAGTAAAAGATTCAACCTGACTCTCGACGTGACTCTCGACACCGCAACATAGAGTTGTCCATGCCTAAATACCGGCTTCTTTAAAAATATACCAACCTTAGACGAAGACCGACCTTGACGCCTATTAATCGTCATAGCATACGATATATACGGCTCTTATTAATCGTCATAGCATACGGCGTCAAAGTAATTCAAGGGACAAAGACCCCAACATTTTTTCCTCCTAAAACTTGTCTCGGTGACATAATTACCGAGTTTTGTTACAATCAACCACGTACCATTGGAAAGTCCGGCAGAAAGATCAAAATTACGCAACAACATTATCGGTACACCAACCTTGCAAATACAAAACAAATATTAAATCAATACAATCAAATGACATTATTAATAAGTTTTTGAGGAATAACAAAAGGAATACAGTACATATTAAACAACATAAGAATTCATGTGCACAAAGCATAATATACATACCTTAAACTTCAATTCATGATTTGGAACTCCGGAACACCTGATGGTATTTAGAAACTCTACGGAATGCATTTGTTCAAACATATTAACTCCACATTCGACACCATATAATCGTTAATGCTATATATATACTTCATAAAGCGTTGGAGCCAGAATGACCCTCCCTTGTAAGATTCTCACTACCGATGTGTTTATGAAAAGAAGTGTACGTTGTTTGGACAATGGATTCTATATAATTATCGGACTAAGTTATCAAAAACTTTTCATGAATATCTATATAGGTTTCTCCCGTCGTTGTTATCGCCAAGAGTATCATCCCCAAAATCAGATATTCAATCCAAAAACTCTCGTAGAAAAAGATAATCATTTCAATTATCAATATTTTGCATCCTCGTATTTTTCGTAAAATGGAAAATTTTGCAATCGCTCCATATCTTAGAATAATTAATCGTGGCATGAACAAAAAAATTCGAGCTAAAATTTCTAGTATGTGGCTAGTTACTGCACCCGTGCGATCCACGAAAGAGTTTTAAATTGTACCTAATGACAAATGTTTAATCTACAGTATAAATATTGTCGCCATAATTTTTTTCTCTCAATAGTTTCGATAACATAATTACCAAGTGTTGTTATAATTACCGCGTTCAATTGCACAGACCATTGGAAGGATTGATATTTTGCATGAATATTATCGGGACGCCAACCTTAACAACAAAAGTAAAATATAAAGAATTAATCAACAAAAAGATATTAAAAACGTGTTATTCATAAAATTAGAACTAACCAAAATACTTATTTGAACCTCGTCCACATAGAAATGTGATTTAGGGCAAAAAATATTAACCTTTAATATCTATTGATGGTTTGTTAACCCAGGACACTTGATAGTGTTTAGGAACTCAAATGAATGCATTTTTCCAAACATACTAAGTTTACGATCGATTAGCGCAATAAAATCAGAACTGATGTAGATTATTTTGTTTGTATCATACATGGACGTCATAATCGTTAATTTCATCCACTTCGTTCAGTGTTCGATTCTCGTCCTTGCAAAAAAACAAATATCAAGAATGTGTTCATAATAAGAAGGGAATGTTGCTTGAACATTGATTTTATAAAATTATCGTACTAAGTTATTAAAAAAATCATGAATATCTATATAGGCTTCTCCCGTCGTTGTCATCGTCAAGAGTACCATCTCCAAAATCAGATATTCAAATATATATGTTGTGATGAGATTAATTTTTTGTTGGAATAGGTGACCGGCGAGCCAACGGTTGGCCGAGCGGTTAACCGTATTCCGTTATATAACGGTTTATTTCGTTAATTAATGAAACCTATATTAATGGCATATACTATATCTGCTCCCAATGTTGAATCATAGATATAGTCCTGTACAGTTACACATGTTGTATGAATTCGGTTTTGTGGAAACCGAGAGATAATTCTGTTAACGCAACGTAACTGGTCAAACTCAGTTCCTAGTCAATGGGTTACGCCAATAACAAGGATACACGGCCTTTCCCCCTTGAGACTAGCACTTAGTGTATGTGGGCTAATCTCGAGCCTCGGTGTTGGGACATCGACATACTTGAGTGGGTGCTCACTGTTAATGAGTTCACTGAACCCCCTCTCCCTGGAATCTCTAAGTGGTTATCACTGATCGAGTAGAGAATTCCATAATATAGTTGTACACAATTAATCCTTAGGACCCAGACATCACCGTGACTTCATCAGAGGACTAGCTGTATCGTGACGTGTCTCTGATTCCCTGGAAAGGGAGTAAGTCGAAAAAGGAGACAATGTTCGTGCAGTTCGAAATCTGATGTGAAGTCTGTGCATGGTAGTAGGGGATCTGATCGCTTGATATAGATCATGGATGTCCTGTGTGTTCTGATGGTTCGTAGTCCCGGAATCTCTGGCCAGAGTTGAATAGTGAGGTGATTAGAGAAATGTGTTTCTCTGAATCAATCACGACTGGATTTTACGAAACCTAGAACGTACGCACAGTTATCAAACTCAACAAGAGATCTCGATTAACCAATATCTCTAGTTTGATCGGGACATATGTATCGGAGGGATCGTACTGTACGCTAACTATATTACAAGGTTCTTGCAGGCACTTCATTTGTATCTAGGGAATTAGTGAAGCGTGGCTGCTAGACGCTCGTCACTGATTCGTTGGGCACCGACTTGTTCGGAGATTAAATAATATGATTATTAATCTAAAACTCTTGGGAGTAGTTGAAATAAGAACAATATGTTGTTCGAATCACAATATGTTGTGAGCCCACGGCTAGTTATACACCTGAACCATTGAGGGTCACATTCTCGTGTAAACCGATCCTTGAATACGATCATGTATTAATTAACTGTTAATTAAGTACATATAGTCGGAGGTCAATATGATTGAATCCGAGATTCATAATTGTGATTATGAGTTGGAAATAATAATGAGCTAAAGAAAACGGACACGATGGTGTACACTTTCTATTTTGGGAAATTTCCCGATTTAGCAGTACCCCTGAAATGGGCTTTCCGATTTTGTGAAATTGGAAAATTTTATTTTTATCTCATATTGATGAGAAAATTAAAACGAGAAAGAAAATATAATCGTTATATTTTTCGGAGTTGAAATTGATTGTCAATTTTGGAGAAACGTAATGACGGCTAATGTATTGGGCCGGCTAGGGTTAATGGATCCGATCCATTAGGGTTTGAGCCCAACAAGCTCCTTTCTTCACCTATAAAAGGAGCTCCATAGGCATGAGAATAAACACACCAAAGTGAAGAGCTCAAAACCCTAGCCTCACTTTCTCTCCTCTCCTCTCTCCCTCTCGTCCGCCCCCTCGGCTCCTCCCTCGGAGGACCGCCGACAACCGGAGCCGCCGCCCGCCGCCGCCTAGTGCCGCCGCCGGCAGCCGCCTCCCCTCGCCGGAATCCGATTCCGGCACCGTTTTTCCGGCCCGTTTTTCCTGTCGTATTCTCCCTTACGTGTTTCTAGTGCAATACGTAAGTTGGATTACCTATACGAGGTGAAACCTGATTAGACGAGAGACGCCGAAGGAACGCCCGAGCACAGCCCGAGTCGCGCCCGTGCGCTCCAGTCGTGACACACGAGTCCAGCCGAGAGCCCCGCCACTCGCTCGGCTCTCCCCGCACACGACCCGTGCCGTCCCCGCGTCGCATCCGCGCGACTTCCGACGAACCTCGTTTCGTCCGATGAATCCCTGAGGTACGATTAAATTTAGATTTAATTGTTTGCGTTAAATGTTTGCGCTATGTACCGTTAATGTTTGCGCTATGGGATTTTTAATTGATAAAGAAAAATTAATTGTGATTAATTTAAATGTCAATTAAATTCAAATTGATTCGAATTAAATAATATGATTATCTTAATTGTCAATTTCACGCATGTTTACGTAATTAATTATATATGTGTAATTAATTAATTTGATTAATTTAATTGCACAATTCAAGTTGATTAGAATTAAATAATATGATTATGTTAATTGTCAATCTGATGCAAATTAATTATGTACGGATGTTTACATAAACTAAGTTGATTTGAATTAAATAATAAGATTATGTTGATTGTCAATTTGACGCAAATTAATTATGTCAATTGCGCTACAAGTAATATATTAATATGATTAATATAGTTGCGCTAGAAGTAATTAATTTATATGATAAATATAATTGCGCTAGATTTAATTTGTGTAGTATGGGATGCATAAATTAAATATTTAATTATTTGATAATTAAATTAAATGGTGAATTATTGATTCTAATAGATTTGAATTAAATCAATTAATGCATGTAATATTGAAAATATGATTTTCAATAAAATAAAATAAATATAATGTAAAATGTTTACATTAATGAAAAACGGTTTTTCATAAAATTTTTGTTTTCCGCTGCGTATACATGCACGATCCCCAACAGTGGTATCAGAGCGTAGGTTCTGAAATTGATTAATTGTCTATGAATATAATCACCTAAAGCATGCTGTTTGTTGAATTGATTGATTTAATGTTGTTTAATTGGGACTTAGTTGTTTCTATTAAGATATTTATTTTTATCTAATAGATCCAAACAATGCCTAATTTGTTATCAAGTAACAATTCAATGTCGAACATGAATTCACCTCGGGGAGTGATTCATCTAGACTTGTTTTTGTTAAAACAAATTAGAGACATCGAGCCATATGATGGCATGATTCGATGGTCTGCTCGGCTCCCCCATTTATGGGAGATAGGGTCGCTCACATGATGAATCGCTGGTTAGAAACCTCGAGTTTCACTTACGAGACATCACGTTTTGATTATTAAGATATTAATAAATTGAAATAGAAAGGAAGTATCAATATTTAATTTAGTGAAATTATTTATTGACCAATTAAATAATTGATTTAAATATTCGATCAACAAGGTGATAGATTAATTATTTGATTTAATTGTTAAATCAAGTTAATTAATAGAGCACCATTTAATTTGCGTACCTCGTTTTAATTGTGATTAAATGCTATGTGAATTATGTGAGATATATATATATTGTGATATATGTTATGATCGTATGTGCTCGTTAGGATGACCTATAGAGGACATAGTTGTTAAGAATCAACAATCGATCACTAACTTCATTCTCTCCTGAGAATGTATAACGATTATTCTGATGAGATAACCAATCCTATACTCCTCCATTCTCTCCCGAGAATGTATATCAAGCCTTAAAGGAGAACCGATGTGTCGTTCTTTCTCCTTTCCTTCTACCGACAATAAATTATGTGAAAGCCACTTACAAGTAGTATGGTATGTCGTGTTAGCGGGGAGTACTGCTTGTGAGTTAAGCTGTAATTTATTGACATAAGATGGAGAGGTGTTAGCTACGATTCTTTTAAATATGTGTGGTCGGATAGATTAACTATGGGCTTACACATGTTTATTGGAGTCCAACTTTCACTTCTCACATCGGTAGGTCGGTCTTGACACATGGTTGACTTTGAAGGGTACGATTAACGTAGTTCATTGTCATGGTGAGGAAAAGTAATCTTTAGGGTCACATAGAGATGTGATTGAAAATGTTTCTACCTTTAGGTGAATGTAATCGGGCTAGATTAACTACGGGTTATATTCACGCTATTGGACCTAAAGCCCAACTAAGGAAAAATAAGTTTTCCCGTCTGTCTGCTAGAGGATAGCGGAATTCGAAAAATTTAGTGGGAGGCAATTAAATGATAAAGACCAAACATTTAATTGTAATCATTAATAACGAATTATCTCAATGTTAATCTTCTTAATATTTCTCAGTAATATTCTCTAAGATATCCCGTAACATCGATACTCGACCAATCCAAACTCACTGGCCCAAACCATTTGAATTGGAATCTCAATCTTGTGATTTAAAATGATGAGTGCCTCTATGTACTTGAGAATAGATTATTTGATAATCTCACTCAACCTTTGACTGCTGAGGAATGCCACTTATGAGAAGTGGATTTCTAGTTCTTATGAATCGTTCATTATGAACTGCAACATGAACAAGCTCGATCCTTAAATGGATAAGTAGTTCAAGATGTTGATCAACGAGTCAACCATCAATACAAGAAATTTGTTCTCATTATTGCTTCTTCATGAAAGAAATGTTCTTCTTGAAGAAAATGACGGAAATGGTTTCCGGTCAAAGCATAAAGATGGATAAAGGTGATACTAGAAGGGCGACTAAGAACAAGGTCAACAAAAGAGTTGATGATGCTTGCCATCGTTGTGTGAATAAAGGCCATAGGGCCATAACTGCTAAAATACCTTGGGCAGAAACGTTCTGACAAAGGTTCGTATTGGGATATAGTTATTCTATTGTTTTGAACAATTGATTATTTGATTCGTCTAAATTTAGAAACCTGCTATTAATAGAAATGTTCTATTATTAGATCTTACTTCTATATTTGATATAGAAGGTAAAGGTTTTAATTTTGTTTTGGAAATCCGATTTCCTTTATACAAAAGAAAGCAAATATGATTTGCTAAAGACGATAAACAAATAAACAAGAATGAACTAAACCCAAATATCAGCAATGGATAGAAGTCAAAACCCCGCACAACTTTAGCACGCTAGTTGAGTGTGTTGAAGATCTATTGGATTTGATCCAAACGGAGATGTGTGATCCACTAATGTATTAGTGCTGGGGGTGGTTTTCAACTACCTAATGTACTTATGAAGTACACGTCTCTAATTTTGAAATGTTCAATAAATTTAGACATCAAAGTACGAAACCAACTTGGTTGCTATATTTAGAAATTACGATATGATCGTGGGCACCAAGCTTATTGACTATTTAAAAGAGAATATGATTCTTTGGCAATGGACTCCGTCTAGAACTCCTTAATTGTATTGAGTGTCCGAATGTTGGAATCAAATTTTGTTGGACATGGTTCGATCCACAAAGGGGTTCACCAAATTGTCGACGAAACTGTAAAAGTCCTGCACTTTTGACAGTCGTCCATTTGCTGAATGGTGTTACCACCAAAGCAGTTAAAACCACACCACGTGAACTTGGGCACTCCCGTATCCTGCTTGCGTGAAGTGGCTAGTGGGAGATAAGTTGGATAGTAGATCCGGCTTATGCCATTTTGTGGGGTATCCTAAACATTCACAAGGATACCTGTTCTACTATATTTCTAAAACAAAATGTTTGTCTAAAGAAATGTTGCCTTCTTAGCGAAGAAGTTTCTATTCGATAGAAAAGGTAATATAGTAAATCTCGAAATAGTTCGAGAATATGAACCACACTATGAAGTTCAAACACAAGTACTTGGAGATGAACCAATTCAACAAACCACTAATATACCTCTTCATCTATCAGTTCGTTAATCCGAAAGTGTTCGGAAGGTACCTGATAGACTGTTCCAACTTGATAATGATCAAGATAAAGTTGACGATGGATATGATCCAATAAACTTCAACTGATACGTATTGGATACGAATATGGGACATTGGCTTATTGCCATGAAATTCATAATGGACTGTATGTACTCCAACAAGGTTTGTCCTTGGTAGATCCACCAAAGGGAATCGTTCCCAAAGGCTGCATATTGATCTATTAATTATGACGTGAGAGTATATATATAGAAAGGTGTGACCTTTAAAGCAAGGATGATGGCGAAAGAAGTTACTCAAAGACAATGTGTTGTTTATGAGGCAATCTTTCCATCAGTCGCTGTGCTTAAGTCCATTACAATTTTGCTGGCCATTTCTGCATAGTCTGACTATGAGATATGGAAAATAGATATGAAGTCTACTTTCCTTAAATGTGATATTATGGAAGAGTTGTAGCGCAGCCGGAAGGCTTCATATTTTCTGGAAAGGATCAAAAGGTTTGCATACTCCAGCGATCCATTTATGGATTGAAACGAGCATCCCTAAAATGGAACATGTGTTTTAAATACAATAGTCAAAGCGTTGACTTGGTATAAAACTTGAAGGTACCTTGTATTCAAGAAGGTTAGTGGGAGCGCAGTGAAATTTAAGTGTTGTACGTTGATGACATACTAATCATAGGGATGATTGAGTGATGTTGCAATCAACGAAAGCACGGTTATCCACACGTTTCTCGAATAAAGGATTTGAGGGGAAGCATCTTACGTATTGTGATACGTCACCATAGATATAGATCTAGAAGGATGTAAAATCTTCTCAATCCTTGTACATAGAAACTGTTTCTGAAATGGTTTAGCATGGAAGAATCCTGAAGAGATTCTTGCCAATGTCCCATGGGGTTCATCTCTCGTAATTCGTGTGACTGTAATGTTGATGGAATTCGAGGAGATGAAATGGACAACACATATATCTCCGCACTAGGGAGCATTATGTATGGCATGCTATGTACTAGACGTGATATTATAAATGTTGTGAGTGTCCCAAGTGAATATCAGTCGAACCCAAGACCGGCTTATTTGAAGTCGTGAAGGACGAAATCCTTGAGCACTAGCAATCAAAAGCATTAAGGAGTTGTTCTTAGTCTGTGGGAGGTCCGAGTTGAATTTAGAGGTACTTACGAACTCTAGTTTTCAATCGGATGTGGATGACTAAAAGTCGATATCGGGATTCATATTCGAGCTTAGAGGTGGTGTCGTATGCTGGAATGGTTCCTGCAACGACTGATTCTACCACGAGAACCTGAATATGTTGCAGCATCTAAAGATGTAAAAGAGACTGTTTTGGACACGGAACTTTATCCAAATGTTGGTTATAATTCCGGACGCAAATAATCAAGTAACTTGTACTGTGATTATACGGTGTCCTGTAGCAATGCTAAGGAACCGAGATCTCATCAGAAGTCCAAACATGTACTAGAGATAATATCATGTGATCTAAGAGATCAATGACAGAGGTGACGTCTGAGTCGAGAGTGTCACTTCGGAAGATAACTTTGTAGATCCCTGTACCAGGCCTTTATCTGAATATGTCCGCGAGAAACATCGAGAGTCGATGGGACTAAGATTCATGGATAGTTGGCTCTAGGTCAAGTGGGAGATTGTTGGAATAGGTGACCGGCGAGCCAACGGTTGGCCGAGCGGTTAACCGTATTCCGTTATATAACGGTTTATTTCGTTAATTAATGAAACCTATATTAATGGCATATACTATATCTGCTCCCAATGTTGAATCATAGATATAGTCCTGTACAGTTACACATGTTGTATGAATTCGGTTTTGTGGAAACCGAGAGATAATTCTGTTAACGCAACGTAACTGGTCAAACTCAGTTCCTAGTCGATGGGTTACGCCAATAACAAGGATACACGGCCTTTACCCCTTGAGACTAGCACTTAGTGTATGTGGGCTAATCTCGAGCCTCGGTGTTGGGACATCGACATACTTGAGTGGGTGCTCACTGTTGATGAGTTCACTGAACCCCCTCTCCCTGGAATCTCTAAGTGGTTATCACTGATCGAGTAGAGAATTCCATAATATAGTTGTACACAATTAATCCTTAGGACCCAGACATCACCGTGACTTCATCAGAGGACTAGCTGTATCGTGACGTGTCTCTGATTCCCTGGAAAGGGAGTAAGTCGAAAAAGGAGACAATGTTCGTGCAGTTCGAAATCTGATATGAAGTCTGTGCATGGTAGTAGGGGATCTGATCGCTTGATATAGATCATGGATGTCCTGTGTGTTCTGATGGTTCGTAGTCCCGGAATCTCTGGCCAGAGTTGAATAGTGAGGTGATTAGAGAAATGTGTTTCTCTGAATCAATCACGACTGGATTTTACGAAACCTAGAACGTACGCACAGTTATCAAACTCAACAAGAGATCTCGATTAACCAATATCTCTAGTTTGATCGGGACATATGTATCGGAGGGATCGTACTGTACGCTAACTATATTACAAGGTTCTTGCAGGCACTTCATTTGTATCTAGGGAATTAGTGAAGCGTGGCTGCTAGACGCTCGTCACTGATTCGTTGGGCACCGACTTGTTCGGAGATTAAATAATATGATTATTAATCTAAAACTCTTGGGAGTAGTTGAAATAAGAACAATATGTTGTTCGAATCACAATATGTTGTGAGCCCACGGCTAGTTATACACCTGAACCATTGAGGGTCACATTCTCGTGTAAACCGATCCTTGAATACGATCATGTATTAATTAACTGTTAATTAAGTACATATAGTCGGAGGTCAATATGATTGAATCCGAGATTCATAATTGTGATTATGAGTTGGAAATAATAATGAGCTAAAGAAAACGGACACGATGGTGTACACTTTCTATTTTGGGAAATTTCCCGATTTAGCAGTACCCCTGAAATGGGCTTTCCGATTTTGTGAAATTGGAAAATTTTATTTTTATCTCATATTGATGAGAAAATTAAAACGAGAAAGAAAATATAATCGTTATATTTTTCGGAGTTGAAATTGATTGTCAATTTTGGAGAAACGTAATGACGGCTAATGTATTGGGCCGGCTAGGGTTAATGGATCCGATCCATTAGGGTTTGAGCCCAACAAGCTCCTTTCTTCACCTATAAAAGGAGCTCCATAGGCATGAGAATAAACACACCAAAGTGAAGAGCTCAAAACCCTAGCCTCACTTTCTCTCCTCTCCTCTCTCCCTCTCGTCCGCCCCCTCGGCTCCTCCCTCGGAGGACCGCCGACAACCGGAGCCGCCGCCCGCCGCCGCCTAGTGCCGCCGCCGGCAGCCGCCTCCCCTCGCCGGAATCCGATTCCGGCACCGTTTTTCCGGCCCGTTTTTCCTGTCGTATTCTCCCTTACGTGTTTCTAGTGCAATACGTAAGTTGGATTACCTATACGAGGTGAAACCTGATTAGACGAGAGACGCCGAAGGAACGCCCGAGCACAGCCCGAGTCGCGCCCGTGCGCTCCAGTCGTGACACACGAGTCCAGCCGAGAGCCCCGCCACTCGCTCGGCTCTCCCCGCACACGACCCGTGCCGTCCCCGCGTCGCATCCGCACGACTTCCGACGAACCTCGTTTCGTCCGATGAATCCCTGAGGTACTTACGATTAAATTTAGATTTAATTGTTTGCGTTAAATGTTTGCGCTATGGGATTTTTAATTGATAAAAAAAAATTAATTGTGATTAATTTAAATGTCAATTAAATTCAAATTGATTCGAATTAAATAATATGATTATCTTAATTTTCAATTTCACGCGTGTTTACGTAATTAATTATATATGTGTAATTAATTAATTTGATTAATTTAATTGCACAATTCAAGTTGATTAGAATTAAATAATATGATTATGATTGATGCAAATTAATTATGTACGGATGTTTACATAAACTCAAGTTGATTTGAATTAAATAATAAGATTATGTTAATTGTCAATTTGACGCAAATTAATTATGTCTGCCTAATTAATTGTAATATATTAATATGATTAATATAATTGCGCTACAAGTAATATATTAATATGATTAATATAGTTGCGCTAGAAGTAATTAATTTATATGATAAATATAATTGCGCTAGATTTAATTTGTGTAGTATGGGATGCATAAATTAAATATTTAATTATTTGATAATTAAATTAAATGGTGAATTATTGATTCTAATAGATTTGAATTAAATCAATGATTTTCAATAAAATAAAATAAATATAATGTAAAATGTTTACATTAATGAAAAACGGTTTTTCATAAAATTTTTGTTTTCCGCTGCGTATACATGCACGATCCCCAACATTTTTAATCATTATTTAGTAATAAATTATTTCATATATATTTATTTTTATATATATGTTTGATATGAAAAAACTTTTTGATTCTTATATTTAAATATTTATTGTTTTAAAACTCGATAATATTTTTCATTTTTTTTTAATTATATAGAGTATTTTATTTTTTACTTAAAATTTTGGAATGTTCCAATTTCCACCCGAACCCAAGCGGTATTGAGACATGAATGGCGAATTTTTAAAATTCGAATCTCATCCTTTCCCGATAATTTATTTTCAGGACGGGACTGGATTTTTCAAATCCTTGTCTCGTCTTATTCCCACCCGTACTCATCACCGAGTAAGAGCTTCTAACAACATATAATTGTCTGTGCGTAAAAGAAATTTTGGAAGACCTATTTATAAATTACAATTTTTGTTTTATTTGTAAACATTAATGTTGTAGTAAATTTTTCAACCCAACTTAATTAGTTAGTCTTGAATCGCAACATAAATTGCCCGTGCTTAAATAATGACATCTTAAAAAAAACTTAATGTTGCACAAATATTGAGTTTTATCTCCCGTAAATAAATCGTTCTATCCGTTAACCTAATAACTTTGCTCGTAAATAGATCGGACTGTCCGTTAACCGAAAAATGTTTCAACCCTGTATTCATTAGTTACTTTGAATCGATACATACAATTGTCCATGCTTAAATACAGACATCTTAAAAAATAGCAATGTTGCACATATATTGACTTTGCTCGTAAATAGATCGTAACGTACGTTAACAGAAAAACTTTTCACAAAATATATTTTAATATATACTACGTTATTTATAAAACTTGACATTTCAATGTAAGATTAATAGAATGATATAAAGTTATTAATGTATAACCAACATTTTTGTTTTTATAAAATCTATTTGAAACTCTAATACATTTTTGTTTTTATATATAAAGATAATTGTTTGTATCATATATGGACGTCGTAATCGTTAATTTCATCCACTTCATTCAGTGTTCGATTCTCATCTTTGCAAAAAAACAAATATCAAGAATGTGTTCATAATAAGAAGGGAATATTGCTTGAACATTGAATTTATAAAATTATCATACTAAGTTATTAAAAAAAAAATCATGAATATCTATATAGGCTTCTCCTCGTTGTCATCGTCAAGTGTACTATCTCCAAAATCAAATATTCAAGTATATATGTTGTGATGAGATTAATTTTTAATCATTATTTAGTAATAAATTATTTTATATATATATATTTATATATATATGTTTGATATGAAAAACTTTTTGATTCTTATTTTATTTAAATATTTATTGTTTTATAACTCAATAGTATTTTTCATTTTTTTTAAATTATAATAGAGTATTTTTATTTTTTACTTAAAATTTAGGAATATTTCAATCTCCACCCTTTTTAAATTATAATAGAGTATTTTTATTTTTTACTTAAAATTTAGGAATATTTCAATCTCCACTCGAAACCAAGCGGGATTGAGACATGAATGGAGAAATTTTAAAATTCGAATCTCATCTTTTCCCGATAATTTATTTTCAGGACGGTACTGGATTTTTCAAATGTCACACTGTTTTGTCTCGTTTTATTCTCACCCGTACTCATCACCGAGTAAAAGCTTCTAACAACATATAATTATTTTTGCGTAAAAGAAATTTTGGAAGACTTGTTTATAAATTACAATTTTTGTTTTATTTGTAAACATTAATGTTATAGTAAAAAAAAATAAACGTTGCACAAATATTCCCGTAAAATCTATTTGAAACTCTAATACAATATATAATTACGATATATGTTTACTAAATTCAAATTAAAGATATATTGAATTTAATGCATTCAATAACATAATTATCAATTTCTTTTGGTTTCTTATTGTATAAATATGTAGTTGATCCAAATCCACTATAGATATTATTTTTATCCATATTCTAATTATGAAATTAATAAATAAACTTGTGTGTTATCTTGCAAGAGTTATAAACTAAATGAAATTCACGTACTTTTCATATGTATGTTTATTGATTACGTGTAGTTGATATGTACAGTTATATTAAATGATTAATTATGAGAATGTTGAATTAATGGATTATTAATATATCAATAATAAAAAATATTGAAATGCTGTAAAATCATATACTGAACATTGATTTATTTAATTTAAATATATTTGTATTGTTTTAAGCAAAAAACATAATATAATATAATAATAAATTATAACTTCAATCACGTTAATTATTGATGTGTCATAATTATTTCTGCTATAATCACTATACATATATATGCAAATTTAAATACTTTTTTTACATATGGAAAATATTTAGTGAATCAATTTGTTTGTTACATATCAAAAATATTTAGTGAATCAATTATTAAGTGAATCAATTTGTTTGTTGTGTGCAAATTTTATTGAAATATCAAACAATAATTATAGTATGTATAATGAAATAATATCAAATTTATTTTATTACTTAAAATAAAGAAATAATTTATTATGTTATGAATTAATATTTATACTTATTTAAATATATTAGGAGATTCTCTCTTAATTGCGTTAAATACTTATCATTAAGAATTTTTTTTGAATTAATTTTCTGTTACTATTTTAATTGCGTAAAATACCTATAATGAATGATTTATTTTTGAGTTAATTTTCTGTTACTATAATTTTATGTGTGTTTAAATTAGATAATATATATACTAAAAATCAGTTTATTTGTAAAATACTTATCATTAAGAATTTTTTTTGAATTAATTTTCTGTTACTATATTAATTGCGTAAAATACCTATAATTAATGATTTATTTTTGAATTAATTTTCTGTTACTATAATTATGCGTGTTTAAATTAGATAATATATATACTAAAAATCAGTTTATTTTTTATTAAAATGTATTTAAAGTTGTATTATATTGATGGAAGAAAACCGTTAAATTGTTACTTAATTAAATATATGAATATGATGATAAATAATTTGACTTAATTAAGAAAATTATAAATAGTAATGAATTAATTGAATATTATAACATAATTATAGAAATTAGAATAATAGCTAATATGTTTCATTTAATCGGTTACTATAGTTAAGTAAATTAATATGAAAAGTTTGAAATCAAGATTTTTTGCTTTCCGTAAGTAAGGATTAATTTCAATAATTTTAAAATCGATTGATTAATCCTAAAAAGTAGTGCAATTACTTATTTACTTGCTTCTATATAATGAAAGTAAAACATGTTCACACTATGAATATGTGAGCATTATAAATACTAAATGAATTAATTAAATTGTATTTTCTGATCTTTAGGTAATTAAAAATTTATTTTAATAATTTTAAATGCAATTGATTATTTAGAAAAGGTAGTACAATTAGTTATATTTATTTACTTTTCCGTAATCAAGGAGTAATAACGTTACAACTTTTAATTGGTCTATATTTACCAATTGATTATTTATAAAAGTTACTACAATTACTTATATTTATTTACTTTCCATAATCTAGGAGTAATAACGTTACAACTTTGAATTGTTCTATATTTACCAATAATTACTAAGGACTTTTGTAATTAAAATGATTTTAAATTATTTCATTTAATAAATATTAAGTTAAAATAAAATTAAAAAAATAATAAGTTGGAAATCATTTGAATTAAGTAAAAGAAAATTATTGAACTTAGAAAAAAAAAAGTTCAAAGAGTTAATACTTTATTAATTAATCAGAAGAATATACAAATATAATATCATTATAATACAAATAAACTAATTTGAGAGGACAATAATACTATAACACAAACAAACTAATCTAAGAAGACAATAATACTTCTTCACTTTAAAGTTCAATACTTTCTCCATCATCTTCTAAATTTATCAAGCAACCTACAAAGGAAAACAAAAGTAGAATACGATCAAACATTTCTAAAATGCATAAATCGAAATACTTAAAATTGTTAAATTCATGAAAAACATAAAAAACAATATGGCACATTGAGTACTGCAATTAGTAAAATTAAAATTGTTAAATTTATGAAAAACATAAAAAACAATTTATAGAAGAATTAATTAATACTTTATTAATTAAGTATATAATTAATACTTTATTAATTAATATAGAAGAATATATATTTTTAATAATTTTAAATTCAATTGATTAATTATATGTAAGTATATAATTAATACTTTATTAATTAATATAGAAGAATATATATATTTTTAATAATTTTAAATTCGATTGATTAATTATAAAAGGTAGTACAATTATTTATACTTTTCTACTTTATATAATCAAAGAAAACTCTTGAAGTTAGAGAAATAAAAACAAAAATTATAGCGAAATAATTAATACTTTATTATTGATTAATGTAGAATACAATACAAATAAAATAATATCATTATAATACAAATAAATTATTATCATTGAAGGTACAATAATACTTCTTCACTTCAAATCTTAATACGTTCTTTATCATTGTTTATTTTTCTGATAAACCTACAAAGGAAAACAAAATTATAACCCAATCAATCCTTTATAAAATACTTACATTGTGTAAGCCTGCAATTAGTAAAATAAAAATTGTTAGATTAATGGAAAACATAAAAACAATAATAGAATAAAAATAAAAATAGGATTTGGTAACCTACAAAAAAATAAACACTTCTTATTAGTAATTCAAAAGCGTATAAAAGGAATTAAAAGAAGACATATCAAACAAAATCCGTATACTTAAACTCATATCTGCAAAAAAAAAAAAAAAAAAACAATGTAATTAAACATAAATGAAATTACAAAAAATTAAAAGAAAACTCAAATTATACCTGCAAAAAACAAAAATAACCAAAAATTGTAAGCAGGTTAAAAAAATAAATGAAATTAAAATATAATAAAAGAACAATTTAATTATACCAGCAAAAAAAAAACAATCAAAAATTATAAGAAGCTTAAAAAAACATAAATGAAATTAAAATATATTAAAAGAACATTTTGATTATACCTGCAAAAAAGAAAAAACAACCAAAAATTATAAGAAGCTTAAAAAAACATAAATGAAATTAAAATATATTAAAAGAACATTTTGATTATACCTGCAAAAAATAAAAAACAACCAAAAATGAAAAATAACGTGAAGGTGAAAAAATTATAAAGGGGATAAATATAAATATAATTACCTTTAGCTACAAAAAAAAGAAAAAACCATAAATTTAGACGAATCATATAAAAATAATAAAGTGCATACATTACCTTCTTAGCTGCAAAAAATAACAAAAAAAATATAGACTACAAACAATTAGACAATTTGAATATTTATTAATACGTATCGTACCTTTTTAGCTGAAAAATAAATATATAGACGACAAACAATTAAACAATAAAAATGTTTAAATACGTACTAATACGTACGGAAATAATAGTATAAGAAAAAAAAATGATGCGTATGAAATTATAAAATTGAGATGTGTGAAGATGGAGAGTCTTTTATAGGAGTAGATTTGGAATAGGGTTTGTATAAAATCGTTAATTTTAGTATTTTTTTATTTAGTCAATAAGTGAAATATGGCAATTAAATTCAAATCATGCTTAATTATAGGAACAAATAATAAGGATAATTATGTTTATATAACAATTGGATTAAATAATAATATAATATACCGATTCTATTCCATGAATTGTGTATGCGTAATTGACTTAGGAAATGATTTTAATTAATTAGCGTAATCAATGATTTGTTTTGAATTAAACTTAGGCGATTAAGGAATGATTTTTAAATTAAATTACTTAATTTAAACATGCTGTTAATATATAAATATATATATTAAGAATTCTCTAATTAAAAAGACCGGAAACCATATATTTCTTAATTATCTATTTAAGTTGTAATTAATAAATTAAATGGACGATTAGAATTAAATTTTATAGTGTGAACATGTTTTAAATCTAATGGTGAATAGATAGTCCACAGGTGCAATTTCTAGCTGAATTATATTATGTATGATTAATTTATGAAATTTTATTTATTTTAATTGCATAAAAATATTTTAAATATACTTAATATATTTCACTAAAATATTTTAATTTAGTTACTGATATCATTTAATAAAATAAAATTCGAAACAATTATAATCTAATGTTCTTATAACATTATTTATAAGAGTTTAATCACTTAAGATAATAAACTTGATCATAAAAAATTAAATATTATATAAGCAGGAGTGAAATACAATGTTATTTTGAAAAAAAATAACTTATTATTTATAGAACAATCAATTAATAAAATACAGAAGTGGTTAAACTCAGGTCATAGGACGTGCCAAAAAACAGACAAAAGTTGAATTACTTGACAGTAGCTCCAAACTTTGCCCTCCGTAATCTTATCCTCCAATGGTGCTAAATTCCATAATTATAGTGTCCAAGAAGGAGATTTGCCGCGATCCCCTAATCGCATCTTCCTCACTTGCTTAGGAAATCTCTTCTTTGATATAAAATATTTATTCGTCCGATGTGAACATGCAGAGGGGTGCCATCGTTAAGATCGGCATGCTCTCTAAAGAGTTTCCTGACAGTCGAACATTGATTGCAAACACGGAGGAATCTCACTATATAGTCATACACAATCCATGAAATATGATTTGGTAACATACCGAGAACATAGTCGGATCTGCGGAAGTGAGAATAATAATGGATCCTTCCATCAAACCCTAAAAACTATTTATTCATACAATAAAATATACAATATTATAAAAAAACGTAATATAAAATACAATCACAATGAAAAAAAAACTTAAATACTTACTGTGATAGCTGCAAAAAATAGAAACAATAATCATCAAAAAAATACAAAGATTAAATTCAATTTAAATCAAATAACTTGATTCATATAAAAAAAGTTATTAAATACTTACCTCATAAATCCTGTAAAAATTCAAAGAATTTAAACAATGATTACATAATTAAAAAATAAATGATTCATAATAAATAAATTACATTAATGAGGAAGTATTCGAACATCCTTATTACATGAATTCTAAAAAAAAGGGATCAAATTTGAAGACAATAGTGCAATAAAAAAAGAGGTTAATTAACGTAACCATGAATACTGTATAATATATGAGGGCTGCAAAAAAACAATTAGAAAGTAATATATGAGGGCTGCAAAAAAAAAACAATTAGAGAGAAGAGCAGTAGAAAAATTATGCTGAGAATGAATAAGAAAAAAACCATTTAAATAGAAGTTCAAACCGTGAACAAAAAATTATATTATTATATTAATATAAATTAATTAATTTTGTAAAGATTATACGAATTGATTTGTTTATTACGTATAAATAATTTTTTCTATATTGTTACATTGATATATACGGAGATGTAATGGAATTGATAAGTTAAGTAACAAATCAATTTGATATATTATTTATAGAATTCGGTTAACTAATATAATTGAGCAATTTAAGGAATTGATGACTAAAGTATAACAAATCAATTATATATATTATTTATAGAACTTGGTCAACTAATATAATTTAGCAATTTAAGGAATTGATGACTAAATATAATAATTTCAGTTACTCTTAATTATTAATGGAAATCTGAACTAATTAAAATTTCGGACAATTTTTTTTTTTTACCGTATTATAAAATATCATTAATCTTCATTATTTTATATATAACTATTAACAATACAGTATATTGTTAATTGCGTGTATTAATTTATTAACAATATAATAATTTGATATTTGTACTATTTCCATTATTAAATAGATTTATTACAGTAATTTCATGTATTAACATAATTTTCATTGTTTTTGAAATATTTCAATTTATTAATTAATAATTTATAGATGAATTATAATAATATTATAAATAAATCAAAAATTTATGTACGTAATTCTTTTCCTATAATATCATAGGAATTGATGACTAAACTATTATAATTTCTGTAACAAATCAATTAAATATATCATTTATAGAACTTGGTCAACTAATATAATTGTGCAATTTAAGGAATTGATGACTAAATATAATAATTTTGGTTACTCTTAATTATTTATGGAATTATGAAATATTTAAAATTTCGGTTGAAAATTTTTATTTATGGAATTTGAAAAATGCAGTAAATATTGAATTAAAAGCCACGTCATAATTAATAAGGGTAAAAAAAAGCCACATAAGTAAATCTTGACCAATAAAGCCACATAAGTAAATCTTGACCAATAAAAATTTGTCTGTGCTCATTTTTTGTAGTGTAATTTTTTATGTTCACACTAAACACGTGTTATTATCAAAGTATTGATTTATATAATATGCTGGCTGCCTCGTTTCTCTTTTTCCCAAAGGAGTAATGGGCCTTCACATCCCAAGCCCAAACCCTTAAATAATCTCAAGCCGAAACCCTTAAATAATCTCAAACCTAATGTCCTAAATCCTACGGAGCCCATTTAAGACATAGCATACGTTTAAATAAAACTAAGGTAACAAGGCCTAAAAGAAAAAAAAATTATATATATATATATATAAAATAGTAATAATAAAATTAAAATAGTTATGAATATTGAATAAATATGTGAAACTTTTATGTGAGGGTTTAGGAGGCGTATCTCTCGGAAAGTAAGGTTCCCGCACGTGTTCACGCATCAAAAGGTAGGGTCTTTCTTATTTCTTTTAAAGTTGTAAATTTAAATGTGACGTACATGAACTGTTTCCAAGGCGACTGAACGATATTATGTTATAAGACCTGTGATCCCATGAGGGGTCAGTGACCGAATTAAGGGTCATCGGGGAGAGTCCGTCGTGTTTTATGTGCGCACCACATGTTTCAAGTATGTTATGTTTATCGTTGATGTCTTTCGCATTTGTGAACATGTTTATGTGTGGAATATTGGAATTATCGGCATTAGACTAGATATAGATTTTCTCTACTGTGTCGTTAAGCTCACCCCTTCAACAAATTGTTTTTAGGTACGAACGGGGATGTCAATGGAGGAGGCGACGGGACAATGAAATAAAAAACCCCTTACAAGTATTAAGTTTAATTATATGATGCAGTATTATGTCTAATTACGTGATTTGGTGTGATGACTATACACTTAAGTGATGAAAGTTATGAAATTGTGATGCAATACGGAATGTTAAATATATCCATGTTTTTCAAAAAATAAAATAAAAAGTCTTAATTTACATATTTACTATCTGCTTTAGTACAATATTTTTCTTTAGTATTTTATAGTATTAAATGTGAAACTTACATTAAATATTTAAAATTTAGTCTTAAATTCTAAATTTATATTAAATATCTAAATCTTAGTATTTACGTATAAATTTTAATTTATGAGTATAGTATTTATTTAAGGTTATTAAATAATACTAAGTAGTATTCATAATATAAGGATTTTTTGAACTTACTATTTTTATTTCCAAAAATTAAAATTCTAAAATAAATAAATAAATTGTAGTATTAATTGATATATGAAAGTCGGGGCGTTACATAATACTACAAAGTCCCGTTTGAACCTGTCTTCACTATCATCTCTGCGTAACAGTGCATCTGCCATAGCTAGTGTTGAAGGCCCCCTGTGTAATGAAAAAAGTAGTAGAATTCATTATCCACATGCTTATGAAACAAACGCATGAGTTTAATAGTTTACATACCTGGTCTTCCACCCCAACTTCTCCTCCAGTCTTTTAGGAATTTCGTGAATCCCACTTCATCATCTGATTTTTTCAACCCGTTATCAATGAACATCATTACAGAGTCAGTGTACACTGTTTGAAAATGATTACCTGTTGATTCTTTCACTGGCAGGTGGCCCTTCGACAGATCAAAGACAGCGACAACATCATCTTCATTGATATCTATATTTCCACTTTGGAGAATGATCGAACATTCACAAATATCAAAATGTTTAATAAAAAATGTTGTTAATTCATTCCTATTCATTTTAATGTTCAGACTCAGTAATCCTCCGAAACCTATGTCTCGGACAACTTGTCTTTGTTGTTCATTCAGAGACTACTACATTAGATACATGGATCGGTACCATGCGAGTCGCAATGTTATAACTCTTCTTCTTCTCTTTCCCTTCCTTCTTTTGTTTTTTCTTTTCTTCTTTCATCTCTCTCTCATCATTCTCAGAAGTTCTTTTAGGAGGTTGTTTCTTCGGAGCTTTCTCCTTTGGAGCTTTCTCCTTCTCCTTCTCTTTCTCTTTCTCCTTCTCTTTCTCTTTCTGCTGTAAATTAAATCAACAAAAATTATCAATCAAAACAGTGGATTATAATAACAGTGATAATTACTAGCCACAAATGAACATATCAAACATAGCAGAATCAAATATTCATTTTCTTCATACCTTTTGCTTTTCAGCTTCTTTCAAAGCAGCTTCTTTCTCCATCTTCTCTTTTTCAGCTTCTTTCTCCAGCTCCTTCTTCTTATACTTCTTTTTCTGCCATTTTCATCAAGAGATATTATACTAGTCACATAAGAAGTGGAAATTGCATTATATTACTAGTTAGTGTAGAAGTTGTTCAGTTAGCTTTTTCTGAGGCGCCAATTCATTTGAATCAGCCTTTCTCTTATGTGGAGCCTTCACATCTTGCAAAATTTCTTCAGCCTGTATAATAAAATTTTTAGTTTAATCTTTTGTTTTCAATTAAGAAATATACAGAAGATAGGACAATGAAATAATTAATGATGAGTATACCGTTTTCGTAGGAATTGCAGTCTCGCTTCTCGGGCTCCTTCTTATATCTTAGTTATTCCAGTTTGTTTTTTGGTCTTCTTATGTTCATAAATTGAGTATTAATGCAAGAAGAATTCATAAATATAGTAACATGAAACTTACAACAACTGGGGGTGTTGGTTGAATTGGCTCAACCACTGGAGTTCTGGAAGACAGCTGGTGCAGCAGGTTTAACAATCTCTGGTGCAGCAGGTTCAACCATCTCTATAATTGGTTCATTCTCTGGGATTGTTGGGATGACAGGCTCCCTTCTGGGCCTACTTCTTACTATCTGAGCCTTTTTAGTTTGTTTCTGATAGAGTTGTATTCTAAATGTCTAGTTTAGTGCAAATACGAAACTCCTTATCTATACCTTAATTCGATATATGATTCAAGCATGATTGCATTTAATGCAATAGTCCTTGATGTATACGTTGTAGACAGTATGGCGCGAGGAGACACGCGGAAGATCATACTGTTGGTTACTCGTATACTATCGAACAGTAGCTCACGACTTAGATGGACAGGGACAATCCATCGGTACGTCGTAGTGTGACTGGTAGATAGTCGGTCTTGACTATCATGTTACACTCGTACACTTGGTGTATTGAGCAGGACCACGGGAGGGCGTTCGATTTATACTAATCGCAGTAATTGTTGGAGTTGTGTACTTAATGTCTAGATTTAAGTAACGGTACACTCCCGGTCATAGCATTTAATCTATTAAATTAATAAACAATTGTTTGCATTTAATTATTGATAATTAAATATATGCAAAATTATAGTCCTGGATTATATACGTTGTAGTTAGTATGGTGTGCGACGCCACACAGAAGATCATACTATCGGTTACTCGTATTTAATCAAACAGTTGCTCACGACCTAGATGGACACGGACCAATCCATCGGTATAGTCGTTGTGTGAGAGAGAAAATAATTTGTCTTAATTATTTTATCACACTTGTGATGGAATTCGATATCCCGGGCTATTAAAATTGCGGAAAATAATAACCCGACCGAAATCCTCGATCGCCGGAGAACCAACCGCGAACCACCGCACGAGCCGGAGCTCAACCGAGCACCACCACGGTCCGCCCGTGGTGCCCAGCCGAGCCCCCGCACGGGGCTCGCGATCATCTCACGATGATCGCTGGGGATGCACGAGGCATCCCCGGGGCTGCTCGTAGCAGCCCCGCAGCGAGCTCACGGGCTCGCTGCTCGCGGGGCGTCCAGCCCCGTACGCCCGCTACGGGCGAACCCGTAGCACATACGAGGCGGCTACGGGTCACCCCGTAGCACACCCGCGATCGAGCTCACGGGCTCGATCGCCCCCGGCGTCCAGCCGGGGCTTCATGCGTGCCCGGCGATCGAACCCTAGGTTCGATCGCCACCCCCTCGGCTCCCAGCCGAGGGTTGCTCTCGATCCCGGCGGGGATCCCTAGACCGCCGGCGGTCCGGTGGTTCACAACCACCACCGCCCGGTCTATCCCCGTCCCCGGTCTCGTCGTTTTCCCGGATCATGCGTTCATGTATGTATCACAATTCAATTCACATAAATTCACACAAAGGAGTTTATGATTTTACCTTTTAATTCGTTGTGCGGAGAAACGAATTTAAGTTTGACGACCTTACGATCTTCCCACGTATTCCTTGCACTAGCTTGAACGTCGGGTGGGCGACGATCCTCCAAGCTTATGGATCCTCTTCTCTCTCTCTCTCTACTTTCTCTCTCTAGGAGAATTATGATCTTGTGTTATGTAGAATAGAGAAGACCATGTAGTGCTTTTATAGGCTACGTAGGGGATCTAAAGGAGGTGGAATATTGGGCTTCCAATATTAATGATTAAATTGAGCCCAAGCCCAAATCTATTAATCTCCCATTAATATTAATTAATTTATTTTCCACTATATAAATTAATTGCACTCCCAATATTAAACCATATTATATCAAATAATATTTCTCCGGTAGTATTATTTATTCCGTGTATTTAAGATTTAAATATCCATGAATAAAATTAATTTATTGCTAATTAATTTATTCATCTCTTTAATCCGAGACTAGTACCATTCAACCTTAATTATTGTGCGGAACGAATCCACTCATGAGGTTTACACAATAATTCCTTTTGAACTCATCTCGGGGATATTATCAACCCTTCCGGGATACACTGTCCGGTCAATTATTCACGGCATGCCATATATAAAATATAGCGACCCAACTTAACCGGTAATTAACCCAATAATTAAATCGGTTAATTCCTTTGGTAAATCAAAGTCACTTATATTAAATATACACACCCGCAACAATATCGGGGATTAAGAATATAATACACTGAGACTCGAATCGATTATCGCCGGCAATCCTAATCGATGAATCTCAACGATCCGCTCAATACACCAAGTGTACAAGTGTGATAAAATAATTAAGACAAATTATTTTCTCTCTCACACAACGACTATACCGATGGATTGGTCCGGGTCCATCTAGGTCGTGAGCCACTGTTTGATTAAATACGAGTAACCGATAGTATGATCTTCTGTGTGGGGCCCGACACACCATACTAACTACAACGTATAAAATCCAGGACTATGATTTGCATATATTTAAAAGCAAACAATTGTTTATTAATTTAATAGATTAAATGCTATGATCGGGAGTTTACCGTTACTTAAATCTAGACATTAAGTACACAACTCCAACAACTTGTACACTTGGTGTATTGGGCGGATCGCTTGAGATTTATCGATTAGGATTGCCGGCGATAATCGATTCAAGTCTCAGAGTATTTTATTCTTAATCCCCAATACTATTGCGGGTGTGTATATTTAATATATGTGACTTTGATTTTCCAAAGGAATTAACCGATTTAATTATTGGGTTAATTACCGGTTAAGTTGGGTCACTATATTTTATATATGGCATGCCGTGAATACTTGACGGGAAAGTGTATCCCGGAAGGGTTGATAATATCCCCTGATGGAGTAGTATACTTAATGTCTAGATTTGAGTATTCTGAACTCCTTATACACTTTCATTTACCTATTAATAACGAACATTCATTTGCTTTTAATTATTGTTAATTAAATATATGCAAATTATAGTCCTGGATTTTATACGTTGTAGTTAGTATGGTGTTGCATGGGCACACAGAAGATCATACTATCGGTTACTCGTATTTAATCAAACAGTTGCTCACGACCTAGATGGACACGGACCAATCCATCGGTATAGTCGTTGTGTGTGAGAGAAAATAATTTATCTTAATTATTTTATCACACTTGTACACTTGGTGTATTGAGCGGATCGCTCGAGACTTATCAATTAGGATTGCTCTGTGATAATTGATTTAAGCCTCGGAGTATTTTATTCTTAATCCCTGAAACAATTGCGGGTGTGTATATTTAATATTAGTGACTTTGATTTTCCAAAGGAAATAACCGATTTAATTATTGGGTTAATTACCGGTTAAGTTGGGTCACTATATTTTATATATGGCATGCCGTGAATTCTTGAAGGGACAGTGTATCCCGGAAGGGTTGATAATATCCCCGAGATGAGCTCATAAGGATTTATTATGTAAACCTCGCGAGTGGATTTGTTCCGCATAATAAATAAGGTTGAGTGGTACTAGTCTCGTAGTCTCGGATATAAGAGATGAATAAATTTATTAAGCAATAAATAAATTTTATTCATGGATATTTAAATCTTAAATACACGGAATAAATAATACTAACCGGAGAAATATTATTCGATATAATATGGGTAAATATTGGGAGTGCAATTTTATTTATATAGTGGAAAATAAATAAAATTAATATTGATAAGGATTAATGGACTTGAGCATTGGGCTCAATTTAATCTTCAATATTAGAAGCCCAATATTCCACCTCCTTTAGATCCCCTACGTAGCCTATAAAAGCACTACATGGCCTTCATAAAGAACAAGACAAGAATATCATTATTTGATAGTTCTAGAGAGTTGAAGGAGATCCATAGGAGTTCGATAGATCGTCGCCCACCCGACGTTCGAACGGAGTGCAAGGAATACGTGGGAAGATTCAAAGGTGTTTGATTTCGTTTCTCCGAACAACGAATCGAAGGTATAATATCTAAACCCTCTCGATATTATTTCGATTTTGATTTATTGAAAATACCGTAGAACGAAGATCCGGAAAAGTCGAACCCGGATTAGACGAACGATCACGCGGTGGTGGCGTAGCCACCGGACTACTTTGATATCCTCCCACTACGCAAACCGCATAGTTGATATCAGGTTCTTGTTTTACAACATTGCATCTATAAAGCTTTCCATACTTGAAGTATAGGAAACTGCTTTGTCCTCATCTATCTCCTTCATGTGTTCGAACACATACCCTTTAGATAGATGTATATTCTGTCTCTGAAAGGCAATAACCTTTCTCAGAAGTATGCATGTTAAAAACAAACCTTAATCGTACAAGATATCTAGGAGAAGTACAATGTTCTTATCTCTAGATCATAAGACCTTAAGAACATGCTCTAACTTCTTCTCAATCTTATATCTCGATTTATTTAGACAACCATTATTTTATGTCTGACAATATTTTTACATTGTTGCCAATGATAAAATTTTATCTACATAAAATCTCCGAGAAACACCACCTTGTTTCTATCACTTCTCTAATACACCTTTCGTTTTTGCCTTTTGATGAATCCATCAAATGGACTATCTCATCAATTCGCAAGTTCCACGATTCATAGCTTTATTTCAATTCATAAATGGATTTACTAAGCTTGTACTCTAAATGATCTAGCCTCTTAACAATAATCCTTATTGTTTCAAGCAGGCACATTTAGATCTAGTACTGCCCTTATGCAGAGCTAGGGGTCGATTTCATCTTTACTAGATCCAGAGTCCGAACTCTTCTAGTCTTATGAATATCTCTTGTTGTCCAACAACCTCCCACTGCAATGGCGTCCCGGTGTATAACAGTAATAACAATAGGTGCAGTGTGTGGTGTACTTCTACTCGGTTTGGCTGGTTCCTAGTCTTTTGTCTTTCTTCTCATTTTAAGGTATTACGTCAATTTAGGCTTTGTGGTCCATCTAATAGTCTTCCTCTATGAACCGGACGAGATGTCCCTTTGGTTCGTAGTACTATAGAACACACAATACTTCGTTCATCTAGGATATCCTACAACCATATTCAATATGTCGTTGTATCTAGGAATATCCATAGAACATAGGTAGTTCCGAACAACTTGTTCTTTTACCATCAGATTTCTATTTCTTTATAGCGCACTATTTCTACACGTAAGTGTAAGGTGCGGCCCTTTGGGATTGAACCCAATCTTTGATTATGCTATGTGTTATTCAGATAGGTGATGGCCTCCGCGACCGAGTCGCAGGCTCCTAATGGATATACTTTGATGGTTCCCCATAATCGCTTTGTTTCCATTGACTAGTCAAAACACTTTGCTTTTATGGCACATCAAGCATTCTAATCCATCACTTGAGTATTCTCGAAAGAATCACTCGTGCCTTTCTAATAAACACATATGTCTGCATATCTAATCATTTCCAATACTTGTCTGAATTCTATCCTTTTTAAGAAAAAGGTTTGCTTAGATGTATTATCCTCCAAATTCAATCCTTAGGTCGGAAGGTCCATTCCTTCAACTATAATTGATTACATCAATTTCGACCATTTGAATCTCATTTGAAAATACTTCTAAGTATAAGAATTCACAAGTATAATGATTAATAAAGAAATATCTAACAAGTAAAACAAGTTATAGAACGGTTTGTTGCATTGGGGTAGACTTAGGATCTATCATTCATATATTGCTATCTAATGTACCAGAATAGATAATGCCATTATTTCTTATCAAAATCATCCAATGATTAAAGAAATAAAATATCCATTCATTAATAGTAGAAATCCAGAACAAAACGTTCTTTCTAAAATAAAGGGGTACATAAAGCAATAACTTTGAAATGAAATCCTATTTAACTACTAAAGCAGATAAATGTCTTTCACCGCAACCGATGCCTCCTCTACAGCTTTGCCTTGACTATTCCTCCATTTCCAAGTCTTTGGGTTCCCTGGTGTCCCTGCATTTTAAATGCATACATACCGTCAGTGGATCCATATCTACCAACCAGGTTCTGGTAGATAAACCAGCTGACTATGTTTCAAAGACTAAGGAGAGAATCTCATACCTTCTCCAGGAGAAAATAAAGACTTCCAGTCCCCAGACAATTTTCTTTGAGAATGACTGCCCGAAGGCTTTCTCACCCTATTCCGTGGTCCAAGTGCAGGACTACAGGGCCTCTTTGTCTGCTTCTCCATTCCTTGGTCTATGACTTTAGGTTTGAAACCTTTGGCTTTGGCCATAAGAGCTTGCGATTGTCTCAACTCATCCAAAAGGTCCAGCATCTCGAAAACGTGTTCAAGCGTTTCCTCAAAGCGACTGACCTTTATGAGTATCCTCATCGCCTCTTTTCTAACCTTCTCGTTGTCTCTAAACATAAGCTTGAGTTTTAGCATGATATCATGATTGGTGGTTAATGCAAAAACACTGTTCCACTTCTCAAAATCATCTTTTTCCTCAATAGTTGAGACATGAGTTGGTTTAGGAGGACAAAGTTCACTGAGTACAAACTTGTACTCAGCAACAGTCTGGGAAATGTCTAACTCGTTATTCCATCCAACACAGTATGGAACTAGTGCGTTGAATTCCTTGAGTATCATAGAAAGTGGATTCATAGCTATTCTCTAAACCTATAAGCACATTTAAACAAACAATTAATTTAATATCCGATATTATCTCCCTCAAATAATATCATTAAATCACTAATCACATCTAAAATCCCATCAGGTAAGGCAAGCCACGTTCGTGTGGACGTTTACCCACCCAAATGATTTAGCAATTAGATTTGCTTCGGTCGTACATCATTATAGCGTTACTTCGTTGGGAAGAATACTATAAAGCGTACCTAAGTGTAAACCATTACTCAGTACTAAGGTGAATCATTTGGAATTGCTATGTCACCGCAAGCCACGTTAGTGTGGACGTTTACGATAACTCACAATCCTTCATAATTCCCTATAACTGTCTACATCAACTATTTCCAAAAATCCCATTCAGCATAGCAAGCCACGTTCGTGTGGACGTTTACTACACCAAAAGATTTTTATAGTTGACTCCCAATTACTTGAAGCATTCGATTTTGTAAATCAAGACGCGGAGAATCATAAGTGAAACTCGAAGTTTCTAACCAGTGATTCACCATGCGAACAACCCTATCTCTCATAAATGAGGGAGCCGAGCAGACAATCGATCCATCTATCGAAGAATGGTACGACTGCCTCTAATTTGTGTCATCCACATGACCAAGTGGCTTTGGCTCCATTCCACTCCCCGGGGTGAGAATGAGTCGACTTGAAGTCAGTTTCAGAAAGACAAATTAGGCATTGTTTGATAAACTTAATCAATGTTTCTCGTAAGAGGAATTACAAGAATTCTCCTCCAATGACACATCTATATGAACTTCAAAAGTCCATAAGAGTCACCAAGAGAACAGTAATGGAGACCATGAGAATATTTCCATCCCCTCTCCCACTTAGCTTTTTATAACAAAGGGATACGCTATCTAATGCATAATTAAACACATAAGCATGCATACAAGTAATAAAGCACATATCACATAGTCAAAATAAGCTAGAAAATTATTTTCCGACTATCATGGCTTTATTCCATCTCCGTATGCGTCTTCTAGTCTTCAGTCTTCGTTCTTGAATGCTTCATGTGACGAGAATATTAATCCAATATTTAAGTCTATTTATTTCTAATAAATCCAAAAGATACTTAATTCGAAAATTATGTCAATCGAATAAATCAAAAATAAAATTAAATATTATTAATATTTCTATTTATCTATTTTCCTTTCTAATTCTATTAAATCTCTAGAATAATCTATCCAAGTCAAACTTGGAATATTCTAGGAGACTTCTATAATAGAATAAGGAAATAAAATAAATTAGGACTCTTCTACTTTCCAAGATTAATTAATTTCCATTACTATGAAAATTCCCATAAAATAGGAATAATCAATTAGGAAATAAATCAATCCTAAATTAACTCTTATTCCTTTCCAATTCTATTAAATCTCTAGGATCCTATTCCAAGTAGAACTCGGAATACTCTAGAAGACTTCTATAATAGAATAAGGAATAAAATTAATTAATTCTTTTCCTATCTAATTCTATTAAATCTCTAGATTCCTATTCCAAGTAGAACTTGAAATATTCTAGAAGACTTCCATAATAGAATAAGGAAATAAATAATATTTATTCTTTTCCTATCTAATTCTATTAAATCTCTAGATTCCTATTCCAAGTAGAACTTGAAATATTCTAGAAGACTTCCATAATAGAATAAGGAAATAAATAATATTAATTAATTCTTTTCCTATCTCCATGAGAGTTCCCATACTTAGGAATACTCAAAATAGGAAAACTTGAATCAATTAGGAAAGTGAATCTAGGTAGGATTAGGAGTAGCACGGGTTGGGGATCCCCGCACCACCCCCACCGTCGACCACCACCACCGCCGGGCACCACCGCCGCCGCCCCCTAGCCACGCGCCACCACCACCGGTGGCCGGCGTGGCCGGAAACCCTAGCGGGCAGCCCCGGGCGTGGGGTCGATCGATCCTCATGGGGATCGATCATGGGGATGATCGACCCCCCCGGTTTACCGTCCTCTTCGTCTTCTTCGTCTCATGAGTTCTCCGGCGGTCGTCTCGGCATCGATCCAACGTAAATAAATTACAAGAAATAAAATTACAATTCCGGTATCGATTCTATACATGAAATCGACCCTATACACTTTCCGGAAAACATAGAACGTAATAATAAATCCTAAATTCGGTCAACCCCCGAATTTTTACTATTACAAGCATTCATCCACACAAAACGAATCTCGACATGTCCGAGAGTTTAATAAACGAACAATCATGGTAAATTAAATAGCAATTAATTAAACGAATAATTAATAATTAATTAAACCATGATAGTCGGAATCCCTGCAAGGTAGAACGCAATTGAACACATACATGAACACGAAACCAAACGCTCTGATACCAGTTGATGGAATTCGATATCCCGGGCTATTAAAATTGCGGAAAATAATAACCCGACCGAAATCCTCGATCGCCGGAGAACCAACCGCGAACCACCGCACGAGCCGGAGCTCAACCGAGCACCACCACGGTCCGCCCGTGGTGCCCAGCCGAGCCCCCGCACGGGGCTCGCGATCATCTCACGATGATCGCTGGGGATGCACGAGGCATCCCCGGGGCTGCTCGTAGCAGCCCCGCAGCGAGCTCACGGGCTCGCTGCTCGCGGGGCGTCCAGCCCCGTACGCCCGCTACGGGCGAACCCGTAGCACATACGAGGCGGCTACGGGTCACCCCGTAGCACACCCGCGATCGAGCTCACGGGCTCGATCGCCCCCGGCGTCCAGCCGGGGCTTCATGCGTGCCCGGCGATCGAACCCTAGGTTCGATCGCCACCCCCTCGGCTCCCAGCCGAGGGTTGCTCTCGATCCCGGCGGGGATCCCTAGACCGCCGGCGGTCCGGTGGTTCACAACCACCACCGCCCGGTCTATCCCCGTCCCCGGTCTCGTCGTTTTCCCGGATCATGCGTTCATGTATGTATCACAATTCAATTCACATAAATTCACACAAAGGAGTTTATGATTTTACCTTTTAATTCGTTGTGCGGAGAAACGAATTTAAGTTTGACGACCTTACGATCTTCCCACGTATTCCTTGCACTAGCTTGAACGTCGGGTGGGCGACGATCCTCCAAGCTTATGGATCCTCTTCTCTCTCTCTCTCTACTTTCTCTCTCTAGGAGAATTATGATCTTGTGTTATGTAGAATAGAGAAGACCATGTAGTGCTTTTATAGGCTACGTAGGGGATCTAAAGGAGGTGGAATATTGGGCTTCCAATATTAATGATTAAATTGAGCCCAAGCCCAAATCTATTAATCTCCCATTAATATTAATTAATTTATTTTCCACTATATAAATTAATTGCACTCCCAATATTAAACCATATTATATCAAATAATATTTCTCCGGTAGTATTATTTATTCCGTGTATTTAAGATTTAAATATCCATGAATAAAATTAATTTATTGCTAATTAATTTATTCATCTCTTTAATCCGAGACTAGTACCATTCAACCTTAATTATTGTGCGGAACGAATCCACTCATGAGGTTTACACAATAATTCCTTTTGAACTCATCTCGGGGATATTATCAACCCTTCCGGGATACACTGTCCGGTCAATTATTCACGGCATGCCATATATAAAATATAGCGACCCAACTTTACCGGTAATTAACCCAATAATTAAATCGGTTAATTCCTTTGGTAAATCAAAGTCACTTATATTAAATATACACACCCGCAACAATATCGGGGATTAAGAATATAATACACTGAGACTCGAATCGATTATCGCCGGCAATCCTAATCGATGAATCTCAACGATCCGCTCAATACACCAAGTGTACAAGTGTGATAAAATAATTAAGACAAATTATTTTCTCTCTCACACAACGACTATACCGATGGATTGGTCCGGGTCCATCTAGGTCGTGAGCCACTGTTTGATTAAATACGAGTAACCGATAGTATGATCTTCTGTGTGGGGCCCGACACACATACTAACTACAACGTATAAAATCCAGGACTATGATTTGCATATATTTAAAAGCAAACAATTGTTTATTAATTTAATAGATTAAATGCTATGATCGGGAGTTTACCGTTACTTAAATCTAGACATTAAGTACACAACTCCAACAACTTGTACACTTGGTGTATTGGGCGGATCGCTTGAGATTTATCGATTAGGATTGCCGGCGATAATCGATTCAAGTCTCAGAGTATTTTATTCTTAATCCCCAATACTATTGCGGGTGTGTATATTTAATATATGTGACTTTGATTTTCCAAAGGAATTAACCGATTTAATTATTGGGTTAATTACCGGTTAAGTTGGGTCACTATATTTTATATATGGCATGCCGTGAATACTTGACGGGAAAGTGTATCCCGGAAGGGTTGATAATATCCCCTGATGGAGTAGTATACATAATGTCTAGATTTGAGTATTCTGAACTCCTTGTACACTTTCATTTACCTATTAATAACGAACATTCATTTGCTTTTAATTATTGTTAATTAAATATATGCAAATTATAGTCCTGGATTTTATACGTTGTAGTTAGTATGGTGTTGCATGGGCACACAGAAGATCATACTATCGGTTACTCGTATTTAATCAAACAGTTGCTCACGACCTAGATGGACACGGACCAATCCATCGGTATAGTCGTTGTGTGAGAGAGAAAATAATTTATCTTAATTATTTTATCACACTTGTACACTTGGTGTATTGAGCGGATCGCTCGAGACTTATCAATTAGGATTGCTCTGTGATAATTGATTTAAGCCTCGGAGTATTTTATTCTTAATCCCTGAAACAATTGCGGGTGTGTATATTTAATATTAGTGACTTTGATTTTCCAAAGGAAATAACCGATTTAATTATTGGGTTAATTACCGGTTAAGTTGGGTCACTATATTTTATATATGGCATGTCGTGAATTCTTGAAGGGACAGTGTATCCCGGAAGGGTTGATAATATCCCCGAGATGAGCTCATAAGGATTTATTATGTAAACCTCGCGAGTGGATTTGTTCCGCATAATAAATAAGGTTGAGTGGTACTAGTCTCGGATATAAGAGATGAATAAATTTATTAAGCAATAAATAAATTTTATTCATGGATATTTAAATCTTAAATACACGGAATAAATAATACTAACCGGAGAAATATTATTCGATATAATATGGGTAAATATTGGGAGTGCAATTTTATTTATATAGTGGAAAATAAATAAAATTAATATTGATAAGGATTAATGGACTTGAGCATTGGGCTCAATTTAATCTTCAATATTAGAAGCCCAATATTCCACCTCCTTTAGATCCCCTACGTAGCCTATAAAAGCACTACATGGCCTTCATAAAGAACAAGACAAGAATATCATTATTTGATAGTTCTAGAGAGTTGAAGGAGATCCATAGGAGTTCGATAGATCGTCGCCCACCCGACGTTCGAACGGAGTGCAAGGAATACGTGGGAAGATTCAAAGGTGTTTGATTTCGTTTCTCCGAACAACGAATCGAAGGTATAATATCTAAACCCTCTCGATATTATTTCGATTTTGATTTATTGAAAATACCGTAGAACGAAGATCCGGAAAAGTCGAACCCGGATTAGACGAACGATCACGCGGTGGTGGCGTAGCCACCGGACCGCGGGATCGCCCGCTAGGGTTTGGCGGGGCGCGGAGGAGGCGACCCTCGGCTGGGCCGAGGGCGCGCGATCGATCACAAGGATCGATCGCTGGGAAGGGCTGGTGCCGTCCCATCCCCACCTCGACGGTGGGGGAACCTCCAGGCAGCGGCGAGTCGCCGGACTCGCCGCGGGGGCTGCCGGTGCAGCCCCACCCGATCGCGTGGGACGCGATCGTTCGATCGCGTGAACCCCGGCTCGCGGGGGTTCGGCTGGGGGCGGGCTGCGTGCCTTCGGGTACGTGGTCTCCAAAGGCCGGACTCCGGCGGATGAGTCGGCGTTCATGTGATCTCCGGCGATGGGTTTTTGATCGGGCTATGATTTCCGCAAATTTTAATAGCCCGGGATATCGAATTCCAACAATTGGTATCAGAGCGTGGTTTACGTTCGCGGTATTTTCGATAAAATTGTTCTATCTTGCAGGGTTCCGACTATTATGGCTTGATGATTATTCGTTTAATTATTTTGTCATGTGATTGTTGGTTTAATTAAACTCTCGGACATGTCGAGATTCGTTTTTGGTGGTGAATGCTTGTAATAGTAAAAATTCGGGGGTTGACCGAATTTAGGTTTATTATTATAGTTTTATTTTTTCCGGAAAATGTATAAGGTCGATTTCATGTATAGAATCGATACCGGATAGTGTAAAATTAAATTGTAATTTATTTTGCGTTGGATCGATGCCGAAACGACCGCCGGAGAAGACGTGTGACGAAGGAGATGATCGAGAGGGTGAACGGGACAAGGATCGATCAATCCCCATGATCGATCCATGAGGATCGATCGATTGCATGGGAGGGCGCCGAATACGCGCCCCTCGGCGGCGATGTCACCGGCGGTGGTGGCTCGCCGGCTGGGCGGTGGCGGCGGTGGTCCTCGGCCGGCGATGGCGGTCCGGTGGGGGGGGGGGTGTTGGAGTTGTGTACTTAATGTCTAGATTTAAGTAACGGTAAACTCCCGATCATAGCATTTAATCTATTTAATTAATTAACAATTATTTGCATTTAATTATATGCAAATCATGGTTCTGGATTTTATACGTTGTAGTTAGTATGGTGCTGCATGGGCGCACAGAAGATCATACTATCGGTTACTCGTATTTAATCGAACAGTTGCTCACGACCTAGATGGACACGAACTAATCCATCGGTATAGTCGTTGTGTGAGGGAGAAAATAATTTATCTTAATTATTTTATCACACTTGTACACTTGGTGTATTGGGCGGATCAATTGAGACTCATCAATTAGGATTGCTCGGCGATAATTGATTTGAGACTCGGAGTATTTTATTCTTAATCCCTGAAATAATTGCGGGTGTGTATATTTAATATAAGTGACTTTGATTTACCAAAGGAATTAACCGGTTTGATAATTGGGTTAATTACCGGTTAAGTTGGGTCACTATATTTTGTATATGGCATGCCGTGAATTCTTGAAGGGGCAGTGTATCCCGGAAGGGTTGATAATATCCCCGAGATGAGTTCATAAGGAATTATTGTGTAAACCTCATGAGTGGATTCGTTCCGCACAATAATTAAGGTTGAATGGTACTAGTCTCGGATTCAAGAGATGAATATAATTTATTGGGCAATAAATAAATTTATTCATGGATATTTAAATCTTAAATACACGGAATAAATAATACTAAGATGGAGAAATATTATTTGATATAATATGGAATAATATTGGGAGTGCAATTTTATTTATATAGTGGAAAATAAATAAAATTAATATTGATAAGAATTAATAGATTTGGGTTGGACCCAATTTAATTTTCAATATTGAAGCCCAATATTTATTCTCCTTATGATCCCCTTCGTAGCCTATATAAGCACTACATGGTCTTCACTTGAGAGAACTAAGAAAACCTAAGTTACGCCAATCATAAAGTTCTGAGAGTGAGGAAGATCCATAGGAATCCGATAGATCGTCGCCCACACGACGTTCGGACGAGGTGCAAGGAATACGCGGGAAGATCACAAGGTCGTCAACCGATTTCGTTTCTCCGTACAACGATTCGAGGTAATAATCGAGAATCCCCCTCTTTGATTATATGTGCGTTGAATAATTGTGATGTATACATGAACGACGCGATCCGGGAAAAACGACGAACCTCGGGGACGGGGATTCGAGATCCCCGGCGAGGATCGAAGGAGGCGGTCGAACCCTAGGGTTCGGACCGCCCCACCGCGCGACAAGGGACGAGCCCCGGCTGGACGCCGGGGCGTGCGATCGACTTCGGTCGATCGCCGGGGATGCCGTGGGCTGGTGCCACGGCGGATCCCCAGCCCCCTCGTCGGAGGCGCGTGGCGCGAGGAGCCCTCGGCTGGAGCCGAGGGGTGCGATCGATCCTCGGATCGATCGCGGGCAAGCTGCGGGTTCACCCGCAGCGACCCCGTACGTGCTGTGGGTTCGCCCGCAGCGGACGCGTACGGGGCTCGGCCCTCGCGAGCAGCGAGTCCACGACTCGCTGCGGGGCTGCTACGAGCAGCCCCAGGGATTGCCCGTAGCGATCCCAGCGATCGTCCGTAGACGATCGCGAACCCCTCGCGGGGGTTCGGCTGGGCACACGGGGCCTTCGGGTCTCGTTGGCGTTCGGTCGGGCCCCGGCTCGTGAGGTGGTTCGCGTTCGTGGATCCGACTCGTGGGAGAAAATCGGCTGGGGGCGGGCTGCGTGTTCTCGGGCATGTAGTCTCCAAAGGTCGGACTCCTGCGGATGAGTCGGGGATCCAATCTTCGGTGATCGAGGGTTTTCGGTCGGGTTATCGGTTCCGCAATTTTGATAGCCCGGGACATCGAATCCCATCAAATGGTATCAGAGCGTTCGGTTTCGTGTTCATGTATATGTTCGATTATTGTTCTACCTTGCAGGATTTCCGGCTATCATGGTTGGATTTAATTAATTGTTTTTTAATTAATTATCATGATTATTAAACTCTCGGACATGTCGAGATTCGTTTTGTGTGGTTGAATGTTTGTAATAGTAAAAAATTCGGGGGTTGACCGAATTTAGGATTTATTATTACGCACTTTATTTTCCGGAAAATGTATAGGGTCGATTTCATGTATAGAATCGATACCGGAATTGTAATTTAATTTTTTGTAATTTTAATTACGTTGGTTCGATGATGAGACGATCACCGGAAGACGAAGAAGTGACGAGAAGACAAGGGCTTGGGATCGATCACATGATGGTGATCGACCCATAGCCTAGCCGGCGGTGGCTAGGCGGCGGCGGCGCTCCTCCCGAGTGGCCGGCCGATCCATCATCGTGGGGATGGCGTGGGATCTCCTAATCCCGTGCTATTCCTACAAAAATCTACTTTCCCAATTAATTCGGATTTTTTCTATTTGAGTACTTTCCTTTTGGAAACTCTCATGGATTAGAAAAAGAATTAATTTAAATTAATTTTATTTTCTATTGTTTTATTTCCTTCATGGAAATATTCATAGATTAGAAATTTAATTAATTTGGTACTAAATTTATTTTTCCTATTTGATTATTCCTACTCATGGGAATATTCATGGATTAGGAATAAAAATAAATTTAAAAAGTAGTAGTCCTAATTTATTTTATTTCCTTGTTCTATTATAGATATCTTCTAGAATATTCCAAATTTTACTTGGATAGATTATTCTAGAGATTTAATAGAACTAGATAGGAAAATAAATAAATAAAAATATTAATAATATTTAATTTTATTTTTGATATATTCGATTGACTTAATTTTCGAATTAAGTAACTTTTGGATTAATTGAAAATAAATAGATTTAAATATTAGAGATTAATATTCTCGTCACATGGAGCATTCAAGAAACGAAGACTGAAGACTAGAAGATGCATATGAAGATAAAGCCATGATAGTCGGGGAAAAAATAATTTCTCTAGCATTATTTTTGACTATGTGCTATGTGCTTTATTGCTTTCATGCATGCTTATGTGTTTAATTATGCATTAGATAGCGTATCCCTTTATTATAAAAAGCTAAGTGGGAGAGGGGATGGAAACATTCCCATGGTCTCCATTACTGTTCTCTTGGTGACTCTTATGGACTTTTGAAGTTCGTATAGATGTTTCATTGGAGGAGAATTCTTGTAATTCCTCTTACAAGAAACATTGATCAAGTTTATCAAACAATGCCTAATTTGTCTTTCTGAAACTGACTTCAAGTCGACTCATTCTCACCCCGGGGAGTGGAATGGAGCCAGAGCCACTTGGTCATGTAGAGGACACAAATTAGAGACTTCCGTGCCATTCTTTGATAGGTGGGTCGCTTGTCTGCTCGGCTCCCTCATTCGTGAGAGATAGGGTCGTTCGCATGGTGAATCATTGGTTAGAAACTTCGAGTTTCACTTATGATTCTCCGCGTCTTGATTTACGAAAATCGAATGGATCTGGTAATTGGGAGTCAATTATAAAAGTCTCTTAGTGGGTAAACGTCCACACCACGTGGCTTGCTGCACTGATGGATTTTGGATTAATTGATGTAGACAGTTGTAAGGAATTGTGAAGAGTTGTGAAGTTGTCGTAAACGTCCACACCACGTGGCTTGCGGTAATGTAGCAATTCCTAACGATTCACTTTGGTGCTGAGTAATGGTTTACACTTAGATACGCCTTGTAGTATTCCTCCCCACGAGGTTCCGCTATAAGCGATGTATGACCAAAGAAAAACTAATTGCTAAATCATTTGGGTGGGTAAACGTCCACACCACGTGGCTTGCCTTACCTGATGGGATTTTAGATGTGATTAGTAATTTAATGATATTATTTAAGGGAGATAATATCGGATATTAAATTAATTGTTTGTTTAAATGTGCTTATAGGTTTAGAGAATAGCTATGAACCCACTTTCTATGATACTCAAGGAGCATAAGCTCACTGGCACCAACTATATTGATTGGAAGAGAAATTTAGACATTGTCCTAACTTCGGAAGAGTACAAGTATGTACTCCATGAAGTGTGCCCTGCCGAGCCCACGGCTGCCTCAACTGATGAGGAAAAACTGGCATATCGGAAGTGGAAAAAGGCTGATGAAATGGCTAGGTGTTATATTTTGGCTTCCATGTCAAATGTACTCCAAACCCAACATGAGCCAATGGACACTGCCTATGATATGATGTTTAACCTCAAGGAGATGTTTGGGGAGCAAGATCGTGCGGCTAGGCAAGAAGCCATGAGAGTCCTCATGTCGACTACTCAATCTGAAGGAACGCCCGTTGGGGAGCACGTTCTTAAGATGATGAGTTTGTTGAATGAACTTGAGGTCCTAGGAGCTTCTATTGATGCTGAGACGCAAGTCGACATCATACTCAAGTCTCTGGCCCCTAGTTTTGAGCAGTTTCGTATGAGCTATAATATGGGTAAACTATCTTATACTCTTGCGCAACTCCTGACTGAATTGAAGGCGGCAGAGGGGATCTACAAGAAGGGCAAGTCTCAAGCGCTTGTAGCTACCAAGTCCAAAGGCTTTAAGCCTGATGGAGGTAGGGGCAAGAAAAGGAAGCAAGCCTGGAAACTCAGTGGTGTCAAGAGGACTGCACCACGAGTGGGGGCTGCAAAGCCAAAGGGCAAGTGCTTCCGATGCAACAAGATGGGACACTGGAAGTCTGAATGTCCTCTCAGAGGTACGAATCTTTCTTTAGTCGTAAAAACATAGTCAGCGGTATTATCTACCAGAATTCTGGTGTGTAGATATGGAACCACTGACGGTATGTGCATTTTTGAATGTAGGGGTTCCAGAAAACCCGGCGACTTAGAGAAGAAGAATTCGAGTCTACATGGGCAAAGCTGTTGGGGTAGCAACAGTTGCAGTGGAAGACATTTATCTGTTTTAAGTTTTCATTTCAGTTATTGCTTATGTACCCCTTTATTTTTGAAAAAGAACTTTGTTCTGGTTTTTCTTTATTGATGGATATTTTATTTCTTTAATCATTGGATGGTTTGGATAAGAAATAATGGTGATATCCATTATGGTACATTAGATAGCAATATATGAATGATGAATCCTTAGTCTACCACGATGCAACAAACCGTTATATAACTTGTTTTACTTATTAGATATTTCTTTATCATTATACTTGTGAAATCTTATACTTAGTAGTATTTTCAAATGAAATTCAAATGGTCGAAATTGATTTGATCAATTATAGTTGAAGGAATGGACCTTCCGACCTAAGGATTGAATTTGGAGGATAATACGTCTAAGCAAACCTTTCTGGAAAAAGTATAGAATTCAGACAAGTATTGGAAATGATTAGATATGCAGACATATGTGTATATTAGAAAGGTATGAGTAATTTTTTCAAAGAATACTCAGTGATGGATTAGAATGCTTGATGTGCCATAAAAGCAAAGTGTTTTGACTTGTCAATGGACACAAAGTTATTATGGGGAACCATCAAAGTATATCCATTAGAAGCCTGCGACTCGTGATGGAGTTGTATTCTAAATGTCTAGTTTAGTGCAAATACGGAACTCCTTATCTATACCTTAATTCGAGATATGATTCAAGCATGATTGCATTTAATGCAATAGTCCTTGATGTATACGTTGTAGACAGTATGGCGTGAGGAGACACGCGGAAGATCATACTGTCGGTTACTCGTATACTATCGAACAGTAGCTCACGACTTAGATGGACAGGGACAATCCATCGGTACGTCGTAGTGTGACTGGTAGATAGTCGGTCTTGACTATCATGTTACACTCGTACACTTGGTGTATTGAGCAGGACCACGGGAGGGCGTTCGATTTATACTAATCGATGTAATCGAACTAGACCTCAGATATTACGGATATGTGAGTTCTTAATCCCTATATAATTATAGGTGCGTGTGTCCAATGCTCGGTTCCTTGATGTGCCAATGAGTGAGATTAATTGATTAGTCAATATTCTCGGTAGATTGGGAATCGGTATTGTACACACGGCATGCTATAGATTATAGACAGGAAACCGTGTCTCATTTATTGGGTTGATGATGTCCCCGAGATGAGCTCATAAAGTTTATCATGTAAACCCTGCAGGTGGATTCGTTCCACATGATAATAAGGATGAGTGGTACTAGTCTCGGATAATAAGAAATGAATTAATTTAATTATTAGTAATTAATTAATTCATGGACATGCAATATCTTAAACACGGGGAAATATCACATATGTAATACGGCGGGAAAATTATTGACGGAATAATTTGAATTAATTAATTGGGAAATCATTTATAATTTTATAGTGAAATTAATTATAAATAAAATTGTGGAATTTAATTAAGGTTTTCCTTTTGGGACACCAAGTTAATTAAATTGCAATTTAAGCCTAATTAATTAATTGCCTATGGGTCCCTAGTGTGGCCTATATAAATCCCTCGTCTCTCTTCTCTAAACCTACAGAACGCCGCTATAATTAATTCTGTGGAGAAATTATTTTGTTAGCGCAATTATTCTTTTCTCCGCTTAATTAATTTAGATTAGCGTAGTGTTTTTCTTTTCTGTAGAAATTATTTTGCTAGCGCAAATATATTTCTGGATACAGAATTGTTCTTCTTTTCTGTAGAAATTAATTTGCTAGCGCAAATATATTTCTGGATACAGAATTGTTCTTCTTTTCTGTAGAAATTAATTTGCTAGCGCAAATATATTTCTGTATACAGAATTGTTCTTCTTTTCTGTAGAAATTAATTTGCTAGCGCAAATATATTTCTGGATACAGAATTGTTTTTCTTTTCTGTAGAAATTAATTTGCTAGCGCAAATATATTTCTGGAGACAGAATAATAAAAACGTGAAAAGGAGGGTTTGAGAGAGAAGAAGAAGAGAAGCTCCAAGCGGATCGATGCCCACACATCGGCTGGAGCAAGAGGGCTAGGATACACGCTAGAAGACTCGAGGTATCTGTCAATTCGGCTTCTCCGAATCACGCGACAAAGGTATGAGATCGATCCCTAATTCCGCAATTATCGATCTCTAAATTCGTTAAAAATACATCGGACGAACGATCGGGTTCCGGGAGTCGTGGTACGTGTTCCTCGACTACTAGGGGTTCAAGGACCTTCGGATCGGTAGTCGGAAGAGGAAAAACGGACCGGAAACGAGCCCGGAACAGCAGAACGCGCTGCTGTTCGCGGAGAAACGGCGACCGCCGTTTCCAAACGGCGACCGCCGTTTTGGTCTTTTTCTGGCAGCCCGCTCGGTTCGCGCGGTTGTCCTTCGGGGCAATGGCTGGGCGTGAATCGGGGCACGGGCTGGAAAAGCGAACGAAGTAGCGACACCGGATGTCGACTGGGATCGTTCGGATGTTCGAGTGATCGAACGAACGCATCCCGGGTAGTCGATTTCCAACAATTGGTATCAGAGCCGGTTTTGTCGATTCGTTGTATTTTTGCGAGATTTGTTTTGCAGGTTCGAACCCGGTTATTATGGCCAACGTTGTGATTGTATGTTGTGCTTTAATTTGTGGTTTTGATTAAACTCTCGGGCTTGTCGAGATTGTTTTTGTTTTGGATAAACGATGCTTGTTTGTAATAGATAAAAACGACGGGTTGAGTCGTTAGGTTTATTTATTTTTCGTTGTATCCGGGACATGTATAGGGTCGATCACCTTGTATAGGATCGATGCCGGATTTAGTAAGTTTATTTTTGTAATTTTTCTTACTAATTTTGGTGGATCGAGACGAGATCAAAACCCGGAGAAACGAGGATCGAGGAGAGCGAACCGGCAACGGGCAGCCATCGAACACACCCCGTGTTCGCGACGGGCAGCAGCGGGGCTGGGGTTCGTTCGACCCCACGGACGACTCAACGAGGCTCGAGACGAGGCTCCAGTGGGAGGAGTTCGTCTCTTGACCCTCGAGCGAGTCGGTGGTGGACCGAGATCGAGACGATCAACGAGATGAAGTTCCAAGAGACGTGCATTGGAGAATACTTAAGGCCATAATAATCGGGGCCACGTTAATTGCTTTTTATGTGATTTACGTGTTTATTATTATGCTTAAATTATTTATGCATGTTATCCCTTATCGTAAAATACTAAGTGGGAGAGGGATTGGAAACAATCCCGCGGTCTCCATTCTCTGTTTTGAATGTGATGTGTATTGACTTACGAGTTGGCTTTAGTGTCATCCTCCCTATCGGATAAAGTCGATACACGGATATCACTGGATCAAAATTCGAATTTAAAATCCACTTATAAAATTGAACAAATATATTTCTCAAAAGCAATGCCTAATCTGTCATTCAAAGACTAATTTCAACTCGACTCATTCTCACCCCGGGGAGTGGAATGGAGCCAAAGCGCTTGGTTATGTCGATGACACAGATTAGAGACTTTCGAGTCATTCGATGACTAGATCGATTGTCTGATTGGCTCCCTCACTTTGTGAGAGATAGGGCTCAATTGCATGATTGATCGCTGGTTAGAAACTTCGAGTTTCACTTACGAGATATCAAGCTTTGATTAATAAAATTGTGAAATTTAATAAATGTAAGAGTCAATTAACAAAGTTGTTTGTTTTAGTAAACGTCCACACTATCGTGGCTTGCTAAATGGAAACGGTACTTTGGGTTAATTAAGATTCTATGAAATTTAAATAAGTGAGATTCAATTAATAAAGTTGTTTGTTTTAGTAAACGTCCACAAGAACGTGGCTTGCTAAATGGAAACGGAACTTTGGGATTAATTGAGGCTCGACAGTTATAGAAATTCGTGGAGGACCGCATGTCAACGTAAACGTCCACAAGAACGTGGCTTGCGGTGGACATGTAGTTCCCGAGCGGTGGACTTAGTACTGAGAAATGGTACACACTTAGGTACGCTTTATAGTATCCTCCCCATCGGAGTCACTGCTATGATGATGTACGACCGAAGTGAAATCCAATCATAAAATCATTTGGACTGGTAAACGTCCACAAAAACGTGGCTTGCTATGTCTGATGGGATTTTGGAAATGATTGGTAGTTTAATGATATCACTTGAGGGAAATGATATCGAATTAAACTCATTGTTTGTTTTATATGGTATTATTCCCATTAAAAGTCAACAAACTCACTGAACCTGATTGTATGGATTGGAAAAGAAACTTGGACATTGTCCTAACTGCAGAGGAGTACAAATATGTACTCCAAGTCAATTGACCTGCTGAACCAAATGATGCTTCCACTACTGAGGAAAGGAAGCTCATTGGAAATGGATCAGGGCTATGAGATGACGCGGAGCAACATTATGACTTTTCAAGTCAAATGTGCTGCGACATCGGTATCATGCTATGACCATTACCTATGATATGATGCTTAACCTCAAGAAGTTTTGGTTATCAGGACAGGACAGCCGGACAAAGTGAAATGAGGCAACTCATGACGGCCATCATGTCGGAAAGAACGCCCGTAAGGGATCACGTTCTTAGAATGATGGGCTATCTTAATGAGATAGAGGTTCTGGGAGAAATTATCAATGGGGTAACCCAGGTTGATTTTGTGCTCCAGTTTCTGCCGAGAAGTTTTGAGCAGTTCCGCCTAAACTAAAATATGAATAAGGGGTCTTATTCATTGACGGAGCTCCTGATTGAACTTCAAGCGGCTGAGAGAATCTTTGAGGGTCCTCAAAGCACTTATGGCTGAGAGATTGACTCTTCCTAGGCTTTCGGGCAGCAAAAGGAAGAAGAAAATACGGAAACCCAGTGGGCCTAATATATCTGGACCACGGAATGGGACAAGCAAGCCCAAGGGGCAAGTGCTTCCGTTGTAAGCAGTTTGGATACTGGAAGTTTTAATTGTCCTCTCAAAGCAACTAGAAGTTAACTTCTCTTTAGTCACCGAAACATGCTTAGTGGTGTTATCTACCAGTACCTGGTGTGTGGATACGGAAACCACTAATCATGTCTGCACTTAAATGCAGGGGTTCCAGGAAATCCGGAGACTTAGATAGGAAGAAGTAATAACCTACATGGGAAATACTGTTAAGGTAACAGCCGTTGCAGTGGGAGATGTTAAATTGTTTTAACGGTAGGATTTTAGTTCTAATAAATTGTCTTTATGTGCCGGTATTTAGAAAGAATTTTCATTTCGGATTTCTAAATTGGCTTAGAATGGATATTCCGTTTCTTCTGATAGTTTTATACCTATCAGAGTAGGAAACGGGGATATTATCTATTCTGGTACATTGATAGACAATTTAATACTGAATCCGTGTTCTTCCACGATGCAACACACCGGAGCTAATAACACATTGTCGAACCCCAAATAAGAGTAAAGATCCTTCTAGGATGAATCAAATGTACTTATGGAATCTTAGGCTAGATCATTTTAACTTGAGTACGATTCAAAGGGTGAAAGCTGATGGACTACTCAGCTAGGTTGAAGGAAAGGACTTTCCAACCTTCGAATCATACTTGGAAGTTTTAATGACCAAGCAACCCTTTACGGTTAAAGGGAAAAGATCCAAGAAAGTACTAGAGTTGATTCGCTCTGATATATGCAGACCTCTTTGAGGAGTAAGGCATGCTTATTAGAAAATGGGATTAACTCCCAACAGACTACACCATTTATGCCTCGGCAAAATAATGTGTTGTAAAGAAGGAATAGGACTCTTATAGATATGGGAAAGTAAACAATAAGTTATTCAGAGTTACCTAATTCGTTTTTGGGATATGGCTTGGAAACAGCGGCGTTTATCCTGAACTTGATTCCTTTGGAAACTTGTACAGATATTCGGCTGTTTATAAGATACCCTAAGAGAATGAATTGAGATATGTAATATAGTCCAAAGGACCAGATGTTCGTTGATTGAATCAACGATTCGGTTCTTAGACATGGACTATATGTATATGCAATATCGCAAGCCCAAGAGTAGAGTAATACTTAAATGTGCTTAGAGGGACTGATTAAGACTTAGAACCAGCCTAACTGAGTAGTTCACTACTATAATCTTTAGTCACTAAAGATACACCGGAGCGTTGTCGTAGTGGGAGGGTTGTTAGACAACCCAACAGGTTCATGTTTATAGGTGAGTCCTCGGACTTGTTACCTGGAGAACATGAAGCCGAACCCTGGATCTATGACGAGACGCTGAAAGATCAAGATGCTCAGTCTTGGCAAAAGTCGATCAGGATTCTTTTGTCTTCACATGGAAGATGGAAGTCAAGACAGATTTTCTAAATTGAAGTCTTGACGGGGCCATCTGTGTGGGACAGCCAAAGAGATTCATCGAAAAGAGCCAAGAGCATTCGGTAAGCAAGCTTAATCAATCTTAGGATTGAAGGAAGCTTCAAGATCTTGGACACATGCGGACCTATGAGAAAATCCATTTCATGGATTCATTTAAAGCATGTTTAGGTCCTGTGTATAATAAAGAAGTGACAGAAAAGATGTGGTGTTTTCTCATTCTTTATGTAGACGACATCCTTCTGAATTGGCAACAATATGAAAGATGTTATCGGACATAAAGGGATGGTTGTCCGAGTAATTCAATGTAAGAGACTTAGGAGAAGTCAGGAATGTTCTTGGGATCAAAGTTATAAATGATCGCCAGAAAAGAACATAGAACTTATCTCGAGTCTCATACTTAAATACAATTCTTACTCGTTGCAGCATACATAATTCCAAGAAAGGTCTTCACCTTTTAGATGTGGAATTCATCTATCTAAGATTTTGTGTCCGACACAATAAAGGAGATAGATGAAGAGTAAGCAGTTCCCTGCACCTTAATGGTGGGAAGCTTAATGTATGTAATGTTATGCACGAGACTGATATCTGCTATGCCGTGGGCATGGTGGTGAGATATCATAGTAATCCTGGAAAGGATCACTTGACTGATGTAAAGAACATGTTTAGGCTCCTGCAGAGGACCAGGAATTATGTTTTGAGTTACAAAGCAGTCAAGTGGTTTCCTTTGGATATTTCCAATCAAACAGGGACAGTTGAAAGTCGAAGTCAGGCTATGTGTTCTCACTGTGAAGTGGAGAAGTCACATGGAAGAATGTAAAGCAGCGATGCATTACGGATTCTACCATGGAAACTGAAAGGATAACGGCCTCTGAGGCAGTTAAAAGGTCAGTGTGGCTCCAGAACTTCCTAAGGGACTTAGATGTGGTTTCTAGTTTACCCAAAGCTATTTTGAATAGCGGTATTGGCAAACTTGAAATGCCACGAGTCCACAGTGGGAGATAATACGTAGAGCGCAAGTACCACCTGATTCGAGAGATCGTCTAGTAAGACGATGCAGTTGTCACCTAGATAGCATCAAGAGGATTGTCTGGTAAACCCGTTCACAGAGGCACTTCCAGCGAAAGCGTTGGGTAGGCGTGATGAGGTTATGGGAATCTGATGTTTGGGAGAGGGCGACTAGACTTTTAGTATAAGTGGGAGATTGATGGAGTTGTATTCTAAATGTCTAGTTTAGTGCAAATACGGAACTCCTTATCTATACCTTAATTCGAGATATGATTCAAGCATGATTGCATTTAATGCAATAGTCCTTGATGTATACGTTGTAGACAGTATGGCGTGAGGAGACACGCGGAAGATCATACTGTCGGTTACTCGTATACTATCGAACAGTAGCTCACGACTTAGATGGACAGGGACAATCCATCGGTACGTCGTAGTGTGACTGGTAGATAGTCGGTCTTGACTATCATGTTACACTCGTACACTTGGTGTATTGAGCAGGACCACGGGAGGGCGTTCGATTTATACTAATCGATGTAATCGAACTAGACCTCAGATATTACGGATATGTGAGTTCTTAATCCCTATATAATTATAGGTGCGTGTGTCCAATGCTCGGTTCCTTGATGTGCCAATGAGTGAGATTAATTGATTAGTCAATATTCTCGGTAGATTGGGAATCGGTATTGTACACACGGCATGCTATAGATTATAGACAGGAAACCGTGTCTCATTTATTGGGTTGATGATGTCCCCGAGATGAGCTCATAAAGTTTATCATGTAAACCCTGCAGGTGGATTCGTTCCACATGATAATAAGGATGAGTGGTACTAGTCTCGGATAATAAGAAATGAATTAATTTAATTATTAGTAATTAATTAATTCATGGACATGCAATATCTTAAACACGGGGAAATATCACATATGTAATACGGCGGGAAAATTATTGACGGAATAATTTGAATTAATTAATTGGGAAATCATTTATAATTTTATAGTGAAATTAATTATAAATAAAATTGTGGAATTTAATTAAGGTTTTCCTTTTGGGACACCAAGTTAATTAAATTGCAATTTAAGCCTAATTAATTAATTGCCTATGGGTCCCTAGTGTGGCCTATATAAATCCCTCGTCTCTCTTCTCTAAACCTACAGAACGCCGCTATAATTAATTCTGTGGAGAAATTATTTTGTTAGCGCAATTATTCTTTTCTCCGCTTAATTAATTTAGATTAGCGTAGTGTTTTTCTTTTCTGTAGAAATTATTTTGCTAGCGCAAATATATTTCTGGATACAGAATTGTTCTTCTTTTCTGTAGAAATTAATTTGCTAGCGCAAATATATTTCTGGATACAGAATTGTTCTTCTTTTCTGTAGAAATTAATTTGCTAGCGCAAATATATTTCTGTATACAGAATTGTTCTTCTTTTCTGTAGAAATTAATTTGCTAGCGCAAATATATTTCTGGATACAGAATTGTTTTTCTTTTCTGTAGAAATTAATTTGCTAGCGCAAATATATTTCTGGAGACAGAATAATAAAAACGTGAAAAGGAGGGTTTGAGAGAGAAGAAGAAGAGAAGCTCCAAGCGGATCGATGCCCACACATCGGCTGGAGCAAGAGGGCTAGGATACACGCTAGAAGACTCGAGGTATCTGTCAATTCGGCTTCTCCGAATCACGCGACAAAGGTATGAGATCGATCCCTAATTCCGCAATTATCGATCTCTAAATTCGTTAAAAATACATCGGACGAACGATCGGGTTCCGGGAGTCGTGGTACGTGTTCCTCGACTACTAGGGGTTCAAGGACCTTCGGATCGGTAGTCGGAAGAGGAAAAACGGACCGGAAACGAGCCCGGAACAGCAGAACGCGCTGCTGTTCGCGGAGAAACGGCGACCGCCGTTTCCAAACGGCGACCGCCGTTTTGGTCTTTTTCTGGCAGCCCGCTCGGTTCGCGCGGTTGTCCTTCGGGGCAATGGCTGGGCGTGAATCGGGGCACGGGCTGGAAAAGCGAACGAAGTAGCGACACCGGATGTCGACTGGGATCGTTCGGATGTTCGAGTGATCGAACGAACGCATCCCGGGTAGTCGATTTCCAACAACTCGGTCGCGGAGGCCATCACCTATCTAGATAACACATAGCATAATCAAAGATTGGGATTAAATCCCAAAAGAGACGCGCCATACACTTACGTGTAGAGATGGTGCGTTGTAAGGAAATAGAAATCTAATAGTAAGAGAACAAGTTGTTCGGAATTACCTATGTTCTATGGATATTCCTGGAGACAACAACATATTCAATATGGTTGTAGGATATCCTAGATGAACGAAGTATTGTGTGTTCTATAGTACTATGAACCAGAGGGACGTCTCGTCCGGTTCATAGAGGAAAAACTATTAGATGAACTGCAATGCCCTAATTGACAAAATACTTTAAAATGAGGAAAGGGAAAGACTGAGAACCAGCCTGACCGAGTAGTAGTACACCACTAACTGCACCTAATGTTGTTACTGTTATACACCGGGACGCCATTGCAGTGGGAGGTTGTTAAGCAACTAAAGATGTTCATAGGACTGGAGGAGTTTTGAACTCTGGATCCAGTATACATGAAATCGATCCCTAGGTCTGCATAGGGTTTAGCAAAGAAGGTGTGTTAGAGACGTAATGGAAACAAAGGTGGTGTTTCTCGGAGATTTTATGTAGATAACATTTCGTCATTAGCGACAATGTAAAAGTGTTGTCAGACATAAAATAGAGGTTGTCTGAATAAATCGAGATATAAGATTGAGAAGAAATTAGAACATGTTCTTAAGATCTTGTGATCTAGAGATAAGAACGTTGTACTTCTCCTAGACATCTTATGTGATTAAGGTTTGTTTTAAACATGCATACTTCTGAGAAAGGTTATTGCCTTTCGAGAACAGAATTCATCTATCTAAGGTATGTGTCTTGAACACATGAAGGAGATAGATATAGACGAAGCAGTTCCCTACACTTCGAGTGTGGAGGGCTTTGTAGATACAATGTTGTAAAACAAGAACCTGATATCAACTATGCGGTTTGCGTAGTGGGAGGATATCAAAGTAATCTGGATAAGGGATGTTCGAATGCTGCAAGAGTACTTTCATAGTACTGGCTTGAGCAAGACGAAATCTTCTTAGATTACAGATTCTCAGATCCAAAAATCAGAGAAGGACCAGTGAAAGTCGATATCAGGCTATGTGTTCACTTTTAGAAAGAGGTGGAACCATGAAATGAAAGAGTGATAAGCAGGATGTTTCTCAGACTCTCTCATGACCGAATGGCAGCCTCAGAGGCAGCGGAAGTTTTGGTTAGGTTCCGGGATAACCTCTTGACTTGGATATGACTCTTAGTTTACCAAAGGCTATTAGATAGCGGTGCATGGTGAACTAGAAGAGGTCATAAGTCAAAAAGTGATGTTAACACATAGAGCAAGTACCACCTGATACGAGTCATCGTCAGGAGAGACGACGTAGTAGTCACCAAGATAACTTCAGAGCGGCAACCTAGATTGCTCACTCACATAGTACTTCTCGGAAGTACACTTTAAAGCACGTGATGAGTATGGGAACCGGGAGTTTGGAGGAAATGACTAGACCTTAGTACAAGTGGGAGATTGTTGGAGTTGTGTACTTAATGTCTAGATTTAAGTAACGGTAAACTCCCGATCATAGCATTTAATCTATTTAATTAATAAACAATTATTTGCATTTAATTATATGCAAATCATGGTTCTGGATTTTATACGTTGTAGTTAGTATGGTGCTGCATGGGCGCACAGAAGATCATACTATCGGTTACTCGTATTTAATCGAACAGTTGCTCACGACCTAGATGGACACGAACTAATCCATCGGTATAGTCTTTGTGTGAGGGAGAAAATAATTTATCTTAATTATTTTATCACACTTGTACACTTGGTGTATTGGGCGGATCAATTGAGACTCATCAATTAGGATTGCTCGGCGATAATTGATTTGAGACTCGGAGTATTTTATTCTTAATCCCTGAAATAATTGCGGGTGTGTATATTTAATATAAGTGACTTTGATTTACCAAAGGAATTAACCGGTTTGATAATTGGGTTAATTACCGGTTAAGTTGGGTCACTATATTTTGTATATGGCATGCCGTGAATTCTTGAAGGGGCAGTGTATCCCGGAAGGGTTGATAATATCCCCGAGATGAGTTCATAAGGAATTATTGTGTAAACCTCATGAGTGGATTCGTTCCGCACAATAATTAAGGTTGAATGGTACTAGTCTCGGATTCAAGAGATGAATATAATTTATTGGGCAATAAATAAATTTATTCATGGATATTTAAATCTTAAATACACGGAATAAATAATACTAAGATGGAGAAATATTATTTGATATAATATGGAATAATATTGGGAGTGCAATTTTATTTATATAGTGGAAAATAAATAAAATTAATATTGATAAGAATTAATAGATTTGGGTTGGACCCAATTTAATTTTCAATATTGAAGCCCAATATTTATTCTCCTTATGATCCCCTTCGTAGCCTATATAAGCACTACATGGTCTTCACTTGAGAGAACTAAGAAAACCTAAGTTACGCCAATCATAAAGTTCTGAGAGTGAGGAAGATCCATAGGAATCCGATAGATCGTCGCCCACACGACGTTCGGACGAGGTGCAAGGAATACGCGGGAAGATCACAAGGTCGTCAACCGATTTCGTTTCTCCGTACAACGATTCGAGGTAATAATCGAGAATCCCCCTCTTTGATTATATGTGCGTTGAATAATTGTGATGTATACATGAACGACGCGATCCGGGAAAAACGACGAACCTCGGGGACGGGGATTCGAGATCCCCGGCGAGGATCGAAGGAGGCGGTCGAACCCTAGGGTTCGGACCGCCCCACCGCGCGACAAGGGACGAGCCCCGGCTGGACGCCGGGGCGTGCGATCGACTTCGGTCGATCGCCGGGGATGCCGTGGGCTGGTGCCACGGCGGATCCCCAGCCCCCTCGTCGGAGGCGCGTGGCGCGAGGAGCCCTCGGCTGGAGCCGAGGGGTGCGATCGATCCTCGGATCGATCGCGGGCAAGCTGCGGGTTCACCCGCAGCGACCCCGTACGTGCTGTGGGTTCGCCCGCAGCGGACGCGTACGGGGCTCGGCCCTCGCGAGCAGCGAGTCCACGACTCGCTGCGGGGCTGCTACGAGCAGCCCCAGGGATTGCCCGTAGCGATCCCAGCGATCGTCCGTAGACGATCGCGAACCCCTCGCGGGGGTTCGGCTGGGCACACGGGGCCTTCGGGTCTCGTTGGCGTTCGGTCGGGCCCCGGCTCGTGAGGTGGTTCGCGTTCGTGGATCCGACTCGTGGGAGAAAATCGGCTGGGGGCGGGCTGCGTGTTCTCGGGCATGTAGTCTCCAAAGGTCGGACTCCTGCGGATGAGTCGGGGATCCAATCTTCGGTGATCGAGGGTTTTCGGTCGGGTTATCGGTTCCGCAATTTTGATAGCCCGGGACATCGAATCCCATCAGGGGGCGCGGGGGTCCTTGTGATCTTCGTGCTCTCCCGGTGATTCTACTTTCCTAATTAATTCGGTTTTCCTATTTGAGTTTTCCTATTTTTGGTAATTCTCATGGATTAGGAAAAGAATTAATTGGAATTAATTTTATTTCCTTATTCTATTATGGAAGTCTTCTAGAGTATTCCGAGTTCTACTTGGAATAGGATCCTAGAGATTTAATAGAATTGGAAAGGAATAAAAGTTAATTTAGGATTGATTTATTTCCTAATTGATTATTCATATTTTATGGGAATTTTCATAGTAATGGAAATTAATTAATATTGGAATGTAGAAGAGTCCCAAATTATTTTATTTCCTTATTTCATTATGGAAATCATCTAGAATATTCCAAGTGGGTCTTTGATAGATTATTCTAGAGATTTAATGAAGTAGAAAGGGAAAATAAAATAAATAAAAATATTAATAATATTTAATTTTATTTTTGATTTATTCGATTGACTTAATTTTCGAATTAAGTATCTTTTGGATTTATTAAAAATAAATAGATTTAAATATTGGAAATTAATATTCTCGTCACATGGAGCATTCAAGAACGAAGACTGAAGACTAGAAGATGCGTGCGGAGATGGAGTAAAGCCATAATAGTCGGAAAATAATATTCTAGTATTATTTTGACTATGTGATAATACTATGTGCTTTATTACATGTATGCATGCTATATGTGTTTATTTTTTATGCACTAGATAGCGTATCCCTTTATTGTAAAAAAGCTAAGTGGGAGAGGATATGGAAACATACCCATGGTCTCCATTGCTGCTCTCTTGGTGACTTTTATAAACTTTTGAAGTTTATATAGATAAGTTATTGGAGGAGAGTTCTTGTAATTCCTCTTACGAGAAACATTGATTAAGTTTATCAAACAATGCCTAATTTGTCTTTCCAAAGCTGATTTCAAGTCGACTCATTCTCACCCCGGGGAGTGGAATGGAGCCAGAGCCACTTGGTCATGTAGAGGACACAAATTAGAGACCTTCGTACCATTCTTTGATAGATGGATCGATTGTTTGCTCGGCTCCCTCATTTATGAGAGATAGGGTTGTTCGCATGGTGAATCACTGGTTAGAAACTTTGAGTTTCACTTATGATTCTCCACGTCTTGATTTACAAGATTGAATGGATCAAGTAATTGGGAGTCAATTATAAAAATCTCTTGGTGTAGTAAACGTCCACACCACGTGGCTTGCTATGCCGACGGATTTTGGATTAATTGATGTAGACAGTTGTAAGAGATTGTGAAGAGTTGTGAAGTTATCGTAAACGTCCACACCACGTGGCTTGCGGTAATGTAGCAATTCCAAGCGATTTGCTTTGGTGCTGAGTAATGGTTTACACTTAGATACGCCTTATAGTATTCCGCCCCACGAGGTTCCGCTATAAGTGATGTATGACCAAAGAAAATCTAATTGCTAAGTCGTTTGGGTGGGTAAACGTCCACACCACGTGGCTTGCCTTACCTGATGGGATTTTAGAGGCGATTAGTGATTTAATGATATTATTTAAGGGAGATAATATCGGATATTAAATTGTTTGTTTGTTTTATGTGCTTATAGGTTAAGAATGACTGTGACCCCACTTTGTGATATACTTAAGGATGAAAACTCACTGGTTCCATATAGTACTGATTGGAAAAGAAATCTGGACATTGTCCAAACTGTTGAGCCTTCCGAATCCACTGCTGTCCCAACTCATGAGGACATTAAGAATGACCTCAGGATGATGTTGAGACATAGTGTGGAAGCCGGACAAGAAGTGATTGACATACTCTATAAATTCAGTCCTCTTGAGGAATCGCTTAAAAACGATTTCAAAAGAGCTGAACTTATAAGTATGGTCAGAAAATCACAAGCTCTTGTGGCTGAGACGGAAGTGCAAGCAAAGAAGCCCAGTGGTTCCAAACCACGGAATGGGAAGAGCAAGCCGCGAGGCAAGTGCTATCGATGCAAGCAGTCTGGGCACTGGAAGTCTGATTGTCCTCTCATCAAAGGTACAAAATTTTCCTTAGTCACCGAAACATTATCAGTGGTGTTATCTACCAGCACCTGGTGTGTAGATACGGGGGCCACTGATCATGTCTGCAATTCATTGCAGGGGTTCCAGGAAACCCGGAGACTTAGAGAGGGAGAGATCGTGGTCTACATGGGCAATGCCGCGAGGGTAGCGGCTGTTGCAGTGGGAGACGTTCACTTACGTTTTAGTAGTGATAGGGTTTTAGTTTTACATAATTGTCTTTATGTACCCAACTTTAGAAAGAATTTAATTTCGGTTTCTAAACTTATTATGAATGGATATTCTGTTTCTTTTGACCACTCTGTGATCATAAGAAGAAACGGTGAGATTATCTGTTCTGGTACATTGGTGGACGATTTGTATGTGCTAAATCCTGAGTCTAACACGATGCAACTAACCGAGAGTTATAACACATCTACGAACACCAATAAGAGAAAGGAACCTTCTAGGATGAATCAATTATACTTGTGGCATCTAAGGCTAGGTCATATAAACTCAAATAGGCTTCAAAGGTTGAAAGCTGATGGTCTAATTAGCAATGTTGAAGGAGAGGACCTTCCAACCTGCGAATCCTGTTTAGAGGGTAAAATGACCAAGCGTCCTTTTTCTGGTAAAGGACGGAGAGCTGAACAAGTATTGGATTTGATTCACTCTGATGTATGCGGACCTATGTCTACTCAGGCAAGGGGAGGGTACGAGTATTTCATCACCTTTACTGATGATTACTCAAGGTATGGATATGTATACCTGATGCGCCACAAGAGTGATTCTTTTGACAAGTTCAAGGAATTCAAGGCTCTTGTGGAGAACCTTCGTGGTAAATCCATAAAATGCCTGCGATCTGATCGCGGAGGCGAGTACCTGTCTGGAGAATTCAAGGCATACCTGGCAGAGAATGGGATTGAATCCCAACTGACCTCACCATATACTCCTCAGCATAATGGTGTGTCAGAAAGAAGGAATAGGACTCTTATGGAGATGGTGCGATCAATGATGAGTTACTCGGATTTACCTGTTATGTTCTGGGGACTTGCCTTGGAAACAGCGGCGTACATTCTGAATAGGGTTCCGACCAAAACAGTACCAACTACACCCATGGAATTGTGGAGTGGGTGTAAGCCTAACTTAGGACACATTCGGATCTGGGGTTGTCCAGCACATGTGTTGCGACAAGGTGCTGATAAGTTAGAACCTGATGGAATTCGATATCCCGGGCCATTAAAATTACGGAAAATAATAACCCGACCGAAATCCTCGATCGCCGGAGAACCAACCGCGAACCACCGCACGACCCGAGGCTCGACCGAGCACCGCACGGGCGAACCCGCGCGCCCAGCCGAGCCCCCGCACGGGGCTCGCGATCGCTCTCGTAGCGATCGCTGGGATCGCTCGTAGCGATCCCCGGGCTGCTGCGAGCAGCCCCGCAGCGGGTCGCGTGACCCGCTGCTCAACGCGCTGGGCTCGTCCCAGCGCACCGCTGCGGGAAGCCCCGCAGCACGCCTCGAGTCGCTGCGGGTAACTCCCGCAGCTCCCAGCGATCGAGCCTACGTGCTCGATCGATCCCTCGGCTCCCAGCCGAGGGTTCTCGCGTCACGCGTCCCGGCGGTCCGAACCCTAGGGTTCGACCGCCACCTTCGATCCTCGCCGGGGATCTCGAATCCCCGTCCCCGAGGTTCGTCGTTTTCCCGGATCATGCGTTCATGTATGTATCACAATTCAATTCACATAAATTCACACAAAGGAGTTTATGATTTTACCTTTTAATTCGTTGTGCGGAGAAACGAATTTAAGTTTGACGACCTTACGATCTTCCCACGTATTCCTTGCACTAGCTTGAACGTCGGGTGGGCGACGATCCTCCAAGCTTATGGATCCTCTTCTCTCTCTCTCTACTTTCTCTCTCTAGGAGAATTATGATCTTGTGTTATGTAGAATAGAAAAGACCATGTAGTGCTTTTATAGGCTACGTAGGGGATCTAAAGGAGGTGGAATATTGGGCTTCCAATATTAATGATTAAATTGAGCCCAAGCCCAAATCTATTAATCTCCCATTAATATTAATTAATTTATTTTCCACTATATAAATTAATTGCACTCCCAATATTAAACCATATTATATCAAATAATATTTCTCCGGTAGTATTATTTATTTCGTGTATTTAAGATTTAAATATCCATGAATAAAATTAATTTATTGCTAATTAATTTATTCATCTCTTTAATCCGAGACTAGTACCATTCAACCTTAATTATTGTGCGGAACGAATCCACTCATGAGGTTTACACAATAATTCCTTTTGAACTCATCTCGGGGATATTATCAACCCTTCCGGGATACACTGTCCGGTCAATTATTCACGGCATGCCATACATAAAATATAGCGACCCAACTTAACCGGTAATTAACCCAATAATTAAATCGGTTAATTCCTTTGGTAAATCAAAGTCACTTATATTAAATATACACACCCGCAACAATATCGGGGATTAAGAATATAATACACTGAGACTCGAATCGATTATCGCCGGCAATCCTAATCGATGAATCTCAACGATCCGCTCAATACACCAAGTGTACAAGTGTGATAAAATAATTAAGACAAATTATTTTCTCTCTCACACAACGACTATACCGATGGATTGGTCCGGGTCCATCTAGGTCGTGAGCCACTGTTTGATTAAATACGAGTAACCGACAGTATGATCTTCTGTGTGGGGCCCGACACACCATACTAACTACAACGTATAAAATCCAGGACTATGATTTGCATATATTTAAAATCAAACAATTGTTTATTTAATAGATTAAATGCTATGATCGGGAGTTTACCGTTACTTAAATCTAGACATTAAGTACACAACTCCAACAATCTCCCACTTGTACTAAGGTCTAGTCATTTCCTCCAAACTCCCGGTTCCCATACTCATCACGTGCTTTAAAGTGTACTTCCGAGAAGTACTATGTGAGTGAGCAATCTAGGTTGCCGCTCTGAAGTTATCTTGGTGACTACTACGTCGTCTCCCCTGACGATGACTCGTATCAGGTGGTACTTGCTCTATGTGTTAACATCACTTTTGACTCATGACCTCTTCTAGTTCACCATGCACCGCTATCCAATAGCCTTTGGTAAACTAAGAGTCATATCCAAGTCAAGAGGTTATCCCGGAACCTAACCAAAACTTCCGCTGCCTCTGAGGCTGCTATTCGGTTATGATAGAGTCTGAGAAGCGTCCCGCTTATCACTCTTTCACTTCATGGTTCCACCTCTTTCTAAAAGTGAACACATAGCCTGATATCGACTTTCACTGGTCCTTCTCTGATTTTTTGGATCTGAGAATCTGTAATCTAAGAAGATTTCGTCTTGCTCAAGCCAGTACTATGAAAGTACTCTTGCAGCATTCGAACATCCCTTATCCAGATTACTTTGATATCCACCCACTACGCAAACCGCATAGTTGATATCAGGTTCTTGTTTTACAACATTGCATCTATAAAGCTTTCCATACTTGAAGTATAGGAAACTGCTTTGTCCTCATCTATCTCCTTCATGTGTTCGAACACATACCCTTTAGATAGATGTATATTCTGTCTCTGAAAGGCAATAACCTTTCTCAGAAGTATGCATGTTAAAAACAAACCTTAATCGTACAAGATATCTAGGAGAAGTACAATGTTCTTATCTCTAGATCATAAGACCTTAAGAACATGCTCTAACTTCTTCTCAATCTTATATCTCGATTTATTTAGACAACCATTATTTTATGTCTGACAATATTTTTACATTGTTGCCAATGATAAAATTTTATCTACATAAAATCTCCGAGAAACACCACCTTGTTTCTATCACTTCTCTAATACACCTTTCGTTTTTGCCTTTTGATGAATCCATCAAATGGACTATCTCATCAATTCGCAAGTTCCACGATTTATAGCTTTGTTACCATCCATAAATGGATTCACTAAGCTTGTACTCTAAATGATCTAGCCTCTTAACAATAATCCTTATTGTTTCAAGCAGGCACATTTAGATCTAGTACTGCCCTTATGCAGAGCTAGGGGTCGATTTCATCTTTACTAGATCCAGAGTCCGAACTCCTCTAGCCTTATGAATATCTCTGGTTGTCCAACAACCTCCCACTGCAATGGCGTCCCGGTGTATAACAGTAATAACAATAGGTGCAGTGTGTGGTGTACTTCTACTCGGTTTGGCTGGTTCCTAGTCTTTTGTCTTTCTTCTCATTTCAAGGTATTACGTCAATTTTAGGCTTTGTGGTCCATCTAATAGTCTTCCTCTATGAACCGGAGGAGACGTCCCTCTGGTTCGTAGTACTATAGAACACACAATACTTCGTTCATCTAGGATATCCTACAACCATATTCAATATGTCGTTGTATCTAGGAATATCCATAGAACATAGGTAGTTCCGAACAACTTGTCCTTTTACCATCAGATTTCTATTTCTTTATAGCGCACTATTTCTACACGTAAGTGTAAGGTGCGGCCCTTTGGGATTGAACCCAATCTTTGATTATGCTATGTGTTATTCAGATAGGTGATGGCCTCCGCGACCGAGTCGCAGGCTCCTAATGGATATACTTTGATGGTTCCCCATAATCGCTTTGTGTCCATTGACTAGTCAAAACACTTTGCTTCTATGGCACATCAAGCATTCTAATCCATCACTTGAGTATTCTCGAAAGAATCACTCGTGCCTTTCTAATATACACATATGTCTGCATATCTGATCATTTCCAATACTTGTCTGAATTCTATCCTTTACCCAGAAAGGTTTGCTTAGATGTATTATCCTCCAAATTTAATTCTTAGGTCGGAAGGTCCATTCCTTCAACTATAATTGATTACATCAATTTCGACCATTTGAATCTTATTTGAAAATACTACTAAGTATAAGAATTCACAAGTATAATGATTAATAAAGAAATATCTAACAAGTTATAGAACGGTTTGTTGCATCGTCGTAGACTAAGGATTTATCATTCACATATTGCTGTCTAATGTACCAGAATAGATAATTCCATTATTTCAAAATCATCCAATGATTAAAGAAATAAAATATCCATTCATTAATAATAAAAATCCAGAACAAAACGTTCTTTCTAAAATAAAGGGGTACATAATGCAATAATCTTAAAATGAAATCCTATTTAACTACTAAAGCAGATAAATGTCTTCCACCGCAACCGCTGCCTCCTCTACAGCTTTGCCCGTGTAGACTCGAACTCTTCCTCTCTAAGTCGCCGGGTTTTCTGGAACCCCTGCATTCAAAAATGCACATACCGTCAGTGGCTCCATATCTACACACCAGAATTCTGGTAGATAATACCGCTGACTATGTTTTTACGACTAAGGAAAATTCGTACCTTTGAGAGGACATTCAGACTTCCAGTGTCCCATCTTGTTGCATCGGAAGCACTTACCCTTTGGCTTTGCAGCCCCCATTCGTGGTACAGTCCTCTTGACACCACTGGGTTTCCGGGCTTGCTTCCTTCTCTTGCCCCTACCTCCACCAGGCTTAAAGCCTTTGGACTTGGTAGCTACAAGCGCTTGAGACTTGCCCTTCTTGTAGATCCCCTCTGCCGCCTTTAGTTCAGTCAGGAGTTGCGCAAGAGTATAAGATAGTTTACCCATATTATAGCTCATACGAAACTGCTCAAAACTAGGGGCCAGAGACTGGAGTATGATGTCGACTTGCGTCTCAGCATCAATAGAAGCTCCTAGGACCTCAAGTTCATTCAACATACTCATCATCTTAAGAACGTGCTCCCCAACGGGCGTTCCTTCAGATTGAGTAGTCGACATGAGGACTCTCATGGCTTCTTGCCTTGCCGCACGATCTTGCTCCCCAAACATCTCCTTGAGGTTAAACATCATATCATAGGCAGTGTCCATCGACTCATGTTGGGTTTGGAGTACATTTGACATGGAAGCCAAAATATAACACCTAGCCATTTCATCAGCCTTTTTCCACTTCCGATATGTCAGTTTTTCCTCATCAGTTGAGGCAGCCGTGGGCTCAGCAGGGCACACTTCATGGAGTACAAACTTGTACTCCTCCGAAGTTAGGAAAATGTCTAAATTTCTCTTCCAATCAATATAGTTGGGGCCAGTGAGCTTATGCTCCTTGAGTATCATAGAAAGTGGATTCATAGCTATTCTCTAAACCTATAAGCACATTTAAACAAACAATTAATTTAATATCCGATATTATCTCCCTCAAATAATATCATTAAATCACTAATCACATCTAAAATCCCATCAGGTAAGGCAAGCCACGTTCGTGTGGACGTTTACCCACCCAAATGATTTAGCAATTAGATTTGCTTCGGTCGTACATCATTATAGCGTTACTTCGTTGGGAAGAATACTATAAAGCGTACCTAAGTGTTGTTGGAGTTGTGTACTTAATGTCTAGATTTAAACCCACGATCCATTGCCATTAATCTATTTAACTAAATGAACAATTGTTTGCATTTAATTATTTATAATTAAATATATGCAAAACATAGTCCTGGATTCTATACGTTGTAGTTAGTATGGTGTGTCGGGCCCCACACAGAAGATCATACTATCGGTTACTCGTATTTAATCGAACAGTTGCTCACGACCTAGATGGACACGGACCAATCCATCGGTATAGTCGTTGTGTGAGAGAGAAAATAATTTGTCTTAATTATTTTATCACACTTGTACACTTGGTGTATTGAGCGGATCGTTGAGATTCATCGATTAGGATTGCCGGCGATAATCGATTCGAGTCTCAGTGTATTTTATTCTTAATCCCCGATATTATTGCGGGTGTGTATATTTAATATAAGTGACTTTGATTTACCAAAGGAATTAACCGATTTAATTATTGGGTTAATTACCGGTTAAGTTGGGTCACTATATTTCATATATGGCATGCCGTGAATGATTGACCGGACAGTGTATCCCGGAAGGGTTGATAATATCCCCGAGATGAGTTCATAAGGAATTATTATGTAAACCCTGCAGGTGGATTTAATACGCATAATAATTAAGGTTGAATGGTACTAGTCTCGGATATAAGAGATGAATAAATTAATTAGCAATAAATTAATTTTATTCATGGATATTTATATCTTAAATACACGGAATAAATAATACTACCGGAGAAATATTATTTGATATAATATGGTTTAATATTGGGAGTGCAATTAATTTTATATAGTGGAAAATAGAATTAATTAATATTGATAAGGATTAATGGACTTGAGCATTGGGCTCAATTTAATCTTCAATATTGCAAGCCCAATATTCCACCTCCTTTAGATCCCCTACGTAGCCTATAAAAGCACTACATGGTCTTCTCTATTCTCATAACTTGAAGATCACAATTCTAGAGAGAGAAAGTAGAGAGGGAGATCCATGGAGTTCGGTAGATCGTCGCCCACACGACGTCCGGGCTAGTGCAAGGAATACGTGGGAAGATCTCAAGGTCATCATAAGATCTCGTTTCTCCGCACAACGAATCGAAAGGTGAATTAAATTTCCGCAATTTAATTCTAGTTTATTGATCAATTATCGAAAAACAAGATCCGAAGGATCGAACCCGGATTAGACGAGGGACCACGCGGTGGTGGCGAAGCCACCGGACCGCGTGGACCGCACGCCTAGGGTTCGGCGCGCGAAGGAGAACCCTCGGCCTCGGCCGAGGGGGCGATCGCTGGGAGCGATCGCCGGCGGTGACGGGCTGGTGCCGTCACCTCCCCACCGCGACGGTGGGGGCTCCTCGACGGCGGGCAGCAGGTCGCCGGACCTGCTGCTGGGGGCTGCCGGATGCAGCCCCATCGAACGCGATGTTCGATCGCGTGAACCCGGCTCGCGGGGGTTCGGGTGGGGGCGGATTGCGCGCCTTCGGGCGCGTGGTCTCCAAAGCCCGGACTTCGGCGGATGAGTCGACGTTCATGTGATCTCCGGCGAAGGGTTTGATCGGGTTATTGGTTTCCGCAAATTTAAATAACCCGGGATATCGAATTCCAACAATTGGTATCAGAGCGTACGGTTACGTTTTTCGTTAATTGTTTCGATAATCGATTCTCGATATATATGGCCATAGATTAATTTAAATTGTTAAATTATTGTGCTATATTGTTCTACGTACTTGTTTTCTCTCTTGTATGAATCTTGTGAATTTTTATTAAATTAAAAATCGACGGAAAAATAAATATTAAAATCGAGGGTTTTCGGAAATCGAACCGGATCAATCGGACGAGGGCTCGTAGCGGGACCGGGCTGTATGGCGGCTGAGGGTCGACGGCATCAACCACCAGTGGTGGTGGTCGCCGGATGTCGACGGCTGCCGGGAGGCCAAGCGGTTCAGCCGCTACGCGCGGCGGCTCGTGGGTCGCGGCTTCGGCTGCGTACTCGGAGCGGGCTGCTGTGCGGGCTGTGTGCGGGCTGCTCGTGCGGTGGGACCACATGACGGCAGCGGGTCGATGGCATGGTTCGTCAAGGGAGACGTCGTGCCGGAAATTGACCGGCTCGTGCACAAGCTGCTTAGGAAAGACGATCGATTGCATAGTATTTTAACATGGCCGTGGACTAATTTTGCTCCATGCAAATTGCATGGCTTGGTATTCAATATCCACTTGCGTGAATTAGTTCCTTGGATGCATGGCTGATGAACATCACCTGTGCATGTTTATCATGTGCTGTACGTGAATGATTCATGGTGTTGTACATGTGCATGGCTAAGAGCACATTGGTGTGTATGGCTAGGAATGTGATGTACATGGTTCGATTGGGCACGAACCTAGATGATTCGAGCGGGTCTCGTTTTTGGTTCGTCCCGGTAAATCCGATCTTTCCGGAAATAATTTAATCTTTCTAATTTTTTATTTAATTTAATTTTGGAATTAATTCAAATTCTATTTGGATTAGATTTCTTAATTATGGAATTAAATAATGGAATTAGATGGAGAGTTAAATTAGGAAAGAAAATCCTAGTTTCTCTAGATATCCTATACCTACTTGGATTAGAAGTCTTAAGAAGAATCAAAATTCGATTTTGATTAGGATTCTTGAGATCTAATCTAAATAGGATTGAGAAATTATTAAAATATTGATTTTATTTAATTTAAGTATTTTATTTAAAATCATTAGATTAATTCAAAATTTATTTTGGATTGGAAAATCTTGGATTTTATTTAGAATAGAATTAAATATGGAAATCAATGGATTTTAATAAAATTGATTTTATTTAATTGAAGTATTTCATTTAAAATCATTAGATTAATTCAAAATTTATTTTGGATTGGAAAATCTTGGATTTTATTTAGAATAGAATTAAATATGGAAATCAATGGATTTTAATAATATTGATTTTATTTAATTTAAGTATTTTATTTAAAATCATTAGATTAATTCAAAATTTATTTTGGATTGGATAATCTTGGATTTTATTTAAAATAGAATTAAATATGGAAATCAATGGAATTGATTTTATTTAATTGGAGCAAAATTAAATATGAGAATCAAAGAATTTTTCCGTCGCTCGGCAAAGTATTCAAGACGTAGAATGGAGGCTCAAGACAAGCATGCTGGAATTCATCAAGGTACGAATAGTCGAGAAATAATTTTACTTGAGTAATTATTTGATTATTTGTGAACGTACTTGCATGAATTGTATGTTTGTTATTATGCTTATGTGTATTTAATTATGCATTAGATAGCGTATCCCTTTGTTATAAAAGGCTAAGTGGGAGAGGGTATGGAAACATATCCATGGTCTCCATTGCTGTTCTCTTGGTGACTTTTATGGACTTTTGAAGTTCGTATAGATAAGTCATTGGAGGAGAATTCTTGTAATTCCTTTTACAAGATACATTGATTAAGTTTATCAAACAATGCCTAATTTGTCTTTCCAAAACTGATTTCAAGTCGACTCATTCTCACCCCGGGGAGTGGAATGGAGCCAAAGCCACTTGGTCATGTCGAGGACACAAATTAGAGACTTTCGTGTCATTTGATGACTAGATCGATTGTCTGCTCGGCTCCCTCATTCTATGAGAGATAGGGTTGTTCGCATGGTGAATCACTGGTTAGAAACTTTGAGTTTCACTTATGATTCTCCGCGTCTTGATTTACAAGATTAAATGATTCAAGTAATTGGGAGTCAATTGTAAAAGTCTTTTGGTGTAGTAAACGTCCACACTATCGTGGCTTGCTACATTGAATGGGACTTTGGAACGATTGATGTAGACAGTTATAGAAGGGAGTAAAGGAGCGTATGTTAACGTAAACGTCCACACTATCGTGGCTTGCGGTGAATATGCGTGTCCCAAACAATCTTCTTAGATACTGAGTAATGGTTTACACTTAGGTACGCTTTATAGTATTCTTCCCATCGAAGTAACGCTATAATTGATGTACGACCGAAGAAAATCTAATTGCTAAATCATTTGGATAGGTAAACGTCCACACTATCGTGGCTTGCCATATCTGATGGGATTTTAGATGCGATTAGTGGTTTAATGATATTATTTGAGGGAGATAATATCGGAGATTAAATCGATTGTTTGTTGTTATATGTGCTCATAGATTAGGAAATGGCTTTGAACCCACTTTCTGTGATACGTAAGGAATTTTAAACTCACTGGTCCCTAAATGTAATGATTGGAATAGAGATCTAGACATTACCCAAACTGTTAAAGAGTGCAAGGTTGTACTCAGTGAGCTTTGTCCTCCCGAGCCTATTGACATAGGCGGCTAGACAAGAAGCGATGAGGATACTCATAAAGGCCAGTCATTCGAGGAAACGCTTAAACACGTTTTTTTGAGATGATTGACTTTTTGGACGAGTTGAGACGGAAATCGCAAGCTCTTGTAGCCAATGCCAAAGGTTTCGAACCTAAGGGAAAAATCGGGGGAAAGGAAAAGCAAGAAAAGAATCCCAGTGGTCCTAAGTTGCTTAGACCACGAGATGGGACGAGAAAGCCATGAGGCAAGTATTCTCGATGCAAACAGTCTGGGTACTGGAAGTCTGATTATCCTCTCAAAGAAAATACGAAATTTTCTTTAGTCGTAAAACATAGTCAGTGGTATTATCTACCGGAACCTGGTGTGTAGATATGGAACCACTGACGGTATGTGCATTTTAAATGCAAGGGTTCCAGGAAACCCGACGACTTAGAAAAGAAGAAATCGTAGTCTACATGGGCAATGCTGTAGAGGAGGCAGCAGTTGCAGTGGAGGACATTTTATAGGATTTCATTTTAAGTTATTGCTTTTATGTACCTTTCATATTAGAAAGAACTTTGTTCTGGATTTCTAATGAATGGATATTTTATTTCTTTTAATCATTTGATGGTTATAAGAAGAAATAATGATATTATCTATTCTGGTACGTTGGTTAGCAATATATATAAATGATGAATCCTGAGTCCACCACGATGCAACGAACCGTTTTATATATAACTCGTTTTACTAATAAGAGATTTCTTTATTTGATCATTTATACTTGTGGATTCTTATGCTAAGTCATATTTATTCAAATGAGAAGTTCAAAGGTCGAAAATTGATTGTAAGATCAATTAAGTTGAAGGAGTGGACCTTCCGACCTAAGAATCTAATTTGGAAGATGATATGACTAAGCAATCCTTTATGGATATAAGATGTAAGATCCGGACAAGTATAAGAATTGATTGACTCTGAAGTATGCAGACCTATGTCTACTCAGACAATAAGGTACGAGTACTTCATTTGATGATTACTCGAAAAATGGATTAGAATACCTGATGTGCCACAAAAGCAAGTGTTTTGACAAGTCAATGGACACTAAGCAATTGTGGAGAACCATCAAGGTATATCCATTTCTAGCCTGCGATTTGATTGCGGAGGCAAGTACCTGTCTGAGGAATGCATAGCATACTGATCAGAGATTGGGATTTGATCCCGAATGACTACACCATACACTCTTGTGTAGAAATGGTGTGTCGTAAACAAGAAATGGGACTCTTATAGAGATAGTAAAAGATGAGTTAAACGGAACTACCTATGTTCTATGGATATGTCTTGGTAACAACGGCACATTCAAATGTGGTTGTAGAATATCCTAGAAGAACAAAAGATGTGTGTTCAATAGTACTATGAACCAGAAGGACGTTATAAGTTCTAACGCCCGGTTCTTAGAGGAAGACTATTAGATGAACCACAAGCCCAAAATGACGTGATACTTCTGAAAAGAGAGAAAACGATAATGACTGGAAGCCAGCCAAACCGAGTAGCGGTACACCACTAACTGCACCTACTGTTATTACTGTTTATACACCGGAATGCCGTTGTAGTGGGAGGTTGTTTGACAACCGGAGATATTCATAAGACTAGAAGAGTTTCGAACTCTGGACCTAGTATACATGAAATCAATCCCTGGATCTACATAGAGGCGGTACTAGATCTAAATGTGCCTTCTTGGAAAGCAATAAGGATTATTGCTAAGAGGCAAGAACATTTAGAATACAAGCTTAGTTGATCCATTTATGGATTGTAACAAAGCTAGAGTTCGTGGAACTTGCGCATTGATGAGATAGTCCATTTGATGGATTGATCAAAAGGCATTGACGAATCGTGTGTATGGGAAACGTGATGGAAACAAGGTGGTGTTTCTCGGAGGTTTTATGTAGATAACATTTTATCATTGGTAACAATGTAAAGATGCTGTCAGACATAAAATGATGGTTGTCTAGAAAAATCGATATATGAGATAAAGAAGAAGTTAGAGCATGTTCTTAAGATCTAGGATCTCAAGAAAAGAACATTGTACTTCTCCTGGATTTCTTACATATACATGATTATGGTTCGTTTTAACAAGCAAGATTCCGAGAAAGGTTCGTTACCTTTCAGAGACGGAATGCATCTATCTAATGTATGTGTTTTGGAACACATAAAGGTGATAGAAGCAGTGAAAGCAGTTTCCTACACTTGGAGTGTGGAAAGCTTGATAAATGCATTGTTGAAAACAAGAACCTGATATCGGCTATGCGGTTAGCATAGTGGGAGGATATCAAGGTAATCCTGGAAAGGAATATTCGACTGCCGTAAAAGTACTTTCGAAGTACTGTTCTAGACTACGAAGCAGACGAGTTTTTCCTTTGGATTACATTCTCTTAGATTTCTAATCGAATGAGGACCGGTGTAAGTCGATCAGGCTATGTGTTTCACTATTAAAGGAGAAGGAGTTTTAACATGGAAGAGTGATAAGCACGATGCTTTTCGGACTCTGCCATGAGTAACCAAATAGCGGCCTCAGAGGCAGCGGAAGTTTTGGTATAACTCCGGGATAATCTCTGGGACTTAGATGTGATTCTTAATTTGCCAAAGGCTATGTAAATAGTGGTGCAATGGCAAATGGTAAGAAATCACAAGTCCATAAGTGTAAGATAACACATAGTGCAAGTACCACCTGATACGAGTCATCGTCGAGGGAGACGACGCTGTAGTCACCAAGATAACTTCAGAGCGGCAACCTAGAGTGCTCATTCACATAGTACTTCTTGGAAGTACAACTTAAGCACGTGATGAGTATGGGAGTCGGGAGTTTGGAGGAAATGACTAGACCTTAGTACAAGTGGGAGATTGTTGGAGTTGTGTACTTAATGTCTAGATTTAAACTCACGATCCATTGCCATTAATCTATTTAACTAAATGAACAATTGTTTGCATTTAATTATTTATAATTAAATATATGCAAAACATAGTCCTGGATTCTATACATTGTAGTTAGTATGGTGTGTCGGGCCCCACACAGAAGATCATACTATCGGTTACTCGTATTTAATCGAACAGTTGCTCACGACCTAGATGGACACGGACCAATCCATCGGTATAGTCGTTGTGTGAGAGAGAAAATAATTTGTCTTAATTATTTTATCACACTTGTACACTTGGTGTATTGAGCGGATCGTTGAGATTCATCGATTAGGATTGCCGGCGATAATCGATTCGAGTCTCAGTGTATTTTATTCTTAATCCCCGATATTATTGCGGGTGTGTATATTTAATATAAGTGACTTTGATTTACCAAAGGAATTAACCGATTTAATTATTGGGTTAATTACCGGTTAAGTTGGGTCACTATATTTCATATATGGCATGCCGTGAATGATTGACCGGACAGTGTATCCCGGAAGGGTTGATAATATCCCCGAGATGAGTTCATAAGGAATTATTATGTAAACCCTGCAGGTGGATTTAATCCGCATAATAATTAAGGTTGAATGGTACTAGTCTCGTATATAAGAGATGAATAAATTAATTAGCAATAAATTAATTTTATTCATGGATATTTATATCTTAAATACACGGAATAAATAATACTACCGGAGAAATATTATTTGATATAATATGGTTTAATATTGGGAGTGCAATTAATTTTATATAGTGGAAAATAGAATTAATTAATATTGATAAGGATTAATGGACTTGAGCATTGGGCTCAATTTAATCTTCAATATTGGAAGCCCAATATTCCACCTCCTTTAGATCCCCTACGTAGCCTATAAAAGCACTACATGGTCTTCTCTATTCTCATAACTTGAAGATCACAATTCTAGAGAGAGAAAGTAGAGAGGGAGATCCATGGAGTTCGGTAGATCGTCGCCCACACGACGTCCGGGCTAGTGCAAGGAATACGTGGGAAGATCTCAAGGTCATCATAAGATCTCGTTTCTCCGCACAACGAATCGAAAGGTGAATTAAATTTCCGCAATTTAATTCTAGTTTATTGATCAATTATCGAAAAACAAGATCCGAAGGATCGAACCCGGATTAGACGAGGGACCACGCGGTGGTGGCGAAGCCACCGGACCGCGTGGACCGCACGCCTAGGGTTCGGCGCGCGAAGGAGAACCCTCGGCCTCGGCCGAGGGGGCGATCGCTGGGAGCGATCGCCGGCGGTGACGGGCTGGTGCCGTCACCTCCCCACCGCGACGGTGGGGGCTCCTCGATGGCGGGCAGCAGGTCGCCGGACCTGCTGCTGGGGGCTGCCGGATGCAGCCCCATCGAACGCGATGTTCGATCGCGTGAACCCGGCTCGCGGGTGTTCGGGTGGGGGCGGATTGCGCGCCTTCGGGCGCGTGGTCTCCAAAGCCCGGACTTCGGCGGATGAGTCGACGTTCATGTGATCTCCGGCGAAGGGTTTGATCGGGTTATTGGTTTCCGCAAATTTAAATAACCCGGGATATCGAATTCCAACAAGTGTAAACCATTACTCAGTACTAAGGTGAATCATTTGGAATTGCTATGTCACCGCAAGCCACGTTAGGGTGGACGTTTACGATAACTCACAATCCTTCATAATTCCCTATAACTGTCTACATCAACTATTTCCAAAAATCCCATTCAGCATAGCAAGCCACGTTCGTGTGGACGTTTACTACACCAAAAGATTTTTATAGTTGACTCCCAATTACTTGAAGCATTCGATTTTGTAAATCAAGACGCGGAGAATCATAAGTGAAACTCGAAGTTTCTAACCAGTGATTCACCATGCGAACAACCCTATCTCTCATAAATGAGGGAGCCGAGCAGACAATCGATCCATCTATCGAAGAATGGTACGACTGCCTCTAATTTGTGTCATCCACATGACCAAGTGGCTTTGGCTCCATTCCACTCCCCGGGGTGAGAATGAGTCGACTTGAAGTCAGTTTCAGAAAGACAAATTAGGCATTGTTTGATAAACTTAATCAATGTTTCTCGTAAGAGGAATTACAAGAATTCTCCTCCAATGACACATCTATATGAACTTCAAAAGTCCATAAGAGTCACCAAGAGAACAGTAATGGAGACCATGGGAATATTTCCATCCCCTCTCCCACTTAGCTTTTTATAACAAAGGGATACGCTATCTAATGCATAATTAAACACATAAGCATGCATACAAGTAATAAAGCACATATCACATAGTCAAAATAAGCTAGAAAATTATTTTCCGACTATCATGGCTTTATTCCATCTCCGTATGCGTCTTCTAGTCTTCAGTCTTCGTTCTTGAATGCTTCATGTGACGAGAATATTAATCCAATATTTAAGTCTATTTATTTCTAATAAATCCAAAAGATACTTAATTCGAAAATTATGTCAATCGAATAAATCAAAAATAAAATTAAATATTATTAATATTTCTATTTATCTATTTTCCTTTCTAATTCTATTAAATCTCTAGAATAATCTATCCAAGTCAAACTTGGAATATTCTAGGAGACTTCTATAATAGAATAAGGAAATAAAATAAATTAGGACTCTTCTACTTTCCAAGATTAATTAATTTCCATTACTATGAAAATTCCCATAAAATAGGAATAATCAATTAGGAAATAAATCAATCCTAAATTAACTCTTATTCCTTTCCAATTCTATTAAATCTCTAGGATCCTATTCCAAGTAGAACTCGGAATACTCTAGAAGACTTCTATAATAGAATAAGGAATAAAATTAATTAATTCTTTTCCTATCTAATTCTATTAAATCTCTAGATTCCTATTCCAAGTAGAACTTGAAATATTCTAGAAGACTTCCATAATAGAATAAGGAAATAAATAATATTTATTCTTTTCCTATCTAATTCTATTAAATCTCTAGATTCCTATTCCAAGTAGATATTGAAATATTCTAGAAGACTTCCATAATAGAATAAGGAAATAAATAATATTAATTAATTCTTTTCCTATCTCCATGAGAGTTCCCATACTTAGGAATACTCAAAATAGGAAAACTTGAATCAATTAGGAAAGTGAATCTAGGTAGGATTAGGAGTAGCACGGGTTGGGGATCCCCGCACCACCCCCACCGTCGACCACCACCACCGCCGGGCACCACCGCCGCCGCCCCCTAGCCACGCGCCACCACCACCGGTGGCCGGCGTGGCCGGAAACCCTAGCGGGCAGCCCCGGGCGTGGGGTCGATCGATCCTCATGGGGATCGATCATGGGGATGATCGACCCCCCCGGTTTACCGTCCTCTTCGTCTTCTTCGTCTCATGAGTTCTCCGGCGGTCGTCTCGGCATCGATCCAACGTAAATAAATTACAAGAAATAAATTTACAATTCCGGTATCGATTCTATACATGAAATCGACCCTATACACTTTCCGGAAAACATAGAACGTAATAATAAATCCTAAATTCGGTCAAACCCCGAATTTTTACTATTACAAGCATTCATCCACACAAAACGAATCTCGACATGTCCGAGAGTTTAATAAACGAACAATCATGGTAAATTAAATAGCAATTAATTAAACGAATAATTAAAAATTAATTAAACCATGATAGTCGGAATCCCTGCAAGGTAGAACGCAATTGAACACATACATGAACACGAAACCAAACGCTCTGATACCACTTGATGGAATTCGATATCCCGGGCCATTAAAATTGCGGAAAATAATAACCCGACCGAAATCCTCGATCGCCGGAGAACCAACCGCGAACCACCGCACGACCCGAGGCTCGACCGAGCACCGCACGGGCGAACCCGCGCGCCCAGCCGAGCCCCCGCACGGGGCTCGCGATCGCTGGGATCGCTCGTAGCGATCCCCGGGCTGCTGCGAGCAGCCCCGCAGCGGGTCGCGTGACCCGCTGCTCAACGCGCTGGGCTCGTCCCAGCGCACCGCTGCGGGAAGCCCCGCAGCACGCCTCGAGTCGCTGCGGGTAACTCCCGCAGCTCCCAGCGATCGAGCCTACGGGCTCGATCGATCCCTCGGCTCCCAGCCGAGGGTTCTCGCGTCACGCGTCCCGGCGGTCCGAACCCTAGGGTTCGACCGCCACCTTCGATCCTCGCCGGGGATCTCGAATCCCCGTCCCCGAGGTTCGTCGTTTTCCCGGATCATGCGTTCATGTATGTATCACAATTCAATTCACATAAATTCACACAAAGGAGTTTATGATTTTACCTTTTAATTCGTTGTGCGGAGAAACGAATTTAAGTTTGACGACCTTACGATCTTCCCACGTATTCCTTGCACTAGCTTGAACGTCGGGTGGGCGACGATCCTCCAAGCTTATGGATCCTCTTCTCTCTCTCTCTCTACTTTCTCTCTCTAGGAGAATTATGATCTTGTGTTATGTAGAATAGAGAAGACCATGTAGTGCTTTTATAGGCTACGTAGGGGATCTAAAGGAGGTGGAATATTGGGTTTCCAATATTAATGATTAAATTGAGCCCAAGCCCAAATCTATTAATCTCCCATTAATATTAATTAATTTATTTTCCACTATATAAATTAATTTCACTCCCAATATTAAACCATATTATATCAAATAATATTTCTCCGGTAGTATTATTTATTCCGTGTATTTAAGATTTAAATATCCATGAATAAAATTAATTTATTGCTAATTAATTTATTCATCTCTTTAATCCGAGACTAGTACCATTCAACCTTAATTATTGTGCGGAACGAATCCACTCATGAGGTTTACACAATAATTCCTTTTGAACTCATCTCGGGGATATTATCAACCCTTCCGGGATACACTGTCCGGTCAATTATTCACGGCATGCCATACATAAAATATAGCGACCCAACTTAACCGGTAATTAACCCAATAATTAAATCGGTTAATTCCTTTGGTAAATCAAAGTCACTTATATTAAATATACACACCCGCAACAATATCGGGGATTAAGAATATAATACACTGAGACTCGAATCGATTATCGCCGGCAATCCTAATCGATGAATCTCAACGATCCGCTCAATACACCAAGTGTACAAGTGTGATAAAATAATTAAGACAAATTATTTTCTCTCTTACACAACGACTATACCGATGGATTGGTCCGGGTCCATCTAGGTCGTGAGCCACTGTTTGATTAAATACGAGTAACCGATAGTATGATCTTCTGTGTGGGGCCCGACACACCATACTAACTACAACGTATAAAATCCAGGACTATGATTTGCATATATTTAAAAGCAAACAATTGTTTATTTAATAGATTAAATGCTATGATCGGGAGTTTACCGTTACTTAAATCTAGACATTAAGTACACAACTCCAACAGAACCTAGATCGGAATTACGGCTGTTTGTAGGATACCCGAAAGGAACTAAAGGTGGCATGTTCTATAGTCCTACGGACCAGAAGATCGTTATAAGTACTAACGCTCGGTTCTTAGAGGAAGACTATATCATGGACCACAAGCCCAAAAGTGACATAATACTCGATGAGTTGAGAGGAGACAAGGAAGACTTAGATACAGCCGAACCGAGTGTAGATACACCACTAGAACCTGCACCTAATACTGTCACTGTTAATACACCGGAACGCCGTCGTAGTGGGAGGGTTGTTAAACAACCAGATAGATGGATTGGACTGGGTGAGTCTTCGGACTTTGGACCTGGAGTTCATGAAATCGATCCCTGGACCTATGATGAAGCGGTACAAGATATAGATGCGCTTTCTTGGAAGAAAGCAATGAAATCCGAAATAGAATCTATAGATTCTAATAAAGTCTGGGATCTTGTAGAACCACCAAGCGGCGTAAAGCCAATTGGGTGTAAATGGGTCTACAAGAGGAAGAGAGGACCTGACGGAAAGGTTGAAACCTTTAAAGCTCGGCTTGATGCGAAAGGCTATACTCAGAAAGAAGGAATCGATTATGAGGAGACCTTTTCGCCGGTAGCCAAGATAAATTCGATCCGGATTCTCTTATCCATAGCAGCTCATATGGATTATGAGGTATGGCAAATGGATGTCAAGACAGCTTTCCTAAATGGAAGTCTTGACGAGACGATTTATATGAAACAGCCAGAAGGATTCATTGCTAAGGGGCGAGATCATCTAGTGTGCAAGCTTAATCGATCCATTTATGGATTGAAACAAGCCTCAAGATCGTGGAACCTGCGGTTTGACGAAGTAGTCCAATCTTTTGGATTCATTCAAAGCATGGACGAATCGTGTGTGTATTGGAAACGTGATGGAAAGAAGGTGGTGTTTCTCGTGCTTTATGTAGACGACATTCTTCTCATTGGCAACAGTGTGAAAATGTTGTCAGACATAAAGGGATGGTTGTCTAGACAATTCGATATGAAAGATTTGGGAGAAGTCGGGCATGTTCTAGGGATCAAGGTTATAAGGGATCGCCGGAGTAGAACATTGTACCTATCCCAGCAATCTTACATAGACACGATTCTGGCTCGTTTTAACATGCAAGATTCCAAGAAGGGTGAACTGCCCTTCAGCAAAGGAACTTATCTTTCTAAGGAGATGTGTCCTCGGACACAGAAGGAGAAAGATGAAATGAAAGCAGTTCCCTACGCTTCGGCTGTGGGAAGCTTAATGTATGCAATGTTATGCACGAGGCCTGATATCTGTTATGCGGTTGGCATAGTTGCGAGATATCAGAGTAACCCTGGAAAGGCTCATTGGACTGCCGTAAAAAGCATTTTCAAGTATTTGCAAAATACTAAGGATTATGTTCTGAGTTACGGGGCAGACAATCTGATTCCTTTGGGTTACACAGATTCGGATTTCCAAGCTGATAAGGACCGGCGTAAGTCGATATCAGGCTATGTGTTTACTTTTGAAAAGAGGTGGAACCTTATAATGAAAGAGTGATAAGCGTAAAGCTTCTAGGACTCTCTCATAACCGAATAGCAGCCTCAGAGGCAGCGGAAGTTTTGGTTAGGTTCCGGGATGACCTCTAAGACTTGGATATGACTCTTAGTTTACTATAGGCTATTAAATAGCGGTGCATGGTAAACTGGAAGAAGTCATAAGTCTAAAAGTAATGATAACACATAGAGCAAGTACAACCTGATACGAGTCATCGTCAGGAAGGCGATGCAGTAGTCACCAAGATAGCTTCAGAGCGGCAACCTAGATTGCTCATTCACATGGTACTTCTTGGAGGTACACTTTAAGCACGTGATGAGTATGGGAGTCGGGAGTTTGGAAGATATGACTAGACCTTAGTATAAGTGGGAGATTGATGGAGTAGTATACTTAATGTCTAGATTTGAGTATTCTGAACTCCTTGTACACTTTCATTTACCTATTAATAACGAACATTCATTTGCTTTTAATTATTGTTAATTAAATATATGCAAATTATAGTCCTGGATTTTATACGTTGTAGTTAGTATGGTGTTGCATGGGCACACAGAAGATCATACTATCGGTTACTCGTATTTAATCAAACAGTTGCTCACGACCTAGATGGACACGGACCAATCCATCGGTATAGTCGTTGTGTGAGAGAGAAAATAATTTATCTTAATTATTTTATCACACTTGTACACTTGGTGTATTGAGCGGATCGCTCGAGACTTATCAATTAGGATTGCTCTGTGATAATTGATTTAAGTCTCGGAGTATTTTATTCTTAATCCCTGAAACAATTGCGGGTGTGTATATTTAATATTAGTGACTTTGATTTTCCAAAGGAATTAACCGATTTAATTATTGGGTTAATTACCGGTTAAGTTGGGTCACTATATTTTATATATTGCATGCCGTGAATTCTTGAAGAGACAGTGTATCCCGGAAGGGTTGATAATATCCCCGAGATGAGCTCATAAGGATTTATTATGTAAACCTCGCGAGTGGATTTGTTCCGCATAATAAATAAGGTTGAGTGGTACTAGTCTCGGATATAAGAGATGAATAAATTTATTAAGCAATAAATAAATTTAATTCATGGATATTTAAATCTTAAATACACGGAATAAATAATACTAACCGGAGAAATATTATTCGATATAATATGGGTAAATATTGGGAGTGCAATTTTATTTATATAGTGGAAAATAAATAAAATTAATATTGATAAGGATTAATGGACTTGAGCATTGGGCTCAATTTAATCTTCAATATTAGAAGCCCAATATTCCACCTACTTTAGATCCCCTACGTAGCCTATAAAAGCACTACATGGCCTTCATAAAGAACAAGACAAGAATATCATTATTTGATAGTTCTAGAGAGTTGAAGGAGATCCATAGGAGTTCGATAGATCGTCGCCCACCCGACGTTCGAACGGAGTGCAAGGAATACGTGGGAAGATTCAAAGGTGTTTGATTTCGTTTCTCCGAACAACGAATCGAAGGTATAATATCTAAACCCTCTCGATATTATTTCGATTTTGATTTATTGAAAATACCGTAGAACGAAGATCCGGAAAAGTCGAACCCGGATTAGAAGAACGATCACGCGGTGGTGGCGTAGCCACCGGACCGCGGGATCGCCCGCTAGGGTTTGGCGGGGCGCGGAGGAGGCGACCCTCGGCTGGGCCGAGGGCGCGCGATCGATCACAAGGATCGATCGCTGGGACGGGCTGGTGCCGTCCCATCCCCACCTCGATGGTGGGGTGATGGAGTTATATTCTAAATGTCTAGTTTAGTGACAATATGGAACTCCTTATCTGTGTTTTACATTATCTAATAATCAAACTGTCGGCATTTTTAGTCTATCTTATACTTGAATGCAATAGTCCTAGATATATACGTTGTAGACAGTATGGCGTGAGGAGACACGCGGAAGATCATACTGTCGGTTACTCGTATATTATCGAACAGAGGCTCACGACTTAGATGGACAGGGACAATCCATCGGTACGTCGTAGTGTGACTGGGTAATAGTTGGTCTTGACTATTATGTTACACTAGTACACTTGGTGTATTGAGCAGGACCACGGGAGGGCGTTCGATTTATACTAATCGACGTAATCGAACTAGACCTCAGATATTACGGATAAACGAATTCCTAATCCCTATATAATTATAGGTGCGTTTGTCCAATTCTCGGTTCTTTAACTTGCCAATGAGTGAGACTAATTGATTAGTCGAGATACTCGGTAAATTGGGAATCGGAATTGTACACACGGCATGCTATAGATTATAGACAGGAAACCGTGTCCCGTTTATCGGGTTGATGACGTCCCCGAGATGAGCTCATAAAGTTTATCATGTAAACCCTGCAGGTGGATTTGTTCCACATGATAATAAGGATGAGTGGTACTAGTCTCGGATAATAAGAAACGAATTAATTTAATTATTAGTAATTAAATAAATTCGTGGACGTTCGATATCTTAAACACGGGGAAGGTCGTTTATGTAATTTCGGCGGAATTATTATTGTTGAAATAATATTAAATAAATTTCGGGAATTCAATTATTATTATTTAGTAGAATTAATAATAATTAAAAATGTAATTAATTAAGGATTTCTTTTTAAGGACTCCGAGTTAATTAATATTGCATTTTAGCCTTGAATTTATTTACCTAAGAGGTCCCTAGTGTAACTCTATTTAAACCCCCCCCTTGCCCTCTCCTAAACCTAACATTCGCCGCATTTATTTTTGCAGCAGAAATTAATTGCGTTAACGCAAATATAATTTCTTCTGTAAAAATTAATAAAGCTTTGCGCAATTATTTTACACAGAAAAGTAAAAAGGATATTGCGGTGGTTTTTCAGAGAAGCAGAAAAGGGAGACCCAACGGATCGTTGCCCACACAGCGGTTGGAGTCAAGGGCAGAGTCATACACTAGCAATCGCTAAGGTCTCAACAATCGACCGAGAGGTATGAGATCGATCTTCTATTCCGCATATTCATTCGATCTTTATTCTCGTTGATCATACATGAACGTAGATCGGGTTCCGGGGTCGTGGATCGTATTCCTCGACTACTGGGGGTTCTAGGACCTCCGGAATGGTAGTCGGATGAGGAAAAACGACCCGGAAACGAGCCCGGAACAGCAACGTCGAGTTGCTGTTCGCGTAAAAAACGGCGGTCGCCAAAGGGCAAACGGCGGTCGCCGTTTGCAGTTCCTTTCAGCGACCGCTGGACTGCTTTCGGCGGTCGCCGAATCGATGCAGTCCAGTTCCGTTTCGTGCGGTTGTCTTTCGGGGCGATGGCTGGGCATGATTCGGGATAAGGGCTGTTAAGCGAACGAAGTAGTGACTTCGGAGGTCGACTGGGATGGTTCGGATGTTCGAGCAATCGAACGAACTCATCCCGGGTAGTCGATTTCCAACAATTGGTATCAGAGCCGGTTTGTGCGTTCTTGTATTGTTTGCGAGTTTTGTTTTGCAGGATAACCCGATTATTATGGTCATATGTTTATGTACTGTTTATTGTGGTTTGTTAAACTCTCGGGTTTGTCGAGATTTTTGGTTTTGACGTTGCTTGTTTGTAATAGTTTAAAACGACGGGTTGAGTCGTTTAGGGTTTTTCGTTTTTTCGTTTTATCCGGGTGTATAGGATCGATCATTCCTGTATAGGATCGATGCCGGAAGTAGTTAGTTTACATATGTAATGTTGCTGCTGCTTGGTGATTCGAGACGAGATCGAGGGCCGGACGAACGAGGGTCGAGAAGTCGAACCCGCGGCTGCTGAAGGGCAAACGGCGGTCGCCGTTTTTCAAACGGCGGTCGCCGTTTCGGTGTTTTCTTGGCAGCAGCTTGCGGGGGTTCGACGGACATCACGGATCGCTTGTCGAGGGCCCGGGATGATACTCCAGTGGGAGGAGTTCGTCTCTTGGTCCTTAGACGAGTCGGTGGTGGATCGAGACCTAGACGAGCAACGAGACGAAGATCCGAGGAGACGTGCATCGAAGATTTTAAAGGCCATAATAATCGGGCCACGTTAATTGCTTTTTGTGTGTTTAACGTGTTTTATTATGCTTTAATTTCTATATGCATGTGCTTGAATATCCCTATATCGTAAAATACTAAGTGGGAGAGGGATTGGAAACAATCCCGCGGTCTCCATTCTCTGTTTCGAGAGTGATGTGTATTGACTTACGAGTTGGCTTTAGTGTCATCCTCCCTATCGGATAAAGTCGATACACGGAAATCACTTTGATCGAAATTCGAATTCAATTCCATTTATAGAATTGAACACTTAAGTTTTTCAAAGCAATGCCTAATCTGTCTTTCAAAGACTAATTTCAACTCGACTCATTCTCACCCCGGGGAGTGGAATGGAGCCAAAGCGCTTGGTTATGTCGATGACACAGATTAGAGACATTCGAGTCATTTGATGACTAGATCGATTGTCTGGTTGGCTCCCTCACTTTGTGAGAGATAGGGCTCAATTGCATGATTGATCGCTGGTTAGAAACTTAGAGTTTCACTTACGAGATATCAAGCTTTGATTAACGAAATTGTGAAATTTATTAAATGGAATTCAATTAACAAAGTTGTTTGTTTAGTAAACGTCCACACTATCGTGGCTTACTAGACGGAAACGGAACTTTGGGTTAATTGAGGCTCGACAGTTATAGGAAATCGTAAAGGGACCGCATGTCAACGTAAACGTCCACACTAACGTGGCTTGCGGTGGGCGTGTAGTTTCCAAGCGGTTAACTTAGTACTGGGAAATGGTATACACTTAGGTACGCTTTACAGTATCCTCCCCATCGGAGTCACTGCTGTAATGATGTACGACCGAAGTAAAAGTCCAGTTATAAAATCATTTGGACTAGTATACGTCCACATGAACGTGGCATGCTAGTCTGATGGGATTTTAGGATTGATTGGTAGATTTAATGATATTAATTAAGGGAGTTAATATCGAATTAAATTTGACAGTTTGATTTGTCTCTTTTATAGATATGGCACTCAACCCGCTATCCATGATACTAAAAGAGAACAAACTCACTGGTCCGAACTATATTGACTGGAAACGAAACTTGGACATTGTCCTGACTGCTGAGGAGTACAAATATGTACTCCATGAGGATTGTCCTGATGAACCTATTGACACCTCCACTCCTGAGGAAAAGGAAGCTCATCGGAAGTGGGTCAAGGCTAATCAGATGGCGCGGTGCTACATTTTGGCTTCTATGTCAAATGTGCTGCAACATCAGCATGAAGCCATGACCACTGCCTATGATATGATGCTTAACCTCAAGGAGATGTTTGGTAGTCAGGATAGGGCAGCCAGGCAAGATGCCATGAGGCAACTCATGACGGCCACTATGTCCGAAGGAACGCCCGTGAGGGATCACGTTCTTAGGATGATAGGCTATCTGAATGAGATAGAGATTATGGGAGGATCTATCGATGGGGTAACCCAGATCGATATAGTACTCCAGTCTCTGCCTAAGAGTTTTGAGCAGTTCCGCCTGAACTATAACATGAACAAGAGGTTATATACGTTGGCGGAACTCCTGACTGAACTCCAGGCGGCAGAGGGAATCTTTAAGAAGTCTCAGGCACTTGTGGCTGTGAAACTTCCTGGCCCTCCGGGGACTAAGAGGAAGAAGAAGCAAGGACGGAAACCAGTGGACCCAGCAATGGTGGACCACGGAATGGAGTGAACAAGCCCAAGGGCAAGTCTTTCCGTTGCAAGCAGTCTGGACATTGGAAGTCTAATTGTCCTCTCAGACAAGGAGGTATGAACTTTTCCTTAGTCACTGAAACATGTTTAGCGGTGTTATCCACCGGTACCTGGTGTGTGGATACGGGAGCCACTGATCATGTCTGCAATTCTTTGCAGGGGTTCCAGGAAACCCGGCGGCTTAGAGAGGGAGAGATCACCATCTACATGGGCAATGCTACGAAAGTGGCGGCAGTTGCAGTGGGAGATGTTCATTTATCTTTTAATAATAAAGTTTTAGTATTGAATGATTGTCTTTATGTACCGAACTTTAGAAAGAACCTTGTTTCGGTTTCTAAGTTGGTTTTGAATAAATATTCTGTTTCTTTTGATAGTTCTGTTATTATCAAAAAGAATGGTGAGTATATCTGTTCTGGTACATTGATAGGCAACTTATATATACTTAATCCTGATTATTCCACGATGCAACGAGTAGAGTCAAATAACACATCTAGTACCAATAAGAGAAAGGAGCCTTCTAGGATGAATCAAAAGTACTTATGGCATCTTAGGCTAGGTCATATTAACTTGGGCAAGATTCAAAGGTTGATAACTGATGGAATACTCAGTGGTGTGAAAGATGAGGACTTTCCAACCTGCGAATCATGCCTGGAAGGAAAAATGACCAAGAGACCCTTTAGTGATAAAGGGTATAGATCCAAGGAAGTACTAGAGTTGATTCACTCTGATTTGTGCGGGCCTTTATCTGTCCAAGCGAGAGGAGGTTATGAATATTTCGTAACCTTCACTGATGATTACTCAAGGTATGGTTTTATATACCTGATGCGCCGCAAGAGCGAGTGCTTTGACAAGTTCAAGGAGTACAAAGCTCTTGTGGAGAACCTTCATGGTAAAACCATAAAGACTCTACGATCTGATCGTGGAGGAGAGTACCTCTCGGGAGAGTTTAAGGCGTACTTATTAGAGAATGGGATTGATTCCCAGATGACTGCACCATACACGCCCCAGCAGAATGGTGTAGCAGAAAGAAGGAATAGGACTCTTATGGAAATGGTAAGATCTATGATGAGTTATTCAGAACTACCAGTTTCGTTCTGGGGATATGCCTTGGAAACAGCGGCGTATATCCTGAACTTAGTTCCTTCTAAATCAGTCCCTAAGACGCCCTCGGAATTGTGGACCGGGCGAAAGCCAAATTTGAAACACATTCGGGTCTGGGGTTGTCCAGCACATGTGCTGAAGCATGGGGCTGATAAGTTGGAATCTCGTTCAGATATTCGGTTGTTTATAGGATATCCTAGAGGAACGAAAGGTGGTCTATTTTATAGTCCTAAGGACCAGAAGATCGTTGTTAGCACCAACGCTCGGTTCTTGGAAAAGGATTATATAATGGACCACAAGCCCAAGAGTGAGATAATACTAAACGAACTGAGAGGGGACGATCAAGGCTTAGATCCAACCGAACCGAGTGATACGCCACCACAGTCTGCACCTGTAGTTACTGAGGTTACACCGGAGCCTCGTCGTAGTGGGAGGGTTGTTCGACAACCCGATAGGTTCATGTTTATAGGTGAGTCTTCGGACTTGTTACCTAGAGAACATGAAGCCGATCCCTGGACCTATGGCGAGGCGCTTAAAGATCGAGATGCTCAGTCTTGGCAAAAGGCGATGAAATCTGAGATTGAATCAATGGATTCAAATCAGGTCTGGAATCTTGTAGCACCGCCCAAAGGTGTAAAAGCCATTGGTTGCAAGTGGGTGTACAAGAGAAAAAGAGGGTCTGACGGGAAGGTTGAAACCTTCAAGGCTAGGCTTGTTGCGAAAGGGTATACTCAGAAAGAAGGGATCGATTATGAGGAAACCTTTTCGCCGGTAGCTATGCTAAAGTCGATCCGGATTCTTTTGTCTATAGCATCTTATATGGATTATGAGGTGTGGCAAATGGACGTCAAGACAGCATTCTTGAATGGGAATCTTGACGAGACCATTTACATGAGACAGCCAGAAGGTTTCATTAAGAAAGGCCAAGAGCATCTAGTGTGTAAGCTAAACCGATCCATTTATGGATTGAAGCAAGCTTCTAGATCTTGGAACATGCGGTTTGATGAGGTTATCCAGTCTTATGGATTCATTCAAAGCATGGACGAGTCGTGTGTATACCGGAGATGTGACGGAAACAGTGTGGCGTTTCTCGTGCTTTATGTAGACGACATCCTTCTAATTGGCAACAATGTGAAGATGTTGTCGGACATAAAGGGATGGTTGTCCAAGCAATTCGATATGAAAGACTTAGGACAAGTTGGGCATGTTCTCGGGATCAAAGTTATAAGGGATCGCCGGAAAAGAACATTAAGCTTGTCCCAGACTTCATATATTGATACGATTCTGACTCGTTTCAACATGCAGAATTCCAAGAGAGGTGCTCAACCTTTCTGCCATGGAATTCATCTATCTAAAGACATGTGTCCCAAAACACAAAAGGAGATAGATTACATGAAGAAGGTTCCTTATGCTTCGGCAGTAGGAAGTCTAATGTATGCCATGTTGTGCACGAGACCTGATATCTGCTATGCCGTGGGCATGGTAGCTAGATATCAGAGTAACCCTGGACAGGGTCACTGGACTGCTGTAAAGAACATTCTTAAGTACCTGCGAAGGACTAGGAATTATGTTCTGAGTTACAAAGCGTCCGAGTTGATTCCTATTGGTTACACAGACTCGGATTTCCAATCTGATAAGGATCAGCGAAAGTCTACATCAGGCTATGTGTTCACATTGGGTGGTGGAGCAGTCTCATGGAAGAGTGTTAAGCAGTAATGCATTTCGGACTCTACCATGGAAGCCGAATATGTAGCAGCCTCTGAGGCAGCTAAAGAATCGGTGTGGCTCAGGAACTTCCTTATGGACTTGGATGTGGTTCCTAAAATGCCTAGAGCTATCACAATTTATTGTGACAATAGCGGTGCAGTGGCTAATGCAAAGGAACCACGAGCCCACAATGCGAGTAAACACATAGATCGCAAGTACCACCTGATTAGAGACATCGTCAGGAGAGGCGATGCGGTTGTCACCAAGATTGCATCAGCGGATAACCTGGCAGACCCCTTTACGAAGGCACTTCCAGCGGAAGCGTTCAAGAGACACGTGAAGGGGATGGGTATCGGATGTATGGTAGAGGGCAACTAGAGATTTAGTATAAGTGGGAGATTGATGGAGTTATATTCTAAATGTCTAGTTTAGTGACAATATGGAACTCCTTATCTGTGTTTTACATTATCTAATAATCAAACTGTCGGCATTTTTAGTCTATCTTATACTTGAATGCAATAGTCCTAGATATATACGTTGTAGACAGTATGGCGTGAGGAGACACGCGGAAGATCATACTGTCGGTTACTCGTATATTATCGAACAGAGGCTCACGACTTAGATGGACAGGGACAATCCATCTGTACGTCGTAGTGTGACTGGGTAATAGTTGGTCTTGACTATTATGTTACACTAGTACACCTTGTGTATTGAGCAGGACCACGGGAGGGCGTTCGATTTATACTAATCGACGTAATCGAACTAGACCTCAGATATTACGGATAAACGAATTCCTAATCCCTATATAATTATAGGTGCGTTTGTCCAATTCTCGGTTCTTTAACTTGCCAATGAGTGAGACTAATTGATTAGTCGAGATACTCGGTAAATTGGGAATCGGAATTGTACACACGGCATGCTATAGATTATAGACAGGAAACCGTGTCCCGTTTATCGGGTTGATGACGTCCCCGAGATGAGCTCATAAAGTTTATCATGTAAACCCTGCAGGTGGATTTGTTCCACATGATAATAAGGATGAGTGGTACTAGTCTCGGATAATAAGAAACGAATTAATTTAATTATTAGTAATTAAATAAATTCGTGGACGTTCGATATCTTAAACACGGGGAAGGTCGTTTATGTAATTTCGGCGGAATTATTATTGTTGAAATAATATTAAATAAATTTCGGGAATTCAATTATTATTATTTAGTGGAATTAATAATAATTAAAAATGTAATTAATTAAGGATTTCTTTTTAAGGACTCCGAGTTAATTAATATTGCATTTTAGCCTTGAATTTATTTACCTAAGAGGTCCCTAGTGTAACTCTATTTAAACCCCCCCCTTGCCCTCTCCTAAACCTAACATTCGCCGCATTTATTTTTGCAGCAGAAATTAATTGCGTTAACGCAAATATAATTTCTTCTGTAAAAATTAATAAAGCTTTGCGCAATTATTTTACACAGAAAAGTAAAAAGGATATTGCGGTGGTTTTTCAGAGAAGCAGAAAAGGGAGACCCAACGGATCGTTGCCCACACAGCGGTTGGAGTCAAGGGCAGAGTCATACACTAGCAATCGCTAAGGTCTCAACAATCGACCGAGAGGTATGAGATCGATCTTCTATTCCGCATATTCATTCGATCTTTATTCTCGTTGATCATACATGAACGTAGATCGGGTTCCGGGGTCGTGGATCGTATTCCTCGACTACTGGGGGTTCTAGGACCTCCGGAATGGTAGTCGGATGAGGAAAAACGACTCGGAAACGAGCCCGGAACAGCAACGTCGAGTTGCTGTTCGCGTAAAAAACGGCGGTCGCCAAAGGGCAAACGGCGGTCGCCGTTTGCAGTTCCTTTCAGCGACCGCTGGATTGCTTTCGGCGGTCGCCGAATCGATGCAGTCCAGTTCCGTTTCGTGCGGTTGTCTTTCGGGGCGATGGCTGGGCATGATTCGGGATAAGGGCTGTTAAGCGAACGAAGTAGTGACTTCGGAGGTCGACTGGGATGGTTCGGATGTTCGAGCAATCGAACGAACGCATCCCGGGTAGTCGATTTCCAACATGGGGGAACCTCCAGGCAGCGGCGAGTCGCCGGACTCGCCGCGGGGGCTGCCGGTGCAGCCCCACCCGATCGCGTGGGACGCGATCGTTCGATCGCGTGAACCCCGGCTCGCCAACGGCGAGCCAACGGTTGGCCGAGCGGTTAACCGTATTCCGTTATATAACGGTTTATTTCGTTAATTAATGAAACCTATAATAATGGCAAATACTATATCTGCTCCCAATGTTGAATCATAGATATAGTCCTGTACGGTTACACATGTTGTATGAATTCGGTTTTGTGGAAACCGAGAGATAATTCTGTTAACGCAACGTAACTGGTCAAACTCAGTTCCTAGTCGATGGGTTACGCCAATAACAAGGATACCCGGCCTTTCCCCCTTGAGACTAGCACTTAGTGTATGTGGGCTAATCTCGAGCCTCGGTGTTGGGACATCGACATACTTGAGTGGGTGCTCACTGTTGATGAGTTCACTGAACCCCCTCTCCCTGGAATCTCTAAGTGGTTATCACTGATCGAGTAGAGAATTCCATAATATAGTTGTACACAATTAATCCTTAAGACCCAGACATTACCGTGACTTCATCAGAGGACTAGCTGTATCGTGACGTGTCTCTGATTCCCTGGAAAGGGAGTAAGTCGAAAAAGGAGACAATATTCGTGCAGTTCGAAATCTGATGTGAAGTCTGTGCATGGTAGTAGGGGATCTGATCGCTTGATATAGATCATGGATGTCCTGTGTGTTCTGATGGTTCGTAGTCCCGGAATCTCTGGCCAGAGTTGAATAGTGAGGTGATTAGAGAAATGTGTTTCTCTGAATCAATCACGACTGGATTTTACGAAACCTAGAACGTACGCACAGTTATCAAACTCAACAAGAGATCTCGATTAACCAATATCTCTAGTTTGATCGGGACATATGTATCGGAGGGATCGTACTGTACGCTAACTATATTACAAGGTTCTTGCAGGCACTTCATTAGTATCTAGGGAATTAGTGAAGCGTGGCTGCTAGACGCTCGTCACTGATTCGTTGGGCACCGACTTGTTCGGAGATTAAATAATATGATTATTAATCTAAAACTCTTGGGAGTAGTTGAAATAAGAACAATATGTTGTTCGAATCACAATATGTTGTGAGCCCACGGCTAGTTATACACCTGAACCATTGAGGGTCACATTCTCGTGTAAACCGATCCTTGAATACGATCATGTATTAATTAACTGTTAATTAAGTACATATAGTCGGAGGTCAATATGATTGAATCCGAGATTCATAATTGTGATTATGAGTTGGAAATAATAATGAGCTAAAGAAAACGGACACGATGGTGTACACTTTCTATTTTGGGAAATTTCCCGATTTAGCAGTACCCCTGAAATGGGCTTTCCGATTTTGTGAAATTGGAAAATTTTATTTTTATCTCATATTGATGAGAAAATTAAAACGAGAAAGAAAATATAATCGTTATATTTTTCGGAGATGAAATTGATTGTCAATTTTGGAGAAACGTAATGACGGCTAATGTATTGGGCCGGCTAGGGTTAATGGATCCGATCCATTAGGGTTTGAGCCCAACAAGCTCCTTTCTTCACCTATAAAAGGAGCTCCATAGGCATGAGAATAAACACACCAAAGTGAAGAGCTCAAAACCCTAGCCTCACTTTCTCTCCTCTCCTCTCTCCCTCTCGTCCGCCCCCTCGGCTCCTCCCTCGGAGGACCGCCGACAACCGGAGCCGCCGCCCGCCGCCGCCTAGTGCCGCCGCCGGCAGCCGCCTCCCCTCGCCGGAATCCGATTCCGGCACCGTTTTTCCGGCCCGTTTTTCCCGTCGTATTCTCCCTTACGTGTTTCTAGTGCAATACGTAAGTTGGATTACCTATACGAGGTGAAACCTGATTAGACGAGAGACGCCGAAGGAACGCCCGAGCACAGCCCGAGTCGCGCCCGTGCGCTCCAGCCGTGACACACGAGTCCAGCCGAGAGCCCCGCCACTCGCTCGGCTCTCCCCGCACACGACCCGTGCCGTCCCCGCGTCGCATCCGCGCGACTTCCGACGAACCTCGTTTCGTCCGATGAATCCCTGAGGTACTTACGATTAAATTTAGATTTAATTGTTTGCGTTAAATGTTTGCGCTATGGGATTTTTAATTGATAAAGAAAAATTAATTGTGATTAATTTAAATGTCAATTAAATTCAAATTGATTCGAATTAAATAATATGATTATCTTAATTGTCAATTTGACGCAAACTGATTATGTGCACATGTTTACGTAATTAATTATATATGTGTAATTAATTAATTTGATTAATTTAATTGCACAATTCAAGTTGATTAGAATTAAATAATATGATTAGGTTAATTGTCAATCTGATGCAAATTAATTATGTGCGGATGTTTACATAAACTCAACTCAAGTTGATTAGAATTAAATAATAAGATTATGTTAATTGTCAATTTGACGCAAATTAATTATGTTTACGTAATTAATTGTAATATATTAATATGATTAATATAATTGCGCTACAAGTAATATATTAATATGATTAATATAGTTGCGCTAGAAGTAATTAATTTATATGATAAATATAATTGCGCTAGATTTAAATTTGTGTAGTATGGGATGCATGAATTAAATATTTAATTATTTGATAATTAAATTAAATGGTGAATTATTGATTCTAATAGATTTGAATTAAATCAATTAATGCATGTAATATTGAAAATATGATTTTCAATAAAATAAAATAAATATAATGTAAAATGTTTACATTAATGAAAAACGGTTTTTCATAAAATTTTTGTTTTCCGCTGCGTATACATGCACGATCCCCAACATCGGCTGGGGGCGGGCTGCGTGCCTTCGGGTGCGTGGTCTCCAAAGGCCGGACTCCGGCGGATGAGTCGGCGTTCATGTGATCTCCGGCGATGGGTTTTTCATCGGGCTATGATTTTCGCAAATTTTAATAGCCCGGGATATCGAATTCCAACATCCCGAGATGAGTTCATAAGAAATTATTGTGTAAACCTCATGAGTGGATTCGTTCCGCACAATAATTAAGGTTGAATGGTAATAGTCTCAGATTCAAGAGATGAATAAATTAATTAGCAATAAATTAATTTTATTCATGGATATTTAAATCTTAAATACACGGAATAAATAATACTACCGGAGAAATATTATTTGATATAATATGGTTTAATATTGGGAGTGCAATTAATTTATATAGTGGAAAATAAATTAATTAATATTAATGGGAGATTAATAGATTTGGGCTTGGGCTCAATTTAATCATTAATATTGGAAGCCCAATATTCCACCTCCTTTAGATCCCCTACGTAGCCTATAAAAGCACTACATGGTCTTCACTTTTTCATAAGACAAGAATATCAATACTTGATAGTTCTAGAGAGTTGAAGAGGATCCATAAGCTTGGAGGATCGTCGCCCACCCGACGTTCAAGCTAGTGCAAGGAATACGTGGGAAGATCGTAAGGTCATCAATTGAATTCGTTTCTCCGCACAACGAATCAAAAGGTAAAATCATAAACTCGCTTCTATGATTTTATGTGAATTGATTGTGATACATACATGAACGCAAGATCCGGGAAAAACGTATGAACTTCGGGGACGGGGATTCGAGATCCCCGGCGAAGATCAAGACGAACCCTCGGCTGGGAGCCGAGGGGGTGGCGGTCGAGCCCTAGGGCTTCGACCTCTGGGAGCGGCTACGCGAGGGGAGCCCCGGCTGGACGCCGGGGCAAGCGATCGACCTAGGGTCGATCGCTGGGGGCCGTCGCGGCTTCGCGCCGCGGCTGGTGGCCCCCCTCCCGTCGGTAGTGGCGGTGAGTCCGGCGGTGAGTCGCCGGACTCACCTCCGGGGGCTGCTAGGCAGCCCCACGCGATCGAACGCGATCGCGAGCCCCACGGTGGGGCTCGGCTAGGGTTTCGGCCGCGGGTTTATCCCGCGGCGATTCTCCGGTTGAGCTCCGGATACCGTAGTGCTCGTGATCGGTTTCCGGCGATGGGATTTCGGTCGGGGTTATCGGTTCCGCATTTTTTGATACCCCGGGATATCGATTCCCAACAATTGGTATCAGAGCGTTTGGTTTCGTGTTCATGTATGTGTTCAATTATCGTTCTACCTTGCAGGGATTCCGATTATCATGGTTAATTAATTGATTAATTGTTTAATTAATTGTTATTTAATTTTACCATGATTATTAAACTCTCAGACATGTCGAGATTCGTTTTCTGTGGATGAATGCTTGTAATAGTAAAAATTCGGGGGTTGACCGAATTTAGATTTATTATTATTGTTCTATGTTTTCCGGAAAGTGTATAGGGTCGATTTCATGTATAGAATCGATACCGGAATTGTAAATTTATTTCTTGTAATTTATTTACGTTGGATCGATGCCGAGACGACCGCCGGAGAACTCATGTGACGAAGGAGATGATGAGAGGGAGAACTAGGGCTCGGGATCGATCTTGTGATCGATCCCATGGTGATCGACCGCGGGGGGGCTGTCCGCGGTGGACCTCGGCCACGCCGGCCACCGATGGTGGTGGCGCGTGGGCTGGGGACGGCGGCGGTGATGCTCCCGGCCGGCGATCAAGGTGGGGGGGCGCGGGGTCCTCGTGATCTCGTGCTACTCCTACCTAGATTCACTTTCCTAATTAATTCGGTTTTCCTATTTTGAGTATTCCTATTTTTGGGAACTCTCATGGAGATAGGAAAAGAATTAATTAATATTATTTATTTCTTTATTCTATTATGGAAGTCTTCTAGAATATTCCAAGTCCTACTTGGAATAGGAATCTAGAGATTTAATAGAATTAGATGGGAAAATAATTAATTAATAAATTGATTTATTTCCTATTTGATTATTCCTATTTTATGGGAATTTTCATGGACATGGAAATTAATTAATTTAAGAAAGTAGAAGAGTCCTAATTTATTTTATTTCCTTATTCTATTATAGAAGTCTTCTAGAATATTCCAAGTTTTACTTGGATAGATTATTCTAGAGATTTAATAGAATTAGATAGGAAAATAAATAAATAAAAATATTAATAATATTTAATTTTATTTTTAATTTATTCGATTGACTTAATTTTCGAATTGAGTATCTTTTGGATTTATTAAAAATAAATAGATTTAAATATTGGAATTAATATTCTCGTCACATGGAGCATTCAAGAACGAAGACTGAAGACTAGAAGACGCATACGGAGATGGAATAAAGCCATGATAGTCGGAAAATAATTTTCTAGCATTATTTTGACTATGTGATATGTGCTTTATTACTTGTATGCATGCTTATGTGTTTAATTATGCATTAGATAGCGTATCCCTTTGTTATAAAAAGCTAAGTGGGAGAGGGGATGGAAACATTCCCATGGTCTCCATTACTGTTCTCTTGGTGACATTTATGAGCTTTCGAAGTTCATATAGATGTGTCATTGGAGGAGAATTCTTGTAATTCCTTTTACAAGAAACATTGATTAAGTTTATCAAACAATGCCTAATTTGTCTTTTTGAAACTGACTTCAAGTCGACTCATTCTCACCCCGGGGAGTGGAATGGATCCAAAGCCACTTGGTCATGTGGATGACACAAATTAGAGACATTCGTACCATTCTTTTGAAGATGGATCGTTTGTCTGCTCGGCTCCCTCATCTAATGAGAGATAGGGTTGTTCGCATGGTGAATCACTGGTTAGAAACTTCGAGTTTCACTTATGGTTCTCCGCGTCTTGATTTACAAAATCGAATGTTTCAAGTAATTGGATGTCAATTGTAAAAGTCTTTTGGTGTAGTAAACGTCCACACTATCGTGGCTTGCTGCATTGAATGTGATTTTGGAACGATTGATGTAGACAGTTATAGGAGGGAGTGAAGGAAACGTAGGTTAACGTAAACGTCCACACTATCGTGGCTTGCGGTAACATGCGAATCTTAAACAAACTTCTTCTTAGTACTGAGTAATGGTTTACACTTAGGTACGCTCTATAGTATTCTTCCCATCGAAGTAACGCTATAGTGATGTACGACCGAAGCAAATCTAATTACGAAATCATTTGGATAGGTAAACGTCCACACTATCGTGGCTTGCCATATCTGGTGGGATTTTAGATGTAATTAGTAATTTAATGATATTATTTTAGGGAGATAATATCGGATATTAAATTGATTGTTTGTTTAAATGTGCTTATAGGTTTAGAGAATAGCTATGAACCCACTTTCTGTGATACTCAAGGAATTCAACGCACTAGTTCCATACTGTGTTGGATGGAATAAAGAGTTAGACATTTCCCAGACTGTTGCTGAGTACAAGTTAGTACTCAGTGAACTTTGTCCTCCTGAACCAACACGTGTCTCAACTATTGAGGAAACAGCTGATTCTGATAAGTGGAACAGTGCTTTTGCATTAACCACCAATCATGATATCATGCTGAAACTCAAGCTTATGTTTAGAGACAACGAGAAGGTTAGAAAAGAGGCGATGAGGATACTCATAAGGGTCAGTCGCTTCGAGGAAACGCTTGAACACGTTTTCGAGATGTTGGACCTTTTGGATGAGTTGAGACAATCGCAAGCTCTTATGGCCAAAGCCAAAGGTTTCGAACCTAAGGGCATAGACCAAGGAATGGAGAAGCAGACAAAGAAGCCCTGTAGTCCTGCACTTGGACCACGGAATAGGGTGAGAAAGCCTTCGAGCAGTCATTCTCAAAGAAAGCTTTCTGGGGACTGGAAGTCTATATTTTCTCCTCGAGGAGGTATGAGATTCTCTCCTTAGTCTTTAAAACATAGTCAGCTGTGTTATCTACCAGAAACCTGGTTGGTAGATATGGATCCACTGACGGTATGTATGCATTTAAAATGCAGGGACACCAGGAAACCCAAAGACTTGGAAATGGAGGAATAGTCAAGGCAAAGCTGTAGAGGAGGCAGCTGTTGCAGTGGAAGACATTTATCTGCTTTAGTAGTTAAATAGGATTTCATTTCAAGTTTATTGCATTATGTACCCTTTACATTAGAAAGAACTTTTGTTCTGGATTTCTATTATTTATGAATGGATATTTTATTTCTTTAATCATGGTGATGATTTTGATAAGAAATAATGGGTATTATCTATTCTGGTACATTAGATAGCAATAATATAAATGATGAATCCTTAGTCTACCACGATGCAACAAACCGTTCTATAAATTGTTTTACTTGTTAAATATATTTCTTTATTAAATCATTATACTTGTGAATTCTTAAACTTAGTAGTATTTATTCAAATGAGATTCAAAAGGTCGAAATTGATTTGATCAATTATAGTTGAAGGAATGGACCTTCCGACCTAAGAATCGAATTTGGAACATAATACAACTAAGCATACCTTTCGGTAAAGGATAGAATTCGGACAAGTATTGAGAATGATCAATGGTATATGCAGACATATGTGTAATTAGAAAGGTATGAGTAGTTCTTTTAAGAATACTCGAAAAATGGATTAGAATGCTTGATGTGCCATAAAAGCAAAGTGTTTTAGTCACAAAGCAATTATGGGGAACCTTCTAAGTATATCCATTGGAAGCCTACGACTAAAATCGCGGAGGCTATCACCTATCTGAATAACACATAGCATAATCAAAGATTGAGATTAAGTCTCAAATGACTGCACCATACACTTACGTGTAGAGATGGTGAGTCAATAAGAAATAGAATTCTAATAGTAAAAGAACAAGTTGTTCGGAACTACCTATGTTCTATGGATATTTCTAGAGACAACGGCACATTCAATGTGGTTGTGGGATATCCTAGATGAACAAGATATTGTGTGTTCTATAGTACTATGAACCAGAAGGACTTTCGTCCGGTTCTTAGAGGAATACTATTAGATGAACAACAAAGCCCTAACTGACGTGATACCTTGGAATGAGAAAAAGGACAAAGACTAGGAACCAGCCAAACCGAGTAGAAGTACACCACACACTGCACCTACTGTTATTACTGTTATACACCGGGACGCCATTGCAGTGGGAGGTTGTTAAGACAACCGGAGATGTTCATAAGACTAGAAGAGTTTTGAACTCTGGATCTGGTAAAGATGAAATCGATCCCTAGCTCTGCATAAGGGCAGTACTAGATCTAAATGTGCCTGCTTAGAAAAACAATAAGGATTATTGTTAAGAGGCAAGATCATTTAGAGTACAAGCTTAGTAAATCCATTTATGGATTGAAACAAAGATATAAATCGTGGAACTTGCGAATTGATGGGATAGTCCATTTAATGGATTCATCAAAGGGCATAGACGAAAGGTGTATTGGAGACGTAATAGAAACAAGGTGGTGTTTCTCGGAGATTATGTAGATAACATTTTATCATTTGCAACAATGTAAAGGTATTGTCAGACATAAGATGATGGTTGTCTAAATGAATCGAGATATAAGATTGAGTAGAAGTTAGAGCATGTTCTTGAGATCTTTCGATCTAAGGATAAGAACATTGTACTTCTCCTAGATATCTTATACGATTATGGTTTGTTTTAAACATGCATACTTCTGAGAAAGGTTATTGCCTTTCAGAGACAGAATATACATCTATCTAAAGGGTATGTGTTTCAAACACATGAAGGAGATAGATGAGGACAAAGCAGTTTCCTACACTTCAAGTGTGGAAAGCTTTATAGATGCAATGTTGTAAAACAAGAACCTGATATCAACTATGCGGTTTTCGTAGTGGGAGGATATCAAGGTAATCTAGACAAGAGATTTTCGAATGATGTAATAGTGCTTGCGAAGTACTGGATTACTAAGCAAGACGAAATCTTCTTTGATTACAAATTCTCAGATCTCAAATTAGAGAAGGACCAGTGTATGTCGATATCAGGCTATGTGTTCACTTTTAGAAAGAGGTGGAACCATGAAATGAAAGAGTGATAAGCAGGACGCTTCTCAGACTCTCTCATAACCGAATAAGCAGCCTCAGAGGCAGCGGAAGTTTTGGTTAAGTTCCGGGATAACCTCTTGACTTGGATATGACTCTCAGTTTACCAAAGGCTATTGGATAGCGGTGCACGGTAAACTGGAAGAAGTCATAAGTCAAAAGTGATGTTAACACATAGAGGAAGTACCACCTGATACGAGTCATCGTCGAGGGAGACGACGCAGTAGTCACCAAGATAACTTCAGAGCGGCAACCTAGAGTGCTCATTCACACAGTACTTCTTGGAAGTACAACTCTAAGCACGTGATGAGTATGGGAGTCGGGAGTTCGGAGGAAATGACTAGACCTTAGTACAAGTGGGAGATTGTTGGAGTTGTGTACTTAATGTCTAGATTTAAGTAACGGTAAACTCCCGGTCATAGCATTTAATCTATTAAATTAATAAACAATTGTTTGCATTTAATTATTGATAATTAAATATATGCAAAATTATAGTCCTGGATTATATACGTTGTAGTTAGTATGGTGTGCGACGCCACATAGAAGATCATACTATCGGTTACTCGTATTTAATCAAACAGTTGCTCACGACCTAGATGGACACGGACCAATCCATCGGTATAGTCGTTGTGTGAGAGAGAAAATAATTTGTCTTAATTATTTTATCACACTTGTACACTTGGTGTATTGGGCGGATCGCTTGAGATTTATCGATTAGGATTGCCGGCGATAATCGATTCAAGTCTCAGAGTATTTTATTCTTAATCCCCGATACTATTGCGGGTGTGTATATTTAATATATGTGACTTTGATTTTCCAAAGGAATTAACCGATTTAATTATTGGGTTAATTACCGGTTAAGTTGGGTCACTATATTTTATATATGGCATGCCGTGAATACTTGACGGGAAAGTGTATCCCGGAAGGGTTGATAATATCCCCGAGATGAGTTCATAAGGAATTATTGTGTAAACCTCATGAGTGGATTCGTTCCGCACAATAATTAAGGTTGAATGGTACTAGTCTCGGATTCAAGAGATGAATAAATTAATTAGCAATAAATTAATTTTATTCATGGATATTTAAATCTTAAATACACGGAATAAATAATACTACCGGAGAAATATTATTTGATATAATATGGTTTAATATTGGGAGTGCAATTAATTTATATAGTAGAAAATAAATTAATTAATATTAATGGGAGATTAATAGATTTGGGCTTGGGCTCAATTTAATCATTAATATTGGAAGCCCAATATTCCACCTCCTTTAGATCCCCTACGTAGCCTATAAAAGCACTACATGGTCTTCACTTTTTCATAAGACAAGAATATCAATACTTGATAGTTCTAGAGAGTTGAAGAGGATCCATAAGCTTGGAGGATCGTCGCCCACCCGACGTTCAAGCTAGTGCAAGGAATACGTGGGAAGATCGTAAGGTCACCAATTGAATTCGTTTCTCCGCACAACGAATCAAAAGGTAAAATCATAAACTCCCTTCTATGATTTTATGTGAATTGATTGTGATACATACATGAACGCACGATCCGGGAAAAACGTATGAACTTCGGGGACGGGGATTCGAGATCCCCGGCGAAGATCAAGACGAACCCTCGGCTGGGAGCCGAGGGGGTGGCGGTCGAGCCCTAGGGCTTCGACCGCCGGGAGCGGCTACGCGAAGGGAGCCCCGGCTGGACGCCGGGGCAAGCAATCGACCTAGGGTCGATCGCTGGGGGCCGTCGCGGCTTCGCGCCGCGGGTGGTGGCCCCCCTCCCGTCGGTAGTGGCGGTGAGTCCGGCGGTGAGTCGCCGGACTCACCGCCGGGGGCTGCTAGGCAGCCCCACGCGATCGAACGCGATCGCGAGCCCCACGGTGGGGCTCGGCTAGGGTTTCGGCCGCGGGTTTATCCCGCGGCGATTCTCCGGTTGAGCTCCGGATACCGTAGTGCTCGTGATCGGTTTCCGGCGATGGGATTTCGGTCGGGGTTATCGGTTCCGCATTTTTTGATACCCCGGGATATCGATTTCCAACAGTAATCGAACTAGACCTCAGATATTACGGATATACGAATTCCTAATCCCTATATAATTATAGGTGCGTGTGTCCAGTTCTCGGTTCTTTGACTTACTAGTGAGTGAGACTAATTGATTAGTCAATATTCTCGGTAAATTGGGAATCAGAATTGTACACACGGCATGCTATAGATTATAGACAGGAAACCGTGTCCCATTTATTGGGTTGATGATGTCCCCGAGATGAGCTCATAAAGTTTATCATGTAAACCCTGCAGGTGGATTCGTTCCACGTGATAATAAGGATGAGTGGTACTAGTCTCGGATAACAAGAAACGAGTTAATTTAATTATTAGTAATTAAAGTTAATTCGTGGACATACGATATCTAAAACACGGGGAAAGTCGTATATGTAATTCGGCGGAATTATTATTGTTGAAATAATATTAATTAATTATTGGGAATTCAATTATAATTTTATAGTGGAATTAATTATAATTAAAATTGTGGAATTTAATTAAGGTTTGCCTTTTAGGACGCCGAGTTAATTAAATTGCAATTTAGCCTAATAATTAATTTCCATAAGGTCCCTGGTGTAGCTCTATAAATACCTCACCCTTTTTTTTCTCTAAATCTAAGAAACGCCACTATTTTATTTTTGCGGAGAAAAATAAATTGTTTGCGCAATTATTCTTCTGTAAAAATAAATAGATTAGCGCTGTTATTATTTTTTCCTTAGAAATTAATTGCTAGCGCAATTATATTTATTTCTGAGACAGAAGATCAAAACCTTCTGCAGAAAATAAAAGCTTGCGCAATTAATTTTGCTCTGCTTAATTAATTCAGATTAGCGCAGTAATAATTCTGTAGAAGTAATTTTTCTTGCGCAAATATATTTCTGAGACAGTGGTGGGTTCAAGAGAGAAAGGAGAAGAGGAAGGTTCGGCGGATTGTTGCCCACTCAACGGCTGAACGTCGGGGATAGAGACATACACCGGAAGGCTTCGTGGTCTCAACAATTCGGCTTCTCTGAATCACGCAACAAAGGTATGAAATCGAAACCCTTATTCCGCATCATTTCGATTTGATCTCGTACGTAATCATACAACGAACCACCGATCGTGTTCGATGGCTTGGTTTCGATGGTCTCGTACTGCTGGGCGTTCTCCGATCGCCGGAACAGCAGTCGGATCGAGAAAATCGCGCCGGAACAGCCCGAACAGCAGCATCGCGATTCTGGAATCGCGACGCTGTCGGCCGACACTGATCTGTCGGGCGACAGTCTTGAGCTGTCGGGCGACAGACAGGGCAGAAGCCCTCGGAAACGCGCGGTTGTGCTACGGGCATGATGGCTGGGCGTGTTTCGGGTCTGGGGCTTTGTCGTGATGGAAGTAGTGATGCTGGAGTTCGACTGGGCGTGTCCGGATGTTCGAGTAGTCGAACGGACTCGTCCCGGGTAGTCGATTTCCAACAATTGGTATCAGAGCCGGTTTATCGGTTTGTTGTATTGTTCATACGATTTGTGTTGCAGGATGAACCCGGTTATTATGGCCAATGTTGTGATGAATGTTGTGCTTTAATTTGTGGTTTGATTAAACTCTCGGGCTTGTCGAGATTGTTTTGTTTTTGGAAAACGATGCTTGTTTGTAATAGATAAAAACGACGGGTTGAGTCGTTAGGTTTATTTATTTTTCGTTGTATCCGGGACATGTATAGGGTCGATCACCTTGTATAGGATCGATGCCGGATTTAGTAAGTTTATTCTTGTAATTTTTTTTACTAATTTTGGTGGATCGAGACGAGACCAAAACCCGGAGAAACGAGGATCGAGGAGGGCGAACCGGCAACGGGCAGCCATCGAACACACCCCGTGTTCGTGACGGGCAGCAGCGGGGCTGGGGTTCGTTCGACGCCTTGGACGACTCAACGAGGCTCGAGACGAGGCTCCAGTGGGAGGAGTTCGTCTCTTGACCCTCGAGCGAGTCGGTGGTGGACCGAGATCGAGACGATCAACGAGATGAAGTTCCAAGAGACGTGCATTGGAGAATACTTAAGGCCATAATAATCGGGGCCACGTTAATTGCTTTTTATGTGATTTACGTGCTTTTTATTATGCTTAATTGTTTTATGCATGTTATCCCTTATCGTAAAATACTAAGTGGGAGAGGGATTGGAAACAATCCCGCGGTCTCCATTCTCTGTTTTGAATGTGATGTGTATTGACTTACGAGTTGGCTTTAGTGTCATCCTCCCTATCGGATAAAGTCGATACACGGACATCACTGGATCAAAATTCGAAATTAATTCCACTTATAGAATTTAATAATTATATTTTTCAAAAGCAATGCCTAATTTGTTTTTTCAAAGACTAATTTCAAGTCGACTCATTCTCACCCCGGGGAGTGGAATGGAGCCAGAGCCACTTGGTTATGTCAATGACACAAATTAGAGACTTTCGAGTCATTTGATGACTAGATCGATTGTCTGATTGGCTCCCTCACCTAGTGAGAGATAGGGCTCAATTGCATGATTGATCGCTGGTTAGAAACTTCGAGTTTCACTTACGAGATATCAAGCTTTGATTAATAAAATTGTGAAATTTAATAAATGTAAGAGTCAATTAACAAAGTTGTTTGTTTTAGTAAACGTCCACACTATCGTGGCTTGCTAAATGGAAACGATACTTTGGGTTAATTGAGACTCTATGACATTTAAATAAGTGGGATTCAATTAATAAAGTTGTTTGTTTTAGTAAACGTCCACACTAACGTGGCTTGCTAGATGGAAACGAAACTTTAGGATTAATTGAGGCTCGACAGTTATAGAATGTCGTGAAGGACCGCATGTCAACGTAAACGTCCACATGAACGTGGCTTACGGTGGGCATGTAGTTCCCGAGCGGTGGACTTAGTACTGAGAAATGGTATACACTTAAGTACGCTTTATAGTATCCTCCCCATCCGAGTCACTGCTATAATGATGTACGACCGAAGTAAAAATCCAATTATAAAATCGTTTGGATTAGTATACGTCCACAAGAACGTGGCATGCTAGTCTGATGGGATTTTGGAAATGATTGGTAGTTTAATGATATTATTTGAGGGAAATGATATCGAATTAAACTAATTGTTTGTTTTATATGGTATTATTCCCATTAAAAGTCAACAAACTCACTGAACCTGTTTTGTATGGATTAAAGAAGAAACTTGGACATTGTCCTAACTGCAGAGGAGTACAATTATGTACTCCAAGTCAATTGACCTGCTGAACCAAATGATGTTTCCACTACTGAGGAAAGGAAGCTCATGGAAGTGGATCAAGGCTCTGAGATGACGCGGAGCTACATTATGGCTTTCATGTCAAATGTACTGCGACATCGGGATCAAGCCATGACCATTACCTATGATATGATGCTTAACCTCAAGAAGTTTTGGTTATAAGGACAGGACAGCCGGACAAAATGAGACGAGGCAACTCATGACAGCCATCACGTCGGAAAGAACGCCCGTAAGGGATCACGTTCTTAGAATGATGGGCTATCTTAATGACATAGAGATTCTAGGAGAAATTATCGATGGGGTAACCCAAGTCGATATTGTGCTCCATTCTCTGCCGAGAAGTTTTGAGCAGTTCCGCCTGAACTATAACATGAATAAGGGGTCTTATTCATTGGCGGAGCTCCTGATTGAACTTCTAGCGGCTGAGAGAATCTTTGAGGGTCCTCAAAGCACTTGTGGCTGAGAAATTGGCTCTTCCTAGGCCTTCGAGCGGCAAAAGGAAGAAGAAACAAAGACGGAAACCCAGTGGGCCTAATATATCTGGACCACGGAATGGGACAAGCAAGCCCAAAGGGCAAGTGCTTCCGTTGTAAGCAGTCTGGATACTGGGAGTTTTAGTTGTCCTCTCAAGCAACAAGAAGTTGACTCTTCCTTAGTCACTGAAACATGTTTAGTGGTGTTATCTACCAGTACCTGGTGTGTGGATACATGAACCACTAATCATGTCTGCACTTAAATGCGGGGGTTCCAGGAAACCCGGAGACTTAGAAAGGAAGAAGTTATAACCTACATGGGCTATAGTGTTAAGGTAACAGCCGTTGCAGTGGGAGATGTTAAATGTTTTAACGGTAGGATTTTAGTTCTAATAAATTGTCTTTATGTGCCGGCATTTAGAAAGAAATTTTATTTCGGATTTCTAAATTGGCTTAGAATGGATATTCCGTTTCTTTGGATAGTTTCATACTTATCAGAGTAGGAAACGGGGATATTATCTATTCTGGTACATTGATAGACAATTTAATACTAAATCCATATTCTTCCACGATGCAACAGACCGGAGCTAATAACACATTGTCGAAACCCAATAAGAGTAAAGATTCTTCTAGGATGAATAAAATGTACTTGCATCTTAGGCTAGATCATTTTAACTTGAGTACGATTCAAAGGGTGAAAGCTGATGGACTACTCAGCTAGGTTGAAGGAAAGGACCTTCCAACCTTAGAATCATACTTGGAAGTTTAAATGACCAAGCAACCCTTTACGGTTAAAGGGCAAAGATCCAAGAAAGTACTAGAGTTGATTCGCTCTGATATATGTGAACATCTTTATGGAGTTCAAGGCATACTTATCAGGAAGATGGGATTAACTCCCATATTGACCACACCATTAATGCCTCGGAAAAAATGATGTGTTAGTAAGAAGGAATAGGACTCTTATAGAAATGGAAAAGTAGACAATGAGTTATTCGGAGTTACCTAATTCGGTTTTGGGATATTCCTTGGAAACAGCGGCGTTTATCCTGAACTTGATTCTTTTGGAAACTTGTACAGATATTCGGCTATTTATAGGATACCCTAAGAAAACGAATTGAGATATGTAATATAGTCCAAGAGACCAGATGCTCGTTGATTGCATCAAAGTTTGGTTCTTGGACATGGACTATATATGCAAGAATCACAAACCCAAGAGTAGAGTAATACTTAATGAGCTTAGAGGGACTAGTAAAAACTTAGAACCAGCCTAACTGAGTAGTTCACTACTATAATCTTTAGTCACTAAAGATACACCGGAGCGTCGTCGTAGTGGGAGGGTTGTTAGACAACCCGACAGGATCATGTTTATAGGTGAGTCTTCGGACTTGTTACCTGGAGAACATGAAGCCGAACCCTGGACCTATGACGAGACGTTGAAAGATCAAGATGCTCAGTCTTGGCAAAAGCCGATGAAATCTGAGATTGAATCTTTGGATTCAAAGATGGAAGTCAAGACGGATTTCCTAAATGGAAGTCTTGACGGGACCATCTGTATGGGACATCCAGAGGGATTCATCAAAGAGAGCCGAGAGTATTTTGTAAGCAAGCTTAATCGATCTTTGGATTGAAGGAAGCTTCAAGATCTTGGACACATGCGGACCTATGAGAAAATCCATTTCATGGATTCATTCAAGGCATGTTTAGGTCCTGAGTGTAATAAAGAAGTGACAGAAAAGATGTGGTGTTTTCTCATTCTTTATGTAGACGACATCCTTCTAAATTGGCAACAATATGAAAGATGTTATCGGACATAAAAGGATGGTTGTCCGAGTAATTCAATGTAAGAGACTTAGGAGAAGTCGGGAATGTTCTTGGGATCAAAGTAATAAATGATCGCCAGAAAAAAACATAGAACTTATCTCGAGCCTCATACATAAATACAATTCTTACTCGTTGCAGCATACAGAATTCCAAGAAAGGTCTTCACCTTTTAGATTTGGAATTCATCTATCTAAAGTTTTGTGTCCGACACAATAAAGTGTTGGAGTTGTGTACTTAATGTCTAGATTTAAGTAACGGTAAACTCCCGATCATAGCATTTAATCTATTTAATTAATAAACAATTATTTGCATTTAATTATATGCAAATCATGGTTCTGGATTTTATACGTTGTAGTTAGTATGGTGCTGCATGGGCGCACAGAAGATCATACTATCGGTTACTCGTATTTAATCGAACAGTTGCTCACGACCTAGATGGACACGAACTAATCCATCGGTATAGTCGTTTTGTGAGGGAGAAAATAATTTATCTTAATTATTTTATCACACTTGTACACTTGGTGTATTGGGCGGATCGATTGAGACTCATCAATTAGGATTGCTCGGCGATAATTGATTTGAGACTCGGAGTATTTTATTCTTAATCCCTGAAATAATTGCGGGTGTGTATATTTAATATAAGTGACTTTGATTTACCAAAGGAATTAACCGGTTTGATAATTGGGTTAATTACCGGTTAAGTTGGGTCACTATATTTTGTATATGGCATGCCGTGAATTCTTGAAGGGGCAGTGTATCCCGGAAGGGTTGATAATATCCCCGAGATGAGTTCATAAGGAATTATTGTGTAAACCTCATGAGTGGATTCGTTCCGCACAATAATTAAGGTTGAATGGTGCTAGTCTCGGATTCAAGAGATGAATATAATTTATTAAGCAATAAATAAATTTATTCATGGATATTTAAATCTTAAATACACGGAATAAATAATACTAAGATGGAGAAATATTATTTGATATAATATGGAATAATATTGGGAGTGCAATTTTATTTATATAGTGGAAAATAAATAAAATTAATATTGATAAGAATTAATAGATTTGGGTTGGACCCAATTTAATTTTCAATATTGAAGCCCAATATTTATTCTCCTTATGATCCCCTACGTAGCCTATATAAGCACTACATGGTCTTCACTTTTCACAACCTAAGTTACGCCAACAATAAAGTTTGAGAGTGAGGAAGATCCATAGGAATCCGATAGATCGTCGCCCACACGACGTTCGGACGAGGTGCAAGGAATACGCGGGAAGATCACGAAGTCATCAACGATTCGTTTCTCCGTACAACGAATCAAGGTAATAATCGAGAAACCCCCTTCTATGATTATTTGTGCGTTGAATAATTGTGATGTATACATGAATACGCGATCCGGGAAAACGACGAACCTCGGGGACGGGGATTCGAGATCCCCGGCGAGGATCGAGGGAGGCGGTCGAACCCTAGGGTTCGGACCGCCCCATCGCGCGGCAACGGCGTGCCCCGGCTGGACGCCGGGGACACACGATCGACTCCGGTCGATCGCCGGGGTGCCACGGGCTGGTGCCGTGGCGGACCCCAGCCGCCGTCGTCGGAGGCGCGAAGCCGCGGGAACCCTCGGCTGGAGCCGAGGGGTGCGATCGATCGCGAGGATCGATCGCGGGCTGCTGCGGGGTCACCCGTAGCCGCCTCGCATGAGCTACGGGTTCGCCCGCAGCGGATCATGCGAGGGCGATGCCCTCGCGGGCAGCGAGTCATCGTGACTCGCTGCGGGCTGCTACGATCAGCCCCGGGGATGCCTCGCGCATCCCCAGCGATCGTCCGTAGACGATCGCGAACCCCTCGTGGGGGTTCGGCTGGGCACACGGGGCCTTCGGGTCTCGATGGCGTTTGGTCGGGCCCCGGCTCGTGAGGTGGTTCGCGTTCATGGATCCGACTCGTGGGAGAAAATCGGCTGGGGGCGGGCTGCGTGTCTTCGGGCATGTAGTCTCCAAAGGTCGGACTCCTGCGGATGAGTCGGGGATCCAATCTTCGGTGATCGAGGGTTTTCGGTCGGGTTATCGGTTCCGCAATTTTGATAGCCCGGGACATCGAATCCCAGCAAATGGTATCAGAGCGTTCGGTTTCGTGTTCATGTATATGTTCGATTATTGTTCTACCTTGCAGGATTTCCGGCTATCATGGTTGGATTTAATTAATTGTTTTTTAATTAATTATCATGATTATTAAACTCTCGGACATGTCGAGATTCGTTTTGTGTGGTTGAATGTTTGTAATAGTAAAAATTCGGGGGTTGACCGAATTTAGGATTTATTATTACGCACTTTATTTTCCGGAAAATGTATAGGGTCGATTTCATGTATAGAATCGATACCGGAATTGTAATTTAAATTTTGTAATTTTAATTACGTTGGTTCGATGTTGAGACGATCGCCGGAAGACGAAGGAGTGACGAAGAAGACAAGGGCTTGGGATCGATCACATGATGGTGATCGACCCATGGCCTAGCCGGCGATGGCTAGGCGGCGGCGGCGCTCCTCCCGAGTGGCCGGCCGATCCATCAAGGTGGGGATGGCGTGGGATCTCCCAATCCCATGCTATTCCTACAAAAATCTACTTTCCCAATTAATTCGGATTTTTCCTATTTGAGTACTTTCCTTTTGGAAACTCTCATGGATTAGGAAAAGAATTAATTTAAATTAATTTTATTTTCTATTGATTTATTTCCTTCATGGAAATATTCATAGATTAGAAATTTAATTAATTTAGTACTAAATTTATTTTTCCTATTTGATTATTCCTACTCATGGGAATATTCATGGATTAGGAATAAAAGTAAATTTGAAAAGTAGTAGTCCTAATTTATTTATTTTATTTCCTTGTTCTATTATAGATATCTTCTAGAATATTCCAAGTTTTACTTGGATAGATTATTCTAGAAATTTAATAGAACTAGATAGGAAAATAAATAAATAAAAATATTAATGATATTTAATTTTATTTTTGATATATTCGATTGACTTAATTTTCGAATTAAGTAACTTTTGGATTAATTGAAAATAAATAGATTTAAATATTAGAGATTAATATTCTCGTCACATGGAGCATTCAAGAAGCGAAGACTGAAGACTAGAAGATGCATATGAAGATAAAGCCATGATAGTCGGGGAAAAATAATTTCTCTAGCATTATTTTTGACTATGTGCTATGTGCTTTATTGCTTTCATGCATGCTTATGTGTTTAATTATGCATTAGATAGCGTATCCCTTTATTATAAAAAAGCTAAGTGGGAGAGGGGATGGAAACATTCCCATGGTCTCCATTACTGTTCTCTTGGTGACTCTTATGGACTTTTGAAGTTCGTATAGATGTGTCATTGGAGCAGAATTCTTGTAATTCCTCTTACAAGAAACATTGATCAAGTTTATCAAACAATGCCTAATTTGTCTTTCTGAAACTGACTTCAAGTCGACTCATTCTCACCCCGGGGAGTGGAATGGAGCCAGAGCCACTTGGTCATGTAGAGGACACAAATTAGAGACTTCCGTGCCATTCTTTGATAGGTGGGTCGCTTGTCTGCTCGGCTCCCTCATTCGTGAGAGATAGGGTCGTTCGCATGGTGAATCACTGGTTAGAAACTTCGAGTTTCACTTATGATTCTCCGCGTCTTGATTTACGAAAATCGAATGGATCTGGTAATTGGGAGTCAATTATAAAAGTCTCTTAGTGAAGTAAACGTCCACACCACGTGGCTTGCTGCACTGACGGATTTTGGATTAATTGATGTAGACAGTTGTAAGGAATTGTGAAGAGTTGTGAAGTTGTCGTAAACGTCCACACCACGTGGCTTGCGGTAATGTAGCAATTCCTAACGATTCACTTTGGTGCTGAGTAATGGTTTACACTTAGATACGCCTTGTAGTATTCCTCCCCACGAGGTTCCGCTATAAGCGATGTATGACCAAAGAAAAACTAATTGCTAAATCATTTGGGTGGGTAAACGTCCACACCACGTGGCTTGCCTTACCTGATGGGATTTTAGATGTGATTAGTAATTTAATGATATTATTTAAGGGAGATAATATCGGATATTAAATTAATTGTTTGTTTAAATGTGCTTATAGGTTTAGAGAATAGCTATGAACCCACTTTCTATGATACTCAAGGAGCATAAGCTCACTGGCACCAACTATATTGATTGGAAGAGAAATTTAGACATTGTCCTAACTTCGGAAGAGTACAAGTATGTACTCCATGAAGTGTGCCCTGCCGAGCCCACGGCTGCCTCAACTGATGAGGAAAAACTGGCATATCGGAAGTGGAAAAAGGCTGATGAAATGGCTAGGTGTTATATTTTGGCTTCCATGTCAAATGTACTCCAAACCCAACATGAGCCAATGGACACTGCCTATGATATGATGTTTAACCTCAAGGAGATGTTTGGGGAGCAAGATCGTGCGGCTAGGCAAGAAGCCATGAGAGTCCTCATGTCGACTACTCAATCTGAAGGAACGCCCGTTGGGGAGCACGTTCTTAAGATGATGAGTTTGTTGAATGAACTTGAGGTCCTAGGAGCTTCTATTGATGCTGAGACGCAAGTCGACATCATACTCCAGTCTCTGGCCCCTAGTTTTGAGCAGTTTCGTATGAGCTATAATATGGGTAAACTATCTTATACTCTTGCGCAACTCCTGACTGAACTGAAGGCGGCAGAGGGGATCTACAAGAAGGGCAAGTCTCAAGCGCTTGTAGCTACCAAGTCCAAAGGCTTTAAGCCTGATGGAGGTAGGGGCAAGAAAAGGAAGCAAGCCTGGAAACCCAGTGGTGTCAAGAGGACTGCACCACGAGTGGGGGCTGCAAAGCCAAAGGGCAAGTGCTTCCGATGCAACAAGATGGGACACTGGAAGTCTGAATGTCCTCTCAGAGGTACGAATCTTTCTTTAGTCGTAAAAACATAGTCAGCGGTATTATCTACCAGAATTCTGGTGTGTAGATATGGAACCACTGACGGTATGTGCATTTCTTTAAATGCAGGGGTTCCAGAAAACCCGGCGACTTAGAGAAGAAGAATTCGAGTCTACATGGGCGAAGCTGTTGGGGTAGCAGCGGTTGCAGTGGAAGACATTTATCTGTTTTAAGTTTTCATTTCAGTTATTGCTTATGTACCCCTTTATTTTGAAAAGAACTTCGTTCTGTTTTACTTTATTGATGGATATTTTATTTCTTTAATCATTGGATGGTTTGGATAAGAAATAATGGTGATATCCATTATGGTACATTAGATAGCAATATATGAATGATGAATCCTTAGTCTACCACGATGCAACAAACCGTTATATAACTTGTTTTACTTATTAGATATTTCTTTATCATTATACTTGTGAAATCTTATACTTAGTAGTATTTTCAAATGAAATTCAAATGGTCGAAATTGATTTGATCAATTATAGTTGAAGGAATGGACCTTCCGACCTAAGGATTGAATTTGGAGGATAATACGTCTAAGCAAACCTTTCTGGAAAAAGGATAGAATTCAGACAAGTATTGGAAATGATTAGATATGCAGACATATGTGTATATTAGAGAGGTATGAGTAATTCTTTCAAAGAATACTCAGTGATGGATTAGAATGCTTGATGTGCCATAAAAGCAAAGTGTTTTGACTTGTCAATGGACACAAAGCTATTATGGGGAACCATCAAAGTATATCCATTAGAAGCCTGCGACTCGGTCGCGGAGGCCATCACCTATCTAGATAACACATAGCATAATCAAAGATTGGGATTAAATCCCAAAAGAGACGCGCCATACACTTACGTGTAGAGATGGTGCGTTGTAAGGAAATAGAAATCTAATAGTAAGAGAACAAGTTGTTCGGAATTACCTATGTTCTATGGATATTCCTGGAGACAACAACATATTCAATATGGTTGTAGGATATCCTAGATGAACGAAGTATTGTGTGTTCTATAGTACTATGAACCAGAGGGACGTCTCGTCCGGTTCAAAGAGGAAAAACTATTAGATGAACTGCAATGCCCTAATTGACAAAATACTTTAAAATGAGGAAAGGGAAAGACTGAGAACCAGCCTGACCGAGTAGTAGTACACCACTAACTGCACCTAATGTTGTTACTGTTACACACCGGGACGCCATTGCAGTGGGAGGTTGTTAAGCAACTAAAGATGTTCATAAGACTGGAGGAGTTTTGAACTCTGGATCCAGTATACATGAAATCGATCCCTAGATCTGCATAGGATTAGCAAAGAAGGTGTGTTAGAGACGTGACGGAAACAAAGGTGGTGTTTCTCGGAGATTTTATGTAGATAACTTTTTATCATTGGCAACAATGTAAAATTGTTGTCAGACATAAAATAGAGGTTGTCTGAATAAATCGAGATATAAGATTGAGAAGAAGTTAGAGCATGTTCTTAAGATCTTGTGATCTAGAGATAAGAACGTTGTACTTCTCCTAGACATCTTATGTGATTAAGGTTTGTTTTAAACATGCATACTTCTGAGAAAGGTTATTGCCTTTCGAGAACAAAATTCATCTATCTAAGGTATGTGTCTTGAGCACATGAAGGAGATAGATATAGACGAAGCAGTTCCCTACACTTCGAGTGTGGAGGGCTTTGTAGATACAATGTTGTAAAACAAGAACCTGATATCAACTATGCGGTTTGCGTAGTGGGAGGATATCAAAGTAATCTGGATAAGGGATGTTCGAATGCTGCAAGAGTACTTTCATAGTACTGGCTTGAGCAAGATCCAAAAAATCAGAGAAGGACCAGTGAAAGTCGATATCAGGCTATGTGTTCACTTTTAGAAAGAGGTGGAACCATGAAATGAAAGAGTGATAAGCAGGATGCTTCTCAGACTCTCTCATGACCGAATGGCAGCCTCAGAGGCAGCGGAAGTTTTGGTTAGGTTCCGGGATAACCTCTTGACTTGGATATGACTCTTAGTTTACCAAAGGCTATTAGATAGCGGTGCATGGTGAACTAGAAGAGGTCATAAGTCAAAAAGTGATGTTAACACATAGAGCAAGTACCACCTGATACGAGTCATCGTCAGGAGAGACGACGTAGTAGTCACCAAGATAACTTCAGAGCGGCAACCTAGATTGCTCACTCACATAGTACTTCTCGGAAGTACACTTTAAAGCACGTGATGAGTATGGGAACCGGGAGTTTGGAGGAAATGACTAGACCTTAGTACAAGTGGGAGATTGTTGGAGTTGTGTACTTAATGTCTAGATTTAAGTAACGGTAAACTCCCGATCATAGCATTTAATCTATTTAATTAATAAACAATTATTTGCATTTAATTATATGCAAATCATGGTTCTGGATTTTATACGTTGTAGTTAGTATGGTGCTGCATGGGCGCACAGAAGATCATACTATCGGTTACTCGTATTTAATCGAACAGTTGCTCACGACCTAGATGGACACGAACTAATCCATCGGTATAGTCGTTGTGTGAGGGAGAAAATAATTTATCTTAATTATTTTATCACACTTGTACACTTGGTGTATTGGGCGGATCGATTGAGACTCATCAATTAGGATTGCTCGGCGATAATTGATTTGAGACTCGGAGTATTTTATTCTTAATCCCTGAAATAATTGCGGGTGTGTATATTTAATATAAGTGACTTTGATTTACCAAAGGAATTAACCGGTTTGATAATTGGGTTAATTACCGGTTAAGTTGGGTCACTATATTTTGTATATGGCATGCCGTGAATTCTTGAAGGGGCAGTGTATCCCGGAAGGGTTGATAATATCCCCGAGATGAGTTCATAAGGAATTATTGTGTAAACCTCATGAGTGGATTCGTTCCGCACAATAATTAAGGTTGAATGGTGCTAGTCTCGGATTCAAGAGATGAATATAATTTATTAAGCAATAAATAAATTTATTCATGGATATTTAAATCTTAAATACACGGAATAAATAATACTAAGATGGAGAAATATTATTTGATATAATATGGAATAATATTGGGAGTGCAATTTTATTTATATAGTGGAAAATAAATAAAATTAATATTGATAAGAATTAATAGATTTGGGTTGGACCCAATTTAATTTTCAATATTGAAGCCCAATATTTATTCTCCTTATGATCCCCTACGTAGCCTATATAAGCACTACATGGTCTTCACTTTTCACAACCTAAGTTACGCCAACAATAAAGTTTGAGAGTGAGGAAGATCCATAGGAATCCGATAGATCGTCGCCCACACGACGTTCGGACGAGGTGCAAGGAATACGCGGGAAGATCACGAGGTCATCAACGATTCGTTTCTCCGTACAACGAATCAAGGTAATAATCGAGAAACCCCCTTCTATAATTATTTGTGCGTTGAATAATTGTGATGTATACATGAATACGCGATCCGAGAAAACGACGAACCTCGGGGACGGGGATTCGAGATCCCCGGCGAGGATCGAGGGAGGCGGTCGAACCCTAGGGTTCGGACCGCCCCATCGCGCGGCAACGGCGTGCCCCGGCTGGACGCCGGGGACACACGATCGACTCCGGTCGATCGCCGGGGTGCCACGGGCTGGTGCCGTGGCGGACCCCAGCCGCCGTCGTCGGAGGCGCGAAGCCGCGGGAACCCTCGGCTGGAGCCGAGGGGTGCGATCGATCGCGAGGATCGATCGCGGGCTGCTGCGGGGTCACCCGTAGCCGCCTCGCATGAGCTACGGGTTCGCCCGCAGCGGATCATGCGAGGGCGATGCCCTCGCGGGCAGCGAGTCATCGTGACTCGCTGCGGGCTGCTACGAGCAGCCCCGGGGATGCCTCGCGCATCCCCAGCGATCGTCCGTAGACGATCGCGAACCCCTCGTGGGGGTTCGGCTGGGCACACGGGGCCTTCGGGTCTCGATGGCGTTTGGTCGGGCCCCGGCTCGTGAGGTGGTTCGCGTTCATGGATCCGACTCGTGGGAGAAAATCGGCTGGGGGCGGGCTGCGTGTCTTCGGGCATGTAGTCTCCAAAGGTCGGACTCCTGCGGATGAGTCGGGGATCCAATCTTCGGTGATCGAGGGTTTTCGGTCGGGTTATCGGTTCCGCAATTTTGATAGCCCGGGACATCGAATCCCAGCATAAAGGAGATAGATGAAGATTAAGCAGTTCCCTGCACCTTAATGGTGGGAAGCTTAATGTATGTAATGCTATGCACGAGACTGATATCTACTATGCCGTGGGCATGGTGGTGATATATCATAGTAATCCTGGAAAGGATCACTCGACTGATGTAAAGAACATGTTTAGGCTCCTGCAGAGGACCAGGAATTATGTTCTAAGTTACAAACCAGTCAAGTTGTTTCCTTTGGATTACATAGAATTGGATTTCCAAATCAAACAGGGACAGTCGAAAGTCGAAGTCAGGCTATGTGTTCTCACTGTGAAGTGGAGCAGTCACATGGAAGAATGTAAAGCAGCGATGCATTACGGACTCTACCATGGAAACTGAAAGGATAACGACCTCTAAGGCAGTTAAAAGGTCAGTGTGGCTCCAGAACTTCCTAAGGGACTTAGATGTGGTTTCTAGTTCACCCATAGCTATTTTGAATAGCGGTATTGGCAAACTTGAAATGCCACGAGTCCACAGTGGGAGATAACACGTAGAGCGCAAGTACCACCTGATTCGAGAGATCGTCTAGTAAGACGATGCAGTTGTCACCTAGATAGCATCGAGAGGATTGCCTGGTAAAACCCGTTCACAGAGGCACTTCCAGCGAAAGCGTTGGGTAGGCGTGATGAGGTTATGGGAATCTGATGTTTGGGAGAGGGCGACTAGACTTTTAGTATAAGTGGGAGATTGATAGAGTTGTATTCTAAATGTCTAGTTTAGTGCAAATACGGAACTCCTTATCTATACCTTAATTCGATATATGATTCAAGCATGATTGCATTTAATGCAATAGTCCTTGATGTATACGTTGTAGACAGTATGGCGTGAGGAGACACGCGGAAGATCATACTGTTGGTTACTCGTATACTATCGAACAGTAGCTCACGACTTAGATGGACAGGGACAATCCATCGGTACGTCGTAGTGTGACTGGTAGATAGTCGGTCTTGACTATCATGTTACACTCGTACACTTGGTGTATTGAGCAGGACCACGGGAGGGCGTTCGATTTATACTAATCGCAGTAATCGAACTAGACCTCAGATATTACGGATATACGAATTCCTAATCCCTATATAATTATAGGTGCGTGTGTCCAGTTCTCGGTTCTTTGACTTACTAGTGAGTGAGACTAATTGATTAGTCAATATTCTCGGTAAATTGGGAATCGGAATTGTACACACGACATGCTATAGATTATAGACAGGAAATCGTGTCCCATTTATTGGGTTGATGATGTCCCCGAGATGAGCTCATAAAGTTTATCATGTAAACCCTGCAGGTGGATTCGTTCCACATGATAATAAGGATGAGTGGTACTAGTCTCGGATAACAAGAAACGAGTTAATTTAATTATTAGTAATTAAAGTTAATTCGTGGACATACGATATCTTAAACACGGGGAAAGTCGTATATGTAATTCGGCGGAATTATTATTGTTGAAATAATATAAATTAATTATTGGGAATTCAATTATAATTTTATTGTGGAATTAATTATAATTAAAATTGTGGAATTTAATTAAGGTTTGCCTTTTAGGACGCCGAGTTAATTAAATTGCAATTTAGCCAAATAATTAATTTCCATAAGGTCCCTGGTGTAGCTCTATAAATACCTCACCCTTTTTTTCTCTAAACATAAGAAACGCCGCTATTTTATTTTTGCGGAGAAAAATAAATTTTTTGTGCAATTATTCTTCTGTAAAAATAAATAGATTAGCGCTGTTATTATTTTTTTCCTCAGAAATTAATTGCTAGCGCAATTATATTTATTTTTGCAGATAAAATAAAAGCTTGTGCAATTAATTTTGCTCTGCTTAATTAATTTAGATTAGCGCAGTAATAATTCTTTAGAAATAATTTTTTTTGCGCAAATATATTTCTGAGACAGAGGTGGGTTCAAGAGAGAAAGGAGAATAGGAAGGTTCAGCGGATCGTTGCCCACTCAACGGCTGAACGTCGGGGATGGAGACATACACCGGAAGGCTTCGTGGTCTCAACAATTCGGCTTCTCCGAATCACGCAACAAAGGTATGAAATCGAAACCCTTATTCCGCATCATTTCGATTTGATCTCGTACGTAATCATACAACGAACCACCGATCGTGTTCGATGGCTTGGTTTCGATGGTCTCGGACTGCTGGGCGTTCTCCGATCGCCGGAACAGCAGTCGGATCGAGAAAATCGCGTCGGAACAGCCCGAACAGCAGCATCGCGATTCTGGAATCGCGACGCTGTCGGCCGACACTGATCTGTCGGGCGACAGTCTTGAGCTGTCGGGCGACAGACAGGGCAGAAGCCCTCGGAAACGCGCGGTTGTGCTACGGGCATGATGGCTGGGCGTGTTTCGGGTCTGGGGCTTTGTCGTGATGGAAGTAGTGATGCTGGAGGTCGACTGGGCGTGTCCGGATGTTCGAGTAGTCGAACGGACTTGTCCCGGGTAGTCGATTTCCAACAGTTTCTTTGTCTTCTTCTGTTCATTATGATTGGGAAAAGGATTATGTATTAGTGCGAGAATATTATAGTTTACTATTATCAAAAATTGTAGATGAATTGAGTAATAATGTAAGAAGAATTCATTAATATATTAATAAAAAAACTTACAGCGACTGGTACATTCTTTGTGGGTTTTGGTTGAATTGGTTGAACTAGAGTCTGGAAGACATCTTTGTCATCCTCTTGAGGTGTTGGTTACATTGGTTCAACCACAGGAGCTTGGAAGACAACTGGTGTTGGCTTAGTTGATTCAGCTTCTGGGGTTGCTGGACTCACCCTCCTTGGGCTTGTTCTTCTTGTCAGTACATTCTCATCCTTTTGTTTCTTCGGCTGGTTCTTCTTTATCTTAGACTCCATTTCCTAAAAAGCATAAATAAAATTTGATTAGTTTTTGTGCATAATTAATCGTCCCTTACTTTCAATTAAGGGTTGACCTTCTCCCATGTCTCTTTCTTCCAATCCCCGATTTTACCCGTTGACCATTGATTATTGCACGAACTGATGGTATTTTCCCCATATTCTGTTTTGAATAGGTAAATTTTAAAAATAGTGGTTTTCATAATAACTAACTGTGATCATTACATTTTAAATTAAATTTCCCAATGAAATCAACATACCAAATAACTGAGTTGAATCTAGCAAATACCAAATACAGCAGACTTCTTCATAATTCACAGTAGAATCTAGCATATAACTGAGTTGAATCAAATTCTGATTTCACATTTTTTACTTTGTTTAATGTTTCTAACTCAATTCATTACAGTCAAATGTTCCAAAACAACATGCAAACCAGAGGAGAATTGATCAAAATTCAGAGTAGATTCTTGCATAGAACTTAGTTGATCATACATTTCTATTTTTCTTTTCCTTCTTATATCTTAATGCATACTGTTTTGGGTCGTTTTTTTCGGGTATATTATATTATTACTTGAGCTGGGTAGGGTTTGGAGACGACGCAAAAACACGTATATTTATATGTAGAAAGAAGCTGAAATGAAATCACACCGAGATTAGGCTTGAATGCTCGAAATGATATCTCTATTTATTTACTTGTATTACACTTGGTTTAATAGTAGGTCGGACCCCCTTCACTTCGTCCTGGATCCACCTATTTATAGGAGAATGAAGTACAATCCACCTGTCCATTATCGACGCGTGGTTACACATGCATAAAGTAGAGACGTCTTCCATTTGTGCACTTCTACCCGGTGCAGGTCGTATCCGTATGGCGCCCGGGATATAGTCCCGAGACCCGGATCTCGGGGCTCGCGTATAGCCGTCCCTTATCTTTAGTGACTCTTCTCTCTCCGTGTTGCGCGTCTCTCATGTGGTGGTCTCCTATGCTCGGGGCCCGGAGGCGGTCCCGGACCTCGGGGCCCATCGTCCTCATCCTCGTGCATGACAGGTTGCTAGCGCCCGTGCTCGGGCGCGATCCCGGGTCCGTTGTGCCCGTCCCTTTGCATACGGGTCTTCGGTGCTCGGGCGTGGTACCCCGACGCGGTCCCGGTCTCGAAGCCCCGTTGTTCCGTATGTATGGTCGTCGTCGCCCGTGCCGGGTGTCGGGTGCGGTTGTGGGGCTGGGAGCCCCGTCGTCCTGCATGTATGTTCGTCGTCTCCCGTGCTTGGTGCTCGAGGGCTCGAAGTCCGTCGTCCCGCATGTATGGTCTTCGTCCTACATGCTTGATGCCCGTGGTGAGGTCCGGGGTACGGTCCCGGTATATGGTCATGGGTTCCGTTATTAATTCTATGTGTTTGGTCCCGGTGGTAGAAGTCTTCTACGAATGTTATCTTCCATCGTGGGTTGTACATGTGCTCCGTGAAGGATGAATGTTTCGCCTCGACCCGACTTCTCGTAGAAGTTAGCTGATAGGTGGGCCCATGACACGTGTCTGTGGGTGATTTTTGTGGCTCAACACATACTAATGTATAAATTCCAAAACAACATACCATATATAGCAGAACTATTCACAAAATACAGTTGAATAAAGCATATAACTGAGATGAATCAAACGTTGATTTAACATTTTTACTTAGCTCAATGCATCCTACTGAGAAGGTTCCAAATAGAACAAACACATATACAGACCACACACACATACAGAACAAATAGTAAATTGTAATTTGATCAAACAACTATACCAAATATTGTTTCAATTTCCGCATGCAATTTGAGTAGAACTTGAAATCGGAACAAATATGGTTGCTAAGCTTGTTGTTCGAATTTAGGGTTTACGAGGGTGACAATTATACCAAATATTGTTTCTATTTCAACATGCAATTTGTTCTAAAATTGAAATCGAAGAAAATAGGGTTTCTACATACCTTGTTCGAATTTAGTTCGATTTTAGGGTTCCCATCTACGTTTCTGCTTCTGTGGGTTTGTGGAAATCATCGACAGAGGTTTTCTCGACAGTAGGAGTGGTTTTTCGCGGCGACTGAACGGTGGTTTTTCGCGGCGGCTGAACGATCGTCGCGGCTCTGGTGATTCGGGAGAAAACGATTTCTTCTTTATGTGTTGTGCGGAGCAACGAATGCTACAAATGGGAGTTGCGGAGGAGAGGTGGTGTGCGGTGGTTTTCGTTTCTGCGCGCTAATTGTGAGATGAGAGAGAATAGAATGAATTCACGTGTGGTTCGTGCTTGTGTGTAGAAGGAATTATTTTTAAGCCCAAAATGGTTTTGTATTTGGGTCGAGGACCATAAAATCTGCATGGGCCCCTACCCCATGGTATATGGTCTCTAGTAACAGTACTATAGTACAGTAGTATAATACAATAAAATTAATATATTAATTATTTTTAAATAAAAATGAACATAGTATTATTTTTAATTTTAATATTTTTATAAGTAAATAAAAAAATTCAATTAAATTTAAATATTACTTGCATAGGAATTTAATTATGTATTTTTTACAAGAAACTTAACAAGATGTATCAGAGCTCGAAATTTTAGAAAATTAGACAACATAACATTTACAGTAGGAGTCGAACATATTTTTCAATAAAATAATTTTAAAAATTGAAATAAATTGAAAATTAATTTAAAGTGGAATTAAATTGAAAAAAAAGAAAGAGATGTGGTAAATTACTAAATTTCTCAGGCATTTGCCAAATGACCTTTTATCCCTATTGTAGTGTTATTAAAAAGAGCGGATACGTTCAATAAAATTTGATAGAAGATATTTCCATTAATCAATTACTCGCGTCAAACATGATATACATGATGAGATACAACTTTAATAAAGAAATCACGAGTCACGTTCCGTCCATCAATGCAAAGTCCAACTATGAAATATTTAAAATAAAACCACATTTTCTTGTGGGTATTAAATTTAACTCCCGTGAATACTATAATCATTTTTCTTCCAAACCCACTCACGTTGAACTTTCAACAACGACCCTCTCTTCCCATTTCTTTGACACATCGTAGCAAAAAAAAAAAAAAAGACATAAAGAAAAATGGAGAAGAAAACAATAATTGCGAATCAACGATCGTCTTCGAACATCTCCAAGCGCGCAGCAGTATGGGACTGCGGCAGCTCCCTCTACGACTCCTTCGAATTAAAATCATTCGAGAGGCAGCTCGACGCGGCCATATGTTCTAGAACTCTCTCGATGCCTCATTTGTCCCGCCTCCCCCCGCCTACCAAAAAGACGTCCAGGTCCATACTAAAGCTCATCCAATCCGTTTTTAAGCCCAGAAACAAAAAAGAATTTGTCGATATTAATTGGTCCGGTTCGCTTTCGAGCATCCCAGAAGGACCGGAGTTCGGTGCGGATATCAGGTTTCTCGGAAGAAGAACGGCTTCGGAGAGGTTTACCGATGTGGGTTATATTGGTGTTTATTAATTAATCATTACAACATGTTAATTAATTTGGGATTTTACTAGTATTAATTATATATGTGTGCATATGTTTTGTTTGTTTGCTACATTATTTTTTCCATTATGTCTGTATAGAAAAATAAAATACTACGTACTGAATATATTAACATTTCTTTTTATTTTACAAATGAAAGATGATGCTATTAACATGTCTATATAGGTAAATTCAAAGCTTAATTTCAATTTTTTAGTATAATATTAAAATAATTTTTGGAAATATTTTTTTGGCTTGTAAATCAGCCTTCATGCTTGATTATATTAATCAGGCACCCCAACACAGAAATTTAACCTTCAGGAAAAAATTAAACTGTTGTATATATAATTTCAATACATAATGAAAGTGATTTATATAAGGTATATTGTACTACTTCAATTTCTGTTTTTAATCCATATATGCCATGTGTGTGGGATCGGTAATTCGGTGGACTAGGTTCTGTCTAATTAATTAAGGCGGTGGAAGAATTATTCTTCTTCCATTGTTCGGTTATTAACTAGAATAACTTGTTCCCCGGCCCGATCGAGCTGCAACACTGCCTATAAAAAAAATAAGAAATAATTGGTCTTAGTCTTAGATGAGAAGTGGCACTGTAGCTGGATCGGCGATTAGAGACATATATAGGTGCACATCAAGGAGGAGATCTTCTTGATTGGGAAGAATGTATATAGTATATGCCGAAAACATTAATGGAGTTCTGAAGAACAAATTACACTAATGAAGTTAGCTAGTTCACCAGATTAATTATGAAAGCAAAGTAAATTGACTAATTCAAATAGAGGTCCAAAATATATAGTAAGTGAGACAATTGAAAATGTTCGCTTTAAGATGGGAAAGGATTTGCCCCAGTATTCATTAGACGGAGTAATGCTAATGCTCCAGAGTACAAGGATACCGGATAGGAGCTGAAAAATAATTTACTACGCGTATATACTGACAATTTAAGGTCGAAAGTTAATCAATATTAATCATGCATGAGTCACGTCCCCTAATTAATGGTTAGATTTGAAGTTGTGTATTTTGTACTTGGTTCTACTTAGAACTGGATTGTAAAGGGTAGAGTACAAACACTTAACACAATTTGGAGATTCTAAAGAAAACTCTTTTGTATAACTTGTAAAGGGTGGAACCACTTACAAACACATCTACAAAATTCTAGCGAATCTTGTAGAAAGGTCAACTCGACCAAAAACTAAGTCTATGTAGAACTAATCTGGCGACTCGTACTACCAAGACTAAACTGACAATAGAACCGGAGCTTTCTAGCGAAGTCTCTCGGTCTACAAATTTTATCTCTAGAAAATGTTAAATCAATGCGTGAATAGTAAATTCCAACAACCCGGTATTTATATGAGTCGAGAATTAGGGTTTCCGGAATTCACGCTTAATGGGCCGAGCCCAAAGCATCTTCATGGAATATTCGAGATTCCATTTCAGTTGTACTGACGAACCCAGCTCTACGCACTGCCACACTAGCGTGTCTTCGTGCATCGAGCTCGTGGCGGGCATAGCTGGTTTACTTAGCGTTTTTCATCGGACTATAATTCTTCTAGCGAAGTCTTCTAGTCGCACCCACAGCTGGCTTCATTCCTTAGCAGTCATTCGTCCAGCCGTATGTATAGCTATGCTTGCACCGCGTCCGTCAAGGTGTTATCACGGTAAGACCTCGTAGTGCGTTGATGAACTCGCAATTCTCTCTGATCCACGTTGATAGAATAGCTCGTTCCATGTTGGCGCACTGATGCAACTCCATGTTGTTTGTAAAGGCTAAGTCTGCTTGTTCCATGCTGATGAACCGTGGTTACGCGTTGAGCCACTTGTTAATTCCACAGTTCACATAGCTCGTTCTATGAAGACCTAGCAGACTTGTATGAATTAATGAACGGAAAACATACAAACATGAAACATGAAGTTACTACAAAACAAAGTGTATAGTTCAACGTAGTTCAAACAAGAACAACGTGGTTCTATGTTGAACTAGGAAGAACTACACACTAACAATCTCCCCATTTTTGAGTCAACTTCATAAGCGGGGGTTCGTAGAGAAACTCCCCCTCAAATTAGTATCACACTCAAAAAGTTCAACGTTGAGCAGAGATAAAATAGAAACAATCATACGTAATACAAAGCAAAGGAGTTAAACATGCATACGTAGAACAGGGAAAGATAGCATAATAATCACAAAGCTCAAAACAGAGCAAAACAACAGTGTATCAAGAGAACAATCGTAGAGCAGAGTTTTAAAAAAAATTCATAAGCATAGAGCAGGGATAGAAAACACTTGTTCAGGGTAATTCGCTCGCTTCACCATCAGAGTCCTCCGGCGGCGTGTGACCACGTAGATCTTTCTCTGAATCGTCTTCGTCCGTTGCCTCATCAATCACCTTGAACTTTGGTTTGTACTGTGTGGCCTTGGTCTTGTTTGCAATTTGCTTTCTACGTTGAGCAGGAGGCTTTTTCATTGCTACTTCTTTCTTTGTCATCGTAGCAGCAAAGGCCTTAGCATCCGCTTGTTCCTGTGGATTACCCCAAACGTGTAGAGGCTTACCTGCACCTGATCTGCGTGTGGGAGGCTCTTTGATTACACCCGATTTAGTGACAGTGAGTTTGGGCAATTTGGGTCTGTCCACCGTGGAGCCACTGCCTTTTTCTTTGTCCACTTCTTTGGAGCCCGACGAACCAGCACCCTTGGCCTTCTCATCTTTCTTAACAGCATCTACCTCCTTCACCGTGCAATCAGCATTTTTCACCAACCCACTGTGCGCATCACCAGCTGCCTTTTTACTTTTCTTATACGCAGCGCGCAAGTCTTCACCATCATCAAAATCCACCTCTTCCTCTACGTCCACCACCTCACAGGCCTTCCTCTTTCCACTTTTCTTTTTGATCTCAGTGGGACGGTCCTCTGCATTCCTTGATGCCTCCATTTGTTCGGCCACAAGGTTGAGAATAGCAGACAAGCGCCCATGAAGCATTTTCAAGGGCCTGTAATCTACGTACGAGGACCCATCTCCCCCTAGACGAGCCGCTCTACGGGCTTTACGATGCATATGCGCAGAGAGACGAGCAACTATATCGACAGAGGACCGTAGTTGTACGTGTTGGAGTTGTGTACTTAATGTCTAGATTTAAGTAACGGTAAACTCCCGATCATAGCATTTAATCTATTTAATTAATAAACAATTATTTGCATTTAATTATATGCAAATCATGGTTCTGGATTTTATACGTTGTAGTTAGTATGGTGCTGCATGGGCGCACAGAAGATCATACTATCGGTTACTCGTATTTAATTGAACAGTTGCTCACGACCTAGATGGACACGAACTAATCCATCGGTATAGTCGTTGTGTGAGGGAGAAAATAATTTATCTTAATTATTTTATCACACTTGTACACTTGGTGTATTGGGCGGATCGATTGAGACTCATCAATTAGGATTGCTCGGCGATAATTGATTTGAGACTCGGAGTATTTTATTCTTAATCCCTGAAATAATTGCGGGTGTGTATATTTAATATAAGTGACTTTGATTTACCAAAGGAATTAACCGGTTTGATAATTGGGTTAATTACCGGTTAAGTTGGGTCACTATATTTTATATATGGCATGCCGTGAATTCTTGAAGGGGCAGTGTATCCCGTAAGGGTTGATAATATCCCCGAGATGAGCTCATAAGGATTTATTATGTAAACCTCGCGAGTGGACTTGTTCCGCATAATAAATAAGGTTGAGTGGTACTAGTCTCGGATATAAGAGATGAATAAATTTATTAAGCAATAAATAAATTTTATTCATGGATATTTAAATCTTAAATACACGGAATAAATAATACTAAGTTGGAGAAATATTATTTGATATAATATGAATAATATTGGGAGTGCAATTTTATTTATATAGTGGAAAATAAATAAAATTAATATTGATAAGAATTAATGGATTTGGGTTGGACCCAATTTAATTTTCAATATTGAAGCCCAATATTTATTCTCCTTTTGATCCCCTTCGTAGCCTATAAAAGCACTACGTGGTCTTCACTTTACTAACCTACGTTACGCCAACAATAAAGTTCTGAGAGTGAAGAGGATCCATAAGTTCGATAGCTCGTCGCCCACCCGACGTTCGAACGAGTGCAAGGAATACGCGGGAAGGTCACGAGGTCGTCGATTTCGTTTCTCCGAACAACGAATCGTAGGTACAATTCTCAACCCCCTTGTTAATTGTTCGATTTGGTTTTATCGAGAATACCGTAGGACGAAGATCCGAAATAAGAAACCATGAACGGGGGATGATCGCGTGGTGGTGGCGAAGCCACCGGACCACAGGCGATCGCCCGGGCTAGGGTTTCGCGGGCATGGGGGCGAACCCTCGGCTGGGCCGAGGGTGTGCGATCGACCACAAGGGTCGATCGCTGGGCACGGGCTGGAGCCGTGCCCTACCCCGCCGTGAAGGCGGGGGCTTCCAGGTGGCGGCGGGTCGCCGGACCCGCCGCGGGGGCTGTCGGAACAGCCCCACCCCGATCGATCGCCGGCGCGCGATCGATCGCTCGATCGTGCGAACCCCGGCTCGCGGGGGTTCGGGTGGGGGCGGGCTGTGCGTCTTCGGATGCATGGTCTCCAAAGCCCGGACTCCGGCGGATGAGTCGGCGTTCGTATGATCTCCGGCGAAGGGTTCGTTCGGGTTATCGGTTCCGCAATTTTGATAACCCGGGATAGCGAATTCCAACAAATGGTATCAGAGCGTGGTTTACGTTCGCGGTATTTTCGATAAAATTGTTCTACCTTGCAGGGATCCGACTATTATGGCTTGATGATTATTCGTTTAATTGTTTTGTCATATGATTGTTGGTTTTATTAAACTCTCGGACATGTCGAGATTCGTTTTTGGTGGTGAATGCTTGTAATAGTAAAAATTCGGGGGTTGAGCGAATTTAGGATTTATTATTATGTTCGTTGTTTTTCCGGAAAATGTATAGGGTCGATTTCGTGTATAGAATCGATACCGGAATTGTAATTTAGATTTTGTAAATTTATTTTGCGATTGGATCGAATCAAAGACCGCCGGAGAAGACGAAGTGACGAGGAGACGAAGGACCTGGATCGATCAATCCCCATGATCGATCCCGAGGGGATCGATCGACCCGCGGCCCTAGGCGGGCTGTCCGTGGGAGACTCGGCCACGCCGGCCACCAGTGGTGGTGGCGCGTGGGCTGGGCGGCGGTGGCGCGTGCCCTAGGCGGCGGTCGGCGAAGGTGGGGGTGGTTCGGGGTTCCCCAACCCGGACTACTCCTACCGGAAATATACTTTCCTAATTAATTCATTTTCCTATTTTGATTATTTCTTTATGGAATATTCTAGAAAAATAGAAAAAGAATTATTTTAGTACTAAATTTATTTTTCCTATTTGATTATTCCTACTCATGGGAATATTCATGGATTAGGAATAAAATAAATTTGGAAAAGTATAAGAGTCCTAAATTATTTTATTTCTTTATTTCATTATGGATATCATCTAGAATATTCCAAGAGGATCTTGGATAGATTATTCTAGAGATTTAATGAAGTGGAAAAAGAAATAAATAAAAATATTAATAATATTTAATTTTATTTTTGATATATTCAATTGACTTAATTTTCGAATTAAGTAACTTTTGGATTAATTGAAAATAAATAGATTTAAATATTGGATATTAATATTGTCGTCACATGGAGCATTCAAGAAACGAAGACTAATGACTAGAAGATGCGTACGGGGATGTGATGAAGCCATAATAGTCGGAAAATAATATTCTAGTATTATTTTGACTATGTGATAATACTATGTGCTTTATTACATGTATGCATGCTATATGTGTTTACTTTTATGCACTAGATAGCGTATCCCTTTATTATAAAAAGCTAAGTGGGAGAGGGTATGGAAACATACCCATGGTCTCCATTGCTGCTCTCTTGGTGACTTTTATAAACTTTTGAAGTTTATATAGATAAGTTATTGGAGGAGAGTTCTTGTAATTCCTCTTACGAGAAACATTAATTAAGTTTATCAAACAATGCCTAATTTGTCTTTCCAAAGCTGATTTCAAGTGGACTCATTCTCACCCCGGGGAGTGGAATGGAGCCAGAGCCACTTGGTCATGTAGAGGACACAAATTAGAGACTTTCGTGCCATACTTTTATAGATGGGTCGTTTGTCTGCTCGGCTCCCTCATTTATGAGAGATAGGGTTGTTCGCATGGTGAATCACTGGTTAGAAACTTCGAGTTTCACTTATGATTCTCCACGTATTGATTTACGAGATTAAATGGATCAAGTAATTGGGAGTCAATTATAAAAGTCTCTTAGTGTAGTAAACGTCCACACCACGTGGCTTGCTATGCTGACGGATTTTGGATTAATTGATGTAGACAGTTGTAAATATTTATGAAGAGTTGTGAAGTTATCGTAAACGTCCACACCATGTGGCTTGCGGTGATGTAGCGATTCCAAGTAACTTATTTTGGTACTGAGTAATGGTTTACACTTAGATACGCCTTATAGTATTCCTCCCCACGAGGTTCCGCTATAAGCGATGTATGGCCGAAGAAAATCTAATTGCTAAATCATTTGGGTGGGTAAACGTCCACACCACGTGGCTTGCCTTACCTGATGGGATTTTAGATGTGATTAGTGATTTAATGATATTATTTAAGGGAGATAATATCGGATATTAAATTGTTTGTTTGTTTTATGTGCTTATAGGTTAGGAATGACTGTGACCCCACTTTGTGATATACTTAAAGATGAAAACTCACCGGTTCCATATGGTGATGATTGGAAAAGAAATCTGGACATTGTCCAGACTGTTGAGCTTTCTGAATCCACTGTTGGTCCAACTACGTTGAGACATGGTGTGGAAGCTAGGCAAGAGGTGTTTAACATACCCACGGAATCGTTCCTCAATGAGTCCCTTAAAACCGGCTCAGCGAAGGCGATTTTTGTGCGTAAGTTAAGAGAAACACGAGCTCTTGTGGCTAGGCTAAAAGAAAAGCGTGCAAAGAGACCCAGTGGTTTAAAACCACGGATTGGGGTAAGCAAGCGGTTTCGCAGATGCTTTCGATGCAAACAGTTTGGGCACTGGAGGTCTGATTGTCCTCTCATCAAAGGTACGAAATTTTCCTTAGTCACTGAAACATTGTCAGCGGTGATATCTACCAGCACCTGGTGTGTAGATACGGGTGCCACTGACCATGTCTGCAATTCATTGCAGGGGTTCCAGGAAACCCGGAGACTTAGAGAGGGAGAAATCGTGGTCTACATGGGCAATGCCGCGAAGGTGGCGGCTGTTGCAGTGGGAGACGTTCACTTACGTTTCAGTAGTGATAGGGTTTTAGTTTTACGTAATTGTCTTTATGTACCCAACTTTAGAAAGAATTTAATTTCAGTTTCTAAACTTATTATGAATGGATATTCTGTTTCTTTTGACCACTCTGTGATCATAAGAAGAAATAGTGATATTATCTGTTCTGGTACATTGATAGACGATTTGTATGTGCTAAATCCTGAGTCTAACACGATGCAACTAACCGAGAGTAATAACACATCTACGAACACCAATAAGAGAAAGGTACCTTCTAAGATGAATCAATTACACTTGTGGCATCTAAGGCTAGGTCATATAAACTCAAATAGGCTTCAAAGGTTGAAAGCTGATCACTGGCGTTGAAGGAGAGGACCTTCCAACCTGCGAATCCTGTTTAGAGGGAAAAATGACTAAGCGTCCTTTTTCTGGTAAAGGACGAAGAGCTGAACAAGTATTGGATTTGATTCACTCTGATGTATGCGGACCTATGTCTACTCAGGCAAGGGGAGGGTACGAGTACTTCATCACTTTCACTGATGATTACTCAAGATATGGATATGTATACCTGATGAGCCGCAAGAGCGAATCCTTTGGCAAGTTCAAAGAGTTCAAGGCTCTTGTGGAGAACCTTCGTGGTAAATCCATAAAATGCCTGCGATCTGATCGCGGAGGCGAGTACCTGTCTGGAGAATTCAAGGCATACTTGGCAGAGAATGGGATTGAGTCCCAACTGACCTCACCATATACTCCTCAGCAGAATGGTGTGTCAGAAAGAAGGAATAGGACTCTTATGGAGATGGTGCGATCAATGATGAGTTACTCGGATTTACCTGTTATGTTCTGGGGACTTGCCTTGGAAACAGCGGCGTACATTCTGAATAGGGTTCCGACCAAAACAGTGCCAACTACACCCATGGAATTGTGGAGTGGGCGTAAGCCTAACTTGGGACACATTCGGATCTGGGGTTGTCCAGCACATGTGTTGCGACAAGGCGCCGATAAGTTAGAACCTAGATCAGAAATACGGCTGTTTGTAGGATACCCGAAAGGAACTAAGGGTGGCATGTTCTATAGTCCTACGGACCAGAAGATCGTTATAAGTACTAACGCTCGGTTCCTAGAGGAAGACTATGTCATGGACCACAAGCCCAAAAGTGACATAATACTTGATGAGTTGAGAGGTAACGAGGTAGACCTGGATGCAGCCGAACCGAGTATAGATACACCACTAGAACCTGCACCTAATACTGTCACTGTTAATACACCGGAACGCCGTCGTAGTGGGAGGGTTGTTAAACAACCAGATAGATGGATTGGACTGGGTGAGTCTTCGGACTCTGGACCTGGAGTTCATGAAATCGATCCCTGGACCTATGATGAGGCGGTACAAGATATAGATGCGTCTTCTTGGAAGAAAGCAATGAAATCCGAAATAGAATCTATGGATTCTAATAAAGTCTGGGATCTTGTAGAACCACCAAGCGGCGTGAAGCCAATTGGGTGTAAATGGGTCTACAAGAGAAAGAGAGGATCTGACGGAAAGGTTGAAACCTTTAAAGCTCGGCTTGTTGCGAAAGGATATACTCAGAAAGAGGGAATCGATTATGAGGAGACCTTCTCGCCGGTAGCCAAGATAAAGTTGATCCGGATTCTCTTATCCATAGCAGCTCATATGGATTATGAGGTGTGGCAAATGGATGTCAAGACAGCTTTCCTTAATGGAAGTCTTGACGAGACGATTTATATGAAACAACCAGAAGGATTCATTGCTAAGGGGCGAGATCATCTAGTGTGCAAGCTTAATCGATCCATTTATGGATTGAAACAAGCCTCGAGATCGTGGAACCTGCGGTTTGACGAAGTGGTCCAATCTTTTGGATTCAGTCAAAGCATGGACGAATCGTGTGTGTATTGGAAACGTGATGGAAAGAAGGTGGTGTTTCTCGTGCTTTATGTAGACGACATTCTTCTCATTGGCAACAGTGTGAAAATGTTATCAGACATAAAAGGATGGTTGTCTAGACAATTCGATATGAAAGATTTGGGAGAAGTCGGACATGTTCTAGGGATCAAGGTTATAAGGGATCGCCGGAATAGAACACTGTACCTATCCCAGCAATCTTACATAGACACGATTCTGGCTCGTTTTAACATGCAAAATTCCAAGAAGGGTGAGCTACCCTTCAGTAAAGGAACTTATCTTTCTAAGGAGATGTGTCCTCGGACACAAAAGGAGAAAGATGAAATGAAAGCAGTTCCCTACGCTTCGGCTGTGGGAAGCTTAATGTATGCAATGTTATGTACGAGGCCTGATATCTGCTATGCAGTTGGCGTAGTAGCGAGATATCAGAGTAACCCTGGAAAGGCTCATTGGACTGCCGTAAAGAGCATTTTCAAGTATTTGCGAAATACTAAGGATTATGTTCTAAGTTACGGGGCAGACAATCTTATGCCTTTGGGTTATACGGATTCGGATTTCCAAGCTGATAAGGACCGGCGAAAGTCGATATCAGGCTATGTGTTCACTTTTTAGAAAGAGGTGGAACCATGAAATGAAAGAGTGATAAGCAGGATGCTTCTCAGACTCTCTCATGACCGAATGGCAGCCTCAGAGGCAGCGGAAGTTTTGGTTAAGTTCCGGGATAACCTCTTGACTTGGATATGACTCTTAGTTTACAAAAGGCTATTAGATAGCGGTGCATGGTGAACTAGAAGAGGTCATAAGTCAAAAAGTGATGTTAACACATAGAGCAAGTACCACCTGATACGAGTCATCGTCAGGAGAGACGACGTAGTAGTCACCAAGATAACTTCAGAGCGGCAACCTAGATTGCTCACTCACATAGTACTTCTCGGAAGTACACTTTAAAGCACGTGATGAGTATGGGAACCGGGAGTTTGGAGGAAATGACTAGACCTTAGTACAAGTGGGAGATTGTTGGAGTTGTGTACTTAATGTCTAGATTTAAGTAACGGTAAACTCCCGATCATAGCATTTAATCTATTTAATTAATAAACAATTATTTGCATTTAATTATATGCAAATCATGGTTCTGGATTTTATACGTTGTAGTTAGTATGGTGCTGCATGGGCGCACAGAAGATCATACTATCGGTTACTCGTATTTAATCGAACAGTTGCTCACGACCTAGATGGACACGAACTAATCCATCGGTATAGTCGTTGTGTGAGGGAGAAAATAATTTATCTTAATTATTTTATCACACTTGTACACTTGGTGTATTGGGCGGATCGATTGAGACTCATCAATTAGGATTGCTCGGCGATAATTGATTTGAGACTCGGAGTATTTTATTCTTAATCCCTGAAATAATTGCGGGTGTGTATATTTAATATAAGTGACTTTGATTTACCAAAGGAATTAACCGGTTTGATAATTTGGTTAATTACCGGTTAAGTTGGGTCACTATATTTTATATATGGCATGCCGTGAATTCTTGAAGGGGCAGTGTATCCCGTAAGGGTTGATAATATCCCCGAGATGAGCTCATAAGGATTTATTATGTAAACCTCGCGAGTGGACTTGTTCCGCATAATAAATAAGGTTGAGTGGTACTAGTCTCGGATATAAGAGATGAATAAATTTATTAAGCAATAAATAAATTTTATTCATGGATATTTAAATCTTAAATACACGGAATAAATAATACTAAGTTGGAGAAATATTATTTGATATAATATGAATAATATTGGGAGTGCAATTTTATTTATATAGTGGAAAATAAATAAAATTAATATTGATAAGAATTAATGGATTTGGGTTGGACCCAATTTAATTTTCAATATTGAAGCCCAATATTTATTCTCCTTTTGATCCCCTTCGTAGCCTATAAAAGCACTACGTGGTCTTCACTTTACTAACCTACGTTACGCCAACAATAAAGTTCTGAGAGTGAAGAGGATCCATAAGTTCGATAGCTCGTCGCCCACCCGACGTTCGAACGAGTGCAAGGAATACGCGGGAAGGTCACGAGGTCGTCGATTTCGTTTCTCCGAACAACGAATCGTAGGTACAATTCTCAACCCCCTTGTTAATTGTTCGATTTGGTTTTATCGAGAATACCGTAGGACGAAGATCCGAAATAAGAAACCATGAACGGGGGATGATCGCGTGGTGGTGGCGAAGCCACCGGACCACAGGCGATCGCCCGGGCTAGGGTTTCGCGGGCATGGGGGCGAACCCTCGGCTGGGCCGAGGGTGTGCGATCGACCACAAGGGTCGATCGCTGGGCACGGGCTGGAGCCGTGCCCTACCCCGCCGTGAAGGCGGGGGCTTCCAGGTGGCGGCGGGTCGCCAGACCCGCCGCGGGGGCTGTCGGAACAGCCCCACCCCGATCGATCGCCGGCGCGCGATCGATCGCTCGATCGTGCGAACCCCGGCTCGCGGGGGTTCGGGTGGGGGCGGGCTGTGCGTCTTCGGATGCATGGTCTCCAAAGCCCGGACTCCGGCGGATGAGTCGGCGTTCGTATGATCTCCGGCGAAGGGTTCGTTCGGGTTATCGGTTCCGCAATTTTGATAACCCGGGATAGCGAATTCCAACAAATGGTATCAGAGCGTGGTTTACGTTCGCGGTATTTTCGATAAAATTGTTCTACCTTGCAGGGATCCGACTATTATGGCTTGATGATTATTCGTTTAATTGTTTTGTCATATGATTGTTGGTTTTATTAAACTCTCGGACATGTCGAGATTCGTTTTTGGTGGTGAATGCTTGTAATAGTAAAAATTCGGGGGTTGAGCGAATTTAGGATTTATTATTATGTTCGTTGTTTTTCCGGAAAATGTATAGGGTCGATTTCGTGTATAGAATCGATACCAGAATTGTAATTTAGATTTTGTAAATTTATTTTGCGATTGGATCGAATCAAAGACCGCCGGAGAAGACGAAGTGACGAGGAGACGAAGGACCTGGATCGATCAATCCCCATGATCGATCCCGAGGGGATCGATCGACCCGCGGCCCTAGGCGGGCTGTCCGTGGGAGACTCGGCCACGCCGGCCACCAGTGGTGGTGGCGCGTGGGCTGGGCGGCGGTGGCGCGTGCCCTAGGCGGCGGTCGGCGAAGGTGGGGGTGGTTCGGGGTTCCCCAACCCGGACTACTCCTACCGGAAATATACTTTCCTAATTAATTCATTTTCCTATTTTGATTATTTCTTTATGGAATATTCTAGAAAAATAGAAAAAGAATTATTTTAGTACTAAATTTATTTTTCCTATTTGATTATTCCTACTCATGGGAATATTCATGGATTAGGAATAAAATAAATTTGGAAAAGTATAAGAGTCCTAAATTATTTTATTTCTTTATTTCATTATGGATATTATCTAGAATATTCCAAGAGGATCTTGGATAGATTATTCTAGAGATTTAATGAAGTGGAAAAAGAAATAAATAAAAATATTAATAATATTTAATTTTATTTTTGATATATTCAATTGACTTAATTTTCGAATTAAGTAACTTTTGGATTAATTGAAAATAAATAGATTTAAATATTGGATATTAATATTCTCGTCACATGGAGCATTCAAGAAACGAAGACTAATGACTAGAAGATGCGTACGGGGATGTGATGAAGCCATAATAGTCGGAAAATAATATTCTAGTATTATTTTGACTATGTGATAATACTATGTGCTTTATTACATGTATGCATGCTATATGTGTTTACTTTTATGCACTAGATAGCGTATCCCTTTATTATAAAAAGCTAAGTGGGAGAGGGTATGGAAACATACCCATGGTCTCCATTGCTGCTCTCTTGGTGACTTTTATAAACTTTTGAAGTTTATATAGATAAGTTATTGGAGGAGAGTTCTTGTAATTCCTCTTACGAGAAACATTAATTAAGTTTATCAAACAATGCCTAATTTGTCTTTCCAAAGCTGATTTCAAGTGGACTCATTCTCACCCCGGGGAGTGGAATGGAGCCAGAGCCACTTGGTCATGTAGAGGACACAAATTAGAGACTTTCGTGCCATACTTTTATAGATGGGTCGTTTGTCTGCTCGGCTCCCTCATTTATGAGAGATAGGGTTGTTCGCATGGTGAATCACTGGTTAGAAACTTCGAGTTTCACTTATGATTCTCCACGTATTGATTTACGAGATTAAATGGATCAAGTAATTGGGAGTCAATTATAAAAGTCTCTTAGTGTAGTAAACGTCCACACCACGTGGCTTGCTATGCTGACGGATTTTGGATTAATTGATGTAGACAGTTGTAAATATTTATGAAGAGTTGTGAAGTTATCGTAAACGTCCACACCATGTGGCTTGCGGTGATGTAGCGATTCCAAGTAACTTATTTTGGTACTGAGTAATGGTTTACACTTAGATACGCCTTATAGTATTCCTCCCCACGAGGTTCCGCTATAAGCGATGTATGGCCGAAGAAAATCTAATTGCTAAATCATTTGGGTGGGTAAACGTCCACACCACGTGGCTTGCCTTACCTGATGGGATTTTAGATGTGATTAGTGATTTAATGATATTATTTAAGGGAGATAATATCGGATATTAAATTGTTTGTTTGTTTTATGTGCTTATAGGTTAGGAATGACTGTGACCCCACTTTGTGATATACTTAAAGATGAAAACTCACCGGTTCCATATGGTGATGATTGGAAAAGAAATCTGGACATTGTCCAGACTGTTGAGCTTTCTGAATCCACTGTTGGTCCAACTACGTTGAGACATGGTGTGGAAGCTAGGCAAGAGGTGTTTAACATACCCACGGAATCGTTCCTCAATGAGTCCCTTAAAACCGGCTCAGCGAAGGCGATTTTTGTGCGTAAGTTAAGAGAAACACGAGCTCTTGTGGCTAGGCTAAAAGAAAAGCGTGCAAAGAGACCCAGTGGTTTAAAACCACGGATTGGGGTAAGCAAGCGGTTTCGCAGATGCTTTCGATGCAAACAGTTTGGGCACTGGAGGTCTGATTGTCCTCTCATCAAAGGTACGAAATTTTCCTTAGTCACTGAAACATTGTCAGCGGTGATATCTACCAGCACCTGGTGTGTAGATACGGGTGCCACTGACCATGTCTGCAATTCATTGCAGGGGTTCCAGGAAACCCGGAGACTTAGAGAGGGAGAAATCGTGGTCTACATGGGCAATGCCGCGAAGGTGGCGGCTGTTGCAGTGGGAGACGTTCACTTACGTTTCAGTAGTGATAGGGTTTTAGTTTTACGTAATTGTCTTTATGTACCCAACTTTAGAAAGAATTTAATTTCAGTTTCTAAACTTATTATGAATGGATATTCTGTTTCTTTTGACCACTCTGTGATCATAAGAAGAAATAGTGATATTATCTGTTCTGGTACATTGATAGACGATTTGTATGTGCTAAATCCTGAGTCTAACACGATGTAACTAACCGAGAGTAATAACACATCTACGAACACCAATAAGAGAAAGGTACCTTCTAAGATGAATCAATTACACTTGTGGCATCTAAGGCTAGGTCATATAAACTCAAATAGGCTTCAAAGGTTGAAAGCTGATCACTGGCGTTGAAGGAGAGGACCTTCCAACCTGCGAATCCTGTTTAGAGGGAAAAATGACTAAGCGTCCTTTTTCTGGTAAAGGACGAAGAGCTGAACAAGTATTGGATTTGATTCACTCTGATGTATGCGGACCTATGTCTACTCAGGCAAGGGGAGGGTACGAGTACTTCATCACTTTCACTGATGATTACTCAAGATATGGATATGTATACCTGATGAGCCGCAAGAGCGAATCCTTTGGCAAGTTCAAAGAGTTCAAGGCTCTTGTGGAGAACCTTCGTGGTAAATCCATAAAATGCCTGCGATCTGATCGCGGAGGCGAGTACCTATCTGGAGAATTCAAGGCATACTTGGCAGAGAATGGGATTGAGTCCCAACTGACCTCACCATATACTCCTCAGCAGAATGGTGTGTCAGAAAGAAGGAATAGGACTCTTATGGAGATGGTGCGATCAATGATGAGTTACTCGGATTTACCTGTTATGTTCTGGGGACTTGCCTTGGAAACAGCGGCGTACATTCTGAATAGGGTTCCGACCAAAACAGTGCCAACTACACCCATGGAATTGTGGAGTGGGCGTAAGCCTAACTTGGGACACATTCGGATCTGGGGTTGTCCAGCACATGTGTTGCGACAAGGCGCCGATAAGTTAGAACCTAGATCAGAAATACGGCTGTTTGTAGGATACCCGAAAGGAACTAAGGGTGGCATGTTCTATAGTCCTACGGACCAGAAGATCGTTATAAGTACTAACGCTCGGTTCCTAGAGGAAGACTATGTCATGGACCACAAGCCCAAAAGTGACATAATACTTGATGAGTTGAGAGGTAACGAGGTAGACCTGGATGCAGCCGAACCGAGTATAGATACACCACTAGAACCTGCACCTAATACTGTCACTGTTAATACACCGGAACGCCGTCGTAGTGGGAGGGTTGTTAAACAACCAGATAGATGGATTGGACTGGGTGAGTCTTCGGACTCTGGACCTGGAGTTCATGAAATCGATCCCTGGACCTATGATGAGGCGGTACAAGATATAGATGCGTCTTCTTGGAAGAAAGCAATGAAATCCGAAATAGAATCTATGGATTCTAATAAAGTCTGGGATCTTGTAGAACCACCAAGCGGCGTGAAGCCAATTGGGTGTAAATGGGTCTACAAGAGAAAGAGAGGATCTGACGGAAAGGTTGAAACCTTTAAAGCTCGGCTTGTTGCGAAAGGATATACTCAGAAAGAGGGAATCGATTATGAGGAGACCTTCTCGCCGGTAGCCAAGATAAAGTTGATCCGGATTCTCTTATCCATAGCAGCTCATATGGATTATGAGGTGTGGCAAATGGATGTCAAGACAGCTTTCCTTAATGGAAGTCTTGACGAGACGATTTATATGAAACAACCAGAAGGATTCATTGCTAAGGGGCGAGATCATCTAGTGTGCAAGCTTAATCGATCCATTTATGGATTGAAACAAGCCTCGAGATCGTGGAACCTGCGGTTTGACGAAGTGGTCCAATCTTTTGGATTCAGTCAAAGCATGGACGAATCGTGTGTGTATTGGAAACGTGATGGAAAGAAGGTGGTGTTTCTCGTGCTTTATGTAGACGACATTCTTCTCATTGGCAACAGTGTGAAAATGTTATCAGACATAAAAGGATGGTTGTCTAGACAATTCGATATGAAAGATTTGGGAGAAGTCGGACATGTTCTAGGGATCAAGGTTATAAGGGATCGCCGGAATAGAACACTGTACCTATCCCAGCAATCTTACATAGACACGATTCTGGCTCGTTTTAACATGCAAAATTCCAAGAAGGGTGAGCTACCCTTCAGTAAAGGAACTTATCTTTCTAAGGAGATGTGTCCTCGGACACAAAAGGAGAAAGATGAAATGAAAGCAGTTCCCTACGCTTCGGCTGTGGGAAGCTTAATGTATGCAATGTTATGTACGAGGCCTGATATCTGCTATGCAGTTGGCGTAGTAGCGAGATATCAGAGTAACCCTGGAAAGGCTCATTGGACTGCCGTAAAGAGCATTTTCAAGTATTTGCGAAATACTAAGGATTATGTTCTAAGTTACGGGGCAGACAATCTTATGCCTTTGGGTTATACGGATTCGGATTTCCAAGCTGATAAGGACCGGCGAAAGTCGATATCAGGCTATGTGTTCACTTTTTAGAAAGAGGTGGAACCATGAAATGAAAGAGTGATAAGCAGGATGCTTCTCAGACTCTCTCATGACCGAATGGCAGCCTCAGAGGCAGCGGAAGTTTTGGTTAAGTTCCGGGATAACCTCTTGACTTGGATATGACTCTTAGTTTACTAAAGGCTATTAGATAGCGGTGCATGGTGAACTAGAAGAGGTCATAAGTCAAAAAGTGATGTTAACACATAGAGCAAGTACCACCTGATACGAGTCATCGTCAGGAGAGACGACGTAGTAGTCACCAAGATAACTTCAGAGCGGCAACCTAGATTGCTCACTCACATAGTACTTCTCGGAAGTACACTTTAAAGCACGTGATGAGTATGGGAACCGGGAGTTTGGAGGAAATGACCAGACCTTAGTACAAGTGGGAGATTGTTGGAGTTGTGTACTTAATGTCTAGATTTAAGTAACGGTAAACTCCCGATCATAGCATTTAATCTATTTAATTAATAAACAATTATTTGCATTTAATTATATGCAAATCATGGTTCTGGATTTTATACGTTGTAGTTAGTATGGTGCTGCATGGGCGCACAGAAGATCATACTATCGGTTACTCGTATTTAATCGAACAGTTGCTCACGACCTAGATGGACACGAACTAATCCATCGGTATAGTCGTTGTGTGAGGGAGAAAATAATTTATCTTAATTATTTTATCACACTTGTACACTTGGTGTATTGGGCGGATCGATTGAGACTCATCAATTAGGATTGCTCGGCGATAATTGATTTGAGACTCGGAGTATTTTATTCTTAATCCCTGAAATAATTGCGGGTGTGTATATTTAATATAAGTGACTTTGATTTACAAAAGGAATTAACCAGTTTGATAATTTGGTTAATTACCGGTTAAGTTGGGTCACTATATTTTATATATGGCATGCCGTGAATTCTTGAAGGGGCAGTGTATCCCGTAAGGGTTGATAATATCCCCGAGATGAGCTCATAAGGATTTATTATGTAAACCTCGCGAGTGGACTTGTTCCGCATAATAAATAAGGTTGAGTGGTACTAGTCTCGGATATAAGAGATGAATAAATTTATTAAGCAATAAATAAATTTTATTCATGGATATTTAAATCTTAAATACACGGAATAAATAATACTAAGTTGGAGAAATATTATTTGATATAATATGAATAATATTGGGAGTGCAATTTTATTTATATAGTGGAAAATAAATAAAATTAATATTGATAAGAATTAATGGATTTGGGTTGGACCCAATTTAATTTTCAATATTGAAGCCCAATATTTATTCTCCTTTTGATCCCCTTCGTAGCCTATAAAAGCACTACGTGGTCTTCACTTTACTAACCTACGTTACGCCAACAATAAAGTTCTGAGAGTGAAGAGGATCCATAAGTTCGATAGCTCGTCGCCCACCCGACGTTCGAACGAGTGCAAGGAATACGCGGGAAGGTCACGAGGTCGTCGATTTCGTTTCTCCGAACAACGAATCGTAGGTACAATTCTCAACCCCCTTGTTAATTGTTCGATTTGGTTTTATCGAGAATACCGTAGGACGAAGATCCGAAATAAGAAACCATGAACGGGGGATGATCGCGTGGTGGTGGCGAAGCCACCGGACCACAGGCGATCGCCCGGGCTAGGGTTTCGCGGGCATGGGGGCGAACCCTCGGCTGGGCCGAGGGTGTGCGATCGACCACAAGGGTCGATCGCTGGGCACGGGCTGGAGCCGTGCCCTACCCCGCCGTGAAGGCGGGGGCTTCCTGGTGGCGGCGGGTCGCCGGACCCGCCGCGGGGGCTGTCGGAACAGCCCCACCCCGATCGATCGCCGGCGCGCGATCAATCGCTCGATCGTGCGAACCCCGGCTCGCGGGGGTTCGGGTGGGGTCGGGCTGTGCGTCTTCGGATGCATGGTCTCCAAAGCCCGGACTCCGGCGGATGAGTCGGCGTTCGTATGATCTCCGGCGAAGGGTTCGTTCGGGTTATCGGTTCCGCAATTTTGATAACCCGGGATAGCGAATTCCAACAGTACGAAGTCCTGTAGAAGCGAGGTCGGCTCACAGAGGTACAAGTCATCACACGAAGAGTCAGAGTCCTCGGACGTAGAGTCCAGTGTAAAGTCATTGCTCTTCTTCGTAGGGCGAATAGACTTAGCCCTTTTTCCTTTGCCCTTGCTGTTGGAGTTGTGTACTTAATGTCTAGATTTAAGTAACGGAAACTCACGATCCATTGCCACTAATCTATTTAATTAAATAAACAATTATTTGCAATTAATTATTTATAATTAAATATATGCAAATTATAGTCCTGGATTTTATACGTTGTAGTTAGTATGGTGTTGTATGGACACACAGAAGATCATACTATCGGTTACTCGTATTTAATCAAACAGTTGCTCACGACCTAGATGGACACGGACCAATCCATCGGTATAGTCGTTGTGTGAGAGAGAAAATAATCTGTCTTGATTATTTTATCACACTTGTACACTTGGTGTATTGGGCGGATCGTTTGAGATTTATCGATTAGGATTGCCGGCGATAATCGATTTAAGTCTCAGTGTATTTTATTCTTAATCCCCGATACTATTGCGGGTGTGTATATTTAATATAAGTGACTTTGATTTTCAAAAGGAATTGACCGGTTTAATTACTGGGTCAATTACCGGTTAAGTTGGGTCGCTATATTTTATATATGACATGCCGTGAATACTGTAAATGTGTTTGAGGCACTACAGTGTTATGAACTGCAGTACTTGGTAGACCCGTAGAGTAAACTGCGTCGGGTCTATGAACTATAAAATATGTCAACACAATAAAGAGGTTCTTGAATGAAAGCTTTGTATTCAACACTTCAATCAAACATCTATAAGTCCTTACGAACTTATAGAAAGGTCACACGACCAAAAACAACGTCTATTAGTTCAATGTACTAGCGTCCTATGAACCACAGACAAAACAGATACACTAAGAACTCCTTCTAGTGAACTCGTTCTAAGTGTACTACAGTAGAGTGAACCGGAGCTTTCTAGCGAATACTCTCGGATTACAATATTTCTCTCTCTAGGAAATTCCAGATAAAAAGTGTTTTGCTCTACAAACAATCTAGCGACTATTTATAGACCTCGTGGATGAAACCCTAATGGGCTTCCGGGATTTACGCTTAATGGGCCGAGCCCAAAGCATCTTCTATGGAATCTCGAAAATTCCAACACTGACTTGTTCTCAGTCCTTTGTCTCTGATGAGCCTTCGAACTTCGAACGGGGAGTGTGTAGATGCTACTTGATGTTTTACTTCAGCGAGTTCGAATTCCCTTAGCAGGGCCTTCTCACTCTTCGCGCTTCTGGCTTCATAGACCTAGCGGGATGAACTCCAGAGCCATCAACTTCTACAGCACTCCTTTGGTGAATCAGTGAAGAGGGAGTTCGAACCCTTTGCAGCTTCGAACTCTAGGGACTTATCAGCACCAGTGCTTCCAAGACCCACAGTGTAATTTGTACTTGCATTCAGCTAAGTCTTCCAAGCACTATCATACTTAGAATTACTTAACCTGTACAAATAACAAAAACACATAAGAATGAAGTTCATTCAAAAACCAAAGTGTGAAGTTCAAGCTAGTTCACAAGAGTCCGAAGACTCTTTATGAACTAGAGCGAACTTACACACTAACAATCTCCCCCTTTTTTAGTCAACTTCATAAACGGGGAAACGAACTGAATCTCCCCCTCAAATTAGTATCACACTCAAAAAGTTGTAAAGATAAACAAGTGCAAGACGTGAGAGTGAGAGAGCGTAGATAACAGCACAACAGTTCGAACATCAAAGACACTTAGAATATAATAAGATAAGAGAAACCGAGTTCAAACGAGCAACAAAACAGAAACAAAAAATAAGTTTAAAACAAGTTCGAACAAGCATAAAGAGAGAGTAATAAAAAGGTTCAATCAGATCCAGTGGCCGAATCATCAATCGGGGTATCAGGCCTTCGAAGATCTGTGTCATCTAAATCCTCATCACCGCTGAATGTGACATCAATGTCTTCTTCATCGGTTTTCTGTTCTTCATCTTCATCCTCTTCGTCTTCTTCATCTTCGTTCTCTTCATCTTCGGTCGCAGGGGTAGGAGAAGGAAGCTTTACTGATTTCTTCTTCGAAGGGCCTTTGTTCGCCACCTGCTTTCTAGGCACCTTTTTCACAGACACGCCAGTCTTTTGATTTACAACGAGCTTGACAGTGTCTTTTGACTTCGAACCTGCAAAAGGTTTGTCAGTAGATTTTAAAAGACCTTTTCCTGTTCCTTCAGCGGGGACAGAGCTCGAAGATGTGAGGCTGGACTTCGATCCATCAGTAACATCTGAGCAAGGGAGCCCTTCAGCATCATACTTAGTGAATTTCATCTTCGCTCTTTTGGCAATTGGGATCTCGTCCACATCCAATTCCTGTACCTCGTCGTCATCATACTTCACAGTATCATCAAATTGGACTTTCCTCTTTTTCCCTTTTGACTTCGAAGCCTTGGCCTCTTCGACTGCAGCGGCGTCTGCCTTCTCTTTTTCAATCCTGATAGTCTCTGCGACTTCGAGGATCTGCTTGTACATTTTGCCCAGTCGTTCGGAGTCCTTTGAAGATGACCCATCTCCCCCTCGACGGCTAACTCTTCGAACCTTGCGCTCCATGTGTCTGTTGATATCCAAGGCAAGTTTAATATAATATCTTTCATTTCGGATATCACGAAGAAGGTTAGTCGGCGCAGCTAAGTATAAGTCATCGTCCGAAGAGTCTGAGTCAGTAGAGTCCGAAGGAGATAGTTGAGGCTTGCGCTTCGAAGAGCTTCTTTGATGAGTCAGCTGTGTGGCGGCCTGTGTGACTACAAGTTTCGTTTTTCCAAACATCTTTAACTCAGTGCTTCGATCTCCAAATTTCTCCCATGGAAGATCTGCCACTCTCCTGGAACTCAAGTATGAGCCATTCCACACAAATTTTAAGACTTTGATCTGGTCACCGTCCGAAGGCAAAGGGCTGAAGCCTTGTTGGTACATCATCGAAGCAACAAGATGTGGGAAAGGAAGTCTCTCAGCAGCTATAGTGGTATCAGCCTTCGCAGCATAAGAACACATCTTTTCGAAGACGACCTGTCCCAAATCCACTTGGATGCCACGACTGAGTCTGTAGATGAGATGGAGCGAACCCGAATGTACTTGGGTTGTGCTAGTTGTAGGAATCCAGTTGCTTGACACCATTTTGTGTAAGACACAAAAGAATTGAGTGAGTTTCGGGAACGCAGGCTGGGCAGAAGGATCACGCCCACCAGTAAGAATGAATCCAAGCATCGAAGAGTCAGGGTGATTGGTCTTCGGAGAATCCCATGAAGCAACGATCTTGTCACGTTTGAAGAATTTGTTGATAGCAGAGGGAGTAAAATCATAAACTTTTCCTCGTAGTACAAATTTTCCATAAAAGGTAGAGGAAGGGTCTGCGAAGTCCTTAGAGACATGAGCGAAGAAAATCTTGTGAATCTTCGAATAGCAAGGATAATCGTAGTTGAGTGCACAGTTCAGCTTCATTCGCACCAGAAAATCAACGATCCCTAGTTTCTTGAGTTTTGAGGTGTACATTTTTTCATAAGTGAACAGAGTGTTGGCCATTGCATTGAAGCGAGTCTCCGCAGCCTCAGTATAAAAATCATCAGAGTAACCCACCAGTGGCATTGTGGGGGAGCGAACCACAACGGTGGATTTAGAGTCGGGTGCTACGGAGGCTTCACCCTATGAAGTACCAATGATAACAGGCGAATCTGGAGATTCAGAAAATACTTCATTAGTAATAAAATTTGAAGTGCGAGCCAGAGACCCTGCGAACTCGGGTGAGCATCTTTGAGAGGCATCCGTTATATTCTCCAATGAGGCTTTAAGTTTTTCTTCTGCTGCAGCCTGTTTCAATTTTAAAGTACGAAGCTCAAGGGTAGAGAGTTTCGAACCTTGTGAGAGAGTGGGACTAGGTAAAAAGTTCGGTCCCACATCAGAGACCGCCCTAGGGATCTCAACAGACAGTGCCTTCGATCCAGGGTTCTTAGTGAGTGACGGCTTCTTCGAAGCATTGGTAGATAGTTTTTGTTGGGCAATTTTGGCGTCCTCGGAGCGCTTTTTCTTGAGTGCTTCATCAGCTTTGGCCTTCGCAGCCTCCTCATCAGCCCTCTTTTTGTTTTCAGTCTCAATACGCACTCTCTCAGCCTCCTCGTCCTCTCGTTGTTTCTTCAGTTTCTCAGCTTCAATAATTCGAAGCCTCTCAGTTTCCTCAGCCTCCTTTTTCTTTTTCTCCTCTTCAGCAATTCGAAGTCTCTCGGCTTCTTCGAATTTCTGTTTTTCAATCCTCAGTCTTTCTTCTTCCACCCTTCGATCCTCTTCTTCCTTCTCTTTCTTCACAATCTCCTTTTCTGCTGTCTCTTTTTGTGTTTTGAGTTCGAGTAAAGCTTTCTTTTGTGAAGTTAGTTCAAGCAAGGTGGTATCAGTGTCATCCATCGCAGCCTCTACAAACTTCATAGAGGAGGCTGTGACAACGGTAGTTTGATCCACTATTTGGCTCGTGAGAAGAGCTACTCTATCCTGGAGGTCGGAGATTGTCATATCAGCGAATTGGGAGTTTGAAGTAGTCATGATAGTAGTGCGAACTCTGAAGGTGTAGTAACTGAGTCAGATGTGTAGTAGTAGTTCGAACTTTGTAGAGAGAGAATTTTTGCAAGGGTTTAGCTCTGAAAAACACACAGTGAAAGCGTAAACTATGTGTTTCGCGGACGGGGTATTTATAGACGACAGTGAAACCGCTTCACATTCAACCGCTGGGATCGTGCCACGTGTAGTACCAGGCAGGGCTAGTTCGAATAATTCATTGAGTTGGTATAGCAGTAGATCCAACTCAATACAGAGTGAGTTCATGCCTGGTAGGGTAGGAGTTCGAAGATTTGGGATTGGAGATGAGAGAGATACTTCGAAGTTCCTGTTAAGACTTTTATACGAAGAGCAAGCAAGGCAGTGTAATAGAGAACATAAATAAAGGAAAAACAAGTTCGAAGCAGAGGTTAGTTAAAACATAACAATAGAACAAGTGAGTCCAGTGACAAAGCAAAATCCAATTCTCAGAGATCAAAACAATAGGTAAAACAAGTTTCCAAGTTCGAAGTCTCAAAGAGAGAGAGACAACTACTACTGTTAACATGTGGCTTCAAAGGCAGAGAAGCAATAAAATTAAATTAGAGAGGAATAAGGAGTTCGAACCTCCACACTTCTGTGTGTCCCATTGTTGATGCGCCCACGAGGTAGAGATAGAGAGACATCGAACTCTTAGAGTCATGGGAAATGAGTGAGTTCGAAGCAACAGGCAAGCAAGTATGAATATGTGGTATTACAATGAATCGTTTTTGAAAGAAATTTACTTTTCAATCGTCACAATCACAGAGTCGAGTTCGTGTTTCGTCGGAACATATTGAGGAGTTAGCACCGCACAAGAGATTTTAATTCATGAGTGTGAAGTGAACTTTTAAAGGCACTCCATTTGGGACTAGCAATACTACAATCAGAGAGGAGCCGGCGGACAATTGATCCGGCGTTCTCCAGACGAGTTTATAGCTTTAAATGAAATGCAACAGATGCTCATTACAGCAGTCAGAGGGGAGCGAGGATCATCCCGCATCTCCGAAGTGTGATTGAAGAGCATCTTAAACTTAGGCGTCCATGTGCTACCTTTCGAAGAGGGGAGCCGGCGGACAATTGATCAGGCGTCCTCCGTTACTTAGTATTATGGATCTATGCAAGTGATAGCTTGTGGGAGTTATAAGCCAAGTTCACACGTTCACACTCAGAGGAATAAATACACTTGGGTCCGAAGACTAAAGCGGCCTCGAATCCATGTTCAACTGACAAGACTAGTCCACGAAAAGTTCATAGTGCATATTCAGAGAGTAAGAAAATGAACTTTCAAATTTATCATAGTTATATGTATAAGAAGTATATGTATATTGCAAATACCAAAGTTCAAGCATTTTCAACATCCAAGCAAAGTGAGTCATACTCTCTTGTCAATCTACCTGTGGTGTTGGAAATCGACTACCCGGTACGAGTCCGTTCGACTACTCGAACATCCGGACACGCCCAGTCGACCTCCAGCGTGCCTACTGTGCTCACGACGAAGCCCCTGACCCGGTTTACGCCCAGCCATCATGCCCGAGGCACAACCGCGCAAAACCAAGAGGCTGATGGCCTCTCTGTCGTCCGACACAATCTGGTGTCGTCCGACATGCCTGTCGGCCGACAGGAAAACCCGTCGGACGACATCGTCGCGAACAGCAGCGCGACGCTGCTGTTCCAGGTCCGTTTCTGGTCGGATTTTCCGATTCCGACCACCGTTCTGGAAGTCAGCGACCCCACAGTGATCTAGGAACACCAACCACGATCCCGGAATTCGATCGGAGGTTCGTTGTATGATTACGTACGAGATCGAATCGAAACGAGTGCGGAAGAGGGTTTCGATTCCATACCTTTGTCGCGTGATTCGGAGAAGCCGAATTGACAGAGACCTCGAGACTTCTAGCGTATGTCCTAGCCCTCTTACTCCAGCCGATGTGTGGGCATCGATCCGCTTGGAGCTCCCCGTCTTTTCTCTTCTCAACCACCGTGAATATATTTCTCTGTCTCAGAAATATATTTGCGCTAGCAAATTAATTTCTACAGAGAATTTCTGTCTCAGAAATATAATTGCGCAAGCAATTAATTTCTACAGAATGTTTCTTGCGCTAATCTGAATTAATTAGGCAGAAAAATAATTGCGCTAACAATTAATTTTCTCTGCAGAATTAATAATAGCGGCGAAACTTAGGTTAGAGAGAGAGGGGGGAGGGATTTATATAGGCTACACTAGAGGACCTCTAGGCAATTAATTAATTAGGCTTAAATTGTAATTTAATTAACTTGGTGTCCCCAAAGGAAAACCTTAATTAAATTCCACAATTTTATTTATAATTAATTCCACTATAAAATTATAAATGATTTCCCAATTAATTAATTCAAATTATTCCGTCAATAATTTTCCCACCGTATTACATATGTGACATTTCCCCGTGTTTAAGATATCGCATGTCCACAAATTAATTTTAATTACTAATAATTAAATTAATTCATTTCTTATGATCCGAGACTAGTACCACTCATCCTTATTATCATGTGGAACGAATCCACCTGCAGGGTTTACATGATAAACTTTATGAGCTCATCTCGGGGACATCATCAACCCAGTAAATGGGACACGGTTTCCTGTCTATAATCTACAGCATGCCGTGTGTACAATTCCGATCCCAATATACCGAGGATATCGACTAATCAATTAGTCTCACTCATTGGCACATCAAAGAACCGAGCATTGGACACACGCACCTATAATTATATAGGGATTAAGAACTCACATATCCGTAATATCTGAGGTCTAGTTCGATTACTCCGATTAGTATAAATCGAACGCCCTCCCGTGGTTCTGCTCAATACACCAAGTGTACGAGTGTAACATGATAGTCAAGACCGACTATCTACCAGTCACACTACGACGTACCGATGGATTGTCCCTGTCCATCTAAGTCGTGAGCTACTGTTCGATAGTGTACGAGTAACCGATAGTATGATCTTCCGCGTGTCTCCTCACGCCATACTATCTACAACGTATATATCTAGGACTGTTGCATCAAATGCAATCATGCTTGAATCATACATAGATTAAGGCATAGATAAGGAGTTCCGTATTTGCACTAAACTAGACATTTAGAATACAACTCCATCAATCTCCCACTTATACTAAAAGTCTAGTCGCCCTCTCCCAAACATCAGATTCCCATAACCTCATCACGCCTATCCAACGCTTTCGCTGGAAGAGCCTCTGTGAACGGGTTTTACCAGGCAATCCTCTCGATGCTATCTAGGTGACAACTGCATCGTCTTACTAGACGATCTCTCGAATCAGGTGGTACTTGCGCTCTACGTGTTATCTCCCACTGTGGACTTGTGGCATTTCAAGTTTGCCAATACACCGCTATTCAAAATAGCTTTTGGTAAACTAGAAACCACATCTAAGTCCCACAGGAAGTTCTGGAGCCACACTGACCTTTTAACTGCCTCAGAGGCCGTTATCCTTTCAGTTTCCATGGTAGAGTCCGTAATGCATCGCTGCTTTACATTCTTCCATGTGACTGCTCCACTTCACAGTGAGAACACATAGCCTGACTTCGACTTTCGACTGTCCCTGTTTGATTTGGAAATCCAATTCTATGTAATCCAAAGGAAACAACTTGACTGCTTTGTAACTCAGAACATATTTCCTGGTCCTCTGCAGGAGCCTAAACATGTTCTTTACATCAGTCGAGTGATCCTTTCCAGGATTACTATGATATCTCACCACCATGCCCACGGCATAGTAAATATCAATCTCGTGCATAGCATTACATACATTAAGCTTCCCACCATTAAGGTGCAGGGAACTGCTTAATCTTTATCTATCTCCTTTATCGTGTCGGACACAAAACTTTAGATAGATGAATTCCACATCTAAAAGTTGAAGACCTTTCTTGGAATTCTGTATGCTGTAACGAGTAAGAATTGTATTTATGTATGAGGCTCGAGATAAGTTCTATGTTCTTTTCTGGCGATCCCTTATAACTTTGATGCCAAGAACATGCCTAACTTATCCTACGTCCTTCATATCGAATTGCTCGGACAACCATCCCTTTATGTCTGATAACATTTTCATATTGTTGCCAATTAGAAAATGTTGTCTACACAAAGAATGAGAAAACACCACATCTTTTCCGTCACTTCTTTGTTACACACAGGACCCAAACATGCCTTGAAAGAATCCATAAAATGGATTTTTTTTTTCATAGATCCGCATGTGTCCAAGATCTTTGAAGCTTCCTTCAATCCAAAGATCGATTAAGCTTGCTTACCAAATGCTCTCGACTCTTTTCGATGAATCCCTCTGGCTGTCCCACACAGATGGTCCCGTCAAGACTTCGATTTAGGAAATCCGTCTTGACTTCCATCTTTCTTGTGAAGACAAAAGAATCCGGATCGAATTTAGCATAGCTACCGGCGAAAAAAGGTTTACTCATAATCGATCCCTTCCTTTCTGAGTGTACCCTTTCGCAACAAGCCTAGCCTTGAAGGTTTACACCTTCCCGTCAGACCCTATTTTCCTCTTGTACACGCACTAGCAACCAATGGCTTTTACACCTTTGGGCGGTGCTACAAGATCCCAGACATGATTTGAATCCAAAGATTCAATCTCAAATTTCATCGCCTTTTGCCAAGACTGAGCATTTTGATCTATCAGCGTCTCGTCATAGGTCCAGGGTCGGCTTCATGTTCTCCAGGTAACAAGTCCGAAGACTCACCTATAACCATGAACCTACCGGGTTGTCTAACAACCCTCCCACTACGACGACGCTCCGGTGTGTCTTTAGTGACTAAAGATTACAATAGTGAACTACTCAGTTAGGCTGGTTCTAAGTCTTGATCAGTCCCTCTAAGCACATTAAGTATTACTCTACTCTTGGGCTTGTGATCTTGTGTATATATAGTCCATGTCTAAGAACCGAACGTTGATTCAATCAACGAACATCTGGTCCTTTGGACTATATTACATATCTCAATTCGTTTTCTTAGGGTATCCTATAACCAGCCGAATATCTGTACAAGTTTCCAAAGGAATCAAGTTCAGGATAAACGCCGCTGTTTCCAAGCCATATCCCAAAAACGAATTAGGTAACTCCGAATAACTTATTGTCTACTTTCCCATATCTATAAGAGTCCTATTCCTTCTTTACAACACATTATTTTGCCGAGGCATAAATGGTGTAGTCTGTTGGGAGTTAATCCCATTTTCTGATAAGTATGCCTTACTCCTCAAAGAGGTCTGCACATATCAGAGCGAATCAACTCTAGTACTTTCTTGGATCTTTTCCCTTTAACCGTAAAGGGTTGCTTGGTCATTTACACTTCCAAGTATGATTCGAAGATTGGAAGGTCCTTTCCTTCAACCTAGCTGAGTGGTCCATCATCTTTCATCCTTTTGAATCGTACTGAAGTTAAAATGATTTAGCCTAAGATTCCATAAGTACATTTGATTCATCCTAGAAGGATCTTTACTCTTATTGGGGTTCGACAATGTGTTATTTTCTCCGGTGAGTTGCATCGTGGAAGAACACGGATTTAGTATTAAATTGTCTATCAATGTACCAGAATAGATAATATCCCCGTTTCCTACTCTGAAAAGTATGAAACTATCAGAAGAAACGGAATATCCATTCTAAGCCAATTTAGAAATCCGAAATGAAATTTCTTTCTAAATGCCGGCACATAAAAGCAATTTATTAGAACTAAAATCCTACAGTTTAAAACCATTTAACATCTCCCACTGCAACGGCTGTTACCTTAACATTATTGCCCATGTAGGTTATAACTTCTTCTTGCTTAAGAGGACAATTAAAACTCCCAGTATCCAGACTGCTTGCAACGGAAGCACTTGCCCTGTTGCGCTTGCTTGTCCCATTCCGTGGTCCAGATATATTAGGCCCACTGGGTTTCCGTCTTTGCTTCTTCTTCCTTTTGCCGCCCGGAGGCCTAGGAAGAGCCAATTTCTCAGCCACAAGTGCATAAGAGCCCTTAAAGATTCCCTAGCCGCTTGAAGTTCAATCAGGAGTTCCGCCAATGAGTAAGACCCCTTATTCATGTTATAGTTCAGGCGGAACTGCTCAAAACTTCTCGGCAGAGACTGGAGCACAATATCGACTTGGGTTACCCCATCGATAACTGATCCTAGAATCTCTATCTCATTCAGATAGCACATCATCCTAAGAACGTGATTCCCCACGGGCGTTCCTTCGGATGCGATGGCCGTCATGAGATGCCTCATTGCATTTTGCCCGGCTGTCCTGTCCTGATAACCAAAAAGCTTCTTGAGGTTAAGCATCATATCATAGGTAATGGTCATGGCATGATCCCGATGTCGCAGCACATTTGACATGAAAGTCATAATGTTGCTCCGCGTCATCTCATAGCCTTGATCCATTTCCAATGAGCTTCCTTTCCTCAGTAGTGGAAACATCATTTGGTTCAGCAGGTCAATTGACTTGGAGTACATAATTGTACTCCTCTGCAGTTAGGACAATGTCCAAGTTTCTTCTTTAATCCATACAAACAGGTTCAGTGAGTTTGTTGACTTTTAATGGGAATAATACCATATAAAACAAACAATGAGTTTAATTCGATATCATTTCCCTCAAATAATATCATTAAACTACCAATCATTTCCAAAATCCCATCAGACTAGCATGCCACGTTCTTGTGGACGTATACTAATCCAAACGATTTTATAATTGGATTTTTACTTCGGTCGTACATCATTATAGCAGTGACTCCGATGGGGAGGATACTATAAAGCGTACCTAAGTGTGTACCATTTCTCAGTACTAAGTCAACCGCTCGGGAACTACATATCCACCGCAAGCCACGTTCATGTGGACGTTTACGTTGACATGCGGTCCTCCACGATTTTCTATAACTGTCGAGCCTCAATTAATCCCAAAGTTCCGTTTCTATTTAGCAAGCCACGTTAGTGTGGACGTTTACTAAAACAAACAACTTTATTAATTGAATCCCATTTATTTAAATGTCATAGAGTCTTAATTAACCCAAAGCACCGTTTCCATTTAGCAAGCCACGATAGTGTGGACGTTTACTAAAACAAACAGCTTTGTTAATTGACTCTTACATTTATTAAATTTCACAATTTTATCAATCAAAGCTTGATATCTCGTAAGTGAAACTCGAAGTTTCTAACCAGCGATCAATCATGCAATTGAGCCCTATCTCTCACTAGGTGAGGGAGCCAATCAGACAATCGATCTAGTCATCGAATGACTCGAAAGTCTCTAATCTGTGTCATCGACATAACCAAGCGCTTTGGCTCCATTCCACTCCCCGGGGTGAGAATGAGTCGAGTTGAAATTAGTCTTTGAAAAGACAGATTAGGCATTGCTTTTGAGAAATATAATTGTTCAATTTTATAAGTGGAATTTTAATTCGAATTTTTATCCAGTGATATCCGTGTATCGACTTTATCCGATAGGGAGGATGACACTAAAGCCAACTCGTAAGTCAATACACATCACATTCAAAACAGAGAATGGAGACCGCGGGATTGTTTCCAATCCCTCTCCCACTTAGTATTTTACGATAAGGGATAACATGCATAAACAATTAAGCATAATAATAAAGCACGTAAAACAAGCAAAAAGCAATTAACGTGGTCCCGATTATTATGGCCTTAAGTGTTCTCCAATGCACGTCTTTTGGATCTCGTTGCTCGTCTCGGTCTCGGTCCACCACCGACTCGCTCGAGGGTCAAGAGACGAACTCCTCCCACTGGAGTCTCGTCTCGAGCCTCGTTGAGTCGTCCGTGGGGTCGAACGAACCCCAGCCCCGCTGCTGCCCGTCACGAACACGGGGTGTGTTCGATGGCTGCCCGTTGCCGGTTCGTCTCCTCGACTCTCGTTTCTCCGGGTTTCGATCTCGTCTCGATCCACCAAAAATAGCAAGAAAAATTACAAGAATAAATCTACTACATCCGGCATCGATCCTATACAGGGTGATCGATCCTATACATGCCCGGAAAAACAACGGAAATAAATAAATAAACCTAACGACTCAACCCGTCGTTTTTATCTATTACAAACAAGCAACATTTCCAAAACAAAACAATCTCGACAAGCCCGAGAGTTTAACAAACCACAACAAAATTATCATACAACATCCCATAATGTTGGCCATAATAATCGGGTTCAACCTGCAAGGTAAATCGTACGAACTATACAACAAACCGATAACCGGCTCTGATACCAATTGTTGGAAATCGACTACCCGGTACGAGTCCGTTCGACTACTCGAACATCCGGACACGCCCAGTCGACCTCCAGCGTGCCTACTATGCTCACGACGAAGCCCCTGACCCGGTTTACGCCCAGCCATCATGCCCGAGGCACAACCGCGCAAAACCAAGAGGCTGATGGCCTCTCTGTCGTCCGACACAATCTGGTGTCGTCCGACATGCCTGTCGGCCGACAGGAAAACCCGTCGGACGACATCGTCGCGAACAGCAGCGCGACGCTGCTGTTCCAGGTCCGTTTCTGGTCGGATTTTCCGATTCCGACCACCGTTCTGGAAGTCAGCGACCCCACAGTGATCTAGGAACACCAACCACGATCCCGGAATTCGATCGGAGGTTCGTTGTATGATTACGTACGAGATCGAATCGAAACGAGTGCGGAAGAGGGTTTCGATTCCATACCTTTGTCGCGTGATTCGGAGAAGCCGAATTGACAGAGACCTCGAGACTTCTAGCGTATGTCCTAGCCCTCTTACTCCAGCCGATGTGTGGGCATCGATCCGCTTGGAGCTCCCCATCTTTTCTCTTCTCAACCACCGTGAATATATTTCTCTGTCTCAGAAATATATTTGCGCTAGCAAATTAATTTCTACAGAGAATTTCTGTCTCAGAAATATAATTGCGCAAGCAATTAATTTCTACAGAATGTTTCTTGCGCTAATCTGAATTAATTAGGCAGAAAAATAATTGCGCTAACAATTAATTTTCTCTGCAGAATTAATAATAGCGGCGAAACTTAGGTTAGAGAGAGAGGGGGGAGGGATTTATATAGGCTACACTAGAGGACCTCTAGGCAATTAATTAATTAGGCTTAAATTGTAATTTAATTAACTTGGTGTCCCAAAAGGAAAACCTTAATTAAATTCCACAATTTTATTTATAATTAATTCCACTATAAAATTATAAATGATTTCCCAATTAATTAATTCAAATTATTCCGTCAATAATTTTCCCACCGTATTACATATGTGACATTTCCCCGTGTTTAAGATATCGCATGTCCACGAATTAATTTTAATTACTAATAATTAAATTAATTCATTTCTTATGATCCGAGACTAGTACCACTCATCCTTATTATCATGTGGAACGAATCCACCTGCAGGGTTTACATGATAAACTTTATGAGCTCATCTCGGGGACATCATCAACCCAGTAAATGGGACACGGTTTCCTGTCTATAATCTACAGCATGCCGTGTGTACAATTCTGATTCCCAATATACCGAGGATATCGACTAATCAATTAGTCTCACTTATTGGCACATCAAAGAACCGAGCATTGGACACCACACCTATAATTATATAGTGATTAAGAACTCACATATCCGTAATATCTGAGGTCTAGTTCGATTACTCCGATTAGTATAAATCGAACGCCCTCCCGTGGTCCTGCTCAATACACCAAGTGTACGAGTGTAACATGATAGTCAAGACCGACTATCTACCAGTCACACTACGACGTACCGATGGATTGTCCCTGTCCATCTAAGTCGTGAGCTACTGTTCGATAGTATACGAGTAACCGATAGTATGATCTTCCGCGTGTCTCCTCACGCCATACTATCTACAACGTATATATCTAGGACTGTTGCATCAAATGCAATCATGCTTGAATCATACATAGATTAAGGCATAGATAAGGAGTTCCGTATTTGCACTAAACTAGACATTTAGAATACAACTCCATCATGTGGGGCTTCCTGCAAAGTGACACACAAAAGACAGAATCCGTAGCCTGTGCCTCTCCAACTAAGTCATATAGCACACATGCATAAGGATTTTCTGAGAGAAATGAATCTCTCCGAAGCCAAAGGTTTAGTAAAGAAATCTGAGAGTTGTTTTTCAGTAGGCACATGTTCCATGATAATTTCACCTTTTTCAACTAAGTCACGAATGAAATGGTGTCGAATGCCAATATGTTTAGTTTTAGAATGCTGTACCGGATTTTGACTGATTCTTATGGCACTTTCATTATCACAAAGAAGAGTTAGAGGGGTACTTGTGATTTGGTAGTCTGCCAACATTTGTTGAAGCCAAAGGAGTTGAGTGCAACAGCTACCTGCGGCTACATACTCCGATTCAGCAGTTGAGAGAGCTATGCAATTTTGTTTCTTACTATGCCAAGAAACCAAGTTATTTCCGAGAAAACAACACCCTCCACTCGTGCTCTTCCTATCATCGGCATCACCAGCCCAATCAGCGTCCGCATACCCAACAAGAGAGGCTGTGGTGTCTTTGGTATACCATAGTCCCAGCTCAGTAGTCCCAGCAATATAGCGAAGAATTCGCTTAACAGCTGTAAGATGTTCTTCCATTGGTTGAGCTTGATAACGGGCACATAGGCAAACACTAAACATGATGTCGGGCCTAGTAGAAGTGAGATACAACAAACTTCCAATGAGTGAGCGATAGTTGGTAATTTCTGTGTCCTTACTCTTGGAAGCCCGAGAGAGTTTATCAGTAGTGGCCATGGGAGTCTTCATAGGCTTAGCCTCTGCCATATCAAATTTTTGAAGCATATTTAGAGCATACTTGGTTTGTGAGACAAAAATTCCATCTTTTCGTTGAGAAATTTGGAGTCCAAGAAAATAATTGAGTTCTCCCTCAAGGCTCATTTGGAAGGAGGATGACATAGCCGCAGAGAATTCTTTTACCAACTTTGGATTGGTGGCACCAAATACAATGTCATCAACGTATATTTGTGCAATGAGCATATCTTTCCCAACCATTTTAATGAAGAGCGTAGTGTCGGCATTTCCTCTTATGAACCCATAAGCAATCAAGAACTCTGTCAGACAAGAGTACCAAGCTCGGGGTGCCTGCTTTAGACCATAGAGAGCTTTGTGAAGACGGTAGACATGGTCTGGCCTCTTTGGATCTATGAACCCTTTTGGTTGTTCAACGTAGGCTTCTTCATCCAACACACCATTCAAGAATGCAGCCTTAACATCCATTTGCCTTAATGGGATATTCCTATAGCAAGCTATGGCAATAAGAAGACGTATAGACTCAATTCGAGCTACAGGAGCGAAGGTCTCATCAAAGTCTACACCCTCAACTTGAGTGTACCCTTGAGCAACAAGGCGAGCCTTATTTCTGACAATTTGATTGTGCTCATTTGTTTTGTTTTTATAGATCCATTTTGTTCCAATAATGTTGACATTTTTAGGTCGGGGTACCAACGACCAAACTTTGTTTCGTTCAAATTCGTTTAACTCCTCATGCATAGCAGGAACCCAGAATTCATCCAAAATGGCCTCCTTTATATTCTTCGGTTCAATTTCCGAGACAAAGCTCATAATTCCAATGTCTGGTGACATGAAAGCCAAGTTTAAAGTCTCAGTCCAAGAGTTCAAAGGCCTGGATAAGCGAGTTGTCCTTTGATCCAATGTTCCAATAATCAGTTGAGTTGGATGTCTTTTTCGTATGTGAGCAGGGGGTCCTGAATTCAGAACACCAGTAGAGTTCGAAGTAGTGAGAGGAGAGTTTGAATTCTCTGGGACAGAATCATCATCTGAGGATTCTGTACTGGAGCTAGACTTCGAACCATCAGCAACGTGTTTATCAAAAGCCTCAGAGTTCGAAGCTGCAGAGTTCGAACTTCCAGGCTCTTCCCCTTCACATGTTTCATTTGAGCTTCGAATTTTAGCAACAACTTCAGTGGGTTTTCCTTTGACGTCATGTTCATCAAAAGTTACGTTTGTTGATTCTTGAACAGTACGAGTTCGAAGGTTGAAGACACGATATGCATGACTATTTATAGCATAACCAATAAAGATAGCTCTGTCTGATTTGGAATCAAATTTCTTCAAAGGCTCACGATCATTCAATATATAACACAGACACCCAAAGACTCGTAGATGAACAACATTTGGCTTTTTGCCAGTAAGAAGTTCATAGGCAGTCTTCTCTGTTTGGCTTCGAAGGGTGATCCTGTTGATCACATAGCAAGCCGTGCTGATAGCCTCTGCCCAAAATCCTTTAGGCATTTTCTTAGACACCAACATAACAGTGGCCATCTCTTTTAAAGTTCTATTTTTCCGTTCAACAATGCCATTTTGTTGAGGCGTTTTAGGTGACGAGAATTCATGATGAATGCCTTTTCGGTTGCAATATTCAAGGAAAGCTTGATTTTGGAACTCCCCACCATGATCACTTCGAATCCTTTGAATACGTGCCCCATGCATATTTCGAACCTTCCTAGCCAAATTGTGAAAGGCTTCAAAGGCCTCATCCTTGGTAGCTAAAAAATTTACCCATGTGTATCTTGAGAAATCATCAACAATCACAAGAGTGTACCACTTGTGTCCCAAGCTATGAACTTCCATTGGTCCCATAAGGTCCATATGCATAAGTTCAAAATAGTTGGAAGTTCTAAAGTTCAAAGTTAAAGCAGGGTGTGAACTTCTGGTTTGTTTTTCCATTTGGCACTCGCCGCACACTCTTTTCTCAATCTTTGGTAGAGAATCAATGCCTCTCACAGCTTTGAGACGAACGAGATTTTCCAAGTTTCGAAGGCTGGTGTGGCCCAATCTTTGATGCCATAAGTCTATCTCATCAGCGTACTTGGTAGACAGACATGTCTCTTCAATAGCATAACAGTTATTTTTAGCACGAACTCCAGTCAGTATGCACTTCCCTTCAGCATTGTAGACTTCACATTTGTCTTTGTTGAACTTCACATCAAGTTCGTCATCACACAACTGACTTATGCTGATGAGATTAGCACAAAATCCTTCCACGTGTAGCACATTCTTTAAGATTGGAAGACCTTTCACATTCAGAGTCCCACAACCAACTATATTTCCCTTGGCTCCTCCACCATAGGTAACCGGTCCACCAGAGAATGGTACATAATCAATGAGACTATCCTTTATACCGGTCATATGCCTGGAGCATCCGCTATCGAAGTACCAAGTTTCTTTGATCACAGTTTTAGCAGCTGTAAAGGCAACATTGCACATGACATTTTCTCGTAGCTTCCATATTCTTTTCACAGTAGACTTCAAAGGGGCATGAGAGTTTAGCTTCTCTTTCCAGATTTTCTTTACACAAAAATTTGAAGCCACAGGGCTTTGAACTTCCTCCCTCCATACCTTCCTGATAGAAGATACATGGTTTTTCTTCAACCAAGATTTTTTAGGAACAAGAGATTGAGACCTTTTCAGATCTTCTATTTTCTTGTAACAATAAGGTCTTATATGTCCAGCTATGCCACAGTAATGACAAATATATCTTTTTACAAAGCTTTTACGAGGCTTAGTAGGTCGAAGAGCTATCTTTGTCAACCTCACAGACTGAACAGTTTTAGCCTTCATAGGCCTGGATTCATCACTCTGTGTCTTTGAACTCTTTAGGTCAGAAGACTTTGACCTATCTGACACGTTGTGTGTTTTGATGAATTTAGAGACGTCAATCTTGGTCTTCGAACTAGAAGGAATAGATTTAGATGTGGAAGCCAGATTTGTTGTTGATTTTAGAGAGTTTTCTAGCTTAGTCTCAACGGACTCCATGATCTTTCTATCCTTTGGTCGAATGAATTTTGGTGGAAATTTTATCGGCTCGGTGTAAACAGTCTCAAGAGTCTCTTTAAATCCCAGTACATACCTCTTAGGGTTAACACATCTTATGAGATAGTCAAGTTTGGAAGTTCCAGTGTTCAATTTTTTGAATAAGGAATCTGTTACGTCCATTTTGTCTTTTAACTCGTAGAGTTCTTTTGTTCTCATAGCAAAGGCTTCTTCCATTTGAGTCAATGATTTTCTAAGAAAGTCCTTCTCAGAGTCTTCTTTCTTTACAATCTCTCTCAGTTCATTGACTTCCTTCAGAGCTCTTTCAAGTTCATTTTTAACTATCTTGAACTCTCTTAAGCTAACAGTCTCAGGCTTTGAAGTCAAAACAGTTTTGTAGGAGGATGAGGTCGAACCAGCAGAAGACACAGAGTTCGAACCTTCTGTAATATTTGATGAGAAGCATAAAATGTTATCATAAGTAGCAACATCCTCCATTTCTACTTCATACTCGCCTTCATACTCATTGTCAAGGGAACCCATGAAAGCATTCACATTCTTTCCATCCTCCCGGACATTATCTCTCTCGTCATCAGAAGAGAACAACGGATTTTCCTCATCAAGGACAAGATAGCTCACATCAACATTGTTCTTTCTATGTAGATTGGGACACTCATTCTTGACATGCCCCATGCCTTTGCATTCAAAACACTTGATTTTGGACATATCTTTACCAGAAGTATTGGGTATGAACTTCCTGAAGTTTGAAGTGCGGTTTCCAGTAGAGCTAGAGAAAGGAGAGTTCGAGCTCCTCGTGGGTCTTTGATTCTGAAATTTCTTGAATCTCCTTTTTCTCCTTATGTCTTGACGGATAAGATAATTCACAGTGTCTTGGAGAGCAACGAGTTTATCTGGATTTGGAGAGCTTAGAAGTGCCAAGGCTTCGGACTCATCATCAGATTCCTCAGCATAGTATGCACTTACATCCATGCCAGTAGTAGAGCTCGAAGCTGGAGGAGTAGAAGGAGAGTTCGAACCCACTCTCAGTGCTCTCATAGAATTGTCAAGTGGAGACATGTAGTTGTCATCTTTAAGTTTTTTGTTCAATTCATAGTCCTTGAAAACACACATCAGTTCATTGTAGTTCGTAGTATTGGCCAACTTAGTGCTTTCCACTGCAACCACTTTTGGTTCGAAGGAATCGTTCAGAGTTCGCAGAACATTGGTGCATATGTACGAAGGAGGAATAGGATCTCCCAGTTCATGACATTCACTCACAATGGACATGATTTTTTTATAGTAGGTGTCCAAGTTCTCATCATCACGCATGTGAAGTTTTTGAAAGGCTGTGTTCAGTCCTCTGATCTTGGACTTTTTGATACTCTCACTCCCTTCACATATATTTTCAAGAGTATCCCAAACTTGTTTAGCAGAAGTCAGATGTTTGATGAGTTGGAACATGCTTATGTCAATGTACTCAGTCATAATGTGTATAGCTCGGTCATTAAAGGTTGCAGCTTCATGTTCAGCCTGAGTCCATGTAGATTCATCTTTAGGAAGGACATCACCATCACCATCCGTGTATTTGGGAACATCCCAGCCTCTGACTACTGAGCCCCAAACTCTCGAATCAGCTTGCTTAAGTCTCATCCGTTTCTTACTTTTCCAGTAGGAGTAGTTATCAGTGTTGAGAATGACGGGTTTCATAACTGTATATGTCTCCATGATTTCGAACCTCTAGCTAGGATCACACCGAAGTAGTAAGGTGAACCGCTCTGATACCAATTGTAAATGTGTTTGAGGCACTACAGTGTTATGAACTGCAGTACTTGGTAGACCCGTAGAGTAAACTGCGTCGGGTCTATGAACTATAAAATATGTCAACACAATAAAGAGGTTCTTGAATGAAAGCTTTGTATTCAACACTTCAATCAAACATCTATAAGTCCTTACGAACTTATAGAAAGGTCACACGACCAAAAACAACGTCTATTAGTTCAATGTACTAGCGTCCTATGAACCACAGACAAAACAGATACACTAAGAACTCCTTCTAGTGAACTCGTTCTAAGTGTACTACAGTAGAGTGAACCGGAGCTTTCTAGCGAATACTCTCGGATTACAATATTTCTCTCTCTAGGAAATTGTTGGAGTTGTGTACTTAATGTCTAGATTTAAGTAACGATAAACTCCCGATCATGGCATTTAATCTATTAAATTAATAAACAATTGTTTGCTTTTAATTATTATTAATTAAATATATGCAAATCATAGTCCTAGATTCTATACGTTGTAGTTAGTATGGTGTGCGACGTCACACAGAAGATCATACTATCGGTTACTCGTATTTAATCAAACAGTGGCTCACGACCTAGATGGACCCGGACCAATCCATCGGTATAGTCGTTGTGTGAGAGAGAAAATAATTTGTCTTAATTATTTTATCACACTTGTACACTTGGTGTATTGAGCGGATCGTTGAGATTCATCGATTAGGATTGCCGGCGATAATCGATTCGAGTCTCAGTGTATTATATTCTTAATCCCCGATATTGTTGCGGGTGTGTATATTCAATATAAGTGACTTTGATTTACCAAAGGAATTAACCGATTTAATTATTGGGTTAATTACCGGTTAAGTTGGGTCACTATATTTTATATATGGCATGCCGTGAATGATTGACCGGACAGTGTATCCCGGAAGGGTTGATAATATCCCCGAGATGAGTTCAAAAGGAATTATTGTGTAAACCTCATGAGTGGATTCGTTCCGCACAATAATTAAGGTTGAATGGTACTAGTCTCGGATTCAAGAGATGAATAAATTAATTAGCAATAAATTAATTTTATTCATGGATATTTAAATCTTAAATACACGGAATAAATAATACTACCGGAGAAATATTATTTGATATAATATGGTTTAATATTGGGAGTGCAATTAATTTATATAGTGGAAAATAAATTAATTAATATTAATGGGAGATTAATAGATTTGGGCTTGGGCTCAATTTAATCATTAATATTGGAAGCCCAATATTCCACCTCCTTTAGATCCCCTACGTAGCCTATAAAAGCACTACATGGTCTTCACTTTTTTATAAGACAAGAATATCAATACTTGATAGTTCTAGAGAGTTGAAGAGGATCCATAAGCTTGGAGGATCGTCGCCCACCCGACGTTCAAGCTACTGCAAGGAATACGTGGGAAGATCGTAAGGTCATCAAGTTAGATTCGTTTCTCCGCACAACGAATTAAAAGGTAAAATCATATACTCTCTTCTATGATTTTATGTGGATTAATTGTGATACATACATGAACGCACGATCCGGGAAAAACGACGAACCTCGGGGACGGGGATTCGAGATCCCCGGCGAGGATCGAAGGTGGCGGTCGAACCCTAGGGTTCGGACCGCCGGGACGCGTGACGCGAGAACCCTCGGCTGGGAGCCGAGGGATCGATCGAGCCCGTAGGCTCGATCGCTGGGAGCTGCGGGAGTTACCCGCAGCGACTCGAGGCGTGCTGCGGGACTACCCGCAGCGGTGCGCTGGGACGAGCCCAGCGCGTTGAGCAGCGGGTCACGCGACCCGCTGCGGGGCTGCTCGCAGCAGCTCGGGGATCGCTACGAGCGATCCCAGCGATCATCGTGAGATGATCGCGAGCCCCGTGCGGGGGCTCGGCTGGGTGTCGCGGGTTCGCCCGTGGCGGTGCTCGGTCGGGCCTCGGGTCACGTGGGGTTCGCGGTTGGTTCTCCGGCGATCGAGGATTTCGGTCGGGTTATTATTTTCCGCAAATTTTAATGGCCCGGGATACCGAATTCCAGCAGAAATTCCAGATAAAAAGTGTTTTGCTCTACAAACAATCTAGCGACTATTTATAGACCTCGTGGATGAAACCCTAATGGGCTTCCGGGATTTACGCTTAATGGGCCGAGCCCAAAGCATCTTCTATGGAATCTCGAATATTCCAACACTGACTTGTTCTCATTCCTTTGTCTCTGATGAGCCTTCGAACTTCAAACGGGGAGTGTGTAGATGCTACTTGATGTTTTACTTCAGCGAGTTCGAATTCCCTTAGCAGGGCCTTCTCACTCTTCGCGCTTCTGGCTTCATAGACCTAGCGGGATGAACTCCAGAGCCATCAACTTCTACAGCACTCCTTTGGTGAATCAGTGAAGAGGGAGTTCGAACCCTTTGCAGCTTCGAACTCTAGGGACTTATCAGCACCAGTGCTTCCAAGACCCACAGTGTAATTTGTACTTGCATTCAGCTAAGTCTTCCAAGCACTATCATACTTAGAATTACTTAACCTGTACAAATAACAAAAACACATAAGAATGAAGTTCATTCAAAAACCAAAGTGTGAATTTCAAGCTAGTTCACAAGAGTCCGAAGACTCTTTATGAACTAGAGCGAACTTACACACTAACAAATACTTGACGGGAAAGTGTATCCCGTAAGGGTTGATAATATCCCCGAGATGAGTTCATAAGGAATTATTATGTAAACCCTGCAGGTGGATTCGTTCCGCATAATAATTAAGGTTGAATGGTGCTATTCTCGGATATAAGAGATGAATAAATTAATTAGCAATAAATTAATTTTATTCATGGATATTTATATCTTAAATACACGGAATAAATAATACTACCGGAGAAATATTATTTGATATAATATGGTTTAATATTGGGAGTGCAATTAATTTATATAGTGGAAAATAAATTAATTAATAATAGTAAGGATTAATAGATTTGGGCTTGGGCTCAATTTAATCACTATTATTGGAAGCCCAATATTCCACCTCCTTAAGATCCCCTACGTAGCCTATAAAAGCACTACATGGTCTTCTCTATTCTCATAACTTGAAGATCACAATTCTAGAGAGAGAAAGTAGAGAGGAGGATCCATGGAGTTCGGTAGATCGTCGCCCACACGACGTCCGGGCTAGTGCAAGGAATACGTGGGAAGACCTCAAGGTCATCATAAGATCTCGTTTCTCCGCACAACGAATCGAAAGGTGAATTAAATATTTCTGCTATTTAATTCTTATTGAAATCAATTATCGAAAAACAAGATCCAAGGATCGAACCCCGGAGTAGACGGACGATCACGCCGTGGTGGTGAAACCACCGGACCGTGTGGGATCGACCCGCCTAGGGTTTCGGCGAGAGGCGCGGAGGGGCGAACCCCGGCTGGACGCCGGGGTGCGATCGATCATCACGATCGATCGCTGGCCGCGGGCTGTGACCCGCGGCGGCCTGCTGGAGGTGGGCCAGCCCTCCAGGCGGCGGCGAGTCGCCGGACTCGCCGCGGGGGCTGCATGGGCAGCCCCACCCGATCGATCGCTGGGTGCGATCGATCCCTCGATCGCATGAGCCCCGCGGACGGGGGCTCGGGCTGGGCGTGCGCGCGGTTTCGGCCGTGTCTTGCGTTCGGCTCGTGCTCCGGCTCGTACGTGGTGTTCGTGTGATCTCCGGCGAAGGTTTTTGATCGGAGTTGTCATGTTCCGCAATTCCGGCAACTCCGGGTGATCGAATTCCAACAATTGGTATCAGAGCGTACGATCGTTTTTCGTTAATTGTTTCGATAATCGATTATCGTTGCTTATAGCCATAGATTAATTTAATTTATTAAATTATTGTGCTATATATATTAATCTACGTCTATGTTTTCTCTCTTGTATGAATCGTGTTTGTCAGAAAAATTAATTATTAAAAAACGAGGGTTTTCGGAATAATCGAACCTAGATCGATCGACCGCGGCATGCTGGGCTCGAAGGGGCTGTGCGGGCTGCTGGGCGTGACCCAAACGTGGCTGGGCATGCCGGCGTGTGCCACCAGTGGTGGTGGTTCGCCGGCAGCCGGAGGTTGCGTTCGGTGGTTGCGTTGGCGGCTTCGCGGACGGCTTCGCGATCGGGCGGGCTGCCGGGGAAGAAACTGGAGGCAGCGGCTGGACGTCTGGGCTCGTCGACTTGGCGTTCACCATCGTGGGATGGTTCGCCGGAAGTCGACGGATGTCCGGTGAGTCGCGGCTGATCCGGTGAAGGTCCGGCTGGGCTGCTGGTATGCCTTTAAGCGGGCTGCTGGTGCGCCAAGGCTTTGAGCGGGCGGGCTGCTGGAGGCAGCGGCTGGACGTGAGCTGCTGGGGCAGCGGCTTGTCGATGGCGGGGCGTCGTCTGGCTTGCTCCGGCGAAGTCCACGCGGGCGTCGGCAAGACGATCGATCGAAGATGCTCCCGCTGAATGAATTATTCATTCTGGATGTGCATGGGTGCGTTTATGGTGAGTGCGCTGAATACATGAGCCATTGAATTAATTCTCTTGGAATTAATTAAGAGCACGTGCGTGGATCGCATGGTCTTTTAAGGCTTGCATGAGCTTTGTTTGATGGTGCATATGCATGTGCATGGCCGGGCTCGAGTGGGTTCGATTGGGATGACCGGAATTCTTTTCGGTTCGTCCCGGTAATCCGATCTTTCCGGAAAAAATTTAATCTTTCTAATTTTATTTAATTTAATTTTGGAATTAATTCAAATTCTATTTGGATTAGATTTCTTAATTATGGAATTAAATAATGGAATTAGATGGAGAGTTAAATTAGGAAAGAAAATCCTAGTTTCTCTAGATATCCTATACCTACTTGGATTAGAAGTCTTAAGAAGAATCAAAATTCGATTTTGATTAGGATTCTTGAGATCTAATTTAAATAGGATTGAGAAATTATTAAAATATTGATTTTATTTAATTTAAGTATTTTATTTAAAATCATTAGATTAATTCAAAATTTATTTTGGATTGGAAAATCTTGGATTTTATTTAGAATAGAATTAAATATGGAAATCAATGGATTTTAATGGAGTTGATTTTATTTAATTTAAGTATTTTATTTAAAATCATTAGATTAATTCAAAAATTAAATATGAGAATCAAAGAATTTTTCCGTCGCTCGGCAAAGTATTCAAGACGTAGAATGAAGACTCAAGGCAAGCATGATGGAATTCATCAAGGTACGAATAGTCGAGAAATAATTTTACTTGAGTAATTATTTGATTATTTGTGAACGTACTTGCATGAAATGTATGTTTGTTATTATGCTTATGTGTATTTAATTATGCATTAGATAGCGTATCCCTTTGTTATAAAAAGCTAAGTGGGAGAGGGAATGGAAACATTGCCATGGTCTCCATTGCTGTTCTCTTGGTGACTTTTATGGACTTTCGAAGTTCGTATAGACAATTCATTGGAGGAGAATTCTTGTAATTCCTTTTACAAGAGACATTGATTAAGTTTATCAAACAATGCCTAATTTGTCTTTCTGAAACTGATTTCAAGTCGACTCATTCTCACCCCGGGGAGTGGAATGGAGCCAAAGCCACTTGGTCATGTGGATGACACAAATTAGAGACTTTCGTGTCATTTGATGACTAGATCGATTGTCTGCTCGGCTCCCTCATTCTATGAGAGATAGGGTCGTTCGCATGGTGAATCACTGGTTAGAAACTTCGAGTTTCACTTATGATTCTCCACGTCTTGATTTACAAGATCGAATGGATCAAGTAATTGGATTTCAATTATATAAACCTTTTGGTATAGTAAACGTCCACACGAACGTGGCTTGCTATAACTGAATGGGATTTTGGAATGATTGATGTAGATGAAGGTACCGATGTACCGATCCGATCGATATACCGTGTGTGCGGAAGCATGTAAAGCAATAGATCTACTATGCCATGATCTTAGTGCACACTTAATGTGTATAAGAACACATATAAACATATATATATACACATCCAATATATATATATATATAAGGTTCAACGATTACTTACTTTTGTGACGAAGTGATTCGTTGAAGTCGTTGAGGTGGTGTTGAGTCGATTGAACCACCTCAAATGGATCAGCCTCTCGAAGCTCTCCTTGTGAATGACCTCGTCACTCCTTTAGATCGTCCGGATGTTGAAGCCGCACAAAAGGCCCGGCCTCTACGTGTTGCACACGAACCCGGATGATAAACACCTTGCTTGTTTGAAGTGGTTCTCCAAGAACACTCTCTCTTCTCACTCTTTCTTGTGAATTTCGTGGCTGATGATGATGGTGTTAGAATGAGACATGAAAATCTGATTTTCATGCTCATTATACCCCTTTTACTTCACATGTAACCCCCACCATAATGTGTGTGTCATAACCACACATAATGGGGTGTTATGGTGAAGTTCAAAGGTCACCTCCACATAATCATGCCAAATCATGATATGTGGTCCCATTGGCTTGTGTGGCATGCCATGTCACACTATGTGACATGCATTCCATGCAAGCCATGCATGTGAAAACCCACGTAAATATTGATTCTAAATCAATATATTTATTAAGCAATGTATATCAATATCGAGCTCGTGTGTGACCCTGTAGGTATGATTTTATCGATCAATATTATATTGTTCCCAACAATTAATATTATCAAATAATCATTTAACATCCATAGACGACCTTATGACTTTATCGATTGCACACGTAGGATCGAAGGACATATCCCAACAATCTCCCACTTGGCCTTCAGAGCCAGTGTGCTGTCAATTTCCTGTTGTCACTTTATGTCTAAATTTGAACTTGAGGCAAGACTCGAGTCATCCTCAATCGGTTCAAACCTTTCTTGGACTTTGAGACAGACTGTAAAACCAGATTTATCACTATGATACGAATCTGGACGTGGCCACGTATTTTCCACAGTCTCGACTCTCCAAGTGGCCGGTAAGACATGTATCCCATTATAAAAATGGAGGACAATCCCATCTTGTCAGTCCAAGCTCTCCCACTTGCTTCCTGATATACCCAATAACAAGTTTTATAACCTCCTTTTACGAAAGGCGTTTACTTGTATCAAAGTACACCATTTCACAATGGAATCACTCTGGACTACTCAGGTCAGAGGAAATTGCTCGACAGTCAATGAAATAGTATTATGACTCGAAATCTTAAATACTATTCCAGTCGGGTCTGTTCGATCATTAGCTCCCAGCTAATATCTATGTAATTAGACTTGATGTCCCACATCACTAGCCCATGAAGCGGCGCTATAGTACACATTACAAACTAGTTCATTGTATTATCGGTTTGTCCGTACTCGATTATACGAACCAGGAACAACTATATGATTCAAGTATATCAGTTCAACCATTGGGACTTCATTATGTGGTAAGTCGACCTCATAACCCAATTGATATAACTTAATCATTTGGACAATTCATATAAATTAAACCATATTTATATGAAGAATTATGTATTATACATATGAGTGAATGTTTACCAAATCTCCAAAAGTATCTAATACAGTAATAGAAATCACAACCCATCTCTAAGATGTCTGATATCTATTGCAGTCGTGAAAGTCTCAAGCTTAAACTGCTGGAGAGGTTTAGAAAGCGGGTTTGCAACCTTATCAAAAGTTGCAACTTTATTATCTCGATGTCTCCACAAAACTATCTCCTAGATAATGTAGAAATTCCTGAGCACCAGTTTAGACTTGTGGTGCTCCCTTGGCTCATTGGCTTGCGCGATAGCTCTACTATAAATAGAGAACTATCGGATGGGCTGAGCTAGTTACGCCACCTAGTTCATTCAAGAACTTTCAAATCCTAACTGCCAACATTACTGCATCCAATGCAATATTGTGCTCAGCTTCTGTAGTTTAATCAGCTATATTGCATGGAACTATTCCAGCAAATATCACCTCTAACCAGACAAACGATATAACCAGATTAAAATCGGAAATTATCTTAGTCTGTTTTGAAGTTAGCAGTCAAACTGCTTGTTAATATCAACTCTTTTTGTCTTCCAAAGACAACAAAATTCTTTTGTCCATCTAAGGTACATAAGAATATTCTTGGTCGCAGTCTAACGCGCCTCACCTGGATTTCCTTGAAACTGACTCGTCATGCTCAAAGCATATGATACGTCCGGTCGTGTACATATCATGGCATACATTATAGACCCTATTGCCAAAGCATAAGGAATGTTTTCCATCCTCTTTTGCTCATCAAGTCCCGTAGGGCCTTGCATCTTGCTAAGAGATGTGCCATGACTCATTGGAATGAGACCCTTTTTGGCGTCTTTCATTCTGAACTTATCAAGTACCTTATCAATATAGGTCACTTGACTAAGTCCAAACATCATTTTCGATCTATTCCGACAGATCTTGATGCCCAATATGTACTGTGCTTCTCCAAGATCCTTTACTGAAAAACAATTCCCAAGCCATTCTTTAATAGAATTAAGCATAGAAACATTGTTTCCAATAAGGAGTATGTCATCGACATACAACACAATTAATACAACGTAACTCCCACTGATCTTCTTGTAAAACAAGACTCTTCCGAGTTCCTCTGAAATCCAAATCCCAGTATGGATTCATTGAACTGAAGATTGCTACTCCTATATGCATTCTTTATTCCATAAATAGAACTATAAGTTTGCATAATTTCTCAGCCTTATTAAGATCGATAAAACTCTTTGGCTGTGTCAAAACACATTCTCTTCTTGAATCCAATTCAAGAAGTTAGTTTTAACATCCAATATTACCATAACTCATTATCAAGATGAGTAGCAATGGCTAAGATGATCTGAATGATTTAATCAAAGTACAGGTGAAAGTTTTTCCATAATCCACCTCGTGAATAAAACTTTTAACATCAACCTTGCTTTGAAAACCCTAGGTTTTCCATCTGTCTGTTTAGATCTTAAAGATCTATTAGCATTCATTGGGTCTAACCCCGTGATGCAAATATATCAAGTTCCAAACTTGATTATCAGATATTGATATCATCTCAGATTTCATGGCACCATGCCAATTTTCAGTAGCTGGACTCGTCATAGCTTGGAATTAGGTCGAAGGTTCACCGCTTTCCAAAAACATGAATTCATATCTCTCATTGGTCACAATATCTAAGTATTTGAATAATAGAGATAGATTTATGCCTTTCGGACCTACGAGGGCTGGTATGGCTTTCAATACCATAAGAATACTCTCAACCCAGTCTTGAGTATTCATCGTTGGTTGTTTCACTTGAACCTCGTTCAAGACAACCGAGCTCCCACTGAATTCTAGGAAAGATAACTCTTTTCAAGAAAATCACTATCTCGAGCAACAAAATATTGTTCTCAGATAGATCGTAGAAGTTGTGCCCTCGAGTTTCTTATGGATACCATAAAGAAACTTTTATCCCATTTGAGTTCAAGCTCTATAGAGATAAATCTCGTCAGAGAAGCTTTTAGAACCTCAAATTTTGATGAAAACAATTTAGTGACCCTCCCTTTCCATACCTAGTATGGTGTCTTATCAACAGCTTTTGACAGCGTCCTATTCAGTGTATAAGTTGAAGTCTAGAATTGTGTGTTCCCAAAAGAGACCAGTAGTTCATTTAGACCTCTCATCGAATGGTCGAACTATATCTAATATAGTTTTTTTTCTCTTTTCCGAAACATAACCTTCATGTGCTTGTGAACTGATAGGTTCCACATACATCAGTATGGATCATCCCTAATAAATCACTCACATGTTCTCCTTTCTCCAAGAAAGATGACATTGCTATCTTTTAAATCACACATCATTCACATGTATCAAATGATTCCAAGTCAAATGATTCTAGAATGCATTCTAAAAGAAGCTTCGTTACATATTTAGATGATGATTTGACCTAATCAACAATGTTATAGTTATGTCTCATTGAGACTTATTCGATTCGGCCTTTAGTGTTAATGTTATATATGATTTGTCAAGTTTAAAGTATACATAAACAATATAATAATCGTACCAAAACAAAGAATAATTCACAATTAAAATAGTTACCAAACTATTTAATAGTGAAAAACTAATCCATTAGTATCCAATACTGAACCAATATTCATTGTTTATTGAAGGTACGAAATTACATAGTTATAATACTAAAACAAGGCCCTAAGGCAAAACAACATCATATGATCATACGGCTAATGCAGCGACCTTCGCTCCATTTCTTACCCGTAGATCGACATCTCTATTCACCAAACTTATACTTCTATGTAGTTCCTCCACATAAAAATGTGAGAACCACATTTGGCATCCAATACCCAAGAAGTAGAATTTGTGAAGTTTAATGTCTATATCATTAATACTTGAAGATGAAGCAACCCCGTTCTTCACATCTTCTTTGAACTTTGGGCAAATTCAATTATTCCCAATAATTGAGTCTCATTCAAATTTCCCATTCAAAATTATCTCAATGTCAAAACGTGATAAATCGTAAGTGAAAAATCGAAGTTTTCTAACCAGCGATATTATCATGCAATTGAAGCCCTATCTCTCATAAAATATGAGGGAGCCAACCAGACAATCGATTCACGCCATCCAATGGCTCGAAAGTCTCTAATTTGTGTCATTGATGAACTTAAGTGTTTTGGATTAAATCACTCCCCGAGGTGTAAATAATCATAACCTTAGAATCCATCATATGAAAGACAAATTAGGCATTTGTTTTGAAATTGAATAAAATATGAACTTTTATATGTTTGCAAGTAGTGTCCAACACTTTTGCAAAGACGCATTGAGATTCCCTAGGAACCCTAGTAGCCTTCTTGCCCCTGCTCTTTTGAATACCCTATCCCATATCATAAGAATTTCCCTCTTAGGGTCCTTCTCTATCGCCGGCTCAGCAGCCTTGAGCATCCCGTGGAGCTCACGAAGCGATTTCTTCAAACCATTCATATGGAAAATTTAGCCTAAAGGCATTATAACCATCATGAGATTGAAGTATGAAATCGGTTGCCAAATAATCATCATAGGAAAAATCTAGGCGGTCACTTGAAACAAATAATCCAATCATTTGTTGCACATGTGATCCCATAGATTTCCATTTTTCCAGCCTAGCTGAAGCGATGACCCTGGTCACACCGAACCGCTCAATCTTAGCATATTCCCCGAACATGCTATTGAGTTGTTCAATGATATCTTAGGATGTGGTTATCTAACACATTTTCATTGTCTTCGTATTTGAGGACCATCCTCAAATTACGTTGTGAATCAAGAAAATTTATGTTGTTCAATTTTTCATAATCAAGAATTGAACCAAACTTGAATCGAGTTGAAATTAACATGATAAACTACAAAAGAAAGATAAATAAAGTATGTAAACATTCACAAAGCGGTAAACAAATAAGTTTGTCTAACAAGCTACTTATTTATTTCATTTTGTTCAATCGATATCTAATATCTTTGTTCCCTTGAACAAAACAATCCCAAGACCCTCATCTTGCAAATTCTTAAGCCGACTGAGTCCGCACTTAAGAAGTCTAAGATAGGTAGACATCTCATGTCAATGACATCTAATGTCACTCTCGGTCGATGAGAGTCCCATTCTCATCTCATGTCTCGATAGCCACGCCTGCAGTGGATCTATCGATGAGAAAACCAAACTCACGTGTAAGGGTCTAACCCTTACTCCCACTTATCCCAAGATAACAAGTAGTACCCCGCTGAGGCGGACCTACCAACTTATGATCGAGGGCTTCATGAGTGTGATGTTTTTGGACAAGACATTATACTCATTATTTTGGGAACTTGCATGCATAGGTGTTTATATGTAAGTTGAACATTTATAACATAAAACATCCTATAACTAGCAAAGCAATTAAATACGTAATCGAAAGGCCCCTAGAACCTCACAACTCTCAAACGAAAAGATTAAAAGCAACAAAATAGGCCTTGAACATCTTCTAGACTGGCCCGCGCCCGCCGTTTCAGTTCCGCACCCGCCGATTTAGGTCAACCTTAGTCCATACCCCAAAAACCACGAACGGCGCCCGCCGTTTCACAAACGGAGGTCGCCGAACACCACTGGCGGTCGCCGTTTCCAAAACGGCGCCCGCCAAAAGGGTACAAAACAGGCTGACCAAAAAACAGCCTTTCGGCGGTCGCCGTTTCCAAAACGGCGCCCGCCGTTTTGCTCCAGCAGCCCGGTTTTCGCCCGTTTCGCTTCATTTTGCTTCGTTTCTTCTCGTTTTCGTCGGAGAGTCGAGATCCACCATCGAACCATGGACCAAGTCCATCGCTTACAAGTTTGAACAATACATATTGAAATAGAAAACCTATCTATTACAAATGATTCCAAGGGACGCAGCCCTCCAAAACTATGGCCAATCGTACGTAAAAACCGACAATTTCATTCACCCGACCACTAACGGTGGCCGGCCTTACATCTAATCACATAATCACAATTAAACATATAATCCAATTATGTTGATTTAACCTTCGTGTCCAACACAAAAGTGTGCACGAGCCCTAGGCTCTGATACCAATTGAAGGTACCGATGTACCGATCCGATCGATATACCGTGTGTGCGGAAGCGTGTAAAGCAATAGATCTACTATGCCATGATCTTAGTGCACACTTAATGTGTATAAGAACACATATAAACATATATATATACACATCCAATATATATATATATAAGGTTCAACGATTACTTACTTTTGTGACGAAGTGATTCGTTGAAGTCGTTGAGGTGGTGTTGAGTCGATTGAACCACCTCAAATGGATCAGCCTCTCGAAGCTCTCCTTGTGAATGACCTCGTCACTCCTTTAGATCGTTCGGATGTTGAAGCCGCACAAAAGGCCCGGCCTCTACGTGTTGCACACGAACCCGGATGATAAACACCTTGCTTGTTTGAAGTGGTTCTCCAAGAACACTCTCTCTTCTCACTCTTTCTTGTGAATTTCGTGGCTGATGATGATGGTGTTAGAATGAGACATGAAAATCTGATTTTCATGCTCATTATACCCCTTTTACTTCACATGTAACCCCCACCATAATGTGTGTGTCATAACCACACATAATGGGGTGTTATGGTGAAGTTCAAAGGTCACCTCCACATAATCATGCCAAATCATGATATGTGGTCCCATTGGCTTGTGTGGCATGCCATGTCACACTATGTGACATGCATTCCATGCAAGCCATGCATGTGAAAACCCACGTAAATATTGATTCTAAATCAATATATTTATTAAGCAATGTATATCAATATCGAGCTCGTGTGTGACCCTGTAGGTATGATTTTATCGATCAATATTATATTGTTCCCAACAATTAATATTATCAAATAATCATTTAACATCCATAGACGACCTTATGACTTTATCGATTGCACACGTAGGATCGAAGGACATATCCCAACAGTAGACAGTTATAGAAGGGAGTGAAGGAGCGTATGTTAACGTAAACGTCCACACGAACGTGGCTTGCGGTGAATATACGTGCCCCAAACAATCTTCTTGGATACTGAGTAATGGTTTACACTTAGGTACGCTTTATAGTATTCTTCCCAACGAAGTAACGCTATAATTGATGTACGACCGAAGCAAATCTAATTGCTAAATCATTTGGATATGTAAACGTCCACACGAACGTGGCTTGCCATATCTGATGGGATTTTAGAGGTGATTAGTGGTTTAATGATATTATTTGAGGGAGATAATATCGGAGATTAAATCGATTGTTTGTTGTTATATGTGCTCATAGATTAGGAAATGGCTTTGAACCCACTTTCTGTGATACATAAGGATTTTAAACTCACTGGTCCCTAAATGTAATGATTGGAATAGAGATCTAGACATTACCCAAACTGTTAAAGAGTACTAGTTAGTACTCAGTAAGCTTTGTCCTCCCGAGCCTATTGACATAGGCGGCTAGACAAGAAGCGATGAGGATACTCATAAAGGCCAGTCGCTTCGAGGAAACGTTTAAACACGTTGTTGAGATGATTGACCTTTTAGACGAGTTGAGACGGAAATTGCAAGCTCTTGTAGCCAATGCCAAAGGTTTCGAACCTAAAGGCAAGAACGGGGGAAAGGAAAAGCAAATAAACCCAGTGGTTCCTTTTGGACCACGAGATGGGACGAGAAAGCCAATAGGCAAGTGTTCTCGATGCAAACAGTCTGGGTACTGGAAGTCTGATTATCCTCTCAAAGAAAGTACGAAATTTTCTTTAGTCGTGAAACATAGTCAGTGGTATTATCTACCGGAACCTGGTGTGTAGATATGGAACCACTGACGATATGTGCATTTTAAATGCAAGGGTTCCAGGAAACCTGACGACTTAGAAAAGAAGAAATCGTAGTCTACATGGGCAATGCTGTGGAGGAGGCACCAGTTGCAGTGGAGGACATTTTATAGGATTTCATTTTGAGTTATTACTTTTATGTACCTTTCAAATTAGAAAGAACTTTGTTCTGGATTTCTAATAAATGGATATTTTATTTCTTTTAATCATTTGATGGTTATAAGAAGAAATAATGATATTATCTATTTTGGTACATTAGCTAGCAATATATAAATGATGAATCCTGAGTCCACCACGATGCCACGAACCGTTTTATATATAACTCGTTTTACTAATAAGAGATTTCTTTATTTTATCATTTATACTTGTGGATTCTTATGCTAAGTCATATTTATTCAAATGAGAAGTTCAAAGGTCGAAAATTGATTGTAAGATCAATTAAGTTGAAGGAGTGGACCTTCCGACCTAAGAATCTAATTTGGAAGATAATACGACTAAGCAATCCTTTATGGATATAAGATATAAGATCCGGACAAGTATTAGAATTGATTGACTCTGATGTATGATCAGAGCTTGGGATTGGATCCCAAGTGACTACACCATACAGTCCTCTGTAGAAATGGTGTGTCGGAAATAAGAAATGGAACTCTTATAGAAATAGTAAAAGCTTGAGTTATACGGAACTACCTATGTTCTGTAGATATGTCTTGGTAACAACGGCGCATTTCAATGCGGTTGTAGAATATCTTAGAAGAACAAAAGATGTGTGTTCGATAGTACTATTAACCAGAAGGACGTTATAAGTTCTAACGCCCGGTTCTTAGAGGAAGACTATTAGATGAACCACAAGCTCAAAATGACGTGATACTTCTGTGAAGAGAGAGAAAACGATTAAGACTTAGAACCAGCCAAACCGAGTAGCGGTACACCACTAACTGCACCTACTATTATTACTGTTCATACACCGGAATGCCATTGTAGTGGGAGGTTGTTTGACAACCGGAGATATTCATAAGACTAGGAGAGTTTTGAACTCTGGACCTAGTATACATGAAATCAATCCCTGGATCTACATGAAGGCGGTACTAGATCTAAATGTGCCTTCTTGGAAGAGCAATAAGGATTATTGCTAAGAAGCAAGATCATTTAGAGTACAAGCTTAGTTGATCCATTTATGGATTGGAACAAAGCATTGAGTTCGTGGTACTTGCAAATTGATGAGATAGTCCATTTTATGGATTCATCAAAGCATAGACGAATCAAGTGTATGGGAAACGTGATGGAAACAAGGTGGTGTTTCTCGGAGTTTTTTTTTTATGTAGATAGCATTTTATCATTGGTAACAATGTAAAGATGTTGTCAGACATAAAATGATGGTTGTCTAGAAAAATCGATATATGAGATAAAGAAGAAGTTAGAGCATGTTCTTAAGATCTAGGATCTCAAGAAAAGAACATTGTACTTCTCTAGATATATTATACGATTATGGTTCATTTTAACATGCAAGATTCCGAGAAAGGTTCGTTACCTTTCAGAAACGGAATGCATCTATCTAAGGATATGTTTTTTGGAACACAAAAGGAGATAGAAGCAATGAAAGCAGATTCCTACACTTCGAGTGTGGAAAGCTTAATAAATGCGATGTTGAAAACAAGAACCTGATATCGTCTATGCGGTTAGCATAGTGGGAGGATATCAAGGTAATCCTGGAAAGGAATACTTGACTGCTGTAATGAACATTTTAAGTACTTTCGAAGTACTGGAAACTATGTTCTGGATTAAGGAGCAGACAAACATTTCCTTTGGATTACATTCTCTTATATTTCTAATCGAATGAGGACCGGTGTAAGTCAATATCAGGCTATGTGTTTCACTATTAAAGGAGAAGGAGTTTTAACATGGAAGAGTGATAAGCACGATGCTTTTCGGACTCTGCCATGGGTAACCAAATAAGCGGCCTCAGAGGCAGCGGAAGTTTTGGTATAACTCCGGGATAATCTCTGGGACTTAGATGTGATTCTTAATCTGCCAAAAGCTAAGTAAATAGCGGTGCAATGGCAAATGGTAAGAAATCACTAGTCCATAAGTGTAAGATAACACATAGTGCAAGTACCACCTGATACGAGTCATCGTCGAGGGAGACGACGCTGTAGTCACCAAGATAACTTCAGAGCGGCAACCTAGAGTGCTCATTCACATAGTACTTCTTGGAAGTACAACTTAAGCACGTGATGAGTATGGGAGTCGGGAGTTTGGAGGAAATGACTAGACCTTAGTACAAGTGGGAGATTGTTGGAGTTGTGTACTTAATGTCTAGATTTAAGTAACGGAAACTCACGATCCATTGCCACTAATCTATTTAATTAAATAAACAATTATTTGCATTTAATTATTTATAATTAAATATATGCAAGTTATAGTCCTGGATTTTATACGTTGTAGTTAGTATGGTGTTGTATGGACACACAGAAGATCATACTATCGGTTACTCGTATTTAATCAAACAGTTGCTCACGACCTAGATGGACACGGACCAATCCATCGGTATAGTCGTTGTGTGAGAGAGAAAATAATCTATCTTGATTATTTTATCACACTTGTACACTTGGTGTATTGGGCGGATCGTTTGAGATTTATCGATTAGGATTGCCGGCGATAATCGATTTAAGTCTCAGTGTATTTTATTCTTAATCCCCGATACTATTGCGGGTGTGTATATTTAATATAAGTGACTTTGATTTTCCAAAGGAATTGACCGGTTTAATTACTGGGTCAATTACCGGTTAAGTTGGGTCGCTATATTTTATATATGACATGCCGTGAATACTTGACGGGAAAGTGTAACCCGTAAGGGTTGATAATATCCCCGAGATGAGTTCATAAGGAATTATTATGTAAACCCTGCAGGTGGATTCGTTCCGCATAATAATTAAGGTTGAATGGTACTATTCTCGGATAGAAGAGATGAATAAATTAATTAGCAATAAATTAATTTTATTCATGGATATTTATATCTTAAATACACGGAATAAATAATACTACCGGAGAAATATTATTTGATATAATATGGTTTAATATTGGGAGTGCAATTAATTTATATAGTGGAAAATAAATTAATTAATAATAGTAAGGATTAATAGATTTGGGCTTGGGCTCAATTTAATCACTATTATTGGAAGCCCAATATTCCACCTCTTTAAGATCCCCTACGTAGCCTATAAAAGCACTACATGGTCTTCTCTATTCTCATAACTTGAAGATCACAATTCTAGAGAGAGAAAGTAGAGAGGAGGATCCATGGAGTTCGGTAGATCGTCGCCCACACGACGTCCGGGCTAGTGCAAGGAATACGTGGGAAGACCTCAAGGTCATCATAAGATCTCGTTTCTACGCACAACGAATCGAAAGGTGAATTAAATATTTCCGCTATTTAATTCTTATTGAAATCAATTATCGAAAAACAAGATCCAAGGATCGAACCCCGGAGTAGACGGACGATCACGCGGTGGTGGTGAAACCTCCGGACCGCGTGGGATCGACCCGCCTAGGGTTTCGGCGAGAGGCGCGGAGGGGCTAACCCCGGCTGGACGCCGGGGTGCGATCGATCATCACGATCGATCGCTGGCCGCGGGCTGCTGGGATTCGATGTCCCGGGCTATCAAAATTGCGGAACCGATAACCCGACCGAAAACCCGTCGCCGGAGATCGCACGAACACCGACTCATCCGCAGGAGTCCGACCTTTGGAGACTACGCATCCGAAGACACGCAGCCCGCCCCCAGCCGATTTTCTCCCACGAGTCGGATCTACGAACGCGAACCACACGCGAAGAACCGGGCTCGACAAGACCGTCGCCGCGGGATGAACCCGCGGCTAAACCCTAGCCGAACCCCATCCGCGGGGTTCGCGATCGCCGTGCATGGCGATCGTCGGGGCTGTTCGGAACAGCCCCCTGGCGGTGAGTCCGGCGACTCACCGCCGCCATCCGACGGGAGGGGACCACCAGTCGCGGCGCGAAGCCGCGACGGTCCCCGGCGATCGAGCTAGGGCTCGATCGCCCCAGCCGCGGCGTCCAGCCGCGGCCTTCTCCCTTGCGCGCACCACCGGCGGAGGGAGGCCGGGGGGGTTCGATCCGCCGTGGCTCCAGCCCACGGCCGAACCCCCAGCGATCGACTTCACGTCGATCGCTCGCCCCGGCGTCCAGCCGGGGCTCCCCTCGCGCCCGCGCGCTGGGCGGTCAAACCCTAGGGTTTCGACCGCCCCCTTCGATCTTCGCCGGGGATCTCGAATCCCCGTCCGCGGTGATCGTCGTTTTCCCGGATCGCGTCGTTCATGCATACATCACAATTATTCAACGCACATAATCATAGAAGGGGTTTCTCGATTATTACCTCGAATCGTTGTACGGAGAAACGAATTCGGTTGACGACCTTGTGATCTTCCCGCGTATTCCTTGCACCTCGTCCGAACGTCGTGTGGGCGACGATCTATCGGATTCCTATGGATCTTCCTCACTCTCAAGATTTTATGATTGGCGTAGGTCAATTAATTCTCTCTTGAAAAGTGAAGACCATGTAGTGCTTATATAGGCTACGAAGGGGATCATAAGGAGAATAAATATTGGGCTTCAATATTGAAAATTAAATTGGGTCCAACCCAAATCTATTAATTCTTATCAATATTAATTTTATTTATTTTCCACTATATAAATAAAATTGCACTCCCAATATTATTCCATATTATATCAAATAATATTTCTCCATCTTAGTATTATTTATTCCGTGTATTTAAGATTTAAATATCCATGAATAAATTTATTTATTGCCCAATAAATTATATTCATCTCTTGAATCCGAGACTAGTACCATTCAACCTTAATTATTGTGCGGAACGAATCCACTCATGAGGTTTACACAATAATTCCTTATGAACTCATCTCGGGGATATTATCAACCCTTCCGGGATACACTGCCCCTTCAAGAATTCACGGCATGCCATATACAAAATATAGTGACCCAACTTAACCGGTAATTAACCCAATTATCAAACCGGTTAATTCCTTTGGTAAATCAAAGTCACTTATATTAAATATACACACCCGCAATTATTTCAGGGATTAAGAATAAAATACTCCGAGTCTCAAATCAATTATCGCCGAGCAATCCTAATTGATGAGTCTCAATCGATCCGCCCAATACACCAAGTGTACAAGTGTGATAAAATAATTAAGATAAATTATTTTCTCCCTCACACAACGACTATACCGATGGATTAGTTCGTGTCCATCTAGGTCGTGAGCAACTGTTCGATTAAATACGAGTAACCGATAGTATGATCTTCTGTGCGCCCATGCAGCACCATACTAACTACAACGTATAAAATCCAGAACCATGATTTGCATATAATTAAATGCAAATAATTGTTTATTAATTAAATAGATTAAATGCTATGATCGGGAGTTTACCGTTACTTAAATCTAGACATTAAGTACACAACTCCAACAATCTCCCAACAATCTCCCACTTGTACTAAGGTCTAGTCATTTCCTCCAAACTCCCGGTTCCCATACTCATCACGTGCTTTAAAGTGTACTTCCGAGAAGTACTATGTGAGTGAGCAATCTAGGTTGCCGCTCTGAAGTTATCTTGGTGACTACTACGTCGTCTCTCCTGACGATGACTCGTATCAGGTGGTACTTGCTCTATGTGTTAACATCACTTTTTGACTTATGACCTCTTCTAGTTCACCATGCACCGCTATCTAATAGCCTTTGGTAAACTAAGAGTCATATCCAAGTCAAGAGGTTATCCCGGAACCTAACCAAAACTTCCGCTGCCTCTGAGGCTGCTATTCGGTTATTAGAGTCTCTGAGAAGCGTCCCGCTTATCACTCTTTTACTTCATGGTTCCACCTCTTTCTAAAAGTGAACACATAGCCTGATATCGACTTTCACTGGTCCTTCTCTGATTTTTGGATCTGAGAATCTGTAATCTAAGAAGATTTCGTCTTGCTCAAGCCAGTACTATGAAAGTACTCTTGCAGCATTCGAACATCCCTTATCCAGATTACTTTGATATCCTCCCACTACGCAAACCGCATAGTTGATATCAGGTTCTTGTTTTACAACATTGCATCTATAAAGCTTTCCATACTAGAAGTATAGGAAACTGCTTTGTCTTCATCTATCTCCTTCATGTGTTCGAACACACACCCTTTAGATAGATGTATATTCTGTCTCTGAAAGGCAATAACCTTTCTCAGAAGTATGCATGTTTAAAACAAACCTTAACCACATAAGATGTCTAGGAGAAGTACAACGTTCTTATCTCTAGATCACAAGATCTTAAGAACATGCTCTAACTTCTTCTCAATCTTATATCTCGATTTATTCAGACAACCTCTATTTTATGTCTGACAACAATTTTACATTGTTGCCAATGATAAAAAGTTATCTACATAAAATCTCCGAGAAACACCACCTTTGTTTCCGTCACGTCTCTAACACACCTTCTTTGCTAATCCTATGCAGATCTAGGGATCGATTTCATGTATACTGGATCCAGAGTTCAAAACTCCTCCAGTCTTATGAACATCTTTAGTTGCTTAACAACCTCCCACTGCAATGGCGTCCCGGTGTGTAACAGTAACAACATTAGGTGCAGTTAGTGGTGTACTACTACTCGGTCAGGCTGGTTCTCAGTCTTTCCCTTTCCTCATTTTAAAGTATTTTGTCAATTAGGGCATTGCAGTTCATCTAATAGTTTTTCCTCTTTGAACCGGACGAGACGTCCCTCTGGTTCATAGTACTATAGAACACACAATACTTCGTTCATCTAGGATATCCTACAACCATATTGAATATGTTGTTGTCTCCAGGAATATCCATAGAACATAGGTAATTCCGAACAACTTGTTCTCTTACTATTAGATTTCTATTTCCTTACAACGCACCATCTCTACACGTAAGTGTATGGCGCGTCTCTTTTGGGATTTAATTCCAATCTTTGATTATGCTATGTGTTATCTAGATAGGTGATGGCCTCCGCGACCGAGTCGCAGGCTTCTAATGGATATACTTTGATGGTTCCCCATAATAGCTTTGTGTCCATTGACAAGTCAAAACACTTTGCTTTTATGGCACATCAAGCATTCTAATCCATCACTGAGTATTCTTTGAAAGAATTACTCATACCTCTCTAATATACACATATGTCTGCATATCTAATCATTTCCAATACTTGTCTGAATTCTATCCTTTTTCCAGAAAGGTTTGCTTAGACGTATTATCCTCCAAATTCAATCCTTAGGTCGGAAGGTCCATTCCTTCAACTATAATTGATCAAATCAATTTCGACCATTTGAATTTCATTTGAAAATACTACTAAGTATAAGATTTCACAAGTATAATGATAAAGAAATATCTAATAAGTAAAACAAGTTATATAACGGTTTGTTGCATCGTGGTAGACTAAGGATTCATCATTCATATATTGCTATCTAATGTACCATAATGGATATCACCATTATTTCTTATCCAAACCATCCAATGATTAAAGAAATAAAATATCCATCAATAAAGTAAAACAGAACGAAGTTCTTTTCAAAATAAAGGGGTACATAAGCAATAACTGAAATGAAAACTTAAAACAGATAAATGTCTTCCACTGCAACCGCTGCTACCCCAACAGCTTCGCCCATGTAGACTCGAATTCTTCTTCTCTAAGTCGCCGGGTTTTCTGGAACCCCTGCATTTAAAGAAATGCACATACCGTCAGTGGTTCCATATCTACACACCAGAATTCTGGTAGATAATACCGCTGACTATGTTTTTACGACTAAAGAAAGATTCGTACCTCTGAGAGGACATTCAGACTTCCAGTGTCCCATCTTGTTGCATCGGAAGCACTTGCCCTTTGGCTTTGCAGCCCCCACTCGTGGTGCAGTCCTCTTGACACCACTGGGTTTCCAGGCTTGCTTCCTTTTCTTGCCCCTACCTCCATCAGGCTTAAAGCCTTTGGACTTGGTAGCTACAAGCGCTTGAGACTTGCCCTTCTTGTAGATCCCCTCTGCCGCCTTCAGTTCAGTCAGGAGTTGCGCAAGAGTATAAGATAGTTTACCCATATTATAGCTCATACGAAACTGCTCAAAACTAGGGGCCAGAGACTGGAGTATGATGTCGACTTGCGTCTCAGCATCAATAGAAGCTCCTAGGACCTCAAGTTCATTCAACAAACTCATCATCTTAAGAACGTGCTCCCCAACGGGCGTTCCTTCAGATTGAGTAGTCGACATGAGGACTCTCATGGCTTCTTGCCTAGCCGCACGATCTTGCTCCCCAAACATCTCCTTGAGGTTAAACATCATATCATAGGCAGTGTCCATTGGCTCATGTTGGGTTTGGAGTACATTTGACATGGAAGCCAAAATATAACACCTAGCCATTTCATCAGCCTTTTTCCACTTCCGATATGCCAGTTTTTCCTCATCAGTTGAGGCAGCCGTGGGCTCGGCAGGGCACACTTCATGGAGTACATACTTGTACTCTTCCGAAGTTAGGACAATGTCTAAATTTCTCTTCCAATCAATATAGTTGGTGCCAGTGAGCTTATGCTCCTTGAGTATCATAGAAAGTGGGTTCATAGCTATTCTCTAAACCTATAAGCACATTTAAACAAACAATTAATTTAATATCCGATATTATCTCCCTTAAATAATATCATTAAATTACTAATCACATCTAAAATCCCATCAGGTAAGGCAAGCCACGTGGTGTGGACGTTTACCCACCCAAATGATTTAGCAATTAGTTTTTCTTTGGTCATACATCGCTTATAGCGGAACCTTGTGGGGAGGAATACTACAAGGCGTATCTAAGTGTAAACCATTACTCAGCACCAAAGTGAATCGTTAGGAATTGCTACATTACCGCAAGCCACGTGGTGTGGACGTTTACGACAACTTCACAACTCTTCACAATTCCTTACAACTGTCTACATCAATTAATCCAAAATCCGTCAGTGCAGCAAGCCACGTGGTGTGGACGTTTACTTCACTAAGAGACTTTTATAATTGACTCCCAATTACCAGATCCATTCGATTTTCGTAAATCAAGACGCGGAGAATCATAAGTGAAACTCGAAGTTTCTAACCAGTGATTCACCATGCGAACGACCCTATCTCTCACGAATGAGGGAGCCGAGCAGACAAGCGACCCATCTATCAAAGAATGGCACGGAAGTCTCTAATTTGTGTCCTCTACATGACCAAGTGGCTCTGGCTCCATTCCACTCCCCGGGGTGAGAATGAGTCGACTTGAAGTCAGTTTCAGAAAGACAAATTAGGCATTGTTTGATAAACTTGATCAATGTTTCTTGTAAGAGGAATTACAAGAATTCTCCTCCAATGACACATCTATACGAACTTCAAAAGTCCATAAGAGTCACCAAGAGAACAGTAATGGAGACCATGGGAATGTTTCCATCCCCTCTCCCACTTAGCTTTTTATAATAAAGGGATACGCTATCTAATGCATAATTAAACACATAAGCATGCATGAAAGCAATAAAGCACATAGCACATAGTCAAAAATAATGCTAGAGAAATTATTTTTCCCCGACTATCATGGCTTTATCTTCATATGCATCTTCTAGTCTTCAGTCTTCGCTTCTTGAATGCTCCATGTGACGAGAATATTAATCTCTAATATTTAAATCTATTTATTTTCAATTAATCCAAAAGTTACTTAATTCGAAAAATTAAGTCAATCGAATATATCAAAAATAAAATTAAATATCATTAATATTTTTATTTATTTATTTTCCTATCTAGTTCTATTAAATCTCTAGAATAATCTATCCAAATAAAATTTGGAATATTCTAGAAGATATCTATAATAGAACGAGGAAATAAAATAAATTAGGACTACTACTTTTCAAATTTATTTTTATTCCTAATCCATGAATATTCCCATGAGTAGGAATAATCAAATAGGAAAAATAAATTTAGTACTAAATTAATTAAATTTCTAATCTATGAATATTTCCATGAAGGAAATAAATCAATAGAAAATAAAATTAATTTTAAATTAATTCTTTTCCTAATCCATGAGAGTTTCCAAAAGGAAAGCACTCAAATAGGAAAAATCCGAATTAATTTGGAAAGTAGATTTTTGTAGGAATAGCATGGGATTAGGAGATCCCACGCCATCCCCACCTAGATGGATCGGCCGGCCACTCGGGAGGAGCGCCGCCGCCGCCTAGCCACGCCGGCTAGGCTATGGGTCGATCACCATCATGTGATCGATCCCAAGCCCTTGTCTTCTCGTCACTTCTTCGTCTTCCGGCGATCGTCTCAACATCGAACCAACGTAATTAAAATTTACAAAATTTAAATTACAATTCCGGTATCGATTCTAAACATGAAATCGACCCTATACATTTTCCGGAAAATAAAGTGCGTAATAATAAATCCTAAATTCGGTCAACCCCCGAATTTTTACTATTACAAACATTCAACCACACAAAACGAATCTCGACATGTCCGAGAGTTTAATAATCATGATAATTAATTAAAAAAATTAATTAAATCCAACCATGATAGCCGGAAATCCTGCAAGGTAGAACAATAATCGAACATATACATGAACACGAAACCGAACGCTCTGAAACCATTTGCTGGGATTCGATGTCCCGGGCTATCAAAATTGCGGAACCGATAACCCGACCGAAAACCCGTCGCCGGAGATCGCACGAACACCGACTCATCCGCAGGAGTCCGACCTTTGGAGACTACGCATCCGAAGACACGCAGCCCGCCCCCAGCCGATTTTCTCCCACGAGTCGGATCTACGAACGCGAACCACACGCGAAGAACCGGGCTCGACAAGACCGTCGCCGCGGGATGAACCCGCGGCTAAACCCTAGCCGAACCCCATCCGCGGGGTTCGCGATCGCCGTGCATGGCGATCGCCGGAGCTGTTCGGAACAGCCCCCTGGCGGTGAGTCCGGCGACTCACCGCCGCCATCCGACGGGAGGGGACCACCAGTCGCGGCGCGAAGCCGCGACGGTCCCCGGCGATCGAGCTAGGGCTCGATCGCCCCAGCCGCGGCGTCCAGCCGCGGCCTTCTCCCTTGCGCGCACCACCGGCGGAGGGAGGCCGGGGGGGTTCGATCCGCCGTGGCTCCAGCCCACGGCCGAACCCCCAGCGATCGACTTCACGTCGATCGCTCGCCCCGGCGTCCATCCGGGGCTCCCCTCGCGCCCGCGCGCTGGGCGGTCAAACCCTAGGGTTTCGACCGCCCCCTTCGATCTTCGCCGGGGATCTCGAATCCCCGTCCGCGATGATCGTCGTTTTCCCGGATCGCGTCGTTCATGCATACATCACAATTATTCAACGCACATAATCATAGAAGGGGTTTCTCGATTATTACCTCGAATCGTTGTACGGAGAAACGAATTCGGTTGACGACCTTGTGATCTTCCCGCGTATTCCTTGCACCTCGTCCGAACGTCGTGTGGGCGACGATCTATCGGATTCCTATGGATCTTCCTCACTCTCAAGATTTTATGATTGGCGTAGGTCAATTAATTCTCTCTTGAAAAGTGAAGACCATGTAGTGCTTATATAGGCTACGAAGGGGATCATAAGGAGAATAAATATTGGGCTTCAATATTGAAAATTAAATTGGGTCCAACCCAAATCTATTAATTCTTATCAATATTAATTTTATTTATTTTCCACTATATAAATAAAATTGCACTCCCAATATTATTCCATATTATATCAAATAATATTTCTCCATCTTAGTATTATTTATTCCGTGTATTTAAGATTTAAATATCCATGAATAAATTTATTTATTGCCCAATAAATTATATTCATCTCTTGAATCCGAGACTAGTACCATTCAACCTTAATTATTGTGCGGAACGAATCCACTCATGAGGTTTACACAATAATTCCTTATGAACTCATCTCGGGGATATTATCAACCCTTCCGGGATACACTGCCCCTTCAAGAATTCACGGCATGCCATATACAAAATATAGTGACCCAACTTAACCGGTAATTAACCCAATTATCAAACCGGTTAATTCCTTTGGTAAGTCAAAGTCACTTATATTAAATATACACACCCGCAATTATTTCAGGGATTAAGAATAAAATACTCCGAGTCTCAAATCAATTATCGCCGAGCAATCCTAATTGATGAGTCTCAATCGATCCGCCCAATACACCAAGTGTACAAGTGTGATAAAATAATTAAGATAAATTATTTTCTCCCTCACACAACGACTATACCGATGGATTAGTTCGTGTCCATCTAGGTCGTGAGCAACTGTTCGATTAAATACGAGTAACCGATAGTATGATCTTCTGTGCGCCCATGCAGCACCATACTAACTACAACGTATAAAATCCAGAACCATGATTTGCATATAATTAAATGCAAATAATTGTTTATTAATTAAATAGATTAAATGCTATGATCGGGAGTTTACCGTTACTTAAATCTAGACATTAAGTACACAACTCCAACACGGGCTGTGACCCGCGGCGGCCTGCTGGAGGTGGGCCAGCCCTCCAGGCGGCGACGAGTCGCCGGACTCGCCGCGGGGGCTGCATGGGCAGCCCCACCCGATCGATCGCTGGGTGCGATCGATCCCTCGATCGCATGAGCCCCGCGGACGGGGGCTCGGGCTGGGCGTGCGCGCGGTTTCGGCCGTGTCGTGCGTTCGGATCGTGCTCCGGCTCGTACGTGGTGTTCGTGTGATCTCCGGCGAAGGTTTTTGATCGGAGTTGTCATGTTCCGCAATTCCGGAAACTCCGGGTGATCGAATTCCAACACTTGCCTGCTTGTTGGATCTGCAGGGGAATGGCCTGTGAAGCGGTGAACAACGCACGATCTTCAGCTTCATTTCCCAGTCTTTGCCATGGAAGATCTTTGATTTTGTGGGCTGCAACGTATTTGCAGTCGTATTGGAATGAAGTAAGGCCGATCAGCGGGCCATCCTCGTCGTCATACGTGAAACCCTGGCTAACTAAAATGGCACTGATCAAGTGAGGGCACGGTAGGTTAGTTTGTGAAATCTCGGCGGCAGTCATGTCTCCGTACGACTTGATCTTATTAAAAACCACTTGGCCCAAATCCACTTGGATGCCACGGCTCAATTTATACATCAGATGAAGTGCGTCTGCGTGGACCACGGACGAGCTCGACGTGGGAATCCAGTTGTTAGCAATTATTTTGTTGAAGTGGGTGAAGAACTGGGTGAGCGAGGTACAAGCCGGCTGGGCCGTAGAGGCAAGGCCACCAGTCACAATGAAACTCATCATTTGACTGTCTGGGTAGTGCGTAGAAGGAGCCTCCCATGTGGCTTTAATGTGAGTGCGTTTAAACATCTTGTTCAGCGTACGAGGGGAGAGATCATACTCCCGCTCGCGAATAATTACCTTCCCGTAGGACGCATGGCTGGGATCCCCGAACTGCTGATCTATGTGGGAGAAAACAACCCGGTGGACGTAGAGGCTGTAGTCCACATCAAAATTTATAGCATCCAGCAGCTGCATTTCCTTCATAAAGGCCTGAAGGCCGCGTTTCACCCACTTACTGTGCCCGTAGTACCGCTCTGCATTGACCTTTTGATCCACCAAGGCATCAAATCTGTCATGGGCCGCTTCGTAGTGAAATTCGGCAGAGAAGCCTTCCCCAACGTAGCGTGAGGGAGATGGTACTACAAGTCTATTCTCAGGTACCTTCTCCTCCTCTTGAATAGGTGGCTCAACGTTGAGCGGGGACGGTTGAGCAAGAGGAATTTCAGTGGTGGATGCATCACCAGCATCCTTAGGCTGTTGCGAGTCAACAGTGGTGGTGACAGCCACTATCTCGGTGGGACGATCCACCAAGGTATCGTTATTGTGGGCTCTACGGTCAGCCATCGCTTTTCTCGCCACTTCGGCAATACGATCTGCCGCTTCCTTTTTCTGTCTCTCTTCCTCGGCAATACGTGCCGCCGCTTCATCTTTCTTCCTTTGAATTTCGGCTAGACGGTCAGCCTCTTCCTTTTCCTTCCTTTTTCTCTCCAGATCGGCGACACGTGCAGCCTCCTCAAATTTCTTTCTTTCTATCTCGGCCAAACGGTCAGCCTCCTCCTTTTCTTTCTTCTTCCTCTCTTCCTCAGCTATACGTTGTCGTTCCAACTCGGCCAAACGTTCATCCTCTTCCTTTTTCTTCCTTTCCTCCTCGGCCCTACGTGCCTCAGCTTCCCTTATGGCCTTTTCAGCCATCATTTTATTTCGCCTATTCTCAAGTATGGTGGACCGCACAGCACTGATCTGTGCTTCCAGTTCAGTAACTTTGTCAAAGTCTTCTTCCGCGGCTTGCGCGGCTTCCAGGGTGGCCTCCTGTGCCTTGAGTTCAACTATTTTGTCAGCGTAGAACGCGGGTGATTCATAAGAAGTCATTTTGGTTGAGCGTAAAGTGAGAGAGTCCTACGTATAGCAAAGAGAAAAACAGGGAGTAGAGGTTATGAGCTTAAACGTAGAGTGGATGAACAGCAAGGAAGCAAGGGATTCTCTCTCTAAAACACACAGTAGAAGGTGCACTATGTGTTTGACCCGGAGAAGTATTTATAGTGTAGCTGAAGCGGTTCAAATTCTGTGGCGTAGAGTGTGCCACGTGTTCATTGGTCTGTCAAGCGTAGAGGGAAATCAGAGGATGCAAGCGGTAGAGCACTGAATAAGATACATGGAACACTTGATGGGCGTGGAGCAACGAACTTAATCCACCGTAGCTGCAAAGGAGAAAAGCAAACAACCCAACGTACAACAAGAAATATAAAACGTGTAGCAGAGAGACTTAGTTAAAGTGGACAAGAAATAACCCAATGTTTGAAGTCAAGGAGATCAACGGTGGGTGAGCAAGCAGATGCACTGGGTGAGACGCGCATGAGGGAGATATGGGCTGCCAGAGAGTGTGTATGGGCTCGGTAGTGCAACGCATCCGCAGCACCAATTTTTCAAGGGATAGCACGCCCTACAAAAGTGGTTATGTGTAGAACAACGATACTTATAATGTAAAATCAGCAAACAGCACAACAAGTAAGAAGTAACACGTAAGACAGGAACGACTTTCATGAGAACTCAAAGTAGCACACGTAGAGCAGGGGCTATTACACACGGACCTACGTTGAATTACCCAGATTTCAAATTCACATAAAAATTGTCTTGACCAACGAGGCCTAAGGAAGCACCTCAAGGTAGAGCAGCCTTGCTTCGTAAACCAGGAGTACTCTGCAAAATTAAATAACACGAAATACAGTTAAAGGCATAACAGACACACAACGTGGACATACGTACCACCACACAGTGAATCAAAATCGCTGGAAAGAACATTAAGTAGAGATATTGGAGGTAGAGTGACAGAGCTTTATGGACGGTATTGCTATTTTGGCCAGTTCAGCGTGTAACCACGACCATTTCACTTGCTTTTTGGGCATAGATCAGGCCTATAAGGACCCAATCAGTGATAGGTGTTATAAAATGATGTTTCCATACATATTTTTTTTTTGTGTGTTTTCATCATTATATGTATAAGACCATGTCTTTTGCATTTGCCCGAAAATCAAGTCAATCAAGACCCGATCCATCGAGGAAATCTTTAGGCCGAATTTTCCTGCTAGACATAGAGCAAACAAGGTTCACTCCAATGAATTTCTTATGATAATATTTAAAGAACAGTATGTCCAAATACTACGTCACTTTGCATCTGTCAACAACTAACCTCACCTTGCTCTACCGCATGGTTCCATTGACAAAATAAACAGCTATGGGTGGAGGTAGCCATTTGCGGCCTACTACCCTTCAAAAAGCACCCATGCAGAGAGACCTCCGTAAGGTCATAAATCTTTCCGAAGCAAGTGGTTTTGTGAAGAAGTCTGAGAGTTGTTTCTCCGTTGGAACATGTTCCATTACCACCTTACCCCGTTCTACCAAGTCTCGAAAGTGATGTCGTATATCAATGTGCTTGGTCTTTGAGTGTTGTACTGGATTCTGACTTATCTTTATAGCACTTTGGTTGTCACAATACAAAGTTAGTGGCGTGCTTTGAATTTAATAGTCGGCAAGCATTTGTTGAAGCCATAGCATCTGGGTACAACAACTCCCGGCAGCCACATACTCGGATTCGGCGGTGGATAGAGCAATGCAATTTTGCTTCTTGCTATGCCATGAAACAAGGTTGTTTCCTAAGAAGCAACATCCACCACTAGTACTCTTCCTTTAATCATTGTCTCCGGCCCAATCAGCATCTGCAAAACCAACAAGATAAGAAGAAGTATCTTTAGTGTACCATAGACCAAGGTTGGTAGACCCGACAACATATCGAAGGATACGCTTCACGGCAATAAGATGCTCTTCCTTTGGTTGAGCTTGGTAGCGGGCACAGAGGCACACACTATACATGATATCCGGTCGAGTGGCTGTGAGGTAGAGCAGGCTACCAATAAGAGATCTGTAGGTAGAGATATCAACATCCTTGCCCTTCTCAGCTCTACTCAGCTTGTCCGTGGTAGCAATAGGAGTCTTCATGGTTTTAGCATCCGCCATATCGAACTTCTTGAGCATGTTGATAGCATACTTGGTCTGAGAGACAAACATACCATTCGGTCGTTGAGAAATTTGAAGACCAAGAAAGTGACATAGCTCCCCCTCCAAGCTCATTTGAAATGAGGAAGCCATGGCATCTGTAAATTCTTGAACTAAGTGGTCATGGGTAGCACCGAACACAATATCATCCACATAGATCTGAGTAATAAGCATTTCATTCTTGACGATTTTTATGAAGAGGGTGGTGTCAGCATTCCCACGAGTGAACCCAAACTTCAAGAGAAACTCCGTAAGACAGCTATACCATGCACGAGGTGCTTGCTTCAGCCCATAGAGGGCCTTGTGAAGAAGGTAGACATGATCCGGCTTGTGAGGATCCACAAACCCCTTAGGTTGTTCAACATACGCTTCTTCATCCAACACCCCATTTAGGAAGGCCGCCTTCACATCCATTTGTCTTAACGGAATATTTTTGTAGCACGCCACCGCAATAAGCAAACGGATGGACTCTATGCGAGCCACTGGAGCAAAAGTTTCTTCAAAGTCTATTCCTTCCACTTGGGTGTACCCTTGAGCAACTAGTCGTGCCTTGTTGCGCACTATTTGATTGAACTCATTGGTTTTATTCTTTTAAATCCACTTGGTCCCAATAACATTGACACCCTTTGGTCTTGGGACCAAAGACCACACCTTATTTCTTTCAAACTCATGTAGTTCTTCCTGCATAGCCGCAATCCAAAACTCATCGAGAATGGCCTCCTTTATGTTTTTGGGCTCTATTTCGGAGACAAAGCTCATTATGCCCACATCCGGAGATAGGAGAGCTAAGTTGGAGAATGTATTAGGATAGCCAGCGGGCAAGGTGTCGGTAGAGCAGGTAGAACGGGTAACACGTTGATTTAGATCACCAATCATTTGTAGGTCTGGGTGTCTCTTTCGAATATATGCGGGTGGACCCGAGTTCGGAACTCCGGTAGAGGTAGAGGCTCCAGTAGTACCCATGGGAGGGTTAGACGTGCCCCGATTCAACCCTTCATCATCACTCTCTGAGGGGTGAGAGTCACAAGAGTTGTGAGAAATAGAGTGACCATTACTATTTGGTGGTATGAGTGACCCTACACCTTGATATACCTCCCCCTTAACCAGCACCTCTGCTAAGGGTAGAGCAGGGTTAGAAACATTTTGTTGCAAGGTAGACTTGGTTGGATTTTCATGAAAGTGATGTTCATCAAATTTGATATTTGTCGACTCTTGCACGGTCTTCGTTCGCAAGTTATACACACGATAGGCATGGCTGTTTAGAGAATAGCCAACAAAAATAGCTTTGTCCGACCTAGGATCAAACTTCCTCAAGGCATCTCTATCATTCAAAATGTAGCAAATGCACCCATAAACACGAAGATGAGCCACATTTGGTTTCTTGGAAGTTAGTAACTCGTAAGCCGTACATTGAGTGCTGGCACGAATACTTATCCGATTTACAACATAGCAAGCCGCACTCAGGGCTTCTGCCCAAAAACCCTTGGCCATACCCGCAGCCACCAACTGTTGGAGTTGTGTACTTAATGTCTAGATTTAAGTAACGGAAACTCCCGATCCATTGCCATTAATCTATTTAATTGAATAAACAATTATTTGCATTTAATTATTTATAATTAAATATATGCAAATTATAGTCCTAGATTATATACGTTGTAGTTAGTATGGTGTGCGGGCCCACACAGAAGATCATACTATCGGTTACTCGTATTTAATCAAACAGTTGCTCACGACCTAGATGGACACGGACCAATCCATCGATATAGTCGTTGTGTGAGAGAGAAAATAATCTGTCTTGATTATTTTATCACACTTGTACACTTGGTGTATTGGGCGGATCGCTTGAAATTTATCGATTAGGATTGCCTTGGATAATCGATTTAAATCTCAGTATATTTTATTCTTAATCCCCGATACTATTGCGGGTGTGTATATTTAATATAAGTGACTTTAATTTTCCAAAGGAATTGACCGGTTTAATTATTGGGTCAATTACCGGTTAAGTTGGGTCGCTATATTTTATATATGACATGCCGTGAATACTTGACGGGAAAGTGTATCCCGTAAGGGTTGATAATATCCCCGAGATGAGTTCATAAGGAATTATTATGTAAACCCTGCAGGTGGATTTGTTCCGCATAATAATTAAGGTTGAATAGTACTATTCTCGGATATAAGAGATGAATAAATTAATTAGCAATAAATTAATTTTATTCATTGATATTTATATCCTAAATACAAGGAATAAATAATACTACCTGAGAAATTTTATTTGATATAATATGGTTTAATATTGGGAGTGCAATTAATTTATATAGTGGAAAATAAATTAATTAATATTAATGGGATTAATAGATTTGGGCTTGGGCTCAATTTAATCATTAATATTGGAAGCCCAATATTCCACCTCCTTAAGATCCCCTACGTAGCCTATAAAAGCACTACATGGTCTTCTCTATTCTCATAACTTGAAGATCACAATTCTAGAGAGAGAAAGTAGAGAGGGAGATCCATGGAGTTCGGAAGATCGTCGCCCACACGACGTTCGAGCTAGTGCAAGGAATACGTGGGAAGATCTCAAGGTCTTCAAATTGAGTTCTTCGTTTTTCCGAACAACGAGAACGAGGTAAATCGTAAAACCCTCTTTATGATTTTATCGTTTAATTATCGTAAAAATATCTTGAACCAAGATCCGAGAACGCGACCTTTGTCGAGGTTGAACCGGGCGGTGGTGATCGAAGATCACCGGACCGCCGGCGGCTCAACGGCTCGAGCAAGAGAGGGTCGAGAGGGGCGAGCCTCGGCTGGACGCCGAGACTCGATCGAGCGCGTGCTCGATCGTCCGGATGGGCTCGACGCGAGCTGCGGGTTCTCCCGCAACGGGCTCGCGTGCGATGCGAGCCTCGTCCGGGGACGACCAGCGGGCTGCTGCGAGCAGCGCGTACGATTGCTCAGCGCCGCTTGCACGGCGCGATCGCCGCTTGAGCGGGCTGATCGCCGCTCGCGCGGATGGGCCGCCGCTCGCGCGGCTGGGCCGCCGCTCGTGCGGCGGCGGGCTGTGGTGATCGCATGCCACGATTTGGATCACCCGAGGCATGGCTGGGCAGCCCTAGGCGGCTGCTACGAACAGCGGCGAGCCCCACGCGGGGGCTCGACCGGACAGCCGCGGGCTATCCCCGCGGTTAGGGTTTGGTTGAGTCCGGTTGAGTCATGGAAGAGTGTTAAGCAGAAATGCATTTCGGACTCTACCATGGAAGCCGAATATGTAGCAGCCTCTGAGGCAGCTAAAGAATCGGTGTGGCTCCGGAACTTCCTTATGGACTTGGATGTGGTTCCTAAAATGCCTAGAGCTATCACAATTTATTGTGACAATAGCGGTGCAGTGGCAAATGCAAAGGAACCACGAGCCCACAATGCGAGTAAACACATAGATCGCAAGTACCACCTGATTAGAGACATCGTCAGGAGAGGCGATGCGGTTGTCACCAAGATTGCATCAGCGGATAACCTGGCTGACCCCTTTACGAAGGCACTTCCAGCGGAAGCGTTCAAGAGACACGTGAAGGGGATGGGTATCGGATGTATGGTAGAGGGCAACTATAGATTTAGTATAAGTGGGAGATTGATGGAGTTATATTCTAAATGTCTAGTTTAGTGACAATATGGAACTCCTTATCTGTGTTTTTCATTATCTATTAATCAAACTGTCGGCATTTTGTCTATCTTGTACTTGAATGCAATAGTCCTAGATATATACGTTGTAGACAGTATGGCGTGAGGAGACACGCGGAAGATCATACTGTCGGTTACTCGTATATTATCGAACAGAAGCTCACGACTTAGATGGACAGGGACAATCCATCGGTACGTCGTAGTGTGACTGGGTAATAGTTGGTCTTGACTATTATGTTACACTTGTACACTTGGTGTATTGAGCAGGACCACGGGAGGGCGTTCGATTTATACTAATCGACGTAATCGAACTAGACCTCAGAATTACGGATATACGAATTCTTAATCCCTATATAATTATAGGTGCGTATGTCCAATTCTCGGTTCTTTAACTTGCCAATGAGTGAGACTATTTGATTAGTCGAGATACTCGGTAAATTGGGAATCGGAATTGTACACACGGCATGCTATAGATTATAGACAGGAAACCGTGTCCCGTTTATCGGGTTGATAACGTCCCCGAGATGAGCTCATAAAGTTTATCATGTAAACCCTGCAGGTGGATTTGTTCCACATGATAATAAGGATGAGTGGTACTAGTCTCGGATAATAAGAAACGAATTAATTTAATTATTAGTAATTAAATAAATTCGTGGACGTTCGATATCTTAAACACGGGGAAAGTCGTATATGTAATTTCGGCGGATTTATTATTGTTGAAATAATGTTAAAATTAATTTCGGGAATTCAATTATTATTTTATAGTGGAGTTAATAATAATTAAAATTGAAATCGATTAATTAAGGAATTGCGTTTACGTATTCTAAGTTAATTAATATTTCAATTTAGCCCTTAATTAATTTATCCTAAGGTCCCTAACGTAACTCTATATAATCCCCTCCCGTACTCTCCTAAAACCTATCATTCGCCGCTATTTCATTTTACTGAGAAAAACAATTGCGTTAACGCAATTATAATTTTCTCTGTAAAATAAAATTAGTTTGCGCTAATATTTTTCTCTCAGAGAGAAAAAGATATATTAACGCTGTTGATAGAGAAAGTACAGAAGGGAGAACTCCAGCGGATCATTGCCCACACAACGGCTGGAGAAGGGATCTGAGGCATACGTTAGAAGCATCTAAGGTCTCAACAATCGACCGAGAGGTATGAGATCGATAACTCTATTCCGCTATTTATTCGATCTAATTTCTCGTTGAAAATACATGAACGTGGATCGGGTTCCGGGGTCGTGGATCGTGTTCCTCGACTACTGGGGGTTCTAGGACCTCCGGAACGGTAGTCGGATGAGGAAAAACGACCCGGAAACGAGCCCGGAACAGCAACGTCGCGTTGCTGTTCGCGGACAAACGGCGGTCGCCGTTTGCAGTTCCTTTCAGCGACCGCTGGACTGCTTTCGGCGGTCGCCGAATTGATGCAGTTCAGTTCCGTTTCGCGCGGTTGTCCTCCGGGGCGATGGCTGGGCGTGATTCGGGATAAGGGCTGTTAAGCGAACGAAGTAGTGACTTCGGAGGTCGACTGGGATGGTTCGGATGTTCGAGCGATCGAACGAACGCATCCCGGGTAGTCGATTTCCAACAATTGGTATCAGAGCCGGTTATGCGTTCTTGTATTGTTTGCGAGTTTTGTTTTGCAGGATAACCCGATTATTATGGTCATATGTTTATGTATTGTATGTTGTGGTTTGTTAAACTCTCGGGGTTGTCGAGATCTTTATTTTTTGAATCGTTGCTTGCTTGTAATAGATTAAAACGACGGGTTGAGTCGTTTAGGGTTTTCTATTTCGTTTTCGTTTATCCGGGTGTATAGGATCGATCATTCTGTATAGGATCGATGCCGGAAGTAGCTAGGTTACTTATGTAATGTTGCTGCTACTTGGTGGATCGAGAAGAGATCGAAGGACGGACGAACGAGGGTCGAGAAGTCGAACCCGCGGCTACTGTGCAAAAACGGCGCCCGCTGGAGGGCAAACGGCGGTCGCCGTCTGCAGCTCCTCCAGCGACCGCTGTTCCTCAAACGGCGGGCGCTGTTTTGGTTTTTGGCAGCAGCGACGCGGGGGTTCGACGGACATCACGGATCGCTTGTCGAGGGCCCGGGATGATACTCCAGTGGGAGGGGTTCGTCTCTTGGTCCTTAGACGAGTCGGTGATGGACCGAGACCGAGACGAGCAACGAGAAGAAGATCCGAGAAGACGTGCATCGAAGAATTTTAAAGGCCATAATAATCGGGCCACGTTAAATGCTTTTTGTGTGTTTACGTGCGTTTTATTATGCTTTAATTTTAATATGCATGCTTGTATATCCCTAAATCGTAAAATACTAAGTGGGAGAGGGATTGGAAACAATCCCGCGGTCTCCATTCTCTGTTTCGAGAGTGATGTGTATTGACTTACGAGTTGGCTTTAGTGTCATCCTCCCTATCGGATAAAGTCGATACACGGAAATCACTTTGATCGAAATTCGAATGAAATTCCAATTTTAAAATTGAACAATTAAGTTTTTCAAAGCAATGCCTAATCTGTCTTTCAAAGACTAATTTCAACTCGACTCATTCTCACCCCGGGGAGTGGAATGGAGCCAAAGCGCTTGGTTATGTCGATGACACAGATTAGAGACATTCGAGTCATTTGATGACTAGATCGATTGTCTGGTTGGCTCCCTCACTTTGTGAGAGATAGGGCTCAATTGCATGATTGATCGCTGGTTAGAAACTTCGAGTTTCACTTACGAGATATCAAGCTTTGATTAACGAAATTGTGAAATTTATTAAATGGAATTCAATTAACAAAGTTGTTTGTTTAGTAAACGTCCACACTATCGTGGCTTACTAGACGGAAACGGAACTTTGGGTTAATTGAGGCTCGACAGTTATAGGAAATCGTAAAGGGACCGCATGTCAACGTAAACGTCCACACTAACGTGGCTTGCGGTGGGCGTGTAGTTTCCGAGCGGTTAACTTAGTACTGAGAAATGGTATACACTTAGGTACGCATTACAGTATCCTCCCCATCAGAGTCACTGCTGTAATGATGTACGACCGAAGTAAAAGTCCAGTTATAAAATCGTTTGGACTAGTATACGTCCACATGAACGTGGCATGCTAGTCTGATGGGATTTTAGGATTGATTGGTAGATTTAATGATATTAGTTAAGGGAGTTAATATCGAATTAAATTTGACAGTTTGATTTGTCTCTTTTATAGATATGGCACTCAACCCGCTGTCCATTATACTAAAAGAAAACAAACTCACTGGTCCGAACTATGTTGATTGGAAACGAAACTTGGACATTGTCCTAACTGCTGAGGAGTACAAATATGTACTCCATGAGGTTTGTCCTGATGAACCTATTGACACCTCCACTCCTGAGGAAAAGGAAGCTCATCGGAAGTGGGTCAAGGCTGATCAGATGGCGCGGTGCTACATTTTGGCTTCTATGTCAAATGTGCTGCAACATCAGCATGAGGCCATGACCACTGCCTATGATATGATGCTTAACCTCAAGGAGATGTTTGGTAGTCAGGATAGGGCAGCCAGGCAAGATGCCATGAGAAAACTCATGACGGCCACTATGTCCGAAGGAACGCCCGTGAGGGATCACGTTCTTAGGATGATAGGCTATCTGAATGAGATAGAGATTATGGGAGGAGCTATCGATGGGGAAACCCAGATCGATATAGTGCTCCAGTCTCTGCCTAGGAGTTTTGAGCAGTTCCGCCTGAACTATAACATGAACAAGAGGTTATATTCGTTGGCGGAGCTCCTGACTGAACTCCAGGCGGCAGAGGGAATCTTTAAGAAATCTCAGGCACTTGTGGCTGTGAAACTTCCTGGCCCTCCGGGGACTAAGAGGAAGAAGAAGCAAGGACGGAAACCAGTGGACCCAGAAATGGTGGACCACAGAATGGAGTGAACAAGCCCAAGGGCAAGTGTTTCCGTTGCAAGCAGTCTGGACATTGGAAGTCTAATTGTCCTCTCAGACAAGGAGGTACGAACTTTTCCTTAGTCACTGAAACATGTTTAGCGGTGTTATCCACCGGTACCTGGTGTGTGGATACGGGAGCCACTGATCATGTCTGCAATTCTTTGCAGGGGTTCCAGGAAACCCGGCGGCTTAGAGAGGGAGAGATCACTATCTACATGGGCAACGCGACGAAAGTGGCGGCTGTTGCAGTGGGAGATATTCATTTATCTTTTAATAATAAAGTTTTGGTATTGAATAATTGTCTTTATGTACCGAATTTTAGAAAGAACCTTGTTTCGGTTTCTAAATTGGTTTTGAATAAATATTCTGTTTCTTTTGATAGTTCTGTTATTATCAAAAAGAATGGTGAGTATATCTGTTCTGGTACATTGATAGGCAACTTATATATACTGAATCCTGATTATTCCACGATGCAACGAGTAGAGTCAAATAATACATCTAGTACCATTAAGAGAAAGGAGCCTTCTAGGATGAATCAAAAATACTTATGGCATCTTAGGCTAGGTCATATTAACTTGGGTAGGATTCAAAGGTTGATAACTGATGGAATACTCAGTGGTGTGAAAGATGAGGACTTTCCAACCTGCGAATCATGCCTGGAAGGAAAAATGACCAAGCGACCCTTTAGTGATAAGGGGTATAGATCCAAGGAAGTACTGGAATTGATTCACTCTGATTTGTGCGGGCCTTTATCTGTCCAAGCGAGAGGAGGTTATGAATATTTCGTAACCTTCACTGATGATTACTCAAGGTATGGTTTTATATACCTGATGCGCCGCAAGAGCGAGTGCTTTGACAAGTTCAAGGAGTACAAAGCTCTTGTGGAGAACCTTCATGGTAAAACCATAAAGACTCTACGATCTGATCGTGGAGGAGAGTACCTCTCGGGAGAGTTTAAGGCGTACTTATTAGAGAATGGGATTGACTCCCAGATGACTGCACCATACACGCCCCAGCAGAATGGTGTAGCAGAAAGAAGGAATAGGACTCTTATGGAAATGGTAAGATCTATGATGAGTTATTCAGAACTACCAGTTTCGTTCTGGGGATATGCCTTGGAAACAGCGGCGTATATCCTGAACCTAGTTCCTTCTAATTCAGTCCCTAAGACGCCCTCGGAATTGTGGACCGGGCGAAAGCCAAATTTGAAACACATTCGGGTCTGGGGTTGTCCAGCACATGTGCTGAAGCATGGGGCTGATAAGTTGGAATCTCGTTCAGATATTCGGTTGTTTATAGGATATCCTAGAGGAACGAAAGGTGGTCTATTCTATAGTCCTAAGGACCAGAAGATCGTTGTTAGCACCAACGCTCGGTTCTTGGAAGAGGATTATATAATGGATCACAAGCCCAAGAGTGAGATAATACTAAACGAACTGAGAGGGGACGATCAAGGCTTAGATCCAACCCAACCGGGTGATACGCCACCACAGTCTGCACCTGTAGTTACTGAGGTTACACCGGAGCCTCGTCGTAGTGGGAGGGTTGTTCGACAACCCGATAGGTTCATGTTTATAGGTGAGTCTTCGGACTTGTTACCTGGAGAACATGAAGCCGATCCCTGGACCTATGACGAGGCGCTTAAAGATCAAGATGCTCAGTCTTGGCAAAAGGCGATGAAATCTGAGATTGAATCAATGGATTCAAATCAGGTCTGGAATCTTGTAGCACCGCCCAAAGGTGTAAGAGCCATTGGTTGCAAGTGGGTGTACAAGAGAAAAAGAGGGTCTGACGGGAAGGTTGAAACCTTCAAGGCTAGGCTTGTTGCGAAAGGGTATACTCAAAAAGAAGGGATCGATTATGAGGAAACCTTTTCGCCGGTAGCTATGCTAAAGTCGATCCGGATTCTTTTGTCTATAGCATCTTATATGGATTATGAGGTGTGGCAAATGGACGTCAAGACAGCATTCTTGAATGGGAATCTTGACGAGACCATTTACATGAGACAGCCAGAAGGTTTCATTAAGAAAGGCCAAGAGCATCTAGAGTGTAAGCTAAACCGATCCATCTATGGATTGAAGCAAGCTTCTAGATCTTGGAACATGCGGTTTGATGAGGTTATCCAGTCTTATGGATTCATTCAAAGCATGGACGAGTCGTGTGTATACCGGAGATGTGACGGAAACAGTGTGGCGTTTCTCGTACTTTATGTAGACGACATCCTTCTAATTGGCAACAATGTGAAGATGTTGTCGGACATAAAGGGATGGTTGTCCAAGCAATTCGATATGAAAGACTTAGGACAAGTTGGGCATGTTCTTGGGATCAAGGTTATAAGGGATCGCCGGAAAAGAACATTAAGCTTGTCCCAGGCTTCATATATTGATACGATTTTGGCTCGTTTCAACATGCAGAATTCCAAGAGAGGTGCTCAACCTTTCTGCCATGGAATTCATCTATCTAAAGACATGTGTCCCAAAACACAAAAGGAGATAGATTACATGAAGAAGGTTCCTTATGCTTCGGCAGTAGGAAGTCTAATGTATGCCATGTTGTGCACGAGGCCTGACATCTGCTATGCCGTAGGCATGGTAGCTAGATATCAGAGTAACCCTGGACAGGGTCACTGGACTGCTGTAAAGAACATACTTAAGTACCTGCGAAGGACTAGGAATTATGTTCTGAGTTACAAAGCGTCCGAGTTGATTCCTATTGGTTACACAGACTCGGATTTCCAATCTGATAAGGATCAGCGAAAGTCTAATCAGGCTATGTGTTCACATTGGGAGGTGGAGCAGTCTCATGGAAGAGTGTTAAGCAGAAATGCATTTCGGACTCTACCATGGAAGCCGAATATGTAGCAGCCTCTGAGGCAGCTAAAGAATCGGTGTGGCTCCGGAACTTCCTTATGGACTTGGATGTGGTTCCTAAAATGCCTAGAGCTATCACAATTTATTGTGACAATAGCGGTGCAGTGGCAAATGCAAAGGAACCACGAGCCCACAATGCGAGTAAACACATAGATCGCAAGTACCACCTGATTAGAGACATCGTCAGGAGAGGCGATGCGGTTGTCACCAAGATTGCATCAGCGGATAACCTGGCTGACCCCTTTACGAAGGCACTTCCAGCGGAAGCGTTCAAGAGACACGTGAAGGGGATGGGTATCGGATGTATGGTAGAGGGCAACTATAGATTTAGTATAAGTGGGAGATTGATGGAGTTATATTCTAAATGTCTAGTTTAGTGACAATATGGAACTCCTTATCTGTGTTTTTCATTATCTATTAATCAAACTGTCGGCATTTTGTCTATCTTGTACTTGAATGCAATAGTCCTAGATATATACGTTGTAGACAGTATGGCGTGAGGAGACACGCGGAAGATCATACTGTCGGTTACTCGTATATTATCGAACAGAAGCTCACGACTTAGATGGACAGGGACAATCCATCGGTACGTCGTAGTGTGACTGGGTAATAGTTGGTCTTGACTATTATGTTACACTTGTACACTTGGTGTATTGAGCAGGACCACGGGAGGGCGTTCGATTTATACTAATCGACGTAATCGAACTAGACCTCAGAATTACGGATATACGAATTCTTAATCCCTATATAATTATAGGTGCGTATGTCCAATTCTCGGTTCTTTAACTTGCCAATGAGTGAGACTATTTGATTAGTCGAGATACTCGGTAAATTGGGAATCGGAATTGTACACACGACATGCTATAGATTATAGACAGGAAACCGTGTCCCGTTTATCGGGTTGATAACGTCCCCGAGATGAGCTCATAAAGTTTATCATGTAAACCCTGCAGGTGGATTTGTTCCACATGATAATAAGGATGAGTGGTACTAGTCTCGGATAATAAGAAACGAATTAATTTAATTATTAGTAATTAAATAAATTCGTGGACGTTCGATATCTTAAACACGGGGAAAGTCGTATATGTAATTTCGGCGGATTTATTATTGTTGAAATAATGTTAAAATTAATTTCGGGAATTCAATTATTATTTTATAGTGGAGTTAATAATAATTAAAATTGAAATCGATTAATTAAGGAATTGCGTTTACGTATTCTAAGTTAATTAATATTTCAATTTAGCCCTTAATTAATTTATCCTAAGGTCCCTAACGTAACTCTATATAATCCCCTCCCGTACTCTCCTAAAACCTATCATTCGCCGCTATTTCATTTTACTGAGAAAAACAATTGCGTTAACGCAATTATAATTTTCTCTGTAAAATAAAATTAGTTTGCGCTAATATTTTTCTCTCAGAGAGAAAAAGATATATTAACGCTGTTGATAGAGAAAGTACAGAAGGGAGAACTCCAGCGGATCGTTGCCCACACAACGGCTGGAAAAAGGGATCTGAGGCATACGTTAGAAGCATCTAAGGTCTCAACAATCGACCGAGAGGTATGAGATCGATAACTCTATTCCGCTATTTATTCGATCTAATTTCTCGTTGAAAATACATGAACGTGGATCGGGTTCCGGGGTCGTGGATCGTGTTCCTCGACTACTGGGGGTTCTAGGACCTCCGGAACGGTAGTCGGATGAGGAAAAATGACCCGGAAACGAGCCCGGAACAGCAACGTCGCGTTGCTGTTCGCGGACAAACGGCGGTCGCCAAAGGGCAAACGGCGGTCGCCGTTTGCAGTTCCTTTCAGCGACCGCTGGACTGCTTTCGGCGGTCGCCGAATTGATGCAGTTCAGTTCCGTTTCGCGCGGTTGTCCTCCGGGGCGATGGCTGGGCGTGATTCGGGATAAGGGCTGTTAAGCGAACGAAGTAGTGACTTCGGAGGTCGACTGGGATGGTTCGGATGTTCGAGCGATCGAACGAACGCATCCCGGGTAGTCGATTTCCAACAGGATCGAGGACGAAACGACGACCGGAAAAGTGTGACGGAGGAGACGAAGAGAGGGAGGGCTCCGGATCGGCCAACCCCATGGCCGATCCCTTGGATCGATCGACCACCGAGGGGGCTGCCCGCGGGCTTCTCGGCCTTGGGTCGCCGGCGACGGTGGCTGTCCGGCTGGGCGGCGGCGGCGTGCTCCTCCGGGGGTGATCGATGATGATGGGGAGGGGCGCGGGGATCCCCAACCCGTGCTTCTCCCGGTCAAGATTTACTTTCCTAAATTATTCGGTTTTCCTATTTTGAGTATTCCTATTTTTGGGAACTCTCATGGAATAGGAAAAGAATAAATTTAGAATAAATTTATTTCCTTATTGATTATTCCTATTATGGGAATTTTTCATGGATTAGGAAAAGAATAAATTTAGAATTAATTTGTTTTTCCTATTTAATTATTCCTTTATGGAATTTTTAATGGATTAGGAAAATAATTAATTTGGAAAGTTTTAAGAGTCCTTAATTAATTTTTCCTTATTTAATTATTCCTTTATGGAATTTTTAATAGAAAAGGAAAGGAATTAATTTGGAAGGATTAGGAGTCCTAGATTATTTTATTTCCTTATTTCATTATGGAAATCTTCTAGAATATTCCAAGTGGGTCTTGGATAGGATTCTAGAGATTTAATGGAATTAGAAAAGGAAAATAAAAATAATAAAAATACTAATAATATTTAATTTTATTTTTGATATATTTGATTGACTTAATTTTCGAATTAAGTAACTTTTGGATTAATTGAAAATAAATAGATTTAAATATTGTAATTACTATTCCCGTCACATGGAGCAATCAAGAACGAAGACTAAAGACTAGAAGACGCATACGGGGATGCGATAAATGTTGGAGTTGTGTACTTAATGTCTAGATTTAAGTAACGGTAACTCCCGGTCATTGCCATTAATCTATTTAATTAAATAAACAATTATTTGCGTTTAATTATTTATAATTAAATATATGCAAATTATAGTCCTAGATTATATACGTTGTAGTTAGTATGGTGTGCGACGTCACACGGAAGATCATACTATCGGTTACTCGTATTTAATCAAACAGTTGCTCACGACCTAGATGGACACGGACCAATCCATCGGTATAGTCGTTGTGTGAGAGAGAAAATAATCTGTCTTGATTATTTTATCACACTTGTACACTTGGTGTATTGGGCGGATCTGCTTGAGATTTATCGATTAGGATTGCCGGCGATAATCGATTCAAGTCTCAGTGTATTTTATTCTTAATCCCCGATACTATTGCGGGTGTGTATATTTAATATAAGTTACTTTGATTTACCAAAGGAATTAACCGATTTAATTATTGGGTTAATTACCGGTTAAGTTGGGTCACTATATTTTATATATGACATGCCGTGAATACTTGACGGGAAAGTGTATCCCGGAAGGGTTGATAATATCCCCGAGATGAGTTCATAAGGAATTATTATGTAAACCCTGCAGGTGGATTCGTTCCGCATAATAATTAAGGTTGAATGGTACTAGTCTCGGATATAAGAGATGAATAAATTAATTAGCAATAAATTAATTTTATTCATGGATATTTAAATCTTAAATACACGGAATAAATAATACTACCGGAGAAATATTATTTGATATAATATGGTTTAATATTGGGAGTGCAATTAATTTTATATAGTGGAAAATAGAATTAATTAATAATAGTAAGGATTAATAGATTTGGGCTTGGGCTCAATTTAATCACTATTATTGGAAGCCCAATATTCCACCTCCTTAAGATCCCCTATGTAGCCTATAAAAGCACTACATGGTCTTCTCTATTCTCATAACTTGAAGAACACAATTTTAGAGAGAGAAAGTAGAGAGGAGGATCCATGGAGTTCGGTAGATCGTCGCCCACACGACGTCCGGGCTAGTGCAAGGAATACGTGGGAAGATCTCAAGGTCATCAAATTGAGTTCTACGTTTTTCCGAACAACGAGAACGAGGTAAATCGTAAAACCCTCTTTATGATTTTATCGTTTAATTATCGTAGAAATATCATGAACCAAGATCCGATGGCGAGACCCATATCGAGGTTGAACCGGGCGGTGGTGATCGAAGATCACCGGACCGCCGGCGGCTCAACGGCTCGACAGGATGGGTCGAGGGGGCGTGAGCCTCGGCTGGACGCCGAGGGCTCGAACGCACGGGCTCGGCCGCGAGCTACGGGTTTTCCCGTAGCAGATTCGCGGGCTGTCCGAGCCCTCCCCGTGCACGTTCAGCGGGCTGCTGCGAGCAGCCCCGTACGCATCGCACGAGGCTCCAGCGGGCTGCTGGAGCAGCCCCGCTCGCACGGTGCGAGCACCGCTCGCGCGGGCTGGTCGCCGCTCGCACGGCTGGACCGCCGCTCGCGCGGCGGTGGGCTGTTGGTGATCGCAAGCCACGGCTGGACCGTGGCTGGTCGTGCGATCACCGGGCGAGGGCTGGGCGTGCCAAGGGGGCTGCCAAGGGCAGCCCTAGGCGGCTGCCTTGAACAGCCGCGAGTCCCACGAGGGGACTCGACCGAACAGCCGCGGCTTTGCCGCGGTTAGGGTTTTGGTTGAGTCCGGTGCTTCGTGGTGGTTCGTGGCGGATTGTTCCGGCAACCGGGAGTCGATTGGAGTTGTCGTTCCGCAATTTAACAACTCCGGATATTCGATCTCCGAAGGATTTCGGTCGGAATTAATTAGATAATTTATTTCTTTAAATTTATTAATTCCGGGATATCGATTTCCAACAATTGGTATCAGAGCGTTGGTTTTAGTTCATGGTATTTTTCGATAAATTGTTCTACCTTGCAGGGTTTCCGATTATTATGGCTAGATTTAATTATTGTTAATTAATGTCATAATAATGTTCTTGATTATTAAACTCTCGGTGATGTCAATATTCGTTCTTGTGTGGTGAATGCTTGTTCTTAATTTTTCCGGAAATTGTATGAGGTCGATTTCATGTAGAGAATCGATACCGGAGAACGTAGTAATAAATTTGTAATTTTTTTACGTTGGATCGATGACGAAACGACCGCCGGAAAAGTGTGACGGAGGAGACGAAGAGAGGGAGGACCGGGGATCGATCACGAGGATCGATCCCATGAGGATCGATCGCACGGGCTGCCCTAGGGCTCTCGGCCACGCCGGCCACCAAGGGTGGTGGCGCGTGAGCCTTGGCCGGCGGTGGTAGTGGCGGTCGATGGTGGGGATGGCGTGGGGATCCCCAACCCACGCTATTCCTACCAAGATCCAACTTTCCTAATTGATTCGGTTTTCCTATTTTGAGTATTCCTAGTTTTGGGAATTCTCATGGATATAGGAAAAGAATTAATTGAAATTAATTTATTTCCTTATTCTATTATGGAAGTCTTCTAGAATATTCTAAGTTCTACTTGGAATAGGATTCTAGAGATTTAATAGAATTGGAAAGGAAAATAATTAATTATTAAATTAATTTATTTCCTAATTGATTATTCCTATTTTATGGGAATTTTCATGGACATGGAAATTAATTAATTTTGGAAAATAGAAGAGTCCTTAATTAATTTTTCCTATTTAATTATTCCTTTATGGAATTTTTAATGGATTAGGAAATGAATTAATTTGGAAGGATTAAGAGTCCTAAATTATTTTATTTCCTTATTTCATTATGGAAATCATCTAGAATATTCCAAGTGGGTCTTGGATAGATTATTCTAGAGATTTAATGAAGTAGAAAGGGAAAATAAAATAAATTATTTTATTTCCTTATTTCATTATGGAAGTCTTCTAGAATATTCCAAGTGGGTCTTGGATAGATTATTCTAGAGATTTAATGAAGTAGAAAAGGAAAATAAAAATAATAAAAATATTAATAATATTTAATTTTATTTTTGATATATTCGATTGACTTAATTTTCGAATTAAGTAACTTTTGGATTAATTGAAAATAAATAGATTTAAATATTGGAATTAATATTCCCGTCACATGGAGCATTCAAGAACGAAGACTAAAGACTAGAAGATGCGTACGGAGATGCGATAAAGCCATAATAGTCGGAAAATAATATTCTAGTATTATTTTGATTATGTGATAATATTCTATGTGCTTTATTTCATGTATGCATGCTTATGTGTATTTAATTATGCATTAGATAGCGTATCCCTTTATTGTAAAAAGCTAAGTGGGAGAGGGTATGGAAACATATCCATGGTCTCCATTGCTGTTCTCTTGGTGACTTTTATGGACTTTTGAAGTTCGTATAGACAAGTCATTGGAGGAGAATTCTTGTAATTCCTTTTACGAGAAACATTGATTAAGTTTATCAAACAATGCCTAATTTGTCTTTCCAAAACTGATTTCAAGTCGACTCATTCTCACCCCGGGGAGTGGAATGGAGCCAAAGCCACTTGGTCATGTCGAGGACACAAATTAGAGGCAGTCGTACCATTTTTTTTGAAGGTGGATCGATTGTCTGCTCGGCTCCCTCATTCTATGAGAGATAGGGTCGTTCGCATGGTGAATCACTGGTTAGAAACTTTGAGTTTCACTTATGATTCTCCGCGTCTTGATTTACAAGATTAAATAAATCAAGTAATTGGGAGTCAATTGTAAAAGTCTTTTGGTGTAGTAAACGTCCACACTATCGTGGCTTGCTACATTGAATGGGATTTTGGAACGACTGATGTAGACAGTTATAGAAGGGAGTAAAGGAGCGTATGTTAACGTAAACGTCCACACTATCGTGGCTTGCGGTGAATATGCGTGTCCCAAACAATCTTCTTAGATACTGAGATCTAGACATTGTCCAGACTGTTGAAGAGTACTGGTTAGTACTCAGCAAGCTTTGTCCTCCCGAGCCTATTGACATAGGCGACTAGACAAGAAGCGATGAGGATACTCATAAAGGCCAGTCGCTTCGAGGAAACGCTTAAACACGTTTTTGAGATGATTGACCTTTTAGACGAGTTGAGTCGGAAATCGCAAGCTCTTGTAGCCAATGCCAAAGGTTTTGAACCTAAGGGCAAAATCGGGGGAAAGGAAAAGCAAGCAAAGAAACCCAGTGGTCCTAAGTGTCTTGGACCACGAGATGGGATGAGAAAGCCAATAGGCAAGTGTTCTCGATGCAAACAGTCTGGGTACTGGAAGTCTGATTATCCTCTCAAAGAAAGTACGAAATTTTCTTTAGTCGAAAAACATAGTCAGTGGTATTATCTACCGGAACCTGGTGTGTAGATATGGAACCACTGACGGTATGTGCATTTTAAATGCAAAGGTTCCAGGAAACCTAACGACTTGGAAAAGAAGAAATCGTAGTCTACATGGGCAATGCTGTAGAGGAGGCAGCAGTTGCAGTGGAGGACATTTTATAGGATTTCATTTTGAGTTATTGCTTTTATGTACCTTTCAAATAAGAAAGAACTCTGTTCTGGATTTCTAAGAAATGGATATTTTATTTCTTTTAATCATTTGATGGTTATAAGAAGAAATAATGATATTATCTATTTTGGTACATTGGCTAGCAATATATAAATGATGAATCCTGAGTCCACCACGATGCAACGAACCGTAGTATGAAACTCGTTTTACTAATAAGAGATTTCTTTATCAATTATACTTGTGGATTCTTATGCTGAGTCATGTTTATTCAAATAAGAAGTTCAAAGGTCGAAAATTGATATTTGATCAATTAAGTTGAAGGAATGGACCTTCCGACCTAAGAATCTAATTTGGAAGATAATATGACTAAGCAATCCTTTATGGATATAAGATATAAGATCCGGACAAGTATAAGAATTGATTAACTCTGATGTATGCAGACCTATGTCTACTCAGACAATAAGGTACGAGTACATCATTTGATGATTACTCGAAAAATGGATTAGAATACCTGATGTGCCATAAAAGCAAGTGTTTTGACAAGTCAATGGACACTAAGCAATTGTGGAGAACCATCAAGGTATATCCATTTGTAGCCTGCGATTTGATCGCGGAGGCAAGTACCTATCTGAGGAATGCATGGCATACTAATCAGAGATTGGGATTTGATCCCAAATGACTACACCATACACTGTTGTGTAGGATTGGTGTGTCGGAAATAAGAAATGGAACTCTTATAGAAATAGTAAAATTATGAGTTATACGGAACTACCTATGTTCTATGGATATGTCTGGAAACAACGGCGCATTCAAATGCGGTTGTAGAATATCCTAGAAGAACAAAAGATGTGTGTTCAATAGTACTATGAACCAGAAGGACGTTATAAGTTCTAACGCCCGGTTCTTAGAGAAAGACTATATAATGAACCACAAGCCCAAGGTGACGTAATACTTTGAAATGAGAGAGAAAGATTTAGACTTAGAACCAGCCGAACCGAGTAGCGGTACACCACTAACTGCACCTACTGTTATCACTGTTTATACACCGGAATGCCATTGTAGTGGGAGGTTGTGGGACAACCGGAGATATTCATAAGACTAGGAGAGTCTTCGAACTCTGGACCTAGTATACATGAAATCGATCCCTAGATCTACATGAAGGCCGTACTAGATCTAAATGTGCCTTCTTGGAGAGCAATAAGGATTATTGCTAAGAGGCGAGATCATTTAGAGTACAAGCTTAGTTGATCCATTTATGGATTGAAACAAAGCATTGAGTTCGTGGTACTTGCAAATTGATGAGATAGTCCATTTTATGGATTCATCAAAAGCATAGACGAATTGTGTGTATTGGAAACGTGATGGAAAACAAGGTGGTGTTTCTCGGAGGTTTTATGTAGATAACACTCTTATCATTGGCAACAATGTAAAGATGTTATCAGACATAAAATGATGGTTGTCTAGATGAATCATTATGAAAGATAAAGGAAGAAGTTGGACATGTTCTTGAGATCTTGGATCTCTAGAAAGAACATTGTACTTCTCCTGGACATCTTACATAAATGATTATGGTTCGTTTTAAACATGCAAGATTCCGAGAAAGGTTCGTTACCTTTCAGAGACGGAATGCATCTATCTAAGGATATGTGTTTTGGAACACAAAAGGAGATAGAAGCAATGAAAGCAGTTTCCTACACTTTGAGTGTGGAAAGCTTAATAAATGCATTGTTGAAAACAAGAACCTGATATCGGCTATGCGGTTAGCATAGTGGGAGGATATCAAGGTAATCCTGGATAGGAATATTCGACTGCTGTAAAAGTACTTTCGAAGTACTATTCTAGACTACGAAGCAGACGAGTTTTTCCTTTGGATTACATTCTCTTAGATTTCTAATCGAACGAGGACCGATGTAAGTCGATATCAGGCTATGTGTTTCACTATTGAAGGAGAAGGAGTTTTAACATGGAAGAGTGATAAGCACGATGCTTTTCGGACTCTGCCATGGGTAACCAAATAGCGGCCTCAGAGGCAGCGGAAGTTTTGGTATAACTCCGGGATAATCTCTGGGACTTAGAGGTGATTCTTAATTTGCCTAAAGGCTATGTGTATAGCGGTGCGATGGCAAATGGTAAGAAATCACAAGTCCATAAGTGTAAGATAACACATAGTGCAAGTACCACCTGATACGAGTCATCGTCGAGGGAGACGACGCTGTAGTCACCAAGATAACTTCAGAGCGGCAACCTAGAGTGCTCATTCACATAGTACTTCTTGGAAGTACAACTTAAGCACGTGATGAGTATGGGAGTCGGGAGTTTGGAGGAAATGACTAGACCTTAGTACAAGTGGGAGATTGTTGGAGTTGTGTACTTAATGTCTAGATTTAAGTAACGGTAACTCCCGGTCATTGCCATTAATCTATTTAATTAAATAAACAATTATTTGCGTTTAATTATTTATAATTAAATATATGCAAATTATAGTCCTAGATTATATACGTTGTAGTTAGTATGGTGTGCGACGTCACACGGAAGATCATACTATCGGTTACTCGTATTTAATCAAACAGTTGCTCACGACCTAGATGGACACGGACCAATCCATCGGTATAGTCGTTGTGTGAGAGAGAAAATAATCTGTCTTGATTATTTTATCACACTTGTACACTTGGTGTATTGGGCGGATCTGCTTGAGATTTATCAATTAGGATTGCCGGCGATAATCGATTCAAGTCTCAGTGTATTTTATTCTTAATCCCCGATACTATTGCGGGTGTGTATATTTAATATAAGTGACTTTGATTTACCAAAGGAATTAACCGATTTAATTATTGGGTTAATTACCGGTTAAGTTGGGTCACTATATTTTATATATGACATGCCGTGAATACTTGACGGGAAAGTGTATCCCGGAAGGGTTGATAATATCCCCGAGATGAGTTCATAAGGAATTATTATGTAAACCCTGCAGGTGGATTCGTTCCGCATAATAATTAAGGTTGAATGGTACTAGTCTCGGATATAAGAGATGAATAAATTAATTAGCAATAAATTAATTTTATTCATGGATATTTATATCTTAAATACACGGAATAAATAATACTACCGGAGAAATATTATTTGATATAATATGGTTTAATATTGGGAGTGCAATTAATTTTATATAGTGGAAAATAGAATTAATTAATAATAGTAAGGATTAATAGATTTGGGCTTGGGCTCAATTTAATCACTATTATTGGAAGCCCAATATTCCACCTCCTTAAGATCCCCTACGTAGCCTATAAAAGCACTACATGGTCTTCTCTATTCTCATAACTTGAAGAACACAATTCTAGAGAGAGAAAGTAGAGAGGAGGATCCATGGAGTTCGGTAGATCGTCGCCCACACGACGTCCGGGCTAGTGCAAGGAATACGTGGGAAGATCTCAAGGTCATCAAATTGAGTTCTACGTTTTTCCGAACAACGAGAACGAGGTAAATCGTAAAACCCTCTTTATGATTTTATCGTTTAATTATCGTAGAAATATCATGAACCAAGATCCGATGGCGAGACCCATATCGAGGTTGAACCGGGCGGTGGTGATCGAAGATCACCGGACCGCCGGCGGCTCAACGGCTCGACGGGATGGGTCGAGGGGGCGTGAGCCTCGGCTGGACGCCGAGGGCTCGAACGCACGGGCTCGGCCGCGAGCTACGGGTTTTCCCGTAGCGGATTCGCGGGCTGTCCGAGCCCTCCCCGTGCACGTTCAGCGGGCTGCTGCGAGCAGCCCCGTACGCATCGCACGAGGCTCCAGCGGGCTGCTGGAGCAGCCCCGCTCGCACGGTGCGAGCACCGCTCGCGCGGGCTGGTCGCCGCTCGCACGGCTGGACCGCCGCTCGCGCGGCGGTGGGCTGTTGGTGATCGCAAGCCACGGCTGGACCGTGGCTGGTCGTGCGATCACCGGGCGAGGGCTGGGCGTGCCAAGGGGGCTGCCAAGGGCAGCCCTAGGCGGCTGCCTTGAACAGCCGCGAGTCCCACGAGGGGACTCGACCGAACAGCCGCGGCTTTGCCGCGTTTAGGGTTTTGGTTGAGTCCGGCGCTTCGTGGTGGTTCGTGGCGGATTGTTCCGGCAACCGGGAGTCGATTGGAGTTGTCGTTCCGCAATTTAACAACTCCGGATATTCGATCTCCGAAGGATTTCGGTCGGAATTAATTAGATAATTTATTTATTTAAATTTATTAATTCCGGGATATCGATTTCCAACAATAAAGTCATAATAGTCGGAAAATAATATTCTAGTATTATTTTGACTATGTGATAATATTCTATGTGCTTTATTTCATGTATGCATGCTTATGTGTATTTAATTATGCATTAGATAGCGTATCCCTTTGTTATAAAAAGCTAAGTGGGAGAGGGATTGGAAAACAATGCCATGGTCTCCATTGTTGTTCTCTTGGTGACTTTTATGAACTTTCGAAGCTCATATAGATAAGCCATTGGAGAAGAATTCTTGTAATTCCTCTTACGAGAAACATTGATTAAGTTTATCAAACAATGCCTAATTTGTCTTTCTGAAACTGATTTCAAGTCGACTCATTCTCACCCCGGGGAGTGGAATGGAGCCAAAGCCACTTGGTCATGTGGATGACACAAACTAGAGACCTTCGTACCATTTCTTGAAATGGATCGATTGTCTGCTCGGCTCCCTCATTTTATGAGAGATAGGGTTGTTCGCATGGTGAATCACTGGTTAGAAACTTTGAGTTTCACTTATGATTCTCCGCGTCTTGATTTACAAGATCGAATTGATCAAGTAATTGGGAGTCAATTACAAAAGTCTCTTGGTGTAGTAAACGTCCACACAACGTGGCTTGCTATGCTAACAGATTTTGGATTAATTGATGTAGACAGTTATAAGAAATTGTGAAGAGTTGTGAAGTTGTCGTAAACGTCCACACAACGTGGCTTGCGGTAATGTAGCAATTCCAAACGATTTACTTTAGTACTGAGTAATGTTTTACACTTAGATACGCGTTATAGTATTCCTCCCAACGAGGTTACGCTATAAGTGATGTATGACCGAAGCAAATCTAATTGCGAAATCATTTGGGTGGGTAAACGTCCACACAACGTGGCTTGCCTTACCTGATGGGATTTTAGATGTAATTAGTGATTTAATGATATTATTTGAGGGAGATAATATCGGATATTAAATTAATTGTTTGTTGTTATATGTGCTCATAGATTAGGATATGGCTTTGAACCCACTTTCTGTGATACTTAATGAATTAAACTCATTGGTCCCTGAATGTATTGATTGGAATAGAGATCTAGACATTGCCCAGACTGTTAAAGAGTACAAGTTTGTACTCAGTGAGCTTTGTCCTCCCGAGCCTACAAATGTCTTAACTGATGAGAAAATGACTGATTTTAAGAAGTGGGAAAATGCTTATGCAATAACCACTGATTATGATATCATGTTCAAACTCAAGGAGATGTTTAGACATGATGTAGCGGCTAGACAAGAAGCGATGAGGATACTCATAAAGGCCAGTCACTTCGAGAAAACGCTTAAACACGTTTTTGAGATGATTGACCTTTTGGACGAGTTGAGACGGAAATCGCAAGCTCTTGTAGCCAATGCCAAAGGTTTTGAACCTAAGGGCAAAATCGGGGGAAAGGAAAAGCAAGCAAAGAAACCCAGTGGTCCTAAGTTTCTTGGACCACGAGATGGGATGAGAAACAAAGTACGAAATTTTTTCTTTAGTCGTAAAACATAGTCAGTAGTATTATCTACCGGAACCTGGTGTGTAGATATGGAACCACTAACGGTATGTGCATTTTGAATGCAAGGGTTCCAGGAAACCCGACGACTTAGAAAAGAAGAAATCGTAGTCTACATGGGCAATGCTGTAGAGGAGGCAACAGTTGCAGTGGAGGACATTTTATAGGATTTCATTTTGAGTTATTGCTTTTATGTACCTTTCATATTAGAAAGAACTTTGTTCTGGATTTCTAATAAATGGATGTTTTATTTCTTTTAATCATTTGATGGTTATAAGAAGAAGTAATGATATTATCTATTCTGGTACATTAGCTAGCAATATATAAATGATGAATCCTAAGTCCACCATGATGCAACGAACCGTAGTACATAACTCGTTTTACTAATAAGAGATTTCTTTATTAAATCGATTATACTTGTGGATTCTTATGCTAAGTCATGTTTATTCAAATAAGAAGTTCAAAGGTCGAAAATTGATTTTTTGATCTTGAAGGAGTGGACCTTCCGACCTATGAATCTAATTTGGAAGATAACATAACTAAGCAATCCTTTGGAAAGGATATAAGATCCGGACAAGTATTGGAATTGATTAAACTCTGATGTATGCAGACCTATGTCTACTCAGACAATAAGGTACGAGTAGTTCATTTTTATGATTACTCGAAAAATGGATTAACATACCTGATGTGCCACAAAAGCAAGTGTTTTGACAAGTCAATGGACACTAAGAAATTGTGGAGAACCATCAAGGTATATCCATTTGTAGCCTGCGATTTGATCGCGGAGGCAAGTACCTGTCTGAGGAATGCATGGCATACTGATCAGAGATTGGGATTTGATCCCAAATGACTACACCATACACTGTTGTGTAGAAATGGTGTGTAGTAAACAAGAAATGGAACTCTTATAGAAATAGTAAAAGCATGAGTTATACGGAACTACCTGTGTTCTATGGATATGTCTGGAAACAATGGCGCATTCAAATGCGGTTGTAGAATATCCAAGAAGAACAAAAGATGTGTGTTCAATAGTACTATGAACCAGAAGGACGTTATAAGTTCTAACGCCCGGTTCTTAGAGAAAGACTATAGGATGAACCACAAGCCCAAAGTGACATGATACTTTGAAATGAGAGACAACGAAGAAGACTGAGAACCAGCCGAACCGAGTAGCGGTACACCACTAACTGCACCTACTGTTATTACTGTTTATACACCGAAATGCCGTTGTAGTGGGAGGTTGTGGGTCAACCAGAGATATTCATTAGACTAGGAGAGTTTTAGGACTCTGGACCTAGTATACATGAAATCGATCCCTAGATCTACATGAAGACATTACTAGATCTAAATGTGCCTTCTTGGAGAGCAATAAGGATTATTGCTAAGAGGCGAGATCATTTAGAGTACAAGCTTAGTTGATCCATTTATGGATTGAAACAAAGCATTGAGTTCGTGGTACTTGCGAATTGATGAGATAGTCCATTTAATGGATTCATCAAAGGCATAGACGAATCAAGTGTATTGGAAACGTGATGGAAACAAGGTGGTGTTTCTCGGGTTTTATGTGGATGACACTCTTATCATTGGCAACAATGTAAAGATGTTATCAGACATAAAATGATGGTTGTCTAGATGAATCAATATGAAAGATATAGGAAGAAGTTGGACATGTTCTTGAGATATTGGATCTCTGGTAAAGAACATTATATTTCTCCTGGACATCTTACATATATATGATTATGGTTCGTTTTAACATGCAAGATTCCGAGAAAGGGTCGTTACCTTTCAGATACGGAATGCATCTATCTAAGGAAATGTGTTTTGGAACACAAAATGAGATAGAAGCAATTAAAGCGGTTTCCTACACTTTGAGTGTGGAAAGCTTAATAAATGCAATGTTGAAAACGAGAACCTGATATCGGCTATGCGGTTAGCATAGTGGGAGGATATCAAGGTAATCCTGGAAAGAAATATTCGACTGCTGTAAAAGTACTTTCGAAGTACTGTTCTAGACTACGAAGCAGACGAGCATTTCCTTTGGATTACATTCTCTTAGATTTCTAATCGAATGAGGACCGGTGTAAGTCGATATTAGGCTATGTGTTTCACTATTAAAGGAGAAGGAGCTGTAACATGGAAGAGTGATAAGCACGATGCTTTTCGGACTCTACCATGGGTAACCAAATAGCGGCCTCAAAGGCAGCGGAAGTTTGGGTATAGCTCCGGGATAATCTCTGGGACTTAGATGTGATTCTTAATTTGCCAAAGGCTATGTAAATAGCGGTGCGATGGCAAATGGTAAGAAATCACAACTCCATAAGTGTAAGATAACACATAGAGCAAGTACCACCTGATACGAGTCATCGTCAGGGAAGACGACGCTGTAGTCACCAAGAAAACTTCAGAGCGGCAACCTAGATTGCTCATTCACATGGTACTTCTTGGAAGTACAGTTTAAGCACGTGATGAGTATGGAAGTCGGAAGTTTGGAGGAAATGACTAGACCTTAGTACAAGTGGGAGATTGTTGGAGTTGTGTACTTAATTTCTAGATTTAAGTAACGGAAACTCCCGATCCATTGCCATTAATCTATTTAATTGAATAAACAATTATTTGCGTTTAATTATTTATAATTAAATATATGCAAATTTTAGTCCTAGATTATATACGTTGTAGTTAGTATGGTGTGCGGGCCCACACAGAAGATCATACTATCGGTTACTCGTATTTAATCAAACAGTTGCTCACGACCTAGATGGACACGGACCAATCCATCGGTATAGTCGTTGTGTGAGAGAGAAAATAATCTGTCTTGATTATTTTATCACACTTGTACAGTTGGTGTATTGGGCGGATCGCTTGAGATTTATCGATTAGGATTGCCTTGGATAATCGATTTAAATCTCAGTGTATTTTATTCTTAATCCCCGATACTATTGCGGGTGTGTATATTTAATATAAGTGACTTTAATTTTCCAAAGGAATTGACCGGTTTAATTATTGGGTCAATTACCGGTTAAGTTGGGTAGCTATATTTTATATATGATATGCCGTGAATACTTGACGGGAAAGTGTATCTCGTAAGGGTTGATAATATCCCCGAGATGAGTCCATAAGGAATTATTATGTAAACCCTGTAGGTGGATTTGTTCCGCATAATAATTAAGGTTGAATGGTACTATTCTCGGATATAAGAGATGAATAAATTAATTAGCAATAAATTAATTTTATTCATGGATATTTATATCTTAAATACACGGAATAAATAATACTACCGGAGAAATATTATTTGATATAATATGGTTTAATATTGGGAGTGCAATTAATTTATATAGTGGAAAATAAATTAATTAATATTAATGGGATTAATAGATTTGGCTTGGGCTCAATTTAATCATTAATATTGGAAGCCCAATATTCCACCTCCTTAAGATCCCCTACGTAGCCTATAAAAGCACTACATTGTCTTCTCTATTCTCATAACTTGAAGATCACAATTCTAGAGAGAGAAAGTAGAGAGGGAGATCCATGGAGTTCGGAAGATCGTCGCCTACACGACGTTCGAGCTAGTGCAAGGAATACGTGGGAAGATCTCAAGGTCTTCAAATTGAGTTCTTCGTTTTTTCGAACAACGAGAACGAGGTAAATCGTAAAACCCTTTTTATGATTTTATCATTTAATTATCGTAAAAATATCTTGAACCAAGATCCGAGAACGCGACCTTTGTCGAGGTTGAACCGGGCGGTGGTGATCGAAGATCACCGGACCGCCGGCGTCTCAGCGGCTCGAGCAAGAGAGGGTCGATAGGGGCGAGCCTCGGCTGGACGCTGAGACTCGATCGAGCGCGTGCTCGATCGTCCGGATGGGCTCGACGCGAGCTGCGGGTTCTCCCGCAGCGGGCTCGCGTGCGATGCGAGCCTCGTCCGGGGACGACCAGCGGGCTGCTGCGAGCAGCCCGTACGATTGCTCAGCGCCACTTGCACGGCGCGATCGCCGCTTGCGCGGGCTGATCGCCGCTCGCGCGGCGGCAGGCTGTGGTGATCGCATGCCACGATTTTGATCGTGGCGGATGTGCGATCACCCGAGGCATGGCTGGGCAGCCCTAGGCGGCTGCTACGAACAGCCGCGAGCCCCACGCGGGGGCTCGACCGGACAGCCGCGGGCTATCCCCGCGGTTAGGGTTTGGTTGAGTCCGGCTTCGTGGTGGTTCCTGGCGGGATGTTCCGGCAACCGGGAGTCGATTGGAGTTGTTGTTCCGCAACTTTGACAACTCCGGATATTCGATCTCCAAAGGATTTCGGTCGGAATTAATTAGATAATTTATTTATTTAAATTTATTAATTCCGGGATATCGATTTCTACACCAACATCACTCTTGCCATTTCTTGTAGAGTCCTGTTCTTCCTCTCAACAATCCCATTTTGTTGTGGAGTCTTTGGCGCAGAGAATTCATGGTGAATCCCTTTACGAGTGCAATACTCAACAAACACCCCGTTTTGAAACTCACCACCATGGTCACTTCGTATACGTTGGACCCTTTTGGCATAGGTGGTACGAATTCTCCGAACTAAGGACCGGAAGGCTTCAAATGCCTCATCCTTTGTTCCAAGGAAATTGACCCAAGTGTATCTTGAGAAGTCATCAACGATGACAAGGGTATACCACTTGTTTCCCAAGCTCTGCACTTCCTTGGGCCCCATAAGATCCATGTGGAGTAGCTCAAAGCACTCTGTGGTGCGGTTATGGGTAGAAATAGCAGGGTGAGGAGCCCGAGTTTGTTTACCCATCTGACATTCACCACAGACTCTCTTGTCAATCTTGGGTAAGCTGTCTATGCCTCTGACGGCCTTTATTTGAACCAACTTCTCAAGATTCCGAAGGCTGGTATGACCAAGCCTTTGATGCCATATATCAATCTCGTCATGGGTAGAGGCACGTAGGCAAAATTCATTAATGGCATAGCAGTTGTTCTTCGCACGGGCAGCTGTGAGAATACACTCTCCCTTAGTGTTGTATACTTCACAATTCTCTTTATTAAACTTCACATTAAGTTCATCATCGCACAGTTGGCTAATGCTTATGAGATTGACACATAGCCCATCTACCAAGAGAACGTTCTTGAGCGCGGGTAGACCCTTCACATTTAAAGTTCCACTTCCAATTATACCCCCCTTTGCCCCACCTCCATAAGTGACGGGACCACCGGAATGAGGAACAAAGTCGATCAACGAGTCTTTAGTTCTGGTCATATGCCTAGAGCAACCACTATCAAAATACCACGTCTCCTTTGTAGTGCCCTTAGCCACTATGAATGCAACATTGCATGTCACCTCTTCCTTTCTTCTCCACACTAGTTTCGGCTTAATGTCCGTTGCTGTGGGTAGAGCAGCTTTAATTCTCCAGACCTGGTTGGTCTTGACGTGCGTGTACTTAGCAATCAGTCTCCATACTTGCTTTATAACAACTCTCTGAGAGTTCAAATCGTCGACACGCTTATAGCAAAAGGGTTTGATATGTCCCTTCTTCCCACAATAATGACACACGTATATTTTCTTGTATGAGGATGAGGATGGTTTCTTCTTATGAGTGGTAGTGCCAGCAGCCAAAGGTAAATACGGAATAGAGTTGGATGTCTTAGATCGATTTGAGACATTTCGAGTGAAAGTCTTCTTGTTACGGGTAGTCCCGGGTTTAGCCACGGGTAGAGCAGAGTTAAAGACTGGTGTCAACAAGGACATTGAAGCATTTTGGGGCAATAGAGTAGAGGTACGTTTGAGAATTTTCATATTAGATGTAGAAGCCGCATTTCCTTTGGATGTATGAACACCCTTTGGCTTGGCCTCGTTCGATTCAGTAATAGCTTTATATCTACCATGCACAAACTTAGGAATGACATAAGGAGAGTCAGAGTAGACAGAATCAAAAGTTTCCTTAAACCCAAGCCCAAAATGCTTGGTGTTAACACAGTTCAACATGTTATCAAGTTTAGAAGTGCCAGTATTGAGGTTTTTGAAAAGACAGTCAGCAACATCAAGTTTTTCTTTCACTTGGTAGAGCTCCTTGGTGCGCATGGCATAGCACTCTTCCATCTTGGCAAAGGAGTCTCTCAGGAAGTCTTTCTCCTCATCTTCCTTCTTCACAATAGCCTCCAACTCACTGGCCTTCTTCAAAGCTCTCTCCAGCTCCAGCTTCACAATCTCGAACTCCCTCTTGTTCACCCTCTCAGAATCGAGGGTAGACTCAGCTTCCTTCTTGGTCATGCCCCCAGCCAGAGATCTGGGGGTAGAACTAGCACCTTTCTCAGTAGTACCTGCAACCACAGAGGTATAGCAAAAGATATTGTCATGTGTAGCCAAGTCATCTTGATCTACCTCGTACTCTTCATCGCTCTCATCATCAATGGCACTTAGAAGTGCGTTGACTTCATTTGGCTCCACCATCTTTCCTTTGTCTTCCTCAGAGGAGTACAAAGCATCATCTCCATCAAACACCAAGTAACTCACATCCATGTTGTTCTTTCGATGCAAGTTAGGGCATTCATTCTTCACATGGCCCATCCCCTTGCACTCAAAGCACTTGATTTGAGACATGTCCTTGCTAGGGGCGCCACTAACAAATTTCCGACTTGGGGTATGCCCACTGCGGTTGGTGGCGGGTGGAGTGGAGTAGGAATTCCCAGAGCTCCTCTGATTTCGGAATTGCTTAAACCTTCTCTTCCTCTTAATGTCTTGACGGACAAGGTAGCTCACAACATCTTGAATGGCGGCGAACTTGTCTGGATTTGGAGAGTCAAGAAGGGAGAGAGCTTCACTTTCGTCATCGGAGTCTTCAGCTAGAAAGGCATTGCTCTCGGGAGTGAGAGGAGAATGGGTAGAACCAGCCCTGTTGGGGGTAGAGCTAGAAGCATTCTGAGAGATAGAGAGGGCCTTCATGGAATTCTCAAATGGAGTCATAGAGTAAGACTTGTCCTTCAATTTCAAGTTCAGCTCGTAATTCTTCAAATGGCTCATGATCTCATTGTAGTCGCCTGATAGGCCAAGCTTTGTGTCTTCCATCGTCGTCACCTTGACGTTAAACTTCTCCGTTACACCTTGTAGAACCTTGGTTCAAATGAGTGGTGGAGGTATTGAATCTCCAAGTTCTTGGCATTCGCTCACGATGGCCATGATTTTGTTGAAGAAAGAATCAAGATCCTCATCTTCTCTCATTTCAAGCCGGTGGAAGGTAGTGGTAAGCTCTCTGATCTTGGATTTCTTGATACTCCCACTGCCCTCGCACATACGCTCCAAGGTATCCCATACATGCTTGGCAGAGACAAGGTGTTTCACGATTTGAAACATGTGGACATCGATGAGATCAGTGATAATGTGGATGGCCTTTGAATTGAACGTGGCAGCTTCATGTTCGACCGTGGTCCATGTAGATTCATCCTTAGGAACCGTATCATTATCCTTATCAACATAGGTTGGTGGTTGCCAACCGTTCAACACAGCACCCCACACACGTGAGTCTACGTTCTTCAACTTCAGCCTTGTCTTGCTCTTCCAGTAAGAGTAGTTTGTGGAATTGAGTATGACGGGCTTGACAACGGTGAATGACTCCATTGTAGAATCTCTTCCTAGGATCACACCAAAAGTGGTGAACTTGCTCTGATACCAATTGAAATTGTGTATTTTGTACTTGGTTCTACCTAGAACTGGATTGTAAAGGGTATAGTACAAACACTTAACACGATTTGGAGATTCTAAAGAAAACTCTTTTGTATAACTTGTAAATGGTGGAACCACTTACAAACACATCTACAAAATTCTAGTGAATCTTGTAGAAAGGTCAACACGACCAAAAACTAAGTCTATGTAGAACTAATCTAGCGACTCGTACTACCAAGACTAAACTGACAATAGAACCGGAGCTTTCTAGCGAAGTCTCTCGGTCTACAAATTTTCTCTCTCTAGAAAATGTCAAATCAATGCGTGAATAGTGAATTCCAACAACCCGGTATTTATAGGAGTCGAGAATTAGGGTTTCCGAAATTCACGCTTAATGGGCCGAACCCAAAGCATCTTCATGGAATATTCGAGATTCGATTTCAGTTGTACTTGACGAACCCAGCTCTACGCACTGCCACACTAGCGTGTCTTCGTGCATCGAGCTCGTGGCGGGCATAACTGGTTTACTTAGCGTTTTTCATCGGACTATAATTCTTCTAGCGAAGTCTTCTAGTCGCACCCACAGCTGGCTTCATTCCTTAGCAGTCATTCGTCCAGCCGTATGTATATCTATGCTTGCACCGCGTCCGTCAAGGTGTTATCACGGTAAGACCTCGTAGTGCGTTGATGAACTCGCAATTCTCTCTGATCCACGTTGAACCACGTTGATAGAATAGCTCGTTCCATGTTGGCGCACTGATGCAACTCCATGTTGTTTGTAAAGGCTAAGTCTGCTTGTTCCATGCTGATGAACCGTAATCACGCGTTGAGCCACTTGTTAATTCTACAGTTCACACAGCTCGTTCTATGAAGACCTAGCAGACTTGTATGAATTAATGAACGGAAAACATACAAACATGAAACATGAAGTTACTACAAAACAAAGTGTATAGTTCAACGTAGTTCAAACAAGAACAACGTGGTTCTATGTTGAACTAGGAAGAACTACACACTAACAAGATGTATATATATATAAATAGAATAAATAGTGTTAGAGTCGTCATTCATTCTTCAAACACAAGGATGAGCAGCAGCACCGCCCACACACAGACGCGGGAAGCTATTCCGAGGAATCGGTTTTCTCGGCTACTAATAAGTTTTGCTGGTGCACCACTCTTTTTCGCCTTTGACACGGGATGAGAATACCGTATCAGCCTCATATTGTGGCTGAGGGTCCTTAGCCTCAAGTAGTCGCGGTGGTCCATCCGCTGCACAATCGCCCACTGCAGGTGCTCCGGCAGCGACTCGAACAGGTGGAATCGCGGCAGCCCTTTGAGATCCACGTGGGACGGCAGAGAGTTCATCAAACGATCCTGGTCGTACGTTATCTTGTACGTGTCCGTGTTACAGTAGTGGTCTCCGCTGTCGTAGAGGAACGCCACTTTCTTGCCGGCGAGGAGAGTCAGGAACACGACCTCCGGCGCGGAGGGGCACGGCCAGGGGAGGCGGCGCATGGCGAACTGGTATTGGGCCACGGTTAGGGCGTCCACGATGCCTTTCCAGTTCGTGAACTTTCGAGAAAAGGACAGCTCCAATTTGGGATTACAGTCTGATGAGATGATCAAGAGCTTCACGGCCGCCATCCCTAGGATTGCGCGTATTGCGGTTTATAGGATTACGGAGTACTGTATATATAAATCATTAAATAATCCTAATATATTAAAACCTAGCAAAATTGATTCTGTAATCATTGTAATTATAAAACTCTTACTAATATGTACTCCTATGTGATATACTGATCATCGATATGGTCTACGAGATGAGAGAACCAACAAACAAAATCTCAATTTATTTCTCTAACTGCCTTTGCTTCTCTCAAATTTCTTAGTTGGTTCTCTATGATTATAAAAATAATTTTTTTTAGAATCAATAAATATTAGTAATTTAGTATAACTTTTGCTTCTTGAATCAACTCATAGACTCGTCGGCCCGACACTTTTCGGAGAGGGTGAAGCAGCCGTAGTCATCAGATTCAACCTGGTGGTTGTGGTGAAGCATCTGTTGTTCCATTTGGTTACAAAGACGGGGAATATATACTCTAGTCTCCTGTCAGACTCTAGAGAAACATAGAAAAGAGAAAGAAAGAAATTTGAGAATTTTTTTTTGTTTGCTTTTGGGAATTCGTTAATTACAAAAGTGTTGCTCTTGCGTGAGGGTTCGGTTTTTCTGTGAGGGTTCGGTTTTTCTCTGTCTTCAGGAGATAAGCCTTCCATTGGAACTGGCACATTGCGTCAATGGTGTTATTGAGGTTACTTAGTCTGTATTTCTTGTCCGCCTGAGATCCATTGATAAGATTTATGAATGTCAAAAATTCCCAGAAACTCAGAGAAAAAAAACAAGTTGAAAATTTTATTGAAAAAGAAAAGGAAATTGTGTAGTGGGGCGGAATTGATGGTCTGACATCCAACACATTTTTATTCGGAAAACAAAAATTGAATAAACGACACGACTTAAATTTGGAGACTAAGACAATGAAGGTCTGTATCAGAGATTTTAAGACTTTCTATCTTTAGTAAACTTTAAACATTAACATGATCATGATGTTCGGAGAATACATGTGCAGCATTTCAGAAACAACTGAGCTTCACGGTCTTTATTCATTCGTAAGATGGCGCGAGGCATTCATCCACCATGTCAACAAGATTATGATTTTCCAAAGCAGCAGCCACCCGTTCCTTATCATTCAGCTGTTTATTTACTGCAAACAAGTAAAAACGATCTTTACGAGAGAGAAGTTTTTTCAAGTAAAAAATGGAAAATTGTGAAGTGAGAAAGTCGTTTGTCTCACATGATTATACTTGAACCTAAATTACTTACTCTGTTACTCGCACACTACTTCTCACCTAATCATACTAGACTATTTCATTCTCACCTGGTTATAATCTAAAAAAGTATTGAAAGTGTAAGAAAATGAATTTCAACTACAGAAACAGCTTAAAATGTCTAGTGCAATTGAACCACTTTCTCTGGAGCAATTTACAACATCTCGGACTAACAACTTCTATTATTTCCCATTTCTAATCCAAGCAAGAACAAGGGGTGCACCTTTACAAATGGGTAAATTATTATAACCGCAAACAAGTGGATGCAAGAAATATCTATTTTAGTTAGGTCAATGCAAGGATGGAACAAAATATCAACAAACATTAGCAAGAGAGAGGAACCTGCAGCTTCGGTGGCATGAGAACCAGGTGCAACTCTAATATCCACCTAGAAAAACAAAATGAAGCAAAGCAACTCTTTTAGAGTAATCATAACGAAAGGGAATTAATATGTGACAGATCGTCTATGGAAGCTGGATATTATGAGCAAAAAGATTGAAGTCTTATTTCTAATATCAATTACAAGCATTAGATGCCGATATTAATTAATAGAGTACACGACCCATTTCCACAAGTGATTTTCGTTGTATTCTAGAAAAGCATACTTTGTACCGAGAAGGCAAAGAGCGCATGAGTTTGACCCGCAAGCATAAGCCAATCACTGTTGCCATGCTGCAATGCTCTACGGTCGGAGTAAATGTGACCCTGAAGAAGCAAAATCAATGAATTATAATAAGTTGACAATTGACATAGACATGCAAATCAATGAATTATAACAAGATGACATAAATAGACATGCAAATCAATGAAAGAAAATATAGTGGAAAATAATTTTTTTTTCTACCTTGCATAACTACGCCTGTCATCCACCTCAATCGCATCTTCTGATATAACTTTCAGCTCTTCCAAGGAGTAAGGGTGCTCAGGATCTTTTATGTCTCTAATATGCTGTGTGAAGAATTAAGAAGTACAAAACATTCGCAACTAGGCCTCCAAAAATTCATGTATGAAATAAAATACTTAATAAATGACTTTTCAGAAACTCTCGAATATTTCTCTGTAATGGAATTTTTGTAGTGGCTTTTCCAAAAGTTCATTTCAAAACTCCTCCCAAATAAATACAACAAAGCATTAGAGATATAACTCATATAACTCCTCCCAAACACACACACACACACACCGAGTAGGAAATCAAGCACACTGGACAATAGACACGTCTTCAATCAGTTGGTAGTTTTCACTTCATCAAGAAACAGTATAAAATATCCATGTTTTTAATTATACAAAATTCTATAAGAATGTAAGAAACAAATGTATTGCACACGTGCACACATACAATGAAAAAAAAGGCTTCAGTGCGAAGTATACTTAGGTTCGCTTTAGAGATAAATACCCAGTCACAACAGCCCCTATCCATCGTATTTAAATACAAATAAATGCTACATAAGAAGGCTTGTTAATAAATACAGTAGGATATAAGCGAAGCAGTAAAGAAAGAGATTTACAACAAATTAAAAAAGGATATCAAAAACCTCTAACTGGTCAATCACTTCGACTGCATCTTCATCATCAGCTTGTGAAGTTCGCGCTCTTCGCTCCTTTTTCTCATATACAACTGGGTTAGCGTTTATGAGTCCTGCGACCATATTTTAGGTTAAACCTGAATCAAAAAGCTCGATATTATTCATCAATAAATAAATAAAAACACCAAGGAAGATCAGCACAAACATGAATAATTCTCGATTCAAAGTATAACCCATTATCCGTAAATCCCCAAATAACTACACTTCTTCTGACAGATTCGACACTCGAAAACATAGCAGCCAAACTGATTGGAACTTTAGCAATTTTCGCCCAAATAATAAAATTTAAAACTATTATAAACCTCCAAAAGCTCCCAATTAATAGCACTGTAGTTTCGAAATCAAGACCGCAAAATAAAGAAATAAACCCTATGGCTGGTTTATCCAACGAAATTCTAGTTGTGAAACCCTAATTCATCTCGACATATAAATGAAACTCGATTGAAATTCAACTTACGAGAACTCAATCACCGATAATTTGGCGCCAGTGGGCAAAACAATGGAGACGCAGGGATTTGATAAAAGTGAACCTACGTTCTTAATTTCAATTTACTGTCGGTTTCCTCTCTCTCGCGTGGAATATAGGGTAATTTTTTAAATGTAATTAGAATTAAATAATTTTAGTTTTTGAAAAAGTAGTTTACTAAATTAATTTTATATTTGTTGAGCCACAAAAATCTCCACGGACACGCATGTCATTGGTTCACCTACCGGTTCACTTCTACGAGTAGTCGGGTCGAGCCACAAAAATCTCCCACCCTTCACGGAGCACATGTACGTCCAGCGCTGGAAGTAGAAACCCGGAGAAGACATCCTCCATACCTGAGGACGAAGTTGCGAGAACCGTGAACCGGGGATAGAGTTGCGAGATCGGGGACCGGGACCGAACACCAAGCTTCAATACCGGGACTGCGCCCAAGCACCAAGCACAAGGCGACGCGACCATCGCGTGAGTAACGCGCGATGCGGAGAGAGCACAAAGTCACATAAGGTGATACGCTAATACTCGAGCTCCGGTCTCCGAAACTCGGCTCAGTGACCATGTAGATAAAGCCTACACTAGCAGAAGAGCACAAATAAGAGACGTTTATATTATACGCATGCGTGACTACGTGTCGATAATGAACATGTGGATTCTACTTAATTCTCTTATAAATATGGGAGGATCCAGAACAAAGGGGAGAATAAATGCTGATGTTATTATCTCGAATGAAGAGCGGCTACAATCAACGTACACATTTATATTAAACCCTACAGCTAGAAACCCTAGGGTGTAAGGAAAGAGACGCACGGATGGGCGACACCTGTCGAGATAAACTAACGGCTGAGATGAGGGGTAAAAAGGATATTACACATGGATTAAATTGGGGATACAAATCTGATTTCTAGGTCAAATTAGGGCTGACCGAATTTGGGGAAAAGACCTAAATTAGGGCAATCCAATTTGGGGGAAAATCCTAAATTAGGGCTTCTGCCATTACCCCCCCGCAATCTGAACGGCGGATATCTGGAGCTTATTGCGGAGGCGCGTGAAGGATTGGTGTGGTAAAGCCTTCGTGAAGACGTCGGCTATCTGGTCCATAGCTGGAACATGAAAAACGACGATCTCCTTCGACTGGACTTTCTCACGAATGAAATGCAAATCGAGCTCAATGTGTTTGGTGCGAGCCTGAGCAATGGCATGAGCTGACATGTTGACAGCACTAAGGTTATCAACCCATATTGTAGGAGCTGTGGATGGTAACATACGCAGTTCTTGAAGAATGGATTTTATCCAGAGAACTTCAATAATAACATGAGCAAGGCTGCGATACTCGGCTTCGGCACTGGATTTGGACACTGTATTTTGTTTCTTGGAGCTCCAAGAAACCAGGTTTTTGCCAAAATACACACAGTGGCCAGAGGTGGATCTGCGGTCATCAGGGTCCGAGGCCCAATCCGCATCAGCAAAGGCAGTTAAATTAAGATGAGAGGATCTGAAAATGTGAAGACCAAGGTTGGATGTACCAGCCACATATCTTAAGAGCCTTTTGACTGCCTTGAAGTGAACCTCAGTAGGAGCTTGCATGTACTGACTGAGTTTATTAACCGAGAAGGTGATATCAGGTCTTGTGATGGTTAGGTACTGGAGGCTACCTATCAGTTGTCTATAAGGAGTGGGATCAGGAAGATAATGACCATCAAACTTGGAGAAAACAGTGGATGAAACCATGGGAGTAGGAGAGCCATTGGCTCCAGACATGTGAGCCTTCTCAAGTAACTGAGATACATATTTATGTTGTGATAAATGCAGTCCCATGGGTGTATATTTTATTTCAACACCAAGGAAGTAATGGAGTGGCCCTAAATATTTAAGAGAGAAATGTTTAGACAACTGAGTGATTAGAATAGGTATGGAATCTGGAGCACTACTTGTGATAATAAAATCATCCACATATACTAGTAGATAGGTGGTGACTGATGGAGAGTGGTAGAGGTATAGAGAAGAGTCTGCCTTGGAGCTTTTAAAGCCAAGTGAATGGAGGACAGAACCAAGTTTATCAAACCAGGTTTTTGAAGCTTGTTTGAGGCCATATAAAGCCCTTTTCAACTTACACACAAAGTGTTCTTTACCAGGAACTTCAAAACCAGGTGGTTGAAGCATATAAATGTCATGCTCAGATTCCAGAGAACCATTTAAAAAGGCATTGTCAATATCAAGTTGTCTAAGAGGCCATCCCTTGGTAACAGCAATAGTGAGGATTAATCTGATAGTTGTTGGCTTGATGACAGGGCTGAAAATATCCAGAAAGTCTATGCCAGCTAGTTGATGAAAGCCTTTAGCAACAAGCCTAGCTTTGTGCTTCATAACTGATCCATCAGCATGAGTTTTAAGTTTGTAAACCCATCTACATCCTATGGGTTTTTTATGGATAGGTGGAGGAACAAGATCCCAGGTTTTGTTTCTGGTTAAAGCTTCAAACTCAGAAAGCATAGCTGTTTTCCAAGGAACAGAAGTTAAAGCCTGTTTATATGAGGATGGTTCAATGAGTTCTGGTAAAGAGGAATTATAAGCTTTTGGTTTGAAGATTCCCATTTTGGATCTTGTCACCATATGGTGAGTGGGAGCAGGCTCAGAATTATCAGTGTGGGGTGAAGAATTATTAGGTGGTGGTGGTGAAGGATTAGAATCAGAGTCTGACAGTGTTGAAGAAACACTGTGGTTTGGTGTTGGGAAAGGGGAATTATGAGGTGTTGAATCCTCAGAATCTATATCTGGAGGATCAGTAGAATGATCTGGGGAAACAAAAGGTAGAATGGGATTAATAGAGGATGAATTTGGAGGTGTTTGGGAATCAGTAGAGGTAGCATTAGAAGTGGAAGGGAAAATGTGTTCATTAAAAACGACATTTCTGGTATAGATAATTTTCTTGTCAGGAAGTTCAATTTTATACCCTTTGAACTGAGGGTGATAGCTAAGAAAGGTTCTGGGAAGAGATCTCATGTCTAATTTGTCAGAAACATAAGGTCTAAGGTGAGGAAAAGCTTGGCACCCAAAAACTTTTAGGGCTGAATAGTCTGGTTGTTCACCATATAGCATCTGATATGGACTTATGAATTGAAGAGAGGAATGTGGAACTCTGTTGAGGAGATGAACAGCTGTAGCAAATGCATCTTCCCAGTAGCATTTATCAAGGCCAGCTGTTGAGATAAGACTTAAACCGGATTCCACAATGTGTCTGTGTTTTCTTTCAGCTGCACCATTCTGTTGTGGTGTGTAGGGGCAGGAGAGTTGGTGAATAATCCCAGATTCAGAGAGGAACTTGGTTAGTGGTTTGTATTCTGAGCCACCATCAGATTGGAGGATCTTGATCTTAGCATTAAATTGATGCTCAACCAGACATTTAAATTGAAGAAAGGCAGCTGCAGTGGATGATTTATTTGGCAAAAAATAAACCCATGTATACCTGCTATAATCATCAACAAATGACAAATAATATTGGTTTCCATAGATAGATTTAACAGGTGCTGGACCCCAGAGGTCAGAATGAATAAGGTGTAGAGGTGCAGTTGATCTTTTATGAGTGTGTTTAAATGGTAGAATATGAGATTTGGCCTGTGCACAATCACCACAAAAAGAGAAATGGTTTTCATTGATAAAGGGAATATTACAAGAGTTTAAAGCTTTTCTAGTAATCTCAAGAGATGGATGACCCAATCTTTTGTGCCATAACTCTAAATTCCTCTTATTTCTAACAACTGAAACAAAAGACTTGAAAGGTTTAAAAGCAGCAGCATTTCTGGGAACTGGAGGTTGTTGTGGGGTGTTCTTGTGCACAGGTTGAAGCTGGAACTGGTAAAGGCCATTCTTAAGAGTCCCTTTGATGAGAGGCTCCTTTGTTGCTTGATCCTTGACAACACAAAACAAGGGATGAAACTCAAAAAATACATTGTTATCAGTAGCAAATTGAGCAACACTCAACAAGTTTTTGGTTATTTCTGGTACATGTAGGAGGTTGTTAAGATGGAAAACATGTTTATTGTTATGAGTGTTATCAGCAGAAACCAAAGATTTGCCAACATGAGAAATATTTAAGGTAGAACCATTACCAATTTGAACCCTATTGGATCCATCATATCCTGATGCAATACTCATATTGGAAAAATCACTTGTCATGTGATGAGAAGCCCCAGAATCAGGGTACCAGTTGGATTCAGAGCTGGTGTTATCAGTATTTGAGTAGAAGGCAGAGCCATGATTGTTACCCTGCTGGTGATAGGTGCCTTGAAAACCAGTGTTGTGACCTTGCTGAGAGAAATGGTTCTGACCATGAGAGTTCTGGTTACTAGATTTGGTGCCATCCTCAGAATTATTGAAGTTGTTTTTGGGAACAAAATCAGAATCAAACCTATGGTAGCATTTGTCAGCCATGTGATTGGTATAACCACAAATCTGACATTGAACCCTATTAGGATTACCACCTCTACCACCTCTGCCTCTGTAACTTCCTCTACCCCTAGTATTAGTGCTTCCCCTCCCTCTGTAGCTGCTTTGCTGTGTACCTCCTTTGTCTTTCTGGGCAAGGTTAGCACTGGGGATGAGTTTATCAGAAGCTGAAGACTCCAACCTATTTTCATAACTCAAAAGCAGTGAGGTGATGTCTTTAACCGATATGTTTTCTCCTCTAGCTGTTACATTCACAACAACTGCATCATATTCGTTTCCAAGGCCACCAAGAACATGAAGAACTTGGTCTTCTTCTTTCATTCTCTCTCCAATACTGGCTAAGGCATCACAATAAGATTTGACCTTGTTTAGATAATCCCTCATGGACAAATTACCCTTCTTGAGATTTTGCAGCTGGATTTTGTATTGCATTTTTCTTGCAACAGACTGACTGGAGAAGGTGGATTCTAAGCTTTCCCATATTTCCTGTGATGTATTCAAACCAACAACAGAAATTAAAATAGGCTCAGAAAGGGAAGATAAAATCCAGGAGGCAAGAAGTTGATCCTGTCTCTGCCACAGGCTAAACTCAGGGTTGATTTTGAAACCACTATCTTCTCCAGCTGGTATGACTTTCGAGGGTTGTGGGTTTGACCCATCAAGGAATCCCTCTAGACCATGGCCCTTCACAGTAATAATAACTTGTTGTCGCCACACTAAAAAGTTGTCATCTGTTAGCTTGACAGATATCAGTTGATGGCTGAGCTGCATTAAAGACACCTTGGTCTGAGAGCTCGTTTCTTCTGCCATTTTCAGAAAATAAAAAGCTTGGCCTAACTAATCCCTTTTTAGTGGCTCTGATACCATAATGAAATCTGCATGTTTCGATTTATAAAAGTAAAAGAGGAAGCTTTCTGAAAATAGAAACGAGAGAATAAATGCTGATGTTATTATCTCGAATGAAGAGCGGCTACAATCAACGTACACATTTATATTAAACCCTACAGCTAGAAACCCTAGGGTGTAAGGAAGGAGACGCACGGATGGGCGACACCTGTCGAGATAAACTAACGGCTGAGATGAGGGGTAAAAAGGATATTACACATGGATTAAATTGGGGATACAAATCTGATTTCTAGGTCAAATTAGGGCTGACCGAATTTGGGGAAAAGACCTAAATTAGGGCAATCCAATTTGGGGGAAAATCCTAAATTAGGGCTTCTGCCATTAGACCCACTTACTCATAAACTCACTGTAATAGTTCTCGAGGAATAACACACATACAATACGTTTAAAGACCAGTAAATAAATAGAGATATTAATCTCGGGCATTCAAGCCTAGTCTTAATGTAATTTCATTTCAGCTCCCTTTCTACATATATATTGTTTGGTTGTGTCCTTCAAATCCTACGTGTGCAATCGATAAATTTATAAAAGTTGTCTTCGGATGTTAATTGATAAATCGATAATATTGTTTATTGTTGGGAGCAATATAATATTGATCGATAATCATACCTACATGGTCACACACGGACTCCATGATGATGTACGTTGCTTGTTAATTATATTGATTTAGAATAAATATTTACGTGGATTTTCACATGCATAGGATGCATGACTTGCATGGAATGCATGTCACATGGTGTGAGATGGCATGCCACACAAGCAAATGGACCACATATCATGATTTGGCATGATTAATAATAAATTTAGGAAATAACTGACTTATGTGGAGGTGACCTTTTAACTTCACACACATATATATATATGTGTGTGTGTGTGCGCGCGCGCGCGTGTGCGTGCGTCGTCTCCAAACCCTACCAGCTCAAATAATAATATAAAATACCCGACGAAAACGATCCAAAACAATATTAATAATAAATTTAGGAAATAACTAACTTAATAATGTGTTTTTTATTATAATAAATCACTTGTTCCGTTAGAGCATTCTAATTGTATACTTAAATATAGATACAATTTGATGATATGTCATATGAAACATCAACAAAAATTTATACCTATTAATTTGTAGCTCAATTACCCAATAGGTTGAGGTACAAATTTTTGTCGTTATGCTTGTGAAACTCACATTGCAAGACACAATCAAATTTGTAACTAATATCAAACATTTAATACTCCTTTTTTTCTCTCTCTCAAATTATACTCATCACTCTAATGTGTACCTAGATACAATTCCATGTCGTATAGGAATTGTATGTACCGTTGGGAATGCAACTTATTTTTTAAAAGCATAATTTAGAAAAACAATAACTTCAATTTTGAATATTATAAAAAAACTACTAAATTTTTGACTTATGATAAAAAAAGTAAATTGTATTTTTCTTTAATTTAATTTAATGTAGTGATATGTTGTATAATTATATTTTAGGTATATTTTTCAAATTTAAAATGTCTTTTATAACTTTATATAACAAAAAAAAAAAAAAAACCTAAAACAATGTACTTTACTTCACATTTAGAAACTATTTTCGTTTAATTGAATTGTACATCTGGATATCTATAGGAAGTTCACGTCTTTGCTAATCTAATGATGGGGAAATTGAATTGTTTTCATTTTACACAAACAGTTTCATCATCTAAATATCGAACACTCACACTCAACAAGCACAAATTTTGGAGGATCTCAATTTCGTTAGATATCATCATTTTCAAGCTATTAATTGAATTGTTTCATACGGAGAGCATGATCACTTCACTATAGAACAAATAATAATCATTTAATCAGTATTTAACTATCTATTCCTCTACTACATCACTAGTAGAGTACTAGTTTGGTTCTCCAAAATTCATTGTGTGTGTTTTATCCTGTTACTGGATTCGAGCAGTTATTGGGCCGTATTGGGCCAATCTCCAACAGATTAAACTTGTAATACCTTTTGTTTCTTCTCCAAAAAGAAAACTTCGTGGAAAAATTAAGTTCTGCTAAACTAAAATTCACAACTCTTCAAATCGATTTTTTACATAACACACAGTATCTCGGTTCTTCTCCGTTTTCTATTTTCTCTCTAGGATTTGGTAGAGGCGAACACGGCTGTTTCGGCGGCGGACGGAAAGATCGATGGCGGCCATGCAGTACTTGGATACCCTGCGGAATGCGCACCCGGAGCTCTCCGAGTGGTACAACACGCTTTCAGATCTGTACCAGAGAAAGCTATGGCACCAACTCACGCTCAAGCTCGAACAGTTTGTCGCCCTCGCTGTGTTTCAGGTTCAGTCACTTTGTTTCACGTGGATTGGACTCCAGATTTATTTTTATTTGTTTGTTTTTCGTTAAAATTTTGATGATTTTTTAATGGTTTCGTGCTCAATTCCTTTTCCTATAATGTGAGAGTACTGAATTTTTTTTTCTACTATTATTTTGAGAATCTAGTTTGACTTTCTTGATTTTGGAATAGGGGATGAGTTCTAGGGTTTTGTTACTTGAGGTTTCTTGCAGAGATGTATGTATTTGGTTTGTTTTACATTTGTTTTTTCTCGTGCTACTAACATCCATTGTTAAAACAGTTTGTTTCATTTTCTTCACTATTTAGTCTTAATTTCTTTCTCGTGTTTGATATGCTGATTCAGGTTGGGGATGCTCTAATTCAGTTGTACCAAAATTTCATAAGTGAGTTTGAGACAAAGATAAATCTTCTCAAGCTTGCTCACTTTTCCGTCATAGTTTCTAGGCAGTATTCGGAGAAAGAGTCTGCAATAAACTACCTTGAAGGATTGATTGAAAAGCTCCGTAATACCAGAGAATCACGCATAGAGGAGCCAATACTTTACATCAAAATGCAGATAGGTACATATAAGCTTGAGCAGGGAGATAAAAAGGAATGCAAAAAGCTTTTAGAAGAGGGAAAGAGTGCACTTGACAGCATGACAGACATTGATCCATCTGTGTATGCCAGCTACTATTGGGTTTCATCTCAATATCATAAATCTCTTCAAGAATTTGCAGAATTCTACCGAAGTGCCCTCCTTTATCTCGCTTACACTTCAGTAGAATCTCTGTCAGAGTCATTTAAGCTGGTATGCTGTGCTCCATTCAGTTTTCTAGTTTAATATCAAAAGAGTGTGCTTATGATAATAAGAAAGTTATACTCAACACTGATGGTTGTGGACTATCAGTTTTATTGGCCGCCTGAAGCATTTCATAATTTAACATGGCTGATGAACTTTCTGCAATGGATAAGAGTTTGAAGATTTTGTGTCATTGTTTTTATCATGAATAGGTGTTCCTCATTGTTCGGATGTTTAAGACAAGGGCTTCTTTTCAAGCATCATTTATAGAAGACTAGGACTTAGCCTTTTTTTAGCCCAATGGAAATGTTATGAGAATTTAAGTAATTTGGTATTCCAAGACTTCTGGAAACTTATATAGGTGTTAGTGTTGACATATATTGAACTAACCAAGATCTTTCCCAATAAGGAACTTCCGATTACCGCAATAGGTGTGTTGTCTCCATTGAGAGTTCCATTCCTGCGCCTGCAACTTGATGTAATCTACACCAGGCCTTACTATTATTTTATATGGACATTTACTAATTTGTTTGCTTGCTAGAAGATGTGGATAATTTCATCTATCGATTGTTTCCAATTCATTTTTATTTTAATCCATGTCATTTTATTTTTTGGTATACAAGTTTAAATTATTATTTTTCTTTTCATGATATTAAGGAAAAATAAATAGTGAAAATTTTGTTGCAGTATTCCAGGACATATATTTAACCATTTCCCAACTATAGTATTCCCAGCTTATTTTGTGATTAATTTTTTAACGCATATGCCTATGTCCATAGCATAGATTTATTACCTAAGAAGATGGCTTCTGTGTGTTTTATTGGGTAACAGCAGCTTTTCGGAATTAAAATTTACGAACGAGTTATTGAAGTTACCAGCACTCTAATGATAGAAGTAGGAGAAGGGCTGAGACTCATTCACAATGAGTGATAACAAACTTCCCCTTACCCAATTAATTCTTACTGATTCAGCCACGTAGTTATCATTTTTATATTTGTAATATTTATGTTGATCTCATCTTTATTTTTATCATATCATTTGTTTTACATCTCTCAGGCCGTCGCTATTCCAATCACGTTACATTTCAGTTATAATTGCATATGATAAGTTTGTGTTCATCTTATTCACGCCACCATTGATTAAATTAAATAATCAACAGCACGGTGTCCTGGTGGAATTCATTGGTACTTTTCTAATATCCTAGTAATGCTGTCTACCCTGTTTGTCAGGATTTGGCATTTGACTTGTCTCTATCAGCCTTGTTGGGTGAAAACATCTACAACTTTGGTGAACTACTTGCTCATCCAATTGTGAGTATTTTGTATGCAATGGTTTTAATTTCTCTACTTAGAAATCTTTTTTAACTCAAGCTTAGGAAGGTTGTGGTATGTACGCATATGGATATCTGACAAGTTTGTATTGTAAATGCATGCCTCCAATTATGTGCACATATTATAAACGCATGCCTCCAACTATATATTATGTGTATCTTTATCTTGCTGAACGAATTGTTTGTATTGTTTGATAGACATACTGGTATTGTAAGTTGCCATAAGTTAATATTTGGGATGCATTTGAAAATTGTTAAGCAATCAGAGAAAATAAGAGGTCATTGCCAATTATGTCTATACTGTTAAGCTAGTCAGATGATTTAGTCGATGAAGCTGACCATGTGAGATTAATTAATCTGTAATTATAGAAGCAAGAAAAAGTAGAGATAATATGAAATGGGGGTGCTGAACAGAAGTCTAATAATAGCATTGTTTGTGAAGACTAAAATGAATTTTTAGATAGTAAAGATGAGGTGGTTGTTTGATTGCATTTGTATTCATTTGATTCACTTCAGGTCCATACAAGCACGGAAATGACTATTTAGCCTGTTAATGTAACCTTCTTTTTAGAGGCTTTACACAATCCATGTCGTGTTGGTCAACATTTTAATTTGTGTATATGCCTAGTGGATAAGACCGTGAACTCAAGTGCTTGCTCAAACTACTTTTCAAACTACTTTTTTTCACTGTAGGTAAAAAGTCTCCTGGGCACTAAAGTTGAGTGGCTTTATTATATTCTTGAAGTCTTTAATTCTGGTGATTTAGTACGTTATCAAGAACTATGTCGTGTACATGGAGCAGCTCTGAGTACCCAACCAGCATTAGTCCAGAATGAGAAAAGGCTTCTGGAAAAGATCAACATTCTCTGCTTGATGGAGATTATCTTCAGGTTAATTTTAACTATTGAATAGAGTTACGATAATATTGAGTTTCGATAATATCGAGCTACTTATACTTTTTTATAGCAATTTACCTTTGTATTATATATATTCAATGGAAATAAAACATACTATTTACTTGCAGCCGGCCATCAGAAGATAGAACCATCCCATTAAGTTTCATCTCTGAACGAACAAAACTCACTACAGAAGATGTGGAGTATCTTCTCATGAAGAGTCTTTCAGTAAGTGCACACAGATTATATTAATCTATCTGGAAACTTATTTGGATTTTGTATTTTATGATATTTTATCTTAGTCATCTTAAATACCTGTTCTAAACCTATTGGATTTTATGGTGAATGACAGATCTTTAGGGTGTGGTTTTTCGCTTTTGTTATTGTTGTGAATTTTATTTAAGAACAATTAGTAAAGCCATTACGAGGTAATAATAATAAAGGGTAGTTACAAAAAGGCCCCTTAGGATTGGGGTATATGCAAAAGAATTTAAATGTCTTTGGCATTGATAAACTCACCCCGAGGCTTGATTGTGTTTTATATGTGATGGGTTATTTCTACAGCGAGTGTTTGTAATGTTTTAATTATATAACTACCTAGTGTAATACAGAACAAAAGCTTATTTTATGGTAATCACACTTGATAATACCACTACAAAAGCTCATTATTTTCGGCATGTTTGCTCAGTAGGTGTAATCTGTTTCTTTTGAATCTTGCTGCAGGTGCATCTGATAGAGGGTATCATTGACCAAGTGGAGGGAACTGTTTACGTGTCGTGGGTGCAACCTAGGGTTTTAGTAATTCCTCAAATCAAGTCATTGCGTGACCGGCTGGACAATTGGGTGGACAAAGTACACACTGCTTTATTGTCTGTTGAGGCGGAAACACCTGATCTCGTTGCAGCATAATCTCAGTCGAGTTCCTTGACAGGTTTGATTTCTGGCGATTGGTTAAGAGGCCAGTCAAATATGTTGCTCTAGCGAAGGAGAAACCTTAAAATGAACTTATTGGCTCGATTGTATGGTTTTCTTGCAATGCTTGTTTTTTGTCTTCTACTTTTCGACGCCATTACCCCCTCTTATGAGTACCAATTATGCACTACTTGTAGTATCCGTTATGTACTACTTTCTGCAAGCGAATCATTTTTACAATTTTTGGAGATTGTGTTATACCTCATATCGACATATTGTGGTCTATCAATTCACTCACTAATCACATTTGAAATGCTAGCTAGTGCAAACTCCATTATTCTTGGACACCTCAGAAGATCTATTAGGTTCAAACACAGCATGCACACGCACACGCACACTTAGTAAAAACAATCAGCGCCAGTAGTGAGAATATTAGAGATGAAGTGTGGAAACGCAATTACAATTTTCCATTTGTTCAATTGTATTGACTTATGTTCAAAAGACTCTGGATCATATGCGTTCACAGGACGAGTAGTAGAAATTAAGATATTTTTTAGAAAGCATTAATTAAACATCTTGTGACGAAAAAAGTTGCCAATAATTAAGGGATGGAGGGAGTTTTTCTTATCATGAGATTTCATATGACATTTTGAACTACATGTTAAATGACATTTCATGAGGTAACTAATAATCTCATAAGTCACAAGAATGTAGATTGATTGAAGTCCCAAGCTTCCCTTAAACACGGAACACACGGTGAAAAAAAGGGGGGTTGGAGAACACATGGAATTAGTATATTTTGTTTGTAGCTATAATCATGGAACACCATTCATAAGAACCAAACCCACACTATTTAAGCTGCAGGCATGTAATACAAAAATCAAACAATACATTCAAATTTCAAGAGGAATAACCTCTTCCTTGAGCGGTCCTTGCAAACGAAAAAAGAGATAGAGAATCGGAGGAATAACCTCTCTCAGTCTCTGGTTATTGCAAGTGATCGTGCGTACGTAAGTACATGTTTACTTTACAAAAAATAATTTCATCGATCATATGTATTACGTAAGTAACTTTGGCTTAACAATGAAATATGTACATATAATTCTCTGCAGGCCATGGCTCATCATAATTTTGCAAAGCTGCTACTTTCGATATGTTTGCTTGTAATGATAAAGACTGAACTCGTTGTCGCCGAGTGGGTTAACATTACATTCGTCGAAAGCGCAGTTTCAAAAGGAGCTGGTACGTATTTTCCTTCCAATTAATTTTTTAAATTAAAATTCAATGAAATTTAAATATTTAATATTACTATTAATTTATAAATTACTGCAGTTTGTTTGGATGGAACAAGTCCACCAGCATACGCTCATGCCCCAGGATTTGGATCAGGGGTCAACAACTGGTTTATATTTCTTGAGGTTAAATCTAATTGAATATACTTTTACGTAAAAAAAGTACAAAACCAATTTATTTATTTTATTTAAACAAATAAAATTTGAAGTAGATTAATTGATTTAATTATAGGGTGGCGCGTGGTGCGGCTCGACATCTGACTGCCTCTCGAGATCCAAAGGATGGTTTGGAAAAAGTTATGCTCGAACGACCAACAGAACCTTTTTCGATGGCTTGCTTGCAAACAATCAATCATATAATCCAGGTTGCTTCATATTTTAGTTTTTTTTTTTTAATTTAATGATTCATATATGTATATAAATAAAATTAATTACATTTGTTTACATATGTTTTTTAGAGTTCTATAACTGGAATAAGGTTTACCTTATATATTGCGACGGATCTTCATTTTTAGGAGATGTTGAAGAAGTTGACCCAGTAAGTATATTACATTATCCTATACTGTATACATATATATATATATAATAATTAGTTTTTATATTATCTAATAATGAACTAAATTATATCATATGATTGATTATTCATTCAAATTTTATTTTCAGGAGACCAACCTCACTTATAGGGGATCAAGAATATTTAATGTTGTTATGGATGAGCTGCTATCTAAAGGAATGAGCAATGCTGACAATGTACTATAAATTTTTATGTGTAATTATAAAATTTGTTATATACTCCGTTTTTGTAAGATCGAATGTCAAATTTAATCGACCGATCCATCATAATTAACATCCATCAGGTTATACTTGCGGGCACATCAGCAGGTGGATTATCAAGTATTTTGCATTGTGATGGTTTTCGAGCACTTGTACCGAATGCCAAACGAGTGAAATGCATTTCTGATTCTGGTTTCTTTTTGCACGGGTACGTACGTTACATATCTCTATTTATTTAGTTTGATCGATAACATAAATTATATAAATATATATATAATAAATTATATAAATAAATGATATTATGTCCTCAGAAATTATTGTGTATTTTTATTGTATCAGAAATAATCTCCCGGGTGCAAAGGAAAGAGAAGATTATTTCACCAAAGTGGTTAAATTACATGTATTGTTCGATTCTCTCTAAATTGTTATATAGCTAAATTACAAAAAATGATAAATGAGCCCATATGTGCTCTAAATATATACTCCTTCTGTCTTGTAGCAGTTGGCGTAACTCCTTTGTAAATACAAAGGAATTACGACAACTGCTTGAGACAAATTAAGGGAGTATATCATAGTTGTACTTGCTCGTATACACATGCAAGTAACAACTCTTTGAGATTTTAATAAGGTTTCATGTTTTGTAACATCCGCTACGAAATTTATGGCATCATCGTCTTGCTGCAGCAACTGGAGAAATTTTTGCCTGCATCCTGCACCTCAAAAATGAATCCAGGATTGGTGAGTAAAATGGTTTTAATTTAAAATTTAAAGATATTTCATTTTAAAAAATTGAACTAATATACTACATATGTTGAAATATAACTATTATTTCTTTATTGTGTGCCAAAATTTCAGTGTCTATTTCCAGAATATTGGGCTGAAAATATTCAGACGCCTTTGTTTATACTTGAATCATCATTCGATTTTTATCAGGTTCGTTCATTGGTATTGAATAAAATATGTAATGAAAAATCAGTGTTATTATAACTATATGAGATGATTGATTTTGTACAGTTAAACGAAATGTTAACCCCTTACATCGGAGGCGGTAAGCCAGAATGGAAAGATTGCCTTATGCAAAATTTAGCATTATGTAACTCAACTCAATTGAAAATCCTGGAAGGTATACATTCAAATATTATTTTTTTTTTCTTTTTTGTTTCAAATTAAAAAATTAGAAAGATCATCATTAATGTTTTTTTTAATGTTTTTTCTTCAGAATTTCAACAAACATTTATACACACATTGCAAAATCTTAAGTATTCTGCATCCAGAGGAATGTTTGTTCACTCTTTCTATCTCCATGGCCATTTTGGGTATAAAGGAAGTTCAACATGCTCGGCTGTAGTGAATAATGTATTGAAGAACAAGGTGCGATAATTTATTTATAATATAACAATTTTCTTCAATAAATTTTATTTTCATTTTATGGAGCGAGCTTAATTTATGTCATGCATAAAAACTTGATTTCTTAATTTGATGTGGTTATTTGTAGTCGGTTGCGGAAGCTATTGGAGATTGGTACTTCGATCGGACTGGTTTTCAAGAGATAGATTCGAATAATAAAGTACCAAGAAATGATAGCAGTACCCTTGACCCTCAGACATTTTGTAAAAAATGTATTGAACTCGTAAATCACCGTATAAACTAATAAGCATGAATGTATTACACTTTCTCATTTTACAACAGTTATTATATTACTGTCATATCTATTTTAAAATACTTAATTTTTAAAATTGTTTTATAATAATTAATCAATCAAAATAAACTATTGCAATGTGACGGGGGTGCTCTCCTACGACTCGCCTCTCGGGGGACCGCTCGTGCCCTGCGCTAACAGTGTCTTGCTTGATCGGATTCGAACTGATGGGTTGTCGGAAAGCTCACGTCCGAAGTCGAGCTGCCTTACCTCAAAAGAGTTTATGTGCAGGGATTTGAAGGAGTCGTCCTTTAGTGAGGACAAAGGTGGGAAGTTGAGCGGTAGCAATTTAGTTGCAGCCTGCAGTGTTCAGTGAGTCGTTCTCGCACGGCTCACATAATAGTTATGTAAATTTTTAACAAAGATAATATAGACTTTTAAACAAGAAATAAATTTATAAATATAATAAAGTGGTGCTTATCAATTTTAGGGGTTCGAATAGCGTAAACCTTTTTAAAATTGTTTTACAATAATTAATCAATCAAAATAAACTATTGCAATGTCCTTTTATTAAATTAACGAGTAATATATGCTTAGGGAGATAAATTTTTTTTAGAAGTATTGGAGAATATATTCAGCTCAGTATAAATGTCTAGTTGCCCAACTTCTTTAACAGTTCGAGCTGTTGGATGAAGCGGTTTCTAACATGGTATAAGAGTCTAGCCTTGTAGCAGGTCCTGTGTTCGACTCCCGGCATGAGCGACTTCACCCAAATTAATTATCCACTTGTTGGGTCTTCCCTTGAGGTTGAAATCGGCCTACAAGTGAGGAGAAGTATTGGGGCCCACCATAAATGTCAAGTCGCCTCCTTGAGGTTGAAATCGGCCCACAAGTGAGGGGAAGTATTGGGGCCCACCATAAATGTCAAGTCGCCTAACTTCTCTATCAGTTCACGAAAAAGAACGACACACAACGAATTAATTATCCACTTGTTGGGTCTTCCCTTGAGGTTGAAATCGGCCCACAAGTGAAGCTCACGAAAAAGAACGACACACAACGGATTAATTATCCACTTGTTGGGTCTTCCCTTGAGGTTGAAATCGGCCCACAAGTGAAGCACGAGAACACAATGAATACTATCTCTCACTTGTGGACTAATCCGATTACGTGGAAATCAAAAAACACACTCACCATAAATGTCAAGTCGCCCAACTTCTCTAACATTTCACGAAAAAGAACGAACACAATGAATACTATCTCTCACTTGTGGACTAATCCGAATGTGTTGCGATTTAGAACGAACAATGAATACTATCTCTCTCTTGTGGACTAATTCGAATGTGTTGCAATTTAAAACGAAAAAGAACGACACACAATTTACGTGGAAATCAAAAAACATGCCCACCATAAATGTCGAGTCGCCCAACTTCTCTAACACTCACCATAAATGTCAAGTCGCCCAACTTCTCTAACATTTCACGAAAAAGAACGAACACAATGAATACTATCTCTCACTTGTGGACTAATCCGATTACGTGGAAATCAAAAAACACACTCACCATAAATGTCAAGTCGCCCAACTTCTCTAACATTTCACGAAAAAGAACGAACACAATGAATACTATCTCTCACTTGTGGACTAATCCGAATGTGTTGCGATTTAGAACGAAAAAGAACGAACAATGAATACTATCTCTCTCTTGTGGACTAATTCGAATGTGTTGCAATTTAAAACGAAAAAGAACGACATACAATTTACGTGGAAATCAAAAAACACGCCCACCATAAATGTTGAGTCGCCCAACTTCTCTAACAGTTCACGAAAAAGAACGAACACACAATTTACGTGGAAACCCAAAAAAAAAAAAAAAAAAAAAAATGAGTACTATCTCTCTCTTGTGGACTAATTCGAATGTGTTGCAATTTAAAACGAAAAAGAACGACACACAATTTACCTGGAAATAAAAAAACACGTCCACCATAAATGTCAAGTCGCCCAACTTCTCTAACAATTCACGAAAAAGAACGAACACACAATTTACGTGGAAACCCAAAAAAAAAAAAAAACTTCTCTAACAGTTCACGAAAAAGAACGAACACAAAAAAAAAAAACTTCTCTAACAGTTCACGAAAAAGAACGAACACACAATTTACGTGGAAACCAAAAAACACACACAAAAAAAAAAACCACGGGAAGGAAGAAACAAATTCACTATATCCTCGAGAATAAATTTGAGATGACAATAGAAACCACGGAAATAAAGAAACAAATTCACTACATCCTCGATGACAATAGAAAAAGATAAACGAAAAAGAACGAATACACAATTTACGTGGAAACCCAAAACACGAGAAAAACCACGGGAAGAAAGAAACAATTCACTATATCGATGAGGTTCGAAAAACTCAATTTATAGGTGTAGAAAACCTATCAAATTGTAAACAATTAGAATTTTGAATAAATCTTTTTTGACTCTTAAATCCATAAGAAATAGAATTATATTCTAATATAATTCTCATCCCTAATCTGGAATCTGCGCAAAAATATATTTTGTGTCGGCTAACACCATCCTTTGTATGCCGACATAATGGCACGAACGTGCCGACCCTGCATAAAGTCCTCTCGAAACGGCACAAGTTGTTGGCCTGCTGTCGGCCGACAATCTCCGTTGTCGGCCGACACTCCCTTTTGTTTTTTGATTCGAGTCACTAATTAAAAGAATGGATACGCCTCTGACTGTAACAACTCAAAATTTAATTTACTATTTATACTCTAATTTAATAAATTAAAGTTATAAAATAGAATAAATTTTAATTAAACATTCACTACAAAAAAACCAGTCGATCCCTACGGACATTCCCGTAGGGATCGCCATAGGGAAGAATCTTTCCTACGACATCCCCTACGGCATTTGGCCGTAGGGTACGTGCTCGTAGGGGTCGTCTCCCCTACGGGAAAATAAAGGCCGTAGGGGGTTCCCCTACGACCTAGCCGTAGGGGAAAGCGTAGGGGATGGCCTTTCCTCGCCCCCTTCTTCCCGTAGGCCCGGCCGACGACTTAGCCGTAGGGGCGGGACGTAGGTGTGTCCCCTACGGCCGTTGCCGTAGGGATGTTCGAGAGACGATCCCCTACGGGCATAGCCGTAGGGGCCTTCTGGAGTGTCTCCCCTACGGGTATAGCCGTAGGGGCCTTCTGGGTTGTCTCCCCTACGGGCATAGCCGTAGGGGCCTTCTGGGTTGTTTCCCCTAAGGTCATAGCCGTAAGGGATTTCAGGTTTTTTTGGCAGGATTAATTCTGTTTTTTTTACCCAAACCTGCACTCAAATGCACTCAAAGAGATACTAAAATTCAATTCAACACAATATCAGAATCATTTAAATCAACCAAACACATTCAAAAACATTAAAAAACAATCCAAATCATCCAAAAACATTCAAAACCATCTAAAATCTCAAGTTCAACAAACAAAAAAAGGATAAAAACACAACGTCTAATCAGGGAGGTGGAGGTGGTCGACCTAGAAGCTCATCTCGTAAACGCTGCTCCATCTCTTTTACGCTCGCAGCAAGGGCTGCCCGAAACCCCTCCTCTAGCTCAGCACTATCAGTAGCGCGCTCAACAACTCGCTCCTGAGCAAGACGTTCTTCGGTCTCTTTTTGTTTTCGCTCGAACTCCTCTCTCAGAGTCTGTCTGATGCGCTCCTCCGACTCTGACGGGCCTGACGAGGAGGAAAGAGAAAATGAAGAAGAAGAGCTGCTGAAGACCTTCGCTAAGGCGCCCGTTCCGAAGATCCTATTCTTCTTCTTCGGGGCGACGCTCAGGAAGACCTCGTCCACATCGGGCTCCTCCTGCGTGGAGGCTCGACGCTCCTCAAGAGTCTGCTCCACCGAAGTCTAAAAGAAATATTAAAAATCTTTAATTAGTCAAGAATGATTTAAACAAAAAATTTAGAGAAAGTCAAATTGTTAAAATTATAAACTTACAATGAGATGATGAGCTCGCTGAGATGTCAGGGTCCCGTCCTTCTTCACGTGCAGACGTTTTGCAACGTCCAAAGCCGTCGCAGGTCGACCTAACTCCTCAACCTTCGAAATATGAAAACATATATAATTAAAGTACATATATAATTTAAAATATGAAAACATATATAGTTTATAAACTTACAATGTCCAAGGCATATTTGACGCCCGATCGGGATCCTCCAGCGGCCTTTGAGATGCCGGTGCCCGGCCCATCGGGCTCACTCATCCGGTTCTTTGTATTACGCTCAGACCTCTCTTTATACTCGGCTGAGTCGAAGATCACCAACCACCTCGTCCACACTTCATTAGGCACATACTTCCGCTTTGTCTTATCGGACCTCCACTTCTTACGCCACTCGCTCACGCGACTGCTGTACCTCCTCATCAACAACCCTCTGAAATGGTTATAGATCTCAGCATCAGTATACCTGCTGCTATCCCAACAAAAGCGACGCTTCAAAACAAGCAAAATAAATAGAGTTAGTAAAATCCAAACATATATGTGTAAAATAATAAAGTATCAATACACGTACCTGAAACTCGGTCCAATAAATCTCCTGGTGACTCTTAGGGACCTGAGCAAGAGTGTATCCATCTGGATGGATACGAGCCTCAATAATCTCTCGGAGCTCGGATGCAATGTTCACTTTATTGCGAGCCAATAAACTAAATTAAAAAGACACGATTAACAACAGATAAAATCAATAATTACTAACATTCAAATAAAATTATACTTACGTGTTTCCCTCTACATAAAGCTCGGTACGAGGTGTTGGAAATCGATCACCCGGAGTCGTCGTAAAACCGACTCCGATGGACGTCCCGGAAACCACGACCAAACAGCCCGGAGTCGTCGCGGAGGAGCAGCCGATCGAGCCCTAGCCACGGCGAAGCCGCGACCCACGATCGCTCCAACCGCGACAAGCCGCCGCCCAGCCGAGGGTTTCCTCCTGGTGATCCGTCCAGCCGGGTCTTGAGTCGCCGGCGGTCCGGCGATCCACGATCGCCACCTCCCGACTCGTCCCGGTTTGGATCCCCGTTTATCGGATCTTCTTTTTCGATAATTGATTTCAATATGAATTAAATAGCGGAAATATTTAATTCACCTTTCGATTCGTTGTGCGGAGAAACGAGATCTTATGATGACCTTGAGATCTTCCCACGTATTCCTTGCACTAGCTCCAACGTCGGGTGGGCGACGATCTTCCGAACTCCATGGATCTCCCTCTCTACTTTCTCTCTCTAGAATTGTGATCTTCAAGTTATGAGAATAGAGAAGACCATGTAGTGCTTTTATAGGCTACGTAGGGGATCTTAAGGAGGTGAAATATTGGGCTTCCAATAATAGTGATTAAATTGAGCCCAAGCCCAAATCTATTAATCCTTACTATTATTAATTAATTTATTTTCCACTATATAAATTAATTGCACTCCCAATATTAAACCATATTATATCAAATAATATTTCTCCGGTAGTATTATTTATTCCGTGTATTTAAGATATAAATATCCATGAATAAAATTAATTTATTGTTAATTAATTTATTCATCTCTTATTTCCGAGACTAGTACCATTCAACCTTAATTATCATGCGGAACGAATCCACCTGCAGGGTTTACATAATAATTCCTTATGAACTCATCTCGGGGATATTATCAACCCTTACGGGATACACTTTCCCGTCAAATATTCACGGCATGCCATATATAAATTATAGTGACCCAACTTAACCGGTAATTAACCCAATAATTAAATCGGTTAATTCCTTTGGTAAATCAAAGTCACTTATATTAAATATACACACCCGCAATAATATCGGGGATTAAGAATAAAATACACTGAGACTTAAATCGATTATCGCCGGCAATCCTAATCGATAAATCTCAAGCAGATTCGCTCAATACACCAAGTGTACAAGTGTGATAAAATAATCAAGACAGATCATTTTCTCTCTCACACAACGACTATACCGATGGATTGGTCCGTGTTCATCTAGGTCGTGAGCAACTGTTCGATTAAATACGAGTAACCGATAGTATGATCTTCTGTGTGGGCCATACACACCATACTAACTACAACGTATAAAATCCAGGACTATAATTGCATATATTTAATTATAAATAATTAAATGCAAATAATTGTTTATTTAATTAAATAGATTAGTGGCAATGGATCGTGAGTTTCTGTTACTTAAATCTAGACATTAAGTACACAACTCCAACAATCTCCCACTTGTACTAAGGTCTAGTCATTTCCTCCAAACTCCCGACTCCCATACTCATCACGTGCTTAAGTTGTACTTCCAAGAAGTACTATGTGAATGAGCACTCTAGGTTGCCGCTCTGAAGTTATCTTGGTGACTACAGCGTCGTCTCCCTCGACGATGACTCGTATCAGGTGGTACTTGCACTATGTGTTATCTTACACTTATGGACTTGTGATTTCTTACCATTTGCCATCGCACTGCTATTTACATAGCCTTTGGCAAATTAAGAATCACATCTAAGTCCCAGAGATTATCCCGGAGTTATACCAAAACTTCCGCTGCCTCTGAGGCCGCTATTTGGTTACCCATGGCAGAGTCCGAAAAGCATCGTGCTTATCACTCTTCCATGTTAAAACTCCTTCTCCTTCAATAGTGAAACACAAAGCCTGATATCGACTTACACCGGTCCTCATTCGATTAGAAATCTAAGAGAATGTAATCCAAAGGAAATGCTCGCCTGCTTCGTAGTCTAGAACAATACTTTGAAAGTACTTTTACAGCAGTCGAATATTCCTTTCCAGGATTACCTTGATATCCTCCCACTATGCTCCCTGCATAGCCGATATCAGGTTCTCGTTTTCAACATTGCATTTATTAAGCTTTCCACACTCAAAGTGTAGGAAACCGATTTCATTGCTTCTATCTCCTTTTGTGTTCCCAAAACACATGTCCTCAGATAGATGCATTCCGTGTCTGAAAGGTAACGAACCTTTCTCAGAATCTTGCATGTTAAAACGAACCGTAATCATATATATGTAAGATGTCCAGGAGAAGTACAATGTTCTTTCCTAGAGATCCAAGATCTCAAGAACATGTCCAACTTCTTCCTTCATCTTTCATATTGATTTATCTAGACAACCATCATTTTATGTCTTGACAACATCTTTACATTGTTACCAATGATAAGAATGTTCTCTACATAAAACCCGAGAAACACCACCTTGTTTTCCATCACGTTTCCAATACACACGATTCGTCAATGCCTTTTGATGAATCCATCAAATGGACTATCTCATCAATGCGCAAGTTCCACGAACTCTAGCTTTGTTACAATCCATGAATGGATCAACTAAGCTTGTACTCTAAATGATCTCGCCTCTTAACAATAATCCTTATTGTTCTCCAAGAAGGCACATTTAGATCTAGTACCGCCTCTATGTAGATCCAGGGATTGATTTCATGTATACTAGGTCCAGAGTTCGAAACTCTCCTAGTCTTATGAATATCTCCGGTTGTCACACAACCTCTGTTGGAGTTGTGTACTTAATGTCTAGATTTAAGTAACGATAAACTCCCGGTCATAGCATTTAATCTATTAAATTAATAAAAAATTGTTTGCTTTTAATTATTATTAATTAAATATATGCAAATCATAGTCCTGGATTTTATACGTTGTAGTTAGTATGGTGTGTCGGGCCCCACACAGAAGATCATACTATCGGTTACTCGTATTTAATCAAACAGATGCTCACGACCTAGATGGACACGGACCAATCCATCGGTATAGTCGTTGTGTGAGAGAGAAAATAATTTGTCTTAATTATTTTATCACACTTGTACACTTGGTGTATTGAGCGGATCGTTGAGATTCATCGATTAGGATTGCCGGCGATAATCGATTCGAGTCTCAGTGTATTATATTCTTAATCCCCGATATTGTTGCGGGTGTGTATATTCAATATAAGTGACTTTGATTTACCAAAGGAATTAACCGATTTAATTATTGGGTTAATTACCGGTTAAGTTGGGTCACTATATTTTATATATGGCATGCCGTGAATGATTGACAGGACAGTGTATCCCGGAAGGGTTGATAATATCCCCGAGATGAGTTCATAAGGAATTATTGTGTAAACCTCATGAGTGGATTCGTTCCGCACAATAATTAAGGTTGAATGGTACTAGTCTCGGATTCAAGAGATCAATAAATTAATTAGCAATAAATTAATTTTAGAGATTAAATCACAAATGGTCCTGTAAATATTGTCAATCCCACATTCAGTCCTTTATTTTTTAATTTCATCAAATCCAGTCCTTCCCGGTCATTTTCCACCGGGAAGCTCACGTGTTGGTCACGTGAGTGCACATATGGCGGTCATCGGGCAGGGCTTGCTGACGTGGCTTGAGATTAAATCACATTTGGTCCTGCAACTTAAGTTGATCCCACATTTGGTCCTTTTTTTTATTCAAAAAATCAAATCTCATCCTTTCCGGTGGTTTTCCACCAGAAATTGCACGTGTAGGTCACGTGATGTACATGAAGGTTTTCGATGCCGATCAAATCGCTCGATTACCTCGTTCGTGTGTGCAGAAGCGTGTAAAATGAGTAAAAACGAACATACAAGATCTAGACACATGTTTATATGTATAGACACACACACACACATATATATCGTGTCTCGTTGATGTCGATGGCTGTTCGCTGATAAAGATCTGATCTTCTTGCAACGAACCCTGAAGAGATCACCTTGAAAAGCCTCTTGTCTTCTCGGATGTGTAGCCGCACAAATGGCCCGATCTCTACGTGTTGCACACGAACCGGAAGTCGGATGCTACGTGTTCTTGAGACGAAGAATACTATGAACGTGATCATCAATATAATATTCCTCTAAACCAAAAATAACATTATCAATATATCAATTGAAATCCGAAGATGACCATCTGACTTAATAGATTGCACACGTAGGATTTGAAGGACAAAACCCAACAGTACAGGTGGCGGTCGACTCCTGCGGTTTGCTGAGGTGGCAGGCTGTGGGACCGTATTTACTCTCCACATTAGCAAGCCGTCAAAGTCGACCGGTGGGCTACCCCGAAGTCCGCCCGAAAAAATGTAGGGTTAGACCGAATATTTTCGACCCGAAAAAATCAAAACTAAATTAGTCTGAACCGAAGGGGCCCGAGACTGCCACCTTTATTATTGAATAAACATTTTATAATTTGGGCAATTTAAATATTAGAATTATAATAATAATTATTAAATATTAGTATTTTATGAATATTAAATTTAATTTGGTATTAAAAAATATTTTTTTATTATATAATATTATTTTTTCCAGCTCGACGGGCTAGCCCGATACCGAAGATTTTAAGGTTAGGCCTACAAATTTACAGCTCGAAAATTTTTCAGTCCGAACCGAAGTAACCCGATAGCCCGAGTGGGCTGACCCGATTGACATCCCTACCCACACGTGCAATTTCTGGTGGAAATCGACCGGAAAGGATGGGATTTGATTTTTTGAACAAAAAAAAGGACCAAATGTGAGATCAGCCTAAGTTGCAGGACCAAATGTGATTTAATCTCAAGCCACGTCAGCAAGCCCTGCCCGATGACCGCCATGTGTGCACTCACGTGACCAACACGTGAGCTTCCCGGTGGAAAATGACCGGGAAGGACTGGATTTGATGAAATTAAAAAATAAAGGACTGAATGTGGAATTGACAATATTTACAGGACCATTTGTGATTTAATCTCTTAATTTTATTCATGGATATTTAAATCTTAAATACACGGAATAAATAATACTACCGGAGAAATATTATTTGATATAATATGGTTTAATATTGGGAGTGCAATTAATTTATATAGTGGAAAATAAATTAATTAATATTAATGGGAGATTAATAGATTTGGGCTTGGGCTCAATTTAATCATTAATATTGGAAGCCCAATATTCCACCTCCTTTAGATCCCCTACGTAGCCTATAAAAGCACTACATGGTCTTCACTTTCTCATAACAACAATAAGACAAGAATATCAATACTTGATAGTTCTAGAGAGTTGAAGAGGATCCATAAGCTTGGAGGATCGTCGCCCACCCGACGTTCAAGCTAGTGCAAGGAATACGTGGGAAGATCGTAAGGTCGTCAAACTTAAATTCGTTTCTCCGCACAACGAATTAAAAGGTAATATCATAAACTCCTTTTGTGTGAATTTATGTGGATTAATTGTGATACATACATGAACGCATGATCCGGGAAAACGACGAACCTCGGGGACGGGGATTCGAGATCCCCGGCGAGGATCGAAGGTGGCGGTCGAACCCTAGGGTTCGGACCGCCGGGACGCGTGACGCGAGAACCCTCGGCTGGGAGCCGAGGGATCGATCGAGCCCGTAGGCTCGATCGCTGGGAGCTGCGGGAGTTACCCGCAGCGACTCGAGGCGTGCTGCGGGGCTTCCCGCAGCGGTGCGCTGGGACGAGCCCAGCGCGTTGAGCAGCGGGTCATGCGACCCGCTGCGGGGCTGCTCGCAGCAGCCCGGGGATCGCTACGAGCGATCCCAGCGATCATCGTGAGATGATCGCGAGCCCCGTGCGGGGGCTCGGCTGGGCGCGCGGGTTCGCCCGTGCGGTGCTCGGTCGAGCCTCGGGTCGTGCGGTGGTTCGCGGTTGGTTCTCCGGCGATCGAGGGTTTTCGGTCGGGGTTATCGGTTCCGCAAATTTTGATACCCCGGGATACCGAATTCCATCAATTGGTATCAGAGCGTTTTGGTTTCGTGTTCATGTATGTGTTCAATTGCGTTCTACCTTGCAGGGATTCCGACTATCATGGTTTAATTAATTGTTAATTATTCGTTTAATTAATTGCTATTTAATTTACCATGATTGTTCGTTTATTAAACTCTCGGACATGTCGAGATTCGTTTTGTGTGGATGAATGCTTGTAATAGTAAAAATTCGGGGGTTGACCGAATTTAGGATTTATTATTACGTTCTATGTTTTCCGGAAAGTGTATAGGGTCGATTTCATGTATAGAATCGATACCGGAATTGTAAATTTATTTCTTGTAATTTATTTACGTTGGATCGATGCCGAGACGACCGCCGGAGAACTCGTGTGACGAAGAAGACGAAGAGGACGAAAAATCGGGGGGGTCGATCATCCCCATGATCGATCCCCATGAGGATCGATCGACCCCACGCCCGGGGCTGCCCGCTAGGGTTTCCGGCCACGCCGGCCACCGGTGGTGGTGGCGCGTGGCTAGGGGGCGGCGGCGGTGGTGCCCGGCGGTGGTGGTGGTCGACGGTGGGGGTGGTGCGGGGATCCCCAACCCGTGCTACTCCTAATCCTACCTAGATTCTACTTACCTAATTGATTCAGTTTTCCTAATTGAGTTTTCCTATTTTTGGGAATTCTCATGGATTAGGAAAAGAATTAATTGGAATTAATTTTATTCCTTATTCTATTATGGAAGTCTTCTAGAATATTTCAAGTTCTACTTGGAATAGGAACCTAGAGATTTAATAGAATTAGATAGGAAAAGAATTAATATTATTTATTTCCTTATTCTATTATGGAAGTCTTCTAGAATATTTCAAGTTCTACTTGGAATAGGAATCTAGAGATTTAATAGAATTAGATAGGAAAATAATTAATTAATAAGTTAATTTTATTTCTATTTGATTATTCCTATTTTATGGGAATCTTCATGGACATGGAAATTAATTAATCTTGGAAAGTAGAAGAGTCCTAATTTATTTTATTTCCTTATTCTATTATAGAAGTCTTCTAGAATATTCCAAGTTTACTTGGATAGATTATTTTAGAGATTTAATAGAATTAGATAGGAAAATAAATAAATAAAAATATTAATAATATTTAATTTTATTTTTGATTTATTCGATTGACTTAATTTTCGAATTGAGTATCTTTTGGATTTATTAAAAATAAATAGACTTAAATATTGGGATTAATATTCTCGTCACATGGAGCATTCAAGAACGAAGACTGAAGACTAGAAGACGCATACGGAGATGGAATAAAGCCATGATAGTCGGAAAATAATTTTCTAGCTTATTTTGACTATGTGATATGTGCTTTATTACTTGTATGCATGCTTATGTGTTTAATTATGCATTAGATAGCGTATCCCTTTGTTATAAAAAGCTAAGTGGGAGCGGGGATGGAAACATTCCCATGGTCTCCATTACTGTTCTCTTGGTGACTCTTATGGACTTTTGAAGTTCGTATAGATGTGTCATTGGAGGAGAATTCTTGTAATTCCTCTTACGAGAAACATTGATTAAGTTTATCAAACAATGCCTAGTTTGTCTTTCTGAAACTGACTTCAAGTCGACTCATTCTCACCCCGGGGAGTGGAATGGAGCCAAAGCCACTTGGTCATGTGGATGACACAAATTAGAGGCAGTCGTACCATTCTTTGATAGATGGATCGATTGTCTGCTCGGCTCCCTCATTTATGAGAGATAGGGTTGTTCGCATGGTGAATCACTGGTTAGAAACTTCGAGTTTCACTTATGATTCTCCGCGTCTTGATTTACAAAATCGAATGCTTCAAGTAATTGGGAGTCAACTATAAAAATCTTTTGGTGTAGTAAACGTCCACACGAACGTGGCTTGCTATACTGAATGGGATTTTTGGAAATAGTTGATGTAGACAGTTATAGGGAATTGTGAAGGATTGTGAGTTATCGTAAACGTCCACACTAACGTGGCTTGCGGTGACATAGCAATTCCAAATGATTCACCTTAGTACTGAGTAATGGTTTACACTTAGGTACGCTTTATAGTATTCTTCCCAACGAAGTAACACTATAATGATGTACGACCGAAGCAAATCTAATTGCTAAATCATTTGGGTGGGTAAACGTCCACACGAACGTGGCTTGCCTTACCTAATGGGATTTTAGATGTGATTAGTGATTTAATGATATTATTTGAGGGAGATAATATCGGATATTAAATTGATTGTTTGTTTAAATGTGCTTATAGGTTTAGAGAATAGCTATGAATCCACTTTCTATGATACTCAAGGAGCATAAGCTCACTGGCCCCAACTATATTGATTGGAAGAGAAATTTAGACATTGTCCTAACTTCGGAGGAGTACAAGTTTGTACTCCATGAAGTGTGCCCTGCTGAGCCCACGGCTGCCTCAACTGATGAGGAAAAACTGACATATCGGAAGTGGAAAAAGGCTGATGAAATGGATAGGTGTTATATTTTGGCTTCCATGTCAAATGTACTCCAAACCCAACATGAGTCGATGGACACTGCCTATGATATGATGTTTAACCTCAAGGAGATGTTTGGGGAGCAAGATCGTGCGGCAAGGCAAGAAGCCATGAGAGTCCTCATGTCGACTACTCAATCTGAAGGAACGCCCGTTGGGGAGCACGTTCTTAAGATGATGAGTTTGTTGAATGAACTTGAGGTCCTAGGAGCTTCTATTGATGCTGAGACGCAAGTCGACATCATACTCCAGTCTCTGGCCCCTAGTTTTGAGCAGTTTCGTATGAGCTATAATATGGGTAAACTATCTTATACTCTTGCGCAACTCCTGGCTGAACTAAAGGCGGCAGAGGGGATCTACAAGAAGGGCAAGTCTCAAGCGCTTGTAGCTACCAAGTCCAAAGGCTTTAAGCCTGGTAAAGGTAGGGGCAAGAAAAGGAAGCAAGCCTGGAAACCCAGTGGTGTCAAGAGGACTGGACCACGAGTGGGGGCTGCAAAGCCAAAGGGTAAGTGCTTCCGATGCAACAAGGTGGGACACTGGAAGTCTGAATGTCCTCTCAAAGGTACGAATTTTCCTTAGTCGTAAAAACATAGTCAGCGGTATTATCTACCAGAATTCTGGTGTGTAGATATGGAACCACTGACGGTATATGCATTTTGAATGCAGGGGTTCCAGAAAACCCGGCGACTTAGAAAGGAAGAGTTCGAGTCTACACGGGCAAAGCTGTAGAGGAGGCAGCGGTTGCGGTGGAAGACATTTATCTGCTTTAGTAGTTAAATAGGATTTCATTTCAAAGTTATTGTTTTATGTACCTCTTTATTTTAGAAAGAACGTTTTGTTCTGGATTTCTATTATTAATGAATGGATATTTTATTTCTTTAATCATTGGATGATTTTGATAAGAAATAATGGCATTATCTATTCTGGTACATTAGATAGCAATATGTGAATGATGAATCCTTAGTCTACCACGATGCAACAAACCGTTCTATAACTTGTTTTACTAGATATTTCTTTATCATTATACTTGTGAAATCTTATACTTAGAAGTATTTTCAAATGAGATTCAAATGGTCGAAATTGATGTGATCAATTATAGTTGAAGGAATGGACCTTCCGACCTAAGGATTGAATTTGGAGGATAATACATCTAAGTAAACCTTTCTGGATAAAGGATAGAATTCAGACAAGTATTGGAAATGATTAGATATGCAGACATATGTGTAAATTAGAAAGGTACGAGAAATTCTCTCAGAGAATACTCAAGTGATGGATTAGAATGCTTGATGTGCCATAAAAGCAAAGTGTTTTGACTAGTCAATGGACACAAAGCTATTATGGGGAACCATCAAAGTATATCCATTAGGAGCCTGTGACTCGGTCACGAAGGCCATCACTTATCTAAGTAACACATAGCATAATCGAAGATTGGGATTCAATCCCAAAGGACCGCACCTTACACTTACGTGTAGAAATAGTGCGTTATAAAGAAATGGAAATCTGATGGTAAAAGGACAAGTTGTTCGGAGCTACCTATGTTCTATGGACATTCCTAGATACAACGGCATATTGAATATGGTTGTAGGATATCCTAGATGAACGAAGTATTGTGTGTTCTATAGTACTATGAACCAGAGGGACGTCTCGTCCGGTTCATAGAGGAAGACTATTAGATGGACCACAAAGCCTAAAATTGACGTAATACCTTAAAATGAGAAGAAGGACAAAAGACTGGGAACCAGCCAAACCGAGTAGAAGTACACCACACACTGCACCTATTGTTATTACTGTTATACACCGGGACGCCATTGCAGTGGGAGGTTGTTGGACAACCAGAGATGTTCATAAGACTAGAGGAGTTCGGACTCTGGATCTAGTAAAGATGAAATCGACCCCTAGCTCTGCATAAGGGCGGTACTAGATCTAAATGTGCCTGCTTGGAACAATAAGGATTATTGTTAAGAGGCTAGATCATTTAGAGTACAAGCTTAGTGAATCCATTTATGGATTGAAATAAAGCTATGAATCGTGGAACTTGCGAATTGATGGGATAGACGAAAGGTGTATTGAAAACGTAATGGAAACAAGGTGGTGTTTCTCGGAGATTTTATGTAGATAACATTTCATCATTGGCAACAATGTAAAAATGCTGTCAGACATAAAGTAATGGTTGTCTAAATAAATCGAGATATAAGATTGAGAAGAAGTTAGAGCGTGTTCTTAAGATCTGATGATCTAGAGATAAGAACATTATACTTCTCCTAGACATCTTATACGATTAAGGTTTGTTTTTAAACATGCATACTTCTGAGAAAGGTTATTGCCTTTCAGAGACAGAATATACATCTATCTAAAGGGTATGTGTTCGGACACATGAAGGAGATAGATGAGGACAAAGCAGTTTCCTATACTTCAAGTATGGAAAGCTTTATAGATGCAATGTTGTAAAACAAGAACCTGATATCAACTATGCGGTTTGCGTAGTGGGAGGATATCAAAGTAATCTGGATAAGGGATGTTCGAATGCTGCAAGAGTATTTTCATAGTACTGGCTTGAGCAAGACGAAATCTTCTTAGATTACAGATTCTCAGATCCAAAAATCAGAGAAGGACCAGTGAAAGTCGATATCAGGCTATGTGTTCACTTTTAGAAAGAGGTGGAACCATGAAGTGAAAGAGTGATAAGCGGGACGCTTCTCAGACTCTCTCATAACCGAATAGCAGCCTCAGAGGCAGCGGAAGTTTTGGTTAGGTTCCGGGATAACCTCTTGACTTGGATATGACTCTTAGTTTACCGAAGGCTATTGGATAGCGGTGCACGGTGAACTGGAAGAGGTCATAAGTCAAAAGTGATGTTAACACATAGAGCAAGTACCACCTGATACGAGTCATCGTCAGGGGAGACGACGTAGTAGTCACCAAGATAACTTCAGAGCGGCAACCTAGATTGCTCATTCACATAGTACTTCTCGGAAGTACACTTTAAAGCACGTGATGAGTATGGGAACCGGGAGTTTGGAGGAAATGACTAGACCTTAGTACAAGTGGGAGATTGTTGGAGTTGTGTACTTAATGTCTAGATTTAAGTAACGATAAACTCCCGGTCATAGCATTTAATCTATTAAATTAATAAACAATTGTTTGCTTTTAATTATTATTAATTAAATATATGCAAATCATAGTCCTGGATTTTATACGTTGTAGTTAGTATGGTGTGTCGGGCCCCACACAGAAGATCATACTATCGGTTACTCGTATTTAATCAAACAGATTCTCACGACCTAGATGGACACGGACCAATCCATCGGTATAGTCGTTGTGTGAGAGAGAAAATAATTTGTCTTAATTATTTTATCACACTTGTACACTTGGTGTATTGAGCGGATCGTTGAGATTCATCGATTAGGATTGCCGGCGATAATCGATTCGAGTCTCAGTGTATTATATTCTTAATCCCCGATATTGTTGCGGGTGTGTATATTCAATATAAGTGACTTTGATTTACCAAAGGAATTAACCGATTTAATTATTGGGTTAATTACCGGTTAAGTTGGGTCACTATATTTTATATATGGCATGCCGTGAATGATTGACAGGACAGTGTATCCCGGAAGGGTTGATAATATCCCCGAGATGAGTTCATAAGGAATTATTGTGTAAACCTCATGAGTGGATTCGTTCCGCACAATAATTAAGGTTGAATGGTACTAGTCTCGGATTCAAGAGATGAATAAATTAATTAGCAATAAATTAATTTTATTCATGGATATTTAAATCTTAAATACACGGAATAAATAATACTACTGGAGAAATATTATTTGATATAATATGGTTTAATATTGGGAGTGCAATTAATTTATATAGTGGAAAATAAATTAATTAATATTAATGGGAGATTAATAGATTTGGGCTTGGGCTCAATTTAATCATTAATATTGGAAGCCCAATATTCCACCTCCTTTAGATCCCCTACGTAGCCTATAAAAGCACTACATGGTCTTCACTTTCTCATAACAACAATAAGACAAGAATATCAATACTTGATAGTTCTAGAGAGTTGAAGAGGATCCATAAGCTTGGAGGATCGTCGCCCACCCGACGTTCAAGCTAGTGCAAGGAATACGTGGGAAGATCGTAAGGTCGTCAAACTTAAATTCGTTTCTCCGCACAACGAATTAAAAGGTAATATCATAAACTCCTTTTGTGTGAATTTATGTGGATTAATTGTGATACATACATGAACGCATGATCCGGGAAAACGACGAACCTCGGGGACGGGGATTCGAGATCCCCGGCGAGGATCGAAGGTGGCGGTCGAACCCTAGGGTTCGGACCGCCGGGACGCGTGACGCGAGAACCCTCGGCTGGGAGCCGAGGGATCGATCGAGCCCGTAGGCTCGATCTCTGGGAGCTGCGGGAGTTACCCGCAGCGACTCGAGGCGTACTGCGGGGCTTCCCGCAGCGGTGCGCTGGGACGAGCCCAGCGCGTTGAGCAGCGGGTCATGCGACCCGCTGCGGGGCTGCTCGCAGCAGCCCGGGGATCGCTACGAGCGATCCCAGCGATCATCGTGAGATGATCGCGAGCCCCGTGCGGGGGCTCGGCTGGGCGCGCGGGTTCGCCCGTGCGGTGCTCGGTCGAGCCTCGGGTCGTGCGGTGGTTCGCGGTTGGTTCTCCGGCGATCGAGGGTTTTCGGTCGGGGTTATCGGTTCCGCAAATTTTGATACCCCGGGATACCGAATTCCATCAACCTCCCACTACAATGGCATTCCGGTGTATAAACAGTAATAACAGTAGGTGCAGTTAGTGGTGTACCGCTACTCGGTTTGGCTGGCTTCCAGTCATTATCGTTTTCTCTCTTTTCAGAAGTATCACGTCATTTTGGGCTTGTGGTTCATCTAATAGTCTTCCTCTAAGAACCGGGCGTTAGAACTTATAACGTCCTTCTGGTTCATAGTACTATTGAACACACATCTTTTGTTCTTCCAGGATATTCTACAACCGCATTTGAATGCGCCGTTGTTTCCAAGACATATCTATAGAACATAGGTAGTTCCGTTTAACTCGTGCTTTTACTATTTCTATAGGAGTTCCATTTCTTATTTCCGACACACCAATCCTACAGAGGACTGTATGGTGTAGTCACTTGGGATCCAATCCCAAGCTCTGATCAAACATCAGAGTTAATCAATTCTAATACTTGTCCGGATCTTATATCTTATATCCATAAAGGATTGCTTAGTCGTATTATCTTCCAAATTAGATTCTTAGGTCGGAAGGTCCACTCCTTCAACTTAATTGATCTTACAATCAATTTTCGACCTTTGAACTTCTTATTTGAATAAATATGACTTAGCATAAGAATCCACAAGTATAAATGATTTAATAAAGAAATCTCTTATTAGTAAAACGAGTTATATAAAACGGTTCGTTGCACCGTGGTGGACTCAGGATTCATCATTTATATATTGCTAGCTAATGTACCAGAATAGATAATATCATTATTTCTTCTTATAACCATCAAATGATTAAAAGAAATAAAATATCCATTCGTTAAAATTTAGAAATCCAGAACAAAGTTCTTTCTAAAAAAAAATAGGGTACATAAAGCAATATCTTAAAATGAAATCCTATAGATGTCCTCCACTGCAACAGCTGCCTCCTCACAGCATTGCCCATGTAGACTACGATCTTTTCTTTTCGAAGTCGTCGGGTTTCCTGGAACCCTTGCATTTAGAATGCACATACCGTCAGTGGTTCCATATCTACACACCAGGTTCCGGCAGATAATACCACTGACTATGTTTTACGACTAAAGAAAATTTCGTACTTCCTTTGAGAGGATAATCAGACTTCCAGTACCCAGACTGTTTGCATCGAGAACACTTGCCTCTTGGCTTTCTCGTCCCATCTCGTGGTCCAAAAGGAACCACTGGGTTTATTTGCTTTTCCTTTCCCCCGTTCTTGCCTTTAGGTTCGAAACCTTTGGCATTGGCTACAAGAGCTTGCGATTTCCGTCTCAACTCGTCTAAAAGGTCAATCATCTCAAAAACGTGTTTAAACGTTTCCTCGAAGCGACTGGCCTTTATGAGTATCCTCATCGCTTCTTGTCTAGCCGCCTATGTCAATAGGCTCGGGAGGACAAAGCTTACTGAGTACTAACTAGTACTCTTTAACAGTTTGGGTAATGTCTAGATCTCTATTCCAATCATTACATTTAGGGACCAGTGAGTTTAAAATCCTTATGTATCACAGAAAGTGGGTTCAAAGCCATTTCCTAATCTATGAGCACATATAACAACAAACAATCGATTTAATCTCCGATATTATCTCCCTCAAATAATATCATTAAACCACTAATCACCTCTAAAATCCCATCAGATATGGCAAGCCACGTTCGTGTGGACGTTTACATATCCAAATGATTTACATATCGAAACAATTAACGAAAAACGTAACCGTACGCTCTGATACCAATTGTTGGAAATCGATCACCCGGAGTCGTCGTAAAACCGACTCCGATCGACGTCCTGGAAACCACGACCAAACAGCCCGGAGTCGTTGCGGAGGAGCAGCCGATCGAGCCCTAGCCACGGCGAAGCCGCGACCCACGATCGCTCCAACCGCGACAAGCCGCCACCCAACCGAGGGTTTCCTCCCGGTGATCCGTCCAGCCGGGTCTTGAGTCGCCGGCGGTCCGGCGATCCTCGATCGCCACCTCCCGACTCGTCCCGGTTTGGATCCCCGTTTATCGGATATTGTTTTTCGATAATTGATTTCAATATGAATTAAATAGCGGAAATATTTAATTCACCTTTCGATTCGTTGTGCGGAGAAACGAGATCTTATGATGACCTTGAGATCTTCCCACGTATTCCTTGCACTAGCTCGAACGTCGGGTGGGCGACGATCTTCCGAACTCCATGGATCTCCCTCTCTACTTTCTCTCTCTAGAATTGTGATCTTCAAGTTATGAGAATAGAGAAGACCATGTAGTGCTTTTATAGGCTACGTAGGGGATCTTAAGGAGGTGGAATATTGGGCTTCCAATAATAGTGATTAAATTGAGCCCAAGCCCAAATCTATTAATCCTTACTATTATTAATTAATTTATTTTCCACTATATAAATTAATTACACTCCCAATATTAAACCATATTATATCAAATAATATTTCTCCGGTAGTATTATTTATTCCGTGTATTTAAGATATAAATATCCATGAATAAAATTAATTTATTGCTAATTAATTTATTCATCTCTTATTTCCGAGACTAGTACCATTCAACCTTAATTATCATGCGGAACGAATCCACCTGCAGGGTTTACATAATAATTCCTTATGAACTCATCTCGGGGATATTATCAACCCTTACGGGATACACTTTCCCGTCAAATATTCACGGCATGCCATATATAAAATATAGTGACCCAACTTAACCGGTAATTAACCCAATAATTAAATCGGTTAATTCCTTTGGTAAATCAAAGTCACTTATATTAAATATACACACCCGCAATAATATCGGGGATTAAGAATAAAATACACTGAGACTTAAATCGATTATCGTCGACAATCCTAATCGATAAATCTCAAGCAGATCCGCTCAATACACCAAGTGTACAAGTGTGATAAAATAATCAAGACAGATCATTTTCTCTCTCACACAACGACTATACCGATGGATTGGTCCGTGTCCATCTAGGTCGTGAGCAACTGTTCGATTAAATACGAGTAACCGATAGTATGATCTTCTGTGTGGGACATACACACCATACTAACTACAACGTATAAAATCCAGGACTATAATTTGCATATATTTAATTATAAATAATTAAATGCAAATAATTGTTTATTTAATTAAATAGATTAGTGGCAATGGATCGTGAGTTTCTGTTACTTAAATCTAGACATTAAGTACACAACTCCAACACGAGGAGGGGGAACAGCTGAAGAGGAAGCATCTGCACTCGGAGGAGTAGCAGCAGGAGTAAGATCAGTAGTGGGAGTCAATGGGACACTCCCAAAAGAAGGAGTCGCAGGAACACTCCTAGAAGAAGGAGAATGCATCAAGGCGTCATCGCCATCATGGTCTCCCAGTCCACCACCTAGGGCACCTCGACCACCTCCACCACCTCCACCACCTCCACCACCTCCACCTCTGCGTTTACCTCGACCCACCATCTGTTGATATAATAAAAATATTAATATTAAGTGAAATACCTACTTAACAACAATATTACACGTCATTACAATATTACCTGAGGATGACTCTATATTATCATCATCCTCATCAAACGATCCTAGAGCATCACTATCATCATTTAGTTCATCAGCATCATCTAGCATTTCAGTGTCTTCAGGATTGATATTTGAATTTGTTAACAAAAGCAACGCATCGTCTGCTTGTACCGGGACGTGATCTTCAAATATTTCCTCTTGAAAAGAGTCTGATAAATGTTCAATATATTCTATAGAAGCCCTCGGTTTTACCTTATATGTTGCCCACCAATCTTTATTCTCTCTACGAGTACTCGGGTAAGCTGAGTAATACACTTGTGTGGCTTGTGATGCCAGACCGAATGGCTCGTAGCTTCTGTAACGTCGATTGTGATTGATATCGACCAGCCTGTATCGACGATCTAGTCTCGTGCCTGCTGGTGTAGGTTCAAACCATTCACATTTGAACATCAAGACTTTATTTTGAAGCATTCCCGTGTAGTCGAGATATAAAACTTCGTTTAGAAGTCCATAGTAGTCATCATCTTCAGATGAGTAGCTACTTCCTCGAATACAGACACCCATATTGGACGACTTTCTGTTAGACCCGTATTCAATAGTGTGAAACTTATATCCATTTACTTTGCAGCCAGGATATACTGTCACGAAAGAAGATGGTCCTATCGCTAAATTTCGGATGTCTTCGTTCACAACATTGTTTGCCGGGCCTTCAGCCTACACATTTGAATAATGATCAATTTAACTAGTAATTGTAGTCCATTCTTTGGAAATGTAATAAGTTACAAACTCACATATTTTCGAAACCAACTGGCAAATTCTTTGTCTAGCCTTTCATTGAGCCTCGCATCTGAGATTCTCGGGTCATGTTGCTTCACCATCTCTGTGTAAATACTTTTACACACATAGACATAGTAAAAATTAATAAGTTATTAGTAAAAGAGCATATTGATTAATACTTCAAGTGCGATTAGTAGTATGAAACTTACTTCACATACTCTTCGACTTCAGGGCAATTCAACAGAACATAGATTGTAGCTGCATTAAGCTCTTTCGTGTCTAGAAACCTTTTTTGTGCTCCCCCAAACGGTTCTCCCCGTTGTATGAAGCATGAAAGTCGATCGCCATGAACATGTTCTCCTTCAATGTCATTATTTGTTTCATTTCTGCCCAAACTGTTAATTCTGGTAGGCACGTGATCTTCAAAATAAAATGACATGAAGGTAACAGTCTCTTCAACCAGATAAGCATTCGCGATCGAACCCTCTACTCTAGCCTTGTTTCTTACATTGTTTTTCAATTTCCGAAGGTACCTCTCGAATGGATACATCCATCTGTATTGGACTGGGCCACCGATTTTGGCTTCGTATGGCAGGTGAACAGGTAAATGCTCCTTTGAATCGAAAAAGCTCGGGGGAAAGATCCTTTCCAAATTGCACAATATTATCGGTATTTCGCGCTCCAATCTGATCATATCATGAGTGCCTACAGACCTAGAGCACAGTTCTTTAAAGAACAAACTCAACTCCGTTAGCACTTTCAAAACTGGTTGCGGTAGCAAATCACGAAAAGCAATTGGAATCAGTCTTTGCATAAATACGTGACAATCATGACTTTTCATGCCGATCAATCTCAAACCAATCATGTCGACACATCGCCCAAGATTACTTGCATACCCATCTGGGAATTTTAGTCCCTTCAACCATTCGCACAACTGAGTTTTTGAAGCTTTATCCAAACAGTAACACGCTGCAGGATATTTTCCAGTTACAGGGTCCTTTTGTAACTCGGGTCGTCTGCAATAATCATTTAACTCCTCTCTCGATTTCGGTGTGTCTTTTGTTTTCCCCTTCACATTCATGACTGTGTTAAAGACATTATCGAAAACATTTTTCTCAATGTGTATTACATCAAGATTGTGTCGAATGAGATTAGTGCTCCAATACGGTAAATCCCAGAAGATACTTCTTTTTTTTTCCAACCGGTCGTCTTGAAAATATTTGCATCCACTAGAGCTGCGTCTGGTTCAGTCACTTTCAAAAGACCTAGGCGATCAATCTCGGCAAGAATTTCAGTCCCGGATCGTGGGGCAGGGGGCATAGTAGTGACAACTTTGTTCTTTCGAAAATTTACCTTATTCCTTCGGAAAGGGTGATCAGCTTCAAGAAACTTCCGGTGATTATCAAACCACGATTGTTTGCCACTGCATCGTAAGCTGAACGCTTCAGAACGTTCCATACAGTAAGGACATGCTTCTTTACCCGCGGTACTTCTACCCGATAACATCGAGTAAGCTGGAAAGTCACTAATTGTCCACAACAATGCAGCCCGAAGCACGAAATTTTGTTTTTTGGATATGTCGTAGGATGCAACACCGGTTTCCCACAAATTAAGCAATTCAGCTATCAAAGGCTGTAGAAACACATCAATTTTGTCCTTTGGGTTTTTTGGTCCTGGGATCAATACCGTTAAAAACATGTATTGGTCTTTCATGCACATGTGCGGTGGCAAGTTGTAAGGTGTGACTATTACAGGCCATGAAGAGTATTTTTGACCGAAACTTCCAAACGGTTGAAACCCATCGGTGCATAAACCTAATCTGACATTTTGAGAATCAGATGCGAAGTCTGGATATTGATCGTTGAAATGCTTCCAAGCCATTGAATCTGATGGATGATGCATAATATCGTCTTTGACAACATGTTCGGCATGCCACCTCATGTCCGCGACTATGGCATTAGAGGCGTACAAACGTTGTAAACGAGGATTCAAAGGAAAATAATGCATTCTCTTGTACGGTCACTATGGGAAAATGTCTCATAGACACCGGGCATTGACTGGTGTTAAAAAGAAAATTGTCAGGTGTCTTTGTGCGTGGTGTTAAAGATCAGCTATGTTTTAACACCAGTCATTGACCGGTGTTAAAAATAATTTTTAACACCGGTTTTGTAACCTGGACCGGTGTCTTTATTATTAGAGACACCGGTCAATTTCTTGGAAACTAGCAAAATCTACCGGTGTGAAAAATAATAACACCGGTCTTTTTCATATATGACAGGTGTCTATAATTATTTTTAACATCAATTTCAAATTATAGGACGGTGTCGTTGATAATAATTAAAATAAAAAAATATAATTTTATAAATTGCAAATAATTAAAATTATATTAAATTTATGAAATCCAAATACAATATTCAAAATACTCAAATCTTTACAATTTTCATGGACTCCAAAGCATCAAAATACAGTCAAACTGAAAACCGACGACCTATCCCAACTTCCTAAGTACTCTTTCCTTGCTTTAAGTTCATCTTTGAAAGCCCAAGCAGAGGAAGACTTCATTATATGCTTTATAGACTTGGTTTTTGCTGTAAGCTCTTTCTTCATATGCAGAACTTTGAGCTTTTGCTAAATCAGTTTAGATTTGGAAATCTCATGCTTTTCAAATAGGTTCTCCAGTGCTTCTTCACCCGAGAAGAACAGCGAGAAACGAAAAAAATGAAAAAATTCATCAGAAATGAATGCTTGTAAGTCATTGTACAGATTTTTTAGCGAGAAACAGAAAAGAAAACTCACCTGAGAAATCGGGAAAGAGGGATCGAGGAATCGCAGAGAAGAACCCTAAATTCACCTAATAGCCTAATAGCGATAAAGGAAAAAAACAAATTAGAAACAGACCAGAGAAGGAAGAATCAGAGAAATCGACAAGAACTGAGACATTTTATATGACAGGAACTAAAACATATTAGTTACTTAAAGCACACAAAATAAGTCGCAAACCAAAACATGTTTCCACAAACCTGTTTTAAGAATGTAGTATGAAAATTAAAGATTGATGACAACCTACAACAGAAATGATGACCATAAAACCTGTAGGAAAAAGAAAATTTCATAAGAAACTCCGAAGGCGAAATGGCAGTACGACTGGTCTGGTGCTTACGCTGCTCTTGCGAGAGTTTTTTTGTATAGAAATTCTGAAGGCGAAATGCTAAAACAACAAAAAAAACACAAATAAGAAGCGCAATCAGCATGTTAACAGAGGAAGATGATTAAACTTAGCTGGCACATACTTCATATATAATTTTTACAGTCCCCTAAATATGACTAATCAACAACAAATGAAGGTAATACATACCGTGGAGAAGCTGAGCAAAAGATTACAACAAAATATATAAAAAAAATCATAAAAATCATAAAACACGAAACAATTGGAGGTACCATGTTCTGATGCAGTACGTTAATTATTTTCTAAACAACCAAATAGGAAGTGGAGGGCAAGGAAAGAGCTAGGGAATTGTCGAAGGGCTAAGAAAGTAAGATCAAGACCGTGCTGGAAGTTTTGAAAAAGTTAACTAAAGAAAAGCAAGAACTGGAAATTTTTGTTTCCGCTGTACCAAATATAATCGCAGAAACGCAGATAAACCAGGAATACAAAAACCTTACAATAACAAATGTTTAACCAGAGTCTCATAGGCAGTGGCGGAGCCAGAAATTTTTTCCAGTGGGGGCTTTGCTAATATATATATATATTATTTTATTTATTTATGGGGCTTTGCTAATATATATATATATATATTATTTTATTTATTTATATATATATATATATATAGAATAATTTTATTAAATAGTATTAAAAAATAACTGTTTAAGGATTTTTTTAAATAAAGTTCTATTATCTACATAAAAAATTTTAAAAAGATTATTTGTTTTTACATTTATACTGTATAATTTTATTTTTATTTTAGCGATTTATTTAAAGAATAAATATACCATTAAATATTTAATTTTTGTTCAAAATTTATTCATATATAAAATTTTTAAAGTCTATTATATTCAATAAAATTTGTGTTGATTGAGTTATGGATTGTACAATATTTTGTAGAGCTAATTTAAAAATATTTAAAAAAATTAATATAATAACTTAAATTTAGGGAAGCACTAAGTTATGGATTGTAATATATTTTGTAAAGTTAATCTAAAAATATTAAATATAATAATAAAAATTTAAGGAACACGGAAAATAATGAATCTGATTATTTATTAGAGTATTAAGCAATTTAATACTTACACATTAATGATTTTATTAATTAAATTTATCAAGCCTAATAATCAGCCCCTATTCATTAATAATTCTATCGCATTCTCTGGGGGCTTATCATTAATATTGATCAAATTTATATAAATATTACTTATAAAAAATAAAAAATAAAAAATCCAGTGGGGGCTTAAGCCCCCAGAACCTCCTTACTGTATCCGCCCCTGCTCATAGGGCATGAACCCAGCCACCAACAACCTCTCGTCTCCTTCGTAGCAACACCCGATCAGATTTGACATTCGCTCGTTTCTGAAATTTCTCACCGCCCTCCTTCGTCCTTGAATCGAACAAACAATCAAACTTACAGAAACAGATTTCAACATATAAAATTTAGGGAAAAAAAAGGGAAATCACCGACTATTAACTGGTTGGCGTCCGGCCATGTCGAGTTGTTGAAGCGCTCGACGGCGACCCATCCTTCTTTCTCGAGGAAGCCACGTTCTGAGCCTTCTCGCCGTACTCTGATACGATGTTGTCGGAGATAAACCCTTTCGTCACCGCTTGGAGCTCTTCGAAGCTGTATTCTCTTAATATCGCAACTGGGAAGAAAGAATGCAGCAAAAGTCCTAATTTAGTGAAATTGGACCCAACTGATTAAAAAAAAGCAAAATAAAAAAATTAAGAAAGTGAAAGGACCTGTGCTGTTGTTTACATGGGCCGAGATAATTCTAGGCAAATTTTTTGGTGTAATCCGCGAGCTTGCAAAGGAGAAGAAGAGATGAAAATCTAGATCTGAAGAAGAGAACGAATTTTTGTTTTTACTTTTTATTTTGGTACTTAGAGATAATGTAATAATTAATTTAGCTATATAGTATATGGGAAGAGACGTGTCAATCTCTAAGTAAAAATCCCAATTTCTATAAGTATAGATAAAAAAAATTATTAGTTTTTTTTAACATCGGGTCCTGGCTAATAGGACTGGTGTTAAAAAAACTTATAATTTTATTAAAAAAGTTGAAATATTATTAACACCGGTCGAAAGAAAAAATGGTGTTATAAATAAAAATTAAAATTTGAAATGAAACATTTAACACTAGTTTTTACAAAATCCGGCGTTAAAAATAGTTTAAACTCCAGTTTTTTCGTGACCGGTGTTATAAACATTTTTAACACCGTTCCCAGAGGCGCCCGGTGTCTATGAACTGGTGTCTATGAGACATTTTTCCATAGTGGGTGTGCTTGTCTTCTTCCGTTTGTTATTGTTCGAGTTCACTGGTTTGAATCGTGGATACCCCTGTAAATGGGGCGGATCTGGAGCGGATCGGCATTGATCCGTACCCGTTTAATATTTTAAATTTTCGATCCGTACCCGCTCCGCGACCCGCCGGATCATCGAAAGTTCGATCCAAATCCGTATCCGTCGGATCAACGGGTATCCAACGGGTTTTTCCGATCCGTTTATAATAATAATTTTTTATAATTTTTTAACAATAATTTTTAACATTTAAAAAATTATAAAATAAAATATTAAAATTTATTAAATTAAATTAAAGATTAAAGTGCTAACAATAATAATCAATATTTTTATATTACACAAAATGAAAATTTTAATATTTTTTATTAATTAATTATAAATTATTTAATTATTATATAGTAACTAAATACTATGTATAGCTATATATATAATATTTGGTAAGGGTCGGGTCACTTACGGATCGGATCGGTATTGATCCGTATCCGACCCGTTTATTAAATGGGTAAACGGGTCGGGTCATTAAACGGGTCAACGGATCAATTTTTACGATCCAAATCCGTTTAAATGTGACGGATCAGGAGCGGATCTGGATAAAACCCGCTCCATTTACAGGTCTAATCGTGGATGATCACAAATCTTACAACTCTTGAGATCACGGTCTTCGCTTCCCCAGTATATCATACAGTTATTGAGGCAGGTGTCAATTTTCTCAACCGGTAATCCCATGCCTCGGAGAATTGTTTGCTCTTGTAGAAATTCTCAGTTACCAAGTTACCATCGGGCAACACTTCTTTGAACAACGATGCGTATTGGTCGTAACCCTTCTCTGAGATGTGATTCTCGGACTTTATATTCATCACCCGAGCAACAAAAGACAACTTCGAATGAGTTTTACATCCTTCGTACAATGGGTCATTCGCTGCTTTCAACATATCATAAAATCTTTGAGCCTCTGGATTAGGTGGTTCCTCAACTACTTCTGACTGATTGAAAGACGGACCAGCAGCATCACGGATCATATCGATGTATGGATTTGGATCGGCCGGAATGTTTGATTGGCTTGGAACAGGGATCACATTCTGAACGACGCGTTCATAAAGATGGCCTTCACCGTGGAATATCCATGTGTGATAATTCGGAACAAACCCATGTTTCAGCAGATGCTGCGTGATCGTCTCAGTGTCCAAGTAATTAATATTCCTACACCTCTTCCGACTACAAGGACATTTCAACTTATCACCGTCTTTCCATTCAGCATTTTTCTTTGCGAACTCAATGAATGACTCGATTCCATCCAAAAACTCTTTAGACAGATAACTGTCAATCCTCCGTTTGTACATCCAATTACGATCAGAGTTCATTCTATATAATTAAGACGATAAACACATACAAAAAATAAACAATCACACACATTTAAAAAAGTATACTAAACAATCATACACATTTAAAGAAGTTAATGAGATTTTGACATGAATTCGATAGCACAGATGCGTTGTAATTGCTTTATTGGTAAGGGTCCTATCCCATTCAAGAATGTGATATGATGTTCTTTGTTAGTTAGTGTCTCAAATGGACTTAAAAAATTTGGCAGCACTTCCCTACAGTTCTCTAAGTACACGTGTTTCAATGTACCCGAGATCGTAGAGAAATAACTAACCAAATCTTAAAATAAGTCCATAATCGAAACACATATCAACTAACAAAGAACATCATAATCACATTCTCAAACTGTCCAAAAAGGGGACAATTCAAGATTCAATATCGAATGGTAAGTTCGATATTAAATCTCAAACGGGTCTAAGCTTTTAATAGATAGAACATATAATACTAAAAGATACATACTAAAACATAGAGCATAATATCCTTAATATTTGCAACTTACATACTAAAACATAATAGTTCACTTCAATTTTTCTTTTCAAAAACCAAAAAAAAATTCAAAATACTTAAATTTTACTTTTTAAATAAAAAACATAGTTCACTTAAGCATCTTAACCATTAATTTTACTTTGTAAATACAAAACTTAGTCTCTTAACCATTAACCCTACTGAAGTTTTTGCAAAAAAGCTCATTTCCTATCCAAAAATATCAAAAAAAGAGTGCTGCCGCCTTAAAGATTTTCCCAAAACCCCAAATCAAAAGACATTCAAATGTTCAAAACCCCCAAATCGAAGGTACCTCAATTTAAAAAAACCCTAAACATGGAATTAATCAACAATTCAAGCTCCAATATATGATACATTACTAACAATAGCTCAATAACCACAGTACAAAGCTCAATCAAACCGAAAATCAACATTTCTAGAAAACCCTAATATTTTGTAAATTAAAAAAACGAACCAATAAAAGGATTAAAATCGGGTTCTAACCTTAATGCCGTGTGGAATCGGAGTGCTTGAGGTGTTCGCAGATTCAATTCGCCGTAGCAACCGCCGATTCGCCGCCACTCGCCGGAAACCCTAAGCCCTTTTCTTTAGAAACGCGAAGAACATAATGAAAATGAGCTCCTGCCCGATTCTGATATTCAGAAATCCCCTACGCTACGGGGTCAATCCGTAGGGGATGCCCGTAGGGGAGTCAATGTGGCCCAAACGGTGTCGTTTAGGTGTCTCCTACGGGGGATTGCCGTAGGGGTCCCCTACGGCTGAATAGCCGTAGGGGGAATCAAAACACCCCTACGGGAGTAGCCGTAGGGGATATCCGCGCCTCGTCCCCTACGGGGATGTCTGCCGTAGGGCTCAGTAGCCTACGGTCACCCGTAGGGGACCCCGTAGGTTTGTTTGGAGGGAAACAGAGCGCGGCAAGGCGCGCGCTTCTCCCTACGGGTAACCCCTACGGGATTCACCCCTACGCGTACGGCCGTAGGGACACCCGTAGGGATTATCAATATAGTGTTCCCCGTAGGGGATGGCGTAGGGGCTCCCCTACGGGATAATGGCCGTAGAGAATCCCCGTAGGAATTCCCTGGTTTTTTTGTAGTGATTAACTATTACTAAATAATAGAATGATAATTATATATTTAATATTTTTAAACTCAATTTACTGAATATAATTAAATTATCAAAGCATAATTTTTAGCTCCTAATCATAAAACTTAAAGTACACTAAATTAATATTTTTACTAAAATAAAACTTAATAGATTACAATGCCTATATCGTACTCTCGAGAGTACAATATAAATAGTGCTCTCACCCTTTAAAATATAAAAATCATCATTTAATAATTAAGAAATCTTCATTTCAAAAAACAATTATCATAAACATTAAATTAGCATAGCAATGAATATTTTAGCATACCTAATGAATATTTATCAAAAAACACATGAAGATATACTCATGGGTGTACAATTAGAATGTTACTCCTAGGAACAAGGTATAAATTTGATGCAGCCCAAGAGTCGTCGATGATACAAGACCCGGTGCATGTTCCGGTTGGACCAGTTACGCGCTCGAGAGCTAAGAAGTTCAAGGCAAGCTTGATGGTGATGATTCAAGAAGTCTGGGCGCAAGAGCTATTGAAGAAACCCATTGGTGATGTGGAGAAGCCAAGCCTTATCAACCTTATTATGTACGAGGAGGCCGATCCAACAGAAGACTTTGAGTTTCAAGCTGGAACCATGAAGACAAAGCCGGAACGGAGGTCAGACGTGAGTCGAGGACGCGCCGCGGAGTTCAGCACGAAAATGCTTGGTGTCGGCCGACACCATATCCCTGTCGGCCGACAATGAGCTGGGGGCGACATTCTGTGGATCCCGAGGCTAAACACGAGGTGAAACCTGAACTTCGGGTTAAATGTCGGCCGACAGCTTTTCCTGTCGGGCGACAAGTAGATGTCGGCCGACACCTTTATCCTGTCGGCCGACAAAGTCCCAGATTTTGTGAAAATCGGGCGGACGGGATTTTGACGTTTTTTCTTCCTTTTCCTTTGGTTTTTAGGTCAGCCTATATAAAGGCTTTGTGAGACCTTTGTTAGACAATAACTTTAATAATCAATATAATTTTGTGAGTTCAATTCTCTCTCGTTTTCGTTCTCTTTTCGATTGTGCCAAAAGAGTTCACTTGAAGAATCTACGAGACAGTCCAATCTCGTCGTGTGTCGTTCATCGATTTCCGAGTTGCTGCATCGATATCGTGTTGGAGTTTAGGGTTTCGTCCTTAAATTATTTCACTAATCAGATTCAGAAGTTTGAGATCTTCCGCCAAGTATCAAATTTATCGGTTCCTTCTTCTTTTCGTTCAACCATAACCGAGGTACGTATCAAAATTGCCAATAGATTAAATCCTAATCAACCTTCTAAATATATATGTCTCCTATCCTCTCCTCCACACACCATCACCTACAAATTAAAAACAACTAGGATCTTTCAGCCCGGCGATGCACGGGGATTATAACTGAAGTTTTACCCGATTTATTTTTAACTTAATTTAAGTATATATATTTAAATAATTATATAAATATTTGTATTTTTATACATTAGTTTGTAATAAATAAAAGAATTTTTTTTACAAACTTTTAATCTATTCGGAAATATGGAGTTTTTAATTTATCTTATACACTTATATAATGAAAAGAGTTTTATAGTTCAACGTTTCACAATGACTTGTTAAATATCCCTACCGAAAGACATAGATAAAAAAAACAAATAATAAATATTATTTATGTTCAGTCCGTGCCATGGACCGAAATATTCTCTGATGTTTTATCCGTTATATTAAACTTAATATAAATTTATTTTCAAACACACACACATATATATATATATATATATATATATATATATATATATATATATATATATTGATTAAGTCGTTTTATAGTGTCAAAAATCAAATAAAATAACCGAACTAATTGCTAAAGCAACTCGCCCGAGTCGGTCTCTCGAGGAACACTACTATCGGCGGTAAAAATGTTTATTTGTTTGCAACGGAAGAATCGAAAAGAAATAGCATAATGCTCACGTTTGTTTTTGGTTTTTGTAATTAATTCTAAAACTTAACTAAAGCAAATAAGAAAGCAAGAAAAGATGTTTGAAAATAAATTGGGAAAAGTCTAGGGTTTCGGGAATCACGATTATCTTTTTCAAGTTATAGTTCGAATAATGAAATAATGTTAACACGCCCGTTCCCGGTTGGCATCAACTTACTCACGAAATTCAAACTCGAACCCTAATTGGTTAATCGTTCAACCCTAACCCTAGAAGAATTAATTAGCTACTCATGATTTTTATTGAAACACTATTTAATTTTTGAAAATTAAAATTCATGAAACAAGTTGAAAGATAAAATTAATGAAGCGATGAACAAACAAAGGAATTGAAGAACAAAAAATTTAAGAACGAAAAAGTCTTACTAGATTAAGAAATTAAACCAAACATAAGCATCCGTCGGTAGCTAATCCAACTTTTGCCGAGATCCGAATTCAAGAAAGTTCAAAGCGATGAAAGCGTAAATCAAACCTAGAACTACGATGTCTCCAAGTCTCCAATCAATCAAAAGAAAACTAAGCATGTGTTCTTTCCAATGTCAACACAGTGAATATCTAGAAAAATTCTTAGAAAAATTCTTTGTTCTCCTCCAATGTAGCATGTGGCCGAGAGCTTCCCAAAAAGAAAAAAAAATCTCCCCACTTTCGTAAAGAATCGTGAAAAAAAGTGTATCCCCGTTCCTCGTGAAAACCCTATTCTTAGTGTAGTAAAAACGTGGGTCAAACGTGGGTCAAACCCTAAAAATTCCGTCGGGCGGGTCGCGCGCGGTTCAGCCCGTGCGCGCGGTGTATTTGTTCAAAGGTTGCTGGAAATCTGCCTTCCGCTCCGCTCGCACGGCAGGGCGCCGCGCGCGCGGTGATTGTGGCTCGGAAGAGACCTATTTTCGACAACCAGGGTTGACTGGGCCAGGTAGAAGACTTCGAGGGCTGTCCATATATGTAAGGATCATCGCCGTAGGTGGTCGGAGGTGGGAGAGCCAATCTCTCCAAGTTCGCTGCACATTGACTCCGGGGCAGCTGCTACTGGGCAAGAAACTCGAGAATTACGGCTATATGATGGGGGAACTATGACAGTGAACTAGCTGGGCCTCGTATAACTCTTCAAGTGCTTTCCGACAAGGTATGGATCATGTCTTTAGGTGGTCGGAGCTGAGAGAACCGAGCTCTCCAAGTTCACAGCGCACTCTCGGTCGTTTGTCGGCCAAATCACATTTATCGTTTTTCAACTCGTTTTTGTTCGTTTCTCCTGCCAAGCAAATCATAACACTGATAAGGCATATTCAACCCAAATGCGACATACTCAAACATGAATCACACACAAACGAGCCAAAACGATACTCAAAACAACTCTAAAAACCTAACAAATAAATAAATAAATAAATATATATATTTGTTTATAATAGATATGAAAAAAAATGTTCAAACTCCTCATCTATTTAACATATAGAATTGAATATTATTAAGCTTGGAAAAAACTATTTAACATATAGAATTGAATATTATTAAGCTTGGAAAAAATGAAAGGTCTTTTCTCGTTTAAAGTAGATGATCGAACAAAATTGAATATTATTAAACTTGGAAAAAATTAAAGGAATTTTCTGTTTAAAGTAAATCAATGACTTTAAAATATTTGATAATGACCCAATTGTCACCCTTTTATTTTTACCATAAAATTTTCAATAACGAGTATTGGATATTTTTAAATAACATTTTTATAATATTTTTACACAGTGGGTTTCTTATTTCGGATTTTAGTGAGTATTGGATGTATTTAAGTAATATTTTAACAATATATACACAATGAGTTTCTTATTTTGGTTCAGGATGTACTTGAATATTTTTTAAAATGTTACATGTTATCTGTAATTTAATATAAAATTTTGTTTGACATATAATTTTATAATTTGAATAAATATGATAAAAATTCTTATTAACTGGATTTTTATTTAATATATGAAATTGAATATTATTATCAATAAATTTATAGTTTCAAGGTTTTTTTCGTACACCTTTTGATGGGAAACTAAACGTGCTTTTTAAAATGACTCAATATTTATTAAAATTCAAGGGAATTATCTCGTTTAAACTAGATTATTGACTGAGAAGCATCAAACTTCAAAAAGAAAATAAATAAATAAATAAAATGTAATACAATTTCATTGTAATTTTCTGAATACTTATTTGTAAACTACATTATGGTCCTTATTCGTGGGGTTTTAATTCTCATCACAACATAACAATTTCAATACCGAGCAATGTAACAGGATATTTTCTGAAAAGTTACCCTTAGCTATAATTTAATCTTACTCGATAGATATGGTAATTAATCTTATATCACAATTGAATTTTGAATCTTATTTGATTTTCTGAATTTGAATCTTATTAATAATTAATATATAGTTTCAAAAAAAAAATTCGTTTAAATTATGACTCAAAACTCGTAGTGCAATTTAAAATGTCTCAATAAATATTATAATGCAAAGGCTATTCTCGTTTAAAGTAGAACATGATCTAAAAAACATACAAACAAATAGCTAATGAAGTTAAATTGTGGATATTGAATGGTCATATAACTAATGAAGTTAAATTGTTGAATAATTAATTTGTTTGTATTTCAATTATCTCAATTCTCAATAGATATATTTTATTAATTTATTTGTATTTATAATTAGATATAGAAAAAAAAAATTAAAGTGTTTTAACATAATAATTGCTAGCGCTTCATATAACCCGTCTGTGTGAATAATAAATGATGAATGATTGTATAATTAATAAAATTAAATGGTTGAATAATTATTTTTAGAGTAAGTTAAAGAAAAAATATGAGTTTATGATTTAAAATAAACTACCATATTTTAGCTTTTTATTAAAAAAGATAATTCATTTATTGGATATATATAATTAAAGATATTGATATTTAATATAATTATAATTTAAGTATAATTTTCAAATTTGAATTGTCTTTTTAAACTTTTATATTATATCAATTTTATATTCTTCTTTATTACGTACATTATATAATTGATTTACAAAATAACATCTTTTTATTTCAACACTACCTCAAACACGCAGTTTCAATTTCTCTCTAACAGAGGTATTCCTCTTCGACAGAACCATCCCCGCGTCGTCTGCAAGATTTCATCAACTAATTCCACCATTCCCACGGCCGCAAGATCCATCTCCACATCCCCTAATTCGGCCTCATCCTAATCTGATCAGCATCTCTATCAAAATCATCATCCTTTACGTCAAGTCTCTCGTCTGTGTTAAGCGCGCCAAGTGTTCGATGAATTGCCTAACCGAACTCTGTCCGCATACAACTACACATAATATCGGGCTATCTGAAGCACGGGCCCGTCCAGCGATCTTTCGATCGACTTGGTCAGGGAGCTATGCCGCTTGAATGAAAAGCCCGACGATGGGTACACGTTTTCGATGATCCTGAAGGGCTCGATCGGCGTCGGGAACATGTGTTTAGATAATGAGGTTCATGCCTAGATAATAAAATACGACGCCAAGGGCAATGTCGTGCTTTTACACTGCGTTGGTCGACTCCAACGTCAAGAGCAGGAGGGGCGAGTACGCGAGGAGAGTGCTAGACTTGATGCTGTAACAGAACGTGATTTGTGCTACGTCCACATGATCACGGGTTATGTGTAGTCATCCAATGTGTATCTCAGAAAGACACGACAATATCACGATGGATATCCAACTAGCATCGTCTAGCAGTCATCCAATATTTATCTATTTTATTTTTTGAGTTTGTGGAGAATGTTACTACGACATATGTTTAATATTTTAACCTTTTCTTGAAGTTATTTCTTGTCCATGAACAGTCACTTGCCATCGGGAATGTTTTTTGTGTATTTTTCCATTTGCGATTACAACTGAAAAATGTATAGCTAAACTGATGTATATCGTTTGGGTACAGAGTGAAAAAACAGTCAGATTTGCACTACCATATCTATTGCTTTGCTATGATAAGTCATCGGACGTGTGACTCAAAATAGCACTGTATTATTTGATGGAGTTATATTCTAAATGTCTAGTTTAGTGACAATATGGAACTCCTTATCTGTGTTTTACATTATCTAATAATCAAACTGTCGGCATTTTTGTCTATCTTATACTTGAATGCAATAGTCCTAGATATATACGTTGTAGACAGTATGGCGTGAGGAGACACGCGGAAGATCATACTGTCGGTTACTCGTGATGGAGTTGTATTCTAAATGTCTAGTTTAGTGCAAATGCGGAACTCCTTATCTATACCTTAATTCAAGATATAACTCAAGCATGATTGCATTTAATGCAATAGTCCTTGATGTATACGTTGTAGACAGTATGGCGTGAGGAGACACGCGGAAGATCATACTATCGGTTACTCGTATACTATCGAACAGTAGCTCACGACTTAGATGGACAGGGACAATCCATCGGTACGTCGTAGTGTGACTGGTAGATAGTCGGTCTTGACTATCATGTTACACTCGTACACTTGGTGTATTGAGCAGGACCACGGGAGGGCGTTCGATTTATACTAATCAATGTAATCGAACTAGACCTCAGATATTACGGATATGTGAGTTCTTAATCCCTATATAATTATAGGTGCGTGTGTCCAATGCTCGGTTCTTTGATGTGCCAATGAGTGAGATTAATTGATTAGTCAATATTCTCGGTAGATTGGGAATCGGTATTGTACACACGGCATGCTATAGATTATAGACAGGAAACCGTGTCCCATTTATTGGGTTGATGATGTCCCCGAGATGAGCTCATAAAGTTTATCATGTAAACCCTGCAGGTGGATTCGTTCCACATGATAATAAGGATGAGTGGTACTAGTCTCGGATAATAAGAAATGAATTAATTTAATTATTAGTAATTAATTAATTCATGGACATGCGATATCTTAAACACGGGGAAAATCATATATGTAATACGGCGGGAAAATTATTGACGGAATAATTTGAATTAATTAATTGGGAAATCATTTATAATTTTATAGTGGAATTAATTATAAATAAAATTGTGGAATTTAATTAAGGTTTTCTTTTTGGGACACCAAGTTAATTAAATTGCAATTTAAGCCTAATTAATTAATTGCCTATGGGTCCCTAGTGTGGCCTATATAAAACCCTCGTCTCTCTTCTCTAAACCTATAGAACGCCGCTATAATTAATTCTGTGGAGAAATTATTTTGTTAGCGCAATTATTCTCTTCTCCTCTTAATTAATTTAGATTAGTGCAGTGTTTTTCTTTTCTGTAGAAATTAATTTGCTAGCGCAAATATATTTCTGGGATACAGAATAGTTTTTCTTTTCTGTAGAAATTAATTTGCTAGCGCAAATATATTTCTGGATACATAATAGTTTTTCTTTTCTGTAGAAATTAATTTGCTAGCGCAAATATATTTCTGGATACATAATGCTAGCGCAAATATATTTCTGGATACAGAATAGTTTTTCTTTTCTGTAGAAATTAATTTTCTAGCGCAAATATATTTCTGGATACAGAATAGTTTTTCTTTTCTGTAGAAATTAATTTGCTAGCAGCAAATATATTTCTGGAGACAGAATAATAAAAACGTGAGAAAGAGGGTTTGAGAGAGAAGAAGAAGAGAAACTCCAAGCGGATCGATGCCCACACATCGGCTGGAGCAAGAGGGCTAGGATACACGCTAGAAGACTCGAGGTATCTGTCAATTCGACTTCTCCGAATCACGCGACAAAGGTATGAGATCGATCCCTAATTCCGCAATTATCGATCTCTAAATTCGTTAAAAATACATCGAACGAACGATCGGGTTCCGGGAGTCGTGGTACGTGTTCCTCGACTACTGGGGGTTCAAGGACCTTCGGATCGGTAGTCGGAAGAGGAAAAACGGACCGGAAACGAGCCCGGAACAGCAGAACGCGCTGCTGTTCGCGGAGAAACGGCGACCGCCGTTTCCAAACGGCGACCGCCGTTTTGGTCTTTTTCTGGCAGCCCGCTCGGTTCGCGCGGTTGTCCTTCGGGGCAATGGCTGGGCGTGAATCGGGGCACGGGCTGGAAAAGCGAACGAAGTAGCGACACCGGATGTCGACTGGGATCGTTCGGTTGTTCGAGTGATCGAACGAACGCATCCCGGGTAGTCGATTTCCAACAATTGGTATCAGAGACGGTTTTGTCGTTCGTTGTATTTTTGCGAGATTTGTTTTGCAGGTTCGAACCCGATTATTATGGCCATGTGATTGTGCTGTATGTTTGTGGTTTGTTAAACTCTCGGGGTTGTCGAGATCTTTGTTTTTGAATCGTTGCTTGCTTGTAATAGTTAAAACGACGGGTTGAGTCGTTTAGGTTTTCTATTTCGGTTTTTCGTTTTTCGTTTATCCGGGTGTATAGGATCGATCATTCCTGTATAGGATCGATGCCGGAAGTAGTTAGCTTTACTATGTAATGTTGTTGCTGCTTGGTGGATCGAGACGAGATCGAAGGCCGGACGAACGAGGGTCGAGAAGTCGAACCCGCGGGCTGCTGAAGGGCAAACGACAGTCGCCGTTTCCTAAACGGCGGTCGCCGTTTCGCTGGATTCTTGGCAGCAGCTCCGCGGGGGTTCGACTGACACCACGGATCGCTCGTCGAGGCTTGAGATGATACTCCAGTGGGAGGGGTTCGTCTCTTGGCACTTAGACGAGTCGGTGGTGGATCGAGACCGAGACGAGCAACGAGACGAAGATCCGAGAAGACGTGCATTCAAGATATTTAAGGCCATAATAATCGGGGCCACGTTAAATGCTTTATATGTGTTTACGTGCTTTTATTATGCTTAAATTGTTTATGCATGTTTATCCCTTTCGTAAAATACTAAGTGGGAGAGGGATTGGAAACAATCCCGCGGTCTCCATTCTCTGTTTTGATAGTGATGTGTGTCACTTACGAGTTGGCTTTAGTGTCATCCTCCCTATCGGATAAAGTCGACACACGGATATCACTGGATCAAAAATTCGAATTTAAAATCCACTTATAAAATTAAACAATTATATTTCTCAAAAGCAATGCCTAATCTGTCATTCAAAGACTAATTTCAACTCGACTCATTCTCACCCCGGGGAGTGGAATGGAGCCAAAGCGCTTGGTTATGTCGATGACACAGATTAGAGACATTCGAGTCATTCGATGACTAGATCGATTGTCTGGTTGGCTCCCTCACTTAGTGAGAGATAGGGCTCAATTGCATGATTGATCGCTGGTTAGAAACTTCGAGTTTCACTTACGAGATATCAAGCTTTGATTAATAAAATTGTGAAATTTAATAAATGTAAGATTCAATTAACAAAGTTGTTTGTTTTAGTAAACGTCCACAAGAACGTGGCTTGCTAAATGGGAACGGTACTTTGGGTTAATTAAGACTCTATGACATTTAAATAAGTGAGATTCAATTAATAAAGTTGTTTGTTTTAGTAAACGTCCACAAGAACGTGGCTTGCTAAATGGAAACGGAACTTTGGGATTAATTGAGGCTCGACAGTTATAGAAAGTCGTGGAGGACCGCATGTCAACGTAAACGTCCACAAGAACGTGGCTTGCGGTGGACATGTGGTTCCCGAGCGGTGGACTTAGTACTGAGAAATGGTACACACTTAGGTACGCTTTATAGTATCCTCCCCATCGGAGTCACTGCTATGATGATGTACGACCAAAGAGAAATCCAATCATAAAATCATTTGGACTGGTAAACGTCCACAAGAACGTGGCTTGCTATGTCTGATGGGATTTTGGAAATGATTGGTAGTTTAATGATATCACTTGAGGGAAATGATATCGAATTAAACTCATTGTTTGTTTTATATGGTATTATTCCCATTAAAAGTCAACAAACTCACTGAACCTGATTGTATGGATTGGAAAAGAAACTTGGACATTGTCCTAACTGCAGAGGAGTACAAATGTGTACTCCAAGTCAATTGACCTGCTGAACCAAATGATACTTCCACTACTGAGGAAAGGAAGCTCATTGGAAATGGATCAAGGCTATGAGATGACGCGGAGCAACATTATGACTTTCATGTCAAAAGTGCTGCGACATCGGGATCATGCCATGACCATTACCTATGATATGATGCTTAACCTCAAGAAGTTTTGGTTATCAGGACAGGACAGCCGGGCAAAGTGAAATGAGGCAACTCATGACAGCCATCATGTCGGAAAGAACACCCGTAAGGGATCACGTTCTTAGAATGATGGGCTATCGTAATGAGATAGAGGTTCTGGGAGAAATTATCAAAGGGGTAACCCAGATTGATTTTGTGCTCTAGTCTCTGCCGAGAAGTTTTGAGCAGTTCCGCCTAAACTTAAATATGAATAAGGGGTCTTATTCATTGACGGAGCTCCTGATTGAACTTCAAGCGGCTGAGAGAATCTTTGAGGGTCCTCAAAGCACTTATGGCTGAGAGATTGACTCTTCCTAGGCTTTCGGGCAGCAAAAGGAAGAAGAAAATACGGAAACCCAGTGGGCCTAATATATATGGACCACGGAATGGGACAAGCAAGCCCAAGGGGCAAGTGCTTCCGTTGTTAGCAGTTTGGATACTGGAAGTTTTAATTGTCCTCTCAAAGCAACTATAAGTTAACTTCTCTTTAGTCACCGAAACATGCTTAGTGGTGTTATCTACCAGTACCTGGTGTGTGGATACGGAAACCACTAATCATGTCTGCACTTAAATGCAGGGGTTCCAGGAAACCCGGAGACTTAGATAGGAAGAAGTAATAACCTACATGGGCAATACTGTTAAGGTAACAGCCGTTGCAGTGGGAGATGTTAAATTGTTTTAACGGTAGGATTTTAGTTCTAATAAATTGTCTTTATGTGCCGGTATTTAGAAATAATTTTCATTTCGGATTTCTAAATTGGCTTAGAATGGATATTCCGTTTCTTCTGATAGTTTTATACCTATCAGAGTAGGAAACGGGGATATTATCTATTCTGGTACATTGATAGACAATTTAATACTGAATCCGTGTTCTTCCACGATGCAACACACCGGAGCTAATAACACATTGTCGAACCCCAATAAGAGTAAAGATCCTTCTAGGATGAATCAAATGTACTTATGGAATCTTAGGCTAGATCATTTTAACTTGAGTACGATTCAAAGGGTGAAAGCTGATGGACTACTCAGCTAGGTTGAAGGAAAGGACTTTCCAACCTTCGAATCATACTTGGAAGTTTTAATGACCAAGCAACCCTTTACGGTTAAAGGGAAAAGATCCAAGAAAGTACTAGAGTTGATTCGCTCTGATATGTGCAAACCTCTTTGAGGAGTAAGGCATACTTATCAGAAAATGGGATTAACTCCCAACAGACTACACCATTTATGCCTCGGCAAAATAATGTGTTGTAAAGAAGGATTAGGACTCTTATAGATATGGGAAAGTAAACAATAAGTTATTCGGAGTTACCTAATTCGTTTTTGGGATATGGCTTGGAAACAGCGGCGTTTATCCTGAACTTGATTCCTTTGGAAACTTGTACAGATATTCGGCTGTTTATAAGATACCCTAAGAAAATGAATTGAGATATGTAATATAGTCCAAAGGACCAGATGTTCGTTGATTGAATCAACGATTCGGTTCTTAGACATGGACTATATGTATATGCAATATCGCAAGCCCAAGAGTAGAGTAATACTTAAATGTGCTTAGAGGGACTGATTAAGACTTAGAACCAGCCTAACTGAGTAGTTCACTACTATAGTCTTTAGTCACTAAAAATACACCGGAGCGTTGTCGTAGTGGGAGGGTTGTTAGACAACCCAACAGGTTCATGTTTATAGGTGAGTCCTCGGACTTGTTACCTGGAGAACATGAAGCCGAACCCTGGATCTATGACGAGACGCTGAAAGATCAAGATGCTCAGTCTTGGCAAAAGTCGATCAGGATTCTTTTGTCTTCACATGGAAGATGGAAGTCAAGACAGATTTTCTAAATCGAAGTCTTGACGGGGCCATCTGTGTGGGACAGCCAGAGAGATTCATCGAAAAGAGCCAAGAGCATTCGGTAAGCAAGCTTAATCAATCTTAGGATTGAAGGAAGCTTCAAGATCTTGGACACATGCGGACCTATGAGAAAATCCATTTCATGGATTCATTTAAAGCATGTTTAGGTCCTGTGTATAATAAAGAAGTGACAGAAAAGATGTGGTGTTTTCTCATTCTTTATTTAGACGACATCCTTCTAAATTGGCAACAATATGAAAGATGTTATCGGACATGAAGGGATGGTTGTCCGAGTAATTCAATATAAGAGACTCAGGAGAAGTCGGGAATGTTCTTGGGATCAAAGTATTAAATGATCGCCAGAAAAGAACATAGAACTTATCTCGAGTCTCATATATAAAATACAATTCTTACTCGTTGCACCATACAGAATCCCAAGAAAGGTCTTCACCTTTTAGATGTGGAATTCATCTATCTAAGGTTTTGTGTCTGACACAATAAAGGAGATAGATGAAGAGTAAGCAGTTCCCTGCACCTTAATGGTGGGAAGCTTAATATATGTAATGCGATGCACGAGACTGATATCTACTATGCCGTGGGCATGGTGGTGAGATATCATAGTAATCCTGGAAAGGATCACTTGACTGATGTAAAGAACATGTTTAGGCTCCTGCAGAGGACCAGGAATTATGTTCTGAGTTACAAAGCAGTCAAGTGGTTTCCTTTGGATATTTCCAATCAAACAGGGACAGTTGAAAGTCGAAGTTAGGCTATGTGTTCTCACTGTGAAGTGGAGCAGTCACATGGAAGAATGTAAAGCAGCGATGCATTACGGATTCTACCATGGAAACTGAAAGGATAACGGCCTCTGAGGCAGTTAAAAGGTCAGTGTGGCTCCAGAACTTCCTGAGGGACTTAGATGTGGTTTCTAGTTTACCCAAAGCTATTTTGAATAGCGGTGTATTGGCAAAACTTGAAATGCCACGAGTCCACAGTGGGAGATAACACGTAGAGCGCAAGTACCACCTGATTCGAGAGATCGTCTAGTAAGACGATGCAGTTGTCACCTAGATAGCATCAAGAGGATTGCCTGGTAAACCTGTTCACAGAGGCACTTCCAGCGAAAGCGTTGGGTAGGCGTGATGAGGTTATGGGAATCTGATGTTTGGGAGAGGGCGACTAGACTTTTAGTATAAGTGGGAGATTGATGGAGTTGTATTCTAAATGTCTAGTTTAGTGCAAATGCGGAACTCCTTATCTATACCTTAATTCAAGATATAACTCAAGCATGATTGCATTTAATGCAATAGTCCTTGATGTATACGTTGTAGACAGTATGGCGTGAGGAGACACGCGGAAGATCATACTATCGGTTACTCGTATACTATCGAACAGTAGCTCACGACTTAGATGGACAGGGACAATCCATCGGTACGTCGTAGTGTGACTGGTAGATAGTCGGTCTTGACTATCATGTTACACTCGTACACTTGGTGTATTGAGCAGGACCACGGGAGGGCGTTCGATTTATACTAATCAATATAATCGAACTAGACCTCAGATATTACGGATATGTGAGTTCTTAATCCCTATATAATTATAGGTGCGTGTGTCCAATGCTCGGTTCTTTGATGTGCCAATGAGTGAGATTAATTGATTAGTCAATATTCTCGGTAGATTGGGAATCGGTATTGTACACACGGCATGCTATAGATTATAGACAGGAAACCGTGTCCCATTTATTGGGTTGATGATGTCCCCGAGATGAGCTCATAAAGTTTATCATGTAAACCCTGCAGGTGGATTCGTTCCACATGATAATAAGGATGAGTGGTACTAGTCTCGGATAATAAGAAATGAATTAATTTAATTATTAGTAATTAATTAATTCATGGACATGCGATATCTTAAACACGGGGAAAATCATATATGTAATACGGCGGGAAAATTATTGACGGAATAATTTGAATTAATTAATTGGGAAATCATTTATAATTTTATAGTGGAATTAATTATAAATAAAATTGTGGAATTTAATTAAGGTTTTCTTTTTGGGACACCAAGTTAATTAAATTGCAATTTAAGCCTAATTAATTAATTGCCTATGGGTCCCTAGTGTGGCCTATATAAAACCCTCGTCTCTCTTCTCTAAACCTACAGAACGCCGCTATAATTAATTCTGTGGAGAAATTATTTTGTTAGCGCAATTATTCTCTTCTCCTCTTAATTAATTTAGATTAGTGCAGTGTTTTTCTTTTCTGTAGAAATTAATTTGCTAGCGCAAATATATTTCTGGGATACAGAATAGTTTTTCTTTTCTGTAGAAATTAATTTGCTAGCGCAAATATATTTCTGGATACATAATAGTTTTTCTTTTCTGTAGAAATTAATTTGCTAGCGCAAATATATTTCTGGATACAGAATAGTTTTTCTTTTCTGTAGAAATTAATTTGCTAGCGCAAATATATTTCTGGATACAGAATAGTTTTTCTTTTCTGTAGAAATTAATTTGCTAGCGCAAATATATTTCTGGAGACAGAATAATAAAAACGTGAGAAAGAGGGTTTGAGAGAGAAGAAGAAGAGAAACTCCAAGCGGATCGATGCCCACACATCGGCTGGAGCAAGAGGGCTAGGATACACGCTAGAAGACTCGAGGTATCTGTCAATTCGGCTTCTCCGAATCACGCGACAATGGTATGAGATCGATCCCTAATTCCGCAATTATCGATCTCTAAATTCGTTAAATATACATCGAACGAACGATCGAGTTCCGGGAGTCGTGGTACGTGTTCCTCGACTACAGGGGGTTCAAGGACCTTCGGATCGGTAGTCGGAAGAGGAAAAACGGACCGGAAACGAGCCCGGAACAGCATAACGCGCTGCTGTTCGCGGAGAAACGGCGACCGCCGTTTCCAAACGGCGACCGCCGTTTTGGTCTTTTTCTGGCAGCCCGCTCGGTTCGCGCGGTTGTCCTTCGGGGCAATGGCTGGGCGTGAATCGGGGCACGGGCTGGAAAAGCGAACGAAGTAGCGACACCGGATGTCGACTGGGATCGTTCGGATGTTCGAGTGATCGAACGAACGCATCCCGGGTAGTCGATTTCCAACAACTCGTATATTATCGAACAGAAGCTCACGACTTAGATGGACAGGGACAATCCATCGGTACGTCGTAGTGTGACTGGGTAATAGTTGGTCTTGACTATTATGTTACACTTGTACACTTGGTGTATTGAGCAGGACCACGGGAGGGCGTTCGATTTATACTAATCGACGTAATCGAACTAGACCTCAGATATTACGGATAAACGAATTCCTAATCCCTATATAATTATAGGTGCGTTTGTCCAATTCTCGGTTCTTTAACTTGCCAATGAGTGATACTATTTGATTAGTCGAGATACTCGGTAAATTGGGAATCGGAATTGTACACACGGCATGCTATAGATTATAGACAGGAAACCGTGTCCCGTTTATCGGGATGATGATGTCCCCGAGATGAGCTCATAAAGTTTATCATGTAAACCCTGCAGGTGGATTTGTTCCACATGATAATAAGGTTGAGTGGTACTAGTCTCGGATAATAAGAGACGAATTAATTTAATTATTAGTAATAAAATTAATTCGTGGACATACGATATCTTAAACACGGGGAAGGTCGTTTATGTAATTTCGGCGGAAATATTATTGTTGATATAATATTAAATTAATTTCGGGAATTCAATTATTATTTTATAGTGGAATTAATAATAATTAAATTTGAAATCGATTAATTAAGGAATTGCTTTTAAGTATTCCAAGTTAATTAATATTTCATTTTAGCCCCTAATTAATTTACCTAAGAGGTCCCTAGCGTAACTCTATAACCCCCCCCCCCCTTGCCCTCTCTTAAACCTACAGTCCGCAGCCTTTTTATTTTTCTGAGAAAAAGAATTGTTAACGCAATTATATTTTTTTCTCTCTAAAATAGAATAGTTAGCGCTGATATTTTTCTCTAATTGAGAAAAAGAATATCACGCTGGTAGATCAAGAGAGAGCAGAAAAGGGAGACCCAACGGATCGTTGCCCACACAGCGGTTGAAGTCGGGAAGAGGCATACGCTAGCAATCGCTAAGGTCTCAACAATTCGACCGCTAAGGTATGAGATCGGATCTTTAATTCCGCACTTATTCGATCTCACTTTTATCTCGTTGATCATACTTTGAACGTAAGATCGGGTTCCGGAAATCGTGGATCGTATTCCTCGATTACTGGGGGTTCTAGGACCTCCGGATCGGTAGTCGGAAGAGGAAAAACGACCCGGAAACGAGCCCGGAACAGCAACGTCGCGTTGCTGTTCGCGGACGAACAGCGCCCGCTGGTGGGCAAACAGCGACCGCTGTTTGCAGCTCCACCAGCGACCGCTGGTCTGCAATCAGCGGGCGCTGATTGGGTGCAGACCAGCCCCGTTTCGCGCGGTTGTCCTCCGGGGCGATGGCTGGGTGTGATTCGGGATAAGGGCTGTTCAAGCGAACGAAGTAGCGACTTCGGATGTCGACTGGGATGGTTCGGATGTTCGAGCGATCGAACGAACGCATCCCGGGTAGTCGATTTCCAACAATTGGTATCAGAGCCGGTTTATACGTTCTTTGTATTGTTTGCGAGTTTGTTTTGCAGGATCACCCGATTATTATGGTCATGTTTTATTGTACTGTATGTTGTGGTGTGTTAAACTCTCGGGATTTTCGAGATCTTTGTTTTATACATCGTTGCTTGTTTGTAATAGTTTAAAACGACGGGTTGAGTCGTTTAGGGTTTTTCGTTTTTTTCGTTTATCCGGGTGTATAGGATCGATCATTCCTGTATAGGATCGATGCCGGAAGTAGTTAGTTTACATATGTAATGTTACTGCTGCTTGGTGGATCGAGAAGAGATCGAAGGACGGACGAACGAGGGTCGAGAAGTCGAACCCGCGGCTACTGTGCAAAAACGGCGCCCGCTGGAGGGCAAACGGCGGTCGCCGTTTGCAGCTCCTCCAGCGACCGCTGTTCCTCATACAGCGGGCGCTGTTTGAGGTTTGGCAGCAGCGACGCGGGGGTTCGACGGACATCACGGATCGCTTGTCGAGGGCCCGGGATGATACTCTAGTGGGAGGGGTTCGTCTCTTGGTCCTTAGACGAGTCGGTGATTGATGAGCCATTTTATTTGCTCATCTTGAGCCTTTTTTTGAGTCAGTTTGAGTCAGTTTATGTGTCTGGGAGGGCACAGTAGGGTGTTTGGTCAGAGTGTGCAGGCAAACAGGTAACAGGTGGCGCACTGGGCAAAAGAGGCAAGGAAAACCCCTTCTTTGGGCAAACAGCGTTCTGGAGCGTGTAGTGACTGAGCAGTTTGGCCTTATCAGGCAAACCAGGCCGTTTTGGGCAAGTCATGAAGCAGAAGACCCAGACCTAATACCAAGTACCGTGCCTGGTCCGTTCACCTGTGGAGGAGAAGAATACCTGTAGAGAGTTTGGGAAGCGGATTGCCATCGGGCAAAGTCAAAGGCGGCTGGAGCTAAAGATGGAAAGTACTTAGCGGCGCCTGGAAAAGGAAGCCCATGCAGCGGCCCATGCAACTGCAATCCCGCAACCCTAATTCGAGCCTATTTAAGGAAGAGAAGCTGGAGAAGACGAGACACAAGAATTCCGACCCCGTTCACGAAGCAGCCGTCGGCGATTGAAGCTTGGAGATTTCCGGCCAAGTTGTTTTGTTTAGAAGTTGATCGAGCCTTCGGGCATTAAAACAATTTATTGCTTTATGTTTTTATTACTTTGTTTTTGCTAATCCAGTTGAACGATTTCAGATTTTAGTTAATATGAATTTCAGTTTCGTTTTCCAATTTATTTCTTGTTCTATTTCTTTACGTATGAGTAGCTAAACTTGCAGGGCGTCTGGGCAAAGGCTGATCGAAGGGGACTCTGGGCTAAGATAGAACCGTGAGGTTGTTAGGGCTTTTAGTTAACTGCCTGGAGGTTTGTTCCCGATACATAGTTGAGGTTTAACTACATTCTTGCAGGTTTGGGCAGACTAATTTGGTCGTTAGGAAACCCTTACACTTTGAGATACCAGCGATTGATCAACCGAGTATTCCGCGTTAGATGTACTACGGGCATAGCGCTAGAACGTGTTGGAGTAGCGGTCGTATGATTCGGATTTCCGGACATGCTATTGGCCGAATTGGGTTCGTCAAGAGAGTAATGCGAGTTTGGGCAAACTAGATCCATGCGACCACATAGGTATCGAATTGTCTAGGCTCAGGGGATTAGGCATAAGTATACCTTGCCTTTCTTTACACCGTAAGGACGGATTGGGGTGGGGTGACTGTAGGCGTGACTTAATAGGACTGCTTTCACTTTGTTAGACATCCTATAACCGATTGACAAACCATCAGTTAAAACCACTAGTGCCAGGGATCGGTAGTTTGCCCAGAGAACCCAGAGAGAAGCTAAAGCCCAGAAGCCTACTTTTATTTATTTGATTTCAGTTTGATTAATTACTTTTCTGTTTTCTGTTTGGTCAAAGTGTTTAGTTTATTATTTCTGCATGTTAGTTTGGGTTAATTAGATTTTATATTTCTGTTAGTTGGTAGTTTGATTAAACGCTGTGACTCAGCAACCAAACTTAAAACCTTTTTACTGTGATACTATTTGGGCAAAGCCGAGATTAACTAAATTGCAATTGCTTCCTCGTGGGATCGACCCTATACTTATCACTTGCTATCTTGTGTTGAGTTTAGGAACTTTATAAATTTATTTTGGCCGCGTTAGCTTCCACGACAAAGTTTTCGCGTCGTCAAAATTGGCGCCGTTGCCGGGGACGCAACATTCCAGCTTTTTAGTTTCTCTGTGCTGAATTTTCTCTTTACTTCTTTGACTAGGTACTGTAAACGCGGTGGAAGGCGATACGGGATTACTCTTTGACCCAGAGATCGAGAAAACCGCCAAAAGGCTAAGAAAAGAAGCAAAGAACAAGGCGTTAGCACGTGCAACCCAAGGAGAGAATTCTGCCAAGGCACCAAGGGCAGAAAAGGCAAAGAGCAAGAAGACCATACCAGTTGACACTCCTAGTCAACCAATACCAGAAGAGATAGAAGAGATGGGAGCAGAAGCACCACGGACTTTGAGGGACATGATGTTCCCGTCAGAGATGAACTTGAGGCCACTGGGGATCACTTTGCCCACCATTCCTACCCCCTGGGAGATGAAACACAACTTCATACAAATCCTGCCAAAGTTCAGTGATATGCCCGGAGAAGACCCACAGAGGCATTTACAGGACTTTGAGCTAGCATGCGGGACGATTCAGGCAACCGGGGTACTAGCGCAATATATACGACTCCTGGCCTTTCCCTTCTCTTTGACTGATGGGGCCAGAGAGTGGCTGTACACCATTCCGCAGGGCGAAGTGACTACTTGGGCGCAACTACAGAAGCGGTTTCTGGAAAAATATTTCCCAGCAGCACGAATTCAACAAATGCGCAAGAAAATCAATAGCATAAGGATGGGAACTAACGAGAATTTTCAAGACTATTGGGCAAGGTTCAAACAACTGCTAACTAAATGCCCCCAGCACCAGATCCCGGACCACGACCTCATCCAATACTTTGTGTCCGGATTGAGACATCATGAGAAGACTCTACTCCTAGCTGCCAGTGGAGGATCTCTACTCAACAAAAGTGCTGCCGAGGCATTCAAACTGTTCAAAGAGATGGCAGAGGAATTAGGCGAAGACACCGATATGCCCAAACAAAGCCTGCTGGTACAATCCCCCTCTGACTAAAAAATCGACAAGCTGTGCAGTGCTATGGAAAAATTCATGACCAGCATGGCGGGAGGACCAAAGAAGGCAGTCAAAGCGTGCCAGATTTGCCAAGAAATAGAGCACGCCACTGATGAATGTCCATCTTTATTCGATGAGGAGCTCAAAGCGATGGGACAATCTAATGGAAACGGACAAGGAAGAGGGAGGCCGCAATTTGACCCATACTCAAATACCTACAACCCAGGATGGAGGCACCATGAGAACTTCAGGTATGGGAATAATAACAACCAAGGAGAAGGATATCAAGGCAACCAGAACCAGAACCGTTACAACCATCAGCAACAAGGGAACTCCCAGCAGAATCAGGGCAAAGGGGCATCACTATCGGACATGATGGAGACTTTGGTCAGAGAGAACGTGAAGTTCCAGCAAGAAAATATGAAAGCCATGCAAGAGAACGAAAAATTCAAGCAGGAAACTAGAGGGCAACTGAATAACTTGGGATCTCAAATGGCCCACTTGAACCAGGTCGTGGCAAAGCTGGAACAGAGAAACGGAAACTTACCACCACAAGTCGAAGTGAAGAGTGCCCACTGCAATGCCATCCAGCTAAAGAGTGGGAGAATCTTGCCAGAAGTCAAAGCGCCAACCCAGGGCAAACACCCTCAAGAAACAGAACCCACAGAGATGGAGGACATAACTGTTGAAGATGAAAGAGAGAAGGAAGAAGAAGTAGTCAGGGCAAAGAGAGATAAATCACCACCACCGAAGATTCGAGTCCCTTTTCCAGGAAGGCTAAGCAAGAATAAAAAAAGGGAAGAGACTTACGAGATGTTCCAGATGTTCAAAAAGGTGGAGATCAATATGCCACTACTGACTATACTGAACACTATGCCCCGGTGTGCCAAGTTTCTCAAGGAGCTATGCACGAAGAAAGTAAAATATCAAGACGATGCAAAATTCGAGGTGGGTGAAAATGTCTCAGCAGTACTTCAAAGGAACGTACCTACCAAGTGTGGAGACCCAGGCATGTTTTATATACCATGCATCATAGGAAGGATGAGAATCGAGAAAGCAATGTTGGACTTAGGGGCATCAATCAATGTGATGCCCAAGACTATGTACGAGGACCTGGGCATAGGGGTTCTCAAACCCACAAGAGTGGTAATCCAGCTAGCTGACAGATCCAATGTCTACCCTGAGGGCATACTGGAGGACGTATTGGTCAAAGTGGAAGACTTGATCTTCCCAGCAGACTTCTACGTACTAGACATGGGGAGATCGAGCAAAGAGCCAATTATGATTCTGGGCAGACCGTTCCTTAAGACCGCAAGGACGCACATAGACTGCGAGACAGGCAAACTGACATGTAAGTTTGAGGGAGAAACAGTCACCTTTGACCTTTACAAATCTATGAAGCACCCAACCGATACTGAGGAAGTTCACATGATCGATCAGATCGAAAAGGCAGTAGAAGGCGAAGTGTTGCAAAGCGGTAAGTATGACGACATTGAAGTAGTGATTCAAGAAGGAATGCTACACGATGAATTAGAAGATGAACCGGAGGGAATACAGGAGGCAATTAAGCAATTGGGGGCACTAGAAAATTACAAAGGAGATCCGGGCAAACTGCCAATACTAGAAGAGACTATCATGAAGCCATCCTTAGAGAGAGCCCCACTACTAGAATTGAAGAACTTGCCAAAGCATCTGAAGTACATATACTTAGGAGAACACGATACTTTGCCCGTAATCATCAATTCAGCTCTCTCAGAAGAGGAGGAAGTGAAACTCAAAGAAGTACTGGGGCGATACAAACTGGCTATAGGATGGACTTTGGCTGATATAAGAGGAATAAGCCCAACAATTTGCCAGCACCATATACTCCTCGAAGATGAATCTACACCAGTTCGGGATCCCCAAAGGAAACTCAATCCTGCCATGAAGGAGGTAGTACTCAAAGAGATAAAGAAACTCCTCAGTGTAGGGATAATTTACCCTGTCTCAGACAGCAAGTGGGTTAGCCCTGTGCACGTCGTGCCAAAGAAGTCAGGGATCCAGGTCATAGAAAATGAGAAGAAAGAACAGATCGCTACCAGGCTACAAACGGGATGGAGAGTATGTATCGACTACCATAAACTAAACAAGGTAACCCGAAAAGATCATTTCCCTTTGCCCTTCATCGATGAGATGTTGGAACGATTGGCCGGGAAAAAGCACTTCTGTTTCCTGGATGGGTATTCTGTTGGAGTAGTATAATTAATGTCTAGATTTGAGTATTCTGAACTCCTTGTACACTTTCATTTACCTATTAAATACGAACATTCATTTGCTTTTAATTATTGTTAATTAAATACATGCAAATTATAGTCCTGGATTAGATACGTTGTAGTTAGTATGGTGTGCGACGTCACACAGAAGATCATACTATCGGTTACTCGTATTTAATCGAACAGATGCTCACGACCTATATGGACACGGACCAATCCATCGGTATAGTCGTTGTGTGAGAGAAAAAATAATTTGTCTTGATTATTTTATCACACTTGTACACTTGGTGTATTGAGCGGATCGATTGAGACTCATCAATTAGGTTTGCTCGGTGATAATTGATTTGAGACTCAGTGTATTTTATTCTTAATCCCCGATACAATTGCGGGTGTGTATATTTAGTATAAGTGACTTTGATTTACCAAAGGAATTGACCGGTTTAATTATTGGGTCAATTACCGGTTAAGTTGGGTCACTATATTTTATATATGGCATGCCGTGAATTCTTGACGGGACAGTGTATCCCAGAAGGGTTGATAATATCCCCGAGATGAGCTCATAAGGATTTATTATGTAAACCTCGCGAGTGGATTTAATTCCGCATAATAAATAAGGTTGAGTGGTACTAGTCTCGGATAAAAGAGATGAATAAATTTATTAAGCAATAAATAAATTTTATTCATGGATATTTATATCTTAAATACACGGAATAAATAATACTACCGGAGAAATATTATTCGATATAATATGGGTAAATATTGGGAGTGCAATTTTATTTATATAGTGGAAAATAAATAAAATTAATATTGATAAGGATTAATGGACTTGGGCAGTGGGCTCAATTTAATCTTCAATATTGGAAGCCCAATATTCCACCTCCTTTAGATCCCCTACGTAGCCTATAAAAGCACTACATGGCCTTCATAATAGAAAAGACAAGATAATCATACTTGATTAGTCTAGAGAGTTGAAGGAGATCCATAGGAGTTCGATAGATCGTCGCCCACCCGACGTTCGAACGGAGTGCAAGGAATACGTGGGAAGATTCAAAGGTCATCTTGATTTCGTTTCTCCGAAAACCGAATCGAAAGGTAAAAATCTAAACGCCCTTGATTTATTCGGTTTTGGCTTATCGAGAATACCGTAGAACAAGATCCGAAGATCGAACCCGGACTAGAGGACGATCGCGTGGTGGTGGCGAAGCCACCGGACCACGGGCGATCGCCCCTAGGGTTCGACGGGGCAAAGGGGGGCCGAACCCTCGGCTGGGCCGAGGGTGTGCGATCGACCGCAAGGGGTCGATCGCTGGGCACGGGCTGGTGCCGTGCCCAACCCCGCCGTGAAGGCGGGGGCCTCCAGGCGGCGGCGAGTCGCCGGACTCACCGCGGGGGCTGCCGGAGCAGCCCCACCCCAACCGATCGCCGGCGTGCGATCGGTGATCGCATCGAACCCCGCGGACGGGGGTTCGGGCTGGGCGCGCACGCGACTTCGGTCGTGTTGTGCGTTCGGCTCGTGCTCCGGCTCGTACGTGGTGCTCGGGTGATCTCCGGCGGATGGTTTTGATCGGGTTATTGGTTTCCGCAAATTTTAGTAGCCCGGGATATCGAATTCCAACAATTGGTATCAGAGCGTGGTTTACGTTCGCGGTATTTTCGATAAAATTGTTCTACCTTGCAGGGTTCCGACTATTATGGCTTAATTTATTATTCGTTTAATTTATTTTGTCATGAATGTTGGATTGATTAAACTCTCGGACATGTCGAGATTCGTTTTTGGTGGTGAATGCTTGTAATAGTAAAAATTCGGGGGTTGACCGAATTTAGGATTTATTATTACGTTCTACGTTATTCCGGAAATTGTATAGGGTCGATTTCATGTATAGAATCGATACCGGATAGTGTAAAATTTGTTTTGTAATTTATTTTGCGTTGGATCGATGCCGAAACGACCGCCGGAGAAGACGCGTGACGAAGGAGACGACGTGAGGGCTAGGGCTCGGATCGACCACCATGGTCGATCCATGGAGGATCAAACCATCAAAGGAGAGGCGCCGAATTCGCGCCTCCCGGCGGCGAAACCACCGACGGTGGTGGTGCGCCGGCTAGGTGGCGGCGGCGGCGGTCCTCGGCCGGCGATGGCGGTCCGGTGGGGGCGCGGGGGTCCTCGTGATCTTCGTGCTCTCCCGGTAAATTCACTTTCCTAATTGATTCGGGTTTTTCCTATTTGAGTGTTCCTATTTTTGGGAACTCTCATGGATTAGGAAAAGAATCAATTTGGAATTGATTAGGATTCCTAAATTGATTATTTCTATTTTATGGAAATATTCATGGATTAGGAATCTAATTAATTTGGAAAGTAGAAGAGTCCTAAATTATTTTATTTCCTTATTTCATTATGGAAATCATCTAGAATATTCCAAGTGGGTCTTGGATAGATTATTCTAGAGATTTAATGAAGTAGAAAGGGAAGATAAAATAAATAAAAATATTAATAATATTTAATTTTATTTTTGATTTATTCGATTGACTTAATTATTTTAATTAAGTATCTTTTGAATTTATTAAAAATAAATATATTTAAATATCGGAATTAATATTCCCGTCACATGGAGCATTCAAAGATGAAGACTGAAGACTAGAAGATGCATACGGGGAAATATACTTTCCTATTTTAATTCGGTTTTTCCTATTTTGATTATTTCTTTATGGAATATTCAAGAAATAGAAAAAGAATTAATTTAGTACTAAATTTATTTTTCCTATTTGATTATTCCTACTAATGGGAATATTCATGGATTAGGAATAAAATAAATTTGTAAAGTATAATAGTCCTAAATTATTTTATTTCTTTATTTCATTATGGATATCATCTAGAATATTCCAAGAGTATCTTGGATAGATTATTCTAGAGATTTAATGGAGTGGAAAAAGAAAATAAAATAAATAAAAAATATTAATAATATTTAATTTTATTTTTGATATATTCAATTGACTTAATTTTCGAATTAAGTAACTCTTGGATTAATTGAAAATAAATAGATTTAAATATTGGAGATTAATATTCTCGTCACATGGAGCATTCAAGAACGAAGACTAAAGACTAGAAGATGCGTACGGAGATGGAGTAAAGCCATAATAGTCGGAAAATAATATTCTAGTAATTATTTTGACTATGTGATAATACTATGTGCTTTATTACATGTATGCATGCTATATGTGTTTACTTTTATGCACTAGATAGCGTATCCCTTTATTGTAAAAAGCTAAGTGGGAGAGGGTATGAAAACATACCCATGGTCTCCATTGCTGCTCTCTTGGTGACTTTTATAAACTTTTGAAGTTTATATAGATAAGTTATTGGAGGAGAGTTCTTGTAATTCCTCTTACGAGAAACATTGATTAAGTTTATCAAACAATGCCTAATTTGTCTTTCCAAAGCTGATTTCAAGTCGACTCATTCTCACCCCGGGGAGTGGAATGGAGCCAAAGCCACTTGGTCATGTCGAGGACACAAATTAGAGGCAGTCGTACCATTCTTTGATAGATGGATCGATTGTCTGCTCGGCTCCCTCATTTATGAGAGATAGGGTTGTTCGCATGGTGAATCACTGGTTAGAAACTTCGAGTTTCACTTATGATTCTCCGCGTCTTGATTTACAAAATCAAATGGGTCAAGTAATTGGATTTCAATTGTATAAGTCTTTTGGTATGGTAAACGTCCACACTATCGTGGCTTGCTGTATCGAATGGGACTTTAGATCGATTGATGTAGACAGTTATAGAAGGGAGTGAAGGATCCGTGTGTCAACGTAAACGTCCACACTATCGTGGCTTGCGGTGATATGCGAGTCTCAAACAAACTTCTTAGTACTGAGTAATGGTTAACACTTAGGTACGCTTCATAGTATTCCTCCCATCGAGGTAACGCTATTGATGATGTACGACCGAAGGAAATCTAATTGCTAAATCATTTGGGTGGGTAAACGTCCACACTATCGTGGCTTGCCTTACCTGATGGGATTTTAGATGTGATTAGTGATTTAATGATATTATTTAAGGGAGATAATATCGGATATTAAATTGTTTGTTTGTTTTATGTGCTTATAGGTTAGGAATGACTGTGACCCCACTTTGTGATATACTTAAAGATGAAAACTCACTGGTTCCATATAGTACTGATTGGAAAAGAAATCTAGACATTGTTCAGACTGTTAAGCTTTCTGAATCCACTGTTGTTCCAACTACGTTGAGACATGGTGTGGAAACTAGGCAAGAAGTGTTTAACATACCCACGGAATCGTTCCTCAATGAGTCCCTTGAAAACGGCTCGGCGAAGGCGATTTTTGTGCGTAAGTTAAGAGAAACACGAGCTCTTGTGGCTAGGCTAAAAGAAAAGCGTGCAAAGAGACCCAGTGGTTTAAAACCACGGATTGGGAAAGGCAAGCCGTTAGGCAGATGCTTTCGATGCAAACAGTTTGGGCACTGGAGGTCTGATTATCCTCTCATCAAAGGTACGAAATTTTCCTTAGTCACTGAAACATTATCAGTGGTGTTATCTACCAGCACCTGGTGTGTAGATACGGGGGCCACTGATCATGTCTGCAATTCATTGCAGGGGTTCCAGGAAACCCGGAGACTTAGAGAGGGAGAGATCGTGGTCTACATGGGCAATGCCGCGAGGGTGGCGGCTGTTGCAGTGGGAGACGTTCACTTACGTTTCAGTAGTGATAGGATTTTAGTTTTACATAATTGTCTTTATGTACCCAACTTTAGAAAGAATTTAATTTCGGTTTCTAAACTTATTATGAATGGATATTCTGTCTCTTTTGACCACTCGGTGATCATAAGAAGAAACAGTGAGATTATCTGTTCTGGTACATTGGTGGACGATTTGTATGTGCTAAATCCTGAGTCTAACACGATGCAACTAACCGAGAGTAATAACACATCTACGAACACCAATAAGAGAAAGGAACCTTCTAGGATGAATCAATTATACTTGTGGCACTTAAGGCTAGGTCATATTAACTCAAATAGAATTCAAAGGTTGAAAGCTGATGGTCTCATCAGTGGTGTTGAAGGAGAGGACCTTCCAACTTGCGAATCCTGTTTAGAGGGAAAAATGACCAAGCGTTCTTTTTCTGGTAAAGGACGAAGGGCTGAACAAGTATTGGATTTGATTCACTCTGATGTATGCGGACCTATGTCTACCCAGGCAAAGGAAGGGTACGAGTATTTCATCACTTTCACTGATGATTACTCAAGGTATGGATTTGTATACCTGATGCGCCGCAAGAGCGAATCCTTTGACAAGTTCAAGGAGTTCAAGGCTCTTGTGGAGAACCTTCAAGGTAAATCCATTAAATGCCTGCGATCTGATCGCGGAGGCGAGTACCTGTCTGGAGAATTCAAGGCATACTTGGCAGAGAATGGGATTGATTCCCAAATGACATCACCATATACTCCCCAGCAAAATGGTGTGTCAAAAAGAAGGAATAGGACTCTTATGGAAATGGTGCGATAAATGATGAGTTACTCGGACTTACCTATCATGTTCTGGGGATATGCCTTAGAAACAGCGGCGCACATTCTGAACTTGGTTCCATCTAAAACGGTTCCTTCAACACCCATGGAACAATGGAGCGGGCGCAAGCCTAGCTTGAGACACGTTCGGATCTGGGGGTGCCCTGCACATGTGTTGAAGGTAGGTGCCGATAAATTAGAACCTCGTACTGAAGTGCGGTTGTTTATAGGATATCCTAGAGGAACTAAAGGTGGCATGTTCTATAGTCCTAAGGACCAGAAGATCGTTATAAGTACTAACACTCGGTTCTTAGAGGAAGACTATGTCATGGACCACAAGCCCAAGAGTGACATAATGCTTGATGAATTGAGAGGTAACACTGAAGACCTAGACACAGCCGAACCGAGTATAGATACACCACTAGAATCTGCACCTGACACTGTCACTGTTAATACACCAGAACGCCGTCGTAGTGGGAGGGTTGTTAAGCAACCAGACCGATGGATTGGACTGGGTGAGTCTTCGGACTCTGGACCTGGAGTTCATGAAATCGATCCCTGGACCTATGATGAGGCGGTACAAGATATAGATGCGCCTTCTTGGAAGAAAGCGATGAAATCCGAAATTGAATCTATGGATTCTAATAAAGTCTGGGATCTTGTAGAACCACCAAGCGGCGTAAAGCCAATTGGGTGTAAATGGGTCTACAAGAGAAAGAGAGGATTTGACGGAAAGGTTGAAACCTTTAAAGCTCGGCTTGTTGCGAAAGGATATACTCAGAAAGAGGGAATCGATTATGAGGAGACCTTCTCGCCGGTAGCCAAGATAAAGTCGATCCGGATTCTCTTATCCATAGCATCTCATATGGATTATGAGGTGTGGAAAATGGATGTCAAGACAGCTTTCCTAAATGGAAGTCTTGACGAGACGATTTATATGAAACAACCAGAAGGATTCATTGCTAAGGGGCGAGATCATCTAGTGTGCAAGCTTAATCGATCCATTTATGGATTGAAACAAGCCTCGAGATCGTGGAACCTGCGGTTTGACGAAGTAGTCCAATCTTTTGGATTTAGTCAAAGCATGGACGAATCGTGTGTGTATTGGAAACGTGATGGGAAGAAGGTGGTGTTTCTCGTGCTTTAAATAGACGACATTCTTCTCATTGGCAACAGTGTGAAAATGTTATCAGACATAAAGGGATGGTTGTCTAGACAATTCGATATGAAAGATTTGGGAGAAGTCGGGCATGTTCTAGGGATCAAGGTTATAAGGGATCGCCGGAATAGAACATTGTACCTATCCCAGCAATCTTACATAGACACGATTCTGGCTCATTTTAACATGCAAGATTCCAAGAAGGGTGAACTACCCTTCAGTAAAGGAACTTATCTTTCTAAGGAGATGTGTCCTCAGACACAAAAGGAGAAAGATGAAATGAAAGCAGTTCCCTACGCTTCGGCTGTGGGAAGCTTAATGTATGCAATGTTATGTACGAGACCTGATATCTGCTATGCAGTTGGCGTAGTAGCGAGATATCAGAGTAACCCTGGAAAGGCTCATTGGACTGCTGTAAAGAGCATTTTCAAGTATTTGCGAAATACTAGGGATTATGTTCTAAGTTACGGAGCAGACAATCTGATTCCTTTGGGTTATACGGATTCGGATTTCCAAGCTGATAAGGACCGGAGAAAGTCGACATCAGGCTATGTGTACACTTTGGGAGGTGGAGCCGTATCATGGAGGAGTGTTAAGCAAAAGTGCATTTCGGACTCTACCATGGAAGCTGAATATGTTGCAGCCTCAGAGGCAGCGAAAGAGTCAGTTTGGTTCCTTAATTTCCTCCAGGACTTAGATGTGATTCCGAGTTTGCCCAGAGCTATGACAATTTATTGTGATAATAGCGGTGCAGTGGCAAACAGTAAGGAACCACGGTCCCATAGTGCTTCGAAACACATAGAGCGCAAGTACCACCTGATTCGAGTCATCGTCAAGAGGGGCGATGCGATAGTCACCAAGATAGCTTCGGAGGACAACCTAGCGGACCCTTTCACCAAGATACTTCCTAAGGAAGTATATTTCAAGCACTTGGAGGGTTTGGGAGTCAGAAGTTTGGAGGATAAGACTAGACCTTAGTATAAGTGGGAGATTGTTGGAGTAGTATACTTAATGTCTAGATTTGAGTATTCTGAACTCCTTGTACACTTTCATTTACCTATTAAATACGAACATTCATTTGCTTTTAATTATTGTTAATTAAATACATGCAAATTATAGTCCTGGATTAGATACGTTGTAGTTAGTATGGTGTGCGACGTCACACAGAAGATCATACTATTGGTTACTCGTATTTAATCGAACAGATGCTCACGACCTAGATGGACACGGACCAATCCATCGGTATAGTCGTTGTGTGAGAGAAAAAATAATTTGTCTTAATTATTTTATCACACTTGTACACTTGGTGTATTGAGCGGATCGATTGAGACTCATCAATTAGGTTTGCTCGGCGATAATTGATTTGAGACTCAGTGTATTTTATTCTTAATCCCCGATACAATTGCGGGTGTGTATATTTAGTATAAGTGACTTTGATTTACCAAAGGAATTGACCGGTTTAATTATTGGGTCAATTACCGGTTAAGTTGGGTCACTATATTTTATATATGGCATGCCGTGAATTCTTGACGGGACAGTGTATCCCGGAAGGGTTGATAATATCCCCGAGATGAGCTCATAAGGATTTATTATGTAAACCTCGCGAGTGGATTTAATTCCGCATAATAAATAAGGTTGAGTGGTACTAGTCTCAGATAAAAGAGATGAATAAATTTATTAAGCAATAAATAAATTTTATTCATGGATATTTATATCTTAAATACACGGAATAAATAATACTACCGGAGAAATATTATTCGATATAATATGGGTAAATATTGGGAGTGCAATTTTATTTATATAGTGGAAAATAAATAAAATTAATATTGATAAGGATTAATGGACTTGGGCAGTGGGCTCAATTTAATCTTCAATATTGGAAGCCCAATATTCCACCTCCTTTAGATCCCCTACGTAGCCTATAAAAGCACTACATGGCCTTCATAATAGAAAAGACAAGATAATCATACTTGATTAGTCTAGAGAGTTGAAGGAGATCCATAGGAGTTCGATAGATCGTCGCCCACCCGACGTTCGAACGGAGTGCAAGGAATACGTGGGAAGATTCAAAGGTCATCTTGATTTCGTTTCTCCGAACAACGAATCGAAAGGTAAAAATCTAAACGCCCTTGATTTATTCGGTTTTGGCTTATCGAGAATACCGTAGAACAAGATCCGAAGATCGAACCCGGACTAGAGGACGATCGCGTGGTGGTGGCGAAGCCACCGGACCACGGGCGATCGCCCCTAGGGTTCGACGGGGCAAAGGGGGGCCGAACCCTCGGCTGGGCCGAGGGTGTGCGATCGACCGCAAGGGGTCGATCGCTGGGCACGGGCTGGTGCCGTGCCCAACCCCGCCGTGAAGGCGGGGGCCTCCAGGCGGCGGCGAGTCGCCGGACTCACCGCGGGGGCTGCCGGAGCAGCCCCACCCCAACCGATCGCTGGCGTGCGATCGGTGATCGCATCGAACCCCGCGGACGGGGGTTCGGGCTGGGCGCGCACGCGACTTTGGTCGTGTTGTGCGTTCGGCTCGTGCTCCGGCTCGTACGTGGTGCTCAGGTGATCTCCGGCGGATGGTTTTGATCGGGTTATTGGTTTCCGCAAATTTTAATAGCCCGGGATATCGAATTCCAACATATTCGGGATACATGCAGATCTGGGTAGCTGAAGAGGATCAAGACAAAACAACGTTCACATGTCCCTTTGGCACCTTTGCCTATAGGCGCATGCCCTTTGGGCTGTGCAACGCACCGGGGACTTTCCAGCGTTGTATGATGAGCATATTCTCTGACCTATTAGAGAATGGGATTGAAGTATTTATGGACGACTACACGGTCTATGGCAACACCTTTGACCTATGCCTGGCAAACTTGGAGCTGACACTGCAGAGGTGTGTAGAGAAGAGTTTGGTTTTGATTTATGAAAAGTGTCACTTCATGGTAGAAGAAGGAGTAGTCCTGGGACATGTGGTGTCAGCCAAAGGCATAGAAGTCGACAAAGCAAAGATCGAAGTTATTGCCAAACTACCATATCCAAGGAATATAAAGCAAGTAAGAGGATTTCTTGGTCACGCAGGATTCTATAGACGCTTTGTGAAGGACTTTGCCAGCATCGCCCAACCGATGACAAGACTGCTTCAGAACGATGTGGAGTGGGATTTTGATGACGATTGCCAAAGAGCCTTCAACCATCTGAAGGAGAGACTAGTGACAGCCCCCATCATCCAACCACCTGAGTGGGGGATGCCTTTTGAACTAATGTGTGACGCTAGTGGATACGCCGTAGGGGCAGTACTTGGGCAACTGAAGGGCAAAGAGAGGCATGTGATCTATTATGCCTCGAAAACACTTAATGCCGCCCAAAGTAACTACGCTACCACCGAGAAGGAACTGCTAGCCATAGTGTTCGCCTTTGAGAAATTCAGGTCATACCTATTGGGAAGCAAGACTGTAGTGTACACTGACCACGCCGCCCTCAAGTACTTAATGGCAAAGAAAGAAACCAAACCAAGACTAATCCGATGGATCCTACTGCTACAGGAGTTTGACATCGAGATTAGGGACAAGGCTGGTAACCAGAACTTAGTGGCAGATCATCTCAGCCGGATTTTACAAAAAGAAGAAGACATGCCCATAACTGAGACGTTTCCGGACGAGCACTTATACTCTATCTATGCCATGCACGAGGAACCTTGGTACGCAGACCTCGTCAACTATATAGTAGGAGGTGAGTTCAGAGACGAAGCTTCCATTTACGAAAGAAACAAGATGAAACGAGAGGCAAAGAGCTACATCTGGGATGAGCCGTACTTATGGAAAAGATGCGAAGATCAGGTACTAAGAAGGTGTGTAGCTGAATCAGAACAACAAGCTATAATGAGGCACTGCCATGAGAAGCCATGTGGAGGCCACTTTGGGCACAGGCGAACTGCCAGAAAAATTTTAGATTGCGGTTTCTTCTGGAAGACTTTGACTAAGGATTGCATTGCCTGGTGTAAGGGGTGTGACCAATGTCAAAGGGAAGGTAATATGACTAAGAGGGACGAGATGCCTTCGGTACCTATACTACCAGTGGAGATATTTGATGTATGGGGTATAGACTTCATGGGACCACTCCCAAACTCCAAGGGCAAAGAGTACATATTACTGGCAGTGGACTATGTATCTAAGTGGGTCGAAGCCAAAGCAACAACCACTAATGACTCTCGGGTAGTGGCAGAATTTCTCAAAGCAAATATTTTCAGTCGATTTGGTGTGCCCAGAGCGTTAATAAGTGATCAAGGCACTCATTTCTGTAATGCTGTGATAAAGAAGCTACTTCAGAAGTACGGGGTGACACATCGGGTTTCAACAGCATATCACCCCCAGGCAAATGGGCAAGCTGAATTATCCAATCGAATAATCAAAACTATTCTAAGGAAGACAGTTAGACCCGAGGGAAAAGACTGGTCTGACAAATTAGATGATGCACTTTGGGCATACCGCACTGCTTTCAAGACACCCTTTGGGATATCCCCATATAGGATGCTATTCGGGAAGGCATGCCATTTGCCCGTGGAAATTGAACATAAAGCACATTGGGCAGTGAACAAAGTCAATTTTGATTGGGATCTTGCAGGGAATGAGCGCAAGTTAGACCTTGTAGAACTGGAGCAGATCAGGGTTGAGGCGTATGATCATGCAGCTCACTACAAGGAACGAACCAAACGAGCACATGACAAATTGATTAAAGGCAAAAAGATCGAGGCAGGACAACTGGTGCTGCTACATCAGACTAGGAACTTATTCAGAAAGGGAAAGCTCTTCACCAAATGGGAAGGACCCTTTATTGTTCACGAGGTTTGCCCTAATGGATCAGTGGAGCTGAAAAGTAAGACAGACAAGCGCAAGGACTACATTTTCAAGGTAAATGGACAACGAGTTAAACCGTACTTTGGGCAAAAGGAGCTGGAGGGGCAAATTGCCTTCATCGATCTCTAACCAAAGTCAGCAGCAAGGTCATGCATAGGACCTAAAATAGGGCGCTGACCAGGAGGCAACCTGGTATTATTATTATTATTTTTTTTTATGCTCTATTTACTAATTAGTTTTTACTTTTCTATTTTTTTTAGGTTTAATAAAAAGATCACTTCATACCAAAATTAACGAGGCCGGAAGAAAGGGTGTATTGTATTTTTGATTTTGCAGGGACAGGGTTTGGGCAAAGGACATCAGTTTGAGCTTACCATAACTGGATAGATGGAAGGTGCGAGATTTGAGGGAATAACATCCCATCATTAGGACTCTGCAAATCCCCACTTTCCATAACTTCCCCCCACGAAACCCGATAACCACCCTCATCCACTCCCTTTCCAAAATTCAAAAATCCCTATAACCCTAACTGCCATCGTCAATGGTGAGTACCCGACCCAAAAATAAACTGAGAGGAATCCCGGACGGAACCCATATCGATCTTACCACACCACCACCACCCACCAAAGCAAAGCGCAAAAAGATGACAGAGCCAAAGAACGACGCCGCCATGGAAGAGATAGGGATGAGGCGCCCGCCGCCGCAACCACTGAGACAACCGGAGAAGCTTCCTCCGCCGTGCCGCTCGTCATAATACTACCATCATCCACCACCCCAAGTAGCCCGCCGCCGGTCGACCAGAATTTGATAGCGCAACTTAGCGCTGAGCTCGATGTGCCCCAGCTTTCCGAGCAAAAAGATTTGGAGACTCTGGCCGATGCAGCGGATTGGTCTGAACAGCCAACCGGCGACGTAATCGGAAAACCACCAAAGAAGAAATCCAGATCTGACATCAAGGGTAAGGGTGTGAAATTGTCTGATACAGGTTCAAGCGCCGAGGAGAAGAAGGAGGAGGAGAATTCAACGGCTGCCGGCGGCGATGATGAGGAAGAAGAAGAGCCAGAGATCGAAGTCACCCACAACCTCCCGAAGACACCGAACACCAGGGCTTCGACCAAGAAGCGCAAAGCTCCAACTCCGGCGACTACCAGCGCCGCCCCCCGCAAAATTGTGGTGCCAAAGACTGTGTGTTTCGACACACTTAAGCTGATGGGGGTAGAGGCCAAAGTGAGGGAGTACTTTGCGAACATTGGGTGGAGTCAGTTTTTGGAGTGGTCTGGGCAAATCAGTGATAAGGTGGTGAGGGAGTATTTTAGAACTTTAGTGATCAGAGAGGACAAAGAGGAAGGAGTTACTGGCATCCAGTTTGAGATACTGGGAAGCAGGGTCAAAGCAAGCTGCACCGAACTGGACCTCAGTTTGGGGATGGTTACCTTTGAGGAGTGGAAGTCAAAGGAGTACCAGAGGGCACTGAAGGCTTTGCCCGAGCGAACTAAGAGCGAGTTGAATGAGATCTGGAAGGTGCTGGGCAAAGGGGGGACATTCATTGCACAGACCACTAAGGGGCATCAGTTGAAGGATGATGCAATGAGGGTTTGCCATAGGATCCTGGCTGTCAATTTCTTTGGCAAACAGGACACAAGCAATGCGATCTCCCAGATTGAGTTGGGTATGCTGTGGTGCATGGAGAAGAAGATTAGGCTGCACTTTGGGTCTTTTCTCTGTGCACAGATGAAGTGGTTGATCACCCACCCCCTGCAGCGCCACTCCTTAGCCCAGTTCCCTATGGTGTATGCCGCGAAGATGGATTTACTGGAAGAGAAGAAAGTGAATTTGATGAGCGAGGAGAAGTTTGACAAGGCCTGTTTCAAGAGGATGCATGATATCAAGGAGAGCAGTGATGGAGTCATAGTGTTTGATGACAACAAGCCAGTGAAGGTAGAGAAAGTTGTGTTAGTGAAGGCAAAGGTTAAGAAGGAAGAGATGAAGGAAGACGGCGCTGTGGAGGAGCGCCTTGAGAGGATTGAGCAGAGGCTGGACGAGCTTACCAGCATGATGAGGGCATACTTTTCCCATAAGGGATTCAGGTATCCACCTGAACCTAGCACTTAACTGACCCTCCCTTGTTTTTATTTTTATTTTTATTTTGTTTTCTCTTTTTTGTGTTTCTGTTTGAGTCAAACAACTCGGGCGACGGGGTCGATCTCCCTGCTGACACACTTTGCCTACGCAAAGTGTGTGAGGGGGCAGGTGCGCCAACGTTAATTTAGAGTTGTTGTGTGGTCGAGGCAGCCCCTACTGATCTTATTACTCTCACCCACTTTGCCTACGCAAAGTGTGTGAGGGGGGAAAGGGAAAGGGCAAACCTCTGTGTCTAATCGAGTCAGCATGATTATGTGAATACTTAGGGCAGTTAGAAGCAATTTCATTATACAGCAATTCAAAATTTGTAGTTAAAGGCATGAAAATAGGGACGATGGAACTATACTAGGCAAACTGTGAGATTTGAGCCATACATTGAATGAAAATTTCTTTCTTGAGAGTACTGTTGTGAAAATTATGATGCCTGACTTTGCCTATTTGCTGTGATAAGTAGTTCTGTTGGGTGGGGGTTATTATATGATTAGGGTATTTCTTTCAGTTTGACTAAATGAACATTAATCCCTTGTTAGCCCCTTTGAGCCTGTGAAATTTTCTTTGATACCAGTCTGGCACTTTGCCAATAGGCAACCAGACAGATATGAGGGGGGTAGAGAGATTGATGTTGCAAAAAAAAAAAAAAAAAAAAAGAAAAAAAAAGAAGAAAAAAAAATAGAATAAATTTGTTGTGTGCTAAGGCCCGTAAGAAAAGGGGCAAAGTGGTAGAGAAAGGCTAAAATCCATAAAGCCCTCTGCCCAATCCGTGCCTACTCCTCAAAATCCACCCAAAGAGCCTACATTACAACCCAATAAAAGCCCCTTTGATAAGACCCCCCACTTAGTCAGAATAACTTGATCAGCAAACTGTCAAATCTGGGCAAAGTAGTTTCGCAATAGAAAATGAGTGACATTATACCCATACACTGAAAAGAGAGATACACTTGTGAGGGAGTGACCCCAAGCCCTAGTATAGACTCTTGACCAAATTTTTATGCCTCTAACTTGAATTTTGATTTGCCTGTATGTGCTTTGCCTACTTTATATTCTCTAGTCATGCTAAAGTCCTTTGAGTCTCTGTTTACTTTGTTCCCCCCCAACCTTGATTTCTTTTTTTTTACTTTGGTCTTGAGTTTGGTAAGTCATACCCTACGCTTGAGGACAAGCGTACTTCAAGTGTGTGCGGTTTGATGAGCCATTTTATTTGCTCATCTTGAGCCTTTTTTTGAGTCAGTTTGAGTCAGTTTATGTGTCTGGGAGGGCACAGTAGGGTGTTTGGTCAGAGTGTGCAGGCAAACAGGTAACAGGTGGCGCACTGGGCAAAAGAGGCAAGGAAAACCCCTTCTTTGGGCAAACAGCGTTCTGGAGCGTGTAGTGACTGAGCAGTTTGGCCTTATCAGGCAAACCAGGCCGTTTTGGGCAAGTCATGAAGCAGAAGACCGAGACCTAATACCAAGTACCGTGCCTGGTCCGTTCACCTGTGGAGGAGAAGAATACCTGTAGAGAGTTTGGGAAGCGGATTGCCATCGGGCAAAGTCAAAGGCGGCTGGAGCTAAAGATGGAAAGTACTTAGCGGCGCCTGGAAAAGGAAGCCCATGCAGCGGCCCATGCAACTGCAATCCCGCAACCCTAATTCGAGCCTATTTAAGGAAGAGAAGCTGGAGAAGACGAGACACAAGAATTCCGACCCCGTTCACGAAGCAGCCGCCGACGATTGAAGCTTGGAGATTTCCGGCCAAGTTGTTTTGTTTAGAAGTTGATCGAGCCTTCGGGCATTAAAACAATTTATTGCTTTATGTTTTTATTACTTTGTTTTTGCTAATCCAGTTGAACGATTTCAGATTTTAGTTAATATGAATTTCAGTTTCGTTTTCCAATTTATTTCTTGTTCTATTTCTTTACGTATGAGTAGCTAAACTTGCAGGGCGTCTGGGCAAAGGCTGATCGAAGGGGACTCTGGGCTAAGATAGAACCGTGAGGTTGTTAGGGCTTTTAGTTAACTGCCTGGAGGTTTGTTCCCGATACATAGTTGAGGTTTAACTACATTCTTGCAGGTTTGGGAAGACTAATTTGGTCGTTAGGAAACCCTTACACTTTGAGATACCAGCGATTGATCAACCGAGTATTCCGCGTTAGATGTACTACAGGCATAGCGCTAGAACGTGTTGGAGTAGCGGTCGTATGATTCGGATTTCCGGACATGCTATTGGCCGAATTGGGTTCGTCAAGAGAGTAATGCGAGTTTGGGCAAACTAGATCCATGCGACCACATAGGTATCGAATTGTCTAGGCTCAGGGGATTAGGCATAAGTATACCTTGCCTTTCTTTACACCGTAAGGACGGATTGGGGTGGGGTGACTGTAGGCGTGACTTAATAGGACTGCTTTCACTTTGTTAGACATCCTATAACCGATTGACAAACCATCAGTTAAAACCATTAGTGCCAGGGATCGGTAGTTTGCCCAGAGAACCCAGAGAGAAGCTAAAGCCCAGAAGCCTACTTTTATTTATTTGATTTCAGTTTGATTAATTACTTTTCTGTTTTCTGTTTGGTCAAAGTGTTTAGTTTAATATTTCTGCATGTTAGTTTGGGTTAATTAGATTTTATATTTCTGTTAGTTGGTAGTTTGATTAAACGCTGTGACTCAGCAACCAAACTTAAAACCTTTTTACTGTGACACTATTTGGGCAAAGCCGAGATTAACTAAATTGCAATTGCTTCCTCGTAGGATCGACCCTATACTTATCACTTGCTATCTTGTGTTGAGTTTAGGAACTTTATAAATTTATTTTGGCCGCGTTAGCTTCCACGACAAAGTTTTCGCGTCGTCAGTGATGGACCGAGACCGAGGCGAGCAACGAGATGAAGATCCGAGAAGACGTGCATCGAAGTTTTTAAAGGCCATAATAATCGGGCCACGTTAAATGCTTTTTGTGTGTTTACGTGCGTTTTTATTATGCTTTAAACTCTATATGCATGCTTGTTATCCCTTTCGTAAAAACTAAGTGGGAGAGGGATTGGAAACAATCCCGCGGTCTCCATTCTCTGTTTTGATGGTGATGTGTGTCGCTTACGAGTTGGCTTTAGTGTCATCCTCCCTATCGGATAAAGTTGACACACGGATATCACTGGATCAAAATTCGAATTCAATTCCATTTTTAGAATTGAACACTTAAGTTTTTCAAAGCAATGCCTAATCTGTCTTTCAAAGACTAATTTCAACTCGACTCATTCTCACCCCGGGGAGTGGAATGTAGCCAAAGCGCTTGGTTATGTCGATGACACAGATTAGAGACATTCGAGTCATTTGATGACTAGATCGATTGTCTGGTTGGCTCCCTCACTTTGTGAGAGATAGGGCTCAATTGCATGATTGATCGCTGGTTAGAAACTTCGAGTTTCACTTACGAGATATCAAGCTTTGATTAACGAAATTGTGAAATTTATTAAATGGAATTCAATTAACAAAGTTGTTTGTTTAGTAAACGTCAACACTATCGTGGCTTACTAGACGGAAACGGAACTTTGGGTTAATTGAGGCTCGACAGTTATAGGAAGTCGTAAAGGGACCGCATGTCAACGTAAACTTCCACACTAACGTGGCTTGCGGTGGGCGTGTAGTTTCCGAGCGGTTAACTTAGTACTGAGAAATGGTATACACTTAGGTACGCTTTACAGTATCCTCCCCATCGGAGTCACTGCTGTAATGATGTACGACCGAAGTAAAAGTCCAGTTATAAAATCGTTTGGACTAGTATACGTCCACATGAACGTGGCATGCTGGTCTGATGGGATTTTAGGATTGATTGGTAAATTTAATGATATTAATTAAGGGAGTTAATATCGAATTAAATTTGACAGTTTGATTTGTCTCTTTTATAGATATGGCACTCAACCCGCTGTCCATTATACTAAAAGAAAACAAACTCACTGGTCCAAACTATGTTGATTGGAAACGAAACTTGGACATTGTCCTAACTGCTGAGGAGTACAAATATGTACTCCATGAGGTTTGTCCTGATGAACCTATTGATACCTCCACTCCTGAGGAAAAGGAAGCTCATCGGAAGTGGGTCAAGGCTGATCAGATGGCGCGGTGCTACATTTTGGCTTCTATGTCAAATGTGCTGCAACATCAGCATGAGGCCATGACCACTGCCTATGATATGATGCTTAACCTCAAGGAGATGTTTGGTAGCCAGGATAGGGCAGCCAGGCAAGATGCTATGAGAAAACTCATGACGGCCACTATGTCCGAAGGAACGCCCGTGAGGGATCACGTTCTTAGGATGATAGGCTATCTGAATGAGATAGAGATTATGGGAGGAGCTATCGATGGGGAAACCCAGATCGATATAGTGCTCCATTCTCTGCCTAGGAGTTTTGAGCAGTTCCGCCTGAACTATAACATGAACAAGAGGTTATATTCGTTGGCGGAACTCCTGACTGAACTCCAGGCGGCAGAGGGAATCTTTAAGAAATCTCAGGCACTTGTGGCTGTGAAACTTCCTGGCCCTCCGGGGACTAAGAGGAAGAAGAAGCAAGGACGGAAACCCAGTGGACCCAGAAATGGTGGACCACAGAATGGAGTGAACAAGCCCAAGGGCAAGTGTTTCCGTTGCAAGCAGTCTGGACATTGGAAGTCTAATTGTCCTCTCAGACAAGGAGGTACGAACTTTTCCTTAGTCACTGAAACATGTTTAGCGGTGTTATCCACCGGTACCTGGTGTGTGGATACGGGAGCCACTGATCATGTCTGCAATTCTTTGCAGGGGTTCCAGGAAACCCGGCGGCTTAGAGAGGGAGAGATCACTATCTACATGGGCAACGCTACGAAAGTGGCGGCAGTTGCAGTGGGAGATATTTATTTGTCTTTTAATAATAAAGTTTTGGTATTGAATAATTGTCTTTATGTACCGAATTTTAGAAAGAACCTTGTTTCGGTTTCTAAATTGGTTTTGAATGAATATTCTGTTTCTTTTGATAGTTCTGTTATTATCAAAAAGAATGGTGAGTATATCTGTTCTGGTACATTGATAGGCAACTTATATATACTGAATCCTGATTATTCCACGATGCAACGAGTAGAGTCAAATAACACATCTAGTACCAATAAGAGAAAGGAGCCTTCTAGAATGAATCAAAAGTACTTATGGCATCTTAGGCTAGGTCATATTAACTTGGGCAGGATTCAAAGGTTGATAACTGATGGAATACTCAGTGGTGTGAAAGATGAGGACTTTCCAACCTGCGAATCATGCCTAGAAGGAAAAATGACCAAGCGACCCTTTAGTGATAAGGGGTATAGATCCAAGGAAGTACTGGAATTGATTCACTCTGATTTGTGCGGGCCTTTATCTGTCCAAGCGAGAGGAGGTTATGAATATTTCGTAACCTTCACTGATGATTACTCAAGGTATGGTTTTATATACCTGATACGCCGCAAGAGCGAGTGCTTTGACAAGTTCAAGGAGTACAAAGCTCTTGTGGAGAACCTTCATGGTAAAACCATAAAGACTCTACGATCTGATCGTGGAGGAGAGTACGTCTCGGGAGAGTTTAAGGCGTACTTATTAGAGAATGGGATTGACTCCCAGATGACTGCACCATACACGCCCCAGCAGAATGGTGTAGCAGAAAGAAGGAATATGACTCTTATGGAAATGGTAAGATCTATGATGAGTTATTTAGAACTACCAGTTTCGTTCTGGGGATATGCCTTGGAAACAGCGGCGTATATCCTGAACATAGTTCCTTCTAAATCAGTCCCTAAGACGCCCTCGGAATTGTGGACCGGGCGTAAGCCGAATTTGAAACACATTCGGGTCTGGGGTTGTCCAGCACATGTGCTGAAGCATGGGGCTGATAAGTTGGAATCTCGTTCAGATATTCGGTTGTTTATAGGATATCCTAGAGGAACGAAAGGTGGTCTATTTTATATTCCTAAGGACCAGAAGATCGTTGTTAGCACCAACGCTCGGTTCTTGGAAGAGGATTATATAATGGACCACAAGCCCAAGAGTGAGATAATACTTAACGAACTGAGAGGGGACGATCAAGGCTTAGATCCAACCGAACCGGGTGATACGCCACCACAGTCTGCACATGTAGTTACTGAGGTTACACCGGAGCCTCGTCGTAGTGGGAGGGTTGTTCGACAACCCGATAGGTTCATGTTTATAGGTGAGTCTTCGGACTTGCTACCTGGGGAACATGAAGCCGATCCCTGGACCTATGGCGAGGCGCTTAAATATCAAGATGCTCAGTCTTGGCAAAAGGCGATGAAATCTGAGATTGAATAAATGGATTCAAATCAGGTCTCTCTTGTAGCACCGCCCAAAGGTGTAAAAGCCATTGGTTGCAAGTGGGTGTACAAGAGAAAAAGAGGGTCTGACGGGAAGGTTGAAACCTTCAAGGCTAGGCTTGTTGCGAAAGGGTATACTCAGAAAGAAGGGATCGATTATGAGGAAACTTTTTCGCCGGTAGCTATGCTAAAGTCGATCCGGATTCTTTTGTCTATAGCATCTTATATGGATTATGAGGTGTGGCAAATGGACGTCAAGACAGCATTCTTGAATGGGAATCTTGACGAGACCATTTACATGAGACAGCCAGAAGGTTTCATCAAGAAAGGCCAAGAGCATCTAGTGTGTAAGCTAAACCGATCCATTTATGGATTGAAGCAAGCTTCTATATCTTGGAACATGCGGTTTGATGAGGTTATCCAGTCTTATGGATTCATTCAAAGCATGGACGAGTCGTGTGTATACCGGAGAAGTGACGGAAACAGTGTGGCGTTTCTCGTGCTTTATGTAGACGACATCCTTCTAATTGGCAACAATGTGAAGATGTTGTCGGACATAAAGGGATGGTTGTCCAAGCAATTCGATATGAAAGACTTAGGACAAGTTGGGCATGTTCTTGGGATCAAGGTTATAAGGGATCGCCGGAAAAGAACATTAAGCTTGTCCCAGGCTTCATATGTGGATACGATTCTGGCTCGTTTCAACATGCAGAATTCCAAGAGAGGTGCTCAACCTTTCTGCCATGGAATTCATCTATCTAAAGACATGTGTCCCAAAACACAAAAGGAGATAGATTACATGAAGAAGGTTCCTTATGCTTCGGCAGTAGGAAGTCTAATGTATGCCATGTTGTGCACGAGACCTGATATCTGCTATGCCGTGGGCATGGTAGCTAGATATCAGAGTAACCCTGGACAGGGTCACTGGACTGCTGTAAAGAACATACTTAAGTACCTGCGAAGGACTAGGAATTATGTTCTGAGTTACAAAGCGTCCGAGTTGATTCCTATTGGTTACACAGACTCAGATTTCCAATCTGATAAGGATCAGCGAAAGTCTACATCAGGCTATGTGTTCACATTGGGAGGTGGAGCAATTTCATGGAAGAGTGTTAAGCAGAAATGCATTTCGGACTCTACCATGGAAGCCGAATATGTAGCAGCCTCTGAGGCAGCTAAAGAATCGGTGTGGCTCCGGAACTTCCTTATGGACTTGGATGTGGTTCCTAAAATGCCTAGAGCTATCACAATTTATTGTGACAATAGCGGTGCAGTGGAAAATGCAAAGGAACCACGAGCCCACAATGCGAGCAAACACATAGATCGCAAGTACCACCTGATTAGAGACATCTTCAGGAGAGGCGATGCGGTTGTCACCAAGATTGCATCAGCGGATAACCTGGCAGACTCCTTTACGAAGGCACTTCCAGCGGAAGCGTTCAAGAGACACGTGAAGGGGATGGGTATCGGATGTATGGTAGAGGGCAACTAGAGATTTAGTATAAGTGGGAGATTGATGGAGTTATATTCTAAATGTCTAGTTTAGTGACAATATGGAACTCCTTATCTGTGTTTTACATTATCTAATAATCAAACTGTCGGCATTTTTGTCTATCTTATACTTGAATGCAATAGTCCTAGATATATACGTGGTAGACAGTATGGCGTGAGGAGACACGCGGAAGATCATACTGTCGGTTACTCGTATATTATCGAACAGAAGCTCACGACTTAGATGGACAGGGACAATCCATCGGTACGTCGTAGTGTGACTGGGTAATAGTTGGTCTTGACTATTATGTTACACTTGTACACTTGGTGTATTGAGCAGGACCACGGGAGGGCGTTCGATTTATACTAATCGACGTAATCGAACTAGACCTCAGATATTACGGATAAACGAATTCCTAATCCCTATATAATTATAGGTGCGTTTGTCCAATTCTCAGTTCTTTAACTTGCCAATGAGTGAGACTATTTGATTAGTCGAGATACTCGGTAAATTGGGAATCGGAATTGTACACACGACATGCTATAGATTATAGACAGGAAACCGTGTCCCGTTTATCGGGATGATGATGTCACCGAGATGAGCTCATAAAGTTTATCATGTAAACCCTGTGTTGGAGTTGTGTACTTAATGTCTAGATTTAAGTAACTGAAACTCACGATCCATTGCCATTAATCCATTTAATTAAATAAACAATTATTTGCTTTTAATTATTGTTAATTAAATACATGCAAATTATAGTCCTGGATTTTATACGTTGTAGTTAGTATGGTGTTGCATGGGCACACAGAAGATCATACTATCGGTTACTCGTATTTAATCGAACAGTTGCTCACGACCTAGATGGACACGGACCAATCCATCGGTATAGTCATTGTGTGAGAGAGAAAATAATTTATCTTAATTATTTTATCACACTTGTACACTTGGTGTATTGAGCGGATCGATTGAGACTCATCAATTATGATTGCTCGGCGATAATTGATTTGAGACTCGGAGTATTTTATTCTTAATCCCTGAAACAATTGCGGGTGTGTATATTTAATATAAGTGACTTTGATTTTCCAAAGGAATTAACCGATTTAATTATTGGGTTAATTACCGGCTAAGTTGGGTCACTATATTTTATATATGGCATGCCGTGAATTCTTGAAGGGACAGTGTATCCCGGAAGGGTTGATAATATCCCCGAGATGAGCTCATAAGGATTTATTATGTAAACCTCGCGAGTGGATTTATTCCGCATAATAAATAAGGTTGAGTGGTACTATTCTCGGATATAAGAGATGAATAAATTTATTAAGCAATAAATAAATTTTATTCATGGATATTTAAATCTTAAATACACGGAATAAATAATACTAAGATGGAGAAATATTATTTGATATAATATGGAATAATATTGGGAGTGCAATTTTATTTATATAGTGGAAAATAAATAAAATTAATATTGATAAGAATTAATGGATTTGGGTTGGACCCAATTTAATTTTCAATATTGGAAGCCCAATATTTATTCTCCTTATGATCCCCTACGTAGCCTATAAAAGCACTACATGGTCTTCACTTTTTCATAACCTAAGATACGCCAATCATAAAGTCTTGGAGAGTGAAGAGGATCCATAGGAGTTCGATAGCTCGTCGCCCACCCGACGTTCGAACGGAGTGCAAGGAATACGCGGGAAGATCACGAGGTCATCGATTTCGTTTCTCCGAACAACGAATCGTAGGTACAATTCTCAACTAACTTGATTATTGTTCGATTTTGATTTATCGAGAATACCGTAGGACGAAGATCCGAGATACGAAACCATGAACGGGGGACGATCGCGTGGTGGTGGCGAAGCCACCGGACCACGGGCGATCGCCCGGACTAGGGTTTCGCGGGGCATGGAGCGAACCCTCGGCTGGGCCGAGGGTGTGCGATCGACCCGTGGGGATCGATCGCTGGGCACGGGCTGGTGCCGTGCCCTACCCCGCCGTGAAGGCGGGGGCCTCCTGGTGGTGGCGGGTCGCCGGACCCGCCGCGGGGGCTGCTGGGCAGCCCCACCCCGATCGGTCGCCTTGTGCGATCGATCCACGCGATCGCGCGGTGGCGCGATCCTTCGATTGTACGAACCCCGGCTCGTGGGGGTTCGGGTGGGGGCGGGCTGTGCGTCTTCGGATGCATGGTCTCCAAAGCCCGGACTCCGGCGGATGAGTCGGCGTTCGTATGATCTCCGGCGAAGGGTTCGTTCGGGTTATCGGTTCCGCAATTTTGATAACCCGGGATATCGAATTCCAACAATTGGTATCAGAGCGTGGTTTACGTTCGCGGTATTTTCGATAAAATTGTTCTACCTTGCAGGGCTTCCGACTATTATGGCTTGATGATTATTCGTTTAATTATTTTGTCATGTGATTGTTGGTTTTATTAAACTCTCGGACATGTCGAGATTCGTTTTTGGTGGTGAATGCTTGTAATAGTAAAAATTCGGGGGTTGACCGAATTTAGGATTTATTATTATGTTCATGTTTTTCCGGAAAATGTATAGGGTCGATTTCGTGTATAGAATCGATACCGGAATTGTAATTTAGATTTTGTAAATTTATTTTGCGATTGGATCGACGAATCGTAGACCGACGGAGAAGACGAAGTGACGGGATGGACGAAGGGCTAGGGATCGATTGGATCGATCCCCATGGAGATGTCCGGATCGATGGCTATGGGCGATGGGGCTGTTGCCCTAGCCGCGGCTGCCACCGGTTCGGTGGTTGGCGGCGTGGCTGGGCGGCGGCGCTCCTCCCCGTGGCTGGCGGTCGGACATGGTGGGGGTGGTTCGGAGTCTCCCAACCCGGGCTACTCCTACCGGAAATATACTTTCCTAATTAATTCATTATTTCCTATTTTGATTATTTCTTTATGGAATATTCTAGAAAAATAGAGAAAGAATTAATTTAGTACTAAATTTATTTTTCCTATTTGATTATTCCTACTCATGGGAATATTCATGGATTAGGAATAAAATAAATTTGGAAAAGTATAATAGTCCTAATTATTTTATTTCTTTATTTCATTATGGATATCATCTAGAATATTCCAAGAATATCTTGGATAGATTATTCTAGAGATTTAATGAAGTGGAAAAAGAAAATAAAATAAATAAAAATATTAATAATATTTAATTTTATTTTTGATATATTCAATTGACTTAATTTTCGAATTAAGTAACTTTTGGATTAATTGAAAATAAATAGATTTAAATATTGGATATTAATATTCTCGTCACATGGAGCATTCAAGAAACGAAGACTGAAGACTAGAAGATGCGTACGGGGATGCAATAAAGCCATAATAGTCGGAAGATAATATTCTAGTAATTATTTTGACTATGTGATAATACTATGTGCTTTATTACATGTATGCATGCTATATGTGTTTATTTTATGCACTAGATAGCGTATCCCTTTATTATAAAAAGCTAAGTGGGAGAGGGTATGGAAACATACCCATGGTCTCCATTGCTGCTCTCTTGGTGACTTTTATAAACTTTTGAAGTTTATATAGATAAGTCATTAGAGGAGAGTTCTTGTAATTCCTCTTACAAGAAACATTGATTGAGTTTATCAAACAATGCCTAATTTGTCTTTCCAAAGCTGATTTCAAGTCGACTCATTCTCACCCCGGGGAGTGGAATGGAGCCAGAGCCACTTGGTCATGTAGAGGACACAAATTAGAGACTTTCGTGCCATTCTTTGATAGATGGGTCGTTTGTCTGCTCGGCTCCCTCATTTATGAGAGATAGGGTTGTTCGCATGGTGAATCACTGGTTAGAAACTTCGAGTTTCACTTATGATTCTCCGCGTCTTGATTTACAAGATTAAATGGATCAAGTAATTGGGAGTCAATTATAAAAGTCTCTTAGTGTAGTAAACGTCCACACCACGTGGCTTGCTATGCTGACGGATTTTGGATTAATTGATGTAGACAGTTGTAAGTAATTATGAAGAGTTGTGAAGTTATCGTAAACGTCCACACCACGTGGCTTGCGGTGATGTAGCGATTCCAAGTAATTTACTTTGGTACTGAGTAATGGTTTACACTTAGATACGCATTATAGTATTCCTCCCCACGAGGTTCCGCTATAAGTGATGTATGACCAAAGAAAATCTAATTGCTAAGTCGTTTGGGTGGGTAAACGTCCACACCACGTGGCTTGCCTTACCTGATGGGATTTTAGATGTGATTAGTGGTTTAATGATATTATTTGAGGGAGATAATATCGGAGATTAAATCGATTGTTTGTTGTTATATGTGCTCATAGATTAGGATATGGTTTTGAACCCACTTTATGTGATACTTAAGGATTTTAACTCACTGGTCCCTGATTGTATTGATTGGAATAGAGATCTGGACATTGCCCAGACTGTTAAAGAGTACAAGTTTGTACTCAAGAGAGCTTTGTTCTCCCGAGCCTACCAATGTCTTAACTGATGAGGAAGGGACTGATTTTAATATCATGTTCAAACTCAAGGAGAGGTTTAGACATGACGTAGAGGCTAGACAAGAGGCGATGAGGATACTCATAAAGGCCAGTCGATTCGAAGAAACGCTTAAACACGTTTTCGAGATGATGAACCTTTTAGACGAGTTGAGACGGAAATCGCAAGCTCTTGTAGCCAATGCCAAAGGGTTCGAACCTAAGGGCAAAAACCGGGGGAAAGGAAAAGCAAGCAAAGAAACCCAGTGGTCCTAAGTTTCTTGGATCACGAGATGGGATGAGAAAGCCAATAGGCAAGAGTTCTCGATGCAAACAGTCTGGGTACTAGAAGTCTGATTATCCTCTCAAAGAAAGTACGAAGTCTTCTTTAGTCGTAAAACATAGTCAGTGGTATTATCTACCGGAACCTGGTAAGTAGATATGGAACCACTGACGGTATGTGCATTTTAAATGCAAGGGTTCCAGGAAACCCGACGACTTGGAAAAGAAGAAATCGTAGTCTACATGGGCAATGCTGTTGAGGAGGCAGCTGTTGCAGTGGAGGACAATTATATAGGATTTCATTTTAAGTTATTGCTTTTATACCTTTTAGAAAGAACTTTGTTCTGGATTTCTAATGAATGGATATTTTATTTCTTTTAATCATTTGATGGTTATAAGAAGAAATAAGGATATTATCTATTCTGGTACATTAGCTAGCAATATATAAATGATAAACCCTAAGTCCACCACGATGCAACGAACCGTAGTATATAACTCGTTTTTACTTTTAAGAGATATTTCTGTCATTTATACTTGTGGATTCTTATGCTAAGTAATGTTTATTCAAATAAGAAGTTCAAAGGTCGAAAATTGATATTTTGATCAATTAAGTTGAAGGAGTGGACCTTCCGACCCAAGAATCTAATTTGGAAGATAACATAACTAAGCAATCCTTTATGGATATAAGGTATGCAGACCTTTGTTTACTCAGACAATAAGGTACGAGTTATTCATTTTATGATTGCTCGAAAAATGGATTAGCATACCTGATGTGCCACAAAAGCAAAGTGTTTTGACAAGTCAATGGACACAAAGCTATTGTGGGGAACCATCATGGTATATCCATTGAAAGCCTGCGATCTAATCGCGGAGGCAAGTGCCTGTCTGAGGAATGCATGGCATACTGATCAGAGATTGGGATTTGATCCCAAATGACTACACCATACACTTTTGTGTAGAAATGGTGTGTCGTAAACAAGAAATGGAACTCTTATAGAAATAGTAAAAGAAGGAGTTATACGGAACTACCTATGTTCTATGGATATGTCTGGAAACAACGGCGCATTCAAATGCGGTTGTAGAATATCCTAGAAGAACAAAAGATGTGTGTTCAAATAGTACTATGAACCAGAAGGACGTTATAAGTTCTAACGCCCGGTTCTTAGAGGAAGACTATTAGATAAACCACAAGCCCAAAGTGACGTAATACTTTGAATGAGAGAGAACGATAAGGACTGGATACAGCCGAACCGAGTATAGATACACCACTAGAACCTGCACCTAATACTGTCACTGTTGATACACCGGAACGCCGTCGTAGTGGGAGGGTTGTTAAACAACCGGACAGATGGATTGGACTGGGTGAGTCTTCGGACTCGGCACCCGGAGTTCATGAAATCGATCCCTGGACCTATGATAAGGCGGTACAAGATATAGATGCGCCTTCTTGAAAGCGATGAAATCCGAAATAGAATCTAAAGATTCTAACAAAGTCTGGGATCTTGTAGAACCACCAAGCGGCGTAAAGCCAATTGGGTAAATGGGTCTACAAGAGAAAGAGAGGATCTGACGGAAAGGTTGAAACCTTTAAAGCTCGGCTTGTTGCGAAAGGATATACTCAGAAAGAGGGAATCGATTATGAGGAGACCTTCTCGCCGGTAGCCAAGATAAAGTCGATCCGGATTCTCTTATCCATAGCAGCTCATATGGATTATGAGGTGTGGCAAATGGATGTCAAGACAGCTTTCCTTAATGGAAGTCTTGACGAGACAAACAACCAGAAGGATTCATTGCTAAGGGGCGAGATCATCTAGTGTGCAAGCTTAATCGATCCATTTATGGATTGAAACAAGCCTCGAGTTCGTGGTACTTGCAAATTGATGAGATAGTCCATTTTATGGATTCATCAAAGCATAGACGAATCGTGTGTATGGGAAACGTGATGGAAACAAGGTGGTGTTTCTCGGGTTTTATGTAGATAACATTTTATCATTGGCAACAATGTAAAGATGTAATCAGACATGAAATGATGGTTGTCTGGATAAATCATTATGAAAGATATAGGAAGAAGTTGGACCTGTTCTTGAGATCTTGGATCTCTAGGAGAGAACATTGTACTTCTCCTGGACATCTTACATATATATGATTGTGGTTCGTTTTTACATGCAAGGTTCCCAGGAAGGTTCGTTACCTTTCAGATACGGAATGCATCTATCTAAGGATATGTGTTTTGGAACACAGAAGGAGATAGAAGCAATGAAAGCAGTTTTCTACACCTTAAGTGTGGAAAGCTCGATGAATGCATTGTTGAAAACAAGAACCTGATATCGGCTATGCGGTTAGCATAGTGGGAGGATATCAAGGTAATCCTGGAAAGGAATACTTGACTGTTGTAATGAACATTTTAAGTACTTCCGAAGTACTGGAAACTATGTTCTGGATTACAGAGCAGACAAACATTTCCTTTGGATTACATTCTCTTAGATTTCTAATCGAATAAGGACCGGTGTAAGTCGATATCAGGCTATGTGTTTCACTATTAAAGGAGAAGGAGTTTTAACATGGAAGAGTGATAAGCTCGATGCTTTTCGGACTCTGCCATGGGTAACCAAATAAGCGGCCTCAGAGGCAGCGGAAGTTTTGGTATAGCTCCGGGATAATCTCTGGGACTTAGATGTGATTCTTAATTTGCCAAAGGCTATGTCAATAGCGGTGCGATGGCAAATGGTAAGAAATCACAAGTCCATAAGTGTAAGATAACACATAGAGCAAGTACCACCTGATACGAGTCATCGTCGAGGGAGACGACGCTGTAGTCACCAAGATAACTTCAGAGCGGCAACCTAGAGTGCTCATTCACATAGTACTTCTTGAAAGTACAACTTAAGCACGTGATGAGTATGGGAGTCGAAAGTTTGGAGGAAATGACTAGACCTTAGTACAAGTGGGAGATTGTTGGAGTTGTGTACTTAATGTCTAGATTTAAGTAACTGAAACTCACGATCCATTGCCATTAATCTATTTAATTAAATAAACAATTATTTGCTTTTAATTATTGTTAATTAAATACATGCAAATTATAGTCCTGGATTTTATACGTTGTAGTTAGTATGGTGTTGCATGGGCACACAGAAGATCATACTATCGGTTACTCGTATTTAATCGAACAGTTGCTCACGACCTAGATGGACACGGACCAATCCATCGGTATAGTCGTTGTGTGAGAGAGAAAATAATTTATCTTAATTATTTTATCACACTTGTACACTTGGTGTATTGAGCGGATCGATTGAGACTCATCAATTATGATTGCTCGGCGATAATTGATTTGAGACTCGGAGTATTTTATTCTTAATCCCTGAAAAAATTGCGGGTGTGAATATTTAATATAAGTGACTTTGATTTTCCAAAGGAATTAACCGATTTAATTATTGGGTTAATTACCGGCTAAGTTGGGTCACTATATTTTATATATGGCATGCCGTGAATTCTTGAAGGGACAGTGTATCCCGGAAGGGTTGATAATATCCCCGAGATGAGCTCATAAGGATTTATTATGTAAACCTCGCGAGTGGATTTATTCCGCATAATAAATAAGGTTGAGTGGTACTATTCTCGGATATAAGAGATGAATAAATTTATTAAGCAATAAATAAATTTTATTCATGGATATTTAAATCTTAAATACACGGAATAAATAATACTAAGATGGAGAAATATTATTTGATATAATATGGAATAATATTGGGAGTGCAATTTTATTTATATAGTGGAAAATAAATAAAATTAATATTGATAAGAATTAATGGATTTGGGTTGGACCCAATTTAATTTTCAATATTGGAAGCCCAATATTTATTCTCCTTATGATCCCCTACGTAGCCTATAAAAGCACTACATGGTCTTCACTTTTTCATAACCTAAGATACGCCAATCATAAAGTCTTGGAGAGTAAAGAGGATCCATAGGAGTTCGATAGCTCGTCGCCCACCCGACGTTCGAACGGAGTGCAAGGAATACGCGGGAAGATCACGAGGTCATCGATTTCGTTTCTCCGAACAACGAATCGTAGGTACAATTCTCAACTAACTTGATTATTGTTCGATTTTGATTTATCGAGAATACCGTAGGACGAAGATCCGAGATACGAAACCATGAACGGGGGACGATCGCGTGGTGGTGGCGAAGCCACCGGACCACGGGCGATCGCCCGGACTAGGGTTTCGCGGGGCATGGAGCGAACCCTCGGCTGGGCCGAGGGTGTGCGATCGACCCGTGGGGATCGATCGCTGGGCACGGGCTGGTGCCGTGCCCTACCCCGCCGTGAAGGCGGGGGCCTCCTGGTGGTGGCGGGTCGCCGGACCCGCCGCGGGGGCTGCTGGGCAGCCCCACCCCGATCGGTCGCCTTGTGCGATCGATCCACGCGATCGCGCGGTGGCGCGATCCTTCGATTGTACGAACCCCGGCTCTGGGGGTTCGGGTGGGGGCGGGCTGTGCGTCTTCGGATGCATGGTCTCCAAAGCCCGGACTCCGGCGGATGAGTCGGCGTTCGTATGATCTCCGGCGAAGGGTTCGTTCGGGTTATCGGTTCCGCAATTTTGATAACCCGGGATATCGAATTCCAACACCCTGCAGGTGGATTTGTTCCACATGATAATAAGGTTGAGTGGTACTAGTCTCGGATAATAAGAGACGAATTAATTTAATTATTAGTAATAAAATTAATTCGTGGACATACGATATCTTAAACACGGGGAAGGTCGTTTATGTAATTTCGGCGGAAATATTATTTTTGATATAATATTAAATTAATTTCGGGAATTCAATTATTATTTTATAGTGGAATTAATAATAATTAAATTTGAAATCGATTAATTAAGGAATTGCTTTTAAGTATTCCAAGTTAATTAATATTTCATTTTAGCCCCTAATTAATTTACCTAAGAGGTCCCTAGCGTAACTCTATAAAAACCCCCCCCTTGCCCTCTCTTAAACCTACATTCCGCAGCCTTTTTATTTTTCTGAGAAAAAGAATTGTTAACGCAATTATATTTTTTTCTCTCTAAAATAAAATAGTTAGCGCTGATATTTTTCTCTAATTGAGAAAAAGAATATCACGCTGGTAGATCAAGAGAGAGCAGAAAAGGGAGACCCAACGGATCGTTGCCCACACAGCGGTTGGAGTCGGGAAGAGGCATACGCTAGCAATCGCTAAGGTCTCAACAATTCGACCGCTAAGGTATGAGATCGGATCTTTAATTCCGCACTTATTCGATCTCACTTTTATCTCGTTGATCATACTTTGAACGTAAGATCGGGTTCCGGAAATCGTGGATCGTATTCCTCGATTACTGGGGGTTCTAGGACCTCCGGATCGGTAGTCGGAAGAGGAAAAACGACCCAGAAACGAGCCCGGAACAGCAACGTCGCGTTGCTGTTCGCGGACGAACAGCGCCCGCTGGTGGGCAAACAGCAACCGCTGTTTGCAGCTCCACCAGCGACCGCTGGTCTGCAATCAGCGGGCGCTGATTGGGTGCAGACCAGCCCCGTTTCGCGCGGTTGTCCTCCGGGGCGATGGCTGGGCGTGATTCAGGATAAGGGCTGTTCAAGCGAACGAAGTAGCGACTTCGGATGTCGACTGGGATGGTTCGGATGTTCGAGCGATCGAACGAACGCATCCCGGGTAGTCGATTTCCAACAATATTGTTGGAAATCGATATCCCGAGGTTAACGGAATTGCGGAAAACATAACCCCGACCGAAATCCCATCGCCGGAAAACACGCGAACCACCGTACGACGCCGGAGCTCAGCCGGATCGTCGCCATGGGCGAACCCACGGCTAACCCTAGCCGAGCCCCCGCCGCGAGGGGGCTCGCGATCACGTGTGTGATCGGATTGGGCTGCCCGGCAGCCCCCGGCGGTGAGTCGCCGGACTCACTGCCACCACCGAAGGAGGCGGGGGGGTCCGCCCGACGGACAGCCACGACGCCAGCCCGTGGCACCCCCAGCGATCGACCTGACGGTCAATCGCATGCCCCGGCTTCAGCCGGGGCTCCTTCCCGTCGCGCTCGGCGATCGAGCCCCAGGGCTTCGATCGCCACCCCTCGGCTCCCAGCCGAGGGTTTTCTCGATGTCCGCGGGGATGTCGACCTCGCGGTCCATCCCCATCCGCGGAATCGTTCGTTATCCCGGATCTTCGTTCATGTATATTGATGGAGTTATATTCTAAATGTCTAGTTTAGTGACAATATGGAACTCCTTATCTGTGTTTTACATTATCTATTAATTAAACAGTCGGCATTTTGTCTATCTTTTACTTGAATGCAATAGTCCTAGATATATACGTTGTAGACAGTATGGCGTGAGGAGACACGCGGAAGATCATACTGTCGGTTACTCGTATACTATCGAACAGAAGCTCACGACTTAGATGGACAGGGACAATCCATCGGTACGTCGTAGTGTGACTGGGTAATAGTTGGTCTTGACTATTATGCTACACTTGTACACTTGGTGTATTGAGCAGGACCACGGGAGGGCGTTCGATTTATACTAATCGACGTAATCGAACTAGACCTCATAGATTACGGATATATGAATTCCTAATCCCTATATAATTATAGGTGCGTGTGTCCAATTCTCGGTTCTTTAATATGCCAATGAGTGAGACTAATTGACTAGTCGAGATACTCGGTAAATTGGGAATTGGAATTGTACACACGGCATGCTATAGATTATAGACAGGAAACCGTGTCCCGTTTATCGGGTTGATGACGTTCCCGAGATGAGCTCATAAAGTTTATCATGTAAACCCTGCAGGTGGATTTGTTCCACATGATAATAAGGATGAGTGGTACTAGTCTCGGATAATAAGAAACGAATTAATTTAATTATTAGTAATTAAATAAATTCGTGAACGTTCGATATCTTAAACACGGGGAAAGTCGTATATGTAATTTCAGCGGAATTATTATTGTTGAAATAATATTAAATAAATTTCGGGAATTCAATTATTATTGTTTAGTGGAATTAATAATAATTAAAAATGTAATTAATTAAGGATTTCTTTTTAAGGACTCCGAGTTAATTAATATTGCATTTTAGCCTTGAATTTATTTACCTAAGAGGTCCCTAGTGTAACTCTATAAATACCCCCCCTTGCCTATCCTAAACCTACAGTCCGCAGCTTTTTATTTTTCTGAGAAAAATTATTGCGTTAGCGCAATTAAGTTTTTTTTCTCTGTAAAATAAATTGTATAGCGCTAATATTTTTCTCTCAGAGAGAAAAAGAATATTACGCTGGTAGAGAAAGGAGAAAGCAGAAAAGGAGACCCAACGGATCGTTGCCCACACAACGGTTGGAGTCGGGAAGAGGCATACGCTAGCAATCGCTAAGGTCTAAACAATTCGACCGCTAAGGTATGAGATCGGATCTTTAATTCCGCATATTATTCGATCTCACTTTTCCTCGTTGATCATACTTTGAACGTAGATCGGGTTCCGGGGTCGTGGATCGTGTTCCTCGACTACTGGGGGTTCTAGGACCTCCGGATCGGTAGTCGGATGAGGAAAAACGACCCGGAAACGAGCCCGGAACAGCAACGTCGCGTTGCTGTTCGCGGAGAAACGGCGACCGCCGTTTTGGTGTTTTTCTGGCAGCCCGCTCGGTTCGCGCGGTTGTCCTTCGGGGCAATGGCTGGGCGTGAATCGGGGCACGAGCTGGAAAAGCGAACGAAGTAGCGACACCGGATGTCGACTGGGATCGTTCGGATGTTCGAGTGATCGAACGAACGCATCCCGGGTAGTCGATTTCCAACAATTGGTATCAGAGACGGTTTGTGCGTTCTTGTATTGTTTGCGAGTTTTGTTTTGCAGGATAACCCGATTATTATGGTCATGTTGTTTGTACTGTAATTTTTTGTGGTTTGTTAAACTCTCGGGGTTTTCGAGATCTTTGTTTTGAATCGTTGCTTGCTTGTAATAGTTAAAACGACGGGTTGAATCGTTTAGGTTTTCTATTTCGGTTTTTCGTTTTTCGTTTATCTGGGTGTATAGGATCGATCGATATGTATAGGATCGATACCGGAAGTAGTATGTTTTACTCTTGTAATGTTGCTGCTGCTTGGTGGATCGAGACGAGATCTAGGGCCGGACGAACGAGGGTCGAGAAGTCGAACCCGCGGCTGCTGAAGGGCAAACGGCGGTCGCCGTTTCTCAAACGGCGGTCGCCGTTTCGCTGGTTTCTTGGCAGCAGCTACGGGGGTTCGACTGACACCACGGATCGCTCGTCGAGGCTTGGGATGATACTCCAGTGGGAGGGGTTCGTCTCTTGGCACTTAGACGAGTCGGTGGTGGATCGAGACCTAGACGAGCAACGAGACGAAGATCCGAGAAGACGTGCATCGAAGATTTTAAAGGCCATAATAATCGGGCCACGTTAAATGCTTTCTATGTGTTTACGTGTTTTATTATGCTTTAATTTCATATGCATGCTTGTATATCCCTAAATCGTAAAATACTAAGTGGGAGAGGGATTGGAAACAATCCCGCGGTCTCCATTCTCTGTTTCGAGAGTGATGTGTATTGACTTACGAGTTGGCTTTAGTGTCATCCTCCCTATCGGATAAAGTCGATACACGGAAATCATTTTGATCGAAATTCGAATGAAATTCCAATTTTAAAATTGAACAATTAAGTTTTTCAAAGCAATGCCTAATCTGTCTTTCAAAGACTAATTTCAACTCGACTCATTCTCACCCCGGGGAGTGGAATGGAGCCAAAGCGCTTGGTTATGTCGATGACACAGATTAGAGACATTCGAGTCATTTGATGACTAGATCGATTGTCTGATTGGCTCCCTCACTTTGTGAGAGATAGGGCTCAATTGCATGATTGATCGCTGGTTAGAAACTTCGAGTTTCACTTACGAGATATCAAGCTTTGATTAACGAAATTGTGAAATTTATTAAATGGAATTCAATTAACAAAGTTGTTTGTTTAGTAAACGTCCACACTATCGTGGCTTACTAGACGGAAACGGAACTTTGGGTTAATTGAGGCTCGACAGTTATAGGAAATCGTAAAGGGACCGCATGTCAACGTAAACGTCCACACTAACGTGGCTTGCGGTGGGCGTGTAGTTTCCGAGCGGTTAACTTAGTACTGAGAAATGGTATACACTTAGGTACGCTTTACAGTATCCTCCCCATCGGAGTCACTGCTGTAATGATGTACGACCGAAGTAAAAGTCCAGTTATAAAATCGTTTGGACTAGTATACGTCCACATGAACGTGGCATGCTAGTCTGATGGGATTTTAGGATTGATTGGTAGATTTAATGATATTAATTAAGGGAGTTAATATCGAATTAAATTTGACAGTTTGATTTGTCTCTTTTATAGATATGGCACTCAACCCGCTGTCCATTATACTAAAAGAAAACAAACTCACTGGTCCAAACTATGTTGATTGGAAACGAAACTTGGACATTGTCCTAACTGCTGAGGAGTACAAATATGTACTCCATGAGGTTTGTCCTGATGAACCTATTGATACCTCCACTCCTGAGGAAAAGGAAGCTCATCGGAAGTGGGTCAAGGCTGATCAGATGGCGCGGTGCTACATTTTGGCTTCTATGTCAAATGTACTGCAACATCAGCATGAGGCCATGACCACTGCCTATGATATGATGCTTAACCTCAAGGAGATGTTTGGTAGTCAGGATAGGGCAGCCAGGCAAGATGCCATGAGAAAACTCATGACGGCCACTATGTCCGAAGGAACGCCCGTGAGGGATCACGTTCTTAGGATGATAGGCTATCTGAATGAGATAGAGATTATGGGAGGAGCTATCGTTGGGGAAACCCAGATCGATATAGTGCTCCAGTCTCTGCCTAGGAGTTTTGAGCAGTTCCGCCAGAACTATAATATGAACAAGAGGTTATATTCGTTGGCGGAGCTCCTGACTGAACTCCAGGCGGCAGAGGGAATCTTTAAGAAATCTCAGGCACTTGTGGCTGTGAAACTTCCTGGCCCTCCGGGGACTAAGAGGAAGAAGAAGCAAGGACGGAAACCCAGTGGACCCAGAAATGGTGGACCACAGAATGGAGTGAACAAGCCCAAGGGCAAGTGTTTCCGTTGCAAGCAGTCTGAACATTGGAAGTCTAACTGTCCTCTCAGACAAGGAGGTATGAACTTTTCCTTAGTCACTGAAACATGTTTAGCGGTGTTATCCACCGGTACCTGGTGTGTGGATACGGGAGCCACTGATCATGTCTGCAATTCTTTGCAGGGGTTCCAGGAAACCCGGCGGCTTAGAGAGGGAGAGATCACTATCTACATGGGCAACGCTACGAAAGTGGCGGCAGTTGCAGTGGGAGATATTTATTTGTCTTTTAATAATAAAGTTTTGGTATTGAATAATTGTCTTTATGTACCGAATTTTAGAAAGAACCTTGTTTCGGTTTCTAAATTGGTTTTGAATGAATATTCTGTTTCTTTTGATAGTTCTGTTATTATCAAAAAGAATGGTGAGTATATCTGTTCTGGTACATTGATAGGCAACTTATATATACTGAATCTCACGATGCAAAGTGTAGAGTCATATAACACATCTAGTACCAATAAGAGAAAGGAACCTTCTAGGATGAATCAAAAGTATTTATGGCATATTAGGCTAGGTCATATTAACTTGGGTAGGATTCAAAGGTTGATAACTGATGGAATACTCAGTGGTGTGAAAGATGAGGACTTTCCGACCTGTGAATCATGCCTGGAAGGAAAAATGACCAAGCGACCCTTTAGTGATAAGGGGTATAGATCCAAGGAAGTACTGGAGTTGATTCACTCTGATTTGTGCGGGCCTTTATCTGTCCAAGCGAGAGGAGGTTACGAATATTTCGTAACCTTCACTGATGATTACTCAAGGTATGGTTTTATATACCTGATGCGCCGCAAGAGCGAGTGCTTTGACAAGTTCAAGGAGTACAAAGCTCTTGTGGAGAACCTTCATGGTAAAACCATAAAGACTCTACGATCTGATCGTGGAGGAGAGTACCTCTCGGGAGAGTTTAAGGCGTACTTATTAGAGAATGGGATTGATTCCCAGATGACTGCACCATACACGCCCCAGCAGAATGGTGTAGCAGAAAGAAGGAATAGGACTCTTATGGAAATGGTAAGATCTATGATGAGTTACTCAGACCTACCAGTTTCGTTCTGGGGATATGTGTTGGAAATCGACTACCCGGGATGCGTTCGTTCGATAACTCGAACATCCGAACGATCCCATTCGACATCCGGTGTCGCTACTTCGTTCGCTTTTCCAGCCCGTGCCCCGATTCACGCCCAGCCATTGCCCCGAAGGACAACCGCGCGAACCGAGCGGGCTGCCAGAAAAACACCAAAACGGCGGTCGCCGTTTGGAAACGGCGGTCGCCGTTTCTCCGCGAACAGCAACGCGACGTTGCTGTTCCGGGCTCGTTTCCGGGTCGTTTTTCCTCATCCGACTACCGATCCGGAGGTCCTAGAACCCCCAGTAGTCGAGGAACACGATCCACGACCCCGGAACCCGATCTACGTTCAAAGTATGATCAACGAGGAAAAGTGAGATCGAATAATATGCGGAATTAAAGATCCGATCTCATACCTTAGCGGTCGAATTGTTGAGACCTTAGCGATTGCTAGCGTATGCCTCTTCCCGACTCCAACCGTTGTGTGGGCAACGATCCGTTGGGTCTCCTTTTCTGCTTTCTCCTTTCTCTACCAGCGTAATATTCTTTTTCTCTCTGAGAGAAAAATATTAGCGCTATACAATTTATTTTACAGAAAAAAAAAACTTAATTGCGCTAACGCAATAATTTTTCTCAGAAAAATAAAAAGCTGCGGACTGTAGGTTTAGGATAGGCAAGAGGGAGTATTTATAGAGTTACACTAGGGACCTCTTAGGTAAATAAATTCAAGGCTAAAATGCAATATTAATTAACTCGGAGTCCTTAAAAAGAAATCCTTAATTAATTACATTTTTAATTATTATTAATTCCACTAAACAATAATAATTGAATTCCCGAAATTTATTTAATATTATTTCAACAATAATAATTCCGCTGAAATTACATATACGACTTTCCCCGTGTTTAAGATATCGAACGTTCACGAATTTATTTAATTACTAATAATTAAATTAATTCGTTTCTTATTATCCGAGACTAGTACCACTCATCCTTATTATCATGTGGAACAAATCCACCTGCAGGGTTTACATGATAAACTTTATGAGCTCATCTCGGGAACGTCATCAACCCGATAAACGGGACACGGTTTCCTGTCTATAATCTATAGCATGCCGTGTGTACAATTCCAATTCCCAATTTACCGAGTATCTCGACTAGTCAATTAGTCTCACTCATTGGCATATTAAAGAACCGAGAATTGGACACACGCACCTATAATTATATAGGGATTAGGAATTCGTATATCCGTAATCTCTGAGGTCTAGTTCGATTACGTCGATTAGTATAAATCGAACGCCCTCCCGTGGTCCTGCTCAATACACCAAGTGTACAAGTGTAGCATAATAGTCAAGACCAACTATTACCCAGTCACACTACGACGTACCGTTGGATTGTCCCTGTCCATCTAAGTCGTGAGCTTCTGTTCGATAGTATACGAGTAACCGACAGTATGATCTTCCGCGTGTCCCCTCACGCCATACTGTCTACAACGTATATATCTAGGACTATTGCATTCAAGTACAAGATAGACAAAATGCCGACTGTTTGATTAATAGATAATGTAAAACACAGATAAGGAGTTCCATATTGTCACTAAACTAGACATTTAGAATATAACTCCATCAATCTCCCACTTATACTAAATCTCTAGTTGCCCTCTACCATACATCCGATACCCATCCCCTTCACGTGTCTCTTGAACGCTTCCGCTGGAAGTGCCTTCGTAAAGGGGTCAGCCAGGTTATCCGCTGATGCAATCTTGGTGACAACCGCATCGCCTCTCCTGACGATGTCTCTAATCAGGTGGTACTTGCGATCTATGTGTTTACTCGCATTGTGGGCTCGTGGTTCCTTTGCATTTGCCACTGCACCGCTATTGTCACAATAAATTGTGATAGCTCTAGGCATCTTAGGAACCACATCCAAGTCCATAAGGAAGTTCCGGAGCCACACCGATTCTTTAGCTGCCTCAGAGGCTGCTACATATTCGGCTTCCATGGTAGAGTCCGAAATGCATTTCTGCTTAACACTCTTCCATGAAATTGCTCCACCTCCCAATGTGAACACATAGCCTGATGTAGACTTTCGCTGATCCTTATCAGATTGGAAATCCGAGTCTGTGTAACCAATAGGAATCAACTCGGACGCTTTGTAACTCAGAACATAATTCCTAGTCCTTCGCAGGTACTTAAGTATGTTCTTTACAGCAGTCCAGTGACCCTGTCTAGGGTTACTCTGATATCTAGCTACCATGCCCACGGCATAGCAGATATCAGGTCTCGTGCACAACATGGCATACATTAGACTTCCCACTGCCGAAGCATAAGGAACCTTCTTCATGTAATCTATCTCCTTTTGTGTTTTGGGACACATGTCTTTAGATAGATGAATTCCATGGCAGAAAGGTTGAGCACCTCTCTTGGAATTCTGCATGTTGAAACGAGCCAGAATCGTATCAATATATGAAGCCTGGGACAAGCTCAATGTTCTTTTCTGGCGATCCCGTATAACCTTGATCCCAAGAACATGCCCAACTTGTCCTAAGTCTTTCATATCGAATTGCTTGGACAACCATCCCTTTATGTCCGACAACATCTTCACATTGTTGCCAATTAGAAGGATGTCGTCTACATAAAGCACGAGAAACGCCACACTGTTTCCGTCACTTCTCCGGTATACACACGACTCGTCCATGCTTTGAATGAATCCATAAGACTGGATAACCTCATCAAACCACATGTTCCAAGATCTAGAAGCTTGCTTCAATCCATAAATGGATCGGTTTAGCTTACACACTAGATGCTCTTGGCCTTTCTTGATGAAACCTTCTGGCTGTCTCATGTAAATGGTCTCGTCAAGATTCCCATTTAAGAATGCTGTCTTGACGTCCATTTGCCACACCTCATAATCCATATAAGATGCTATAGACAAAAGAATCCGGATCGACTTTAGCATAGCTACCGGCGAAAAGGTTTCCTCATAATCGATCCCTTCTTTCTGAGTATACCCTTTCGCAACAAGCCTAGCCTTGAAGGTTTCAACCTTCCCGTCAGACCCTCTTTTCCTCTTGTACACCCACTTGCAACCAATGACTTTTACACCTTTGGGCGGTGCTACAAGATTCCAGACCTGATTTGAATCCATTGATTCAATCTCAGATTTCATCGTCTTTTGCCAAGACTGAGCATCTTGATCTTTAAGCGCCTCGCCGTAGGTCCAGGGATCGGCTTCATGTTCTCCAGGTAACAAGTCCGAAGACTCACCTATAAACATGAACCTATCGGGTTGTCGAACAACCCTCCCACTACGACGAGGCTCCGGTGTAACCTCAGTAACTACAGGTGCAGACTGTGGTGGCGTATCACCCGGTTCGGTTGGATCTAAGCCTTGATCGTCCCCCCTCAGTTCGTTAAGTATTATCTCACTCTTGGGCTTGTGGTCCATTATATAATCCTCTTCCAAGAACCGAGCGTTGGTGCTAACAACGATCTTCTGGTCCTTAGGACTATAAAATAGACCACCTTTCGTTCCTCTAGGATATCCTATAAACAACCGAATATCTGAACGAGATTCCAACTTATCAGCCCCATGCTTCAGCACATGTGCTGGACAACCCCAGATCCGAATGTGTTTCAAATTTGGCTTTCGCCCGGTCCACAATTCCGAGGGCGTCTTAGGGACTGATTTAGAAGGAACTAAGTTCAAGATATACGCCGCTGTTTCCAAGGCATATCCCCAGAACGAAACTGGTAGGTCTGAGTAACTCATCATAGATCTTACCATTTCCATAAGAGTCCTATTCCTTCTTTCTGCTACACCATTCTGCTGGGGCGTGTATGGTGCAGTCATCTGGGAATCAATCCCATTCTCTAATAAGTACGCCTTAAACTCTCCCGAGAGGTACTATCCTCCACGATCAGATCGTAGAGTCTTTATGGTTTTACCATGAAGGTTCTCCACAAGAGCTTTGTACTCCTTGAACTTGTCAAAGCACTCGCTCTTGCGGCGCATCAGGTATATAAAACCATACCTTGAGTAATCATCAGTGAAGGTTACGAAATATTCGTAACCTCCTCTCGCTTGGACAGATAAAGGCCCGCACAAATCAGATTGAATCAACTCCAGTACTTCCTTGGATCTATACCCCTTATCACTAAAGGGTCGCTTGGTCATTTTTCCTTCCAGGCATGATTCACAGGTCGGAAAGTCCTCATCTTTCACACCACTGAGTATTCCATCAGTTATCAACCTTTGAATCCTACCCAAGTTAATATGACCTAGCCTAAGATGCCATAAGTACTTTTGATTCATCCTAGAAGGTTCCTTTCTCTTATTGGTACTAGATGTGTTATATGACTCTACACTTTGCATCGTGGGATTCAGTATATATAAGTTGCCTATCAATGTACCAGAACAGATATACTCACCATTCTTTTTGATAATAACAGAACTATCAAAAGAAACAGAATATTCATTCAAAACCAATTTAGAAACCGAAACAAGGTTCTTTCTAAAATTCGGTACATAAAGACAATTATTCAATACCAAAACTTTATTATTAAAAGACAAATAAATATCTCCCACTGCAACTGCCGCCACTTTCGTAGCGTTGCCCATGTAGATAGTGATCTCTCCCTCTCTAAGCCGACGGGTTTCCTGGAACCCCTGCAAAGAATTGCAGACATGATCAGTGGCTCCCGTATCCACACACCAGGTACCGGTGGATAACACCGCTAAACATGTTTCAGTGACTAAGGAAAAGTTCATACCTCCTTGTCTGAGAGGACAATTAGACTTCCAATGTCCAGACTGCTTGCAACGGAAACACTTGCCCTTGGGCTTGTTCACTCCATTCTGTGGTCCACCATTTCTGGGTCCACTGGGTTTCCGTCCTTGCTTCTTCTTCCTCTTAGTCCCCGGAGGGCCAGGAAGTTTCACAGCCACAAGTGCCTGAGATTTCTTAAAGATTCCCTCTGCCGCCTGGAGTTCAGTCAGGAGCTCCGCCAACGAATATAACCTCTTGTTCATATTATAGTTCAGGCGGAACTGCTCAAAACTCCTAGGCAGAGACTGGAGCACTATATCGATCTGGGTTTCCCCATCGATAGCTCCTCCCATAATCTCTATCTCATTCAGATAGCCTATCATCCTAAGAACGTGATCCCTCACGGGCGTTCCTTCGGACATAGTGGCCGTCATGAGTTTTCTCATGGCATCTTGCCTGGCTGCCCTATCCTGACTACCAAACATCTCCTTGAGGTTAAGCATCATATCATAGGCAGTGGTCATGGCCTCATGCTGATGTTGCAGTACATTTGACATAGAAGTCAAAATGTAGCACCGCGCCATCTGATCAGCCTTGACCCACTTCCGATGAGCTTCCTTTTCCTCAGGAGTGGAGGTATCAATAGGTTCATCAGGAAAAACCTCATGGAGTACATATTTGTACTCCTCAGCAGTTAGGACAATGTCCAAGTTTCGTTTCCAATCAACATAGTTTGGACCAGTGAGTTTATTTTCTTTTAGTATAATGGACAGCGGGTTGAGTGCCATATCTATAAAAGAGACAAATCAAACTGTCAAATTTAATTCGATATTAACTCCCTTAATTAATATCATTAAATTTACCAATCAATCCTAAAATCCCATCAGACTAGCATGCCACGTTCATGTGGACGTATACTAGTCCAAACGATTTTATAACTGGACTTTTACTTCGGTCGTACATCATTACAGCAGTGACTCCGATGGGGAGGATACTGTAAAGCGTACCTAAGTGTATACCATTTCTCAGTACTAAGTTAACCGCTCGGAAACTACACGCCCACCGCAAGCCACGTTAGTGTGGACGTTTACGTTGACATGCGGTCCCTTTACGATTTCCTATAACTGTCGAGCCTCAATTAACCCAAAGTTCCGTTTCCGTCTAGTAAGCCACGATAGTGTGGACGTTTACTATACAAACAACTTTGTTAATTGAATTCCATTTAATAAATTTCACAATTTCGTTAATCAAAGCTTGATATCTCGTAAGTGAAACTCGAAGTTTCTAACCAGCGATCAATCATGCAATTGAGCCCTATCTCTCACAAAGTGAGGGAGCCAACCAGACAATCGATCTAGTCATCAAATGACTCGAATGTCTCTAATCTGTGTCATCGACATAACCAAGCGCTTTGGCTCCATTCCACTCCCCGGGGTGAGAATGAGTCGAGTTAAAATTAGTCTTTGAAAGACAGATTAGGCATTGCTTTGAAAAACTTAATTGTTCAATTTTAAAATTGGAATTTCATTCGAATTTCAATCAAAATGATTTCCGTGTATCGACTTTATCCGATAGGGAGGATGACACTAAAGCCAACTCGTAAGTCAATACACATCACTCTCGAAACAGAGAATGGAGACCGCGGGATTGTTTCCAATCCCTCTCCCACTTAGTATTTTACGATTTAGGGATATACAAGCATGCATATGAAATTAAAGCATAATAAAACACGTAAACACATAGAAAGCATTTAACGTGGCCCGATTATTATGGCCTTTAAAATCTTCGATGCACGTCTTCTCGGATCTTCGTCTCGTTGCTCGTCTAGGTCTCGATCCACCACCGACTCGTCTAAGTGCCAAGAGACGAACCCCTCCCACTGGAGTATCATCCCAAGCCTCGACGAGCGATCCGTGGTGTCAGTCGAACCCCCGTAGCTGCTGCCAAGAAACCAGCGAAACGGCGACCGCCGTTTGAGAAACGGCGACCGCCGTTTGAGAAACGGCGACCGCCGTTTGCCCTTCAGCAGCCGCGGGTTCGACTTCTCGAGCCTCGTTCGTCCGGCCCTCGATCTCGTCTCGATCCACCAAGCAGCAGCAACATTACAAGAGTAAAACATACTACTTCCGGTATCGATCCTATACATATCGATCGATCCTATACACCCGGATAAACGAAAAACGAAAAACCGAAAAAGAAAACCTAAACGACTCAACCTGTCGTTTTAACTATTACAAGCAAGCAACGATTCAAAACAAAGATCTCGACAACCCCGAGAGTTTAACAAACCACAAAAAATTACAGTACAAACAACATGACCATAATAATCGGGTTATCCTGCAAAACAAAACTCGCAAACAATACAAGAACGCACAAACCGGCTCTGATACCAATTGTTGGAAATCGACTACCCGGGATGCGTTCGTTCGATCACTCGAACATCCGAACGATCCCAGTCGACATCCGGTGTCGCTAGTTCGTTCGCTTTTCCAGCCCGTGCCCCGATTCACGCCCAGCCATTGCCCCGAAGGACAACCGCGCGAACCGAGCGGGCTGCCAGAAAAACACCAAAACGGCGGTCGCCGTTTGGAAACGGCGGTCGCCGTTTCTCCGCGAACAGCAACGCGACGTTGCTGTTCCGGGCTCGTTTCCGGGTCGTTTTTCCTCATCCGACTACCGATCCGGAGGTCCTAGAACCCCCAGTAGTCGAGGAACACGATCCACGACCCCGGAACCCGATCTACGTTCAAAGTATGATCAACGAGGAAAAGTGAGATCGAATAATATGCGGAATTAAAGATCCGATCTCATACCTTAGCGGTCGAATTGTTGAGACCTTAGCGATTGCTAGCGTATGCCTCTTCCCGACTCCAACCGTTGTGTGGGCCACGATCCGTTGGGTCTCCTTTTCTGCTTTCTCCTTTCTCTACCCGCGTAATATTCTTTTTCTCTCTGAGAGAAAAATATTAGCGCTATACAATTTATTTTACAGAAAAAAAAACTTAATTGCGCTAACGCAATAATTTTTCTCAGAAAAATAAAAAGCTGCGGACTGTAGGTTTAGGATAGGCAAGGGGGGGTATTTATAGAGTTACACTAGGGACCTCTTAGGTAAATAAATTCAAGGCTAAAATGCAATATTAATTAACTCGGAGTCCTTAAAAAGAAATCCTTAATTAATTACATTTTTAATTATTATTAATTCCACTAAACAATAATAATTGAATTCCCGAAATTTATTTAATATTATTTCAACAATAATAATTCCGCTGAAATTACATATACGACTTTCCCCGTGTTTAAGATATCGAACGTTCACGAATTTATTTAATTACTAATAATTAAATTAATTCATTTCTTATTATCCGAGACTAGTACCACTCATCCTTATTATCATGTGGAACAAATCCACCTGCAGGGTTTACATGATAAACTTTATGAGCTCATCTCGGGAACGTCATCAACCCGATAAACGGGACACGGTTTCCTGTCTATAATCTATAGCATGCCGTGTGTACAATTCCAATTCCCAATTTACCGAGTATCTCGACTACTCAATTAGTCTCACTCATTGGCATATTAAAGAACCGAGAATTGGACACACGCACCTATAATTATATAGGGATTAGGAATTCGTATATCCGTAATCTCTGAGGTCTAGTTCGATTACGTCGATTAGTATAAATCGAACGCCCTCCCGTGGTCCTGCTCAATACACCAAGTGTACAAGTGTAGCATAATAGTCAAGACCAACTATTACCCAGTCACACTACGACGTACCGATGGATTGTCCCTGTCCATCTAAGTCGTGAGCTTCTGTTCGATAGTATACGAGTAACCGACAGTATGATCTTCCGCGTGTCTCCTCACGCCATACTGTCTACAACGTATATATCTAGGACTATTGCATTCAAGTACAAGATAGACAAAATGCCGACTGTTTGATTAATAGATAATGTAAAACACAGATAAGGAGTTCCATATTGTCACTAAACTAGACATTTAGAATATAACTCCATCAATATGCCTTGGAAACAGCGGCGTATATCTTGAACTTAGTTCCTTCTAAATCAGTCCCTAAGACGCCCTCGGAATTGTGGACCGGGCGAAAGCCAAATTTGAAACACATTCGGATCTGGGGTTGTCCAGCACATGTGCTGAAGCATGGGGCTGATAAGTTGGAATCTCGTTCAGATATTCGGTTGTTTATAGGATATCCTAGAGGAACGAAAGGTGGTCTATTTTATAGTCCTAAGGACCAGAAGATCGTTGTTAGCACCAACGCTCGGTTCTTGGAAGAGGATTATATAATGGACCACAAGCCCAAGAGTGAGATAATACTTAACGAACTGAGGGGGGACGATCAAGGCTTAGATCCAACCGAACCGGGTGATACGCCACCACAGTCTGCACCTGTAGTTACTGAGGTTACACCGGAGCCTCGTCGTAGTGGGAGGGTTGTTCGACAACCCGATAGGTTCATGTTTATAGGTGAGTCTTCGGACTTGTTACCTGGAGAACATGAAGCCGATCCCTGGACCTACGGCGAGGCGCTTAAAGATCAAGATGCTCAGTCTTGGCAAAAGGCGATGAAATCTGAGATTGAATCAATGGATTCAAATCAGGTCTGGAATCTTGTAGCACCGCCCAAAGGTGTAAAAGCCATTGGTTGCAAGTGGGTGTACAAGAGGAAAAGAGGGTCTGACGGGAAGGTTGAAACCTTCAAGGCTAGGCTTGTTGCGAAAGGGTATACTCAGAAAGAAGGGATCGATTATGAGGAAACCTTTTCGCCGGTAGCTATGCTAAAGTCGATCCGGATTCTTTTGTCTATAGCATCTCATATGGATTATGAGGTGTGGCAAATGGACGTCAAGACAGCATTCTTGAATGGGAATCTTGACGAGACCATTTACATGAGACAGCCAGAAGGTTTCATCAAGAAAGGCCAAGAGCATCTAGTGTGTAAGCTAAACCGATCCATTTATGGATTGAAGCAAGCTTCTAGATCTTGGAACATGCGGTTTGATGAGTTTATCCAGTCTTATGGATTCATTCAAAGCATGGACGAGTCGTGTGTATACCGGAGAAGTGACGGAAACAGTGTGGCGTTTCTCGTGCTTTATGTAGACGACATCCTTCTAATTGGCAACAATGTGAAGATGTTTTCGGACATAAAGGGATGGTTGTCCAAGCAATTCGATATGAAAGACTTAGGACAAGTTGGGCATGTTCTTGGGATCAAGGTTATACGGGATCGCCAGAAAAGAACATTGAGCTTGTCCCAGGCTTCATATATTGATACGATTCTGGCTCGTTTCAACATGCAGAATTCCAAGAGAGGTGCTCAACCATTCTGCCATGGAATTCATCTATCTAAAGACATGTGTCCCAAAACACAAAAGGAGATAGATTACATGAAGAAGGTTCCTTATGCTTCGGCAGTGGGAAGTCTAATGTATGCCATGTTGTGCACGAGACCTGATATCTGCTATGCTGTGGGCATGGTAGCTAGATATCAGAGTAACCCTGGACAGGGTCACTGGACTGCTGTAAAGAACATACTTAAGTACCTGCGAAGGACTAGGAATTATGTTCTGAGTTACAAAGCGTCCGAGTTGATTCCTATTGGTTACACAGACTCGGATTTCCAATCTGATAAGGATCAGCGAAAGTCTACATCAGGCTATGTGTTCACATTGGGAGGTGGAGCAATTTCATGGAAGAGTGTTAAGCAGAAATGCATTTCGGACTCTACCATGGAAGCCGAATATGTAGCAGCCTCTGAGGCAGCTAAAGAATCGGTGTGGCTCCGGAACTTCCTTATGGACTTGGATGTGGTTCCTAAGATGCCTAGAGCTATCACAATTTATTGTGACAATAGCGGTGCAGTGGCAAATGCAAAGGAACCACGAGCCCACAATGCGAGTAAACACATAGATCGCAAGTACCACCTGATTAGAGACATCGTCAGGAGAGGCGATGCGGTTGTCACCAAGATTGCATCAGCGGATAACCTGGCTGACCCCTTTACGAAGGCACTTCCAGCGGAAGCGTTCAAGAGACACGTGAAGGGGATGGGTATCGGATGTATGGTAGAGGGCAACTAGAGATTTAGTATAAGTGGGAGATTGATGGAGTTATATTCTAAATGTCTAGTTTAGTGACAATATGGAACTCCTTATCTGTGTTTTACATTATCTATTAATCAAACAGTCGGCATTTTGTCTATCTTGTACTTGAATGCAATAGTCCTAGATATATACGTTGTAGACAGTATGGCGTGAGGAGACACGCGGAAGATCATACTGTCGGTTACTCGTATACTATCGAACAGAAGCTCACGACTTAGATGGACAGGGACAATCCAACGGTACGTCGTAGTGTGACTGGGTAATAGTTGGTCTTGACTATTATGCTACACTTGTACACTTGGTGTATTGAGCAGGACCACGGGAGGGCGTTCGATTTATACTAATCGACGTAATCGAACTAGACCTCAGAGATTACGGATATACGAATTCCTAATCCCTATATAATTATAGGTGCGTGTGTCCAATTCTCGGTTCTTTAATATGCCAATGAGTGAGACTAATTGAGTAGTCGAGATACTCGGTAAATTGGGAATTGGAATTGTACACACGGCATGCTATAGATTATAGACAGGAAATCGTGTCCCGTTTATCGGGTTGATGACGTTCCCGAGATGAGCTCATAAAGTTTATCATGTAAACCCTGCAGGTGGATTTGTTCCACGTGATAATAAGGATGAGTGGTACTAGTCTCGGATAATAAGAAACGAATTAATTTAATTATTAGTAATTAAATAAATTCGTGAACGTTCGATATCTTAAACACGGGGAAAGTCGTATATGTAATTTCAGCGGAATTATTAATATTAAATAAATTTCGGGAATTCAATTATTATTGTTTAGTGGAATTAATAATAATTAAAAATGTAATTAATTAAGGATTTCTTTTTAAGGACTCCGAGTTAATTAATATTGCATTTTAGCCTTGAATTTATTTACCTAAGAGGTCCCTAGTGTAACTCTATAAATACTCCCTCTTGCCTATCCTAAACCTACAGTCCGCAGCTTTTTATTTTTCTGAGAAAAATTATTGCGTTAGCGCAATTAAGTTTTTTTTTTCTGTAAAATAAATTGTATAGCGCTAATATTTTTCTCTCAGAGAGAAAAAGAATATTACGCTGGTAGAGAAAGGAGAAAGCAGAAAAGGAGACCCAACGGATCGTTGCCCACACAACGGTTGGAGTCGGGAAGAGGCATACGCTAGCAATCGCTAAGGTCTCAACAATTCGACCGCTAAGGTATGAGATCGGATCTTTAATTCCGCATATTATTCGATCTCACTTTTCCTCGTTGATCATACTTTGAACGTAGATCGGGTTCCGGGGTCGTGGATCGTGTTCCTCGACTACTGGGGGTTCTAGGACCTCCGGATCGGTAGTCGGATGAGGAAAAACGACCCGGAAACGAGCCCGGAACAGCAACGTCGCGTTGCTGTTCGCGGAGAAACGGCGACCGCCGTTTCCAAACGGCGACCGCCGTTTTGGTGTTTTTCTGGCAGCCCGCTCGGTTCGCGCGGTTGTCCTTCGGGGCAATGGCTGGGCGTGAATCGGGGCACGGGCTGGAAAAGCGAACGAAGTAGCGACACCGGATGTCGAATGGGATCGTTCGGATGTTCGAGTTATCGAACGAACGCATCCCGGGTAGTCGATTTCCAACACATATCCCCAGAACGAAACTGGTAGGTCTGAGTAACTCATCATAGATCTTACCATTTCCATAAGAGTCCTATTCCTTCTTTCTGCTACACCATTCTGCTGGGGCGTGTATGGTGCAGTCATCTGGGAATCAATCCCATTCTCTAATAAGTACGCCTTAAACTCTCCCGAGAGGTACTCTCCTCCACGATCAGATCGTAGAGTCTTTATGGTTTTACCATGAAGGTTCTCCACAAGAGCTTTGTACTCCTTGAACTTGTCAAAGCACTCGCTCTTGCGGCGCATCAGGTATATAAAACCATACCTTGAGTAATCATCAGTGAAGGTTACGAAATATTCGTAACCTCCTCTCGCTTGGACAGATAAAGGCCCGCACAAATCAGAGTGAATCAACTCCAGTACTTCCTTGGATCTATACCCCTTATCACTAAAGGGTCGCTTGGTCATTTTTCCTTCCAGGCATGATTCACAGGTCGGAAAGTCCTCATCTTTCACACCACTGAGTATTCCATCAGTTATCAACCTTTGAATCCTACCCAAGTTAATATGACCTAGCCTAAGATGCCATAAATACTTTTGATTCATCCTAGAAGGTTCCTTTCTCTTATTGGTACTAGATGTGTTATATGACTCTACACTTTGCATCGTGAGATTCAGTATATATAAGTTGCCTATCAATGTACCAGAACAGATATACTCACCATTCTTTTTGATAATAACAGAACTATCAAAAGAAACAGAATATTCATTCAAAACCAATTTAGAAACCGAAACAAGGTTCTTTCTAAAATTCGGTACATAAAGACAATTATTCAATACCAAAACTTTATTATTAAAAGACAAATAAATATCTCCCACTGCAACTGCCGCCACTTTCGTAGCGTTGCCCATGTAGATAGTGATCTCTCCCTCTCTAAGCCGCCGGGTTTCCTGGAACCCCTGCAAAGAATTGCAGACATGATCAGTGGCTCCCGTATCCACACACCAGGTACCGGTGGATAACACCGCTAAACATGTTTCAGTGACTAAGGAAAAGTTCATACCTCCTTGTCTGAGAGGACAGTTAGACTTCCAATGTTCAGACTGCTTGCAACGGAAACACTTGCCCTTGGGCTTGTTCACTCCATTCTGTGGTCCACCATTTCTGGGTCCACTGGGTTTCCGTCCTTGCTTCTTCTTCCTCTTAGTCCCCGGAGGGCCAGGAAGTTTCACAGCCACAAGTGCCTGAGATTTCTTAAAGATTCCCTCTGCCGCCTGGAGTTGCTGTTCGCGTTGCTGTTCGCGGAGAAACGGCGACCGCCGTTTCCAAACGGCGACCGCCGTTTTGGTGTTTTTCTGGCAGCCCGCTCGGTTCGCGCGGTTGTCCTTCGGGGCAATGGCTGGGCGTGAATCGGGGCACGGGCTGGAAAAGCGAACGAAGTAGCGACACCGGATGTCGACTGGGATCGTTCGGATGTTCGAGTGATCGAACGAACGCATCCCGGGTAGTCGATTTCCAACATATATATCACGATTTATTCAACGTAAAATCATAGAGGGTGTTTAACGATTTTACCTTTGATCTCGTTATGCGGATCTTCCCACGTATTCCTCGCACTAGCTTGAACGTCGTATGGGCGACGATCCTCCAAGCTTATGGATCTCCTTCTCTCTACTTTCTCTCTCTAAAATTATGATCTTCAAGTTGTGTGAGAATAGAGAAGACCATGCAGTGCTTTTATAGGCTACGTAGGGGATCTAAAGGAGGTGGAATATTGGGCTTCCAATATTAATGATTAAATTGAGCCCAAGCCCAAATCTATTAATCCATTAATATTAATTATATAATTACTTCCACTATATAAATATAATTGCACTCCCAATATTCACCATATTATATCAAATAATATTTTCTCCGGTAGTATTATTTATTCCATGTGTTTAAGATATAAATATACATGAATAAAATTAATTTATTGCTTAATTAATTTATTCATCTCTTATATCCGAGACTAGTACCATTCAACTTTAATTATTATGCGGAACAAATCCACTCATGAGGTTTACATAATAATCCCTTATGAACTCATCTCGGGGATATTATCAACCCTTTCGAGGACACAGTTTCCCGTCAAGAATTCACGGCATGTCATACATAAAATACCGTGACCCAACTTTGCCGGTAATTGATCGGTTATTCTAATCAATCAATTCCTTTGGAAAATCAAATCACTAATATTAAATGCACACACCCGCAATAATATCAGGGATTGAGAATAAAATACTCAGAGATTTAAATCGATTATCCAAGGCAATCCTAATCGATAAATCTCATGCGATCCGCTCAATACACCAAGTGTACAAGTATGATAAAATAATCAAGACCAATTATTTTCTCTCTCATACAATGACTATACCGATGGATTAGTTCTTTTCCATCTAGGTCGTGAGCTACTGTTTGATTATATACTAGTGACTGATAGTATGATCTTCCGTGTGACGACGCACACCATACTAAATACAACGTATATAATCCAGAACCATATTTGCATTTATTTAATTATAAATAATTAAAGGCAAACGATTATTCATTTAAATAGATTAAATACTATGACTGGGGTTTTACGATACTTAAATCTAGACATTAAGTATACAACTCAATCAATCTCCCACTTATACTAAGGTCTAGTCATTTCATCCAAACTCCCGACTCCCATACCCATCACGTGCTTAATATGCACTTCCAAAGAAGTGCCTTGTGCATGAGCATTCTAGGTTGCCGTCTCCGAAGTTATCTTGGTGACTACAGCGTCGTCTCACTTGACGATGACTCGTATCAGGTGGTACTTGCTCTATGTGTTATCATCATTATGGACTTATGATTTCTTTCAGTTTGCCATTGCACCGCTATCTTAATAGCCTTTGGTAAACCAAGAATCATATCTATGTCCAGAGGTTATCCCAAACCTTTACCACAACTTCCGCTGCCTCTGAGGCTGTAGTTTGGTTACCCATGGTTGAGTCTGAAAAGCATCGTGCTTATCACTCTTCCATTCTAAAGCTTTACCTCCTTTTACAAGTGAACACATAGCCTGATATCGACTTACACTGCTCCTGATTTGATTAGAGATCTGAGAAATGTAATCCAAAGGAAAAGCTCGTCTGCTTCGTAGTCTAGAACAGTACTTCGAAAGTACTCTTACAGCAGTCGAATATTCCTTTCCAGGATTACTTTGATATCCTCCCACTATGCCAACTGCATAGTCGATATCCGGTTCTCGTTTTTCAACATTGCATTTTTAAAGCTTTCCACACTTCCAGTGTAGAAAACTGCTTCCACTGCTTCTATCTCCTTTATGTGTTCCAAACACATACTTTAGATAGATGCATTCCTTCTTGAAAGGTAACACACCCTTCTTGCAATGATGCATGTTAAAACGAACCTTAATCGTATAAGATTTCTAAGAGAAGTACAATGTTCTTTTCACAAGATCCTAGATTTTAAGAACATGATCTAACTTCTTCCTTATCTTATATATCGATTCTATCTTAGACAACCATTATTTTATGTCTGATAACACTTTTACATTGTTCCCAATGATAGAATGTTTTCTACATAAAATCTCCGAGAAACACCAATTTGTTTCCATCACGTTTCCAATACACATTATTCGTCCATGCCTTTTGATGAATCCATCAAATGGATTATCTCATCAATTTGCAAGTACCACGAATTATATCTTTGTTACAATCCATGAATGGATCAACTAAGCTTGTACTCTAAATGATCTTGTCTCTCAGCAATAATCCTAATTGCTTTCTAAGAAAACACATTTAGATCTAGTAGTGCCTTTATGTAGATCTAGGGATCGATTTCATGTTTACTAGATCCAGAGTTCAACAACTCTTCTAGTCTTATGAACATCTCCGGTTGATCAGCAACCTCCCACTACAATGGCGTTCCAGTGTATAAACAGTAATAACAGTAGGTGCAGTTAGTGGTGCACCGCTACTCGGTTTGACTGGTTTCCAGTCCTTGTCCTTTTCTCCCACTCTAAGGTATCTCGTCATTTTGGGCTTTGTGTTTCATCTAATAGTATTCTTCTAAGAACCGGGCGTTAGAACTTATAACGTCCTTCTGGTTCATAGTACTATTTGAACACATAACTTTTGTTCTTCCAGGATATTTTACAACCACATTGAAATGTGCCGTTGCCTTTCATAAATATTCATAGAACATAGGTAGTACCGATTAACTCTTTCTTTTACCTTTCCTTCAGAGATCTATTTCTTATTTATACACCATGTCTACACATGAAGTTTATGGTGTTAGTCATTTGGAATCTAATTCCAATTACTGATTATGCTATGTCTTCAGACAGGTACTAGCCTCCGTGATTAGATCACAGGCTCCTTATGAATATACTTTGATAATTCTTCCACAGTAGCTTGTGTCCATTGACTTGTCAAAACACTTACTCTTGTGGTGTATCAAGTATTCTAATCCATATTTAGTACTCGTACCTTTCTTGTCTGAGTAGACATAGGTCTGCATATCAGTGTTTAATCAATTTCAATACTTGTCCGGATTCTATATCCTTTATCCAGAAAGGTTTGCTTAGTCGTATTATCTTCCAAATTCAATTCTTAGGTTGGAAGGTCCACTCCTTCAACTTAATTGATCAAATCAATTTTCAACCTTTGAATTTTATTTGAATAAATACTACTCAACATAGAATTCACAAGTACAATGATTTAGTAAAGAAATATCTCTAACAAGTAAAACGAATTATATACCACGGTTTGTTGCATCGTGGAGACTTAGGATTCATCATTCACATATTGCTAACTAATGTACCAGAATAGATAATATCATAATTTCTTCCCAATAATCATCAAATGATTAAAAGAAATAAATATCCATTCATTAATAATAGAAAACCAGAATATAGTTCTTTCTAAAATAAAAGGGGTACATAAAAGCAATAACTTTGAAATGAAATCCTATAGTTACTAAAAGCAAATAAAATGTCTTCCACTGCAACAGTGAATTGTATCGTGTTTATGTGATTTTAGTTTACGTTTTGTGTAGAGTGAGAGTCGTGTTTTATTACTTTAGTGTCGTTTTAATTTATGTTTTATGTTGTGTTGTGTCGGATCTTACGGCTGGTCGGAAATTGTTGTTTTGTCATGTTTTAGGCGGAGAAGTAAATGAATCGAGAAGGACTTGTCGGCCGACATAATCAACCGCTACAGTAGGCTCTAGTAGGAGCACTGAAGATCGTCAAAGATAATGGATTTTGGTTTGAAGGGGGGTAGCAACTGCTACCCATGCTAATACAATGTCGGTTAACACATTTCGAAAAATCTGAGGTTTGAAAAGGGCAGTTGCGTTGGGCAGTTATGGTGGGCTTTGGACATGCATTTAGGGGAGGAAAGAGGCCAGGAAAAATATATCTCTCGTCTTGGAACTCGACGTAGAGTGAGGGACGTCGGTATTGACGACACCGACGTTCTAAGAATCGTAATCGAGTTCTACGGCCTTCAGAAACTCTGTAATGTAATCATTTCTTAGTTTTTCATTTCGTTCTAAGTTTAAGAATGTTTATTATATAATGTTCGATTGTGTTTTAAATTTCTTTTTATTTAATGTCTTAATGTTATTTCTCAATTCTCTTTAATTGTTTCCGTTAATCATGCATTCGTTTATGTTTAGATATTTTGTTTTCATGTAATTTCCATTTTTGCTCGAATGATGAATCGGGAGTCGCGAAAAAGGAATTTCATATTCAATTGAGCTAGTCATTAGAAATGACAAAACCTTAGGACTCGTAACTTGATCGAGAGCGAGACCCCTAAGTGAATTAAACACTTTTGAGTGAGTTTAGTAACCCGACCGGGAGCTTTACTTTCATGTGTCGAATATTTTGAAATATGAGATGTTATGAAATGTCCGGAAACGATTTGATATAAATTATTGGAGTGTTTAATTTCATGTCTTTTATTTTCTTGTCATTTAATTTATGTCATTTACTTTTTATTGCAACTTGAACTTAAGATTTAGTAGATATGAAAAATGCATCTAAAACTATTTCATTCACGAAAATTCTACTCTTCTGTTTCCTTGGATTGATAACCGAGTCAACTAAAATTGACCTCGGATTTTGACGAGAGACGCGCACGAAAAACGTCTAATCAAAATTGGCGTCGTTGCCGGGGAAACGGGTAGTCTTATTTTAAGTGTTTGTTAGTTTTAGTTTCATATTTCATTTAGTTAGTTTAGAGTAATTTTCTTGTTATTTCTAACGTTCTACTTTGAGTGTGCATGGAGCTACAAGAAGAAGGACATCTCCAAATGTATTCCCACATGGTGTATCCTCAACAATATGGATATTCGAACATGAATGGACAACAACAAGTGTCGTACATGATGCCAAATCCAATGATGCAAGGAGGGTATGGAATGCAATACGATGCATATGTATGGAATCCTCAAATGAACGCCCCATTAAGGGTTGAAGAGCAGCAAATGATGGGTGAGCAACAATACCAATCTCATGATTCGAGTTCTCAATTCGAGGAATGGATGATGAAGTATGTGGAAAAAAATGATTTGAGGATGAACAACCTTGAAGTGAAAATTGGATGCTTTGATGCGGTGTTGGAAAACATTAGTAAACAACTTGGGAAAATGGCTACGACACTTGGGAAACTACAAGCAAAAGATGAGGTCGAAAGCTCTCTAAATAAACCATCACATGCTAAGGCTCTTACGGTGTTACGAGCAGAGAAAGTTGAGGATAAAAAAGTGGAAATACCGGAATACAAAGAAGAGGATAACCTTGCTAAAGAGGAGAAAAATGAGGAGAGTGAAGCTGAGGAGGTAGAGGATGAGAAGAAGAAGAGGAGAGTTGCAGAAGATGAAACGAAAAAGGGCTGGTTGCACGTTTTTGAAAAGTTATATCATCCGCCTTTTCAGTTTCCAAGCAACCTCATAAACAAGAAGCAAGACCAACACTTTCAGCACTTGTATAATTTGTTGGCGAAAATCAAGGATGTAGTCAAGGCGGATAACATCCTATTATATGGAAGCGGATCTAAAGTGGGAGCAACGGAGGATGATTGGGTGCCTCCAATTCATTTGATTCCAAAGAAAAGAGTAGGCAAGGAAGAAGAGAAGAAGAAGAGGTACTTCGAAAGTAAGTCGCATGTAGAAGACGACAAGGATTGGCGACTGGACAAGAAGAAGGGTTGATGTGAGAAGAGAAATAAGTCAAGCTCTCGACATAAAATTGAGCAAGAATAAAGGCTAGGAACGAGATCGTGATTCAAGAATTACTTGGCAGCCCACGAATCAAAATTACCCACCACCCGATATGTGAGAAAGGTCGTGTTCGGCACGACCTAGGTATGTTTTCTTTTTATTTTTAGTTTTTATGTTTTGTCTTGTATATATGTGTTGGTGTTTTATTTGTTTTGTGTGGTGTAGTTATTTTTGTTTAGTTTGTGAGTTTGTTGGTTTTGTTGAAAAATCACTTGTTTTAGCTCAAAAATTTGAGTTGTCCCGAATGTGGTAGTGTTTGCATGGGATTTGGTTAAGTTGTTACTTGAACTCACTTGGTTGAAGGTTGAACCACTTGTTAAGTGTCGAGAAAATGAGTATATGATATTCATGAGTTTCTTTCCTTGCTATATATACATGTAAGCTTTTGAGCCTATTTTCCTTGGAGCGTAATTATGATTTTTCTTGAGTTGTGAGCATGAGATGATTGAGAATGCATGATTGGAGTAGTTTTTGACATCACTTGTTATATGAAGTTACTTTGACTTGGTTGAGAATTGGAAAATGAAGTATGAGATTGCTAGGATTTAACTCCACATATTTAAAATTCCCCAAAATGACCGTGCCCGTCGAGGGACTCCCTAGTTAATTCTTTGAGCCTACATTGTGCCTTTTTCTTGTAACCGAGAGTTCCTTGAGCGATGTGAGATTGAGAGAGTGTTACAAGTTTGATTGTGAAGGTTAATAGGGGATATTGCTATAATGTAAACATGTTCTCGTGTTAAGGCTAGCTATAATAAGAAAAAGCTTACTCCCTATATATATATATATATATATATATATATATAAAAAAACGAATACTCTTTGATTGTGAAAACAATTGACGAGGGATGGAATAAAAAAACAAATAGCAAAAAAAAAAAAAAAAAAAAAATATAAGAAAAATAATAAGTAAAAAGCGGGAGTATAAGAATAATAATAGCCTATCGAGAGCATGTATTCATTGATGTACATTGGAGTTAAAAGGTGGGTTGTGACGATTTACATTTGGTGATGGAGGAAGTGTGTGAGTACATTTGGTGTAGGAGGTTGTCGAGAGCGATCTATTTGTGTTATTATTCTTTCGATTCTCACCTATTACCAGTGCCTACCTTGTTTGCAATCTTGTTCTGATTCTTGTTCTCCTTGGTCAAAGTATGAGATTATTCTTGTGATATTGTGTATATGCATGTCTCGTTGTATATTGATGTTCATTTTGAGATGGAGAGCTTTCTTGTTGAGTATGCAAGTGACATCTTATTGACTTGCATGATTTACATCATTTCATTTTCGAGTGAGATATTTTGAGAGAGTTTAGGTGAGCTCGAGTGACATGATATTGCATTTCTCATTTTTCTCGTTCATGGCAAGTGGTAGGTAAATGGTTCGTAGTGAGTTTAAGTAGGTAATTTGTGCAAACACGTTGTCGGATGATTTTACCTTCCTCGGGACTAGCAAGGATTTGAGCGTGGGGGGGGGGTGGGGGGGGGGGGGGGGTGATTTATATAGTATTTGTGCGTTTTTCGTTTGTGTTTTTGGTGTCGAGTGTATGTTGTGTTGTTTAGTTTTCATGTCTTTTCGTTGTGTTTGATGTTTGTGTGTGTGTTGGATCTCACGGGGTATGTTGGAGTGGTTCGAGTTTTTTTTGTAGGTCGGATGTCGAGAAAATCGAAGAAATCGAGCAAAGGGCTGGAGAATCAAAAACGGCGGGCGCCAAAGGAGAAATGACGGGCGCCAAATTAAAACGGCGGTCGCCGGAGAGGAAATGACGACCGCCGAAAGGGCCGAAAAAAAGTCAGATCTTAAGTCAAGACTTTTGGGCAAAACGGCGTGTTGGAAATCGACTACCCGGGATGCGTTCGTTCGATCACTCGAACATCCGAACGATCCCAGTCGACCTCCAGGTTCGTTACTCCGTTCGCGTGCCCAGCCCGTGCCCCGATTCACGCCCAGCCATTGCCCCGAAGGACAACCGCGCGAGCCGGAGCGGGCTGCCTGAAAAACAGCGAAACGGCGGTCGCCGTTTAGGAAACGGCGGTCGCCGTTTGTCCTTCAGCAGCGCGAACAGCAGCGCGACCTGCTGTTCCGGGCTCGTTTCCGGGCCGTTTTTCCTCTTCTGACTACCGAACCGGAGGTCCTAGAACCCCCAGTAGTCGAGGAGTACGATCCACGAGATCCGGAACCCGATCTTACATCCGATGTATTTTCAACGAGAAAGAAATCGAATAAAAGCGGAAATAGGGTTTCGATTTCTTATACCTTTGAAGCGTGATTCGGAGAAGCCGAATAGGCGAACACCCTGAGATCTTCTAGTGTGTATCCTAGCCCTCGACGCCGGACGTTGTGTGGGCAACGATCCACCGGAGTCTTCTCTTCTTCTTCTCTCTCAAACCCTCTTTCTCACGTTTTAATTATTCTGTCTCCAGAAATATATTTGCGCTAGCTACAGAAATAATTATTCTGTCTCCAGAAATATATTTGCGCTAGCAAATTAATTTCTACAGAAATAATTATTCTGTCTCCAGAAATATATTTGCGCTAGCAAATTAATTTCTACAGAAATAAAAACACTGTGCTAATCTAAATTAATTGAGCAGAGAAGAAAATAATTGCGCTAGCAAAATAATTTCTCCACAGAATTAATTATAGCGGCGTTTCGTAGGTTAAGAGAAGAGAGATTGAGGGGTATATATAGGCCACACTATGGACCTTAGGACAATTAATTAATTAGGCTAAATTGTAATTTAATTAAACCGGTGTCCTTAAAAGAAAACCTTTAATTAAATCCAATTTTAATTATAATTAATTCCACTATAAAATTATAATTGAATTCCCAATTAATTAATCTATATTATTTTACCAATAATATTTCCGCCGAAATTACATATACGACTTTCCCCGTGTTTAAGATATCGAATGTCCACGAATTAATTTCAATTACTAATAATTAAATTAATTCGTTTCTTATTATCCGAGACTAGTACCACTCATCCTTATTATCATGTGGAACGAATCCACCTGCAGGGTTTACATGATAAACTTTATGAGCTCATCTCGGGGACATCATCAACCCAATAAATGGGACACGGTTTCCTGTCTATAATCTATAGCATGCCGTGTGTACAATTCCGATTCCCAATTTACCGAGAATATTGACTAATCAATTAGTCTCACTCACTAGTAAGTCAAAGAACCGAGAACTGGACACACGCACCTATAATTATATAGGGATTAAGAATTCGTATATCCGTAATATCTGAGGTCTAGTTCGATTACTGCGATTAGTATAAATCGAACGCCCTCCTGTGGTCCTGCTCAATACACCAAGTGTACGAGTGTAACATGATAGTCAAGACCGACTATCTACCAGTCACACTACGACGTACCGATGGATTGTCCCCTTCCATCTAAGTCGTGAGCTACTGTTCGATAGAATACGAGTAACCGACAGTATGATCTTCCGCGTGTCTCCTCACGCCATACTGTCTACAACGTATACATCAAGGACTATTGCATTAAATGCAATCATGCTTGAATCATATCTCGAATTAAGGTATAGATAAGGAGTTCCGTATTTGCACTAAACTAGACATTTAGAATACAACTCCATCAATCTCCCACTTATACTAAAAGTCTAGTCGCCCTCTCCCAAACATCAGATTACCATAACCTCATCACGCCTACCTAACGCTTTCGCTGGAAGTGCCTCTGTGAACGGGTTTACCAGGCAATCCTCTCGATGCTATCTAGGTGACAACTGCATCGTCTTACTAGACGATCTCTCGAATCAGGTGGTACTTGCGCTCTACGTGTTATCTCCCACTGTGGACTCGTGGCATTTCAAGTTTGCCAATACCGCTATTCAAAATAGCTTTGGGTAAACTAGAAACCACATCTAAGTCCCTTAGGAAATTCTGGAGCCACACTGACCTTTTAACTGCCTCAGAGGCCGTTATCCTTTCAGTTTCCATGGTAGAGTCCGTAATGCATCGCTGCTTTACATTCTTCCATGTGACTGCTCCACTTCACAGTGAGAACACATAGCCTGACTTCGACTTTCGACTGTCCCTGTTTGATTTGGAAATCCAATTCTATGTAATCCAAAAGAAACAACTTTGACTGCTTTGTAACTCAGAACATAATTCCTGGTCCGGCAGGAACCTAAACATGTTCTTTACATCAGTCGAGTGATCCTTTCTAGGATTACTATGATATCTCACCACCATGCCCACGGCATAGTAGATATCAGTCTCGTGCATAGCATTACATACATTAAGCTTCCCACCATTAAGGTGCAGGGAACTGCTTACTCTTCATCTATCTCCTTTATTGTGTCGGACACAAAACTTTAGATAGACGAATTCCACATTTAAAAGGTGAAGACCTTTCTTGGAATTCTGTATGCTGCAACGAGTAAGAATTGTATTTATGTATGAGGCTCGAGATAAGTTCTATGTTCTTTTCTGGCGATCATTTATTACTTTGATCCCAAGAACATTCCCGACTTCTCCTAAGTCTCTTACATTGAATTACTCGGACAACCATCCCTTTATGTCCGATAACATCTTTCTTATTGTTGCCAATTTAGAAGGATGTCGTCTACATAAAGAATGAGAAAACACCACATCTTTTCTGTCACTTCTTTATTACACTCAGGACCTAAACATGCCTTGAATGAATCCATGAAATGGATTTTCTCATAGGTCCGCATGTGTCCAAGATCTTGAAGCTTCCTTCAATCCTAAGAGTGATTAAGCTTGCTTACCGAATGCTCTTGGCTCTTTTCGATGAATCTCTCTGGCTGTCCCACACAGATGGCCCCGTCAAGACTTCGATTTAGGAAATCTGTCTTGACTTCCATCTTCCATGTGAAGACAAAAGAATCCTGATCGACTTTTGCCAAGACTGAGCATCTTGATCTTTCAGCGTCTCGTCATAGATCCAGGGTTCGGCTTCATGTTCTCCAGGTAACAAGTCCGAAGACTCACCTATAAACATGAACCTGTTGGGTTGTCTAACAACCCTCCCACTACGACAACGCTCCGGTGTATCTTTAGTGACTAAGGATTATAGTAGTGAACTACTCAGTTAGGCTGGTTCTAAGTCTTGATCAGTCCCTCTAAGCACATTAAGTATTACTCTACTCTTGGCTTGTGATCTTGCATATATATAGTCCATGTCTAAGAACCGAACATTGATGCAATCAATGAACATCTGGTCCTTTGGACTATATTACATATCTCAATTCGTTTTCTTAGGGTATCCTATAAACAGCCGAATATCAGTACAAGTTTCCAAAGGAATCAAGTTCAGGATAAACGCAGCTGTTTCCAAGCCATATCCCAAAAACGATTTAGGTAACTCCGAATGTCTACTTTCCCATATCTATAAGAGTCCTATTCCTTCTTTACAACACATTATTTTGCCGAGGCATAAATGGTGTAGTCTGTTGGGAGTTAATCCCATTTTCTGATAAGTATGCCTTACTCCTCAAAGAGGTCTGCATATATCAGAGCGAATCAACTCTAGTACTTTCTTGGATCTTTTCCCTTTAACCGTAAAGGGTTGCTCGGTCATTAAAACTTCCAAGTATGATTCGAAGGTTGGAAGGTCCTTTCCTTCAACCTGGCTGAGTGGTCCATCAGCTTTCACCCTTTGAATCGTACTCAAGTTAAAATGATCTATCCTAAGATTCCATAAGTACATTTGATTTATCCTAGAAGGATATTTACTCTTATTGGGGTTCGACATTGTGTTATTAGCTCTGGTATGTTGCATCGTGGAAGAATACGGATTTAGTATTAAATTGTCTATCAATATACCAGAATAGATAATATCCCCATTTCCTAAAGAAACGGAATATCTATTCTAAGCCAACTTAGAAATCCGAAATGAAATTTTTTTCTAAATGCCGGCACATAAAGACAATTTATTAGAACTAAAATCCTACCGTTAAAACATTTAACATCTCCCACTGCAACGGCTGTTACCTTAACATTATTGCCCATGTAGGTTACTACTTCTTCCTTTCTAAGTCTCCGGGTTTCCTGGAACCCCCGCATTTAAATGCAGACATGATTAGTGGTTTCCGTATCCACACACCAGGTACTGGTAGATAACACCACTAAACATGTTTCGGTGACTAAGGAGAAGTTAACTTCTAGTTGCTTTGAGAGGACAATCAAACTCCCAGTATCCAAACTGCTTACAACGGAAGCACTTACCCCTTGGGCTTGCTTTTCCCATTCCGTGGTCCAGATATATTAGGCCCACTGGGTTTCCGTATTTTCTTCTTCTTCCTTTTGCCGCCCGAAGGCCTAGGAAGAGCCAATTTCTCAGCCACAAGTGTTTTGAGAGCCATTAAAGATTCCCTCAGCCGCTTGAAGTTCAACCAGGAGCTCCGCCATTGAATAAGACCTCTTATCCATGTTATATTTTAGGCGGAACTGCTCAAAACTTCTCGGCAGAGACTGGAGCACAAAATCAACCTGGGTTACCCCATTGATAATTGTTCCTAGAATCTCTATCTCATTAAGATAGCCCATCATTCTAAGAACGTGATCCCTCACGGGCGTTCTTTCCGACATGATGGCCGTCATGAGTTGCCTCATTTCACTTTGTCTGGCTGTCCTGTCCTGATAACCAAAAACTTCTTGAGCTTAAGCATCATATCATAGGTAAGAGTCATGGCATGATCCTGATGTCGCAGCACATTTGACATGAAAGTCATAATGTTGCTCCGCGTCATCTCATAGCCTTGATCCATTTCCAATGAGCTTCCTTTCCTCAGTAGTGGAAGCATCATTTGGTTCAGCAGGTCAATTGACTTGGAGTACATATTTGTACTCCTCTGCAGTTAGGACAATGTCCAAGTTTCTTTTCAAATCTATAAAATCAGGTTCAGTGAGTTTGTTGACTTTTAATGGGAATAATACCATATAAAACAAACAATGAGTTTAATTCGATATCATTTCCCTCAAGTGATATCATTAAACTACCAATCATTTCCAAAATCCCATCAGACATAGCAAGCCACGTTCTTGTGGACGTTTACCAGTCCAAATGATTTTATGATTGGATTTCACTTCGGTCGTACATCATCATAGCAGTGACTCCGATGGGGAGGATACTATAAAGCGTACCTAAGTGTATACCATTTCTCAGTACTAAGTCCACCGCTCGGGAACTACATGTCCACCGCAAGCCACGTTCTTGTGGACGTTTACGTTGACATGCGGTCCTCCACGACTTTCTATAACTGTCGAGCCTCAATTAATCCCAAAGTTCCGTTTCCATTTAGCAAGCCACGTTCTTGTGGACGTTTACTAAAACAAACAACTTTATTAATTGAATCTCACTTATTTAAATTTCATAGAATCTTAATTAACCCAAAGTACCGTTTCCATTTAGCAAGCCACGATAGTGTGGACGTTTACTAAAACAAACAACTTTGTTAATTGACTCTTACATTTATTAAATTTCACAATTTTATTAATCAAAGCTTGATATCTCGTAAGTGAAACTCGAAGTTTCTAACCAGCGATCAATCATGCAATTGAGCCCTATCTCTCACAAAGTGAGGGAGCCAATCAGACAATCGATCTAGTCATCGAATGACTCGAAAGTCTCTAATCTGTGTCATCGACATAACCAAGCGCTTTGGCTCCATTCCACTCCCCGGGGTGAGAATGAGTCGAGTTGAAATTAGTCTTTGAATGACAGATTAGGCATTGCTTTTGAGAAATATAATTGTTCAATTTTATAAGTGGATTTTAAATTCGAATTTTGATCCAGTGATATCCGTGTATCGACTTTATCCGATAGGGAGGATGACACTAAAGCCAACTCGTAAGTCAATACACATCACATTCAAAACAGAGAATGGAGACCGCGGGATTGTTTCCAATCCCTCTCCCACTTAGTATTTTACGATAAGGGATAACATGCATAAATAATTTAAGCATAATAATAAACACATAAATCACATAAAAAGCAATTAACGTGGCCCCGATTATTATGGCCTTAAATATTTTCCAATGCACGTCTCTTGGAACTTCATCTCGTTGCTCGTCTCGATCTCGGTCCACCACCGACTCGCTCGAGGGTCAAGAGACGAACTCCTCCCACTGGAGCCTCGTCTCGAGCCTCGTTGAGTCGTCCGTGGGGTCGAACGAACCCCAGCCCCGCTGCTGCCCATCGCGAACACGGGGTGTGTTCGATGGCTGCCCGTTTCCGGTTCGCTCTCCTCGATCCTCGTTTCTCCGGGTTTTGATCTCGTCTCGATCCACCAAAATTAGTAAGAAAAATTACAAGAATAAACTTACTAAATTCGGCATCGATCCTATACAAGGTGATCGACCCTATACATGTCCCGGATACAACGAAAAATAAATAAACCTAACGACTCAACCCGTCGTTTTTATCTATTACAAACAAGCATCGTTTTTCCAAAACAAAAACAATCTCGACAAGCCCGAGAGTTTAATCAAAACCACAAATTAAAGCACAACATACAATCACAACGTTGGCCATAATAACCGGGTTCGAACCTGCAAAACAAATCTCCCAAAAATACAACGAATCGAAAAAACCGGCTCTGATACCAATTGTTGGAAATCGACTACCCGGGATGCGTTCGTTCGATCACTCGAACATCCGAACGATCCCAGTCGACCTCCAGGTCCGTTACTCCGTTCGCGTGCCCAGCCCGTGCCCCGATTCACGCCCAGCCATTGCCCCGAAGGACAACCGCGCGAGCCGGAGCGGGCTGCCTGAAAAACAGCGAAACGGCGGTCGCCGTTTGTCCTTCAGCAGCACGAACAGCAGCGCGACCTGCTGTTCCGGGCTCGTTTCCGGGCCGTTTTTCCTCTTCCGACTACCGAACCGGAGGTCCTAGAACCCCCAGTAGTCGAGGAGTACGATCCACGAGATCTGGAACCCGATCTTACATCCGATGTATTTTCAACGAGAAAGAAATCGAATAAAAGCGGAAATAGGGTTTCGATTTCTTATACCTTTGAAGCGTGATTCGGAGAAGCCGAATAGGCGAACACCCTGAGATCTTCTAGTGTGTATCCTAGCCCTCGACGCCGGACGTTGTGTGGGCAACGATCCACCGGAGTCTTCTCTTCTTCTTCTCTCTCAAACCCTCTTTCTCACGTTTTAATTATTCTGTCTCCAGAAATATATTTGCGCTAGCTACAGAAATAATTATTCTGTCTCCAGAAATATATTTGCGCTAGCAAATTAATTTCTACAGAAATAATTATTCTGTCTCCAGAAATATATTTGCGCTAGCAAATTAATTTCTACAGAAATAAAAACACTGTGCTAATCTAAATTAATTGAGCAGAGAAGAAAATAATTGCGCTAGCAAAATAATTTCTCCACAGAATTAATTATAGCAGCGTTTCGTAGGTTAAGAGAAGAGAGATTGAGGGGTATATATAGGCCACACTAGGGACCTTAGGACAATTAATTAATTAGGTTAAATTGTAATTTAATTAAACCGGTGTCCTTAAAAGAAAACCTTTAATTAAATCCAATTTTAATTATAATTAATTCCACTATAAAATTATAATTGAATTCCCAATTAATTAATCTATATTATTTTACCAATAATATTTCCGCCGAAATTACATATACGACTTTCCCCGTGTTTAAGATATCGAATGTCCACGAATTAATTTCAATTACTAATAATTAAATTAATTCGTTTCTTATTATCCGAGACTAGTACCACTCATCCTTATTATCATGTGGAACGAATCCACCTGCAGGGTTTACATGATAAACTTTATGAGCTCATCTCGGGGACATCATCAACCCAATAAATGGGACACGGTTTCCTGTCTATAATCTATAGCATGCCGTGTGTACAATTCCGATTCCCAATTTACCGAGAATATTGACTAATCAATTAGTCTCACTCACTAGTAAGTCAAAGAACCGAGAACTGGACACACGCACCTATAATTATATAGGGATTAAGAATTCGTATATTGTAAATGTTGGTTTTGACAACAACATATGATTTTCATTATTTGTTTGAATTACAGGTGAAGGACGAAATGTATACAAGTGAAAAACATCTTATGCGACTGGAGTCGCAAATCACACAACATATGCGACTGGAGTCGCAATTCACACAACATATGCGACTGGAGTCGCAAATCACACATCTCTTGCGACTGGAGTCGCAATTGCTGCCTCTCCTCTCCATTTGCGACTTGAGTCGCAAAACCTGGCTCCCTCATCATTTGCGACTTGAGTCGCAAAACTTGGCCCATCTTCATTTGCGACTTGAGTCGCAATTCTGGCTCATCTCAACATTTGCGACTTGAGTCGCAATTCCTGGCCCCTCTCAACATTTGCGACTTGAGTCGCAATTTTGGCCACTCTCAACATTTGCGACTTGAGTCGCATTTCTGGCCACTCTCGATATTTGCGACTTGAGTCGCAATTCTGGCTCTCTCTACATTTGCGACTTGAGTCGCAAATCCTGGCTCTCTCTACATTTGCGACTTGAGTCGCAAATCCTGGCTCTCTCTACTTTTGCGACTTGAGTCGCAAATCCTGGCATCCTCTACTTTTGCGACTTGAGTCGCAATTCGTGCACACTCAACATTTGCGAACGGAGTCGAAATTCCTGCCCACACTGTCTTTGCAACATGAATAGGTTTTTACTACTTCAATATTATCGACGACCATGAAGACGATGAAATGCTGAAGCCTCAACGACAAGTGTTTATCACAATGAAGTTGAAGACGAAGTATTGAGATCGATGGAGTCAAGATAGAGTTGAAGTTTGAACTTGAAGAAATTAAAGATTCAAGATTCGAAGATTCAAGAATCAAAGATTCAAGATTCCATGATTCTAGAATCCAAGTACAAAAAGTGATGTCATCCATGGATCCGTGATGTCAGCCAAGCATGTGACCAGTGAGATTGCTCCACATCAGCGCTCCACATGTGCGGCACTCCTATATAAACCCATGGAAGCTGAAGACTTCACTTGACGATTTTGAGAGAACGAAATCTGATATTCGAGTATCGCTATCGTTGTTTACAGCTTATAGCTTTAAGAGTTTTGGTAGTTGTTTTGTGCTGTGCACCACTAGTAGAGTTATGCGATTTAGCTCTAGGTGACATAGTATTAGATCTTTAGTTCGTTGGAGTGCTGCGTCACTTGGGATACGGCTTCTGATCATTTCTTCTACCTTTCTCTCCACAAGTGTAATAGTTAGTTTTGTCTATCAATGAAATGAAACTATTACATACCTTTGTCTTCACTACTTAACTACTTTGAGTTCGATCATATACACATTACTTCAAGAGTGTGTTAACGTGTGTGGTTGAGCGAACGAAGACTGTTTTAAGACCGACTTCGCGAAAAGTTGGTATCTTACGTCGAAGACGTAATTTCAATTGGTATCAGAGCGGGACGTCATACGTATAAGACGTGATCCGTTACTTGACTTCATATTTCCGCTACAATGGAGTCGTCTATGTTTGTCCAGAAACCGATTATGCTTACTCATCAGAACTACTCAAACTGGAAGGCCAAAGTTTCTGCTAGAATTAAAGGTTTTGACTCTAGATCTTGGATGGCAGTGTTAGAAGGATGGGAACGTCCGTATTCTGAAGATGCTGATGGTGTGAGAATTCCGAAGCCGGAACGTAGTTGGACAAGAGAGGAGCATGACTTGTCTACAGCTAACAGCAAAGCTCTACTTCTTATCTGTGAATGGCTGGACCTCAGTATGTATCAGTTGGTCAAAAATTGCACATCTGCCAGAGATGCATGGGAAACTTTACAGAGAACGTGTGAGGGGAGTCATGCGGTTAAAAGGTCGAAAATCCGAACTATCACTGCCCAATTCCATCAACTCCGTATGAGAGAAGATGAAGATATAAATGACTACTTGGATAAGATCATGAGATATGTGAATGAGGCATGTGAACTAGGAGAAGTCTTTCCTGCTCCCATGGTGTATGAGAAAGTTCTGTCCAGTGTAAGCACTAGGTTCGAAAGCAAGGTGCTAACTATTGAAGCACGAAATGACGAAAATCAAAGCTGGGATTATGCTGACTTGATGGCTGATTTAAGAAACTACGACTTGACTCTAAAAGTACGTAGCAATCCTGATATGTCTCTTGTTTATGAGCCAATGACTGCTCTAAAAATTTCTGAGAAGGGTAAGAGTTCAAGAAGTCCGAAGCCTCAGAAAACTCCTTCGAGAAATGAGAAATCTGAATCTAGTTTCTCAGCTGATGTAAATGAATCCGATGATGATGAAGCTGAGGATATTGAAAGGCTAATGAATTCTAACAACCCAGACAAGCTTGCTTTATTGACTGATATAGTCACGTATCTTGTGAAGCAAGATTTTAAAAGGAAGAACCGTGCTCGAAATTTTCGAAAATTTAAGAAGAACTCTACCTCCTTCCAGAACAACTCAGACAACCGAAATCAATCGTCTTTCTCCGACAAGAAGTTTAAGGGGACAAAACTATCCCCATACTCGTCTACCAGCAAGGATGTCTCCAAAATGCAGTGTTTTGAGTGTAAAGGATATGGACACATCAAAAATGAATGTCCTAATCTACATCGTAAGAAGAAGCTACCTGTTAGCTATGTTGTGATAGACGATGAGGAAGTAATTTCTGAGAATGATGAGTCTGAGGATGAAAGTGCTGATGAAGATGAGGACAACGCTCTTGTTGTCACGTTTGACGAAAATTTTGATATTGCAAACTTCGAAGTTGAAAACTTTGAACTTGATACCTTTATGAAGGATGTAGCAACGACTGACAATATTTTCTGTTTGGCCTCTGAAGATCGACCGTTTTGTGATGATGAAATCTGTTCGGATGATGAATCCATGACTGAGTCTGTTGTAAATGAGATGATCCCAAATGTATCTCAAAGTGAGTGTGTGAGTGCTGAACTACGTGCACTGAACGAGAGTCACTCTGAGCTTTCAACACTCTATGACTTAGCCATCACTGAGAATAGCACACTTGAAGTGTCTTTGAAAGTTCTTACAGAATCTTGTAACGAACTCTCGATTGCTAACCGGAAGATGTGTGATAACGCTGTTGAGTTGAAAAATTCGGTTGAGAAGAAGACGGACGAGAAAAAGAGGTTGAACAACTCTCTAACAATACTTAAAAACAAATTTGATGACCTTTTCGAAGAAAAGCATAAATACTACAAAGAGGTAGTCGAACTGAGAGAAGTGTGTGAGAGGTTGAGTTCTGAAAACTCAAAACTAAAAATTTCACTGAAAAAGGACTCTACTGAAGTTAAGAAACTGCAGACTCTGTTTAAGAACTCAGATGCTGAGAATGATGAACTAAAGTCATCACTGGTGAAAGCTCAAACTGACCTTGCCATGACTGACAAGGAACGATATGTCTTGAAAGAGAAACTCCATATGACTGATGAGCTATTGAGAAAAATGAACACAAACTCTTCTGTGTTTGACAATGCAGCTTCTTATATGAATCCAAATCGATATGGTCTTGGATTTCAGAAAGTTTTTGAATCTATTTACTCTACACCTGAGAAGAAAGATGTGACCTTTGTCAAGGCATCCAACGCTCAGCCAGAAGATAAAAGTAAGGATGACGCCGAATCATCCAAACGAAAGGAGATTGCTGAAGGGAAGAAGATTGCTAAGTCTCCAGAACTTAAATCTAAAAATTTGATCTCGACTTCTAAATCTGAATCTGAGACATATCAATTCCCGAAGAATATTGTCAAACATCCTCGTGGTATTTTACCATATGAGAAGACATTGCTGAAAAAGTTAGACAAATCTCAGAACGTGAAGAAAAATGAACGATTCTCTCGCACTAAAACAGCTTCAATCAAAACATCTCCGAAGGTTGAAACTCGACAAAGGCGAATGTATGTTTGTCATTATTGTGACCAACCTGGACACATTCGAACTTTCTGCTATAGGATGAAAGAGGACATGAACAGAGAACTCTTGATCTTGAAGAAGAAGTCTGAAATGACTAAGGAAACGAAGAAATCTGTGTCTCCAAATCCGAAAATTAAGCAAACCCTGAGCGCTGTGACTGGGAAGAAGAAGTGGATGCCTAAGGCCCGAAAGAGTGAAGTTAAACTTAACTCCACCATCCTAACTGACTGGAAGCCAAGAGAACTGATTTTCTGCAATGTTGCACTAAATGCCTCCGACTCTGGAAACAAAGGCATATGGTATTTTGATAGTGGTTGCTCCCGTCACATGACCGGAACAAAGAAATTTCTGAAAGAATATGAGCCTATGACTGGCTCCCCCGTGGTGTTTGGAGGGGGAGCTAAAGGCATCGTCATGGGAAAGGGAACTTTGCACATTAAAGGATTGCCACCAATTCGCAATGTTGTTCATGTGAAGGGTCTTGTGGCAAATCTTATTAGCATCAGCCAGCTGTGTGATGAAGGGCTGAATGTTAGTTTTGATAAAGATTCTTGCAAGGTTTTTGATGTAGAAGGGAAGTGCATCATGGAAGGTCCACGTGCTAAAAACAACTGCTATACTACTGAGTACAGTTGTTTCTCTGTGACCGTGGCTGATGAAGTTGATTTATGGCATCAACGTCTTGGACACACTAGTTCTCGAAATCTGAGTAAACTTGTTAAGGGGGAGATAGTTCGAGGAATCTCTCAACTCCCCAAAATTGAGAAAAGAGTGTGTGGAGACTGCCAGAAGGGAAAATTGACAAGGACTTCTCATCCTGCACTACCGACACTAATGAGCACTACGGCTCCTTTTGAACTTCTTCACATGGATCTCATGGGTCCAATGGAAGTAAAGAGTATTGCTAAGAAAGAATATGTGCTGGTGGTGGTTGATGATTTCTCTCGTTACACTTGGACGAGATTTCTTGCTACAAAAGATGAGACTTTTGATGCCTTCAAAGGCATTGTGAAATGGATAAGAACAAATCATGAAGCAAAGGTGAAGAGGATCAGAAGTGATCACGGGACTGAATTTGAAAATGCTAGCTTCAATGAATTTTGTATGCTAAAGGGAATTCATCATGAATATTCGGCCCCAAAAACGCCCCAACAAAATGGGATTGCTGAACGTAAGAATCGAACTCTGCAAGAGATGGCTCGCGTGATGTTGATCTCAAAAAATCTTGCTCGAAATTTCTGGGCTGAAGCCGTCTCAACTGCTGGTTATATTCTAAATCGCATAAGTATTCGTTCTGGCACAACGGCAACTGCTTACGAACTTGTAAATGGCAAGAAGCCATCTGTCGCTCACCTTCGTGTCTTTGGCTGCACGTGCTATATCTTGAGGGATCGGGATCCTCTGAAGAAATTTGAAGCCAAAGCCGATCGTGGTATTTTTGTTGGCTATAGTCAGAATAGTCATGCCTATCGTGCTTACAATCTCAGAACCAGAAAGGTCATGGAAACTGTAAACATCAACTTTGATGAGCAACACTTTCTTGGAAAAGACACAGATGAAGACTGGGTGAAAGAAGGAGTTCTGGAGTATCGTACTTTTCCATCTATACCCACTACTGAAGTTCCAGACACTCCCACTCCAAACACTTCACCTGAAGTTGGAGAGTGTAGCCAACGTAACAATGATACTTCATCGTCTGATGGTGAAGAAAGTGAAGATGTCGACAACCCAGCTAATGCTCCCAGAGAGGCACCTCGCCTTATTCAAAAGAAACATCCACCGACACAGATGATTGGAAACTTAAATGAGCGAACTACACGCTCAAAGAAACAGATTCCCTCTCAAGATGAACTCTATAACATATGCACTTCTGCTATCTGCCATGAAATCGGAGTTTCTTGCTTCTTATCTGAGACGGAACCGAAAAATTACAAGGAAGCCTTGAAAGATGACTTCTGGATAATGGCTATGCAAGAAGAACTGAATGAGTTCACGAGAAATAATGTGTGGTCCTTGGTTCCCCGTACGTCGAATATTAATGTTGTTGGAACCAAATGGATTTTTAAGAACAAAACAGATGAGCATAACCAAGTTGTGCGAAACAAAGCTCGTCTCGTTGCACAAGGCTATGCCCAAGTGGAAGGGATAGATTTTGATGAAACCTTTGCTCCAGTTGCTCGCATTGAGTCTATTCGTCTTCTAGTTGCTATTGCATGCCATCTCGGCATTAAACTTAGACAAATGGATGTCAAAGCTGCATTCCTAAATGGAGTACTAGAAGAAGAGGTGTATGTAGCACAACCGAAAGGCTTCGAGGATCCCAAGAAGCCAAATCATGTTTACAAGCTTCACAAAGCTTTATATGGGTTGAAGCAAGCTCCGAGAGCGTGGTATGGATGTCTAACGGACTACTTACTGAAGTTTGGGTTTGTACGTGGCTCAGTCGACAAGACTCTCTTCTTGAAACGTGATGGGAAACATATGATGGTTGCCCAGATTTACGTTGATGACATTGTTTTTGGTGCTACCAGCTCTAAACTCGTGAAAGCATTCACGGAATCTATGTCTTCAACATTCCAGATGAGCCTAGAAGGAGAGCTACATCAATTCTTAGGACTTCAGATATCTCAACGACCGGATGGAATCTTCGTATCTCAAAGCAAATATGCGAAAAATATGGTCGAAAGATTTGAGATGCACCATGCTAAGCCTGCCAAAACTCCCATGGCAACGACTGAACGGTTATCTAAATCGACTAAAAGTCGAAGTGTTGATCAAACTCTTTATCGTTCCATGATTGGTAGTTTACTTTATCTAACTGCTACTCGCCCTGACATCATGTTTAGTGTTTGCATGTGTGCTAGGTACCAGGCGGATCCGAAAGAAGATCATCTACGAGCTGTCAAACGGATTCTCCGTTATGTCTCAGGGACTTCTGAATTAGTTCTTTGGTATGCATGTGACACTTCATCAAATCTCGTCGGTTACTCCGATGCGGATTGGGCAAGCGACACTGATGAACGAAAGAGCACATCTGGATGCTGCTGCTTCCTTGGCAACAATATAGTGTCATGGCATAGTAGGAAGCAAAATTGCATCGCTCTATCGACTGCTGAGTCTGAGTATGTTGCAGCCGGGAGTTGCTGCACTCAATTGCTTTGGCTAAAGCAGATGTTGGATGATTATCTTCTCAAGAGTGCTCCCTTGGTGCTGTACTGTGATAACCAAAGTGCCATCAAAATCAGCGAAAATCCTGTCCAGCATTCTCGCACTAAACACATCGACATTCGACATCATTTCATTAGAGATTTGGTTGATCGTGATATAGTCAGTCTACAGCATATTTCAACAGAAAAACAGCTCGCTGACATCTTTACCAAACCTCTTGACTTTGAGAGATTTCAAACTCTAAGAAATTCTCTCTGCATGTGTTCTCTCTAAAGAGTTCACGAAAATTTTGAAGTCTGAAAGATTATTCTCTTTACTTCTGAATATGCACGCCGAATCGTCGTGGATTAGTCTAATAAAGTTGAACATGGATTCGAGGCCGCTTTAGTCTTCGGACCCAAGTGCATTTATTCCTCTGAGTACGTACATGTGAACTTGGCATATAACTCCCATAAGCTTCATTTGCATAGATCCATAATACCAAGTAACGGAGGACGCCGGTTACCCCGGCTCCCCTCTTCGAAAGGTAGCACATGGACGCCATTTTTTAAGATGCTCTCCAATCACACTTCGGAGATGCGGGATGATCCTCGCTCCCCTCTGACTGCTGTAATGAGCATCTGTTGCATCTCATCTAAAAGCTAAAAACTCGTCTGGAGGACGCAGGTCGAACCTTGCTCCCCTCTGATTGAAGTAAAAAGCTAGTCCCAAGTGGAGTGCCTTAAAAGTTCACCTTGTGCTCATGAATTAAAATCTCTTGTGCGGTGCAAACTCATCCAATATGTTCCAACGAAACACGGCATGTATTCTTGTGATTGTGACGAAGGACAAGTTCAATATCTATCACATACTTCGGTCCATTCCACCGGTTTTTATTATGAGAGATTTTTCTTATACCTCAAAGTTGCTATCACCTCGTGTGAAAAATTTTTGGTTTTCGGAAAATGATGAAAATGTGGATTCTTTTCTGGGAAAATATTTGCTCTTCACTGCCTCGTATCACCGCTTAAATCTCCACTAAAATGTTGTTGAATGTGTGCAGTGTGTTGAACGCTTGAATACTAACTCGGGATGTGCTATTTTGTTTGGTATTCCTATAGTTCATGTTCAGCATCTCGTGGAGTTCAAATCCTTACGGCGAATCTTGAGTGTAGCGGCTTCCAGTGCATAACTCCTCATGCATGATGATCTTGAACGAAGTCTTGCAACTCTGGGCGCACAACATCTCATTCGCACACCAGCGCTTGCGAACCAAGTCGCACGCCAGGAATTGCGAATCCAGTCGCACCTCCTGCAACGACGTGCGACTCCAGTCGCACATATCACTTGTAGCGTGTTCGAACACCTCTGCTCTACACCTCGCCTCACCTCTGCTGTTCAACACAAATGATACAACACACTTCATCTTCGTCAACTCTGCCTTGCGACGATAACCAACCTTGTGATCCTTGCTCGTCGCCGAAAATCCTTGAAAAATTTCGAAAATTTTTTGAAAATTTTTTTTTACTTAGAAAATTTTTCAAGATTTTCGTTTTTTATTTTTTATTATTATTTTTATTATTATTTTTTTTATTATTATTTTATTCATTTTTGTACTAATGGGCCAATTTTGTACTGTTTAATGGGCTTTTTCGCAGGTCTTTTTGATCCAAGTCGAGCAGGCCAAACTTTTTCTATATAAAGGGCTTGAAACCTTGGATTAGGGTTACTTACATTCTAAAAATCTCTAACTCTTACACTCGTGCAACCTTGAGATTGAAGTTTGAGATCGAAGTTTCTGTGTTTGAGGTTCTTCGTTCACGCAACCGGCGTTCGACGTTGTTAGTCTCGATTCTCTACTTCTCTAAGTGTTAGATCTCTGCTACTCTAGCTTTGCACATCAGGTGCTGTGGTTGTGTTACTTAGGATTTCTAGAATTCCTATCTCTCTCGCTCCTACTCTTGTAATGTCGTCATCCACTGGAAACCTGTTTGATGAACTTGACAAGGAAGTTTTGGAATCGCTTCGCGACGCATGGAAGAATGCACCGTCACCTGACTCACAGAAGAAGGCTCTTCACGCCTTACAAAAACATATGGACAAGATGGATCGTCGATCTGGCAAGTCCATCTCTGATACTCCAACTGTTGACTTAACCAAGAAACTGAAACCTGCTAGCTCTGTCTCGCAGAAGTCCGGAAAAGAATCTAAGATTGGTCAGGGACCTAAGACCCCTCTTACCTTCCTGCGTTGTTTCAAAGGCACCGTATCCCCTGCTGAGTATCGGAAGTTAGTGGATGATGGGATCATGACTGAAGACGGCAAGAAGATAGTCAAAGTTCCCTCCACTGCTGAAGTGGTTAAGCCATCTGTTTCTGGGTCAGCAAACATACCCAAGAAATCAACGTCATCTGACGTTGTTGAACCTAAGAGGTCTAAACCCTCTGTCTCCACTGACTCGTCTAAGTCCAGACAACGAGCTTCTGGCCCTGCTGATAAAGGGAAGTCTGTTGTCCCTGGCTCTTACATTCCTCCTATCGTGCCACACTCTTCTGGCTCGACAGGAGCAACTGCTGATCAGATTTATGTTATGAAAGTTGAAGACTGTGGGCCTCCCTACAAACCAGATTTCTTTACTGAACGTGCTGAAAATCGTCTCACCCTGATTGAGTCCCTACCCATACTTGAAGATCGTCAGGTCCGGGTTGCTGACTACGACAAGTATGGACTCTCGAAGTTTTTTGAGGATATGACCCTCCTTGAGTCTGTGACTCAAACTTACAGATTCTCTCCTCCAATCATTCAGAAATTCTATGCGAACTTAACCCCTGACTTTGCTGATCCATCACACAAGATGTGTGGACGGTTTGTGTTTCGTGACAAACTCTACACCTTCCGTCCTCTGAATATTAACAATTTTCTGAAAAGACTTGAGATTGAAGGCTCTTGGAAGTTTCCTTCTGATGACGATAGAATGAATGCACTGAAGATTGGTTCTTTTTTAACCAAAGGCAAGGCAAGAACACCTCTCCCTACTCCTAACAAACTGTCGGCCTTCTATGGTTCTCTGCATAGACTCGGGATGACAAATTGGGCTGCTCACCCAGATGAGAACTATCTTTCTCCTAAGCTCATGCATATCTTATTCCGAATTGGTTGTGGTGAACAAGTTGATCTCGGTGAGATCATCTTTGCTGATATCTGCAAAGTGGCCAAGGCTTCGAATGATGTTCTTCGCCAGCAGTCTGACCTTGAAGAGGTGCGGAGAATTCATCTCACTCACCCATGCTTAATCTATGGGATGCTGATTGATCAAAAGTTCATTCCAATGACGGAAACTGAGAAGAAGGTAAAGAAAAATTCTCATATCAACATCACTCCCACCTTCCTGAAAAATAGAGTGTATGATCTTCCTTGGACTAAATACGTCAAGCGTGAGGATGTTCCTGATCCTATCACTCCACCACTCTCTCCTAAGTCCTCGAAGAAACGAAAGCCAACTCTAAAGCTCGAACACTCTGATGTCAAACACACAAAGACTACATCTACTCCTATCCCAAGAGTTGTTCCTCAAAAGTTCGGTCCCCAGTCTGGCTTGCCTCCGCATAAGAACCCTTTTCATCCAATGCACAACTTCAAGACTGTTGTTCCCTCGGCGATTGTTCATCGTTGTTTCACAACAACGAAAACTTTGGAACGTAAACAGGCTGCCCATGCCATTGCTTACAATGAGATGGTGGATGCTCAGGTTGAACAAAAGGAGGCTCTGGATGCTCTTCACCAGATAACCCATCAAGGGGGAGGTTTGGGTGGGTCTGCTGGGACCAGTGCTGGCTCATCTGTAAAGGGCCTGAGTAACACGTTTATGTTTGAGTTGATCAAGGATGGGATTAAGGAAGCCGTTGCTGAGCTAGCCAAGTCTAAGGCTGTGGACACTGATGATGACAGTGTTCGAGAGATGATGGCTGGGGAAGTGTTTGAATTGTTGAGAAAAGGGAAAGGAAAAATTGTTGAAGAAGAGAAGATTGAAAAGAAGAAGAAAGTTGAGAGTTCTACACATCCAGAGGTATCGCCCGCGATGCCGTCTGACGGTTTGAAAGACGTTGATGAAGAAATTGATGTTGAAGAGTTGAATGATGAAGATGATGATGAGAGAATCAAGGTGGGTGAAGATGAGTTTGGGGAGTACGAAATTTATGGCCATCAAGACCATGACTCAGACACTGATGATGATGCTGCTGAGGTCGATGATGAAGATGATGATGCCAAGTCTGATGGTGCTTCACCAGCAACTACTCCTGTGCGCTCACCCTCTCCAACTGGCTCTCCCAGGGACTCTGAGTTTGCATCTCAGTGATGCTGATGCTTATGATCTTCTGTTGTTGAATTTTGGACTATCGTGTTTTTCTTGTTTTCTTTCATGCATGCATAAGACTTGATAATTTTCCATCATGCATGTTTTTCATATCTCGTTTGTTGAACTCAGTTCTTGAAGTTTTGAATGTTTAATCGTTTGACTAAGTTTTTGGTTTCTCATTTCTTATCTCTGATGGTGGTTGAATGAATGTTTTTTCCATGTTTACTTAGTCTACTTTTTTTTTAATATGCTTGGTTTGAGGGGGAGATTGTGTGCTTCTAATGTCTAACTCTAATTCATATGGGTTGTGCCAAAAAGGGGGAGATTGTAAATGTTGGTTTTGACAACAACATATGATTTTCATTATTTGTTTGAATTACAGGTGAAGGACGAAATGTATACAAGTGAAAAACATCTTATGCGACTGGAGTCGCAAATCACACAACATATGCGACTGGAGTCGCAATTCACACAACATATGCGACTGGAGTCGCAAATCACACATCTCTTGCGACTGGAGTCGCAATTGCTGCCTCTCCTCTCCATTTGCGACTTGAGTCGCAAAACCTGGCTCCCTCATCATTTGCGACTTGAGTCGCAAAACTTGGCCCATCTTCATTTGCGACTTGAGTCGCAATTCTGGCTCATCTCAACATTTGCGACTTGAGTCGCAATTCCTGGCCCCTCTCAACATTTGCGACTTGAGTCGCAATTCTGGCCACTCTCAACATTTGCGACTTGAGTCGCATTTCTGGCCACTCTCGATATTTGCGACTTGAGTCGCAATTCTGGCTCTCTCTACATTTGCGACTTGAGTCGCAAATCCTGGCTCTCTCTACATTTGCGACTTGAGTCGCAAATCCTGGCTCTCTCTACTTTTGCGACTTGAGTCGCAAATCCTGGCATCCTCTACTTTTGCGACTTGAGTCGCAATTCGTGCACACTCAACATTTGCGAACGGAGTCGAAATTCCTGCCCACACTGTCTTTGCAACATGAATAGGTTTTTACTACTTCAATATTATCGACGACCATGAAGACGATGAAATGCTGAAGCCTCAACGACAAGTGTTTATCACAATGAAGTTGAAGACGAAGTATTGAGATCGATGGAGTCAAGATAGAGTTGAAGTTTGAACTTGAAGAAATTAAAGATTCAAGATTCGAAGATTCAAGAATCAAAGATTCAAGATTCCAAGATTCTAGAATCCAAGTACAAAAAGTGATGTCATCCATGGATCCGTGATGTCAGCCAAGCATGTGACCAGTGAGATTGCTCCACATCAGCGCTCCACATGTGCGGCACTCCTATATAAACCCATGGAAGCTGAAGACTTCACTTGACGATTTTGAGAGAACGAAATCTGATATTCGAGTATCGCTATCGTTGTTTACAGCTTATAGCTTTAAGAGTTTTGGTAGTTGTTTTGTGCTGTGCACCACTAGTAGAGTTATGCGATTTAGCTCTAGGTGACATAGTATTAGATCTTTAGTTCGTTGGAGTGCTGCGTCACTTGGGATACGGCTTCTGATCATTTCTTCTACCTTTCTCTCCACAAGTGTAATAGTTAGTTTTGTCTATCAATGAAATGAAACTATTACATACCTTTGTCTTCACTACTTAACTACTTTGAGTTCGATCATATACACATTACTTCAAGAGTGTGTTAACGTGTGTGGTTGAGCGAACGAAGACTGTTTTAAGACCGACTTCGCGAAAAGTTGGTATCTTACGTCGAAGACGTAATTTCATATATCCGTAATATCTGAGGTCTAGTTCGATTACTGCGATTAGTATAAATCGAACGCCCTCCTGTGGTCCTGCTCAATACACCAAGTGTACGAGTGTAACATGATAGTCAAGACCGACTATCTACCAGTCACACTACGACGTACCGATGGATTGTCCCTGTCCATCTAAGTCGTGAGCTACTGTTCGATAGTATACGAGTAACCGACAGTATGATCTTCCGCGTGTCTCCTCACGCCATACTGTCTACAACGTATACATCAAGGACTATTGCATTAAATGCAATCATGCTTGAATCATATCTCGAATTAAGGTATAGATAAGGAGTTCCGTATTTGCACTAAACTAGACATTTAGAATACAACTCCATCACGGCGGTCGCCGAAACGGAAATGGCGGTCGCCGAAATGCATCGGCGGGCGCCGAACGAGGCTGGACAGACGCGACATCGGCGGTTACGGGGCAGTTTCTTGGGCGTTTGAAGTCCGATTTAAGTGATTCTTTTTGCATTGGAAAGCTAACTTCCGCCTTCTGAACTTGGGGAAAAGATCGGGGACGAAGCCATTGACAACGGCAACGTTCACGAGTCGAGAAGCACGATCGAAGTTCTACGGCCACTACTTTTACTAGTTTGAACTTTAAACTTGATTTCGATTATGTGTTTTAGTTTTCTTTGCTTCTTTTCATGCTTTTAACTTCTTTTAATAAACATCTATATTTCTAAATGCTTTGATGTTATTTTCATAAATGCTTTGTTTTTATTGAATTTATGTTTATGTCTCTTTTGATTATCGTGTTAAAAACTTTGTTACGATGTTGAACTAAATTTTCATCTTGGATGATGATATGATGAACAAACGAGAATAACTAGCAATTACTTGATTGATATCAATACGTCAACATAATCTTAGAATCGTAACCCGATCGGGAGCGAACCTCTAAGTGGATTAAACGTGTGACGACGAGTGAAGTAACCCGACCGGGAGCTTGACTTTCGTGTGTTGATTGAATTGATTTAATTGAGTGTTTGTGAAATTATCTTAAATGTTTTGATTGTCATCGTTCAAGTCATTTTCTCATATTTGTATTTTCATTTTGGCTATTTTTATTTGTCGAACAACTTGAATTTAGGATTTAGAATTATGTCATATGCTTCTAACACGACCATTCACTTTAATGTTACTCTTTCGTTTCCTTGGATTGATACCGAGTCAAACTACAACTGACCTCGGATTTTGACGAGAGACGCACACAAAAACGTCTAATAAAAATTGGCGCCGTTGCCGGGGAGAAATAGGGCAATAGCGCCCGTTGCATTTTTTCAGCGGTCGCTACACTCACACCGCGGCCGCTGCAGAAGCTTCCGCGACCGCCGAAAGGAAGGAAAAAAAAAACTTCACAGATTCTGCCCCAATTTGGACGAAACAACGGTCGTCGTTGTATATTCCGCGACCGCCGAATTTATTCAGCGACCGCTTAATGTCATCCGCGGTCGCTACTTGTCAATATTCTGGAATTAAAAGAGGTTGAGCAGCTTTCACTTTAATTTCCCATATTCACGTACTGAAATTTGAGAGAAAATTCCACCCACCCAAAAATTTCGACACCTGTGTGTATTTATATATCAAATTGAAGAACAAGGCTGTGTGAAAGAGATTTTTGCAGGTTTGGGGTAAATCATAAACAAAATTCCAAGAGATTCATCAGTTTCTTGATTGCCCGCAAGGTGTTCGACGAAATTCCCAAGTGAAAATTTTCAAGTAAAAGTCATTCCATCAACATGTTTTCAAGAAGGAAATCAAAGAGGAAGCAAAGAGAAGATGGAGTAGAAGTTTCTAATGCCAACCAAGCTCCAGTGAACCCTCCGAATATTGCGACCAATACGGGACTCCGTTTCCTATTTTCGATTTGAAGGAGGGCTGGTCGGTGACAACGATGATGATGATGACGAGGAGGAGCAAGGTGACGAGGCTTGGGATCAAGCTTATATGCAGTCCGGAAGTGCGACAGGGTATTGGGGAGGCAAGCCGATTTCATGGGGCGATCAATCGAGCCCGTGGGGAGGAGCTAGACGAGATATTATGCCGATGAAACCAGCCGATACCTAGACGAGATGGATCGCTATTGGTACGACTAGCAAGAAGCCAACCGAACTTAGAACAACACGATGACCAGCCGGGTGGACACGCTTGAAGAATAGAAACGAGCTCTCCTGGATGCTTTCAAACGGCTACCACCGGGATTTTGGACATCACCACAACCGGACGCGTGAGAGAGGTCGTGCTTGACACGACCTAGGTATGTTTTTTTTTTTTTTTGTATTTTTATTATTATTTTTTTTTTTTATTTTGTGTTTTGTATATAGTATGTTTTTATTTTTATTAGTTTTTGTTTAGTTGTTCTTGTGTGTGTTTGTGGGTTGGAATTACATTTCTACGCTCAAATTTTAGTCGTCACGAATGTGGTTGGGTTTGTATGTGGATTTTGGTCAAGTTGTTACTTGAACTTGCACGATTTGATTGTTTGGAACCACTTATCATATTTGAGGATTCTGATTATGTCATTGCATGCTTTTCTTGTTGAGAGTACTAGAGCCTATTTCATTGTGAGTTTTCATGCTTTTTCTTGAGAGACGAGAGTGAGATAACATGTTGTGATTAGTTGAAAGTGTATGAACTTGGGATGTGATATTGTGTGTATGAATGCTCTTGATTTGAAATATTTGAGAAGACGATGAATGTGATCTTAGGATGAACTCCACTATTATAATTATCCCAAAAATACCGTGCCCGTCGTGGGACTCCCTAAATAACCCGTTGAGCTTACATGGAGCCTTTTCTTGTAACCGAGCGTTTCACGAGAGATGTGAGTTATGGTGGTACAAGTTGATGTTGTGGTTATTGAGAATTGTTGTATCGAATGTTACGTGTTCTTAGGTAAAATGAAAAAGCTTTCACCCCTTTAAAAAAAAAGAAAAAAAATGAGAATAAAAAAAAAAGAACTTATCGATTGTGGAAACGATTGATTTAGTTGGAAAAAAAAAGTAATAGAAAAAATAGAAAAAAAAAGAACAATAAAAAACAAGGACTCATCGATTGTGGGAACGATTGATGTAGGCAATAAAAAAAAATGAAAAAAAAAGGGTGAAGGTCTAGACGAGGCGAGACACGTTCGTTATAGAGTTTAATTGATTGTTGGGATTTAATATTTACCGTTGTGGAGTTTGTTGAGGTCTACATTCGAGCTTATTATTATTCAATCATATCTATGTAGTATTCGATCTTCCGACCTTTATCGATCAGATTTTGATTCTCATCGTTTCTTTGAGTGAGTATTTGTATGCATGCGAGAGGTGTTCATGTATTGTTGGATGTTCTCATTTGCATTCGTGTGGAGAATTTTCAGATTGTTTTCCATATCATTTTCTTTTCCACATATTATCTCGAGAGAATATTTTTGTTTGATGTGAGGCTTTGTTGTTCATGGTGATACTTCATTTTCTCTTATATGACTTGTCGGTGGAATTGTTGTATGATTGCAAGTTCAAGTAGATGATTTGTACAAACATGTTGTTGGATGATTTGACCTTGCTCGGGACTAGCAAGGATTTGAGCGTGGGGGTGTGAATTGTATCGTGTTTATGTGATTTTAGTTTACGTTTTGTGTAGAGTGAGAGTCGTGTTTTATTACTTTAGTGTCGTTTTAATTTATGTTTTATGTTGTGTTGTGTCGGATCTTACGGCTGGTCGGAAGTTGTTGTTTTGTCATGTTTTAGGCGGAGAAGTAAATGAATCGAGAAGGACTTGTCGGCCGACATAATCAACCGCTACAGTAGGCTCTAGTAGGAGCACTGACGATCGTCAAAGATAAAGGATTTTGGTTTGGAGGGGGGTAGCAACTGCTACCCATGCTAATACAATGTCGGTTAACACATTTTGAAAAATCTGAGGTTTGAAAAGGGCAGTTGTGTTGGGCAGTTATGGTGGGCTTTGGACATGCATTTAGGGGGAGGAAAGAGGCCAGGAAAATATATATCTCGTCTTGGAACTCGACGTAGAGTGAGGGACGTTGGTATTGACGACACCGACGTTCTAAGAATCGTAATCGAGTTCTACGGCCTTCGGAAACTCTGTAATGTAATCATTTCTTAGTTTTTCATTTCGTTCTAAGTTTAATAATGTTGATTATATAATGTTCGATTGTGTTTTAAATTTATTTTTATGTAATGTCTTAATGTTATTTCTCAATTCTCTTTAATTGTTTCCGTTAATCATGCATTCGTTTATGTTTAGATATTTTGTTTTCATGTAATTTCTATGTTTGCTCGAATGATGAATCGGGAGTCGCGAAAAAGGAATTTCATATTCAATTGAGCTATGTCATTAGAAATGACACAACCTTAGGACTCGTAACTTGATCGAGAGCGAGAACCCTAAGTGAATTAAACACTTTTGAGTGAGTTTAGTAACCCGACCGGGAGCTTTACTTTCATGTGTCGAATATTTTGAAATATGAGATGTTGTTATGAAATGTCCGGAAACGATTTGATATAAATTATTCGAGTGTTTAATTTCATGTCTTTTATTTTCTTGTCATTTAATTTATGTCATTTACTTTTTATTGCAACTTGAACTTAAGATTTAGTAGATATGAAAAATGCATCTAAAACTATTTCATTCACGAAAATTCTACTCTTCTGTTTCCTTGGATTGATAACCGAGTCAACTACAATTGACCTCGGATTTTGACGAGAGACGCGCACGAAAAACGTCTAATCAAACAGATGCCTCCTCTATAGCTTTGCCCATGTAGACTCGAACTCTTCTTCTCTAAGTCGCCGGGTTTTCTGGAACCCCTGCATTTAAAATGCACATACCGTCAGTGGTTCCATATCTACACACCAGATTTCTAGTAGATAATACCGCTGACTATGTTTTAATGACTAAAGAAGAATTCGTACCTGTGAGAGGACAATCAGACCTCCAGTGTCCAGACTTCTTGCATCGGAAGCACTTTCCCTTAGGCTTGCTGGTCCCTTCACGCGGTGCTTGCCTCTTGGCACCACTGGTTATCCAGACTTGCTTCCTTTTCTTCCCTCTACCTCCATTAGGCTTAAAGCCTTTGGACTTAGTAGTTACAAGAGCTTCAGACTTTCCCTTCTTGTAGATCCCCTCCGCCGCTGTCAGTTCAGTCAGGAGTTCCGCTAGAGAATAAGATGGTTTACCCATATTATAGCTCATGCAGAACTGCTCAAAACCAGAGGCCAGAGATTGGAGTATGATGTCGACTTGCGTCTCCCCATCAATTTGAGCTCCTAGGATCTCCAACTCATTCAACAACCCCATCATCTTAAGAATGTGCTCCCCTACGGGCGTTCCTTCAGACTGAGTAGTTGTCATAAGGACTCTCATTGCATCTTGCCTAGCCGCACGGTCTTGATTCCCAAACATCTCTTTGAGGTTAAACAGCATATCATAGGCGGAGTCCATCGACTGATGCTGGTTTTGGAGTACATTTGACATGGAAGACAAAATATAGCACCTAGCCATCTCATCAGCCTTTTTCCACCTCCTATATGCCGTTCGTTCCTCATCAGTTGAGGCATTCGTGGGCTCAGCAGGGCATTGATCATGAAGTGCAAACTTGTACTCCTCAGAAGTTAGGACAATGTCCAGATTTCTCCTCCAATCAATATAATTGGGGCCAGTGAGTTTATTCTCCTTGAGTATCACAGAAAGTGGATTCATAGCTATTCTCTAAACCTATAAGCACATAAACAAATAATCAATTTAATTTCCGATATTATCTCCCTCAAATAATATCATTAAATTACTAATCACATCTAAAATCCCATCAGATAAGGCAAGCCACGTGGTGTGGAAGTTTACCCACCCAAATGATTTTGCAATTAGATTTGTTTCGGTCATACATCACTTATAGCGTAACTTCGTGGGGAAGAATACTATAATGCGTATCTAAGTGTAAATCATTACTCAGCACTAAAGTAAATCGTTTGGAATTGCTACATCACCGCAAGCCACGTGGTGTGGACGTTTACGACAACTTTACAACTCTTCACAATTCCTTATAACTGTCTACATCAATTAATCCAAAATCCGTTAGTATAGCAAGTCACGTGGTGTGGAAGTTTACTACACCAAGAGACTTTTATAATTGACTTCCAATTACATGATCCATTCGATTTTGTAAATCAAGACTCGGAGAATCATAAGTGAAACTCGAAGTTTCTAACCAGTGATTCACCATGCGAACAACCTTATCTCTCATGAAATGAGGGAGCCGAGCAGACAATCGATCCATTTCAAGAAATGGTACGAAGGTCTCTAATTTGTGTCATCCACATGACCAAGTGGCTTTGGCTCCATTCCACTCCCCGGGGTGAGAATGAGTCGACTTGAAGTCAGTTTCAGAAAGACAAATTAGGCATTGTTTGATAAACTTAATCAAATAGGAATAATCAATTAGGAAATAAATTAATTCCAAATTAATTCTTTTCCTTATCCATGAGAGTTCCCATAAATAAGAACACTCAATAAGGAATAAATTAATTCCAATTTAATTCTTTTCCTATTCCATGAGAGTTCCCAAAAAAAAAGAACACTCAAAATAGGAAAAACGAATTAAATTAGGAAAGCGAATCTTGGTAGGAGTAGCACGGGTTGGGGATCCCCGAACCACCCCCACCGATCGACCACCAAGGGGAGAGGAGCACCGCCGCCACCACCCCAGCCGGCCAGCCACCACCTGCCGGCGGTAACCCACGGCCGAGGGGCGCGTCGCCCCCTCTCCTGGAAATCGATATCCCGGGGTATAAAAAGTTGCGGAACCGATAACCCCGACCGAAATCCCATCGCCGGAAACACGCGAACCACCAAACGGAACCGGGCACGACAAGAGAGTCGTCGCCGCGGGAAAAACCCGCGGCTAGAAACCCTAGCCGAGCCCCCGCCGGGGCTCGCGATCGCTGCCTTAGCGATCGCCGGGGCTCGCGATCGCTGCCCTAGCGATCGCCGGGGATGCACGCGCATCCCCGTGGGGCTGTTCCGAACAGCCCCCGGCGGTGAGTCCGACGACTCACCGCCACCGCCGAGGAGGGCGGTGCGCCCAGCGCACCAGTCGCGGCCCAGCCGCGGCTGCCCCCGCGATCGACCGTGAGGTCGATCGCATGCCCCGGCGTCCAGCCGGGGCGTCCTCGTGTGGGCCCCGCGATCGACACCCTAGGGCTCGATCGCACCCCTCGGCTCCCAGCCGAGGGTCCTTCGAACCTTCGCCGGGGATCTCGAATCCCCATCCCCGAAGTTCGTCGTTTTCCCGGATCGTGCGTTCATGTATGTATCACAATCAATTCACATAAAATCATAGAAGAGAGTATATGATTTTACCTTTTGATTCGTTGTGCGGAGAAACGAACTCAATTGATGACCTTACGATCTTCCCATGTATTCCTTGCACTAGCTTGAACGTCCGGTGGGCGACGATCCTCCAAGCTTATGGATCCTCTTCAACTCTCTAGAATATCAAGTATGATAATCTTGTCTTATGAAAAAGTGAAGACCATGTAGTGCTTTTATAGGCTACGTAGGGGATCTAAAGGAGGTGGAATATTGGGCTTCCAATATTAATGATTAAATTGAGCCCAAGCCCAAATCTATTAATCTCCCATTAATATTAATTAATTTATTTTCCACTATATAAATTAATTGCACTCCCAATATTAAACCATATTATATCAAATAATATTTCTCCGGTAGTATTATTTATTCTGTGTATTTAAGATTTAAATATCCATGAATAAATTTATTTATTGCTCAATAAATTATATTCATCTCTTGTATCCGAGACTAGTACCATTCAACCTTAATTATTGTGCGGAACAAATCCACTCATGAGGTTTACACAATAATTCCTTATGAACTCATCTCGGGGATATTATCAACCCTTCCGGGATACACTTTCCCGTCAAGTATTCACGGCATGTCATATATAAAATATAGCGACCCAACTTAACCGGTAATTAACCCAATAATTAAATCGGTTAATTCCTTTGGAAAATCAAAGTCTCTAATATTAAATATATACACCCGCAATAGTATCGGGGATTAAGAATAAAATACTCTGAGATTTAAATTGATTATCCAAGGCAATCCTAATCAATAAATCTCAAGCGATCCGCCCAATACACCAAGTGTACAAGTGTGATAAAATAATTAAGATAAATTATTTTCTCTCTCACACAACGACTATACCGATGGATTGGTCCATGTCCATCTAGGTCGTGAGCAACTGTTCGATTAAATACGAGTAACCGATAGTTTGATCTTCTGTGCGCCCATGCACACCATACTAACTTCAATGTATAAAATCCAGGACTATATTTCGCATAATTAATTAATAATAATTAAATGCAAATAATTGTTTATTAATTAAATAGGTTAAATGCTATGACCGGGAGTTTACCGTTACTTAAATCTAGACATTAAGTACACAACTCCAACAATCTCCCACTTGTACTAAGGTCTAGTCATTTCCTCCAAACTCCCGACTCCCATACTCATCACGTGCTTAGAGTTGTACTTCCAAGAAGTACTATGTGAATGAGCACTCTAGGTTGCCGCTCTGAAGTTATCTTGGTGACTACTGCATCGTCTTCCTCGACGATGACTCGTATCAGATGGTACTTGCTCTATGTGTTATCATCACTTTTGACTTATGACTTCTTCCAGTTTACCGTGCACCGCTATCCAATAGCCTTTGGTAAACTAAGAGCCATATCCAAGTCAAGAGGTTATCCCGGAACCTAACCAAAACTTCCGCTGCCTCTGAGGCTGCTTATTCGGTTATGAGAGAGTCTGAGAAGCGTCCTTCTTATCACTCTTTCAGTTCATGGTTCCACCTCTTTCTAAAAGTGAACACATAGTCTGATATCGACTTGCACTGGTCCTCCTCTGATTTAAGATCTGAGAATTTGTAATCAAAGAGGATTTCGTCTTGCTTAATAATCCAGTACTTCGCAAGTACTATTACAGCATCCAAAAATCTCTTGTCTAGATTACTTTGATATCCTCCCACTACGCAAACCGCATAGTTGATATCAGGTTCTTGTTTTACAACATTGCATCTATAAAGCTTTTCATACTTGAAGTACAGGAAACTGCTTTGTCCTCATCTATCTCCTTCATGTGTTCGAACACATACCCTTTGGATAGATGTATATTCTGTCTCTGAAAGGCAATAACCTTTCTCAGAAGTATGCATGTTTAAAACAAACCATAATCGTATAAGATATCTAGGAGAAGTACAATGTTCTTATCCTTTGAAAGATCTCAAGAACATGCTCTAACTTCTACTCAATCTTATATCTCGATTCATTTAGACAACCATTATCTTATGTCTGTCAACATTTTCTACATTGTTGCCAATGATGAAATTGTCATTTACATAAAAATCTCCGAGAAACACCACCTTGTTTCTATTACATCTCCAATACACCTATCGTCTATGCCTTTTGATGAATCCATCAAATGTACTATCCCATCAATTCGCAAGTTCCACGATTTATAGCTTTGTTTCAATCCATAAATGAATTTACTAAGCTTGTACTCTAAATGATCTTGCCTCTTAACAATAATCCTTATTGTTTTCCAAGCAGGCACATTTAGATCCAGTACCGCCCTCGTGCAGAGCTAGGGATCGATTTCATCTTTACTAGATCCAGAGTCCGAAACTCTTCTAGTCTTATGAACATCTCTGGTTGTTCAACAACCTCCCACTGCAACGGCGTCCCGATGTATAATAGTAATAACAGTAGGTGCAGTGTGTGGTGTACTTCTACTCGGTTTGGCTGGTTCCTAGTCTCTGTCCATTTTCTCATCCCAAGGTACTGCGTCAGTTCGGGCTTTGTGGTTCTTCTAATAGTCTTTCTCTAAGAACCGGGCGTTACACGTCCTTCTGGTTCATAGTACTATAGAACACACAATACTTTGTTCATCTAGAATATCCTACAACCATATTGAATATGCCGTTGTCTCCAGGAATATCCATAGAACATAGGTAGTTCCGAACAACTTGTTCTTTCACTATAGAATTCTATTTCTTACTGACTTACCATCTCTACACGTAAGTGTATGGTGTAGTCATTTGAGACTTAATCTCAATCTTTGATAATGCTATGTGTTATGTGGTAGCCTCCGCGATTTTAGTCGCAGGTTCCAATGGATATACTTAGAAGGTTCCCCATAATTGCTTTGTGACTAAAACACTTTGCTTTTATGGCACATCAAGCATTCTAATCCATCTTCGAGTATTCTCAAAAGAAATACTCACACCTTTCTAATTACACATATGTCTGCATATATCATTGATCATTCTCAATACTTGTCCGAATTCTATCCTTTACCAAAAGGTATGCTTAGTTGCATTATCCTCCAAACTTGATTCTTAGGTCGGAAGGTCCATTCCTTCAACTATAATTGATCAAATCAATTTCAGCCTTTTGAATCTTATTTGAATAAATACTACTAAGTATAAGAATTCACAAGTATAATGATTCAACAAGAAAAATATCTTAATAGTAAAACAAGTTACAGAACGGTTTGTTGCATCGTGGTAGACTAAGGATTCATCATTCACATATTGCTATCTAATGTACCAGAATAGATAATACCCATTATTTCTTATCAAAATCATCACCATGATTAAAGAAATAAAATATCCATTCATAGAAATCCAGAACAAAGCGTTCTTTCTAAAATAAAGGGTACATAATGCAATAAACTTGAAATGAAATCCTATTTAACTACTAAAGCAGATAAATGTCTTCCACTGCAACAGCTGCCTCCTCTACAGCTTTCGCCCGTGTAGACTCGAACTCTTCTTTTCTAAGTCGCCGGGTTTTCTGGAACCCCTGCATTTAAAATGCACATACCGTCAGTGGTTCCATATCTACACACCAGATTTCTGGTAGATAATACCGCTGACTATGTTTTTACGACTAAAGAAAAATTCGTAGCTTTGAGAGGACATTCAGACTTCCAGTGTCCAGTCTTATTGCATCGGAAGCACTTGCCTCTTGGATTTGCAGCCCCCACTCGTGGTCCACTTCTCTTGGCACCACTGGGTTTCCAGGCTTGCTTCCTTTTCTTGCCCCTACCTCCAACAGGCTTTGAGCCCTTGGACTTGGTAGCTACAAGCGCTTGAGACTTGCCCTTCTTGTAGATCCCCTCTGCCGCCTTTAGTTCAGTCAGGAGTTGCGCAAGAGTATAAGATAGTTTACCCATATTATAGCTCATACGAAACTGCTCAAAACTAGGGGTCAGAGACTGGAGTATGATGTCGACTTGCGTCTCAGCATCAATAGAAGCTCCTAGGACCTCAAGTTCATTCAACAAACTCATCATCTTAAGAACGTGCTCCCCAACGGGCGTTCCTTCAGACTGAGTAGTCGACATGAGGACTCTCATGGCTTCTTGCCTAGCCGCACGATCTTGCTCCCCAAACATCTCCTTGAGGTTGAACATCATATCATAGGCAGTGTCCATCGGCTCATGTTGGGTTTGGAGTACATTTGACATGGAAGCCAAAATATAACACCTAGCCATTTCATCAGCCTTTTTCCACTTCCGATATGTCAGTTTTTCCTCATCAGTTGAGGCAGCCGTGGGCTCGGCAGGGCACACTTCATGGAGTACAAACTTGTACTCCTCAGAAGTCAGGACAATGTCTAAATTTCTCTTCCAATCAATGTAATTGGGACCAGTGAGCTTATGCTCCTTGAGTATCACAGAAAGTAGGTTCATAGCTATTCTCTAAACCTATAAGCACATATAAACAAACAATCAATTTAATATCCGATATTATCTCCCTCAAATAATATCATTAAATTACTAATTACATCTAAAATCCCATCAGGTAAGGCAAGCCACGTTCGTGTGGACGTTTACCCACCCAAATGATTTAGCAATTAGATTTGCTTCGGTCGTACATCATTATAGCGTTACTTCGTTGGGAAGAATACTATAAAGCGTACCTAAGTGTAAACCATTACTCAGTACTAAGGTGAATCATTTGGAATTGCTACGTCACCGCAAGCCACGTTAGTGTGAACGTTTACGATAACTCACAATCCTTCACAATTCCCTATAACTGTCTACATAAACTATTTCCAAAAATCCCATTCAGCATAGCAAGCCACGTTCGTGTGGACGTTTACTACACCAAAAGACTTTTATAGTTGACTCCCAATTACTTGAAGCATTCGATTTTTGTAAATCAAGACGCGGAGAATCATAAGTGAAACTCGAAGTTTCTAACCAGTGATTCACCATGCGAACAACCCTATCTCTCATTAGATGAGGGAGCCGAGCAGACAAACGATCCATCTTCAAAAGAATGGTACGAATGTCTCTAATTTGTGTCATCCACATGACCAAGTGGCTTTGGCTCCATTCCACTCCCCGGGGTGAGAATGAGTCGACTTGAAGTCAGTTTCAGAAAGACAAATTAGGCATTGTTTGATAAACTTAATCAATGTTTCTTGTAAAAGAAATTACAAGAATTCTCCTCCAATGACATATCTATATGAACTTCGAAAGCTCATAAATGTCACCAAGAGAACAGTAATGGAGACCATGTGAATGTTTCCATCCCCTCTCCCACTTAGCTTTTTATAACAAAGGGATACGCTATCTAATGCATAATTAAACACATAAGCATGCATACAAGTAATATAGCACATATCACATAGTCAAAATAATGCTAGAAAATTATTTTCCGACTATCATGGCTTTATTCCATCTCCGTATGCTTCTTCTAGTCTTCAGTCTTCGTTCTTGAATGCTCCATGTGACGAGAATATTAATCCCAATATTTAAATCTATTTATTTTTAATAAATCCAAAAGATACTTAATTCGAAAATTAAGTCAATCGAATAAATCAAAAATAAAATTAAATATTACTAATATTTTTTATTTATTTATTTTCCCATCTAATTCTATTAAATCTCTAGAATAGTCTATCCAAGTAAAACTTGGAATATTCTAAAAGACTTCTATAATAGAATAAGAAAATAAAATAAATTAGGACTCTTCTACTTTCCAAAATTAATTAATTTCCATGTCCATGAAAATTCTCATAAAATAGGAATAATCAAATAGGAAATAAATTAATTTATTAATTAATTATTTTCCTATTTAATTCTATTAAATCTCTAGATTCCTATTCCAAGTAGGACTTGGAATATTCTAGAAGACTTCCATAATAGAATAAGGAAATAAATTAATTCCAATTAATTCTTTTCCTATCTCCATGAGAGTTCCCAAACTTAAGAATACTCAAAATAGGAAAACTTGAATTAATTAGGAAAGTGAATCTAGGTAGGAATAGCACGGGATGGGGTACCCCACGCCACCCCCACCTTCGACCACCACCACCGCCGCCGTTCAAGGCCCACGCGCCACCTCCCTTGGTGGCCGGCGTGGCCGAGACCCCTAGGGCAGCCCGGGGTCGATCGATCTCCATGGGATCGATCTCCATGATCGATCCCGAGCCCTTGTACTCCCTCTCTTCATCTCCTTCGTCGCATGAGTTCTCCGGCGGTCGTCTCGGCATCGATCCAACGTAAATAAATTACAAGAAATAAATTTACAATTCCAGTATCGATTCTATACATGAAATCTGCTGGGATTCGATGTCCCGGGCTATCAAAAAAAATTGCGGAACCGATAACCCGACCGAAAACCCGTCGCCGGAGATTACACGAACACCGACTCATCCGCAGGAGTCCGACCTTTGGAGACTACGCGCCCGAAGACACGCAGCCCGCCCCCAGCCGATTTTCTCCCACGAGTCGGAAATCACGAACGCGAACCACGGACGAGCTAGAGCATGACCAAGGCGTCGCCGCGGGAGAACCCGCGACTAAACCCTAGCCACGCCCACGCCCGGGCTCGCGATCGCCGTGTGTGGCGATCGCCGGGGATGCGAGCCATCCCCGCGGGGCTGTTCGGAACAGCCCCTGGCGGTGAGTCCGGCGACTCACCATCTCCGCCATCGAGGGGAGGGCGGTCAGCCCAGCTGACCCGCCGCGGCCTAGCCGCGGCTGCCCTAGCGATCGACTTCCGAGTCGATCGCTCGCCCCGGCTTCAGCCGGGGCCCACTTCGAGCGCACGCCGCCGTCGAGGGCGGCTGGGGTCCGCCACGGCACCAGCCCGTGGCACCCCAGCGATCGACTGAAGTCGATCGCATGCCCCGGCGTCCAGCCGGGGCTCGCCCCTCGTCGCGCGCGCACGGCGGTCGAACCCTAGGGTTCGGCCGCACCTTCGATCCTCGCCGGGGATCTCGAATCCCCGTCCCCGAGGTTCGTCGTTTTTCCCGGATCGCGCGTTCATGTATACATCACAATTAATACGCACATATAATCAAAGAGGGGGATTCTCGATTATTACCTCGAATCGTTGTACGGAGAAACGAATTCGGTTGACGACCTTGTGATCTTCCTACGTATTCCTTGCACCTCGTCCGAACGTCGTGTGGGCGACGATCTATCGGATTCCTATGGATCTTCCTCACTCTCAAGACTTTATGATTGGCGTAGGTCAATTAATTCTCTCTTGAAAAGTGAAGACCATGTAGTGCTTATATAGGCTACGTAGGGGATCATAAGGAGAATAAATATTGGGCTTCTAATATTGAAAATTAAATTGGGTCCAACCCAAATCTATTAATTCTTATCAATATTAATTTTATTTATTTTCCACTATATAAATAAAATTGCACTCCCAATATTATTCCATATTATATCAAATAATATTTCTCCGATTAGTATTATTTATTCCGTGTATTTAAGATTTAAATATCCATGAATAAATTTATTTATTGCTCAATAAATAATATTCATATCTTATATCCGAGACTAGTACCGTTCAACCTTTATTATTGTGCGGAACGAATCCACTCATGAGGTTTACACAATAATTCCTTATGAACTCATCTCGGGGATATTATCAACCCTTACGGGATACACTTTCCCGTCAAGTATTCACGGCATGTCGTATATAAAATATAGCGACCCAACTTTACCAGTAATTAACCCAATAATTAAATCGGTTAATTCCTTTGGAAAATCAAAGCCTCTAATATTAAATATACACACCCGCAATAGTATCGGGGATTAAGAATAAAATACTCCGAGATTTAAATTGATTATCCAAGGCAATCCTAATCAATAAATCTCAAGCTGATCCGCCCAATACACCAAGTGTACAAGTGTGATAAAATAATTAAGATAAATTATTTTCTCTCTCACACAACGACTATACCGATGGATTAGTTCGTGTCCATCTAGGTCGTGAGCAACTGTTCGATTAAATACGAGTAACCGATAGTATGATCTTCTGTTCGCCCATGCAGCACCATACTAACTACAACGTATAAAATCCAGAACTATGATTTGCATATATTTAATTGCAAATAATTGTTTATTAATTAAATAGATTAAATGCTATGATCGGGAGTTTACCGTTACTTAAATCTAGACATTAAGTACACGACTCCAACAATCTCCCATTTGTACTAAGGTCTAGTTATTTCCTCCAAACTCCCGGTTCCCATACTCATCACGTGCTTTAAAGTGTACTTCCGAGAAGTACTATGTGAGTGAGCAATCTAGGTTGCCGCTCTGAAGTTATCTTGGTGACTACTACGTCGTCTCCCTTGACGATGATTCGTATCAGGTGGTACTTGCTCTATGTGTTAACATCACTTTTCGAACTTATGACTTCTTCCAGTTCTCCACGCACCGCTATGTACATAGCCTTTGGTGAACCAAGAATCATATCCAAGTTCAGAGGTCATTCCGGAACCTAACCAAAACTTCCGCTGCCTCTGAGGCTGCTATTCGGTTATGAGAGAGTCTGAGAAGCGTCCTGCTTATCACTCTTTCATTTCATGGTTCCACCTCTTTTCTAAAAGTGAACACATAGCCTGATATCGACTTTCACTGGTCCTTCTCTGATTCTTGGATCTGAGAATCTGTAATCTAAGAAGATTTCGTCTTGCTCAAGCCAGTACTATGAAAGTACTCTTGCAGCATTCGAACATCCCTTATCCAGATTACTTTGATATCCTCCCACTACGCAAACCGCATAGTTGATATCAGGTTCTTGTTTTACAACATTGCATCTACAAAGCTCTCCACACAAGAAGTGTAGGTAACTGCTTTGTCCATATCTATCTCCTTCATGTATTCGAAACACATGCCTTTAGATAGATGTATTCTGTTCCCGAAAGGCAATAACCTTTCTCAGAATTGTGCATGTTTAAAACAAACCATAATCGTATAAGATATCTTAAGAGAAGTACAAATGTCCTTATCCAGAGATCGAAAGATTTCTAAGAACATGATCCAACTTCATCTCAATCTTATACCTCGATTCATTTAGACAACCTCTATTTTATGTCTGACAACATTTTCACATTGTTGCCAATGACAAAGTGTTATCTACACAAAATTCCGAGAAACACCACCTTTGTTTCCATTACGTCTCTAACACACCTTCTTCGCATATTCCTATGCAGACCTAGGGATCGATTTCATGTATACTGGATCCTGAGTTCAAAACTCCTCCAGTCTTATGAACATCTCTGGTTGCTTAACAACCTCCCACTGCAATGGCGTTCCGGTGTATAACAGTAATAACATTAGGTGCAGTTAGTGGTGTATCGCTACTCGGTCAGGCTGGTTCTCAGTCTGTCTTTTCCTCATTTTAAAGTACTTTGTCAGTTAGGGCATTTGTTGTTCATCTAATAGTCTTCCTCTAAGAACCGGGCGAGAACACCCTTCTGGTTCGTAGTACTATTGAACATACAATTACTTGTTCTTCTAGGATATTCTACAACCACATAGAATGTGCCGTTGTGTCCAGAAATATCCATAGAACATAGGTAGTTCCGAACAAACTTGTCCTTTTACTATTAAAATTCCATTTCTTATTCCTGACACACCATGTCTACACTTCAGTGTATGGTGTAGTCGTTTGAGATTTAATCTCAATCTTTGATCTATGCTATGTGTTATTTAGATAGGTGATAGCCTCCGCGAACAAGTCGCAGGCTTCTAATGGATATACTTTGAAGGTTCCCCATAATGGCTTTGTGTTGAAAACAATCCGCCTTTATGGCACAGCAAGTAGTCCAATCCATCTTCGAGTATTCTTGAAAGAACGACTCGTACCTTAATTACACATACCGCATTAATCATAAATCATTTCCTATACTTGTCTGAATTCCATCCTTTATCCAGAAAGGTTAACTTAGTCGTATCATCTTTCAAGATTGATTCTTAGGTCGGGAGGTCCATTCCTCCAACTATAATTGATCAAATCAATTTCGACCTTTTGAATCCCTTTTGAATAGATACTACCATGTTCAAGAATTCACAAGTACAATGATTGATAAGAGAAATACATCTAATAAGTAAACAAGTTATACATAACGGTTTGTTGTATCGTGGTAGACTAAGGATTCATCATCCACATATTGCTATCTAATGTACCATAATAGATATCACCATTATTTCTTATCCAAACCATCAAATGATTAAAGAAATAAAATGTCCATTAATAATAAAGAAAAACAGAACGAAGTTCTTTTTCAAAATAAAGGGGTACATAAGCAATAACTGAAATGAAAACTTAAAACAGATAAATGTCTTCCACTGCAACTGCTGCTACCCCAACAGCTTTGCCCATGTAGACTCGAACTCTTCTTTTCTAAGTCGCCGGGTTTTCTGGAACCCCTGCATTTAATGCACATACCGTCAGTGGTTCCATATCTACACACCAGAATTCTGGTAGATAATACCGCTGACTATGTTTTTTCGACTAAAGAAAAATCCGTACCTTTGAGAGGACATTCAGACTTCCAGTGTCCAGACTTGTTGCATCGGAAGCACTTGCCCTTTGGCTTACTAGCCCCCACTCGTGGTCCACTCCTCTTGGCACCACTGGGTTTCATGGCTTGCTTCCTTTTCTTGCCCCTACCTCCACCAGGCTTAAAGCCTTTGGACTTGGTAGATATAAGCGCTTGAGACTTGCCCTTCTTGTAGATCCCCTCTGCCGCCTTTAGTTCAGTCAGGAGTTGCGCAAGAGTATAAGATAGTTTACCCATATTATAGCTCATACGAAACTGCTCAAAACTAGGGGCCAGAGACTGGAGTATGATGTCGACTTGCGTCTCAGCATCAATAGAAGCTCCTAGGACCTCAAGTTCATTCAACAAACTCATCATCTTAAGAACGTGCTCCCCTACGGGCGTTCCTTCAGATTGAGTAGTCGACATGAGGACTCTCATGGCTTCTTGCCTTGCCGCACGATCTTGCTCCCCAAACATCTCCTTGAGGTTAAACATCATATCAAAGGCAGTGTCCATCGACTCATGTTGGGTTTGGAGTACATTTGACATGGAAGCCAAAATATAACACCTAGCCATTTCATCAGCCTTTTTCCACTTCCGATATGTCAGTTTTTCCTCATCAGTTGAGGCAGCCGTGGGCTCAGCAGGGCACACTTCATGGAGTACAAACTTGTACTCTTCCGAAGTTAGGACAATGTCTAAATTTCTCATCCAATCAATATAGTTGGTGCCAGTGAGCTTATGCTCCTTGAGTATCATAGAAAGTGGGTTCATAGCTATTCTCTAAACCTATAAGCACATTTAAACAAACAATTAATTTAATATCCGATATTATCTCCCTTAAATAATATCATTAAATTACTAATCACATCTAAAATCCCATCAGGTAAGGCAAGCCACGTGGTGTGGACGTTTACCCACCCAAATAATTTAGCAATTAGATTTTCTTTGGTCATACATCACTTATAGCGTAACCTCGTGGGGAGGAATACTACAAGGCGTATCTAAGTGTAAACCATTACTCAGCACCAAAGTGAATCGTTTGGAATTGCTACATTACCGCAAGCCACGTGGTGTGGACGTTTACGACAACTTCACAACTCTTCACAATTCCTTACAACTGTCTACATCAATTAATCCAAAATCCGTCAGTATAGCAAGCCACGTGGTGTGGACGTTTACTACACTAAGAGACTTTTATAATTGACTCCCAATTACCAGATCCATTCGATTTTCGTAAATCAAGACGCGGAGAATCATAAGTGAAACTCGAAGTTTCTAACCAGTGATTCACCATGCGAGCGACCCTATCTCTCATAAATGAGGGAGCCGAGCAGACAAACGACCCATCTATCAAAGAATGGCACGAAAGTCTCTAATTTGTGTCCTCTACATGACCAAGTGGCTCTGGCTCCATTCCACTCCCCGGGGTGAGAATGAGTCGACTTGAAGTCAGTTTCAGAAAGACAAATTAGGCATTGTTTGATAAACTTGATCAATGTTTCTTGTAAGAGGAATTACAAGAATTCTCCTCCAATGACACATCTATACGAACTTCAAAAGTCCATAAGAGTCACCAAGAGAACAGTAATGGAGACCATGGGAATGTTTCCATCCCCTCTCCCACTTAGCTTTTTATAACAAAGGGATACGCTATCTAATGCATAATTAAACACATAAGCATGCATGAAAGCAATAAAGCACATAGCACATAGTCAAAAATAATGCTAGAGAAATTATTTTTTCCCGACTATCATGGCTTTTATCTTCATATGCATCTTCTAGTCTTCAGTCTTCGTTTCTTGAATGCTCCATGTGACGAGAATATTAATCTCTAATATTTAAATCTATTTATTTTCAATTAATCCAAAAGTTACTTAATTCGAAAATTAAGTCAATCGAATATATCAAAAATAAAATTAAATATCATTAATATTTTTATTTATTTATTTTCCTCTCTAGTTCTTATTAAATCTTTAGAATAATCTATCCAAGTAAAACTTGGAATATTCTAGAAGATATCTATAATAGAACAAGGAAATAAAATAAATTAGGACTTATTTCTTTCCAAATTTATTTTTATTCCTAATCCATGAATATTACATGAGTAGGAATAATCAAATAGGAAAAATAAATTTAGTACTAAATTAATTAAATTTCTAATCTATGAATAATTCCATGAAGGAATTAAATCAATAGAAATAAAATTAATTTAAATTAATTCTTTTCCTAATTCATGAGAGTTTCCAAAAAGCAAAGCACTCAAATAGGAAAAATCCGAACTAATTAGGAAAGTGGATCTTGGTAGGAATAGCACGGGATTAGGAGACCCCACGCCATCCCACCATGATCGATCGTCCGGCCACTCGGGGAGGAGCGCCGCCGCCGCCTAGCCACCCCGTCTAGGCCATGGGTCGATCACCATCATGGGATCGATCCCTAGCCCTATCCTCTTCGTCACTTCTTCGTCTTCCGGCGATCGTCTCATCATCGAACCAACGTAAATAATTTACAAAAAATAAATTACAATTCCGGTATCGATTCTATACATGAAATCGACCCTATACATTTTCCGGAAAATAAAGAACGTAGTAATAAATCCTAAATTCGGTCAACCCCCGAATTTTTACTATTACAAACATTCAACCACACAAACGAATCTCGACATGTCCGAGAGTTTAATAATCATGATAATTAATTAAAAACAATTAATTAAATCCAACCATGATAGCCGGAAATCCTGCAAGGTAGAACAATAATCGAATATATACATGAACACGAAACCAAACGCTCTGATACCATTTGCTGGGATTCGATGTCCCGGGCTATCAAAAAAAATTGCGGAACCGATAACCCGACCGAAAACCCGTCGCCGGAGATTACACGAACACCGACTCATCCGCAGGAGTCCGACCTTTGGAGACTACGCGCCCGAAGACACGCAGCCCGCCCCCAGCCGATTTTCTCCCACGAGTCGGAAATCACGAACGCGAACCACGGACGAGCTAGAGCATGACCAAGGCGTCGCCGCGGGAGAACCCGCGACTAAACCCTAGCCACGCCCACGCCCGGGCTCGCGATCGCCGTGTGTGGCGATCGCCGGGGATGCGAGCCATCCCCGCGGGGCTGTTCGGAACAGCCCCTGGCGGTGAGTCCGGCGACTCACCGCCTCCGCCATCGAGGGGAGGGCGGTCAGCCCAGCTGACCCGCCGCGGCCTAGCCGCGGCTGCCCTAGCGATCGACTTCCGAGTCGATCGCTCGCCCCGGCTTCAGCCGGGGCCCCCTTCGAGCGCACGCCACCGTCGAGGGCGGCTGGGGTCCGCCACGGCACCAGCCCGTGGCACCCCAGCGATCGACTGAAGTCGATCGCATGCCCCGGCGTCCAGCCGGGGCTCGCCCCTCGTCGCGCGCGCACGGCGGTCGAACCCTAGGGTTCGGCCGCACCTTCGATCCTCGCCGGGGATCTCGAATCCCCGTCCCCGAGGTTCGTCGTTTTTCCCGGATCGCGCGTTCATGTATACATCACAATTAATACGCACATATAATCAAAGAGGGGGATTCTCGATTATTACCTCGAATCGTTGTACGGAGAAACGAATTCGGTTGACGACCTTGTGATCTTCCTACGTATTCCTTGCACCTCGTCCGAACGTCGTGTGGGCGACGATCTATCGGATTCCTATGGATCTTCCTCACTCTCAAGACTTTATGATTGGCGTAGGTCAATTAATTCTCTCTTGAAAAGTGAAGACCATGTAGTGCTTATATAGGCTACGTAGGGGATCATAAGGAGAATAAATATTGGGCTTCTAATATTGAAAATTAAATTGGGTCCAACCCAAATCTATTAATTCTTATCAATATTAATTTTATTTATTTTCCACTATATAAATAAAATTGCACTCCCAATATTATTCCATATTATATCAAATAATATTTCTCCGATTAGTATTATTTATTCCGTGTATTTAAGATTTAAATATCCATGAATAAATTTATTTATTGCTCAATAAATAATATTCATATCTTATATCCGAGACTAGTACCGTTCAACCTTTATTATTGTGCGGAACGAATCCACTCATGAGGTTTACACAATAATTCCTTATGAACTCATCTCGGGGATATTATCAACCCTTACGGGATACACTTTCCCGTCAAGTATTCACGGCATGTCGTATATAAAATATAGCGACCCAACTTTACCGGTAATTAACCCAATAATTAAATCGGTTAATTCCTTTGGAAAATCAAAGCCTCTAATATTAAATATACACACCCGCAATAGTATCGGGGATTAAGAATAAAATACTCCGAGATTTAAATTGATTATCCAAGGCAATCCTAATCAATAAATCTCAAGCTGATCCGCCCAATACACCAAGTGTACAAGTGTGATAAAATAATTAAGATAAATTATTTTCTCTCTCACACAACGACTATACCGATGGATTAGTTCGTGTCCATCTAGGTCGTGAGGAACTGTTCGATTAAATACGAGTAACCGATAGTATGTTCTTCTGTTCGCCCATGCAGCACCATACTAACTACAACGTATAAAATCCAGAACTATGATTTGCATATATTTAATTGCAAATAATTGTTTATTAATTAAATAGATTAAATGCTATGATCGGGAGTTTACCGTTACTTAAATCTAGACATTAAGTACACGACTCCAACAAAATCGACCCTATACACTTTCCGGAAAACATAGAACAATAATAATAAATCTAAATTCGGTCAACCCCCGAATTTTTACTATTACAAGCATTCATCCACACAAAACGAATCTCGACATGTCCGAGAGTTTAATAATCATGGTAAAATTAAATAACAATTAATTAAAAAATTAATCAATTAATTAACCATGATAGCCGGAATCCCTGCAAGGTAGAACGATAATTGAACACATACATGAACACGAAACCAAACGCTCTGATACCAATTGCTGGAAATCGATATCCCCGGGTATCAAAAATTGCGGAACCGATAACCCCGACCGAAATCCCATCGCCGGAAACACGCGAACCACCAAACGGAACCGGGCACGACAAGAGAGTCGTCGCCGCGGGAAAAACCCGCGGCTAGAAACCCTAGCCGAGCCCCCGCCGGGGCTCGCGATCGCTGCCCTAGCGATCGCCGGGGATGCACGCGCATCCCCGTGGGGCTGTTCCGAACAGCCCCCGGCGGTGAGTCCGGCGACTCATCGCCACCGCCGAGGAGGGCGGTGCGCCCAGCGCACCAGCCGCGGCCCAGCCGCGGCTGCCCCCACGATCGACCGTGAGGTCGATCGCATGCCCCGGCGTCCAGCCGGGGCGTCCTCGTGTGGGCCCCGCGATCGACACCCTAGGGCTCGATCTCACCCCTCGGCTCCCAGCCGAGGGTCCTTCGAACCTTCGCCGGGGATCTCGAATCCCCATCCCCGAAGTTCCTCGTTTTCCCGGATCGTGCGTTCATGTATGTATCACAATCAATTCACATAAAATCATAGAAGAGAGTATATGATTTTACCTTTTGATTCGTTGTGCGGAGAAACGAACTCAATTGATGACCTTACGATCTTCCCACGTATTCCTTGCACTAGCTTGAACGTCGGGTGGGCGACGATCCTCCAAGCTTATGGATCCTCTTCAACTCTCTAGAATATCAAGTATGATAATCTTGTCTTATGAAAAAGTGAAGACCATGTAGTGCTTTTATAGGCTACGTAGGGGATCTAAAGGAGGTGGAATATTGGGCTTCCAATATTAATGATTAAATTGAGCCCAAGCCCAAATCTATTAATCTCCCATTAATATTAATTAATTTATTTTCCATTATATAAATTAATTGCACTCCCAATATTAAACCATATTATATCAAATAATATTTCTCCGGTAGTATTATTTATTCTGTGTATTTAAGATTTAAATATCCATGAATAAATTTATTTATTGCTCAATAAATTATATTTATCTCTTGTATCCGAGACTAGTACCATTCAACCTTAATTATCGTGCGGAACAAATCCACTCATGAGGTTTACACAATAATTCCTTATGAACTCATCTCGGGGATATTATCAACCCTTCCGGGATACACTTTCCCGTCAAGTATTCACGGCATGTCATATATAAAATATAGCGACCCAACTTAACCGGTAATTAACCCAATAATTAAATCGGTTAATTCCTTTGGAAAATCAAAGTCTCTAATATTAAATATATACACCCGCAATAGTTTCGGGGATTAAGAATAAAATACTCTGAGATTTAAATTGATTATCCAAGGCAATCCTAATCAATAAATCTCAAGCGATCCGCCCAATACACCAAGTGTACAAGTGTGATAAAATAATTAAGATAAATTATTTTCTCTCTCACACAGCGACTATACCGATGGATTGATCCATGTCCATCTAGGTCGTGAGCAACTGTTCGATTAAATACGAGTAACCGATAGTATGATCTTCTGTGCGCCCATGCACACATACTAACTTCAACGTATAAAATCCAGGACTATATTTCGCATAATTAATTAATAATAATTAAATGCAAATAATTGTTTATTAATTAAATAGGTTAAATGCTATGATCGGGAGTTTACCGTTACTTAAATCTAGACATTAAGTACACAACTCCAACACCCTCCCACTCGATCGATGCAGGGGGTCGATCATGGGGTTGATCGGCCCCGGTCCTTCCCTCTCATCGTCTCCTTTCGTCACACTTCGTTCTCCGGCGATCGTCTCAACATCGAACCAACGTAAAATTAAATTACAAAATTTATTTACAATTCCGGTATCGATTCTATACATGAAATCGACCCTATACACTTTCCGGAAAACATAGAACAATAATAATAAATCCTAAATTCGGTCAACCCCCGAATTTTTACTATTACAAGCATTCATCCACACAAAACGAATCTCGACATGTCCGAGAGTTTAATAAAAATTATGACAATAATTAATAAATAATTAACAAGCCATAATAGTCGGAATCCCTGCAAGGTAGAACACAAAATCGAACATATACATGTACTAGAACCAACGCTCAGATACCAATTGTTGGAAATCGATATCCCGGGGTTAACGGAATTGCAAAAACATAACCCCGACCGAAATCCCATCGCCGGAAAACACGCGAACCACCGTACGACGGCGGAGCTCAGCCGGAGCGTCGCCATGGGCGAACCCACGGCTAACCCTAGCCGAGCCCCTGCCGCGAGGGGGCTCGCGATCACGCGTGTGATCGGATGGGGCTGCCCGGCAGCCCCCGGCGGTGAATCCGGCGACTCACCGCCACCACCGAAGGAGGCGGGGGGGTCCGCTCGGCGGACAGCCACGGCGCCAGCCCGTGGCACCCCCAGCGATCGACCTCACGGCCGATCGCATGCCCCAGCTTCAGCCGGGGCTCCTTCCCGTCGCGCTCGGCGATCGAGCCCTAGGGCTTCGATTGCCAACCCTCGGCTCCCAGCCGAGGGTTTTCTCGATGTCCGCGGGGATGTCGACCTCGCGGTCCATCCCCATCCGCGGAATCGTTCGTTATCCCGGATCTTCGTTCATGTATATATCACGATTTATTCAACTTAAAATCATAGAGGGTGTTTAACGATTTTACCTTTGATCTCGTTGTGCGGAGAAACGAGATTGATTTGAAGACCTTCGGATCTTCCCACGTATTCCTTGCACTAGCTTGAACGTCGTGTGGGCGACGATCCTCCAAGCTTATGGATCTCCTTCTCTCTACTTTCTCTCTCTAGAATTATGATCTTCAAGTTGTGTGAGAATAGAGAAGACCATGCAGTGCTTTTATAGGCTACGTAGGGGATCTAAAGGAGGTGGAATATTGGGCTTCCAATATTAATGATTAAATTGAGCCCAAGCCCAAATCTATTAATACATTAATATTAATTATATAATTACTTCCACTATATAAATATAATTGCACTCCCAATATTCACCATATTATATCAAATAATATTTTCTCCGGTAGTATTATTTATTCCATGTGTTTAAGATATAAATTTCCATGAATAAAATTAATTTGTTGCTTAATTAATTTATTCATCTCTTATATCCGAGACTAGTACCATTCAACTTTAATTATTATGCGGAACAAATCCACTCATGAGGTTTACATAATAATTCCTTATGAACTCATCTCGGGGATATTATCAACCCTTTCGAGGACACATTTTCCCGTCAAGAATTCACGGCATGTCATACATAAAATACCGTGACCCAACTTTGCCGGTAATTGATCGGTTATTCTAATCAATCAATTCCTTTGGAAAATCAAAGTCACTAATATTAAATGCACACACCCGCAATAATATCAGTGATTGAGAATAAAATACTCAGAGATTTAAATCGATTATCCAAGGCAATCCTAATCGATAAATCTCATGCGATCCGCTCAATACACCAAGTGTACAAGTATGATAAAATAATCAAGACCAATTATTTTCTCTCTCATACAACGACTATACCGATGGATTAGTTCTTGTCCATCTAGGTCGTGAGCTACTGTTTGATTATATACGAGTGACTGATAGTATGATCTTCCGTGTGACGACGCACACCATAATAAATACAACGTATATAATCCAGAACCATATTTGCATTTATTTAATTATAAATAATTAAAAGCAAACGATTATTCATTTAAATAGATTAAATACTATGACCGGGAGTTTACGATACTTAAATCGAGACATTAAGTGTACAACTCCATCAAATATCACTATCGAGAACAAACTACTGTTATGCCGGTGAGATTTAGGCCATCGTTTTAGGTTTGACTGTTAAATGTGCAGTGTTTGTTATTTCATTGTGCTGCCTGTGTATAATTGAATCAACTTGATTTTTAAGAGTTTTGTTTTTTTCTTAGTTGGGCATTATATTTTTTAGCAGAAGCTACTATATGTCATTTCAACCTCTGTTAAAATGTCTTAGTTTTTCAGTTATATATAGTTTGACGTGTGAAATTTATTTATCATCTTAAACAACACTACGGTTTACCGAAAACAATTGTTTGTTTTGTAATTGGTGTCTGTTGTTTATAATGACACACACAAGTCTGTTACTAAAGTTTAGGTAGCCTGCTTATGAAAACTTCAACTATGTAAACAAATCACACAACTTCCAGGTCAAACTCCAATGACAAAATACCAGTTAAATTGTTGTGACAATCATTTCAACAACAAAGTAACACATTCAAAGTCTAGAAGTAATGTAATTTGTCCTGAACTGGAACACAAAAGGAATGTACATAAATATAAGGTTCTTGTTTGAATCTCCAGCTGCCTACTTATTATTGTTTGAAATAAAAATAGAAGCTTCAACGAAGTTTCTAACGGGCTGCCCTCCAGCACTTTGAACTTCTTGCAAATCTGTTGATAAGACCAGCTCTGAAACTCATTGTCGTTGTCTCGTCAAATGGACCACCCATAAACTTTTCATATGCAAGTGTATCCATGTAGTGCATGACGTACACACCGCAATCCAGCCTGTGATTGTAACAAACTCTTAGTACATAAACACACGCTCTATATGTTACAATTCAAATGAGTAGTAAGAAGTTTATAAACTTACGATCCGAAACCATGATGCAGTGTCCAGTGCGATGCAATGTATGTAACAGATTTTGTCATGCAGTTAAAACCATGATTTGATTAACACCCAATTCAACCATGTTATCGAGATTAAACTATTGGCCGTAATAGTTGTTGTGTTTAGGAATAAGTTTAAGTCAGTGCAAAAATTAATATAGTAAACTACTTGTGCGTAAACGATTAAACAACTTCATGAATCTAGAACTATAAAGTACACTGAGCAAAAAGGTACAGTGTTTGTAATAGATTCTTAAATTCGTTTATATTACACTACTGAACACTTGTTCCTTAGCTAATATCCTGTTATCAAGGTTAAATTAGTGGCAATAATAGTTGTTTTGTCCATGAACAAGTTTACGAATAAACCTAAATATGAACCTAGAACTACAAAACACAATGCCCACAACGGTACACTGTTTGCAATAGATTCTGACCACATATCTAATAGTTGTGACTAATATGTGTTCTATCTACGATCAAATTATAATTATTGTAAATTTCTTAATTAAAGCACTTGCATCTTAACTACTAACACACTTTTTGTCATTTTACCTATCAGTCACACAAACAAAATATTGTGTGCTGCAGAATAACAACTACAATAGACGAACTACTATGAGAAATGTATTTATAATTCAATTCTCCAATTCTAAGTTCATAGTCAGGAAATATTGATAACTCAACATATTACTCAGTGTGAATCACTTGAACAAACTAATTGACAATATTTAAAAGTGTTGTTTGTAAACTATTAGCACTCTATAATAACGTATAACTTCACACTAAACTATGAAGCCAAACCATGGCACAATCGGTTTTGATATAGTACACTAGATTAGTTAGGAAACACACATGTATAAGCTATTTTAACAAAATAACAAATGTTAATTACAGTATCTTATATTGTTGAAAAAAAGACATTAAACTATTAAGAATACTTACTTAACAATGATCTACCAAGTACACTAGACAACAAAGTGTGTGTTGTAAAGTATCAAATAATTAACTAATTAGTTAGGTTAAGATTATGATCTGTGGTGTTAATATATGTGACTAATGGGTGATATGTCTACGAATAAATCATAATTACTGTACCCTTATCCATATTTTAGATTTTTAACTATCAACGACACAAGACAAACTACTACATGTAGTGTTGGAAATTGACTACCCGGGACGAGTCCGTTCGACTACTCGAACATCCGGACACGCCCAGTCGACCTCCAGCGTGCCTACTGTGCTCACGACGAAGCCCCAGACCCGGTTTACGCCCAACCATCATGCCCGAAGCACAACCGCGCAAAACCGAGGGCGGCTGACCTCTGTGTCGTCCGACACCAAATGGTGTCGTCCGACAGGCCCTTGTCGGCCGACAGGAAACACTGTCGGACGACAGCGTCGCGAACAGCAGCACGACGCTGCTGTTCCAGGTCCGTTTCTGGTCGGATTTTCCGATTCCGACCACCGTTCTGGAAGTCAGCGACACCACAGTGATCTAGGAAAACCAACCACGATCCCGGAACTCGATCGGAGGTTCGTTGTATGATTACGTACGAGATCGAATCGAAACAATACGGAAATAGGGTTTCGATTCCATACCTTTGTCGCGTGATTCGGAGAAGCCGAATTGACAGAGACCTCGAGTCTTCTAGTGTGTATCCTAGTCCTCTTGCTCCAGCCGATGTGTGGGCATCGATCCGCTTGGAGTCTCTCTTCATCTTCTCTCTCAAACTTACGCAAGAATATAATTTTCTTTCTGGAGCAGAAAAGTTATTGCGCTAATCTATTTATTTTCACAGAAAAATTAATTGCGTTAACAAATTAATTTTTCTCCGCAAAAATAAAATAGCGGCGTTCTGTAGGTTTAGAGAAGAGAGACGAGGATTTATATAGGTCACACTAGGGACCCATAGGCAATTAATTAATTAGGCTTAAATTGCAATTTAATTAACTTGGTGTCCCAAAAGGAAAACCTTAATTAAATACCACAATTTTATTTATAATTAATTCCACTATAAAATTATAAATGATTTCCCAATTAATTAAATCAAATTATTCCGTCAATAATTTTCCCGCCGTATTACATATGTGATATTTCCCCGTGTTTAAGATATCGCATGTCCACGAATTAATTTTAATTACTAATAATTAAATTAATTCATTTCTTATTATCCGAGACTAGTACCACTCATCCTTATTATCATGCGGAGTAAATCCACCTGCAGGGTTTACATGATAAACTTTATGAGCTCATCTCGGGGACATCATCAACCCAATAAATGGGACACGGTTTCCTGTCTATAATATATAGCATGTCGTGTGTACAATACCGATTCCCAATCTACCGAGAATATTGACTAATCAATTAGTCTCACTCATTGGCACATCAACGAACCGAGCATTGGACACACGCACCTATAATTATATAGGGATTAAGAACTCACATATCCGTAATATCTGAGGTCTGGTTCGATTACTCCAATAAGTATAAATCGAACGCCCTCCCGTGGTCCTGCTCAATACACCTAGTGTACGAGTGTAACATGATAGTCAAGACCGACTATCTACCAGTCACACTACGATGTACCGATGGATTGTCCCTGTCCATCTAAGTCGTGAGCTACTGTTCGATAGTATACGAGTAACCGACAGTATGATCTTCCGCGTGTCTCCTCACGCCATAATGTCTACAACGTATACATCAAGGACTATTGCATTAAATGCAATTATGCTTGAATCATATCTCGAATGAAGGTATAGATAAGGAGTTCCGTATTTGCACTAAACTAGACATTTAGAATACAACTCCATCAATCTCCCACTTATACTAAAAGTCTAGTCGCCCTCTCCCAAATATCAGATTCCCATAACCTCATCACGTGTAACGACCCGTATTTTTTGTATAACAGCGGAAGGTGTCAATTTTTGAAAACAACATTTAAAAAAGTGCGAGCGTCACGTAATTTTATTTGGAAAAGTAAAATATTTTTACAATTTAATTAACAAAATGACTAACTAGTACTTAAATATATTATTACTGCATGCATGTCTATATGTGTAGATATATATATATATATATATATATATATATATATATATCACTCATATTTTCAGTATATGTATATATGCATATATAGGCACGTACTTATAAATATACTTATACTTACCTATACCACCTTATATTTTAGTACATGCATATATATGAACATGGAGACACGTAAAGCATACTTATTTAGTATATATGTGTATATATATAAGATAAACAACATGCAATAAACATATAGGCATGCTTTATTATATGTGGTGCAACTTCCTCACAGTAACTATTAAAGAGAATAATCACCTTAAATGTTTACTAACAAACTTCCAACACATGTAAATGTAATTGAAACAATTGTAAAGCATAAACTTCATACCAGCAAATGAACTTCAAAAACTGTAAATAATATTATAATCAATATGAAAATAACTCATGATAAATTATTCACAAATAAATATTTATTTAGTTTAATTTATTCCTCCATCCTTGATCACTTTGCTCGCTCGGCATCCTCGTGTGTACCTAAAAATAGTTGTTGTCGAAAGGGTGAGCTCAACGCGCTCAATAGGGTCATTACCTCATCCAATACCCGAATCAAATACATGTATAACTAAATGAAACAAAACATGAAAATATTGAAATTTTAATAAATCATAATATTCATTTAATAATTCGGATATTACGATAATAAAACATGAGATCCATTTAATAATCTGGATAACATGAAAATATTATAATTTTAATAAACATGAGATCCATTTAATAATCTGGATATTGCGAGTTGCGCCAACTATTGCGTTGGTCCCCTTCGACCCTTTTCCCCGGTCTCTGGTTACAACGGAAAATATTTTTAATAAATTCACATAATTGCACAAATAGAGACACACGTAATGCAACAAGTAGTAAACAAGGTAAATCGACAACATGACACCTACCTCGATGAGCTGGGACGTGAACGTGAAAATCCAAAGTGCGTCTAAGACCTTAGAGGATTGAAATAGTAAAAGTTTTATGAAGCTTTGGGGTTTTAACCCAGAAATATTTTGGGAATTATAATTAGAATAATCGATTGCGGCTATTACATCGTAGGGGTTTATATATTGCTCCTAAACCCTAGCTAAGGGGAAACAAGTAGACACATATCATCCGTACAAATATAACTAAGGTAGAGTTAAGTAACCAACTGAAGGTTACTCAATGTGTGGGATTTATTTTATTTCCATTACCCCCCGCAATTCGAGCGTAGATAAAGGAGAAAGCTGGAGCTTGTTTCTGAGCCTCGCGAAGAATTGTCCGGAGAGTGGCTTGGTAAAAACGTCGGCGATTTGATCATACGATGGAACGTGATGTACGAGGACAGCGCCAGACTGGACTTTATCATGGATGAAATGTAAATCAATTTCTATATGCTTTGTGCGCGCTTGAACAACGGAATGCGTGGATAGAAACACCGCACTCTTGTTGTCTACCCAAATGACAGGTGGTTGAGCTGGAGGTAGACATAGTTCCTTAAGAATCGATTGAATCCATAAGAGCTCGACCATGGCATGACCAAGGCTACGATATTCTGCCTCTGTGCTGGACCGGGAAACAGTGGTTTGTTTCTTCGAGCTCCATGCAACTAGATTACTTCCAAGGTACACACAATAGCCGGAAGTAGATTTTCGATCATCGGGGTCAAAGGCCCAATCTGAATCGGAAAAAGCACGAAGTTGTAGGTGATTGGAGCGAAGAAGATGAAGGCCAAGGTCAACGGTTCCAGCCAAGTAACGGAGTAGGCGTTTTAAGGACTTAAAATGCGTATCCAATGGATTTTGCATAAATTGTGAAAGCTTGTTCACAGTGAAAGAAATATCTGGACGGGTCAAAGTCAAGTATTGGAGGCTTCCAATGATGGTTCTGTAAGTTTGAGGATCTGGGATAGGTGAGCCATTGAACCTGGATAGTGGTGGATGAGAAATCATAGGTGTGGGGCTGCTATTAGCTCCTGCCATTTGAGCTTTGTGAAGGAGGTCAATAAGGTATTGTTTCTGAGTGAGGAGGAGTCCTTGAGAAGAGTGAGTGACCTCAATTCCTAGAAAATGGCTGAGAGAACCAAGGTCTTTTAAGGAAAAGTGTGCTGATAATTTTTTTATGAAAGTGGAGAGGGCTGTAGAAGAATTGCTGGTAAGAATAATATCATCGACGTATACAAGAAGATAAATAGTGGTGGTGGAATGATGATAAATATAAAGTGAGGAATCAGCCTTAGAACTCACAAAGCCAAGTTTGGAGAGAACAGATTTTAAAGTAGAAAACCAAGCTCTAGAGGCTTGTTTAAGGCCATAAATGGCCTTGTTTAATTTGCACACAAGAGGCTGAGAGGAGGGGTGCTCAAACCCTTGAGGTTGGGACATGTAAATATGAGTAGAGGGTTCAAGGACACCGTTTAAGAAGGCATTATCAATGTCGAGTTGCCGAATGGTCCACCCTTTGGACAAGGCAATTGTAAGGATGATTCTAATAGTGGCTGGCTTTATGACAGGGCTAAACACTTCAGTGTAATCCACACCAGCCAACTGGTTATAACCCTTGGCTACTAAGCGGGCTTTATGTCTTAAAATAGAACCATCAGATGCCTTCTTGAGTTTGAATACCCACCGACAGTCAATGATGTTGGAGTGAGGAGGGGCAGGGACAAAATCCCATGTTTTGTTCCTTAAGAGGGCATGATATTCATGTGTCATGGCTTCCTTCCAAGCAGGAAGGGTGATGGCCTCCTGAAATGAGGAAGGTTCTGTGGGTGGATTTTGATTAACAAGATAAACTTTAGGTTTAAAAATTCCATGTTTTGATCTGGTGAGCATAGGATGTGCATTAGCAAGAGGAGAATCAGAAGGCTGAGAAGGAGATTGAGTTTGTAAAAGCTCACCATGTGGTTGTGATGTAGAGGTAGAAATCGAATGATCCTCAGAATGGTTGTGAGGTACAGGAGAGGGGTGGAGAGAATGATCCTCATGGGATGCAGTTGGTTGTGAAATGGAAGTTGATGTGGGGGTATGAGGTGTAAAGGGTGGTAAAAAAATTGGTAAATGTGAAAAATTATTTTTTGTAGCTACAAGAGGAGGTGAAATAGTAGCTGAAGGTGTGGATGATTTGGAAAAGGGAAAATTTGATTCATTAAAAATCACATGTCTGCTGAATAATGTTTTACCAGAAGGAAGCAAGATCTTATAGCCCTTGAATTGATTACTATAGCCCAAGAACACACCAGGCTGGGATTTAGGAGTGAGTTTATCAGGGCTATAAGGTCTCAGGAGTGGATAGGCCTCACAACCAAAGGCTTTTAAAGCCTTATAATCAGGGAGAACACCAAACAACTTCTGGTAAGGAGAGTGATAACCAATGGTTTTATTAGATACTCGGTTGAGAAGATGAACTGCTGTGCTGAAGACATCTTCCCAAAAGGATTTAGGAACACCAGAGTGTGACATGATGCTCAAGCTACTATCAATTATATGTCGGTGCTTCCTTTCGGATAATCCATTTTGTTCATGTGTATGAGGGCAAGAAACTTGGTGATGAATGCCATGAACAGCAAAAAAGGAGGAGAGAGCCTTATATTCAGTACCCCCATCAGTTTGAACTGTTTTAATCCGAGTTCCAAGCTTATTTTCAACCAGATTTTTAAAATGGATAAAGGCCTTAGCTGTATCAGATTTAAGTTTCAAAAAATATATCCACACGAACTTAGAATAATCATCAATAAATATCACGTAATATTTCCTTCCTGTATTAGAAAGGACTGGGGCCGGTCCCCATAGATCACTATGAATTAACATTAAAGGTTTTGTAGCATTGCTAGTTCTGGAGATAAAAGGGAGCTTATGTGATTTACCTTGGGCACAATTTCCACAAAAGGAGAAGTTGTTTGCATTAGTGACAGGAACATTACAAAATAATAATGTTTTCCTGGTAATATCTAAAGACGGATGCCCTAGTCTTAAGTGCCACAAATGAATAGAATGAGCATCTTTAATTGAAGAGGAAAAACAATTAACACCAGAACCGCATGAACTAAATAAAGAACCATCCTTAGTGCTTGACTTTTGTGAGCTGGAATCACTCTGAGGCTGCCTTTTAAGTTTGAATTGGTAAAGTCCTTCCTTAAGTCTCCCTGAAAGAACCACCTGCTTTGTAGTTTGATCCTTGACAAAACAAGCAAAAGGATGGAATTCAAAGAACACACCATTGTCCTAAGCAAACTTTGCAACACTTAAAAGGTTCTTCGTAATTTGAGGAACATGAAGCAATTTATTCAGTTTAAATATTTGAGATGGTTGTGAACTTGAGGTGGAGTAAACAAGTGTCTTACCAACATGGTTGATGTCAAGAGAAGCCCCATTTCCAACTTGCATTTTGTTATGACCAGCATATTCGTTAGAGACACTGAGGTTGGCAAGATCATTGGTAAGGTGATGGGTCGCTCCTGAATCCGGGTACCAATTCATTTCAGTCACATTATCTGCAGCTGAGTACATAGCAGTTCCTTGTGATTGATTCCCTGAGTTATCTCCATTTGATCTGGGCACAAAATCAGCATTGAATCGATGGTAACAATCCTTGGCAGTATGGTTAAAGTAGCCACAAATTTGACAAGAGACCCTGTTCCCAACATTTGGACCTGTCCTGCCACCTCTCCCTCTGTAACTTCCTCTCCCTCTAGTTGATTGACTCCCTCTTCCTCTGTTTGATTGGGACTGAGATTGAGACCTTCCTCCTTTCTGTGTTGTGAGATTAGCATTAGGGATCTGCCTATCATTGAGAGAAGAAGCTTCAATTCTACTCTCATAACTCAAGAGAAGAGAGGTGACGTCCTTCATAGTTAATGTGTCTCCTTTTGCTGTAATAGCTACCACCACTGCATCATACTCTGAACCTAATCCACTAAGAACATAAAGCACCTGATCAATTTCCTTAAGCTTCTCTCCAGCACTGGAGAGAGCATCACAGCAAGCTTTTACCTTGTTGAGGTAATCTCTCGTACTCATGCCATTTTTCTTGATGTTTTGAAGCTGTAACCTATATTGCATTTTCTTTGCAGCTGTTTGACTGGAGAATGTGGCTTCAATGGTGCTCCAGATCTATTGTGCCGAGTTCAACCCAACAACAGAGATGAGAATACTCTCAGACAGAGAAGACAAGATCCAAGATGTGAGAAGTTGGTCTTGCCTCTGATATAAGATATAATCGGGATTCATCTTCAATATTCCTACTTCACCAGTCGGCACGAGCTTACATGGCGGAGATTCGGTGCCATCGATGAAACCTTCAAGTCCGTGACCTTTGATGGCAGCTAGTGTTTGTTGTTTCCAAATTAGATAATTTTCATCCGTGAGTTTAATGGATGCAAGCTGGTTACTGATGTGGACCAATGGATTCTGACCCATCACAACTCTCTCTGAGCTGAATTCTGACATGGCTGATAAAGGAAAGAGACGACTCAACAACGAGCCATTAACGCTCTGATACCATAAAAGTTTTATGAAGCTTTGGGGTTTTAACCCAGAAATATTTTGGGAATTATAATTGGAATAATCGATTGCGGCTATTACATCGTAGGGGTTTATATATTGCTCCTAAACCCTAGCTAAGGGGAAAGAAGTAGACACATATCATCCGTACAAATATAACTAAGGTAGAGTTAAATAACCAACTGAAGGTTACTCAATGTGTGGAATTTATTTTATTTCCATTAAATAGCAACTTCCAAATCTTGTGGTGCTGAATATATAATTTTCAAGACTTAGATTGGGCTAAATAAAGTTATTTAGATTTAATTGGGTAGTGGCCCATAATGTTCTCAATTGATAGGGGCCTTAGTGCAATTTAGACTTATTTCATATTAATATTAGGTACGGATAATTAAATTGAACTGAGGATTAAGGATTTGCTTTGACCTTTTCTCTTGCAGGTAGAAAACAGAGCGAGAGCGAAATTGGGGAACGCAGATAACCGAGCCTTTGATGGTGGTCATGAGATTCATCTTCTCTAGTTTCCTTGACGATAGGTGTTAGAGCTGTTCACGGGCAGCAGCAGCTTCGACGATCGGACAGAAACTTGGAGGCGGCTAGGCGACGACGGCTGGTGTTGATCGACTAGCTAGGCTTGGGTCGAAGTAGGAAGCAGCGGAAATATTGGTTCTCCGATCTGGGTGAAAGGCTGGTTTTTGGTCGCATAATAAATGACCTTGGGGTATTTTCTACGGTTCAAAGGGATGTAGTTTACGGGCTGTGTAGGTTGTGGGATTTCTTTCTTTGAGGAGATGGTTATTGTTTGTAACTCCTAGTTGATGGTGTGCTACGGGGAGAAAGAGATGTATTTATAGGGATGAACTAAGAGTAAATTGTATTAGGGTTTTTATTAGTATGTCTTGATTGTTAAGAAATCTTTTAATAATTAAATTTTAAATTACATTAATTATATTGGATTAAATAAAAATATTAATCATATAATTATAATTATTATATTATTTAATAAATTTAAGTTTTAATTAAAATATTTTTTTTATTTTGAAATTTTATTTTATAAAATTAGTTTATAAATTCGTATATTTATTTAGGTGAATTCAAGGTTCTTGTAAATAAAATTTTGGGTTGTTACATCACGCCTACCCAACGCTTTCGCTGGAAGTGCCTCTGTGAACGGGTTTTACCAGGCAATCCTCTCGATGCTATCTAGGTGACAACTGCATCGTCTTACTAGACGATCTCTCGAATCAGGTGGTACTTGCGCTCTACGTGTTATCTCCCACTGTGGACTCGTGGCATTTCAAGTTTGCCAATACCGCTATTCAAAATAGCTTTGGATGAACTAGAAACCACATCTAAGTCCCTTAGGAAGTTCTGGAGCCACACTGACCTTTTAACTGCCTCAGAGGCCGTTATCCTTTCAGTTTCCATGGTAGAGTCCGTAATGCATCGCTGCTTTACATTCTTCCATGTGACTGCTCCACTTCACGGTGAGAACACATAGCCTGACTGTTGGAGTTGTGTACTTAATGTCTAGATTTAAGTAACGGTAAACTCCCGGTTATAGCATTTAATCTATTAAATTAATAAACAATTGTTTGCATTTAATTATTGATAATTAAATATATATGCAAAATATAGTCCTGGATTATATACTGCTGGAAATCGATATCCCGGGGTATCAAAAATGCGGAACCGATAACCCCGACCGAAATCCCATCGCCGGAAACCGATCACGAACATCACGGTATCCGGAGCTCAACCGGAGAATCGCCGCGGGATAAACCCGCGGCCGAAACCCTAGCCGAGCCCCATCGTGGGGCTCGCGATCGCGTTCGATCACGTGGGGCTGCCTAGCAGCCCCCGGCGGTGAGCCCGGCGACTCACCGCCACCACCGACGGGAGGGGGGGGCACCAGCCGCGGCGCGAAGCCGCGACGGCCCCCAGCGATCGACCCTAGGTCGATCGCTTGCCCCGGCGTCCAGCCGGGGCTCCCCTTGCGTAGCCGCTCCCGGCGGTCGAAGCCCTAGGGCTCGACCGCCACCCCCTCGGCTCCCAGCCGAGGGTTCGTCTTGATCTTCGCCGGGGATCTCGAATCCCCGTCCCTGAAGTTCATACGTTTTCCCGGATCGTGCGTTCATGTATGTATCACAATCTATTCACATAAAATCATAGAAGAGAGTATATGATTTTACCTTTTGATTCGTTGTGCGGAGAAACGAAATCGAGATGATGACCTTACGATCTTCCCACGTATTCCTTGCACTAGCTTGAACGTCGGGTGGGCGACGATCCTCCAAGCTTATGGATCCTCTTCTCTCTCTCTATACTTTCTCTCTCTAGGAGAATTATGATCTTGTGTTATGTAGAATAGAGAAGACCATGTAGTGCTTTTATAGGCTACGTAGGGGATCTAAAGGAGGTGGAATATTGGGCTTCCAATATTAATGATTAAATTGAGCCCAAGCCAAAATCTATTAATCTCCCATTAATATTAATTAATTTATTTTCCACTATATAAATTAATTGCACTCCCAATATTAAACCATATTATATCAAATAATATTTCTCCGGTAGTATTATTTATTCCGTGTATTTAAGATTTAAATATCCATGAATAAAATTAATTTATTGCTAATTAATTTATTCATCTCTTGAATCCGAGACTAGTACCATTCAACCTTAATTATTGTGCGGAACGAATCCACTCATGAGGTTTACACAATAATTCCTTATGAACTCATCTCGGGGATATTATCAACCCTTCCGGGATACACTTTTCCGTCAAGTATTCACAGCATGTCATATATAAAATATAGTGACCCAACTTAACCGGTAATTAACCCAATAATTAAATCGGTTAATTCCTTTGGAAAATCAAAGTCACACATATTAAATATACACACCCGCAATAGTATCGGGGATTAAGAATAAAATACTCTGAGACTTGAATCGATTATCTCAAGGCAATCCTAATCGATAAATCTCAAGCGATCCGCCCAATACACCAAGTGTACAAGTGTGATAAAATAATTAAGATAAATTATTTTCTCTCTCACACAACGACTATACCGATGGATTGGTCCGGGTCCATCTAGGTCGTGAGCAACTGTTCGATTAAATACGAGTAACCGATAGTATGATCTTCTGTGCGCCCATGCACACCATACTAACTACAACGTATAAAATCCAGGACTATATTTTGCATAATTAATTAATAATAAATGCAAATAATTGTTTTTTAATTAAATAGATTAAATGCTATGACCGGGAGTTTTACCGTTACTTAAATCTAGACATTAAGTACACAACTCCAACAATCTCCCACTTGTACTAAGGTCTAGTCATTTCCTCCAAACTCCCGACTCCCATACTCATCACGTGCTTAGAGTTGTACTTCCAAGAAGTACTATGTGAATGAGCACTCTAGGTTGTCGCTCTGAAGTTATCTTGGTGACTACTGCATCGTCTTCCTTCACGATGACTCGTATCAGATGGTACTTGCTCTATGTGTTAACATCACTTTTGACTTATGACTTCTTCCAGTTTACCCTGCACCGCTATCCAATAGCCTTTGGTAAACTAAGAGTCATATCTAAGTCAAGAGGTTATCCCGGAACCTAACCAAAACTTCCGCTGCCTCTGAGGCTGCTTATTCGGTTATGAGAGAGTCTGAGAAGCGTCCTGCTTATCACTCTTTCACTTCATGGTTCCACCTCTTTCTAAAAGTGAACACATAGTCTGATATCGACTTGCACTGGTCCTCCTGTGATTTAAGATCTGAGAATTTGTAATCAAAGAGGATTTCGTCTTGCTTAATAATCCAGTACTTCGCAAGTACTATTACAGCATCCGAAAAACTCTTGTCTAGATTACTTTGATATCCTCCCACTACGCAAACCGCATAGTTGATATCAAGTTCTTGTTTTACAACATTGAATCTATAAAGCTTTCCATACTTGAAGTATAGGAAACTGCTTTGTCCTCATCTATCTCCTTCATGTGTTCGAACACATACCCTTTAGATAGATGTATATTCTGTCTCTGAAAGGCAATAACCTTTCTCAGAAGTATGCATGTTTAAAACAAACCATAATCGTATAAGATATCTAGGAGAAGTACAATGTTCTTATCCTCAGATCGAAAGATCTCAAGAACATGCTCTAACTTCTACTCAATCTTATATCTCGATTCATTTAGACAACCATTATCTTATGTCTGACAACATTTTCTACATTGTTGCCAATGATAAAATTGTCATCTACATAAAATCTCCGAGAGACACCACCTTGTTTCTATTACATCTCCAATACACCTATCGTCTATCCCTTTTGATGAATCCATCAAATGGACTATCCCATCAATTCGCAAGTTCCACGATTTATAGCTTTGTTTCAATCCATAAATGGATTTACTAAGCTTGTACTCTAAATGATCTTGCCTCTTAACAATAATCCTTATTGTTTTCTAAGCAGGCACATTTAGATCTAGTACCGCCCTCGTGCAGAGCTAGGGATCGATTTCATGTTTACTAGATCCAGAGTCCGAAACTCTTCTAGTCTTATGAACATCTCTGGTTGTTCAACAACCTCCCACTGCAACGGCGTCCCGGTGTATAACAGTAATAACAGTAGGTGCAGTGTGTGGTGTACCTCTACTCGGTTTGGCTGGTTCCTAGTCTTTGTCCATTTTCTCATTCCAAGGTACTGTGTCAGTTCGGGCTTTGTGGTTCTTCTAATAGTCTTCCTCTAAGAACCGGGCGTTACACGTCCTTCTGGTTCATAGTACTATAGAACACACAATACTTTGTTCATCTAGGATATCCTACAACCATATTGAATATGCCGTTGTCTCCAGGAATATCCATAGAACATAGGTAGTTCCGAACAACTTGTTCTTTCACTATTAGAATTCTATTTCTTACTGACTCACCATCTCTACACGTAAGTGTATGGTGTAGTCTTTTGAGACTTAATCTCAATCTTTGATTGTGTTACGTGGTAGCCTCCGCGACTAAGTCGCAGGCTTCCAATGGATATACTTTGAAGGTTCCCCATAATTACTTTGGGACTGAAACACTTCGCTTTTATGGCACATCAAGCACTCTAATCCATCTTCGAGTATTCTTAAAAGAACTACTCGCACCTTACACATATCATTGATCATTCTCAATACTTGTCCGAATTCTATCTTTTACCAAAAAGGTATACTTTAGTTGTATTATCTTCCAAACTTGATTCTTAGGTCGGAAGGTCCATTCCTTCAACTATAATTGATCAAATCAATTTCGACCTTTTGAATCTTATTTGAATAAATAATACTAAGTATAAGAATTCACAAGTATAATGATCTAACAAGAAATATATCTAACAAGTTATAGAACGGTTTGTTGCATTGTGATAGACTAAGGATTCATCATTCACATATTGCTATCTAATGTACCAGAATAGATAATGCTGGAATTCGGTATCCCGGGGTATCAAAAAATAGCGGAACCGATAACCCCGACCGAAATCCCATCGCCGGAGAACCAACCGCGAACCACCGCACGACCCGAGGCTCGACCGAGCACCGCACGGGCGAACCCGCGCGCCCAGCCGAGCCCCCGCACGGGGCTCGCGATCGCTCTCGTAGCGATCGCTGGGGATGCACGAGGCATCCCCGGGGCTGCTCGTAGCAGCCCCGCAGCGAGCTCACGGGCTCGCTGCTCGCGGGGCGTCCAGCCCCGTACGCCCGCTACGGGCGAACCCGTAGCACATACGAGGCGGCTACGGGTCACCCCGTAGCACACCCGCGATCGAGCTCACGGGCTCGATCGCCCCCGGCGTCCAGCCGGGGCTTCATGCGTGCCCGGCGATCGAACCCTAGGTTCGATCGCCACCCCCTCGGCTCCCAGCCGAAGGTTGCCCTCGATCCCGGCGGGGATCTCTAGACCGCCGGCGGTCCGGTGGTTCACAACCACCACCGCCCGGTCTATCCCCGTCCCCGGTCTCGTTGTTTCTCGGATCGCGCGTTCATGTTTGTATCACAATTAATCCACATAAAATCATAGAAGGGAGTATATGATTTTACCTTTTAATTCGTTGTGCGGAGAAACGAATCTAAGTTGATGACCTTACAATCTTCCCACGTATTCCTTGCACTAGCTTGAACGTCGGGTGGGCGACGATCCTCCAAGCTTATGGATCCTCTTCAACTCTCTAGAACTATCAAGTATTGATATTCTTGTCTTGTGTTATGTAGAATAGAGAAGACCATGTAGTGCTTTTATAGGCTACGTAGGGGATCTAAAGCAGGTGGAATATTGGGCTTCCAATATTAATGATTAAATTGAGCCCAAGCCCAAATCTATTAATCTCCCATTAATATTAATTAATTTATTTTCCACTATATAAATTAATTGCACTCCCAATATTAAACCATATTATATCAAATAATATTTCTCCGGTAGTATTATTTATTCCGTGTATTTAAGATTTAAATATCCATGAATAAAATTAATTTATTGCTAATTAATTTATTCATCTCTTGAATTCGAGACTAGTACCATTCAACCTTAATTATTGTGCGGAACGAATCCACTCATGAGGTTTACACAATAATTCCTTATGAACTCATCTCGGGGATATTATCAACCCTTCCGGGATACACTGTCCGGTCAATCATTCACGGCATGCCATATATAAAATATAGTGACCCAACTTAACCTGTAATTAACCCAATAATTAAATCGGTTAATTACTTTGGTAAATCAAAGTCACTTATATTAAATATACACACCCGCAACAATATCGGGGATTAAGAATAAAATACACTGAGACTCGAATCGATTATCGCCGGCAATCCTAATCGATGAATCTCAACGATCCGCTCAATACACCAAGTGTACAAGTGTGATAAAATAATTAAGATAAATTATTTTCTCTTTCACACAACGACTATACCGATGGATTGGTCCGGGTCCATCTAGGTCGTGAGCCACTGTTTGATTAAATACGAGTAACCGATAGTATGATCTTCTGTGTGCCCATGCAACACCATACTAACTACAACGTATAAAATCTAGGACTATGAATTTGCATATATTTAATTAATAATAATCAAAAGCAAATAATTGTTTATTAATTTAATAGATTAAATGCTATGATCGGGAGTTTACCGTTACTTAAATCTAGACATTAAGTACACAACTCCAACAATCTCCCACTTGTACTAAGGTCTAGTCATTTCCTCCAAACTCCCGGTTCCCATACTCATCACGTGCTTTAAAGTGTACTTCCGAGAAGTACTATGTGAGTGAGCAATCTAGGTTGCCGCTCTGAAGTTATCTTGGTGACTACTACGTCGTCTCCCTGACGATGACTCGTATCAGGTGGTACTTGCTCTATGTGTTATCATCACTTTTGACTTATGACCTCTTCCAGTTCACCGTGCACCGCTATCCAATAGCCTTTGGTAAACTAAGAGTCATATGCTGGGATTCGATGTCCCGGGCTATCAAAAATTGCGGAACCGATAACCCGATCAAAAACCCTCGATCACCGAAGATTGGATCCCCGACTCATCCGCAGGAGTCCGACCTTTGGAGACTACGCGCCCGAAGACACGCAGCCCGCCCCCAGCCGATTTTCTCCCACGAGTCGGATCCACGAACGCGAACCACCTCACGAGCCGGGGCCCGACCGAACGCCATCGAGACCCGAAGGCCCCGTGTGCCCAGCCGAACCCCCACGAGGGGTTCGCGATCGTCCTCGACGATCGCTGGGGATCGCTCGTAGCGATCCCCGGGGCTGCTCGTAGCAGCCCGCAGCGAGTCGCGACGACTCGCTGCTCGCACGGGGTCAGCCCCGTGCGCATCCGCTACGGGAATCCCCGTAGCGCGCACGAGGCGGCTGCGGGTTATCCCCGCAGCGACCCGCGATCGAGCTCACGGGCTCGATCGCCCCTCGGCTCCAGCCGAGGGCTTCGCGTCACGCGCCTCCGACGAGGGGGCTGGGGTCCGCCACGGCACCAGCCCGTGGCACCCCGGGGATCGACCGAAGTCGATCCCATGCCCCGGCGTCCAGCCGGGGCTCGTCCCCTTGTCGCGCGTTGCGGCGGTCCGAACCCTAGGGTTCGACCGTCGCGTTCGATCCTCGCCGGGGATCTCGAATCCCCGTCCGCGATGATCGTCGTTTTTCCCGGATCGCGTCGTTCATGTATACATCACAATTATTCAACGCACATATAATCAAAGAGGGGGATTCTCGATTATTACCTCGAATCGTTGTACGGAGAAACGAATTCGGTTGACGACCTTGCGATCTTCCTACGTATTCCTTGCACCTCGTCCGAACGTCGTGTGGGCGACGATCTATCGGATTCCTATGGATCTTCCTCACTCTCAAACTTTATTGTTGGCGTAACTTAGGTTGTGAAAAGTGAAGACCATGTAGTGCTTATATAGGCTACGTAGGGGATCATAAGGAGAATAAATATTGGGCTTCAATATTGAAAATTAAATTGGGTCCAACCCAAATCTATTAATTCTTATCAATATTAATTTTATTTATTTTCCACTATATAAATAAAATTGCACTCCCAATATTATTCCATATTATATCAAATAATATTTCTCCATCTTAGTATTATTTATTCCGTGTATTTAAGATTTAAATATCCATGAATAAATTTATTTATTGCTTAATAAATATTATTCATCTCTTATATCCGAGACTAGTACCATTCAACCTTAATTATTGTGTGGAACGAATCCACTCATGAGTTTTACACAATAATTCCTTATGAACTCATCTCGGGGATATTATCAACCCTTCCGGGATACACTGCCCCTTCAAGAATTCACGGCATGCCATATACAAAATATAGTGACCCAACTTAACCGGTAATTAACCCAATTATCAAACCGGTTAATTCCTTTGGTAAATCAAAGTCACTTATATTAAATATACACACCCGCAATTATTTCAGGGATTAAGAATAAAATACTCCGAGTCTCAAATCAATTATCGCCGAGCAATCCTAATTGATGAGTCTCAATCGATCCGCCCAATACACCAAGTGTACAAGTGTGATAAAATAATTAAGATAAATTATTTTCTCCCTCACACAACGACTATACCGATGGATTAGTTCGTGTCCATCTAGGTCGTGAGCAACTGTTCGATTAAATACGAGTAACCGATAGTATGATCTTCTGTGCGCCCATGCAGCACCATACTAACTACAACGTATAAAATCCAGAACCATGATTTGCATATAATTAAATGCAAATAATTGTTTATTAATTAAATAGATTAAATGCTATGATCGGGAGTTTACCGTTACTTAAATCTAGACATTAAGTACACAACTCCAACATCATATCCAAGTCAAGAGGTTATTCCGGAACCTAACCAAAACTTCCGCTGCCTCTGAGGCTGCTATTCGGTTATGAGAGAGTCTGAGAAGCGTCCCGCTTATCACTCTTTTACTTCATGGTTCCACCTCTTTCTAAAAGTGAACACATAGCCTGATATCGACTTTCACTGGTCCTTCTCTGATTTTTGGATCTGAGAATCTGTAATCTAAGAAGATTTCGTCTTGCTCAAGCCAGTACTATGAAAGTACTCTTGCAGCATTCGAACATCCCTTATCCAGATTACTTTGATATCCTCCCACTACGCAAACCGCATAGTTGATATCAGGTTCTTGTTTTACAACATTGCATCTATAAAGCTTTTCATACTTGAAGTATAGGAAACTGCTTTGTCCTCATCTATCTCCTTCATGTGTTCGAACACATACCCTTTAGATAGATGTATATTCTGTCTCTGAAAGGCAATAACCTTTCTCAGAAGTATGCATGTTGAAAAAAACAAACCTTAATCGTACAAGATATCTAAGAGAAGTACAATGTTCTTATCTCTAGATCACAAGATCTTAAGAACATGTTCTAACTTCTTCTTAATCTTATATCTTGATTTATTTAGACAACCATTATTTTATGTCTGACAGCATTTTTACATTGTTGCCAATGATGAAATGTTATCTACATAAAATCTCCGAGAAACACCACCTTGTTTCCATTACGTCTTCAATACACCTTTCGTCTATGCCTTTTGATGAATCCATCAAATGGACTATCCCATCAATTCGCAAGTTCCACGATTCATAGCTTTATTTCAATCCATAAATGGATTTACTAAGCTTGTACTCTAAATGATCTAGCCTCTTAACAATAATTCTTATTGTTCCAAGCAGGCACATTTAGATCTAGTACTGCCCTTATGCAGAGCTAGCGGTCGATTTCATCTTTACTAGATCCAGAGTCCGAACTCCTCTAGCCTTATGAATATCTCTGGTTGTCCAACAACCTCCCACTGCAATGGCGTCCCGGTGTATAACAGTAATAACAATAGGTGCAGTGTGTGGTGTACTTCTACTCGGTTTGGCTGGTTCCTAGTCTTTTGTCTTTCTTCTCATTTCAAGGTATTACGTCAATTTAGGCTTTGTGGTCCATCTAATAGTCTTCCTCTATGAACCGGACGAGACGTCCCTCTGGTTCATAGCACTATCGAACACACAATACTTCGTTCATCTAGGATATCCTACAACCATATTCAATATGTCGTTGTATCTAGGAATATCCATAGAACATAGGTAGTTCCGAACAACTTGTCCTTTTACCATCAGATTTCTATTTCTTTATAGCGCACTATTTCTACACGTAAGTGTAAGGTGCGGCCCTTTGGGATTGAACCCAACCTTTGATTATGCTATGTGTTATTCAGATAGGTGATGGCCTCCGCGACCGAGTCGCAGGCTCCTAATGGATATACTTTGATGGTTCCCCATAATAGCTTTGTGTCCATTGACTAGTCAAAACACTTTGCTTTTATGGCACATTAAGTATTCTAATCCATTACCGAGTATTCTTTGAGAGAATTTCTCGTACCTTTCTAATTTACACATATGTCTGCATATCTTAATCATTTTTAATACTTGTCTGAATTCTATCCTTTATCCAGAAAGGTTTGCTTAGATGTATTATCCTCCAAATTCAATCCTTAGGTCGGAAGGTCCATTCCTTCAACTATAATTGATCAAATCAATTTCGACCATTTGAATCTTTATTTGAAAATACTACTAAGTATAAGAATTCACAAGTATAATGATTAATAAAGAAATATCTAACAAGTAAAACAAGTTATAGAACGGTTTGTTGCATCGTGGTAGACTAAGGATTCATCATTCACATATTGCTATCTAATGTACCAGAATAGATAATCCCTTTATTTCTTATCAAAATCATCAAATGATTAAAGAAATAAAATATCCATTAATAGAAATCCAGAACTAAACGTTCTTTCTAAAATAAAAGGGTACATAATGCAATAATCTTAAAATGAAATCCTATTTAACTACTAAAGCAGATAAATGTCTTCCACCGCAACCGCTGCCTCCTCTACAGCTTTGCCCGTGTAGACTCGAACTCTTCCTCTCTAAGTCGTCGGGTTTTCTGGAACCCCTGCATTCAAAAATGCACATACCGTCAGTGGTTCCATATCTACACACCAGAATTCTGGTAGATAATACCGCTGACTATGTTTTTACGACTAAGGAAAATTCGTACCTTTGAGAGGACATTCAGACTTCCAGTGTCCCATCTTGTTGCATCGGAAGCACTTACCCTTTGGCTTTGCAGCCCCCATCCGTGGTACAGTCCTCTTGACACCACTGGGTTTCCGGGCTTGCTTCCTTCTCTTGCCCCTACCTCCACCAGGCTTAAAGCCTTTGGACTTGGTAGCTACAAGCGCTTGAGACTTTCCCTTCTTGTAGATCCCCTCTGCCGCCTTTAGTTCAGTCAGGAGTTGCGCAAGAGTATAAGATAGTTTACCCATATTATAGCTCATACGAAACTGCTCAAAACTAGGGGCCAGAGACTGGAGTATGATGTCGACTTGCGTCTCAGCATCAATAGAAGCTCCTAGGACCTCAAGTTCATTTAACATACTCATCATCTTAAGAACGTGCTCCCCAACGGGCGTTCCTTCAGATTGAGTAGTCGACATGAGGACTCTCATGGCTTCTTGCCTTGCCGCACGATCTTGCTCCCCAAACATCTCCTTGAGGTTAAACATCATATCATAGGCAGTGTCCATCGACTCATGTTGGGTTTGGAGTACATTTGACATGGAAGCCAAAATATAACACCTAGCCATTTCATCAGCCTTTTTCCACTTCCGATATGTCAGTTTTTCCTCATCAGTTGAGGCAGCCGTGGGCTCAGCAGGGCACACTTCATGGAGTACAAACTTGTACTCCTCCGAAGTTAGGACAATGTCTAAATTTCTCTTCCAATCAATATAGTTGGGGCCAGTGAGCTTATGCTCCTTGAGTATCATAGAAAGTGGGTTCATAGCTATTCTCTAAACCTATAAGCACATTTAAATAAACAATCAATTTAATATCCGATATTATCTCCCTCAAATAATATCATTAAATTACTAATTACATCTAAAATCCCATCAGGTAAGGCAAGCCACGTGGTGTGGACGTTTACCCACCCAAATGATTTAGCAATTAGGTTTTCTTTGGTCATACATCACTTATAGCGTAACCTCGTGGGGAGGAATACTATAATGCGTATCTAAGTGTAAACCATTACTCAGCACCAAAGTAAATCGTTTGGAATTGCTATATCACCGCAAGCCACGTGGTGTGGACGTTTACGATAACTTCACAACTCTTCACAATTCCTTACAACTGTCTACATCAATTAATCCAAAATCCGTTAGTATAGCAAGCCACGTGGTGTGGACGTTTACTACACCAAGAGACTTTTATAATTGACTCCCAATTATGAGATTCATTCGATTTTCGTAAATCAAGACGCGGAGAATCATAAGTGAAACTCGAAGTTTCTAACCAGTGATTCACCATGCGAACAACCCTATCTCTCATTAGATGAGGGAGCCCAGCAGACAATCGATCCATCTATCAAAGAATGGTACGACTGCCTCTAATTTGTGTCATCCACATGACCAAGTGGCTTTGGCTCCATTCCACTCCCCGGGGTGAGAATGAGTCGACTTGAAGTCAGTTTCAGAAAGACAAATTAGGCATTGTTTGATAAACTTAATCAATGTTTCTCGTAAGAGGAATTACAAGAATTCTCCTCCAATGACACATCTATATGAACTTCAAAAATTCATAAGAGTCACCAAGAGAACAGTAATGGAGACCATGGGAATGTTTCCATCCCCTCTCCCACTTAGCTTTTTATAACAAAGGGATACGCTATCTAATGCATAATTAAACACATAAGCATGCATACAAGTAATAAAGCACATATCACATAGTCAAAATAAGCTAGAAAAATTATTTTCCGACTATCATGGCTTTATTCCATCTCCGTATGCGTCTTCTAGTCTTCAGTCTTCGTTCTTGAATGCTCCATGTGACGAGAATATTAATCCCAATATTTAAGTCTATTTATTTTTAATAAATCCAAAAGATACTCAATTCGAAAATTAAGTCAATCGAATAAATCAAAAATAAAATTAAATATTATTAATATTTTTATTTATTTCTTTTCCTATCTAATTCTATTAAATCTCTAGAATAATCTATCCAAGTCAAACTTGGAATATTCTAGAAGACTTCTATAATAGAATAAGGAAATAAAATAAATTAGGACTCTTCTACTTTCCAAGATTAATTAATTTCTATGTCCATGAAAATTCCCATAAAATAGGAATAATCAAATAGAAATAAATTAATTTACTAATTAATTATTTTCCTTTCTAATTCTATTAAATCTCTAGATTCCTATTACAAGTAGAACTTGAAATATTCTAGAAGACTTCCATAATAGAATAAGGAAATAAATAATATTAATTCTTTTCCTATCTAATTCTATTAAATCTCTAGATTCCTATTCCAAGTAGAACTTGAAATATTCTAGAAGACTTCCATAATAGAATAAGGAAATAAATAATATTAATTAATTCTTTTCCTATCTCCATGAGAGTTCCCATACTTAGGAATACTCAAAATAGGAAAACTTGAATTAATTAGGAAAGTGAATCTAGGTAGGAATAGGAGTAGCACGGGTTGGGGATCCCCGCACCACCACCACCACCGACCGCCGCCACCGGGAGGGAGAACCCGCCGCCGCCACTCCAACCGGCCAGCCGCCACCGTCGCCGGCGACAGCCCACGGCCGAAGGGGCGCGACGCCCCCTTCCCTTGGTCGATCATGGGTCGATCATGGGGTGATCGACCCCTTCGGTCCTTCGTCCTCTTCGTCTTCTTCGTCTCATGAGTTCTCCGGCGGTCGTCTCGGTATCTATCCAACGTAAATAAATTACAAGAAATAAATTTACAATTCCGGTATCGATTCTATACATGAAATCGACCCTATACACTTTCCGGAAAACATAGAACGTAATAATAAATCCTAAATTCGGTCAACCCCCGAATTTTTACTATTACAAGCATTCATCCACACAAAACGAATCTCGACATGTCCGAGAGTTTAATAAACGAACAATCATGGTAAATTAAATAGCAATTAATTAAACGAATAATTAACAATTAATTTCAACCATGATAGTCGGAATCCCTGCAAGGTAGAACACAATTGAACACATACATGAACACGAAACCAAACGCTCTGATACCAATTGCTGGAATTCGGTATCCCGGGGTATCAAAAAATAGCGGAACCGATAACCCCGACCGAAATCCCATCGCCGGAGAACCAACCGCGAACCACCGCACGACCCGAGGCTCGACCGAGCACCGCACGGGCGAACCCGCGCGCCCAGCCGAGCCCCCGCACGGGGCTCGCGATCGCTCTCGTAGCGATCGCTGGGGATGCACGAGGCATCCCCGGGGCTGCTCGTAGCAGCCCCGCAGCGAGCTCACGGGCTCGCTGCTCGCGGGGCGTCCAGCCCCGTACGCCCGCTACGGGCGAACCCGTAGCACATACGAGGCGGCTACGGGTCACCCAGTAGCACACCCGCGATCGAGCTCACGGGCTCGATCGCCCCCGGCGTCCAGCCGGGGCTTCATGCGTGCCCGGCGATCGAACCCTAGGTTCGATCGCCACCCCCTCGGCTCCCAGCCGAGGGTTGCCCTCGATCCCGGCGGGGATCTCTAGACCGCCGGCGGTCCGGTGGTTCACAACCACCACCGCCCGGTCTATCCCCGTCCCCGGTCTCGTTGTTTCTCGGATCGCGCGTTCATGTATGTATCACAATTAATCCACATAAAATCATAGAAGGGAGTATATGATTTTACCTTTTAATTCGTTGTGCGGAGAAACGAATCTAAGTTGATGACCTTACGATCTTCCCACGTATTCCTTGCACTAGCTTGAACGTCGGGTGGGCGACGATCCTCCAAGCTTATGGATCCTCTTCAACTCTCTAGAACTATCAAGTATTGATATTCTTGTCTTGTGTTATGTAGAATAGAGAAGACCATGTAGTGCTTTTATATGCTACGTAGGGGATCTAAAGGAGGTGGAATATTGGGCTTCCAATATTAATGATTAAATTGAGCCCAAGCCCAAATCTATTAATCTACCATTAATATTAATTAATTTATTTTCCACTATATAAATTAATTGCACTCCCAATATTAAACCATATTATATCAAATAATATTTCTCCGGTAGTATTATTTATTCCGTGTATTTAAGATTTAAATATCCATGAATAAAATTAATTTATTGCTAATTAATTTATTCATCTCTTGAATCCGAGACTAGTACTATTCAACCTTAATTATTGTGCGGAACGAATCCACTCATGAGGTTTACACAATAATTCCTTATGAACTCATCTCGGGGATATTATCAACCCTTCCGGGATACACTGTCCGGTCAATCATTCACGGCATGCCATATATAAAATATAGTGACCCAACTTAACCGGTAATTAACCCAATAATTAAATAGGTTAATTCCTTTGGTAAATCAAAGTCACTTATATTAAATATACACACCCGCAACAATATCGGTGATTAAGAATAAAATACACTGAGACTCGAATCGATTATCGCCGGCAATCCTAATCGATGAATCTCAACGATCCGCTCAATACACCAAGTGTACAAGTGTGATAAAATAATTAAGATAAATTATTTTCTCTTTCACACAACGACTATACTGATGGATTGGTCCGGGTCCATCTAGGTCGTGAGCCACTGTTTGATTAAATACGAGTAACCGATAGTATGATCTTCTGTGTGCCCATGCAACACCATACTAACTACAACGTATAAAATCTAGGACTATGAATTTGCATATATTTAATTAATAATAATCAAAAGCAAATAATTGTTTATTAATTTAATAGATTAAATGCTATGATCGGGAGTTTACCGTTACTTAAATCTAGACATTAAGTACACAACTCCAACAGATAATGCCCATTATTTCTTATCAAAATCATCACCATGGTTAAAGAAATAAAATATCCATTCATAAATAATAGAAATCCAGAACAAAAGTTCTTTCTAAAATAAAGGGTACATAATGAAATAAACTTGAAATGAAATCCTATTTAACTACTAAAGCAGATAAATGTCTTCCACTGCAACAGCTGCCTCCTCTACAGCTTTGCCTTGACTATTCCTCCATTTCCAAGTCTTTGGGTTTCCTGGTGTCCCCGCATTTTAAATGCATACATACCGTCAGTGGATCCATATCTACCAACCAGGTTTCTGGTAGATAACACAGCTGACTATGTTTTAAAGACTAAGGAGAGAATCTCATACCTTCTCCAGGAGAAAATAAAGACTTCCAGTCCCCAGATAACATTCTTTGAGAATGACTGCTCGAAGGCTTTCTCACCCTATTCTGTGGTCCAAGTGCAGGACTACAGGGCTTCTTTGTCTGCTTCTCCATTCCTTGGTCTATGCCCTTAGGTTCGAAACCTTTGGCTTTGGCCATAAGAGCTTGCGATTGTCTCAACTCATCCAAAAGGTCCAGCATCTCGAAAACGTGTTCAAGCGTTTCCTCGAAGCGACTGACCTTTATGAGTATCCTCATCGCCTCTTTTCTAACCTTCTCGTTGTCTCTAAACATAAGCTTGAGTTTCAGCATGATATCATGATTGGTGGTTAATGCAAAAGCATTGTCCCACTTTTCAAAATCAGTTGTTTCCTCAATAGTTGAGACACGTGTTGGTTCAGGAGGACAAAGTTCACTGAGTACTAACTTGTACTCAGCAACGGTCTAGGAAATGTCTAACTCTTTATTCCATCCAACACAGTATGGAACTAGTGCGTTGAATTCCTTGAGTATCACAGAAAGTGGGTTCATAGCTATTCTCTAAACCTATAAGCACATATAAACAAACAATCAATTTAATATCCGATATTATCTCCCTCAAATAATATCATTAAATTACTAATTACATCTAAAATCCCATCAGGTAAGGCAAGCCACGTTCGTGTGGACGTTTACCCACCCAAATGATTTAGCAATTAGATTTGCTTCGGTCGTACATCATTATAGCGTTACTTCGTTGGGAAGAATACTATAAAGCGTACCTAAGTGTAAACCATTACTCAGTACTAAGGTGAATCATTTGGAATTGCTACGTCACCGCAAGCCACGTTAGTGTGGACGTTTACGACAACTCACAATCCTTCATAATTCCCTATAACTGTCTACATCAACTATTTCCAAAAATCCCATTCAGCATAGCAAGCCACGTTCGTGTGGACGTTTACTACGCCAAAAGACTTTTATAGTTGACTCCCAATTACTTGAAGCATTCGATTTTTGTAAATCAAGACGCGGAGAATCATAAGTGAAACTCGAAGTTTCTAACCAGTGATTCACCATGCGAACAACCCTATCTCTCATTAGATGAGGGAGCCGAGCAGACAAACGATCCATCTTCAAAAGAATGGTACGAATGTCTCTAATTTGTGTCATTAACATGACCAAGTGGCTTTGGCTCCATTCCACTCCCCGGGGTGAGAATGAGTCGACTTGAAGTCAGTTTCAGAAAGACAAATTAGGCATTGTTTGATAAACTTAATCAATGTTTCTTGTAAAAGGAATTACAAGAATTCTCCTCCAATGACATATCTATATGAACTTCGAAAGCTCATAAATGTCACCAAGAGAACAGTAATGGAGACCATGGGAATGTTTCCATCCCCTCTCCCACTTAGCTTTTTATAACAAAAGGGATACGCTATCTAATGCATAATTAAACACATAAGCATGCATACAAGTAATAAAGCACATATCACATAGTCAAAATAATGCTAGAAAATTATTTTCCGACTATCATGGCTTTATTCCATCTCCGTATGCGTCTTCTAGTCTTCAGTCTTCGTTCCATGTGACGAGAATATTAATCCCAATATTTAAATATATTTATTTTTAATAAATCCAAAAGATACTTAATTCGAAAATTAAGTCAATCGAATAAATCAAAAATAAAATTAAATATTATTAATATTTTTTATTTATTTATTTTCCCATCTAATTCTATTAAATCTCTAGAATAATCTATCCAAGTGAAAATTGGAATATTCTAGAAGACTTCTATAATAGAATAAGGAAATAAAATAAATTAGGACTCTTCTACTTTCCAAGATTAATTAATTTCCATGTCTATGAAAATTCCCAAAAAATAGGAATAATCAAATACGAGTAACCGATAGTATGGTGTGCGACGTCACACAGAAGATCATACTATCGGTTACTCGTATTTAATCGAACGGTTGCTCACGACCTAGATGGACACGGACCAATCCATCGGTATAGTCGTTGTGTGAGAGAGAAAATAATTTGTCTTAATTATTTTATCACACTTGTACACTTGGTGTATTGGGCGGATCGCTTGAGATTTATCGATTAGGATTGCCTTGAGATAATCGATTCAAGTCTCAGAGTATTTTATTCTTAATCCCCGATACTATTGCGGGTGTGTATATTTAATATATGTGACTTTGATTTTCCAAAGGAATTAACCGATTTAATTATTGGGTTAATTACCGGTTAAGTTGGGTCACTATATTTTATATATGGCATGCCGTGAATACTTGACGGGAAAGTGTATCCCGGAAGGGTTGATAATATTCCCGAGATGAGTTCATAAGGAATTATTGTGTAAACCTCATGAGTGGATTCGTTCCGCACAATAATTAAGGTTGAATGGTACTAGTCTCGGATTCAAGAGATGAATAAATTAATTAGCAATAAATTAATTTTATTCATGGATATTTAAATCTTAAATACACGGAATAAATAATACTACCGGAGAAATAATAGTGGAAAATAAATTAATTAATATTAATGGGAGATTAATAGATTTGGGCTTGGGCTCAATTTAATCATTAATATTGGAAGCCCAATATTCCACCTCCTTTAGATCCCCTACGTAGCCTATAAAAGCACTACATGGTCTTCACTTTCTCATAACAATAAGACAAGATTATCATACTTGATATTCTAGAGAGTTGAAGAGGATCCATAAGCTTGGAGGATCGTCGCCCACCCGACGTTCAAGCTAGTGCAAGGAATACGTAGGAAGATCGTAAGGTCATCATCTTGATTTCGTTTCTCCGCACAACGAATCGAAAGGTAAAATCATATACTCTCTTTTATGATTTTATGTGAATTGAATTGTGATACATACATGAATGCACGATCCGGGTAAACAACGATCTTCGGGGACGGGGATTCGAGATCCCCGGCGAAGGATCGAGAGAACCCTCGGCTGGGAGCCGAGGGGTGGCGGTCGAGCCCTAGGGCTTCGACCGCCGGCGCGCATCGAGAGGGAGACGCGGCTGGACGCCGCGGCTGGGGCGATCGAGCCCTAGCTCGATCGCCGGGGGGACTGCCGCGGGCTGGCGTCGCGGCTGGTGGTGCCCCCCACCTCCGACGATGGCGGTGAGTCGCCGGACTCACCGCCCGGGGCTGCCGGAGCAGCCCAGCGATCGCACGCGCGATCGCGAGCCCCGGCGGGGGCTCGGCTAGGGTTTCTAGCCGCGGGTTTTTCCCTCGGCAGTGATTCTCTTGTCGGGCCCGGTTCCGTTCCGTGGTTCGCGTGTTTCCGGCGATGGGATTTCGGTCGGGGTTATCGGTTCCGCAATTTTTGATACCCCGGGATATCGATTTTCAGCAATTGGTATCAGAGCGTTTGGTTTCGTGTTCATGTATGTGTTCAATTGTGTTCTACCTTGCAGGGATTCCGACTATCATGGTTAATTAATTGATTAATTGTTTAATTAATTGTTATTTAATTTTACCATGATTATTAAACTCTCGGACATGTCGAGATTCGTTTTGTGTGGATGAATGCTTGTAATAGTAAAAATTCGGGGGTTGACCGAATTTAGATTTATTATTATTGTTTAATGTTTTCTGGAAAGTGTATAGGGTCGATTTCATGTATAGAATCGATACCGGAATTGTAAATTTATTTCTTGTAATTTATTTACGTTGGATCGATGCCGAGACGACCGCCGGAGAACTCGTGTGACGAAGAAGACGAAGAGGACGAAAAACCGGGGGGGTCGATCATCCCCATGATCGATCCCCATGAGGATCGATCGACCCCACGCCAAGGGGCTGCCCGCTAGGGTTTCCGGCCACGCCGGCCACCGGTGGTGGTGGCGCGTGGCTAGGGGGCGGCGGCGGTGGTGCCCGGCGATGGTGGTGGTCGACGGTGGGGGTGGTGTAGGGATCCCCAACCCATGCTACTCCTACCTAGATTCACTTTCCTAATTAATTCGGTTTTTCTATTTTGAGTATTCCTAAGTTTGGGAACTCTCATGGAGATAGGAAAAGAATTAATTAATATTATTTATTTCCTTATTCTATTATGGAAGTCTTCTAGAATATTCCAAGTTCTACTTGGAATAGGAATCTAGAGATTTAATAGAATTAGATAGGAAAATAATTAATTAGTGAATTAATTTATTTCTATTTGATTATTCCTATTTTATGGGAATTTTCATGGACATTGAAATTAATTAATCTTGGAAAGTAGAAGAGTCCTATTTTATTTTATTTCCTTATTCTATTATAGAAGTCTTCTAGAATATTCCAAGTTTTACTTGGATAGATTATTCTAGAGATTTAATAGAATTAGATGGGAAAATAAATAAATAAAAAATATTAATAATATTTAATTTTATTTTTGATTTATTCGATTGACTTAATTTTCGAATTAAGTATCTTTTGGATTTATTAAAAATAAATAGATTTAAATATTGGGATTAATATTCTCGTCACATGGAGCATTCAAGAACGAAGACTGAAGACTAGAAGACGCATACGGAGATGAAATAAAGTCATGATAGTCGAAAAATAATTTTCTAGCATTATTTTGACTATGTGATATGTGTTTTATTACTTGTATGCATGCTTATGTGTTTAATTATGCATTAGATAGCGTATCCCTTTGTTATAAAAAGCTAAGTGGGAGCGGGGATGGAAACATTCCCATGGTCTCCATTACTGTTCTCTTGGTGACATTTATGAGCTTTCGAAGTTCATATAGATATGTCATTGGAGGAGAATTCTTGTAATTCCTTTTACAAGAAACATTGATTAAGTTTATCAAACAATGCCTAATTTGTCTTTCTGAAACTGACTTCAAGTCGACTCATTCTCACCCCGGGGAGTGGAATGGAGCCAAAGCCACTTGGTCATGTGGATGACACAAATTAGAGACATTCGTACCATTCTTTTGAAGATGGATCGTTTGTCTGCTCGGCTCCCTCATCTAATAAGAGATAGGGTTGTTCGCATGGTGAATCACTGGTTAGAAACTTCGAGTTTCACTTATGATTCTCCGCGTCTTGATTTACAAAATCGAATGCTTCAAGTAATTGGATGTCAATTGTAAAAGTCTTTTGGTGTAGTAAACGTCCACACTATCGTGGTTTGCTGCATTGAATGGGACTTTGGAACGATTGATGTAGACAGTTATAGAAGGGAGTGAAGGAAACGTATGTTAACGTAAACGTCCACACTATCGTGGCTTGCGGTAACATACGAATCTTAAACAAACTTCTTAGTACTGAGTAATGGTTTACACTTAGGTACGCTCTATAGTATTCTTCCCATCGAAGTAACGCTATAGTGATGTACGACCGAAGCAAATCTAATTACGAAATCATTTGGATAGGTAAACGTCCACACTATCGTGGCTTGCCATATCTGATGGGATTTTAGATGTGATTAGTAATTTAATGATATTATTTGAGGGAGATAATATCGGATATTAAATTGATTGTTTGTTTAAATGTGCTTATAGGTTTAGAGAATAGCTATGAACCCACTTTCTGTGATACTCAAGGAATTCAACGCACTAGTTCCATACTGTGTTGGATGGAATAAAGAGTTAGAGATTTCCCAGACTGTTGCTGAGTACAAATTAGTATTCAGTGAACTTTGTCCTCCTGAACCAACACGTGTCTCAACTATTGAGGAAATAGCTGATTTTGAGAAGTGGAACAGTGCTTTTGCATTGACCACCAATCATGACATCATGCTGAAACTCAAGCTTATGTTTAGAGACAACGAGAAGGTTAGAAAAGAGGCGATGAGGATACTCATAAAGGTCAGTCGCTTCGAGGAAACGCTTGAACACGTTTTTGAGATGCTGGACCTTTTGGATGAGTTGAGACAATCGCAAGCTCTTATGGCCAAAGCCAAAGGTTTCGAACCTAAGGGCATGGACCAAGGAATGGAGAAGCAGACAAAGAGGCCCTGTAGTCCTGCACTTGGACCACGGAATAGGGTGAGAAAGCCTTCGAGCAGTCATTCTCAAAGAAAGTTATCTGGGGACTGGAAGTCTTTATTTTCTCCTGGAGAAGGTATGAGATTCTCTCCTTAGTCTTTAAAACATAGTCAGCTGGTTTATCTACCAGAAACCTGGTTGGTAGATATGGATCCACTGACGGTATGTATGCATTTAAAATGCAGGGACACCAGGAAACCCAAAGACTTGGAAATGGAGGAATAGTCAAGGCAAAGCTGTAGAGGAGGCAGCTGTTGCAGTGGAAGACATTTATCTGCTTTAGTAGTTAAATAGGATTTCATTTCAAGTTTATTGCATTATGTACCCTTTATTTTAGAAAGAACTTTTGTTCTGGATTTCTATTATTTATGAATGGATATTTTATTTCTTTAATCATGGTGATGATTTTGATAAGAAATAATGGGTATTATCTATTCTGGTACATTAGATAGCAATATGTGAATGATGAATCCTTAGTCTACCACGATGCAACAAACCGTTCTATAACTTGTTTTACTATTTAGATATATTTCTTTAAATCATTATACTTGTGAATTCTTATACTTAGTAGTATTTATTCAAATGAGATTCAAAAAGGTTGAAATTGATTTGATCAATTATAGTTGAAGGAATGGACCTTCCGACCTAAGAATCAAGTTTGGAAGATAATACAACTAAGCATACTTTTTGGTAAAGAATTTGGACAAGTATTGAGAATGATCAATGATATATGCAGACATATGTGTAAGATGTGAGTAGTTCTTTTTGAGAATACTCGAAAGATGGATTAGAATGCTTGATGTGCCATAAAAGCGAAGTGTTTTAGTCACATAGCAATTATGGGGAACCTTCTAAGTATATCCATTGGAAGCCTGCGACTAAAATCGCGGAGGCTACCACATAACACATAGCATAATCAAAGATTGAGATTAAGTCTCAAATGACCACACCATACACTTACGTGTAGAGATGGTGAGTCAGTAAGAAATAGAATTCTAATAGTGAAAGAACAAGTTGTTCGGAACTACCTATGTTCTATGGATATTCCTGGAGATAACGGCATATTCAATATGGTTGTAGGATATCCTAGATGAACAAAGTATTGTGTGTTCTATAGTACTATGAACCAGAAGGACGTGTAACGCCCGGTTCTTAGAGAAAGACTATTAGAAGAACCACAAAGCTCGAACTGACACAATACCTTGGAATGAGAAAATGGACAAAGACTAGGAACCAGCCAAACCGAGTAGAAGTACACCACACACTGCACCTACTGTTGTTATTGTTATACATCGGGACGCCGTTGCAGTGGGAGGTTGTTGAACAACCAGAGATGTTCATAAGACTAGAAGAGTTTCGGACTCTGGATCTAGTAAAGATGAAATCGATCCCTAGCTCTGCACGAGGGCGGTACTGGATCTAAATGTGCCTGCTTAGAAAACAATAAGGATTATTGTTAAGAGGCAAGATCATTTAGAGTACAAGCTTAGTAAATCCATTTATGGATTGAAACAAAGCTATAAATCGTGGAACTTGCGAATTGATGGGATAGTCCATTTGATGGATTCATCAAAAGGCAAAGACGATAGGTGTATTGGAGATGTAATAGAAACAAGATGGTGTTTCTCGGAGATTTTATGTAGATGACAATTTCATCATTGGCAACAATGTAGAAAATATTGTCAGACATAAGATAATGGTTGTCTAAATGAATCGAGATATATGATTGAGTAGAAGTTAGAGCATGTTCTTGAGATCTTTCGATCTAAGGATAAGAACATTGTACTTCTCCTAGATATCTTATACTATTATGGTTTGTTTTAAACATGCATACTTCTGAGAAAGGTTATTGCCTTTCAGAGACAGAATATACATCTATCTAAAGGGTATGTGTTCGAACACATGAAGGAGATAGATAAGGACAAAGCAGTTTCCTATACTTCTAGTATGGAAAGTTTTATAGATGCAATGTTGTAAAAAAAGAACCTGATATCAACTATGCAGTTTGCGTAGTGGGAGGATATCAAAGTAATCTAGACAAGAGATTTTCGGATGCTGTAATAGTACTTGCGAAGTACTGGATTATTGAGCAAGACGAAATCTTCTTTGATTACAAATTCTCAGATCTTGAATCAGAGAAGGACCAGTGCAAGTCGATATCAGAATATGTGTTCACTTTTAGAAAGAGGTGGAACCATGAAGTGAAAGATTGATAAGCAGGACGCTTCTCAGACTCTCTCATAACCGAATAAGCAGCCTCAGAGGCAGCGGAAGTTTTGGTTAGGTTCCGGGATAACCTCTTGACTTGGATATGACTCTTAGTTTACAAAAGGCTATTGGATAGCGGTGCACGGTAAACTCGAAGAAGTCATAAGTCAAAAGTGATGATAACACATAGAGCAAGTACCATCTGATACGAGTCATCGTCGAGGGAGACGACACAGTAGTCACCAAGATAACTTCAGAGCGCCAACCTAGAGTGCTCATTCACACAGTACTTCTTGGAAGTACAGCTCTAAGCACGTGATGAGTATGGGAGTAGGGAGTTTGGAAGAAATGACTAGACCTTAGTACAAGTGGGAGATTGTTGGAGTTGTGTACTTAATGTCTAGATTTAAGTAACGGTAAACTCCCGGTTATAGCATTTAATCTATTAAATTAATAAACAATTGTTTGCATTTAATTATTGATAATTAAATATATGCAAAATATAGTCCTGTATTATATACGTTGTAGTTAGTATGGTGTGCGACGTCACACAGAAGATCATACTATCGGTTACTCGTATTTAATCGAACGGTTGCTCACGACCTAGATGGACACGGACCAATCCATCGGTATAGTCGTTGTGTGAGAGAGAAAATAATTTGTCTTAATTATTTTATCACACTTGTACACTTGGTGTATTGGGCGGATCGCTTGAGATTTATCGATTAGGATTGCCTTGAGATAATCGATTCAAGTCTCAGAGTATTTTATTCTTAATCCCCGATACTATTGCGGGTGTGTATATTTAATATATGTGACTTTGATTTTCCAAAGGAATTAACCGATTTAATTATTGGGTTAATTACCGGTTAAGTTGGGTCACTATATTTTATATATGGCATGCCGTGAATACTTGACGGGAAAGTGTATCCCGGACGGGTTGATAATATCCCCGAGATGAGTTCATAAGGAATTATTGTGTAAACCTCATGAGTGGATTCGTTCCGCACAATAATTAAGGTTGAATGGTACTAGTCTCGGATTCAAGAGATGAATAAATTAATTAGCAATAAATTAATTTTATTCATGGATATTTAAATCTTAAATACACGGAATAAATAATACTACCGGAGAAATATTATTTGATATAATATGGTTTAATATTGGGAGTGCAATTAATTTATATAGTGGAAAATAAATTAATTAATATTAATGGAAGATTAATAGATTTGGGCTTGGGCTCAATTTAATCATTAATATTGGAAGCCCAATATTCCACCTCCTTTAGATCCCCTACGTAGCCTATAAAAGCACTACATGGTCTTCACTTTCTCATAACAATAAGACAAGATTATCATACTTGATATTCTAGAGAGTTGAAGAGGATCCATAAGCTTGGAGGATCGTCGCCCACCCGACGTTCAAGCTAGTGCAAGGAATACGTAGGAAGATCGTAAGGTCATCATCTTGATTTCGTTTCTCCGCACAACGAATCGAAAGGTAAAATCATATACTCTCTTCTATGATTTTATGTGAATTGAATTGTGATACATACATGAACGCACGATCCGGGTAAACAACGATCTTCGGGGACGGGGATTCGAGATCCCCGGCGAAGGATCGAGAGAACCCTCGGCTGGGAGCCAAGGGGTGGCGGTCGAGCCCTAGGGCTTCGACCGCCGGCGCGCATCGAGAGGGAGCCGCGGCTGGGGCGATCGAGCCCTAGCTCGATCGCCGGGGGGACTGCCGCGGGCTGGCGCCGCGGCTGGTGGTGCCCCCCACCTCCGACGATGGCGGTGAGTCGCCGGACTCACCGCCCAGGGCTGCCGGAGCAGCCCAGCGATCGCACGCGCGATCGCGAGCCCCGGCGGGGGCTCGGCTAGGGTTTCTAGCCGCGGGTTTTTCCCGCGGCGGTAATTCTCTTGTCGGGCCCGGTTCCGTTCCGTGGTTCGCGTGTTTCCGGCGATGGGATTTCGGTCGGGGTTATCGGTTCCGCAATTTTTGATACCCCGGGATATCGATTTCCAGCACTGACTTCGACTTTCGACTGTCCCTGTTTGATTTGGAAATCCAATTTTATGTAATCCAAAGGAAACAACTTGACTGCTTTGTAACTCAGAACATGATTCCTGGTCCTCTGCAGGATCCTAAACATGTTCTTTACATCAGTCGAGTGATCCTTTCCAGGATTACTATGATATCTCACCACCATGCCCACGGCATAGTAGATATCAGTCTCGTGCATAGCATTACATACATTAAGCTTCCCACCATTAAGGTGCAGGGAACTGCTTAATCTTCATCTATCTCCTTTATTGTGTCGAACACAAAACTTTAGATAGATGAATTCCACATCTAAAAGGTGAAGACCTTTCTTGGAATTCTGTATGCTGCAACGAGTAAGAATTGTATTTATCTGTATCCTGCAACGAGTAAGAATTGTATTTATGTATGAGGCTCGAGATAAGTTCTATGTTCTATTCTGACGATCATTTACTACTTTGATCCCAAGAACATTCTCGACTTCTCCTAAATCTCTTACATTTAATTACTCGGACAACCTTCCCTTTATGTCCGATAACATCTTTCATATTGTTGCCAATTTAGAAGGATGTCGTCTACATAAAGAATGAGAAAACACCACATCTTTTCTGTCACATCTTTATTACACTCAGGACCTAAACATGCCTTGAATGAATCCATGAAATGGATTTTCTCATAGGTCCGCATGTGTCCAAGATCTTGAAGCTTCCTTCAATCCTAAGATTGATTAAGCTTGCTTACCAAATGCTCTCGGCTCTTTTCGATGAATCCCTCTGGCTGTCCCACACAAATGGTCCCGTCAAGACTTCGATTTAGGAAATCCGTCTTGACTTCCATCTTTCTTGTGAAGACAAAAGAATCCGGATCGACTTTAGCATAGCTACCGGCGAAAATGGTTTACTCATAATCGATCCCTTTCTTTCTGAGTGCACCCTCTCGCAATAAGCCTAGCCTTGAAGGTTTATACCTTCCCGTCAGACCCTCTTTTCCTCTTGTACACCTACTTGCAACCAATGGCTTTTACACCTTTGGGCGGTGTTACAAGATCCCACACCTGATTTGAATCCATAGATTCAATCTCAGATTTCATCGTCTTTTACCAAGACTGAGCATTTTGATCTTTCAGCGTCTAGTCATAGATCCAGGGGTAGGCTACATGTTCTCCAGGTAACAAGTCTAAAGACTCTCCTATAAACATGAACCTGTCGGGTCGTCTAACAACCCTCCCACTACGACGACGCTCCGGTGTATCTTTAGTGACTAAAGATTACAGTAGTGAACTACTCAGTTAGGCTGGTTCTAAGTCTTGATCAGTCCCTCTAAGCACATTAAGTATTACTCTACTCTTGGGCTTGTGATCTTTTTTATATATAGTCCATGTCTAAGAACCGAACGTTGATTCAATCAACGAACATCTGGTCCTTTGGACTATATTACATATCTCAATTCGTTTTCTTAGGGTATCCCAAAAACGAATTAGGTAACTCCGAATAACTTATTGTCTACTTTCCCATATCTATAAGAGTCCTATTCCTTCTTTACAACACATTATTTTGCTGAGGCATAAATGGTGTAGTCTGTTGGGAGTTAATCCCATTTCCTGATAAGTATGCCTTACTCCTCAAATAGGTCTGCATATATCAGAGCGAATCAACTCTAGTACTTTCTTGGATCTTTTCCCTTTAATCGTAAAGGGTTGCTCGGTCATTAAAACTTCCAAGTATGATTCGAAGGTTGGAAGGTCCTTTCCTTCAACCTAGCTGAGTGGTCCATCAGCTTTCATCCTTTGAATCGTACTTAAGTTAAAATGATTTAGCCTAAGATGCCATAAGTACATTTGATTCATCCTAGAAAGATCTTTACTCTTATTGGGGTTCGACAATGTGTTATTAGCTCCGGTCTGTTGCATCGTGGAAGAACACGGATTTAGTATTAAATTGTCTATCAATGTACCAGAATAGATAATATCCCCGTTTCCTACTCTGAAAAGTACGAAACTGTCCAAAGAAACGGAATATCCATTCTAAGCCAATTTAGAAATCCGAAATGAAATTTCTTTCTAAATGCCGGCACATAAAGACAATTTATTTGAACTAAAATCCTACCGTTAAAACATTTAACATCTCCCACTGCAACGGCTGTTACCTTAATAGTATTGCCCATGTAGGTTATGATGGAATTCGATATCCCGGGGTATCAAAAAAAAATTGCGGAACCGATAACCCGACCGAAAACCCGTCGCCGGAGAACCAACCGCGAACCACCGCACGGCCCGAGGCTCGACCGAGCACCGCACGGGCGAACCCGCGCGCCCATCCGAGCCCCCGCACGGGGCTCGCGATCGCTCTCGTAGCGATCGCTGGGATCGCTCGTAGCGATCCCCGGGCTGCTCGCAGCAGCCCCGCAGCGGGTCAGCGAACCCGCTGCTCGCATGGGGTCAGCCCCGTGCGCCTCTGCTACGGGAACTCCCGTAGCGCGCACGAGGCAGTTGCGGGTCACCCCGCAGTGATCCGCGATCGAGCTCACGGGCTCGATCGCCCACGGCGTCCAGCCGGGGCTTCTTGCGACGCGGCGGTCCGAACCCTAGGGTTCGACCGCCACCTTCGATCCTCGCCGGGGATCTCGAATCCCCGTCCCCGAGGTTCGTCGTTTTCCCGGATTGTGCGTTCATGTATGTATCACAATTAATTCACACAAAATCATAGAAGGGAGTATATGATTTTACCTTTTAATTCGTTGTGCGGAGAAACGAATCTAAGTTGATGACCTTACGATCTTCCCACGTATTCCTTGCACTAGCTTGAACGTCGGGTGGGCGACGATCCTCCAAGCTTATGGATCCTCTTCAACTCTCTAGAACTATCAACTATTGATATTCTTGTCTTATTAAAAAGTGAAGACCATGTAGTGCTTTTATAAGCTACGTAGGGGATCTAAAGGAGGTGGAATATTGGGCTTCCAATATTAATGATTAAATTGAGCCCAAGCCCAAATCTATTAATCTCCCATTAATATTAATTAATTTATTTTCCACTATATAAATTAATTGCACTCCCAATATTAAACCATATTATATCAAATAATATTTCTCCGGTAGTATTATTTATTCCGTGTATTTAAGATTTAAATATCCATGAATAAAATTAATTTATTGCTAATTAATTTATTCATCTCTTGAATCCGAGACTAGTACCATTCAACCTTAATTATTGTGCGGAACGAATCCACTCATGAGGTTTACACAATAATTCCTTTTGAACTCATCTCGGGGATATTATCAACCCTTCCAGGATACACTGTCCGGTCAATCATTCACGGCATGCCATATATAAAATATAGTGACCCAACTTAACCGGTAATTAACCCAATAATTAAATCGGTTGATTCCTTTGGTAAATCAAAGTCACTTACATTGAATATACACACCCGCAACAATATCGGGGATTAAGAATATAATACACTGAGACTCGAATCGATTATCGCCGGCAATCCTAATCGATGAATCTCAACGATCCGCTCAATACACCAAGTGTACAAGTGTGATAAAATAATTAAGACAAATTATTTTCTCTCTCACACAACGACTATACCGATGGATTGGTCCGGGTCCATCTAGGTCGTGAGCCACTGTTTGATTAAATACGAGTAACCGATAGTATGATCTTCTGTGTGACGTCGCACACCATACTAACTACAACGTATAGAATCTAGGACTATGATTTGCATATATTTAATTAATAATAATTAAAAGCAAACAATTGTTTATTAATTTAATAGATTAAATGCCATGATCGGGAGTTTATCGTTACTTAAATCTAGACATTAAGTACACAACTCCAACAATCTCCCACTTGTACTAAGGTCTAGTCATTTCCTCCAAACTCCCGGTTCCCATACTCATCACGTGCTTTAAAGTGTACTTCCGAGAAGTACTATGTGAGTGAGCAATCTAGGTTGTCGCTCTGAAGTTATCTTGGTGACTACTACGTCGTCTCCCCTGACGATGACTCGTATCAGGTGGTACTTGCTCTATGTGTTAACATCACTTTTGACTTATGACCTCTTCTAGTTCACCGTGCACCGCTATCCCATAGCCTTTGGTAAACTAAGAGTCATATCCAAGTCAAGAGGTTATCCCGGAACCTAACCAAAACTTCCGCTGCCTCTGAGGCTGCTATTCGGTTATGAGAGAGTCTGAGAAGCGTCCTGCTTATCACTCTTTCATTTCATGGTTCCACCTCTTTCTAAAAGTGAACACATAGCCTGATATCGACTTTCACTATCCTTCTCTGATTTTTGGATCTGAGAATCTGTAATCTAAGAAGATTTCGTCTTGCTCTGTAAGCCAGTACTATGAAAGTACTCTTGCAGCATTCGAACATCCCTTATCCAGATTACTTTGATATCCTCCCACTACGCAAACCGCATAGTTGATATCAGGTTTTTGTTTTACAACATTGCATCTATAAAGCTTTCCATACTTGAAGTATAGGAAACTGCTTTGTCCTCATCTATCTCCTTCATGTGTTCGAACACATAACCTTTAGATAGATGTTTATTCTGTCCCTGAAAGGCAATAACCTTTCTCAGAAGTATGCATGTTAAAAACAAACCTTAATCGTACAAGATATCTAGGAGAAGTACAATGTTCTTATCTCTAGATCACAAGATCTTAAGAACATGTTCTAACTTCTTCTTAATCTTATATCTCGATTTATTTAGACAACCATTATTTTTTGTCTGACAGCATTTTTACATTGTTGCCAATGATGAAATGTTATCTACATAAAATCTCCGAGAAACACCACCTTGTTTCCATTACGTTTTCAACACACCTTTCGTCTATGCCTTTTGATGAATCCATCAAATGGACTATCCCATCAATTCGCAAGTTCCACGATTTATAGCTTTGTTACCATCCATAAATGGATTCACTAAGCTTGTACTCTAAATGATCTAGCCTCTTAACAATAATCCTTATTGTTCCAAGCAGGCACATTAGTACCGCCCTTATGCAGAGCTAGGGGTCGATTTCATCTTTACTAGATCCAGAGTCCGAACTCTTCTAGTCTTATGAATATCTCTGGTTGTCCAACAACCTCCCACTGCAATGGCGTCCCGGTGTATAACAGTAATAACAATAGGTGCAGTATGTGGTGTACTTCTACTCGGTTTGGCTGGTTCCTAGTCTTTTGTCCTTCTTCTCGTTTCAAGGTATTACGTTAATTTAGGCTTTGTGGTCCATCTAATAGTCTTCCTCTATGAACCGGACGAGAGACGTCCCTTTGGTTCGTAGTACTATAGAACACACAATACTTCGTTCATCTAGGATATCCTACAACCATATTCAATATGCCGTTGTATCCAGGAATATCCATAGAACATAGGTGGTTCCGAACAACTTGTCCTTTTACCATCAGATTTCCATTTCTTTATAACGCACTATTTCTACACGTAAGTGTAAGGTGCGGCCCTTTGGGATTGAACCCAATCTTTGATTATGCTATGTGTTATTCAGATAGGTGATGGCCTCCGCGACCGAGTCGCAGGCTCCTAATGGATATACTTTGATGGTTCCCCATAATAGCTTTGTGTCTATTGACTAGTCAAAACACCTTGCTTTTATGGCACATTAAGTATTCTAATCCATCACTGAGTATTCTTTGAGAGAATTACTCGTACCTTTCCAATTCACACATATGTCTGCATATCTAATCATTTCCAATACTTGTCTGAATTCTATCCTTTATCCAGAAAGGTTTGCTTAGATGTATTATCCTCCAAATTCAATCCTTAGGTCGGAAGGTCCATTCCTTCAACTATAATTGATCACATCAATTTCGACCATTTGAATCTCATTTGAAAATACTTCTAAGTATAAGATTTCACAAGTATAATGATAAAGAAATATCTAACAAGTAAAACAAGTTATAGAACGGTTTGTTGCATCGTGGTAGACTAAGGATTCATCATTCACATATTGCTATCTAATGTACCAGAATAGATAATCCCATTATTTCTTATAAAAATCATCCAATGATTAAAGAAATAAAATATCCATTCATAAATAATAGAAATCTAGAACAAAACGTTCTTTCTAAAATAAAAGGGTACATAATGCAATAATCTTAAAATGAAATCCTATTTAACTACTAAAGCAGATAAATGTCTTCCACCGCAACCGCTGCCTCCTCTACAGCTTTGCCCGTGTAGACTCGAACTCTTCCTCTCTAAGTCGCCGGGTTTTCTGGAACCCCTGAATTCAAAAATGCACATACCGTCAGTGGTTCCATATCTACACACCAGAATTCTGGTAGATAATACCGCTGACTATGTTTTTACGACTAAGGAAAATTCGTACCTTTGAGAGGACATTCAGACTTCCAGTGTCCCATCTTGTTGCATCGGAAGCACTTACCCTTTGGCTTTGCAGCCCCCATTCGTGGTACAGTCCTCTTGACACCACTGGGTTTCCGGGCTTGCTTCCTTCTCTTGCCCCTACCTCCACCAGGCTTAAAGCCTTTGGACTTGGTAGCTACAAGCGCTTGAGACTTGCCCTTCTTGTAGATCCCCTCTGCCGCCTTTAGTTCAGTCAGGAGTTGCGCAAGAGTATAAGATAGTTTACCCATATTATAGCTCATACGAAACTGCTCAAAACTAGGGGCCAGAGACTGGAGTATGATGTCGACTTGCGTCTCAGCATCAATAGAAGCTCCTAGGACCTCAAGTTCATTCAACAAACTCATCATCTTAAGAACGTGCTCCCCAACGGGCGTTCCTTCAGATTGAGTAGTCGACATGAGGACTCTCATGGCTTCTTGCCTTGCCGCACGATCTTGCTCCCCAAACATCTCCTTGAGGTTAAACATCATATCATAGGCAGTGTCCATCGACTCATGTTGGGTTTGGAGTACATTTGACATGGAAGCCAAAATATAACACCTAGCCATTTCATCAGCCTTTTTCCACTTCCGATATGTCAGTTTTTCCTCATCAGTTGAGGCAGCCATGGGCTCAGCAGGGCACACTTCATGGAGTACAAACTTGTACTCCTCCGAAGTTAGGACAATGTCTAAATTTCTCTTCCAATCAATATAGTTGGGACCAGTGAGCTTATGCTCCTTGAGTATCATAGAAAGTGGATTCATAGCTATTCTCTAAACCTATAAGCACATTTAAACAAACAATCAATTTAATATCCGATATTATCTCCCTTTAACAATATCATTAAATTACTAATTACATCTAAAATCCCATCAGATAAGGCAAGCCACGATAGTGTGGACGGTTACCCATCCAAATGATTTAGCAATTAGATTTGCTTTGGTCGTACATCACTATAGCGTTACTTCGATGGGAAGAATACTATAGAGCGTACCTAAGTGTAAACCATTACTCAGCACTAAGAAGTTTGTTTAAGATTCGCATGTTACCGCAAGCCACGATAGTGTGGACGTTTACGTTAACCTACGTTTCCTTTACTCCCTTCTATAACTGTCTACATCAATCGTTCCAAAATCCCATTCAATGCAGCAAGCCACGATAGTGTGGACGTTTACTACACCAAAAGATTTTTACAATTGACATCCAATTACTTTGAAGCATTCGATTTTGTAAATCAAGACGCGGAGAATCATAAGTGAAACTCGAAGTTTCTAACCAGTGATTCACCATGCGAACAACCCTATCTCTCATTAGATGAGGGAGCCGAGCAGACAATCGATCCATCTATCAAAGAATGGTAACACTGCCTCTAATTTGTGTCATCCACATGACCAAGTGGCTTTGGCTCCATTCCACTCCCCGGGGTGAGAATGAGTCGACTTGAAGTCAGTTTCAGAAAGACAAATTAGGCATTGTTTGATAAACTTAATCAATGTTTCTCGTAAGAGGAATTACAAGAATTCTCCTCCAATGACACATCTATACGAACTTCAAAAGTCCATAAGAGTCACCAAGAGAACAGTAATGGAGACCATGGGAATGTTTCCATCCCCTCTCCCACTTAGCTTTTTATAACAAAGGGATACGCTATCTAATGCATAATTAAACACATAAGCATGCATACAAGCAATAAAGCACATATCACATAGTCAAAATAAGCTAGAAAATTATTTTCCGACTATCATGGCTTTATTCCATCTCCGTATGCGTCTTCTAGTCTTCAGTCTTCGTTCTTGAATGCTTCATGTGACGAGAATATTAATCCCAATATTTAAGTCTATTTATTTCTAATAAATCCAAAAGATACTTAATTCGAAAATTAAGTCAATCGAATAAATCAAAAATAAAATTAAATATTATTAATATTTCTATTTATCTATTTTCCTTTCTAATTCTATTAAATCTCTAGAATAATCTATCCAAGTCAAACTTGGAATATTCTAGGAGACTTCTATAATAGAATAAGGAAATAAAATAAATTAGGACTCTTCTACTTTCCAAGATTAATTAATTTCCATTACTATGAAAATTCCCATAAAATAGGAATAATCAATTAGGAAATAAATCAATTCTAAATTAACTCTTATTCCTTTCCAATTCTATTAAATCTCTAGGATCCTATTCCAAGTAGAACTCGGAATACTCTAGAAGACTTCCATAATAGAATAAGGAATAAAATTAATTAATTCTTTTCCTATCTAATTCTATTAAATCTCTAGATTCCTATTCCAAGTAGAACTTGAAATATTCTAGAAGACTTCCATAATAGAATAAGGAAATAAATAATATTTATTCTTTTCCTATCTAATTCTATTAAATCTCTAGATTCCTATTCCAAGTAGAACTTGAAATATTCTAGAAGACTTCCATAATAGAATAAGGAAATAAATAATATTAATTAATTCTTTTCCTATCTCCATGAGAGTTCCCATACTTAGGAAAACTCAAAATAGGAAAACTTGAATCAATTAGGAAAGTGAATCTAGGTAGGATTAGGAGTAGCACGGGTTGGGGATCCCCGTACCACCCCCACCGTCGACCACCACCACCGCCGGGCACCACCGCCGCCGCCCCCTAGCCACGCGCCACCACCACCGGTGGCCGGCGTGGCCGGAAACCCTAGCGGGCAGCCCCGGGCGTGGGGTCGATCGATCCTCATGGGGATCGATCATGGGGATGATCGACCCCCCGGTTTTTCGTCCTCTTCGTCTTCTTCGTCTCATGAGTTCTCCGGCGGTCGTCTCGGCATCGATCCAACGTAAATAAATTACAAGAAATAAATTTACAATTCCGGTATCGATTCTATACATGAAATCGAACCTATACACTTTCCGGAAAACATAGAACGTAATAATAAATCCTAAATTCGGTCAACCCCCGAATTTTTACTATTACAAGCATTCATCCACACAAAACGAATCTCGACATGTCCGAGAGTTTAATAAACGAACAATCATGGTAAATTAAATAGCAATTAATTAAACGAATAATTAACAATTAATTAAACCATGATAGTCAGAATCCCTGCAAGGTAGAACGCAATTGAACACATACATGAACACGAAACCAAAACGCTCTGATACCAATTGATGGAATTCGATATCCCGGGGTATCAAAAAAAAATTGCGGAACCGATAACCCGACCGAAAACCCGTCGTCGGAGAACCAACCGCGAACCACCGCACGGCCCGAGGCTCGACCGAGCACCGCACGGGCGAACCCGCGCGCCCAGCCGAGCCCCCGCACGGGGCTCGCGATCGCTCTCGTAGCGATCGCTGGGATCGCTCGTAGCGATCCCCGGGCTGCTCGCAGCAGCCCCGCAGCGGGTCAGCGAACCCGCTGCTCGCATGGGGTCAGCCCCGTGCGTCTCTGCTACGGGAACTCCCGTAGCGCGCACGAGGCAGTTGCGGGTCACCCCGCAGCGATCCGCGATCGAGCTCACGGGCTCGATCGCCCCCGGCGTCCAGCCGGGGCTTCTTGCGACGCGGCGGTCCGAACCCTAGGGTTCGACCGCCACCTTCGATCCTCGCCGGGATCTCGAATCCCCGTCCCCGAGGTTCGTCGTTTTCCCGGATCGTGCGTTCATGTATGTATCACAATTAATTCACACAAAATCATAGAAGGGAGTATATGATTTTACCTTTTAATTCGTTGTGCGGAGAAACGAATCTAAGTTGATGACCTTACGATCTTCCCACGTATTCCTTGCACTAGCTTGAACGTCGGGTGGGCGACGATCCTCCAAACTTATGGATCCTCTTCAACTCTCTAGAACTATCAACTATTGATATTCTTGTCTTATTAAAAAGTGAAGACCATGTAGTGCTTTTATAGGCTACGTAGGGGATCTAAAGGAGGTGGAATATTGGGCTTCCAATATTAATGATTAAATTGAGCCGAAGCCCAAATCTATTAATCTCCCATTAATATTAATTAATTTATTTTCCACTATATAAATTAATTGCACTCCCAATATTAAACCATATTATATCAAATAATATTTCTCCGGTAGTATTATTTATTCCGTGTATTTAAGATTTAAATATCCATGAATAAAATTAATTTATTGCTAATTAATTTATTCATCTCTTGAATCCGAGACTAGTACCATTCAACCTTAATTATTGTGCGGAACGAATCCACTCATGAGGTTTACACAATAATTCCTTTTGAACTCATCTCGGGGATATTATCAACCCTTCCAGGATACACTGTCCGGTCAATCATTCACGGCATGCCATATATAAAATATAGTGACCCAACTTAACCGGTAATTAACCCAATAATTAAATCGGTTAATTCCTGATGCGACCCAAGATCTGTTTCAAGCTAGAACGACGACGAAGACGGTAGAACAGAGGTCAAGAGTGAGCCGAGGACGCACCGAGAAGTCAGCCGTGAAGATTGGCTTGGTGTCGGCTGACAGCCCTATCCTGTCGGACGACAAAGTCGCTGCGAGCGACGTAGAATGGCTGCAGCGACGTGGGGGTTCAGTGCACTTTGGGTTAGATGTCGGACGACAGGATTTCCTGTCGGACGACAAGAGGATGTCGGACGACATCATATCCTGTCGGACGACAGGTTCCGAAAGTAGGCGGATTTTAGGGTTCCGCGTGAATCAATGTTTTATTTCCTTTTTCTTTCATGTTTTTAGTTTGCCTATATAAAGGCCTTGCTTTTTATTATTTTAGAACTAAGATTATTTTGATGAATAAAAATTATGTTTCGTGAGTTTTATTAAAATCTCTCTCGGGTTCGAATTCTATCCCGATTATCCAAAAGAGTTCAACCGACGAATCAACGAAGCGATCCACCCTTCGTTCGTGTGTCTTCCTCATCCCCGAGTTGTTGCGTCGATCACGTGTTGGGGTCTAGGGTTCCGTCCTTAGATTATTTCACGAATCAGATTCAGAGGTTTTGGGACTTCCGCCGGTATCTTTTATCTTTCTTGTTCTTCTTTCTCCTACTATCTTTCTATCCCCGACGAGGTACGTATCAATTCCTTTGGTAAATCAAAGTCACTTACATTGAATATACACACCCGCAACAATATCGAGGATTAAGAATATAATACACTGAGACTCGAATCGATTATCGCCGGCAATCCTAATCGATGAATCTCAACGATCCGCTCAATACACCAAGTGTACAAGTGTGATAAAATAATTAAGACAAATTATTTTCTCTCTCACACAACGACTATACCGATGGATTGGTCCGGGTCCATCTAGGTCGTGAGCCACTGTTTGATTAAATACGAGTAACCGATAGTATGATCTTCTGTGTGACGTCGCACACCATACTAACTACAACGTATAGAATCTAGGACTATGATTTGCATATATTTAATTAATAATAATTAAAAGCAAACAATTGTTTATTAATTTAATAGATTAAATGCCATGATCGGGAGTTTATCGTTACTTAAATCTAGACATTAAGTACACAACTCCAACAGGTTATAACTTCTTCCTTTCTAAGTCTCCGGGTTTCCTGGAACCCCCGCATTTAAGTGCAGACATGATTAGTGGTTCCCGTATCCACACACCAGGTACTGGTGGATAACACCACTAAACATGTTTCGGTGACTAAGGAAGAGTCAACTTCTTGTTGCTTGAGAGGACAATTAAAACTCCCAGTATCCAGACTGCTTGCAACGGAAGCACTTGCCCTGTTGGGCTTGCTTTTCCCATTCCGTGGTCCAGATATATTAGGCCCACTGGGTTTCCGTCTTTGCTTCTTCTTCCTTTTGCCGCCCGGAGGCCTAGGAAGAGCCAATTTCTCAACCACAAGTGCATAAGAGCCCTTAAAGATTCCCTCAGCCGCTTGAAGTTCAATCAGGAGTTCCGCCAATGAGTAAGACCCCTTATTCATGTTATAGTTCAGGCGGAACTGCTCAAAACTTCTCGGCAGAGATTGGAGCATAATATCGACTTGGGTTACCCCATCGATAACTGATCCTAGAATCTCTATCTCATTCAGATAGCACATCATCCTAAGAACGTGATTCCCCACGAGCGTTCCTTCGGATGCGATGGCCGTCATGAGTTGCATCATTGCATTTTGCCCGGCTGTCCTGTCTAGATAACCAAAAAGCTTCTTGAGGTTAAGCATCATATCATAGGTAATGGTCATGGCTTGATCCCGATGTCACAGCACATTTTGACATGAAAGCCATAATGCAGCTCCGCGTCATCTCAGAGCCTTGATCCACTTCCATGAGCTTCCTTTCCTCAGTAGTGGAAACATCATTTGGTTCAGCAGGTCAATTGACTTGGAGTACATAATTGTACTCCTCTGCAGTTAGGACAATGTCCAAGTTTCTTCTTTAATCCATACAAAACAGGTTCAGTGAGTTTGTTGACTTTTAATGGGAATAATACCATATAAAACAAACAATTAGTTTAATTCGATATCATTTCCCTCAAATAATATCATTAAACTACCAATCATTTCCAAAATCCCATCAGACTAGCATGCCACGTTCTTGTGGACGTATACTGATGGAGTTGTATTCTAAATGTCTAGTTTAGTGCAAATACGGAAGTCCTTATCTATACCTTAATTCGAGATATGATTCAAGCATGATTGCATTTAATGCAATAGTCCTTGATGTATACGTTGTAGATAGTATGTCGTGAGGAGACACACGAAAGATCATATTGTCGGTTACTCGTATACTATCGAACAGTAGCTCACGACTTAGATGGACAGGGACAATCCATCGGTACGTCGTAGTGTGACTGGTAGATAGTCGGTCTTGACTATCATGTTACACTCGTACACTTGGTGTATTGAGCAGGACCACGGGAAGGCGTTCGATTTATACTAATCGCAGTAATCGAACTAGACCTCAGATATTACGGATATACGAATTCCTAATCCCTATATAATTATAGGTGCGTGTGTCCAGTTCTCGGTTCTTTGACTTACTAGTGAGTGAGACTAATTGATTAGTCAATATTCTCGGTAAATTGGGAATCAGAATTGTACACACGGCATGCTATAGATTATAGACAGGAAACCGTGTCCCATTTATTGGGTTGATGATGTCCCCGAGATGAGCTCATAAAGTTTATCATGTAAACCCTGCAGGTGGATTCGTTCTACATGATAATAAGCATGAGTGGTACTAGTCTCGGATAACAAGAAACGAATTAATTTAATTATTAGTAATTAAAGTTAATTCGTGGACATACGATATCTTAAACACGGGGAAAGTCATATATGTAATTCGGCGGAATTATTATTGTTGAAATAATATAAATTAATTATTGGGAATTCAATTATAATTTTATAGTGGAATTAATTATAATTAAAATTGTGGAATTTAATTAAGGTTTGCCTTTTAGGACGCCGAGTTAATTAAATTGCAATTTATCCTAATAATTAATTTCCATAAGGTCCCTGGTGTAGCTCTATAAATACCTCACCCTCTCTTTCTCAAACGCCGCTATTTTATTTATGGGGAGAAAAATAAATTGTTTGCGCAATTATTTTTCTGTAAAAATAAATAGATTAGCGCTGTTACTATTATTTTTGGAGAAATTAATTGCTAGCGCAATTATATTTCTGAGACAGAAGATCAAAACCTTATTTACGCCGCTATAATTAATTCTGCAGAAAAAATAAAAGGTTGCGCAATTATTTTTTCCTCTTCTTAATTAATTCATATTAGCGCAGTAATAATTCTGTAGAAATAATTTTGCTTGCGCAAATATATTTTTGAGACAGAGGATATTATTCCTACGGTGGGTTCAAGAGAGAAAGGAGAAGAGGAAGGTTCAGCGGATCGTTGCCCACTCAACGGCTGAACGTCGGGGATAGAGACATACACCGGAAGGCTTCGTGGTCTCAACAATTCGGCTTCTCCGAATCACGCGACAAAGGTATAAGAAATCGAAACCCTTATTCCGCATATGTTTCGTTTTCTATTTCGTTGAAAATACATCGGATCTAACATCGGGTTCCGGGCGTCGTGGATCATGTTCCTCGACTACTGGGGGGTCAAGGACCTCCGGATCGGTAGTCGAAAGAGGAAAATCGACCCGGAAACGCGCTCGGAACAGCAGATCAGCGGCTGATTCGCGCGGTTGTCCTTCGGGGCGATGGCTGGGCGTGAATCGGCACGAGGGCTGTTACGTGAACGGAGCAGTGCTACCTGGAGGTCGACTGGGCGTGTTCGGATGTTCGAGCGATCGAACGGACACGTCCCGGGGTAGTCGATTTCCAACAATTGATATCAGAGCCGGTTTTGTCGATTCGTTGTATTTTTGCGAGACATGTTTTGCAGGATTGAACCCGATTATTATGGCCATTGTTATTGTGCTGTTTGTTTGTGGTTTGTTAAACTCTCGGGCTTGTCGAGATCGTTTTGGTTTTAAATCGTTGCTTGTTTGTAATAGATAAAAAACGACGGGTCGAGTCGTTTAGGTTTATTTGTTTTTCGTTGAATCCGGAAATGTATAAGATCGATCACCGTGTATAGGATCGATGCCGGAAGTAGTAGTTTTTACCTTGTAAATGTTTCTGCTACTTGGTGGATCGAGAGAAGATCGAAGGTCGGACGAACGAGGGTCGAGAAGTCGAACCCGCGGCTGACTAGGCTCAATCAGCGACCGCTGGAGATGGGGCAGCACCCGCTGCCCAGGGCTTCTCCAGCGAGCGCTGAATGTGGGGCTGTTGGAAATCGACTACCCGGGATGCGTTCGTTCGATTGCTCGAACATCCGAACGTTCCCAGTCGACCTCCGGTGTCGCTACTTCGTTCGCTTGACAGCTCTTATCCCGAATCACGCCCAGCCATCGCCCCAGAGGACAACCGCGCGAAACGGGGCTGGTCTGCACCCAATCAGCGCCCGCTGATTGCAGACCAGCGGTCGCTGGTGGAGCTGCAAACAGCGGTCGCTGTTTGCCCACCAGCGGGCGCTGTTCGTCCGCGAACAGCAACGCGACGTTGCTGTTCCGGGCTCGTTTCCGGGTCGTTTTTCCTCATCCGACTACCGATCCGGAGGTCCTAGAACCCCCAGTAGTCGAGGAATACGATCCACGATCCCGGAATCCGATCTACGTTCATGTATGATCAACGAGAAATTAGATCGAATGAAATTGCGGAATAGAGTATTCGATCTCATACCTCTCGGTCGATTGTTGAGACCTTAGACGCTTCTAGTGTATGACTCTGCCTGACTCCAGCCGTTGTGTGGGCAACGATCCGCTGGATTCGTCCTTGTCTGCACTCTCCTTTCCAAGATCACCGTATGAATTATTCTCTGGTGAGAAAATAATTTATTTGCGTTAACTTTATTTTAACAGAGAAAAAGTTTTTATTGCGCTAACAATTAATTCTTTTCTCTGCTGAAATAAAACGTTGCGGCGAAATGTAGGTCTTAGGAGAGGGCAAGGGGGGGTTTAAATAGAGCTACACTAGGGACCCAAGGTTAAATTAATTAAGGGCTAAATTGAAATATTAATTAACTTGGAATACGTAAACGCAATTCCTTAATTAATCGATTTCAATTTTAATTATTATTAACTCCACTATAAAATAATAATTGAATTCCCGAAATTAATTTAATATTATTTCAACAATAATATTTCCGCCTAAATTACATATACGACTTTCCCCATGTTTAAGATATCGAACGTCCACGAATTTATTTAATTACTAATAATTAAATTAATTCGTTTCTTATTATCCGAGACTAGTACCACTCATCCTTATTATTATCATGTGGAACAAATCCACATGCAGGGTTTACATGATAAACTTTATGAGCTCATCTCGGGGACGTTATCAACCCGATAAACGGGACACGGTTTCCTGTCTATAATCTATAGCATGCCGTGTGTACAATTCCGATTCCCAATTTACCGAGTACCTCGACTAATCAATTAGTCTCACTCATTGGCAAGTTAAAGAACCGAGAATTGGACACACGCACCTATAATTATATAGGGATTAGGAATTCGTATATCCATAATTCTGAGATCTAGTTCGATTACGTCGATTAGTATAAATCGAACGCCCTCCCGTGGTCCTGCTCAATACACCAAGTGTACGAGTGTAACATAATAGTCAAGACCAACTATTACCCAGTCACACTACGACGTACCGATGGATTGTCCCTGTCCATCTAAGTCGTGAGCTTCTGTTCGATAGCATACGAGTAACCGACAGTATGATCTTCCGCGTGTCTCCTCACGCCATACTGTCTACAACGTATGTATCTAGGACTATTGCATTCAAGTACATGATAGACAAAATGCCGACAGTTTGATTAATAGATAATGTAAAACACAGATAAGGAGTTCCATATTGTCACTAAACTAGACATTTAGAATATAACTCCATCAGGGGCAGCGCCCGCTGCCCGAGGCTTGGCAGCAACGCCGCGGGCGTTCGACGGACACCACGGAACGCTCGTCGAGGCTTGGGGCGATACTCCAGTGGGAGGGGTTCGTCTCTTGGCACTTAGACGAGTCGGTGGTGGATCGAGACCGAGACGAGCAACGAGCCGAAGTTCCGAGAAGACGTGCTTCCAAGATATTTAAGGCCATAATAATCGGGGCCACGTTAAATGCTTTATATGTGTTTACGTGCTTTTATTATGCTTAAATTGTTTATTCATGTTTATCTCTTTCGTAAAATACTAAGTGGGAGAGGGATTGGAAACAATCCCGCGGTCTCCATTCTCTGTTTTGATAGTGATGTGTGTCACTTACGAGTTGGCTTTAGTGTCATCCTCCCTATCGGATAAAGTCAACACACGGATATCACTGGATCAAAATTCGAGTTTAAAATCCACTTATAAAATTGAACAATTATATTTCTCAAAAGCAATGCCTAATCTGTCATTCAAAGACTAATTTCACCTCGACTCATTCTCACCCCGGGGAGTGGAATGGAGCCAAAGCGCTTGGTTATGTCGATGACACAGATTAGAGACTTTCGAGTCATTCGATGACTAGATCGATTGTCTGATTGGCTCCATCACCTTGTGAGAGATAGGGCTCAATTGCATGATTGATCGCTGGTTAGAAACTTCGAGTTTCACTTACGAGATATCAAGCTTTGATTAATAAATTGTGAAATTTAATAAATGTAAGAGTCAATTAACAAAGTTGTTTGTTTTAGTAAACGTCCACACTATCGTGGGTTGCTAAATGGAAACGATACTTTGGGTCAATTGAGACTCTATGACATTTAAATAAGTAGGATTCAATTAATAAAGTTGTTTGTTTAGTAAACGTCCACACTAACGTGGCTTGCTAAATGGAAACGGAACTTTGGGATTAATTGAGGCTCGACAGTTATAGAACGTCGTGGAGGACCGCATGTCAACGTAAACGTCCACATGAACGTGGCTTGCGGTGGACATGTAGTTCCCGAGCGGTGGACTTAGTACTGAGAAATGGTAAACACTTAGGTACGCTTTATAGTATCCTCCCCATCGGAGTCACTGCTATAATGATGTACGACCGAAGAGAAATCCAATCATAAAATCATTTGGACTGGTAAACGTCCACAAGAACGTGGCTTGCTATGTCTGATGGGATTTTGGAAATGATTGGTAGTTTAATGATATCACTTGAGGGAAATGATATCGAATTAAACTCATTATTTGTTTTATATGGTATTATTCCCATTAAAAGTCAACAAACTCACTGAACCTGATTGTATGGATAAGAGAAGAAACTTGGACATTATCCTAACTGCAGAGGAGTACAAATATGTACTCCAAGTCAATTGACCTGCTGAACCAAATGATGCTTCCACTACTGAGGAAAGGAAGCTCATTGGAAATGGATCAAGGCTATGAGATGACGCGGAGCAACATTATGACTTTCATGTCAAAAGTGCTGCGACATCGGGATCATGCCATGACCATTACCTATGATATGATGCTTAACCTCAAGAAGTTTTGGTTATCAGGACAGGACAGCCGGGCAAAGTGAAATGAGGCAACTCATGACGGCCATCATGTCGGAAAGAACGCCTGTAAGGGATCACGTTCTTAGAATGATGGGCTATCTTAATGAGATAGAGATTCTGGGAGAAATTATCAATGGGGTAACCCAAGTTGATATTGTGCTCCAGTCTCTGCCGAGAATTTTTGAGCAGCTCCGCCTAAACTAATATATGAATAAGAGGTCTTATTCATTGACGGAGCTCCTGATTAAACTTCAAGCGGCTGAGGGAATCTTTAAGGGCTCTCGAAGCACTTGTGGCTAAAAAAAAATAAAAAAAATTGACTCTTCCTAGGCCTTCAGGCGGAAAAAGGAAGAAGAAGCAAATACGGAAACCCAGTGGGCCTAATATATCTGGACCACGGAATGGGACAAGCAAGCCCAAGGGGCAAGTGCTTCCGTTGTAAGCAGTTTGAATACTGGGAGTTTTAATTGTCCTCTCAAGCAACAAGAAGTTATAACCTACATGGGCAATACTGTTAAGATAACAGCCGTTGCAGTGGGAGATGTTAAATGTTTTTAAACGGTAGGATTTAAGTTCTAATAAATTGTCTTTATGTGCCGGCATTTAGAAATAAATTTCATTTCGGATTTCTAAATTGGCTTAGGATGGATATTCCGTTTCTTCTGATGGTTTCACACTTATCAGAGTAGGAAACGGGGATATTATCCATTCTGGTACATTGACAGAAAATTTAATACTAAATCCGTATTCTTCCACGATGCAACACACCGGAGAAAATAACACATTGTCGAACCCCAATAAGAGTAAAGATCCTTCTAGGGTGAATCAAATGTACTTATGGAATCTTAGGCTAAATCATTTTAACTTAAGTACGATTCAAAAGGATGAAAGTTGATGGACCACTCAGCTAGGTTGAAGGAAAGGACCTTCCAACCTTCGAATCATACTTGGAAGTTTAAATGACCAAGCAACCCTTTATGGTTAAAGGGAAAAGATCCAAGAAAGTACTAGAGTTGATTCGCTCTGATATGTGCAGACCTCTTTGAGGAGTAAGGCATACTTATCAGAAAATGGGATTAACTCCCAACAGACTACACCATTTATGCCTCGGCAAAATAATGTGTTGTAAAGAAGGAATAGGACTCTTATAGATATGGGAAAGTAGACAATAAGTTATTCGGAGTTACCTAATTCTTTTTTGGGATATGGCTTGGAAACAGCGGCGTTTATCCTGAACTTGATTCCTTTGGAAATTTGTACAGATATTCGGCTGTTTATAGGATACCCTAAGAAAACGAATTGAGATATGTAATATAGTCCAAAGGACCAGATGTTCGTTGATTGCATTAACGTTCGCTTCTTAGACATGGACTATATATATGCAAGATCACAAGCCCAAGAGTAGAGTAATACTAAATGTGCTTAGAGGGACTGATCAAGACATAGAACCAGCCTAACTGAGTAGTTCACTACTATAATCTTTAGTCACTAAAGATACACCGGAGCGTCGTCGTAGTGGGAGGGTTGTTAGACAACCCGACATGTTCATGTTTATAGGAGAGTCTTCGGACTTGTTACCTAGAGAACATGAAGCCGACCCCTGGATCTATGACGAGACGCTGAAAGATCAAGATGCTCAGTCTTGGTAAAAGACGATGAAATATGAGATTGAATCTTTGGATTCAAATCATGTCTGGGATCTTGTAGCACCGCCCAAAGGTGTAAAACCCATTGGTTGCAAGTGGGTGTACAAGATGAAAAGAGGGTCTGACGAGAAGGTGTGAACCTTAAGGCTAGGCTTGTTGCGAAAGGGTGCACTCAGAAAGAAAGGGATCGATTATGAGTAAACTTTTTCGCCGGTAGCTATGCTAAAGTCGATCCGAATTCTTTTGTCTCCACATGGAAGATGGAAGTCAAGACGGATTTCCTAAATCGAAGTCTTGACGGGACCATCTGTGTGGGACAGCCAGAGGGATTCATCGAAAAGAGCCAAGATCATTTGGTAAGCAAGCTTAATCGATCTTAGGATTGAAGGAAGCTTCAAGATCTTGGACACATGCGGATCTATGAGAAAATCCATTTTATGGATTCATTCAAGGCATGTTTGGGTCCTGTGTGTAACAAAGAAGTGACGGAAAAGATGTAGTGTTTTCTCATTCTTTATGTAGACGACATCCTTCTAAATTGGCAACAATATGAAAGATGTTATCGGACAAAAAAGGATGGTTGTCCGAGTAATTCAATATGAGGGACTTAGGAGAAGTCGGGAATGTTCTTGGGATCAAAGTAATAAATGATCGCCAGAAAAGAACATAGAACTTATCTCAAGCCTCATACATAAATACAATTCTTACTCGTTGCAGCATACAGAATTCCAAGAAAGGTCTTCACCTTTTAGATGTGGAATTCATCTATCTAAAGTTTTGTGTTCGACACAATAAAGGAGATAGATGAAGATTAAGCAGTTCCCTGCACCTTAATGGTGGGAAGCTTAATGTATGTAATGCTATGCACGAGACTGATATCTACTATGCCGTGGGCATGGTGGTGAGATATCATAATAATCCTGGAAAGGATAACTCGACTGATGTAAAGAACATGTTTAGGCTCCTGCTGAGGACCAGGAATTATGTTCTGAGTTACAAAGCAGTCAAGTTGTTTCCTTTGGATTACATAAAATTGGATTTCCAATCAAACAGGTACAGTCGAAAGTCGAAGTCAGGCTATGTGTTCTCACTGTGAAGTGGAGCAGTCACATGGAAGAATGTAAAGCAGCGATGCATTACGGACTCTACCATGGAAACTGAAAGGATAACGGCCTCTGAGGCAGTTAAAAGGTTAGTGTGGCTCCAGAACTTCCTAAGGGACTTAGATGTGGTTTCTAGTTTACCCAAAGCTGTTTTGAATAGCGGTATTGGCAAGCTTGAAATGCCACGAGTCCACAGTGGGGGATAACACGTAGAGCGCAAGTACCACCTGATTCGACAGATCGTCTAGTAAGACGATGCAGTTGTCACTTAGATAGCATCGAGAGGATTGCCTGGTAAAACCATTCACAGAGGCTCTTCCAGCGAAAGCGTTGGGTAGGCGTGATAAGGTTATGGGAATCTGATGTTTGGGAGAGGGCGACTAGACTTTTAGTATAAGTGGGAGATTGATGGAGTTGTATTCTAAATGTCAAGTTTAGTGCAAATACGGAACTCCTTATCTATACCTTAATTCGAGATATGATTCAAGCATGATTGCATTTAATGCAATAGTCCTTGATGTATACGTTGTAGATAGTATGTCGTGAGGAGACACGCGAAAGATCATATTGTCGGTTACTCGTATACTATCGAACGGTAGCTCACGACTTAGATGGACAGGGACAATCCATCGGTACGTCGTAGTGTGACTGGTAGATAGTCGGTCTTGACTATCATGTTACACTCGTACACTTGGTGTATTGAGCAGGACCACGGGAGGGCGTTCGATTTATACTAATCGCAGTAATCGAACTAGACCTCAGATATTACGGATATACGAATTCCTAATCCCTATATAATTATAGGTGCGTGTGTCCAGTTCTCGGTTCTTTGACTTACTAGTGAGTGAGACTAATTGATTAGTCAATATTCTCGGTAAATTGGGAATCAGAATTGTACACACGGCATGCTATAGATTATAGACAGGAAACCGTGTCCCATTTATTGGGTTGATGATGTCCCCGAGATGAGCTCATAAAGTTTATCATGTAAACCCTGCAGGTGGATTCGTTCCACATGATAATAAGCATGAGTGGTGCTAGTCTCGGATAACAAGAAACGAATTAATTTAATTATTAGTAATTAAATTTAATTCGTAGACATACGATATCTTAAACACGGGGAAAGTCGTATTCGTGGACATACGATATCTTAAACACGGGGAAAGTCGTATATGTAATTCGGCGGAATTATTATTGTTGAAATAATATAAATTAATTATTGGGAATTCAATTATAATTTTATAATGGAATTAATTATAATTAAAATTGTGGAATTTAATTAAGGTTTGCCTTTTAGGACGCCGAGTTAATTAAATTGCAATTTAGCCTAATAATTAATTTCCATAAGGTCCCTGGTGTAGCTCTATAAATACCTCACCCTCTCTTTCTCTAAACCTAAGAAACGCCGCTATTTTATTTTTGCGGAGAAAAATAAATTGTTTGCGCAATTATTTTTCTGTAAAAATAAATAAATTAGCGCTGTTATTATTATTTTCTGGAGAAATTAATTGCTAGCGCAATTATATTTCTCAAAACCTTATTTACGCCTCGCTATAATTAATTCTGCAGAAAAAGTAAAAGCTTGCGCAATTATTTTTTCCTCTTCTTAATTAATTCAGTAATAATTCTGTAGAAATAATTTTGGTTGCGCAAATATATTTCTGAGACAGAGGATATTATTCCTACGGTGGGTTCAAGACAGAAAGAAGAAGAGGAAGGTTTAGCGGATCGTTGCCCACTCAACGGCTGAACGTCGGGGATAGAGACATACACCGGAAGGCTTCGTGGTCTCAACAATTCGGCTTCTCCGAATCACGCGACAAAGGTATAAGAAATCGAAACCCTTATTCCGCATACGTTTCGTTTTCTATTTCGTTGAAAATACATCGGATCTAGGATCGGGTTCCGAGCGTCGTGGATCATGTTCCTCGACTAATGGGGGGTCAAGGACCTCCGGATCGGTAGTCGAAAGAGGAAAATTGACCCGGAAACGCGCTCGGAACAGCAGGTCGCGCTCGGAACAGCAGATCAGCGGCTGATTCGCGCGGTTGTCCTTCGGGGCGATGGCTGGGCGTGAATCGGCACGAGGGCTGTTACGTGAACGGAGCAGTGCTACCTGGAGGTCGACTGGGCGTGTTCGGATGTTCGAGCGATCGAACGGACACGTCCCGGGGTAGTCGATTTCCAACATATACTAATCCAAACGATTTTATAATTGGATTTTTACTTCGGTCGTACATCATTATAGCAGTGACTCCGATGGGGAGGATACTATAAAGCGTACCTAAGTGTATACCATTTCTCAGTACTAAGTCCACCGCTCGGGAACTACATGCCCACCGCAAGCCACGTTCATGTGGACATTTACGTTGACATGCGGTCCTCCACGACTTTCTATAACTGTCGAGCCTCAACTAATCCTAAAGTTTCGTTTCCATCTAGCAAGCCACGTTAGTGTGGACGTTTACTAAAACAAACAACTTTATTAATTGAATCTCACTTATTTAAATGTCATAGAATCTTAATTAACCCAAAGTACTGTTTCCATTTAGCAAGCCACGATAGTGTGGACGTTTACTAAAACAAACAACTTTGTTAATTGACTCTTACATTTATTAAATTTCACAATTCTATTAATCAAAGCTTGATATCTCGTAAGTGAAACTCGAAGTTTCTAACCAGCGATCAATCATGCAATTGAGCCCTATCTCTCACTAGGTGAGGGAGCCAATCAGACAATCGATCTAGTCATCAAATGACTCGAAAGTCTCTAATTTGTGTCATCGACATAACCAAGTGGCTCTGGCTCCATTCCACTCCCCGGGGTGAGAATGAGTCGACTTGAAATTAGTCTTTGAAAAAACAAATTAGGCATTGCTTTTGAAAAATATAATTATTAAATTCTATAAGTGGAATTAATTTCGAATTTTGATCCAGTGATGTCCGTGTATCGACTTTATCCGATAGGGAGGATGAAACTAAAGTCAACTCGTAAGTCAATACACATCACATTCAAAACAGAGAATGGAGACCGCGGGATTGTTTCCAATCCCTCTCCCACTTAGTATTTTACGATAAGGGATAACATGCATAAAATAATTAAGCATAATAAAAAGCACGTAAATCACATAAAAAGCAATTAACGTGGCCCCGATTATTATGGCCTTAAGTATTCTCCAATGCACGTCTCTTGGAACTTCATCTCGTTGCTCGTCTCGATCTCGGTCCACCACCGACTCGCTCGAAGGTCAAGAGACGAACTCCTCCCACTGGAGCCTCGTCTCGAGCCTCGTTGAGTCGTACGTGGGGTCGAACGAACCCCAGCCCCGCTGCTGCCCGTCGCGAACACGGGGTGTGTTCGATGGCTGCCCGTTGCCGGTTCGCCCTCCTCGATCCTCGTTTCTCCGGGTTTTGGTCTCGTCTCGATCCACCAAAAATTAGTAAGAAAAATTACAAGAATAAACTTACTAAATCCAGCATCGATCCTATACAAGGTGATCGACCCTATACATGTCCCGGATACAACGAAAAATAAATAAACCTAACGACTCAACCCGTCGTTTTTATCTATTACAAACAAGCAACGTTTCCAAAACAAAAAACAATCTCGACAAGCCCGAGAGTTTAATCAAACCACAAATTAAATCACAACATACAATCACAACGTTGGCCATAATAACCGGGTTCATCCTACAACACAAATCGTACTAACAATACAAAAAACCGATCAACCGTCTCTGATACCAATTGTTGGAAATCGACTACCCGGGACGAGTCCGTTCGACTAGTCGAACATCCGGACACGCCCAGTCGACCTCCAGCGTGCCTACTGTGCTCACGACGAAGCCCCAGACCCGGTTTACGCCCAGCCATCATGCCCGAAGCACAACCGCGCAAAACCGAGGGCTGCTGACCTCTGTGTCGTCCGAAACCAAATGGTGTCGTCCGACAGGCCCTTGTCGGCCGACAGGAAACACTGTCGGACGACAGCGTCGCGAACAGCAGCGCGACGCTGCTGTTCCAGGTCCGTTTCTATTCGGATTTTCCGATTCCGACCACCGTTCTGGAAGTCAGCGACCCCACAGTGATCTAGGAACACCAACCACGATCCCGGAACTCGATCGGAGGTTCGTTGTATGATTACGTACGAGATCGAATCGAAACAATGCGGAAATAGGGTTTCGATTCCATACCTTTGTCGCGTGATTCGGAGAAGCCGAATTGACAGAGACCTCGAGTCTTCTAGCGTGTATCCTAGTCCTCTTGCTCCAGCCGATGTGTGGGCATCGATCCGCTTGGAGTGTCTCTTCTTCTTCTTCTCTCTCAAACTTACGCAAGAATATAATTTTCTTTCTGGAGCAGAAAAGTTATTGCGCTAATCTATTTATTTTCACAGAAAAATTAATTGCGTTAACAAATTAATTTTTCTCCGCAAAAATAAAATAGCGACGTTCTGTAGGTTTAGAGAAGAGAGACGAGGATTTATATAGGCCACACTAGGGACCCATAGGCAATTAATTAATTAGGCTTAAATTGCAATTTAATTAACTTGGTGTCCCAAAAGGAAAACCTTAATTAAATTCCACAATTTTATTTATAATTAATTCCACTATAAAATTATAAATGATTTCCCAATTAATTAATTCAAATTACTCCGTCAATAATTTTCCCGCCGTATTACATATGTGATATTTCCCGGTGTTTAAGATATCGCATGTCCACGAATTAATTTTAATTACTAATAATTAAATTAATTCATTTCTTATCATCCGAGACTAGTACCACTCATCCTTATTATCATGCGGAGTAAATCCACCTGCAGGGTTTACATGCTAAACTTTATGAGCTCATCTCGGGGACATCATCAACCCAATAAATGGGACACGGTTTCCTGTCTATAATATATAGCATGCCGTGTGTACAATACCGATTCCCAATCTACCGAGAATATTGACTAATCAATTAGTCTCACTCATTGGCACATCAAAGAACCGAGCATTGGACACACGCACCTATAATTATATAGGGATTAAGAACTCACATATCCGTAATATCTGAGGTCTGGTTCGATTACTCCGATTAGTATAAATCGAACGCCCTCCCGTGGTCCTGCTCAATACACCTAGTGTACGAGTGTAACATGATAGTCAAGACCGACTATCTACCAGTCACACTACGACGTACCGATGGATTGTCCCTGTCCATCTAAGTCGTGAGCTACTGTTGGATAGTATACGAGTAACCGACAATATGATCTTCCGCGTGTCTCCTCACGCCATATTGTCTACAACGTATACATCAAGGACTATTGCATTAAATGCAATCATGCTTGAATCATATCTCGAATGAAGGTATAGATAAGGAGTTCCGTATTTGCACTAAACTAGACATTTAGAATACAACTCCATCATGTAGTGTATTAAGCTTTAAGCTCTCAGAATTGAATTCAAAATGCAATGCAGTAAATAAGGATACCTCTAAGGATTACTCAATGTTAATTTGTTAAATAAAGTTCATAAAGAGCATTACACTTGTAGTGTATACTCTATTTCTTTACTAATAGTTCCATATAACTAATAATGAAAGACCAAACAATGACAAAATAACTATTGATATAGTACAAGCGATTGAGTTTTACGATTTACAGTTTTCAACCTATAAGTAAGGATGGTGTTTTAATTTGTGAACGGTGAGTATCAGATTCACAATTATTGAATCCCAGAGAAGTATAGTTTAATATCTATCACGCAAAATAAACAATACAGTGGTGTTTTCTATAGACAAACTACATAATATACTGCCTGAAATTCTTACTCATGCGTGTTAATAAAGGGACTTCGTGAATCGTGACCAGGGCAATATCCCCACAGGACTTCAGCTCTTCTGCAAGCAAGCTAAAAAGAAAAATCCACCACCCCAAAGATTGTTGGGATCGTGATACTAGTCCAGATCTAGATGCTTTTCATGAAAAGAACTTTATGCTGGATTTAATATAAAAATGTCGAATTCTTAAAAACCTTGAATCAAACACATGCAACCAACACATAGTTGATAGTTTGCGGAGAATTTCTTCTGGGTACTGATATAAAGGAATCTCAGTATCAGACCGACATGTAAAATTTTAAACAAGTAGATAGATTCAATTGCTCATAACATCTGCTAAATAAGGTTGAATTAAACTAAAAATCGAAGAACTCTAATTCTTGACTGCAATCTATGTACTGAATAATGTACACTTATTGTTCTTGAAGAATAGAAGAAAACGACGTATTGAGAATAATACCTTAAAATCTATAACCAATTTCAAGAAATCGTACCTAATTTGAAGAAAAATTGCCTGCTCCAAATTCCTGTATCGCCGGAAAAATTATTCGGTTTGGGGTTTGGGAAGAGTTTGAAGTGAAGATTTACGATTGGTGATATCCCGTTTGTTTTTTGGTAGTTTGTTTACTAACCTGGAAAGTATATATTTGTCCGGCAATATATTAGGTGGTACCAGTACCACACCATTTCACGTGGTACCTTTTTTTTTATATATTTAAGGAGTTTTTTTTTTCACCCCAATTTTTCCCTTTTTTTTCTCCCTTTTTTCCTTTCTCTCCTACTGTTCCTCGCTTTTTTTTCCTCTTTCAGCGCAACTCAAAATCGACGATTCCATCGTCAAATTCAGTTGAATTCGATTGCGTAATTGTTCTTTTCTATTCGAGAAAGGAATTCAGCTGCGTAATGAAGTATCTCACGGCGGCAAACATCGTGGATTAATTTGGAATCGACGACTAAACCCTCAAAATCAGTGGAATTCGACGGCGCCGCAACACTTCTTCTGGTATTCGACGAAGGAAATTCGACGGCGCAAAGACTTCATCTTAGTTCAATCGGCAACGTAAATCGTCGATTAATTCGGTATGTAATTTGGCACACCTCCTGTTTCGGTAAATCGATCTAATTGATATTGCGTTGTAGTTAGTATGGTGTGCGACGTCACACGGAAGATCATAGTATCGGTTACTCGTATATCAATCAAACAGTAGCTCACGACCTAGATGGACAGGGACCAATCCATCGGTATAGTCGTTGTGTGAGAGAAAAAATAATTGGTCTTAATTATTTTATCATACTTGTACACTTGGTGTATTGAGCCGATCGCTTGAGATTTATCGATTAGGATTGCCTTAGATAATCGATTTAAATCTCAGTGTATTTTATTATCAATCCCTAATATTATTGCGGGTGTGTGCATTTAATATTAGTGACTTTGATTTTCCAAAGGAATTGACTGATTAGAATAACAGGTCAATTACCGGCAAAGTTGGGTCACGGTATTTTATGTATGACATGCCGTGAATTCTTGACGGGAAAATGTGTCCTCGAAAGGGTTGATAATGTCCCCGAGATAAGTTCATAAGGAATTATTATGTAAACCTCATGAGTGGATTTGTTCCGCGTAATAATTAAAGTTGAATGGTACTATTCTCGGATTATAAGAGATGAATAAATTAATTAGCAATAAATTTAATTTATTCATGAACATTTATATCTTAAACACATGGAATAAATGTTGGAAATCGATATCCCGGGCTATCAAAATCGCGGAACCGATAACCCGATCAAAATCCTCGATCGCCGGAGAACTGATCATGAACCCCACGTGAGCCGAGGCCCGACCGAGCACCGCCACGGGCGAACCCGCGGCACCCAGCCGAGCCCCCACGAGGGCTCACGATTGGTCTCCCACCGATCGCTGGGGATGCACGAGGCATCCCCGGGGCTGCTCGTAGCAACCCCGCAGCGAGCTCACGGGCTCGTTGCTCGCGGGGGGGTTCGATCCTCCCCGCATCCCCGCTGCGGGAAACCCCGCAGCTTGATACGAGGCGCTGCGGGTTCGATCGCCCCCTCGGCTGGAGCCGAGTGCTCTTCCCGCGACGCGCGTAGGCGCGATCCCCGGCGGGATCTCTAGACCGTCGGCGGTCCGGTGGTCTTCGACCACCACCGCCCGGCCTATCCCCGTCCCCGGGTTCGTTCGTTTCCCGGATCTTTGTTCATATGCACGTTACGATTAATACATAAAATCATAAAGGGGGTTTCATGATTTTACCTTTGATTCGTTGTTCGGAGAAACGAAATCAATTGAAGACCTTTGAATCTTCCTACGTATTCCTTGCACCTCGTTCGAACGTCGTGTGGGCGACGATCCTCCGAACTCTATGGATCTTCTTCAACTCTCTAGAATACCAAGTATGATATTCATGTCTTATGATTTATGAAGGTCATGTAGTGCTTTTATAGGCTACGTAGGGGATCTAAAGGAGGTGGAATATTGGGCTTCCAATATTAATGATTAAATTGAGCCCAAGCCCAAATCTATTAATCCCATCAATATTAATTAATTTTATTTTTTACTATATAAAATTAATTGCACTCCCAATATTAAATCATATTATATCAAATAATATTCTCTCCGGTAGGATTATTATTATTCCGTGTATTTAAGATATAAATATCCATGAATAAAATTAATTTATTGCTAATTAATTTATTTATCTCTTATATCCGAGAATAGTAACATTCAACTTTAATTATTATGCGGAACAAATCCACTCATGAGGTTTACATAATAATTCCTTATGAACTCATCTCGGGGATATTATCAATCCTTATCGGGATACACTTTTCCGTCAAGTATTCACGGCATGTCATATATAAAATATAGTCCAAACTTAACCGGTAATTGACCCAATAATTAAACTGGTCAATTCCTTTGGAAAATCAAAGTCACTAATATTAAATATACACACCCGCAATAATATCGGCGATTAAGAATAAAATACACTGAGATTTAAATCGATTATCTAAGACAATCCTAATCGATAAATCTCAAGCGATCCGCCCAATACACCAAGTGTACAAGTATGATAAAATAATCAAGACCGATTATTTTCTCCCTCATACAACGACTATACCAATGGCTTGGTCCGTGTCCATCTAGGTCGTGAGCTACTGTTTGATTAAATACGAGTAACCGATAGTATGATCTTCCGTGTGACGACGCACACCATACTAACTACAACGTATATAATCTAGGACTATAATTTGCATATATTTAATTATCAATAATTAAAAGCAAACAATTGTTTATTTATTTAAATAGATTAAATGCTATGACCGGGAGTTTACGTTACTTAAATCTAGACATTAAGTATACAACTCCAACAATCTCCCACTTATACTAAGGTCTAGTCATTTCTTCCAAACTCCCAACTCCCATACTCATCACGTGCTTAAACTGTACTTCGAAGACGTACCATGTGAATGAGCAATCTAGGTTGCCGTCCTGAAGTTATCTTGGTGACTACAGCGTCGTCTCACTAGACGATGACTCGTATCAGGTGGTACTTGCGCTCTATGTGTTATCTTCACTTTGGACTTATGACTTCTTCCAGTTTACCATGCACCGCCATTAATAGCCCTTGGTGAACTAAGAATCATATCCAAGTCCAGAGGTTATCTTGTGGAGCCCAACCAAAATTTCCGCTGCCTCTGAGGCTGCTATTTGGTTATGACAGAGTCCGAAAAGCATCATGCTTATCACTCTCTCATCTTAAGGTTCCACCTCTTTCAAAATTGAACACATAGCCTGATATCGATTTACACTGGTCCTAATCTGATTTGAGATCTGAGAAAATGTAATCTGAGAAGAATTCGTGTTGCTCCGTAATCCAGTACTTCGAAAGTACTTTTACAACATCCGAACATCTTTTGATAAGATTACTTTGATATCCTCCCACTACGCAAACCGCATAGTTGATATCAGGTTCTCATTTTTCAACATCGCATTTGTTGGGCTATCCACACTTAAAGTGTAGGAAACTGCTTTCTCTGCGTCTATCTCCTTTAAGTGTTCAAAACACATATCTTTAGATAGATGCATTCCGTGTGTGAAAGGCGACGACCTTTCTCGAAATTCTGCATGTTTAAAACGAACCATAATCGTATAAGATATCTAGGAGAAGTACAATGTTCTTATCTTGAGATCAAAAGACCTCAAGAACATGTTTCAACTTCTACTCAATCTTACATCTCGATTTATTTAGACAATTATCATTTTATGTCTGATAATATCTTTACATTGTTGCCAATGATAAAACATTATCTACATAAACATAAAATTCCGAGAAACACCACTTTGTTTCCATTATGTTTCTTATACACCTTTCTCGTCTATGCCCTTTGATGAATCCATCAAATGGACTATCTCATCAATTCGCAAGTTCCACGATTTATAGCTTTGTATCAATCCATAAATGGATTAACTAAGCATGTACTCTAAATGATCTTGCCTCTTAGCAATAATCCTTATTGCTCTCTAAGAAGACACATTTAGATCTAGTACTGCCTCTATGTAGATCCAGGGATCGATTTCATGTGTACCAGATCCAGAGTTCAAAACTCTTCTAGTCTTATGAACATCTTCGGTTGTCAACAACCTCCCACTACAACGGCGTTCCGGTGTACAAACAATAATGACAGTCGGTGCAGTTAGTGATGTATCACTACTCGGTTTAGCTGGTTCCCAGTCTTTATCTTTCTCTCTCTCATTTCAAAGTATTATGTCACTTTGGGCTTTGTGGTTCATCTAATAGTCTTCCTCTAAGAACCGGGCGATAACGTCCTTCTGGTTCATAGTACTATTGAACACACAATCTTTTGTTCTTCTAGGATATCCTACAACCACATTAGAATGTGCCGTTGTCTTTCATAAATATCCATAGAACATAAGTAGTTCCGAATAACTTATCCTTTTACTATTAGAATTCCATTTCTTATTTTCGACACACCATCTCTACACTTCGAGTGCATGGTGCAGTCATTTGGGATCCAATCCCATTCTTTGATTATGCTATATGTAACTTAGATAGGTACTTGCCTCTGTGATCAAATCGCAGGCTTCTAATGGATATACTTTGAAGGTTCCCCATAATAGCTTTGTGTCCTTTGACTCGTCAAAACACTTTGCTTTTATGGCACATCAAGTACTCTAATCCATCTTTGAGTATTCCTAAAAGAATTACTCGTATCTCTCTAAGTACACATATGTCTGCATATATCAGTATTTAATCAATTTCAATACTTGTCCGGATCCTTTATCCAGAAAGGTCTGCTTAGTTGTATTATTTTCCAAATGTAATTCTTAGGTCGGAAGGTCCATTCCTTCAACTATAATTGATCAAATCAATTTCGACCTTAGAATCTTATTTGAATAAATACTACTGAGCATAAGAATTCACAAGTACAATGATTCAATGAAGAAATATATTCAATAAGTAAAACAAGTTATAGAACGGTTTGTTGCATCGTGGCAGACTTAGGATTCATCATTCATATATTGCTATCTAATGTACCAGAATAGATAATACCATTATTTCTATCAAAACCATCAAATGATTTAATGAAATAAAATATTCATTCATAATAGAAAACCAGAACAAAGTTCTTTCTAAAATAAGGGGTACATAAAGCAATAAACTTGAAATGAAATCCTATAACTACGCAAAGCAGATAAATGTCTTCCACTGCAACAGTTGCCTCCTCTACAGCTTTGCCCATGTAGACTTGAACTCTTCTTCTCTAAGCCGCCGGGTTTTCTAGAATCCCTGCATTAAAATGCACATACCGTCAGTGGTTCCATATCTACACACCAGAATTCTGGTAGATAAAACCGCTGACTATGTGTTTATGGCTAAAGAAAAATTCATACCTCTGAGAGGGCATTCAGACTTCCAGTGTCCAGACTTCTTGCATCGGAAGCACTTGCCCTTAGGCTTGCCAACCCCTCCTCGTGGTCCATTTGACTTGGCACCACTGGGTTTCCAGGCTTGCTTCCTTTTCTTGCCCCTACCTCCAACAGGCTTCGAGCCCTTGGACTTGGTAGCCACAAGCGCTTGAGACTTGCCCTTCTTGTAGATCCCCTCTGCCGCCTTCAGTTCAGTCAGGAGTTGCGCAAGAGTATAAGATAGTTTACCCATATTATAACTCATGCGGAACTGCTCAAAACTAGGGGTCAGAGACTGGAGTTCATAAAAGTCACCAAGAGAACAACAATGGAGACCATGGGTATTGTTTCCAATCCCTCTCCCACTTAGCTTTTTACAATAAATGGATACGCTATCTAATGCATAATTAAACACATAAGCATGCATACATGAAATTAAAGCACATAAATATTATCACATAGTCAAAATAATACTAGAATATTATTTTCCGACTATTATGGCTTTATTCATCCTTGTACGCATCTTCTAGTCTTCAGTCTTCGTTCTTGAATGCTCCATGTGACGAGAATATTAATTCCAATATTTAAATCTATTTATTTTTAATAAATCCAAAAGATACTTAATTCGAAAATTAAGTCAATCGAAAATTATTTATTTATTTATTTTCCTTTCTAATTCTATTAAATCTCTAGAATCCTATCCAAGTCAAACTTGGAATATTCTAGTAGACTTCTATAATAGAATAAGGAAATAAAATAAATTAGGACTCTCATACTTTCCAAATTAATTAATTTCCATGTCCATGAAAATTCCCATAAAATAGAAATAATCAATTAGAAAATAAATTAGTTCCAAATTAATTCTTTTCCTTATCCATGAGAGTTCCCATAAATAAGAACACTTAATAAGGAAATAAATTAATTCTAATTTAATTTTTTTTCCTATTCCATGAGAGTTCCTAAAAATAAGAACACACAAAATAGGAAAATCGAATTCAATTAGGAAAGTGAATCTCGGTAGGAGTAGCACGGGGTGGGGATCCCCGCACCACAAAACGACCCTATACACTTTCCGGAAAACATAGAACAATAATAATAAATCCTAAATTCGGTCAACCCCCGAATTTTTACTATTACAAGCATTCATCCACACAAAACGAATATCGACATGTCCGAGAGTTTAATAAACCAATAATCATGACAAAACAATTAACGAAAAAATATTAAGCCATAATAGTCGGAATCCCTGCAAGGTAGAACAATAATCGAACATACATATGAACATAGAACCAACGCTCTGATACCAATTGTTGGAAATCGATATCACGGGCTATCAAAATTGCGGAACCGATAACCCGATCAAAATCCTCGATCGCCGGAGAACCGATCACGAACCCCACGTGAGCCGAGGCCCGACCGAGCACCGCCACGGGCGAACCCGTGGCACCCAGCGAGCCCCCACGAGGGATCGCGATCGGTCTCGTACCGATCGCTGGGGATGCACGAGGCATCCCCGGGGCTGCTCGTAGCAGCCCCGCATCGAGCTCACGGGCTCGCAGCTCGTGAGCGGTTCGATCCTCCCCGCATCCCCGCTGCGGGAAATCCCGCAGCTTGATACGAGGCGCTGCGGGTAAACCCGCAGCTCACCCGGCGATCGAACCTAGGGTTTGATTGCCCCCTCGGCTACAGCCGAGGGCTCTTCCCGCGACGCGCGTAGGCGCGATCCCCGGCGGGGATCTCTAGACCGCCGGCGGTCCGGTGGTCTTCGACCACCACCGCCCGGTCTATCCCCGTCCCCGGGTTCGTTCGTTTCCCGGATCGTTGTTCATATGCACGTTACGATTAATACATAAAATCATAGAGGGGGTTTCATGATTTTACCTTTGATTCGTTGTTCGGAGAAACGAAATCAATTGAAGACCTTTGAATCTTCCTACGTATTTCTTGCACCTCGTTCGAACGTCGTGTGGGCGACGATCCTCCGAACTCTATGGATCTCCTTCAACTCTCTAGAATACCAAGTATGATATTCATGTCTTATGATTTATGAAGGCCATGTAGTGCTTTTATAGGCTATGTAGGGGATCTAAAGGAGGTGGAATATTGGGCTTCCAATATTAATGATTAAATTGAGCTCAAGCCCAAATCTATTAATCCCATCAATATTAATTAATTTTATTTTCCACTATATAAAATTAATTGCACTCCCAATATTAAACAATATTATATCAAATAATATTCTCTCCGGTAGTATTATTTATTTCGTGTATTTAAGATATAAATATCCATGAATACAATTAATTTATTGCTAATTAATTTATTCATCTCTTATATCCGAGAATAGTACCATTCAACTTTAATTATTATGAGGAACAAATCCACTCATGAAGTTTACATAATAATTCCTTATGAACTCATCTCGGGGATATTATCAACCCTTATCGGGATACACTTTCCCGTCAAGAATTCACGGCGTGTCATATATAAAATACCGTATCCCAACTTTACCGGTAATTAACCAGATATTCTAATCGGTCAATTCCTTTGGAAAATCAAAGTCACTAATATTAAATACACACACCCGCAATAATATCGGGGATTAAGAATAAAATACACTGAGATTTAAATCGATTATCTAAGGCAATCCTAATCGATAAATCCCAAGCGATCCGCCCAATACACCAAGTGTACAAGTATGATAAAATAATCAAGACCGATTATTTTCTTCCTCATACAACGACTATACCGATGGCTTGGTCCGTGTCCATCTAGGTCGTGAGCTACTGTTTGATTAAATATGAGTAACGGATAGTATGATCTTCCGTGTGACGACGCACACCATACTAACTACAACGTTTATAATCTAGGACTATAATTTGCATATATTTAATTATCAATAATTAAAAGCAACCAATTGTTTATTTATTTAAATAGATTAAATGCTATGACCGGGAGTTTACGTTACTTAAATCTAGACATTAAGTATACAACTCCAATAATAAATAATACTACCGGAGATAATATTATTTGATATAATATGGTATAATATTGGGAGTGCAATTATATTTATATAGTGGAAAATAAATATAATTAATATTAATGGATTAATATAGTTGGGCTTGGGCTCAATTTAATCATTATTATTGGAAGCCCAATATTCCACCTCCTTTAGATCCCCTACGTAGCCTATAAAAGCACTACATGGTCTTCACAATTAGAACAAGACAAGAATATCAATAGTTGATAGTTCTAGAGAGTTCTTGAAGGAGATCCATAAGAGTTCGGAGGATCGTCGCCCACACGACGTTCGAACGAGGTGCAAGGAATACGTGGGAAAATTCAAAGGTCTTCAAATTAATCTCGTTTCTCCGCACAACGAGACTAAGGTAAAAATCATAAACCCCCTTCTATGATTTTATGCGTATTTATCGTGATATACACATGGAACGAAAAATCCGGGAAACGAACGAGACTGGGGACGGGGATAGACCGGGCGGTGGTGGTCGAAGACCACCGGACCACCGGCGGCCTAGAGATCCCCGCCGGGATCGACGGCGAGGAACCCTCGGCTGGAGCCGAGGGGTGCGATCGATCACGAGGATCGATCGCGGGCAACTGCGGGACTACCCGCAGCGACCCCGTGCGTGCTACAGGTTCACTCGTAGCGGCTCACATGGGGTGATCCACCCCGCTGGCAGCAAGTCATGCGACTCGCTGCGGGGCTGCTCGTACGAGCATCCCCATCGATTGCCGTGAGGCGATCGCGAGCCCCGTGCGGGGGCTCGGCTGGCAGCCACGGGTTCGCCCGTGGCGGTGCTCGGTCGGGCTCCGTCTCGTGCGGTGGTTCGCGGTTGGTTCTCCGGCGATCGAGGATTTCGGTCGGGTTCTCGGTTTTCGCAATTTTAGATAACCCGGGATATCGATTTCTAATAGCCTTCTCCTGTTGTTTCTGCTAGAAATTATAAATATTATGTTTATTCAGTCATTGATCATGCTAGTAGGTTCACCTGGATATATTTCTTCAAACTTAAATCTGAAGTCCCTAATGCTTTTTAACATTTTCAATCCCTTGTTGAAACTTAATTTAATAAAAAGTTAAAAGCCTTACAATTTGATGGGGGAACTGAGTATTTTGGTCTCACTGATTTGCTAAACCAATCTGGAATCAAAAAATCTTGTTCATATACTCTGCCCAAAATGGTCTTTTTGAAAGAAAGCATAAACACATAGTGGAGGTTAGTCTCTCCCTATTAGCCAAAGCTTATGTTCCCCAAAGATACTGGCTGATGCTTTTACTCATGATGTTTACCTCATTAATCATACCCATTCTAAGCTTCTTAACTACATCTCACCTTATACTTTGCTTTTTCAGAAACCTTCCCCTTACACTGATTTCAGAATCTTTGGTTGCTTTCGTTACCCATATACCAGATCATATAACCAACATAAACTGAACTTTAGAGCTTAACCTGGGATTTACTTGGGATATAGCCTTCAATATAAAGGTTAAAAAGCTCTTCTACCCAACGTAAAGTCATTGTTATCAGAAACATCATCTTTTGATGAGAATGTTTTTTCTTTTCAAACACCATCACCCCCATTACTGATTTTTCTTCATTTCATAACAACCCTAGTCTCATTTTTCATCCTATACTCAATATCCTACACCTCAATCAACACACACACATTCTAAGTTTCATTCTCCTCCTCCCAGTCCCCCACCTTCATCCCATTCTTCTTCATTATTAGATTTTCATTTTAATTCTCAAGTTCAAAATGATATTCAGTCTACTCCCCCTTCTCACTCTCACTCCAGTAGCCATATTCATGTAGATTCACATGGCCAACTCTATGTTAATCTACCATTTGTGATTGATAACAATCCTACTCCCATTGCTAGTGCTGAATTTGCAGGAAATGGTGTATATGTTCCTCCTTCTCATCACATGATGACTAGAAGCAAAGCTAAAAATTTTAAACCAAAAATTTATGAATCTCACCTCCAATAGCAGTATGAACCCTCGACCTATCAAGAAGCCATGTTTTCTCCTCACTAGAAGCCAGCAATGGGAAAGAGTATACATCTTTGCTGACAAACAACACATGTTCATTCATTTGTAAGTTGAATAATGAGAATGTAATGAAAGGAACAACTTTGAGCTTCTGCAGAAAATAACTTTATGTTTATTGCATTCTAGTCCCTATTCTGGGGCAAATTTGCAATTATTTCTGGGATTTATTGTTCTCGCTTGAATCCTTGTTCTTTAAGGTGTTTTCTGTTTTGTTAACGTTCACAAACTTTCATTTATTTGCCATTAAATTGTTTCGCCAACTTTCAAAACTTGCACGCTTCATTCCATTTCAAGATGAAGATGGAGGGACTTTGATTGAGTTTTTTCTTTCAATCTTTCTTCCCTCGAATGAAGAAGAGTACTTTTGGCCTCTATTGATGAAATACATATTTGAGAATATGTTACGCTCTTTACGATACTCTGATACCACTTGTTGTGAATATTGAAACTAAATTGCTCACGACTCTCGAAATATATATGAAATGCGAAGAAAAGATACACGAAAAAGAACGAACACACAAATTTACGTGGAAACCCAAAACACGGGAAGAAACCACGGGAAGAAAGAAATCCACTACATCGTTGAGGCTTACAATAATCCACTCTATGATCTATTGCACTCTATTGCACTCTATGATCTATTGCACTCTATAATTTTTGTCTACCGGAGAACTCCAATTTATAGGTGTAACAAACCTATCAAATTGGAAACTATTAGAATTAGGAATAAATCTTTTTCCTAATTTATGACTCTAAAATAATAAGGAATAGAATTATATTCCATATAATTCATATTTCCTAATTAAAACAAAAAACCCACGCAAAAACTCCTGTAGCGCAAAACATATTTATGCGCAAAAAACTCTTTGTGTGCCGACACTCCCACGGTGTCGGCCGACATGTCTGACGCATTCGCGCCACAGCCTCTGAAGCTTGAAGCAAACGCTGCAGAAAAACAAGAGTTGTCGGCCGACACTCCTTGTTGTCGGATGACGCCTTTGCTGGGCCAGATTCGAGTCATATACAACAAATCTCCACCTTGACGAGAATCCCCGCGACTCCAAGCCGCACCAACCTCCAACGATCATAGACCAATTTTTCTTCCTTCCACCCAGCCCCGCAGGACTCACTCAAAACATGAGAAACCTAAGTTTGAACCGCACCAAACTTAGTACAAGAATGCGAAGTTGCACCGATCATCCCTTGGGTACCACCAAGCTCTATGACCTCCACGCAATCTCCATTCTCAAATCTCGCCTTCCCACTACTATCAGCACCACCTGCATTCGCCAATACTCCAGTGCTATCCATAGTACGCCTAGGCTTGATTCTCCAAATTTGAATACTATTCGGGTTAGTATTCCCGGTGCCCCGACACCAACACACATGCGCATGACTTTTAAAAGGTGAACCCGACTCACCTTACAGCGAATGTCTTCCTTGGACAGAGGCAGTTGCCTACTTGGTAATTGTGTTGCCGCATAGCTCATACAATCCACCAAATCTTTCTCTCGCCTCGCAAAATAAGTCACCCCGACTTACTTTCAACACTCCACCTTTACCGAAGTTGGTACCCATTCGGATCTAAGGCCTGAGAGAGATAAGATTACCATTCAGGACTGGAACGTACCTTACAGTACCGAGGGTTCGAATATGCCCATCGAACATTTTGATTCTCACAGTTCCCATGCCGCGTATCTCACACGATGTGTCATGCCCCATGACCACCGTTCCACCGACACCATCGAACATCTAGAATCCAAGATCCAGCCCTCACTCGTTCCCCAAATCAGAGACAACCAGGAGTTTCCCATCAGGAAAACCTCCTTCTCCAGAATCGGCCACCTTCGATTCCTTTCTACGATTCATCAGGGCTTGATAGTCCCCCTCCACGTGGCCCTTTTCCTTGAAGTAGTGACAAACCCCCTAGAATTTCTTCCATGCTCCACCTTGGCCATTAAGAAAATCACCTAGATTTTCACCACTCCCCTTTTCTTGCAGTAATGACAAACCCCCTGGAATTTCTTCATCTTTGTCCTACCCTGGACACCAAGACATTCCCCCGAGTTTTAACTACTCAAAACCTCCTTCATCGTCTCCCTCGATCGCAAAGCCGCGACCGCATGAAACAAATCATCGGAGGGATAGAGTGGAATTATACCTCACCTTTTTATTCTTCCATACCTTCTCTTCTGGCTCCATCGGGTTTGACATCTTGTCCATGCCCCAGCAACGCATCATCAAGATCCATGTTGGTTAGAACCACTGAACCAACTCCACCTTGAACCGCCATGAAGAGAACCACGTGTTCCGATCTAACACCGAATATCAACCATCGTCGCCATCTCCCAAAATATTCTCGAGCTCCACCTGGATCTAGAAACACCAATATCCGCAAAGCTCCCCTCGTATGAATTCCGCGATCGGGATCCCCAACGAAAGCTCTTGATAACATGTCACAGGATCGTAACCTAGCTCTGATACCACTTGTTGCGATTTAAAGCACAAATCGCGCACCGCGCTCGCGAATATAAACACGAGATGACACAAAGAAAAAAGATATGCGAAAAGAACGAACACACAAATTTACGTGGAAACCCAAAACATGGGAAAAAATCACGGGAAGAAAGAAATCCACTACATCGTTGAGGCTTACAATAATTCACTCTATGATCTATTGCACTCTATGATCTATTGCACTCTATGATTTTCGTCTATCGGAGAACTCCAATTTATAGGTGTAACAAACCTATCAAATTGGAAACTATTAGAATTAGGAATAAATCATTTTCCTAATTTATGACTCTAAAATAATAAGAAATAGAATTATATTCCATATAATTCTAATTCCCTAATTAAAACAAAAAACCCACACAAAAACTCCTTAGCGCAAACATATTTCTGCGGAAAAAATCTGCGCAAAAAACTCTTTGTGTGCCGACAGTCCCACGGTGTCGGCCGACATGTCTGACGCATTCGCGCCACAGCCTCTGAAGCTTGACGCAAACGCTGCAGAAAAACAAGAGTTGTCGGCCGACACTCCTTGCTGTCGGCCGACGCCTTTGCTGGGCCAGATATTTATAGGGTATCTTCCATTCGGTAAATTCTCTTCCTCCTTTTTTTCATGATATTAATAGCACAATTTAGTAATAATTATGTAGATATCGATAGATGTCTTTAAACATAAATACTGCATTTAGAAATTCCGTTGATAGCACTCTTCGTCTCGGATCATATCCCTACAAAGAAATAATTATCATTTGCAAAATATATACACATTCTTTAATATAATTTCACTAATTCAAAATTTTTAGAGGAAAGAAGAAAACGGGAAAAATCGAGAACTTGTTCAATTGCTCCATCAACATGGGCACATTCGTCGCCTACAAATACGACTATGAGTGCACCAAGGATAGGTACAAGACGTGCGAGTGGAGATTTGACGAGGATAGCGCCTACCTATTTGACCCTAGAAAGGGTCTTTGGAACGCATTCGATTATTCTCTAAACTACGAGTTGAGTGTCTTAACAGGGGTGTAGTCATCAAGTGCTACTTTGCTAATTAGAACACATGCATGTATATGTATTGTGGGAGTTTATGAGTTCTTAATTAGTTGACCAATTTTTAACATATGGAGTACTTATTAATTAAAAAAAAAAGAAAACCAAACAAGAATGAAAATCTTTATAATTAACCCTATAATCAATTATGTAAGCAATCATAACAGCAAATAACATAAAAAAAGAACATGTTGTTTGTTTGTTTATTATGTCCAGAACGAAAACTTAAAAAGAAGTTAAATTTGGTGAAGAATAGTACTACTTGTGTTCATTACAAATTCAGATATCGATGCAACTATAAAAATTGTCCAAATGTCTAATTTGCAGGAAGTCGATACGTTTGCAATTTTCGCAAGACTAAATATGCTTGTGAATGATACGGACAGTGTTGTGATGTTTAGCTAGTTTAGTTTAGTTCTCAAGATTATCGTTAGGTGAAGTGTACTACTGAATTTACGATCACCAAAAGATAAGTATTCTAGTTTAAAATAGTGAAGACTTGCTTATTGATAAAGTAGTATACTTAATGTTTAAATTTAAGTAATATGAACTCTATGTAAAAGCCTTTATCCTATTTAATTAATAAACAATTATTTGTCCTTAATTATGTTTAATTAAATATGCGCAAATCATCGTCCTAGATTATACAATTAGTATGGTGTAGTTAGTATAGAGTGGGACGTCATACGGAAGATCATACTATCGGTTACTCGTGTATAATCGAACAGTTGCTTGGACGGGGACCATCCATCGGTATAGTCTTTGTATAATTGGAAAAATAATTTGTCCTAATTATTTTATTATTATACTTGTAAACTTGGTGTATTGAAAGGACCGATTGAGATTAATCAATTAAGATTGTCTTAGATAATTGAATTTAATCTCCGTGTATTATATTTTTAATCCTTAATATTATTGCGGTGTGTATTTTATGTATAACATCCTGTGAATTTTTGACAGGAAAATGTGTCACAATACTGATTGATAATGTTCTCGAGCTGAGCTTGTAAAGAATTATTATGTAAACTCGCGGCATAATAATAAAATAAAGTTGAGTGGTACTTAGTCTCGGAATTAAAAAATGAATAAATTTAATTAATAATAAATAAAATTTATTAATGGACATTAATATCTTAAACACAAATTAAAAGATAATAAATTTAATTAGTAATAAATAAAATTTATTCAACATAAATAACCTAAACACATAGAATAAAATAATACAGAAAATATTATTCAATATAATATTGTCTAATGTTGGGAGTATCCATTATATTTATATAGTAGTATTAAATATAATTAATGGATTAATAGACTTGACCTTGAGCTCTATTTAATTAAATCTATTAGTAGCTCAATAAACACTACAAGGTCTTCAACTATTCTCTTGATAATAAAACTCGAGAATTCTATAGAGAGAAAGTAGAGAGAGAATGAGAACATAGGAGCTTAGAAGATCGTTGTCCACCCGACGTTCAAGCTAGTGCAAGGAATACGTGGGAAGATTTCAAGGTCATCGATTTTCCGGCAAACGAGAAGCAATGTAAAATCATAGAAACCCCCTTATGATGATTTTAAAGATATATTTATCGTAAATACTGCGAACCAAGATCCGAGGGACGAGACCCGTGAACGAGGATCGACCGAGCGGTGGTGGTCGAAGACCACCGGACCGCCGGCGGTCGAGAGATACCCGACGGGGATTGTGCGCGTTGACCCCGACTGGGAGCCGAGGGTGAGATCGAGCCTAGGGCTCGATCGCGGGTGTAATGAGGGGTTACCCACATTTGCCCGTGCGATGCTGCGGGGTTTCCCGCAGCGGCTCGTGCGGGCGAATGTGACACTCGTTGATCACTGTCGGATAGGTTGCCGGAGACGAGTTTAGACTGTGACACAAAACAACATTAATTCCGATACCAACAATAATACCGTCGTCTATGTACATATTTGGTTGCAAGTATAAAATATATTGTCCTACCCGATGAAACAAAGAGCGAGCGCGAATCGAATGTACTCAGGCTTTCTCACAAGCCACTCTGGTAAAATCATGGTCTCTAACATTTATTATATATTCAAGAGTTCATCAATCCACCTGCACAGAATAATTCGCCATCCAAATATCAATAACAAGGTCGAACGAGAAATTTGAAAGAAAACCTAACATTGCAGGTAGAACGAGAAATTTACCATGTAGATTTTTGATCTATGAATTCTGTCTCCTCTTCTACCACTTGCTCCCCTAGAAGGAATTCTGTCATCTCAGAGATATCATCAAACGCAACTCGTACTTTCTTGCTCACGTGCTCGAGGCATTCTTCATTTTTTTTCCCTTCGTTTCTCGTGAGGGCTTTCTTGCACATTGTCGTCCCCTGGAAATCCAAGAAGGTGCAGTCCACAAACTTCAATCTCTCTGCCTTCTCCATCTCCGAGAACCCGAATGAATTTGTCCAAATGTCGAGCGCGCTACGGACAGCAGGCAAAACAAGATTCTCCACTCCCAACTCCACAAGTTTCTGACAATTTAGACACCGAACGAAAATTAACATCAGCGAATCCAACTCTAAAAAAGAAACAAAAACAGTACGTGTATAGGATAGGATACCTTCTCAAGCTCATCCATCAAAATCCGGCACATCCCAAGCCGACGATATTTGGACCGCGTTGCGACTAAAGGAACTTCAGCCACTCTATCACCATGTATTCTGTAGTCATAGAAATTCCAATTTCATTCACAATAAAAACAGAATTAATTAAACAGATTCGAATCCCGAATGCCAACAGGATATATAATAATAATATACCTCAACGCAGCTGCTGAAATCATATCGTCGTTCTTCTCCAACACCAGCGTATAAAACCCTCGAAAGTTAAGGCGGTTCAGCTCGGACCTAAGAAATAAGGCTCGACTATTAGTAACAACATCGAGACTACTAACTATAGAAAAAGCTTAGGACATCTCTCACCATTTACTGAAAATAACATCTTCCACTAGATCCCGCCCGTTGGCAGCCTGTTTGACGGGTTCGAAGCATTCGTGCATTACACTCAAGGCGACATTAAGCTTCCCGTAACTCTCCAAACTACGCTCGTCGTGGGAATCGGATTTCGTGTATTTCAATAAGGTCCAGGTCAAACCGCTTGTTCCCACGGGGATCGGTTTTCCGAGAATCTTCTGTAGACTACGAAATATCTGCCATAATAAATCAACTAAGTCAGGTCAAATAATCATAACACACGAAAACCCAAAATCGATCCAAATCATAAAATGTAGTACCTACCTGTCGACATGTATCTTGGCAGAACCAATATCCTCCCGAATAACATTTCGCGATTCCTTTACTACGGAGGCACTCTTCATGATCTACACGAGGTCGTCGAACAAGTCAGAATGCAAGTAAAAAAACAATACTATAAAGAAGTAACATAACTTACATCGATGCTCGCATTGAACACAAGCGAGTACAGAGCAGTCCTCGTTCTTGTCGTTTTTTCCGCAGATTCGACAACAGCAAGAAGGGCAGAACCAATCCCCTTCGGGAAGAAGCTCCTCCTTCAAGCCGAGACACTCTGTGTGGAACGAGGACGGACAGCTGTCGCAGAGCACCAGATCGCCTCCGTCCCGGCAAACGGAGCACGCGTCGTCGTTGAAGTCCTTTGCGGGGCCCACCGTTTTCTTCTTCTCATCTCGTAGCCGCATCATGCACTCCATCAACGACCTCCCGTCCTCGAGGAACATGTGGGCCGAGGGGTGGTGGATTGTGCTCCCGGCGTGGGCCTCGAATTTGGTCAGCGTGAAAACCGACCCGCAGCAGGTGCACTCGACCCCCTCCCGCGCGAGCCGCCCCTCCGCTATTGAAATTCCGTTTTTGCCCCTGTACTCGACTCTGGCCATCGGGGGAATCGCCCCGCTGTCGATCAGCCAGGACAGGACGGTACGAGGGGTACTGGTCTGAAGATGGGAGTCGGGCGATTCCCGAATAACCCTTTTCGTCGACCGGGGCTTACATTTTCGCTTCGTCCCTCCCTTGCTCCTAGGGGCAATATGGGTATTTAGGTTAGTCGTCGTCGTCGTGGATTTGCAAGCGGTGAGGAGAGAGTGGAAGACCTTTCCGGTGGGGGAGCAGTACTTGAGTTCCCTCTTGGTGCCCGACTTGATCAGCGCGTAGTAAAAGGTCCAGCCGATCGCCGACAGGTGCTTCTTCGCCTTCAGGGTTCTCGCCTTCCGGTCGATATCGGGACCCAATGTATAGTAATCCTCTACCGCCGCCGGGCAATACTCCGGCGGAATAACAACCTGATCGCAAGGGGAGCAGAATTTTGAGACCTTCGAAGCGACGGCGGCGGCCATATCAAGAACTGAAAACTGATTTAATATTAAATAGGATTTTTCCTACCTTTTTGTACTCGAACTACATTATTTATTTATGGAATAATTATAGTTATATTAGGCATAGGTCTTTAATTTTTATAATTATAAAAACGTTTTTAAAAATGATAAGTTTATTTCACCTTTTGATTAAATAATATATAAATTACAAATATTATTTAATAAATATATTGATATGGTGGTATTGCTAACACTATCAAACCCTAATTATCAAATCCGCTCCAACTCATCGTCCGCGATTTCGGTTCGTATCACAATTTCACATTAGCAAAAACGTCACCGTTTCATTTCCCATCAAAAATCCGCTGCTTTAGAATCGAGTCTCCGCACAAGGAGCCGAAATGACTAATACGTAGTACTACTATGTACTAGTACTTATTAAACTAATGTATGTTTAAATATATTTCTTGTGCAATTTTATATTTATTTCAAATTTTACATTAATATATATTCAATTTCAAACAAACCAAAATATAAATATTCATATTCGAATAAAAAATTAATATTAATTTTTTTTATATTAAATAAGGAGTACATAATTATAACATTTTAATTTAAATAATAAAATAAAATAATTAATTTAAAATATTTTTTTAATATGATAATAAAATTATGCTACTAGATTGTTATTTATATCTACGTTTTTTTATAATATATCCTAAATAAATGAAAGTGTTTTTTACTTAATTGTTTTTACTAGTTGTTTATTTAGTAGTATAAAATAAAATGATTTAAGTGAAAATTATAAAATAAAATTTGAATTGGTGAAAATAATAAATTAGTGAAAGTTTGAATACATTACTAATTTTATTTTATTTTAAAAATAATAGTCTCAATGTTTCAATAATACTCATTTCCTTTTTTGGACATTCATCAATAATATTTTACATCTTTAAAAAAGAATCATTTAATTTACATGTTTTAGTTATTATTTTTTGGAAGACAAAAGTACATCTTTAAAAGTAACGTAAGAGATATATTAGTAAAGTGGTGACTTGTCTTATGTTTAATTAATGTCTTATGTTTAATTAATATAATTAATCAATATATGTATAACAACATGAATTTAATTTATGTAAATATATGTTATATGTTTAGTGTTATATGTGTAAGTATGGTGGATTTCATTTTCTATGCCTTTGTTTTGTATCATGTATTTTTTGTTGGAATAGGTGACCGGCGAGCCAACGGTTGGCCGAGCGGTTAACCGTATTCCGTTATATAACGATTTATTTCATTAATTAATGAAATCTTTATTAATGGCATATACTATATCTGCTCCCAATGTTGAATCATAGATATAGTCCTGTACAGTTACACATGTTGTATGAATTCGGTTTTGTGGAAACCGAGAGATAATTCTGTTAACGCAACGTAACTGGTCAAACTCAGTTCCTAGTCGATGGGTTACGCCAATAACAAGGATACCCGGCCTTTCCCCCTTGAGACTAGCACTTAGTGTATGTGGGCTAATCTCGAGCCTCGGTGTTGGGACATCGACATACTTGAGTGGGTGCTCACTGTTGATGAGTTCACTGAACCCCCTCTCCCTGGAATCTCTAAGTGGTTATCAGTGATCGAGTAGAGAATTCCATAATATAGTTGTACAGAATTAATCCTTAAGACCCAGACATCACCGTGACTTCATCAGAGGACTAGCTGTATCGTGACGTGTCTCTGATTCCCTGGAAAGGGAGTAAGTCGAAAAAGGAGACAATGTTCGTGCAGTTCGAAATCTGATGTGAAGTCTGTGCATGGTAGTAGGGGATCTGATCGCTTGATATAGATCATGGATGTCATGTGTGTTCTGATGGTTCGTAGTCCCGGAATCTCTGGCCAGAGTTGAATAGTGAGGTGATTAGAGAAATGTGTTTCTCTGAATCAATCACGACTGGATTTTACGAAACCTAGAACGTACGCACAGTTATCAAACTCAACAAGAGATCTCGATTAACCAATATCTCTAGTTTGATCGGGACATATGTATCGGAGGGATCGTACTGTACGCTAACTATATTACAAGGTTCTTGCAGGCACTTCATTTGTATCTAGGGAATTAGTGAAGCGTGGCTGCTAGACGCTCGTCACTGATTCGTTGGGCACCGACTTGTTCGGAGATTAAATAATATGATTATTAATCTAAAACTCTTGGGAGTAGTTGAAATAAGAACAATATGTTGTTCGAATCACAATATGTTGTGAGCCCACGGCTAGTTATACACCTGAACCATTGAGGGTCACATTCTCGTGTAAACCGATCCTTGAATACGATCATGTATTAATTAACTGTTAATTAAGTACATATAGTCGGAGGTCAATATGATTGAATCCGAGATTCATAATTGTGATTATGAGTTGGAAATAATAATGAGCTAAAGAAAACGGACACGATGGTGTACACTTTCTATTTTGGGAAATTTCCCGATTTAGCCGTACCCCTGAAATGGGCTTTCCGATTTTGTGAAATTGGAAAATTTTATTTTTATCTCATATTGATGAGAAAATTAAAACGAGAAAGAAAATATAATCGTTATATTTTTCGGAGATGAAATTGATTGTCAATTTTGGAGAAACGTAATGACGACTAATGTATTGGGCCGGCTAGGGTTAATGGATCCGATCCATTAGGGTTTGAGCCCAACAAGCTCCTTTCTTCACCTATAAAAGGAGCTCCATAGGCATGAGAATAAACACACCAAAGTGAAGAGCTCAAAACCCTAGCCTCACTTTCTCTCCTCTCCTCTCTCCCTCTCGTCCGCCCCCTCGGCTCCTCCCTCGGAGGACCGCCCACAACCGGAGCTGCCGCCCGCCGCCGCCTAGTGCCGCCGCCGGCAGCCGCCTCCCCTCGCCGGAATCCGATTCCCGCACCGTTTTTCCGGCCCGTTTTCCCGTCGTATTCTACCTTACGTATTTCTAGTGCAATACGTAAGTTGGATTACCTATACGAGGTGAAACCTGATTAGACGAGAGACGCCGAAGGAACGCCCGAGCACAGCCCGAGCCGCACCCGTGCGCTCCAGCCGTGACACACGAGTCTAGCCGAGAGCCCCGCCACTCGCCCGGCTCTCCCCGCACACGACCCGTGCCGTCCCCGCGTCGCATCTGCGCGACTTCCGACGAACCTAGTTTCGTCCCATGAATCCATGAGGTACTTACAATTAAATTCAAATTTAATTGTTTGCGTTAAATGTTTGCGCTATGTACTGTTAATGTTTGCGCGTAATGGGATTTTTAATTGATAAAGAAAAATTAATTGTGAATAATTTAAATGTCAATTAAATTCAAATTGATTCGAATTAAATAATATGATTATCTTAATTGTCAATTTGACACAAACTGATTATGTGCACATGTAATTAATTATATATGTGTAATTAATTAATTTGATTAATTTAATTGATGTTTAAATAATAAGATTATGTTAATTGTCAATTTGACACAAATTAATTATAATTATGTGCGCATATTTTCATAATTAATTGTATAAGTGTAATTAATTTATATGATAAATATAATTGCGCTAGAAATAATTAATTTATATGATAAATATAATTGCGTTAGATTTAATTTGTGTAGTATGGGATGCATGAATTAAATATTTAATTATTTGATAATTAAATTAAATGGTGAATTATTGATTCTAATAGATTTAAATTAAATCAATTAATGCATGTAATATTGAAAATATAATTTTCAATAAAAAAAAATAAATATAATGTAAAATGTTTACATTAATGAAAAACGGTTTTTCATAAATTTTTTGTTTTCCGCTGCGTATACATGCACGATCCCAACAGTGGTATCAGAGCCAGGTTTTGAAATTGATTAATTAATAATGAATATAATGAAGGTACCGGTATACCGATCCGATCGATATACCGTGTGTGCGGAAGCGTGTAAAGCGATAGATCTACTATGCCATGATCTTAGTGCACACATATATATGTATAGACACATATTTATATGTATATATATATCCAATATATATATATAGAGAGAGATTAACAAGAACACTTACAACCGGTGTAGCGTGCCTCGTTGATGTTGATGAAGGTGGTGTTGAGTCGATTGAACCACCTTCATGGATCAGCCTTGAGAATGACCTCGTCACTCTTCTTTTCTAGATCGCCCGGATGTTGAAGCCGCACAAATGGCCCGGCCTCTACGTGTTGCACACGAACCCGGATAATGAACACCTTGCTTGCTTGAGAATTAATCTCCAAGATCATCTCTTTTCTCTCTATTTGAGTGGAATTTCGTGGCTAATGTTGTGATGTGATGAAAATCTGATTTTCATCCATATAATGGCCTCATTATTCACCACTTTACTCCCCTTTGTAACCTACAACATAATGGGCATCATAATGCACCATTAACATGCAAAAGGGGTTACAAAGGAGGTGAAAGGTCATGCCACATACACATGCCACTATGCATTGTATGTGGTCCCACTTGCTTGTGTGGCATGCCATGTCACACTATGTGACATGCATCCATGCAAGCCATGCATCCCATGCATGTGTATTAAATCCACGTAATATTGATTCTAAATCAATATATATATATCAAGCATCGTACATCATCTTTGAGTCCGTGTGTGACCCTGTAGGTATGATTTAATTGATCAATATTATATTGTTCCCAACAATTAATATTATCAAATAATCATTTAACATCCATAGACGACCTTATGACTTTATCGATTGCACACGTAGGATCGAAGGACATATCCCAACAATCTCCCACTTGGCCTTCAGAGCCAGTGTGCTGCCAATTTCCTGTTGTCACTTTATGTCTAAGTTTGAACTTGAGGCAAGACTCGAGTCATCCTCAATCGGTTCAAACCTTTCTTGGACTTTGAGACAGACTGTAAAACCAGATTTATCACTATGATAATTATCTGGACGTGGCCACGTATTTTCCACAGTCTCGACTCTCCAAGTGGCCGGTAAGACATGTATCCCATTATAAAAATGGAGGACAATCCCATCTTGTCAGTCCAAGCTCTCCCACTTGCTTCCTGATATACCCAATAACAAGTTTTATAACCTCCTTTCACGAAAGGCGTTTACTTGTATCAAAGTACACCATTTCACAATGGAATCACTCTGGACTACTCAGGTCAGAGGAAATTGCTCGACAGTCAATGAAATAGTATTATGACTCGAAATCTTAAATACTATTCCAGTCGGGTCTGTTCGATCATTAGCTCCCAGCTAATATCTATGTAATTGTACTTGATGTCCCACATCACTAGCCCATGAAGCGGCGCTATAGTACACATTACAATCTAGTTCTTTGTATTATCGGTTTGTCCGTACTCGATTATACGAACCAGGAACAACTATATGATTTAAGTATATCAGTTCAACCATTGGGACTTCATTATGCGGTAAGTCGACCTCATAACCCAATTGATATAACTTAATCATTTGGACAATTCATATAAATTAAACCATATTTATATGAAGATTATGTATTATACATATGAGTGAATGTTTACCAAATCTCCAAAAGTATCTAATACAGTAATAGAAATCACAACCCATCTCTAAGATGTCTGATATCTATTGCAGTCGTGAAAGTCTCAAGCTTAAACTGCTGGAGAGGTTTAGAAAGCGGGTTTGCAACCTTATCAAAAGTTGCAACTTTATTATCTCGATGTCTCCACAAACTATCTCCCAGATAATGTGGAACTTCCTGAGCACTAGTTTTAGACTTGTGGTGCTTTCTAGCTCATTGGCTTGCGCGATAACTCTACTATAAATAGAGAACTATCGGATGGGCTGAGCTAGTTACGCCACCTAGTTCATTCAAGAACTTTCAAATCCTAACTGCCAACATTACTGCATCCAATGCAATATTGTGCTCAGTTTCTGTAGTTTAATCAGCTATATTGCATTGCATGGAACTATTCCAGCAAATATCACCTCTAACCAGACAAAAGATATAACCAGATTAAAATCGGAAATTATCTTAGTCTGTTTTGAAGTTAGCATTCAATCAGGTTGTTAATATCAACTCTTTTTGTCTTCCAAAGACAACAAAATATTCTTTAGTCCATCTAAGGTACATAAGAATATTCTTGGTCGCAGTCTAACGCGCCTCACCTGGATTTCCTTGAAACTGACTCGTCATGCTCAAAGCATACGATACGTCCGGTCGAGTACATATCATGGCGTACATTATAGACCCCATTGCCGAAGCATAAGGAATGTTTTCCATCCTCTTTTGCTCATCAAGTCCCGTAGGGCCTTGCATCTTGCTAAGAGATGTGCCATAACTCATTGGAATGAGACCCTTTTTGGCGTCTTTCATTCTGAACTTATCAAGCACCTTATCAATATAGGTCGCTTTACTAAGTCCAAACTTCCTTTTCGATCTGTTCCGACAGATCTTGATGCCCAATATGTACTGTGCTTCTCCAAGATCCTTTATTGAAAAACAATTTCCAAGCCATTCTTTAATAGAATTAAGCATAGAAACATTGTTTCCAATAAGGAGTATGTCATCGACATACAACACAATTAATACAACGTAACTCCCACTGATCTTCTTGTAAAATAAGACTCTTCCGAGTTCCTCTGAAATCCAAATCCCAGTATGGATTCATTGAACTGAAGATTGCTACTTCGATATGCATTCTTTATTCCATAAATAGAACTATAAGCTTGCATAATTTCTCAACCTTATTAAGATCGATAAAACTCTTTGGCTGTGTTAAAACACAGCCTCTTCTAGAATCCAATTCAAGAAGTTAGTTTTAACATCCAATATTACCATAACTCATTATCAAGATGAGTAGTAATGGCTAAGATAATGTGAATGATTTAATCAAAGCAATTGGTGAAAGTTTTTCCATAATCCACCTCGTGAATAAAACTTTTACCATCAACCTTGCTTTGAAAACCCTAGGTTTTTCATATGTCTGTTTAGATCTTAAAGATCTATTAGCATTCATTGGGTCTAACCCCGTGATGCAAATATATCAAGTTCCAAACTTGATTATCAGATATTGATATCATCTCAGATTTCATGGCACCATGCCAATTTTCAGTAGCTGGACTCGTCATAGCTTGGAATTAGGTCGAAGGTTCACCGCTTTCCAAAAGCATGAATTCATATCTCTCATTGGTCACAATATCTAAGTATTTGAATAATAGAGATAGATTTATGCCTTTCGGACCTACGAGGGCTGGTATGGCTTTCAAAACCATAAGAATACTCTCAACCCAGTCTTGAGTATTCATCATTGGTTGTTTCACTTGAACCTCGTTCAAAACAACCGAGCTTCCGCTGAATTTCTAGGAAAGATAACTCTTTTCAAGAAAATCACTATCTCGAGCAACAAAATATTGTTCTCAGATAGATCGTAGAAGTTGTACCCTCGAGTTTCTTATGGATACCATAAAGAAACTTTTATCCCATTTGAGTTCAAGCTCTATAGAGATAAATCTCGTCAGAGAAGCTTTTAGAACCTCAAATTTTGATGAAAACAATTTAGGGACCCTCCCTTTCCATACCTAGTATGGTGTCTTATCAACAGCTTTTGACAGCGTCCTATTCAGTGTATAAGTTGAAGTCAAGAATTGTGTGTTCCCAAAAGAGACCAGTAGTTCATTTAGACCTCTCATCGAATGGTCGAACTATATCTAATATAGTTTGTTTTCTCTTTTCCGAAACATAACCTTCATGTGCTTGTGAACTGATAGGTTCCACATACATCAGTATGGATCATCCCTAATTACTCACATGTTCTCCTTTCTCCAAGAAAGATGACATTGTTATCTTTTCAATCACACATCATTCACATGTATCAAATGACTCCAAGTCAAATGATTCTAAAATTCCTTCTAAAAGAAGCTTCGTTACATGTTTAGATTTTGATTTGATCTAATCAACAATGTTTCAGTTATGTCTCATCGATACTTATTCGACTTGGTCTTTGGTCTTAATGATATATATGATTTGTCAAGTTTAAAGTATACATAAACAATATAATAATCGTACCACAACAAAGAATAATTCACAATTAAAATAGTTCCCAAACTATTTAATAGTGAAAAACTAATCCATCAGTATCTAATACTGAACCAATATTCATTGTTTATTGAAGGTACGAAATTACATAGTTATAATACTAAAACAGGGCCCAAGGCAAAACAACATCATATGATCATACGGCTAATGCAGCGACCTTCGCTCCATTTCTTGCCCGTAGATCGACATCTCTATTCACCAAACTTATACTTCTATGTAGTTCCTCCACATAAAATGTGAGAACCACATTTGGCATCCAATACCCAAGAAGTAGAATTTGTGAAGTTTAATGTCTATATCATTAATACTTGAAGATGAAGCAACCCCGTTCTTCACATCTTCTTTGAACTTTGGGCAAATTCAATTATTCCCAATAATTGAATCTCATTCAAATTTCCATTTAAAATTATCTCAATGTCAAAACGTGATAAATCGTAAGTGAAAAATTGAAGTTTTCTAACCAGCGATATTATCATGCAATTGAAGCCCTATCTCTCATAAAATATGAGGGAGCCAACCAGACAATCGATTCACGCCATCCAATGGCTCGAAAGTCTCTAATTTGTGTCATTGATGAACTTAAGTGTTTTGGATTAAATCACTCCCCGAGGTGAAAATAATCATAACCTTATAATCCATCAAATGAAAGACAAATTAGGCATTTGTTTTGAAATTGAATAAAATATGAACTTTTATATGTTTGCAAGTAGTGTCCAACACTTTTGCAGTAGACGCATTGAGATTCCCTAGGAACCCTAGTAGCCTTCTTGACCATGCTCTTTTGACTACCCTATCCCATATCATAAGAATTTCCCTCTTAGGGTCCTTTTCTATCGCCGACTCAACAGCCTTGAGCATCCCGTGGAGCTCACGAAGCGATTTCTTCAAACCATTCATATGGAAAATTTAGCCTAAAGGCATTATAACCATAATGAGATTGAAGTATGAAATCGGTTGCCAAATAATCATCATAGGAAAAATCTAGGCGGTCACTTGAAACAAATAATCCAATCATTTGTTGTACATGTGATTCCATAGATTTCCATTTTTCCAGCCTAGCTGAAGCGATGACCCTGGTCATACCGAACCGCTCAATCTTAGCATATTCCCCGAACATGCTATTGAGTTGTTCAATGATATCTTAGGATGTGGTTATCTAACACATTTTCATTGTCTTCGTATTTGAGGACCATCCTCAAATTACGTTGTGAATCAAGAAAATTTATGTTGTTCAATTTTTCATAATCAAGAATTGAACCAAACTTGAATCGAGTTGAAATTAACATGATAAACTACAAAAGAAAGATAAATAAAGTATGTAAACATTCACAAAGCGGTAAACAAATAAGGTTGTCTAACAAGCTACTTATTTATTTCATTTTGTTCAATCGATATCTAATATCTTTGTTCCCTTGAACAAAACAATCCCAAGACCCTCATCTTGCAAATTCTTAAGCCGACTGAGTCCGCACTTAAGAAGTCTAAGATAGGTAGACATCCCATGTCAATGACATCTAATGTCACTCTCGGTCGATGAGAGTCCCATTCTCATCTCATGTCTCGATAGCCACGCCTGCAGTGGATCTATCGATGAGAAAACCAAACTCACGTGTAAGGGTCTAACCCTTACTCCCACTTATCCCAAGATAACAAGTAGTACCCCGCTGAGGCGGACCTACCAACTTATGATCGAGGGCTTCATGAGTGTGATGTTTTTGGACAAGACATTATACTCATTATTTTGGGAACTTGCATGCATAGGTGTTTATATGTAAGTTGAACATTTATAACATAAAACATCCTATAACTAGCAAAGCAATTAAATACGTAATCGAAAGGCCCCTAGAACCTCACAAATCTCAAACGAAAAGATTAAAAGCAACAAAATAGGCCTTGAACATCTTCTGGACTGGCCCGCGCCCGCCGTTTCAGTTCCGCACCCGCCGATTTAGGTCAACCTTAGTCCATACCCCAAAAACCACGAACGGCGCCCGCCGTTTCACAAACGGCGGTCGCCGAACACCACTGGCGGTCGCCGTTTCCAAAACAGCGCCCGCCAAAAGGGTACAAAACAGGCTGACCAAAAAACAGCCTTTCGGCGGTCGCCGTTTCCAAAACGGCGCCCGCCGAATCCATTCGGCGCCCGCCGGAGCACAAACGGCGCCCGCCGTTTTGCTCCAGCAGACCGGTTTTTGCCCGTTTCGCTTCATTTTGCTTCGTTTCTTCTCGTTTTCGCCGGAGAGCCGAGATCCACCATCGAACCATGGACCAAGTCCATCGCTTACAAGTTTGAACAATACATTTTGAAATAGAAAACCTATCTATTACAAATGATTCCAAGGGACGCAGCCCTCCAAAACTATGGCCAATCGTACGTAAAAAAAAACGACAATTTCATTCACCCGACCACTAACGGTGGCCGGCCTTACATCTAAATACATAATCACAATTAAACAAATAATCTAATTATGTTGATTTAACCTTCGTGTCCAACACAAAAGTGTGCACGAGCCCTAGGCTCTGATACCAATTGAAGGTACCGGTATACCGATCCGATCGATATACCGTGTGTGCGGAAGCGTGTAAAGCGATAGATCTACTATGCCATGATCTTAGTGCACACATATATATGTATAGTCACATATTTATATGTATATATATATCCAATATATATATATAGAGAGAGATTAACAAGAACACTTACAACCGGTGTAGCGTGCCTCGTTGATGTTGATGAAGGTGGTGTTGAGTCGATTGAACCACCTTCATGGATCAGCCTTGAGAATGACCTCGTCACTCTTCTTTTCTAGATCGCCCGGATGTTGAAGCCGCACAAATGGCCCGGCCTCTACGTGTTGCACACGAACCCGGATAATGAACACCTTGCTTGCTTGAGAATTAATCTCCAAGATCATCTCTTTTCTCTCTATTTGAGTGGAATTTCGTGGCTAATGTTGTGATGTGATGAAAATCTGATTTTCATCCATATAATGGCCTCATTATTCACCACTTTACTCCCCTTTGTAACCTACAACATAATGGGCATCATAATGCACCATTAACATGCAAAAGGGGTTACAAAGGAGGTGAAAGGTCATGCCACATACACATGCCACTATGCATTGTATGTGGTCCCACTTGCTTGTGTGGCATGCCATGTCACACTATGTGACATGCATCCATGCAAGCCATGCATCCCATGCATGTGTATTAAATCCACGTAATATTGATTCTAAATCAATATATATATATCAAGCATCGTACATCATCTTTGAGTCCGTGTGTGACCCTGTAGGTATGATTTAATTGATCAATATTATATTGTTCCCAACAATTAATATTATCAAATAATCATTTAACATCCATAGACGACCTTATGACTTTATCGATTGCACACGTAGGATCGAAGGACATATCCCAACATATAATCACCTAAAGCATGCTGTTTGTTGAATTGATTGATTTAATGTTGTTTAATTGGGACTTAGTTGTTTCTATTAAGATATTTATTTTTATATAATAGATCGAAACAATGCCTAATTTGTTATCAAGTAACAATTGAATGTCGAACATGAATGCACCTCGGAGAGTGATTCATCTAGACTTGTTTTTGTTTAAACAAATTAGAGACATCGAGCCATATGATGGCATGATTCGATGGTCTGCTCGGCTCCCCCATTTATGAGAGATAGGGTCGCTCGCATGATGAATCGCTGGTTAGAAACCTCGAGTTTCACTTACGAGACATCACATTTTGATTATTAAGATATTACTAAATGGAAATAGAAAGGAAGTATCAATATTTAATTTAGTGAAATTATTTATTGACCAATTACATAATAGATTTAAATATTCGATCAACAAGGTGATAGATTAATTAATTGATTTAATTGTTAAATCAAGTTAATTAATAGAGCACCATTTAATTTGCATACCTCGTTTTAATTGTGATTAAATGCTATGTGAATTATGTGAGATATATATTGTGATATATGTTATGATCGTATGTGCTCGTTAGGATGACCCATAGAGGACATAGTTGTTAAGAATCAACAATCGATCACTCACTTCATTCTCTCCTGAGAATGTATAACGATTATTCTGATGAGATAACAAACCTATACTCCTCCATTCTCTCTCGAGAATGTATATCAAGCCTTAAAGGAGAACCGATGTGTCGTTCTTTCTCCTTTCCTTCTACCGACAATAAATTATGTGAAAGCCACTTACAAGTAGTATGGTATGCCGTGTTAGCGGGGAGTACTGCTTGTGAGTTAAGCTGTAATTTATTGACATAAGATGGAGAGGTGTTAGCTACGATTCTTTTAAATATGTGTGGTCGGATAGATTAACTATGGGCTTACACATGTTTATTGGAGTCCAACTTTCACTTCTCACATCGGTAGGTCGGTCTTGACACATGGTTGACTTTGAAGGGTACGATTAACGTAGTTCATTGTCATGGTGAGGAAAAGTAATCTTTAGGGTCACATAGAGATGTGATTGAAAATGTTTCTACCTTTAGGTGAATGTAATCGGGATAGATTAACTACGGGTTATATTCACGCTATTGGACCTAAAGCCCAACTAAGGAAAAATAAGTTTTCCCGTCTGTCTGCTAGAGGATAGCGGAATTCGAAAAATTTAGTGGGAGGCAATTAAATGATAAAGACCAAACATTTAATTGTAATCATTAATAACGAATTATCTCAATGTTAATCTTCTTAATATTTCTCAGTAATATTCTCTAAGATATCCCGTAACATCGATACTCGACCAATCCAAACTCACTGGCCCAAACCATTTGAATTGGAATCTCAATCTTGTGATTTAAAATGATGAGTGCCTCTATGTACTTGAGAATAGATTATTTGATAATCTCACTCAACCTTTGACTGCTGAGGAATGCCACTTATGAGAAGTGGATTTCTAGTTCTTATGAATCGTTCATTATGAACTACAACATGAACAAAGCTCGATCCTTCAATGGATAAGTTGTTCAAGATGTTGATCAAAGAGTCAACCATCAATACGAGAAATTTGTTCTCATTATTGCTTCTTCATGAAAGAAGTGTTCTTCTTGAAGAAAATGACGGAAATGGTTTCCGGTCTAAGTGTAAAGATGGATAAAGGTGATACTAGAAGGGCGACTAAGAACAAGGTCAACAAATGAGTTGATGACGCTTGCCATCGTTGTGTGAATAAAGGCCATAGGGCCATAACTGCTAAAATACCTTAGGCAGAAACGTTCTGACAAAGGTTCGTATTGGGTTATAGTTATTCTATTGTTTTGAACAATTGATTATTTGTTTCGTCTAAATTTAGAAACCTGCTGTTAATAGAAATGTTCTATTATTAGATCTTACTTCTATATTTGATATAGAAGGTAAAGGTTTTAATTTTGTTTTGGAAATCCGATTTCCTTTATACAAAAGAAAGCAAATATGATTTGCTAAAGACGATAAACAAATAAACAAGAATGAACTAAACCCAAATATCAGCAATTGATAGAAGTCAAATCCCCGCACAACTTTAGCACGCTAGTTGAGTGTGTTGAAGATCTATTGGATTTGATCCAAACGGAGATGTGTGATTCACTAATGTGTTACTGGTGGGGGTGGTTTTCAACTACCAAATGTACTTATGAAGTACACGTCTCTAATTTTGAAGTGTTCAATAATTTTAGACATCAAAGTAGGAAACCAACTTGGTTGCTATATTACGATATGATCGTGGTAATAAATATTTAAGCACCGAGCTTATTGACTATCTAAAAGAGAATACGATTCTCTAGCAATGGACTCCGTCTGGAACTCCTTAATTGTATTGAGTGTCCGAATGATGGAATCAAACTTTGTTGGACATGGTTCGATCCACAAAGGGGTTCACCAAATTGTCGACGAAACTGTAAAAATCCTGCACTTTTGACAGTCGTCCATTTGCTGAATAGTGTTACCACCAAAGCAGTTAAAACCACACCATATGAACTTGGACACTCCCGTATCCTGCTTGCGTGAAGCGGCTAGTGGGAGATAAGTTGGATAGTAGATTCGGCTTATGCCATTTTGTGGGGTATCCTGAACATTCACAAGGATACCTGTTCTACTATATTTCTAAAACAAAATGTTTGTTTAAAGAAATGTTGCCTTCTTAGAGAAGAAGTTTCTATTCGATAGAAAAGGCAATATAGTAAATCTCGAAATAGTTCGAGAATATGAACAACAATATGAAGTTCAAACACAAGTACTTGGAGATGAACCAATTCAACAAACCACTAATATACCTCTTCATCTATCGGTTCGTAAATCCGAAAATGTTCGGAAGGTACCTGGTAGACGGTTCCATCTTGATAATGATCAAGATAAAGTTGACGATGGATATGATCCAATAAACTTCAACTGATTCGTATTGGATACGAATATGGGACATTGGCTTATTGCCATGAAATTCATAATGGACTGTATGTACTCCAACAAGGTTTGACCTTGGTAGATCCACCAAAGGGAATCGTTCCCAAAGGCTGCATTTTGATCTATTAATTATGACGTGAGAGTATATATATAAAGGTGTGACCTTTAAAGCAAGGATGATGGCGAAAGAAGTTACTCAAAGACAATGTGTTGTTTTTGAGGTAATCTTTCCATCAGTCGCTATGCTTAAGTCCATTACAATTTTGCTGGCCATTTCTGCATAGTACGACTATGAGATATGGAAAATAGATATGAGGTCTACTTTCCTTGAATGTGATATTATGGAAGAGTTGTAGCGCAGCCGGAAGGCTTCATATTTTCTGGAAAGGAGCAAAAGGTTTGCATACTCCAGCGATCCATTTATGGATTGAAACGAGCATCCCTAAAATGGAACATGTGTTTTAAATACAATAGTCAAAGCGTTGACTTGGTATAAAACTTGAAGGTACCTTGTATTCAAGAAGGTTAGTGGGAGCGTAGTGAAATTTAAGTGTTGTACGTTGATGACATACTAATCATAGGCATGATTGAGTGATGTTGCAGTCAACGAAAGCACGGTTATCCACACGTTTCTCGAATAAAGGATTTGAGGAGAGGCATCTTACGTATTGTGATACGTCACTATAGATATAGATCTAGAAGGATGTAAAATCTTCTCAATCCTTGTACATAGAAACTGTTTCTGAAATGGTTTAGCATGGAAGAATCCTGAAGAGATTCTTGCCAATGTCCCATGGGGTTCATCTCTCGTAATTCGTGTGACTGTAATGTTGATGGAATTCGAGGAGATGAAATGGACAACACATATATCTCCGCACTAGGGAGCATTATGTATGACATGCTGTGTACTAGACGTGATATTATAAATGTTGTGAGTGTCACAAGTGAATATCAGTCGAACCCAAGACCGGCTTATTTGAAGTCGTGAAGGACGAAATCCTTGAGCACTAGCAATCAAAAGCATTAAGGAATTGTTCTTAGTCTATGGGAGGTCCGAGTTGAATTTAGAGGTACTTACGAACTCTAGTTTTCAACCGGATGTGGATGACTAAAAGTCGATATCGGGATTCATATTCGAGCTTAGAGGTGGTGTCGTATGCTGGAATGGTTCCTGCAACGACTAATGATTCTACCACGAGAACCTGAATATGTTGCAGCATCTAAAGCTGTAAAAGAGACTGTTTTGGACACGGAACTTTATCCAAATGTTGGTTATAATTCCGGACGCAAATAATCAAGTAACTTGTACTGTGATTATACGGTGTCCTGTAGCACCGAGATCTCATCAGAAGTCCAAACATGTACTAGAGATAATATCATGTGATCTAAGAGATCAATGACAGAGGTGACGTCTGAGTCGAGAGTGTCACTTCGGAAGATAACTTTGTAGATCCCTGTACCAGGCCTTTATCTGAATATGTCTGCGAGAAACATCGAGAGTCGATGGGACTAAGATTCATGGATAGTTGGCTCTAGGTAAAGTGGGAGATTGTTGGAATAGGTGACCGGCGAGCCAACGGTTGGCCGAGCGGTTAACCGTATTCCGTTATATAACGATTTATTTCATTAATTAATGAAACCTTTATTAATGGCATATACTATATCTGCTCCCAATGTTGAATCATAGATATAGTCCTGTACAGTTACACATGTTGTATGAATTCGGTTTTGTGGAAACCGAGAGATAATTCTGTTAACGCAACGTAACTGGTCAAACTCAGTTCCTAGTCGATGGGTTACGCCAATAACAAGGATACCCGGCCTTTCCCCCTTGAGACTAGCACTTAGTGTATGTGGGATAATCTCGAGCCTCGGTGTTGGGACATCGACATACTTGAGTGGGTGCTCACTGTTGATGAGTTCACTGAACCCCCTCTCCCTGGAATCTCTAAGTGGTTATCACTGATCGAGTAGAGAATTCCATAATATAGTTGTACACAATTAATCCTTAAGACCCAGACATCACCGTGACTTCATCAGAGGACTAGCTGTATCGTGACGTGTCTCTGATTCCCTGGAAAGGGAGTAAGTCGAAAAAGGAGACAATGTTCGTGCAGTTCGAAATCTGATGTGAAGTCTGTGCATGGTAGTAGGGGATCTGATCGCTTGATATAGATCATGGATGTCATGTGTGTTCTGATGGTTCGTAGTCCCGGAATCTCTGGCCAGAGTTGAATAGTGAGGTGATTAGAGAAATGTGTTTCTCTGAATCAATCACGACTGGATTTTACGAAACCTAGAACGTACGCACAGTTATCAAACTCAACAAGAGATCTCGATTAACTAATATCTCTAGTTTGATCGGGACATATGTATCGGAGGGATCGTACTGTACGCTAACTATATTACAAGGTTCTTGCAGACACTTCATTTGTATCTAGGGAATTAGTGAAGCGTGCCTGCTAGACGCTCGTCACTGATTCGTTGGGCACCGACTTGTTCGGAGATTAAATAATATGATTATTAATATAAAACTCTTGGGAGTAGTTGAAATAAGAACAATATGTTGTTCAAATCACAATATGTTGTGAGCCCACGGCTAGTTATACACCTGAACCATTGAGGGTCACATTCTCGTGTAAACCGATCCTTGAATACGATCATGTATTAATTAACTGTTAATTAAGTACATATAGTCGGAGGTCAATATGATTGAATCCGAGATTCATAATTGTGATTATGAGTTGGAAATAATAATGAGCTAAAGAAAACGGACACGATGGTGTACACTTTCTATTTTGGGAAATTTCCCGATTTAGCAGTACCCCTGAAATGGGCTTTCCGATTTTGTGAAATTGGAAAATTTTATTTTTATCTCATATTGATGAGAAAATTAAAACGAGAAAGAAAATATAATCATTATATTTTTCGGAGATGAAATTGATTGTCAATTTTGGAGAAACGTAATGACGGCTAATGTATTGGGCCGGCTAGGGTTAATGGATCCGATCCATTAGGGTTTGAGCCCAACAAGCTCCTTTCTTCACCTATAAAAGGAGCTCCATATGCATGAGAATAAACACACCAAAGTGAAGAGCTCAAAACCCTAGCCTCACTTTCTCTCCTCTCCTCTCTCCCTCTCGTCCGCCCCCTCGGCTCCTCCCTCGGAGGACCGCCGACAACCGAAGCCGCCGCCCGCCGCCGCCTAGTGCCGCCGCCGGCAGCCGCCTCCCCTCGCCAGAATCCGATTCCGGCACCGTTTTTCCGGCCCGTTTTCCCGTCGTATTCTACCTTACGTATTTCTAGTGCAATGCGTAAGTTGGATTACCTATACGAGGTGAAACCTGATTAGACGAGAGACGCCGAAGGAACGCCCGAGCACAGCCCGAGCCGCACCCGTGCGCTCCAGCCGTGACACACGAGTCTAGCCGAGAGCCCCGCCACTCGCCCGGCTCTCCCCGCACACGACCCGTGCCGTCCCCGCGTCGCATCTGCGCGACTTCCGACGAACCTAGTTTCGTCCCATGAATGCATGAGGTACTTACAATTAAATTCAGATTTAATTGTTTGCGTTAAATGTTTGCACTATGTACTGTTAATGTTTGCGCGTAATGGGATTTTTAATTGATAAAGAAAAATTAATTGTGATTAATTTAAATGTCAATTAAATTCAAATTGATTCGAATTAAATAATATGATTATCTTAATTGTCAATTTGACACAAACTGATTATGTGCACATGTAATTAATTATATATGTGTAATTAATTAATTTGATTAATTTAATTATGTGCGCATATTTTCATAATTAATTGTATAAGTGTAATTAATTTATATGATAAATATAATTGCGCTAGAAATAATTAATTTATATGATAAATATAATTGCATTAGATTTAATTTGTGTAGTATGGGATGCATGAATTAAATATTTAATTATTTGATAATTAAATTAAATGGTGAATTATTGATTCTAATAGATTTGAATTAAATCAATTAATGCATGTAATATTGAAAATATGATTTTCAATAAAATAAAATAAATATAATGTAAAATGTTTACATTAATGAAAAACGATTTTTCATAAATTTTTTGTTTTCCGTTGCGTATACATGCACGATCCCAACATTTTTTTTATGTGATTAAAATTTATATATATATATATATATATATATATATATATATATATATATATATTAAATTGAGGGAATGTGGTCAAAATATAACAAATAATTACACATGAATTTGTTATTTAAAAAAAATTGTGACAACTAATATGTGACGAGTGACAAATAAGTATGGGACAAGAGAACTTTTTTATTGTGACAATTAATATGTGACGAGTGACAAATAAGTATGGGACAAGAAAAAATACTTTTTTATTGTATAAAGTATGAAGTTTAATCAAACCCCTTAAATATCCAAATCAATAGTTTTATGACTCTCAGTTGATACAGAACAAACGAGCAACATAGCTAATCTACAAATCTTGTATTACTCGAGAAGAATGACCTGGGTCGACCTTACCTTTTTGCTACGTGTCGTGCTATTGCGAGGAATCCAAACGCAACACGTAAGGGATCGATCAACTACACCACCTCTTACGTGCATGAGCTCATCACGGCTTCAATCGTGCTCAATGGGTTGTCTACGTTTAGCCAATTGTGTATCGCTTGTATGTGTGCGTGAGGTAACCCGTTAAGGAATGCTCGCCACTACACTGCAAGGTCTTGCAAAAATAGTTTTCTTCATCCTAATTAAGTTGTATGTAACAAAAGAACATAAACCACTTGTAACATCAAAATGATCTTTGTTACAAAAACCAGTACAAGAGCAAATATCCTCTAATTTTCTCTAAAAGGCAAAAACATATTAACATACGACATTGCATATCTTAAGAACTGAAACTATTATGTCTTTCGGCTTAATACCCTAACTGCCCAAGTCCCGCTAGTATCTTACTAAATATAAGTCCCACCGGAACACAGCTTTTGAGTTTCAACTCTTTTACGAGAATAGCCTTGGCATTCCCCCCCACTTGAGCATCCTTCTTGGGAACATGAGAATAAATCAAATTCTTGTCGTAACAAACAGGAGTTCTTTTAGCAGTTTTCCAAACAAGCGGGGGAAAACCACTTTTCATTTTAGGACGTGAAGCCTCACCAACGTCCCGTTTTACTACTTGGATTTCCACAGGATATCCAAAGATCACTTGCTTATTCAGTTTACTAGTGAGACACACATACGGGACATTCTCTTCTCGATGGCTTGCTTGGACTGCCACTTGCACTTCGAATAATAATGTTGTTTTTCCCATCTGTCCCCCCTGATCAGTATCCACCTCGGAGTCCGAATGCTCGAGCTTCTTTTTCCCTAAACAAACTGCAATCAGAAAGATTGTTTTTCCTTCATTCAGGTACTGATAATCTGAAGGACTAATTATAACTAGATTCATTCACATTAAGTACACGCTTTTATGAACAGCACGACACAAACTGAGGGAAAACAAATGCAAAAACGACAAGGGCTACTATTAGTTTACTTTTGCAAGTTCTTTTTAATGCACATATATATGAGCCAGAGAAACACCCGAATACAAATCACTCGTCATTATATATGCATGAATATGAAATTAAGCACAAAGCTTATTACCTGAAACCTGGGACAAGTTATCACTGCTCGAATCTTCAGAACCGGGAGCAGAAGAATAGCTCTCTACTGATTTTACTATAAAATCCAGTTCAGTAATAATAAAACACAAGAGCATATATATATACATCAAATCAGATTGTTCACTTTCTTGTTTATTGGACAGTGACAATAGACATGTTGAGTACCTGAGCTTTCAAGTTCCTCATCACTTGCAACAAAATCTATCACTCGTTGACTTAAGTCCTTCATGGGATGGAAATACTTGGAACGATCGGCTTTTCTTATGCAAGCATCGAACCCGGTGCTCCTGAAAACATCTCCATGTTATACCAAGAGGGGGTGAAGAATGGTAAAACTCGAGCTACTGAAATCGGTAAAAGTCTTTCAGCCCAAATTCTAGGTAACTTAATGGAAATTGCAATCTTAGGATTAAAACTTAGGTGAGTGAATTAAAATGACTTACAAGACTTAAATCACAAATTACTGCAAAAGAAAAAAACAACTCGAGGCCAAATCTATGGAAAATTGAAATGACATTATTATCCCTCGGCAAAAAATAGAACCAGCAAAATATGCGTGTGCGTGTGAGAGATAGAGGGAAAGATTCATACACAGAGCCAGAGTCGTCATCCTCCTTCCTCCTGCAACGACGTCGTTTGATGGGGCTGTGGGAAATCGAGAGAGAATGTGAGATTCCCTTTGGGCTCCTCCGCACGGAAACTCTGTTCCCTTTCATATTCCGTAGCACAAGAAACTGTTTGTTGCTTAGACTTGGAGAACAAAAGAAGGAATTGATAAAGGGGATTTTTCTTGGTTACAAATTTTCAAGCGGAAAGAGATTAATTGCATTTGCAGTGGAGCAGTAGTGTTATCCAATGGCGGTTCGCTACCCGTTACTTGAATGTACGAACTCTTCTGCCAATTGTTGTCGTTATCCTTTCTTTCATAATAGTTGCAAACATTTTTTTTTATTGTAATAGTTGATAAAACAAAAAAAATATATATATATTCTAATTTTTTCACTTTAAAATACTATTTTACACATACTTTATCCATCTATCTTTTAAATTCTGCTTACAATTATTTTATTTTTTAACTTAAAAATACATTTTTATTCTTTATTTTTTGTAAAGATTAAATCACAAATGGTCCTGATCTCCACACCAGAGTCGAGGGCCTATACCATGGTTAATGGTACCATACTGTTCATATGGTACCGGCCCATGAACAAAACCAAATTAGGCCCAAAATCACCATTCAGCCGCGATCCATACACACACACTCTCTCTCTTCTGTCAACACCCATACGCACAACTCCCGAAACGTTCTCTCACCGGAGCAGCGACGACCACCAGCGACGACGCCAACAAAACCACCGTTCACCTGCAAACCACTGTTAATCTGCGACCACCAAAGCACCTTCCGCCGGGAACCACTGACCGCGATTTCCCGCTGCAAAACTTCACGCCGCAAGCACCTTCCACCTTCCGCCGAGAACCACTGTCCGCCGAGAAAACTACACATCCACAGAAGCAGAAACAAAGTTGCGAACCCTAAAATCGAACAAAACTCGAACAAGGTATGTAGAAACCCTATTTTCTACGATTCCAATTTTAGAAGTAATTGCATGTTCGAATAGAAACAATATTGGGGAAATTGTAACCCTCTGAAACCCTAAAATCCAAAAAAGAGGCGTAGAAACCCTATTTTATACGATTTAAAGTTCTCCTCAAATTGCATGATGAATCTGAAACACTATTTGGTATAGTTGTTTGATTAAATAGCATTTTACTGTTTCTCCTGTATGTTTGTGTGATCTGTATGTGTGTTTGTTATATTCGGAACATTTTCAGTATAATACATTGAGATAAGAATGAAAATCAAAACTATGAAATCAAAGTTTGATTCATCTCAGTTATTCTACTGTATTGTTGGTTCATCTAATTGCAATTTTCTGTGCATGGTTCACAATCCAGTGATTTGTGTGTAATTGTTCTCTGTTTGGTCAATGGTCAATGGTTCACAATCCAGTGATTTGTGTGTAATTGTTCTCTGTTTTTGTGTAATTGTTCTCTGTTTGGTCAATGGTTCACAATCTGTATGTGTGTCTAATTGCAAGACAGAATATGGGAAAAACACCATCACTACGTGCAATAATCAATGGTCAACGTGTGAAGTTGGGTATTGGAAGAAAGACACATCGGAAGGTCAACCCTTAATTGAAATTAATAGGGGGGGAGGATTAATTATGTACAAAAACTCACTATATTTTTATAATGCTTTTTAGGAAATGGCAATCAAAAAACAGACCAAGAAACAAGAAGTGAATTCTGCGGATATACTCACAAGAAGGGTGAGTCCAAGGAGGGGGATTCCAGCAATCCCAGAAGCTGAACCAGTTTTCTGCCAAACTCCTGTGGTTGAACAAAGTCAGCAAACACCAACACAGGATGAACAACATGTCTTCCAGACTCCAGTGAAACCTGCTGTAAGTTTGTTCTACTCTCTTTATTAGTATATTCTACTGAATTGATTAATGAATCCTACTCCATTTTTCTAAATACTAAAATCCTAAAACACTAATACATAATCCTTTTTCCAATCATAATGAACAGAAGAAGAAAAAGAAACAATCTAAAAATGTTCAGATAATAAGAAGGAGTCCCAGAAGGGAGCCTCTCATTCCAGAGAATGATGAATCTGTCTCCCAGACTCCAGTGGTTGAACCAATTCAACCAACTGCTGCTGCTGTAAGTTTCTACTTACTATAATAATTTTTCTTGAATTCTTCTTACTAAATTCATCTACTATTTATGATAATAATAAACTATAATATTCTCGCACTAATACATAATCCTTTTTTCAATCATAATGAACAGAAGAAGCAAAAAGAAGAAAATCAACAGAGGCCCCAGATAGTGAGAAGGAGCCCCAGAAGGGAGGCTGCAATCCCAGATAATGAACCTGCAGCAGTTATCCCAGAGAACCCGAGAAGGGAGACTGAAAAACCTCCAGTGGATGAACCAACTCAACCAATTGCTGCTGCTGTAAATTTCTCCTTACTATATTAATGAATTCTTCTACAATTCTTAAGACTAAATTAATCAACAATTTATGATAATAGTAAACTATAATATTCTCGAACTAATACATAATACTTTTTCCAATAATAATGAACAGAGAATGAGCCCGAGAAGGGAGACTGAAAAACAAACAAAAACAGTATACTCATCCTTAATTATTTCATTACCTTATCTTCTGTATATTTCTTAATTGAAAACAAAAAATTAAACTCAAAATTGAATTATACAGGCTGATGAAATTTTGCAAGCTCTGAAGGTTCCTTCTAAGAGAAATGTTGATTCAAATGAATTGGCGCATCGGAAAAAGGTATTTACACAGCTTCTACACTGACTAGTACTAGAAACCACTTTCCTCTGATTCTTCTGAATGTCTCTTGATGGCAGAAAAAGAAGGAAGATAAGAAGGAGAAGGAGAAAGAAGCCGAGAAGCAAAAAGAAGATATGGAGAAAGAAGCTGCTTTGAAAGTAGATGAAAAGCAGAAGGTATGAAGAAAATGAATGTTTGGCTAGTGATTATCACTATTATTTTTTAGTTAGGTATAAACCCTAAACCCTAAACCCTAATTAGTTGTATTGCATTTAGTTGGGCATTCTCCTCTGTCTATGGGTGTATTCTACTACATTCATTCAGGAATTCTTATGTGACTAGTATTATATGTCTTGATCACAATTCTACAGAATTAGATAGCTAATTCTACTCTCTTTAGTTCTATATTCTACTACATTAATAAATTCAAATTATAGTTTGTTCAATTATAGTCTACTAAATACAAAGAAAAAGAGGAATAATTATTACTGTTATTATAATCCACAGTTTTGATTGATAAATTTTCTTTATTTATTTACAGGAAAAGGAGAAAGAAAATGAGAAGGAGAAAGCTCCAAAGCAGAAACCTCCGAAGAAACAAACTCCTAAAAGAAGTTCTGAGAATGATGAGAGAGAGGTGAAGAAACAGAAGAAAGAAGAGAAAAAGTGTACTAATGTTGCAACTCGCATGGCTCCGATACATGTATCTAAAGTTGTTGATTCTTTGAATGAACAACAAAGACGAGCTGTGCGAGAAATAGGTTTCGGAGGATTACTTAACTTGAACATTAAATTTAATAAAAACGAATTAACAACATTTTTGATTAAAAATTTTGATATTTGTGTTGGAATTCGATATCCCGGGTCATAAAAAATGCGGAACCGATAACCCGAACGAACCCTTCGCCGGAGATCACACGAACGCCGACTCATCCGCCGGAGTCCGGGCTTTGGAGACCACGCGCCCGAAGGCACGCAATCCGCCCCCACCCGAACCCCCGCGAGCCGGGGTTCATACGATCGAGCGATCGATCGCGCGCCGGCGATCGATCGGGGTGGGGCTGTTCGACAGCCCCCGCGGCGGGTCTGGCGACCCGCCGCCTTCACGGCGGGGTAGGGCACGGCACCAGCCCATGCCCTAGCGATCGATCCCGCGATCGATCGCACACCCTCGGCCCAGCCGAGGGTTCGCCCCCATGCCCCACGGCCGAAACCCTAGCCGGACGATTCGCGGTCCGGTGGCTTCACCACCACCGCGTGATCGTTCGTCTAATCCGGGCTTCGATCTTCGGATCTTCATCCTACGGTATTCTCGATAAAACAAATCGAACAATTATCAAGGGGGTTGAGAATTGTACCTACGATTCGTTGTTCGGAGAAACGAAATCGATGACCTCGTGACCTTCCCGCGTATTCCTTGCACTCCGTTCGAACGTCGGGTGGGCGACGAGCTATCGAACTTATGGATCCTCTTCACTCTCAGAACTTTATTGTTGGCGTAACTTAGGTTAGTAAAAGTGAAGACCATGTAGTGCTTTAATAGGCTACGAAGGGGATCAAAAGGAGAATAAATATTGGGCTTCAATATTGAAAATTAAATTGGGTCCAACCCAAATCCATTAATTCTTATCAATATTAATTTTATTTATTTTCCACTATATAAATAAAATTGCACTCCCAATATTATTCCATATTATACCAAATAATATTTCTCCATCTTAGTATTATTTATTCCGTGTATTTAAGATTTAAATATCCATGAATAAAATTTATTTATTGCTTAATAAATTTATTCATCTCTTATATCCGAGAATAGTACCACTCAACCTTATTTATTATGCGGAATTAAATCCACTCGCGAGGTTTACATAATAAATCCTTATGAGCTCATCTCGGGGATATTATCAACCCTTACGGGATACACTGCCCCTTCAAGAATTCACGGCATGCCATATATAAAATATAGTGACCCAACTTAACCGGTAATTAACCCAATAATTAAATCGGTTAATTCCTTTGGTAAATCAAAGTCACTTATATTAAATATACACACCCGCAATTGTTTCAGGGATTAAGAATAAAATACTCCGAGTCTCAAATCAATTATCGCCGAGCAATCCTAATTGATGAGTCTCAATCGATCCGCTCAATACACCAAGTGTACAAGTGTGATAAAATAATTAAGATAAATTATTTTCTCTCTCACACAACGACTATACCGATGGATTGGTCCGTGTCCATCTAGGTCGTGAGCAACTGTTCGATTAAATACGAGTAACCGATAGTATGATCTTCTGTGTGCCCATGCAACACCATACTAACTACAACGTATAAAATCCAGGACTATAATTTGCATGTATTTAATTAACAATAATTAAAAGCAAATGAATGTCTGTAATTAATAGGTAAATGAAAGTGCATACAGAGTTCAGAATACTCAAATCTAGACATTAAGTATACTACTCCATCAATCTCCCACTTATACTAAGGTCTAGTCTTATCCTCCAAACTTCTGACTCCCAAACCCTCCAAGTGCTTGAAATAAACTTCCTTAGGAAGTATCTTGGTGAAAGGGTCCGCTAGGTTGTCCTCTGAAGCTATCTTGGTGACTATCGCATCGCCCCTCTTGACGATGTCTCGAATCAGGTGGTACTTGCGCTCTATGTGTTTCATAGCACTATGGGACCGTGGTTCCTTACTGTTTGCCACTGCACCGCTATTATCACAATAAATTGTCATAGCCTTGGGCAAACTTGGAATCACATCTAAGTCCTGGAGGAAATTAAGGAACCAAACTGACTCTTTCGCTGCCTCTGAGGCTGCAACGTATTCAGCTTCCATGGTAGAGTCTGAAATGCACTTTTGCTTAACACTCCTCCATGATACGGCTCCACCTCCCATAGTGTACACATAGCCTGATGTCGACTTTCGCCGGTCCTTATCAGCTTGGAAATCCGAATCCGTATAACCCAAAGGAATCAGATTGTCTGCCCCGTAACTTAGAACATAATCCTTAGTATTTCGCAAATACTTGAAAATGCTCTTTACGGCAGTCCAATGAGCCTTTCCAGGGTTACTCTGATATCTCGCTACTACGCCAACTGCATAGCAGATATCAGGCCTCGTACATAACATTGCATACATTAAGCTTCCCACAGCCGAAGCGTAGGGAACTGCTTTCATCTCATCTTTCTCCTTCTGTGTCCGAGGACACATTTCCTTAGAAAGATAAGTTCCTTTACTGAAGGGTAGTTCACCCTTCTTGGAATCTTGCATGTTAAAACGAGCCAGAATCGTGTCTATGTAAGATTGCTGGGATAGGTACAATGTTCTATTCCGGCGATCCCTTATAACCTTGATCCCTAGAACATGTCCGACTTCTCCCAAATCTTTCATGTCGAATTGTCTAGACAACCATCCCTTTATGTCTGATAACATTTTCACACTTTTGCCAATGAGAAGAATGTCGTCTACATAAAGCACGAGAAACACCACCTTCTTTCCATCACGTTTCCAATACACACACGATTCGTCCATGCTTTGACTGAATCCAAAGGATTGGACCACTTCGTCAAACCGCAGGTTCCTTGATCTCGAGGCTTGTTTCAATCCATAAATGGATCGATTAAGCTTGCACACTAGATGATCTCGCCCCTTAGCAATGAATCCTTCTGGTTGTTTCATATAAATCGTCTCGTCAAGACTTCCATTAAGGAAAGCTGTCTTGACATCCATTTGCCACACCTCATAATCCATATGAGCTGCTATGGATAAGAGAATCCGGATCGACTTTATCTTGGCTACCGGCGAGAAGGTCTCCTCATAATCGATTCCCTCTTTCTGAGTATATCCTTTCGCAACAAGCCGAGCTTTAAAGGTTTCAACCTTTCCGTCAGATCCTCCCTTTCTCTTGTAGACCCATTTACACCCAATTGGCTTCACGCCGCTTGGTGGTTCTACAAGATCCCAGACTTTATTAGAATCCATAGATTCTATTTCGGATTTCATTGCTTTCTTCCAAGAAGGCGCATCTATATCTTGTACCGCATCATCATAGGTCCAGGGATCGATTTCATGAACTCCAGGTCCAGAGTCCGAAGACTCACCCAGTCCAATCCATCTATCTGGTTGTTTAACAACCCTCCCACTACGACGGCGTTCCGGTGTATTAACAGTGACAGTATTGATGGTTTTCGATGCCGATCCAATCGCATGATTACCTCGGTCGTGTGTGCGGAAGCGTGTAAAACGAGTAAACACGAATAACAAGATCTAGTGCACACATATATATGTATAGACACATATTTATATATATATACATCCAATATATATAATATATATGGATTAAAGAGAACACTTACAACCGGTGTAGCGTGCCTCGTTGATGTTGATGAAGGTGGTGTTGAGTCGATTGAACCACCTTCATGGATCAGCCACTAGATGCTCTCCTTGAGAATGACCTCGTCACTCTTCTTGTCTAGATCGCCCGGATGTTGAAGCCGCACAAATGGCCCGGCCTCTACGTGTTGCACACGAACCCGGATGACGAACACTTTGCTTGCTTGAGTTGGTTCTCCAAGAACACTCTCTCCTTTCTCCCTTTTTGTTGTGAATTTCGTGGCTGATCAAGTTGTGTATGAAAATACATGTTTTCATCATTTATTTAATCACCAATAACCTCTTTACTTCACCATAAGTGATCCCCATGTAACCCCCACACTTATGAGCATCAATATGCACCATAAAGGGTATAATGGGGAGGTGAAGAGGCATTGCCACATATACATGCCACATGACATGAAATATGGCCCCACTTGCTTGTGTGGCATGCCATGTCACACTATGTGACATGCATCCATGCAAGCCATGCAATGCATCCCATGCATGCATATAAATTCACGTAAATATTGATTCTAAATCAATATAATTAACAAGCATTGTTTATCATCTACGAGTCCGTGTGTGACCCTGTAGGTATGATTATCGATCAATATTATATTGTTCCCAACAATTAATATTATCGAATAATCATTTAACATCCAAAGACGACCTTATGACTTTATCGATTGCACACGTAGGATCGAAGGACATATACCAACAATCTCCCACTTGGCCTTCAGAGCCAGTGTGCTGCCAATTTCCTGTTGTCACTTTATGTCTAAGTTTGAACTTGAGGCAAGATTCGAGTCATCCTCAATCGGTTCAAACCTTTCTTGGACTATGAGACAGACTGTAAAACCAGATTTATCACTATGATACGAATCTGTACGTGGCCACGCTTTTCCACAGTCTCGACTCTCCAAGTGGCCGGTAAGACATATGATCCATAATAAAATGGAGGACAATCCCATCTTGTCAATCCAAGCTCTCCCACTTGCTTCCGGATATACCCAATAACAAGTTTTATAACCTCCTTTTACGAAAGGCGTTTACTTGTATCAAAGTATACCATTTCACAATGGAGTCACTCTGGACTACTCAGGTCAGAGGAAATTGCTCGAAAGTCAATGAAATAGTATTATGACTCGAAATCTTAAATACTATTCCAGTCGGGTCTGTTCGATCATTAGCTCCCAGCTAATATCTATGTAATTGTACTTGATGTCCCACATCACTAGCCCATGAAGCGGAGCTATAGTACACATTACAATCTAGTTCATTGTATTATCGGTTTGTCCGTACTCGATTATACGAACCAGGAACAGCTATATGATTCAAGTATATCAGTTCAACCATTGGGACTTCATTATGCGGTAAGTCGACCTCATAACCCAATTGATATAACTTAATCATTTGGACAATTCATATAAATTAAACCATATTTATATGAAGAATTATGTATTATACATATGAGTGAATGTTTACCAAATCTCCAAAAGTATCTAATACAGTAATAGAAATCACAACCCATCTCTAAGATGTCTGATATCTATTGCAGTCGTGAAAGCCTCAAGCTTAAACTGCTGGAGAGGTTTAGAAAGCGGTTTTGCAACCTTACCAAAAGTTGCAACTTTATTATCTCGATGTCTCCACAAAACTATCTCCCAGATAATGTGGAACTTCCTGAGCACCAGTTTAATACTTGTGGTGCTTCCTAGCTCATTGGCTTGCGCGATAACTCTACTATAAATAGAGAACTATCGGATGGGCTGAGCTAGTTACGCCACCTAGTTCATTCAAGAACTTTCAAATCTTGACTGCCAACATTATTGCATCCAATGCAATACTGTGCTCAACTTCTGTAGTTTAATCAGCTATATTGCATTGCATGGAACTATTCCAGCAAATTTCACCTCTAACTAAACAAAAGATATAACCAGATTAAAATCGGAAATTATCTTAGTCTGTTTTGAAGTTAGCATTCAAACAGCTTGTTAATATCAACTCTTTTTGTCTTCCAAAGACAACAAAATTCTTTTGTCCATCTAAGGTACATAAGAATATTCTTGGTCGCAGTCTAACGCGCCTCACCTGGATTTCCTTGAAACTGACTCGTCATGCTCAAAGCATACGATACGTCCGGTCGTGTACATATCATGACATACATTATAGACCCTATTGCCGAAGCATAAGGAATGTTTTCCATCCTCTTTTGCTCATCAAGTCCCGTAGGGCCTTGCATCTTGCTAAGAGATGTGCCATGACTCATTGGAATGAGACCCTTTTTGGCGTCTTTCATTCTGAACTTATCAAGTACCTTATCAATATAGGTCACTTGACTAAGTCCAAACATCATTTTCGATCTGTTCCGACAGATCTTGATGCCTAATATGTACTGTGCTTCTCCAAGATCCTTCATTGAAAACAATTCACAAGCCATTCTTTAATAGAATTAAGCATAGAAACATTGTTTCCAATAAGGAGTATGTCATACAACACAATGTATACAACGTAACTCCCACTGATCTTCTTGTAAAACAAGACTCTTCCGAGTTCCTCTGAAATCCAAAACCCAGTATGGATTCATTGAACTAAAGATTGCTACTCCGATATGCTTGCTTTATTCCATATATGGAACTATAAGCTTGCATAATTTCTCAGCCTTATTAGGATCGATAAAACTCTTTGGCTGTGTCAAAACACATTCTCTTCTAGAATCCAATTCAAGAAGTTAGTTTTAACATCCAATATTACCATAACTCATTATCAAGATGAGTCACAATGGCTAAGTTAATCCGAATGAATAAATCACAACAACTGGTGAAAAAGATTTATCATAATCCACCTCGTGAATATAAAACTTTTATCACCAAAATTGCTTTGAAAACCCTAGGTTTTCCATACATGTCTTTATTGATCTTGAAGATCTATTTGCACTCAATGAGTCTAGCCTCTTGATGCAAATCTATCAAGTTCCAAACTTGATTACCAGACATTGAAATCATCTCGGATTATATGGCACCATGCCAATTTTTTTAGTAGCTGCACTCGTCATAGCTTGGATATAGTTCGAAGGTTCATCGCTTTCCAAAAGCATGACTTCATATCTCTCATTTATCACAATACCTAAGTATCTGACTAAACGAGATATATGCCTTCTTTACCTACAAGGGCTGGTATGGTTTCCAAAACCATAGGAATACTCTCAACCCAGTCTTGAGTATTCATCATTGGTTGTTCCACTTGAACCTCGTTCAAGATAACCGAGCTCCCACTGACTTTCTAGGAAAGATTACTCTTTTGAAGAAAATCACTATCTCGAGCAACAAAATATTGTTCTCAGATAGATCGTAGAATTTGTACCCTCGAGTTTCATATGGACATACCATAATGAAACTTTTATCCCATTTGAGTTCAAGCCCTGTAGAGATAAATCTCTTCATAGAAGCTATAGAACCTCAAATCTTGATGTAAGACAATTTAAGAACCCTCCCTTTTCATACCTAGTATGGTGTCTTATCAACAGCTTTTGACAGTGTCCTATTCAGTGTATAGGTTGAAGTCAAGAATAGTGTGTTCCCATAAGAGTTCAGTAGTTCAATTAGACCCATCATCGATAGACAACCTCTATCTAATAGAGTTAGTTTTCTCTTTTCCGAAACATAACCTTCATGTGCTTGTGAACTAATAGGTTCCACATACATCAGTATGGATCATCCCTAATCACTCACATGTTCTCCTTTCTCCAAGAAAGATGACATTGTTATCTTTTAAATCACACATCATTCACATGTATCAAATGACTCCAAGTCAAATGATTCTAAAATTCCTTCTAAAAGAATTCGTTACATGTTTAGATTTTGATTTGATCCAATCAACAATGTTTCAGTTATGTCTCATTGATACTTATTCGATTTGGCCTTTGGTCTTAATGATATATGTGATTTTGTCAAGTTAAAGTATACATAAACAATATAATAATCGTACCAAAACAAAGAATAATTCACAATTAAAATAGTTACCAAACTATTTAATAGTGAAAAACTAATCCATCAGTATCCAATACTGAACCAATATTCATTGTTTATTGAAGGTACGAAATTACATAGTTATAATACTAAAACAAGGCCCTAAGGCAAAACAACATCATATGATCATACGGCTAATGCAGCGACCTTCGCTCCATTTCTCGCCCGTAGATCGACATCTCTACTCACCAAACTTATACTTCTATGTAGTTCCTCCACATACAAATGTGAGAACTACGTTTGGCATCCAATACCCAAGAAGTAGAATTTGTGAATTTTAATGTCTATATCATTAATACCTGAAGATGAAGCAACCCCGTTATTCACATCTTCTTTGAACTTTGGGCAAATTCAATTATTCTCAATAATTGAGTCTCATTCAAAATTATCTCAATGTCAAAACGTGATAAATCGTAAGTGAAAATCGAAGTTTTCTAACCAGCGATATTATCATGCAATTGAAGCCCTATCTCTCATAAAATATGAGGGAGCCAACCAGACATTCGAATCACGCCATCCCATGGCTCGAAAGTCTCTAATTTGTGTCATTAATGAACTTAAGTGTTTTGGATTAAATCACTCCCCGAGGTGTAAATAATCCTAACCTTAGAATCCATCATATGAAAGACAAATTAGGAATTTGTTTTGAAATTGAATAAAATATGATCTTCTACATATTTGCAATTAGTGTCCAACACCTTTCGCAGTAGATGCATTCAGATTCCCTAGGAACCCTAGTAGCCTTCTTGCTTATGCTCTTTTGAATACCTCATCCTTTATCATAAGAATATCCATCTTAGGGTCCATTTTTAATTGACGAATCATCATCTTAGAAAAATTTAGGAGATCACTTAAAGCAAATAATCCAATCATTTGCTGCACATGTGGTCCCTATAGGTTTCTCCTTTTCCAGCCTAGCTGAAGCGATGACCCTAGTTATTCAGAATTGCTCAATCTTAGCATATTCCCCGAACATGCTATTGAGTTGTTCAATGATATCTTAGGATGTGGTTATCTAACACATTTTCATTGTCTTCGTATTTGAGGACCATCCTCAAATTACGTTGTGAATCAAGAAAATTTATGTTGTTCAATTTTTCATAATCAAGAATTGAACCAAACTTGAATTGAGTTGATATTTAACATGATAAACTATAAAAGAAAGATAACTAAAGTATGTAAACATCCACAAAGCGGTAAACAAATAAGGTTGTCTAACAATTGTACTTATTTATTTCATTTTGTTCAATTGATATCCAATATCATTGTCCCTTAGAACAAAACAATCCCGAGATCCTCATCTTGCAAATCTTTAAGCCGACTGAGTCCGCACTTAAGTATTTCAAGATAGGTAGACATACCCATGTAATTGATATCTAATATCACTCTCGGTCGACGAGAATCCCATTCTCATCTCATGTCTCGATAGCCACGCCTGCAGTGGATCTATCGATGAGAAAACCAAACTCACGTGTACAGGTCTAACCTTTACTCCCACTTATCCCAAGATAACAAGTAGTACCCCGCTGAGGCGGACCTACCAACTTATGATCGAGGGCTTCATGAGTGTGATGTTTTTGGACAAGACATTATACTCATTATTTTGGGAACTTGCATGCATAGGTGTTTTTATGTAAGTTGAACATTTATAACATAAAACATCCTATAACTAGCAAAGCAATTAAATACGTAATCGAAAGGCCCCTAGAACCTCACAACTCTCAAACGAAAAGATTAAAAGCAACAAAATAGGCCTTGAACATCTTCTGGACTGGTCCGCGCCCGCCGTTTTAGTTCCGCGCCCGCCGATTTAGGTCAACCTTAGTCCGTACCCCAAAAACCACGAACGGCGCCCGCCGTTTCACAAACGACGGTCACCGAACACCACCGGCGGTCGCCGTTTCCAAAACGGCGCCCGCCAAAAGGGTACAGAATCGGGGCTGACCTGAAAAGAGCCTTTCGGCGGTCGCCGTTTCCAAAACGGCGCCCGCCGAATCCATTCGGCGCCCGCCGGAGCACAAACGGCGCCCGCCGTTTTGCTCCAGCAGCCCGGATTTCGCCCGTTTCGCTTCGTTTTGCTTCGTTTCTTCTCGTTTTCGCCGGAGATCCAATATCCAACGTCGATCCATGGATTCAATCCATTTCTTACACATTGAACAATACATTTTTGAATAGAAAAAACCTATCTATTACAAAAGATTCCAAGGGACGCAGCCCTCCAAAACTATGGCCAATCGTACGTAAAAAACGACAATTTCATTCACCCGACCACTAACGGTGGCCGGCCTTATATCTAAACACATAATCACATAATCACATAAAACAATTAAGCCAATTATGTTAATTTAAACATATTGTGTCCAACACAAAAGTGTGCACGAGCCCTAGGCTCTGATACCAATTGATGGTTTTCGATGCCGATCCAATCGCATGATTACCTCAGTCGTGTGTGCGGAAGCGTGTAAAACGAGTAAACACGAATAACAAGATCTAGTGCACACATATATATGTATAGACACATATTTATATATATATACATCCAATATATATAATATATATGGATTAACGAGAACACTTACAACCGGTGTAGCGTGCCTCGTTGATGTTGATGAAGGTGGTGTTGAGTCGATTGAACCACCTTCATGGATCAGCCACTAGATGCTCTCCTTGAGAATGACCTCGTCACTCTTCTTGTCTAGATCGCCCGGATGTTGAAGCCGCACAAATGGCCCGGCCTCTACGTGTTGCACACGAACCCGGATGACGAACACTTTGCTTGCTTGAGTTGGTTCTCCAAGAACACTCTCTCCTTTCTCCCTTTTTGTTGTGAATTTCGTGGCTGATCAAGTTGTGTATGAAAATACATGTTTTCATCATTTATTTAATCACCAATAACCTCTTTACTTCACCATAAGTGATCCCCATGTAACCCCCACACTTATGAGCATCAATATGCACCATAAAGGGTGTAATGGGGAGGTGAAGAGGCATTGCCACATATACATGCCACATGACATGAAATATGGCCCCACTTGCTTGTGTGGCATGCCATGTCACACTATGTGACATGCATCCATGCAAGCCATGCAATGCATCCCATGCATGCATATAAATTCACGTAAATATTGATTCTAAATCAATATAATTAACAAGCATTGTTTATCATCTACGAGTCCGTGTGTGACCCTGTAGGTATGATTATCGATCAATATTATATTGTTCCCAACAATTAATATTATCGAATAATCATTTAACATCCAAAGACGACCTTATGACTTTATCGATTGCACACGTAGGATCGAAGGACATATACCAACAAGTATTAGGTGCAGGTTCTAGTGGTGTATCTATACTCGGTTCAGCTGTATCCAGGTCTTCCTCGTTACCTCTCAACTCATCAAGTATTATGTCACTTTTGGGCTTGTGGTCCATGACATAGTCTTCCTCTAGGAACCGAGCGTTAGTACTTATAACGATCTTCTGGTCCGTAGGACTATAGAACATGCCACCCTTAGTTCCTTTCGGGTATCCTACAAACAGCCGTATTTCTGATCTAGGTTCTAACTTATCGGCGCCTTGTCGCAACACATGTGCTGGACATCCCCAGATCCGAATGTGTTTCAAGTTAGGCTTACGCCCACTCCACAATTCCATGGGTGTGGTTGGTACCGTTTTGGTCGGAACCCTATTCAGAATGTACGCCGCTGTTTCCAAGGCAAGTCCCCAGAACATAACAGGTAAATCCGAGTAACTCATCATCGATCGCACCATCTCCATAAGAGTCCTATTCCTTCTTTCTGACACACCATTCTGCTGAGGAGTATATGGTGAGGTCAGCTGGGATTCAATCCCATTCTCTGCCAAGTATGCCTTGAATTCTCCAGTCAGGTACTCGCCTCCGCGATCAGATCGCAGGCATTTTATGGATTTACCACGAAGGTTCTCCACAAGAGCCTTGAATTCCTTGAACTTGTCAAAAGAATCACTCTTGTGGCGCATCAGGTAAATATATCCATACCTTGAGTAATCATCAGTAAAGGTGATGAAATACTCGTACCCTCCCCTTGCCTGAGTAGACATAGGTCCGCATACATCAGAGTGAATCAAATCCAATACTTGTTCAGCTCTACGTCCTTTACCAGAAAAAGAACGCTTGGTCATTTTACCCTCCAAACAGGATTCGCAGGTTGGAAGGTCCTCTCCTTCTACGCCAGTGATTAAATCATCAGCTTTCAACCTTTGAAGCCTATTTGAGTTTATATGACCTAGCCTTAGATGCCACAAGTATAATTGATTCATCTTAGAAGGTTCCTTTCTCTTATTGGTGTTCGTAGATGTGTTATTACTCTCGGTTAGTTGCATCGTGTTAGACTCAGGATTTAGCACATACAAATCGTCTATCAATGTACCAGAACAGATAATTTCACTATTTCTTCTTATGATCACAGAGTGGTCAAAAGAAACAGAATATCCATTCATAATAAGTTTAGAAACTGAAATTAAATTCTTTCTAAAGTTGGGTACATAAAGACAATTACGTAAAACTAAAACCCTATCACTACTGAAACGTAAGTGAACGTCTCCCACTGCAACAGCCGCCACCTTCGCGGCATTGCCCATGTAGACCACGATTTCTCCCTCTCTAAGTCTCCGGGTTTCCTGGAACCCCTGCAATGAATTGCAGACATGGTCAGTGGCACCCGTATCTACACACCAGGTGCTGGTAGATATCACCGCTGACAATGTTTCGGTGACTAAGGAAAATTTCGTACCTTTGATGAGAGGACAATCAGACCTCCAGTGCCCAAACTGTTTGCATCGAAAGCATTTGCGAAACCGCTTGCTTTCCCCAATCCGTGATTTTAAACCACTGGGTCTCTTTGCACGCTTTTCTTTTAGCCTAGCCACAAGAGCTCGTGTTTCTCTTAACTTACGCACAAAAATCGCCTTCGCCGAGCCGGTTTTAAGGGACTTATTGAGGAACGATTCCGTGGGTATGTTAAACACCTCTTGCCTAGCTTCCACACCATGTCTCAACGTAGTTGGAACAACAGTGGATTCAGAAAACTCAACAGTCTGGACAATGTCCAGATTTCTTTCCCAATCATCACCATATGGAACCGGTGAGTTTTCATGTTTAAGTATATCACAAAGTGGGGTCACAGTCATTCCTAACCTATAAGCACATAAAACAAACAAACAATTTAATATCCGATATTATCTCCCTCAAATAATATCATTAAATCACTAATCACATCTAAAATCCCATCAGGTAAGGCAAGCCACGTGGTGTGGACGTTTACCCACCCAAATGATTTAGCAATTAGATTTTCTTTGGTCATACATCGCTTATAGCGGAACCTCGTGGGGAGGAATACTATAAGGCGTATCTAAGTGTAAACCATTACTCAGTACCAAAATAAGTTACTTGGAATCGCTACATCACCGCAAGCCACGTGGTGTGGACGTTTACGATAACTTCACAACTCTTCATAATTACTTACAACTGTCTACATCAATTAATCCAAAGTCCGTCAGCATATCAAGCCACGTGGTGTGGACGTTTACTACACTAAGAGACTTTTATAATTGACTCCCAATTACTTGATCCATTTAATCTCGTAAATCAAGACGCGGAGAATCATAAGTGAAACTCGAAGTTTCTAACCAGTGATTCACCATGCGAACAACCCTATCTCTCATAAATGAGGGAGCCGAGCAGACAAACGACCCATCTATAAAAGTATGGCACGAAAGTCTCTAATTTGTGTCCTCTACATGACCAAGTGGCTCTGGCTCCATTCCACTCCCCGGGGTGAGAATGAGTCGACTTGAAATCAGCTTTGGAAAGACAAATTAGGCATTGTTTGATAAACTTAATCAATGTTTCTTGTAAGAGGAATTACAAGAACTCTCCTCCAATAACTTATCTATATAAACTTCAAAAGTTTATAAAAGTCACCAAGAGAGCAGCAATGGAGACCATGGGTATGTTTCCATACCCTCTCCCACTTAGCTTTTTACAATAAAGGGATACGCTATCTAGTGCATAAAAGTAAACACATATAGCATGCATACATGTAATAAAGCACATAGTATTATCACATAGTCAAAATAATACTAGAATATTATTTTCCGACTATTATGGCTTCATCACATCTCCGTACGCATCTTCTAGTCTTCAGTCTTCGTTTCTTGAACGCTCCATGTGACGAGAATATTAATATTCAATATTTAAATCTATTTACTTTCAATTAATCCAAAAGTTACTTAATTCGAAAATTAAGTCAATTGAATATATCAAAAATAAAATTAAATATTATTAATATTTTTATTTATTTTATTTTTCTTTTTCCACTTCATTAAATCTCTAGAATAATCTATCCAAGATCCTCTTGGAATATTCTAGATGATATCCATAATGAAATAAAGAAATAAAATAATTTAGGACTCTTATACTTTTCCAAATTTATTTTATTCCTAATCCATGAATATTCCCATGAGTAGGAATAATCAAATAGGAAAAATAAATTTAGTACTAAATTAATTCTTTCTCTATTTTTCTAGAATATTCCATAAAGAAATAATCAAAATAGGAAATAATGAATTAATTAGGAAAGTATATTTCCGGTAGGAGTAGCCCGGGTTGGGGAACCCCGAACCACCCCCACCACGTCCGACCGCCGCCTAGGGCACGCCGCCGCCGCCCAGCCCACGCGCCACCACCACTGGTGGCCGGCGTGGCCGAGACTCCCACGGACAGCCCGCCTAGGGCCGTGGGTCGATCGATCCCCTCGGGATCGATCATGGGGATTGATCGATCCCGGTCCTTCGTCTCCTCGTCACTTCGTCTTCTCCGGCGGTCTTCGATTCGTCGATCCAATCGCAAAATAAATTTACAAAAATCTAAATTACAATTCCGGTATCGATTCTACACGAAATCGACCCTATACATTTTCCGGAAAAACAACGAACATAATAATAAACCCTAAATTCGGTCAACCCCCGAATTTCTACTATTACAAGCATTCACCACCAAAAACGAATCTCGACATGTCCGAGAGTTTAATAAAACCAACAATCACATGACAAAATAATTAAACGAATAATCATCAAGCCATAATAGTCGGAACCCTGCAAGGTAGAACAATTTTATCGAAAATACCGCGAACGTAAACCACGCTCTGATACCAATTGTTGGAATTCGATATCCCGGGTCATCAAAAATGCAGAACCGATAACCCGAACGAACCCTTCGCCGTAGATCACACGAACGCCGACTCATCCGCCGGAGTCCGGGCTTTGGAGACCACGCGCCCGAAGGCACGCAATCCGCCCCCACCCGAACCCCCGCGAGCCGGGGTTCATACGATCGAGTGATCGATCGCGCGCCGGCGATCGATCGGGGTGGGGCTGTTCGACAGCCCCCGCGGCGGGTCCGGCGACCCGCCGCCACCAGGAGGCCCCCGCCTTCACGGCGGGGTAGGGCACGGCACCAGCCCGTGCCCTAGCGATCGATCCCGCGATCGATCGCACACCCTCGGCCCAGCCGAGGGTTCGCCCCCATGCCCCACGGCCGAAACCCTAGCCGGACGATTCGCGGTCCGGTGGCTTCGCCACCACCGCGTGATCGTTCGTCTAATCCGGGCTTCGATCTTCGGATCTTCATCCTACGGTATTCTCGATAAAACAAATCGAACAATTATCAAGGGGGTTGAGAATTGTACCTACGATTCGTTGTTCGGAGAAACGAAATCGATGACCTCGTGACCTTCCCGCGTATTCCTTGCACTCCGTTCGAACGTCGGGTGGGCGACGAGCTATCGAACTTATGGATCCTCTTCACTCTCAGAACTTTATTGTTGGCGTAACTTAGGTTAGTAAAAGTGAAGACCATGTAGTGCTTTAATAGGCTACGAAGGGGATCAAAAGGAGAATAAATATTGGGCTTCAATATTGAAAATTAAATTGGGTCCAACCCAAATCCATTAATTCTTATCAATATTAATTTTATTTATTTTCCACTATATAAATAAAATTGCACTCCCAATATTATTCCATATTATACCAAATAATATTTCTCCATCTTAGTATTATTTATTCCGTGTATTTAAGATTTAAATATCCATGAATAAAATTTATTTATTGCTTAATAAATTTATTCATCTCTTATATCCGAGAATAGTACCACTCAACCTTATTTATTATGCGGAATTAAATCCACTCGCGAGGTTTACATAATAAATCCTTATGAGCTCATCTCGGGGATATTATCAACCCTTACGGGATACACTGCCCCTTCAAGAATTCACGGCATGCCATATATAAAATATAGTGACCCAACTTAACCGGTAATTAACCCAATAATTAAATCGGTTAATTCCTTTGGTAAATCAAAGTCACTTATATTAAATATACACACCCGCAATTGTTTCAGGGATTAAGAATAAAATACTCCGAGTCTCAAATCAATTATCGCCGAGCAATCCTAATTGATGAGTCTCAATCGATCCGCTCAATACACCAAGTGTACAAGTGTGATAAAATAATTAAGATAAATTATTTTCTCTCTCACACAACGACTATACCGATGGATTGGTCCGTGTCCATCTAGGTCGTGAGCAACTGTTCGATTAAATACGAGTAACCGATAGTATGATCTTCTGTGTGCCCATGCAACACCATACTAACTACAACGTATAAAATCCAGGACTATAATTTGCATGTATTTAATTAACAATAATTAAAAGCAAATGAATGTCTGTAATTAATAGGTAAATGAAAGTGCATACAGAGTTCAGAATACTCAAATCTAGACATTAAGTATACTACTCCATCAATTTGTACTTGTTCCATCATTCTCCAAAGTGGAGATTTGGATATAAATGAGGATGATGTCGTCTCGGTCTTTGATCTGCCAAAGGGCCATCTCCCAGTGGTAGAATCATCAGGTAAACTAATCAATTTTGATTTTCTTCTGGAATCTATAATACATATACACTGATTCTATAAAAATGTTCATTGATGAAGGTTTGAAAAAATCAGACGATGAAGATGGATTTGCAGAATTCTTGAAAGATTGGAGGCGAACATGGGGTGGAAGAGGAGGTATGTAAACTATTACACTCATGAGTTTGATTCATAAGAATGTGGATAATGAATTATAAATATTTGTTCATTACACAGCGGGACCCTCTACACAAGAAATGGCAAACGAACTGATGGGCCGAAATGATAGTGGTGACCGGTTCAAACAAGATTTTGTAGTATTAGTTGTCAGCACCTTGTTAAAAGGTAAGCAAGACAACTATGCAAACTACAAGGTCTTGTACTCGCTGAGAAATGTAAATCAAATTCGACAATTGGACTGGTGCAACTACACTATCAACTCACTGGTCACCGCAGCAGAGTTATGGAGATCAGGTCAACGTTCAACATTTACTGGACCTGTGACCCTATTATTGGTAAGAAAATTTTATTACTCTATAATATTCTTCTAGCATTTCTAGCATTTTTACTAAATTCTTCTGTCATTATGAATAAATACTACTAACTTTAACAATAAAATCTTCTTGGTTTGACAATTGCTTTGCAGCTATGCTACCTAGACCGGTTAGTTTTCAAAGCCAGAACAGTATCAAGACAATTCCCAATATGCTCGAATTGGAATTTTGACAAAATCACCCAGAGAATCAAGGTTGAGAAAGATAATGCAAAAGGCCTCGAAACTAAATTTGGTATTGGGAAGATTTGGCCTAGGTTACCTAGGCCAGCTGAAGGTCAACATGTTGCTCCCCAAGAGAACCCAGATGCTGATGAAGAACTACCTCCTCATGCCCAAGAAAATCAAGCTGCTGATGCAGATATCCCTCAAGAAAACCCTGTTCATGCCCCACAAGATGCTGAGGAAGAACTAGCTGCTCATGGCCAAGAAAATCAAGCTGCTGCGGATAACCCTATTAATGCTGGGGATTCACCCCAAGAAAATCCATCTGCTGCTGCTGCTGATGTTAACAAGAATTATACAGCAGATCTGACAAGCGGTCTTGGTCGGATCGCAGATGGGTTTCTGGAGTGCATAACGGCACTAAAAAAGGTTGGTAAAGAAGAGCTAATCGTTGGAATCCTTAAAAATGCCCTACTCAAGATTCTGATGAATGATGAACCAGAGAAGCCTGTGGAGGAACCGGGTAGTTTGGATGGAACAAGGCAGCCGGAGAAGCCTGTGGAGGAATCGGGAAGTTTGGATGGAAGCAAAAAGGATCCAGTGCAGCCGGCGCCAAACAAAACTTACAACTTTGCTATAGAGCTAGACCCTCTGATGATGATTTTTTCACTACTGAGGCGTTTGAGGCTATGGACAAAATGGTGTTGGATATCCTAAATGCCAAAAAGAAGAAAAAGGATCCTGACTTCCCAAGCTTCTCCCCTGGGATTTCTGATGTCGATTCAGAAGAATCTCCAGATGAAGATTCACAAGCTGCTAGAAAGGCTGAACAATTTTTCACAATGGAAACGCGAAAAATTGATGAGTTTGAATTCAAAGAGTAAGTTAAAAATACAATTTCTAAAAATTAATATAATATAATAACACATGAAATATAATATAATTTGTTATTGAAACAGGCTGTTGAATGAGTCGGAGGATGACTCGGAGGATGTCATGACTCGGAAAACAAGAACCAGAAAATTCAAAAATCTTCCGATCAATCTCCGGTCACCCTTCTGGAAGCAAATGAAAACAGATGTGGATGTTGTCAGCAAGAAGGAACAACTCATTGCTGATTATGCATTTCTCCCGACAACTGCCGACAACAAAGAGTAAAATTTCTGTATATGTTTCTTTGTGTATTTCATCTCTGAGTTTTATTCTTTTTACTATAAAATCAAATTCTACAATATGTTTTAGTGATTTCAACTATGTTTTTTATTGAATTATACACAGTTTATTTGATTTAACTGAAATTTCATGTTTATTTGACTGAATTCTACAGGGAGTGCCTATTTAAAGAGAATGAATTGTATGGTTTCAAATCTGATTTTGAATCACTCCTTCCAAAAAATTGGGTTGTTAGCAATGTAATTGACATATGGTGCCGAAAGCTCAACTATGAAAACATGAGAAGATCGCCTGGCAAACCTAAAAGGATATTCTTTTCAGTTTTGTTAACAGTAAGTACTATACTTTATATCATTAAGTAATAAATGCATCAAAAAACTAATAGTATTTAAAAATTACAGAGAGTGATTATCAATGCAAAAGAAGAAAAGGATTTTGCTGCAGGAATAGATTCTGAGCTTCAGAATGTCGACATTGAAGATGCTAATCTGGTAACAAAAAGAAGAACCTTATCTAATTATTTTGAGGTATTACAGCCTTTAACCTAAAAATTGTTAACTGTTTTGAATTATAGGTTTTCTTCCCAGTTTTTAATCAAGCACATTATTGGGTGATTTGCTTCAACTTCTTGAATGATACAATGGAGGTGATGGACAACAAACCTCTGGTACCTGGATTCACAGCAACTGACAAATATGGAGAAATTGCAGATGATGTGGTATGCTTCAAAACTAATTATTGAATTACTATTGTTATGAAGCAGTAATATAATGCACTTTCCTTTGATTCTACAGAATTAGATAGCTAATTCTACTCTCTTTAGTACTATATTCTACTACATTAATAACTTCAAATTATAGTTTGTTCATAGCAATTTCTCATACACAGTATTGTTATGATATTTCAGAAGTTGAAGTTTGTTGGGTATCTAAATACAAAGAACCTGAAAAGAAAGGATGATGTAGCCAGTTTCAAACTCCGAATGCTGAAAATGAAATGGCGCAGCAGTAAGAACAATACTGACTGCGGCATTTATTGCATGAGGCACATGGAAACTTATCAGGGTGAGGGAGATGACTGGAGTAGTGGATTTTCGAAGGATAAGGTAATTATGTTGAATATTTTTTACAAAGACAGTGGATTCAATAAAAATACTACATAATTATTACTAAAAATACTGTTTTGTGTTTTACTTTTGAACAGGATGATGACTTCATAAGGGTGCTTCGTATAAAGTATTGTTCAGAAATAATCATGATGAGGGAGAATGAAGTCAAGAAAGAAGTAGAAAGAAAGGCAAGAGAAAATGCAGTAGTAGGTGTTGTTGATTGGAATTTGTGAATTGTGGATTGTAAAATGTATTGTGTGAATTGTAAATTTTGAATTGTGAATTCTAAAATGTAGTGTGAATTGTGAATTGTATTGAAGTTATGTTTAAAATTTGTTCTGAATATGAATTTGTTGTAGTGGGATTGAAGATAGATTTGTTCTTTGTACTCTCTTTATGCATTCTACACCATTTAGTAATGTATTCTACACTATTTATAAACACAGTCTCCTCAATTTTGATTAGTACTCTAAAAATAAACCCTAAACCCTAATCCATCTACATGGTCCCCAGCCCAAATATAAAAGAAATCAGGCCCAAAAAATTCCCGCGCGTTACGTGACTTCAGCCCAAAACACCCAACCCAAACAATTGAATTCACTCTCTCTTTCTCTTCTGAAACTAACAAAGCGATCGAACACACCGAAAACACCACCGCACACCACCCACAAAACCGCACCTCTGCACCGACGTCCGCCGCACTTGCCTCCGCCGCACCTGCGACCGCCGACGACAGAAGCTTTTCATACCCCACACCGCGAACCACTGCATCAGCAGAAAAGCCGTCTTCCTCAACCCTGCACCACGAACACAGTATCAACAGAAAAGGCGCTCAACTACATCGGCACACCACAAACAGCGTCGAATCGATAATCGTCCGCCTAACTACAGTAAGTATAAACCCTAATTTTTTCGATTTCATCTTTTATTGAAATTGCATGGTGAGATGGAAACACAAAATTGCATGTTTAATACTGTCAATTTTAGGGTAATTATTCAACCCTAATTTTTCAAATGTCAATTTCATAGTAGAACCTAGATTGTACTGTGAATTATAGTGTAGAGTAAAACACAAAATTCTGAGTAAAACATGGAATTATTCATCTGAATTCGGTACGTATAAGTCATCATATTGCATGTTACAAATCCTATATTCATATAAGGTAAGCGGAAACCCTATTTTCACCAATATCAATTAATTTTCAGGTTGCATGTTACAAAGCCTTGTCTACTGTGATTTGTATGACTTCTTTAGAATTCATAATTGATTTATATGCTAGATTGTAGTAGTTTGGAAAAAAATCGATTCAAATTCTGTTCTATGTCTAATTTCATGTGTTCAAAACCTGATACGACTCTGTATTCTATAAGGAAATTCATCTCAGTAATTAGTGTTGATGTTTTCATCACAATTTGAAACCCTAGATACTTGTATCTTCAGTAATTGGGAATTAATCAACCTCACTGATTTGAAAAATAAATCAATCTCCTCTGTTTGTATGTGGTTTGTCTGTGAATGATACATGCAATTTAGTGAGGTTTTAAAATCCAAATGTGGTGATTCAAAGTATTACAGAACATTATTACTATTTGTATCTGTTTGAAGTATGTTTGATTGAAAACATTACAACCTGTTTCTTGTGTTTCTTGTGTGTTAGGTTTGATATGTTGTTAGTGTCTACTCTGATTTGTTATGACTTCTACTTTGAAAAGTAAATAATTATTCTGTTTTTTACACTTTTTAGGAAATGAAAAAACAATTAGTTCATAAAAGACGCGTTAAGACAGCAAGAAGCAGCCCGAGGAAGAAACTGGATTTCAGTCCAGAACAAGACAAGGTTGGAGAGGAGCGGACTCTGGTTATTTTCGTCCCTCAGGATGCCTCACAGAGAGAAAAAGAACCCGAACCTGAAGCTCAACCCGAACCTGAAGCTCAACCCGAACCTGTAAATGAGGTTGCAGCAGCTGAACCTAAAAGGAAAAAGGTAAAAACCTAGACATAGTGCATGCATTCTCCTCTGTTGTGATGTACTCTGCCCAGAATCTTATATTATTTTGTGGCTAGTAATTAATACACTGAATTGTGATGCCCTCTCCTCTGATTCTTATCTTATTTTGTGGCATGTAATTAGTATGTATTGAGTCGAGATTATTTTTTCTATGTTTTCAATAACCAATGCTAAAATATCTCTGGCTTATAATTGCAGCAAAAGAAGAGAGGAGATGATAAAGAAGCTACTACGAAGGAGAAGGAGAAAGTTGTTGATAAAGAAAACAGGAAGAAGGACAAAGAAGAATCAGAGAAACAGAAAAAAGAAAAAAAGGAGAAGGAAAAAGAAGCTGCTGAGAAGCAGAAAGAAAAGAGAGAGAAGGTAATATTCCACTTTGACTGATATGTTAAACTTTCAATTTATAATTCAAATGTGTTGATTCTTCTATTTTTGCATAAAATACTAAAATATCTCCTGTTTAAAATACTTAGCAGGAAGCTGAGAAAGATGAAAAAGAGAAGAAGAAGAAGAAGAAGAAGGAGAAAGAAGAAGGAGAAGCTGTGAAACAAGCAGCTCTCAAAAAACTGGTATGTGCATTCTACTTTAACTGATATGTTATTTTGTGGCTAGTAATTAGTATGTATTGAGTGCATTGTAATGTCAAAATGTTATTCATATGTTACTCAATTGAAATTATAATAGAATGAATTGAGTGACATTTAAAATTAGAATCTGTTTGACATGTTAAACTGTCGATTCATATGAATTGAGTGAGGATTTATAAATCAAATGTGTTGTTTCACAGGAAGCTGAGAAAGTTGAAAAAGAAAAGAAGAAGAAGGATAGAGAAGAAGCACTGAAAGTGGTAAAGGAAAGCATGGAGAAGAAGAGAAAAGCTGCTGAGAAGCAGGAGAATGAAAAGAAAGAGAAGGAGATTGAAAAAGAAGCTGCTGAGAAGGAAGAGAAGGAAAAGAGGAAGAAAGAGAAGGTAAAAGAAGCTTCTCAGAAGAAAGAATCTCCTCAGATTCAAAAGAAGGAGAAATTAAAAAGAGAAGCTGCTGAGAAAGATGATCCACAGACTGAAGAGAGAAATAAAAAAAAGGCAAAACACGACAAGGATGATGAAGAAACTGCAGCAAGGAAAAAATTCCCATGTCGGATGTCGCCTAGCCACGTATCAAGTGTGGTTAGTGGATTGTCGGAGAATCAGAAACAAGCCGTAAGAGAGATTGGGTTCGGGGGTTTGTTGAGCTTAAACATAACTCAGAACAAGTTCAACTTGTTGAGTTTTGTGATGGAGAGTTTCGACTATCTCACATGTCGAATCATTCTCCAGAATGGGGAAATAGATATCACGGAAGATGACGTTGTATCCATCTTCGATCTTCCAAAAGGGAAGAAGATTGTAGAAGAATCCACAGGTAAAAAACTACTCTACTATAATTATATTATTGATATAATTTCTGTAAATGACCTAATTTAAACTATGCAGGCCTGAAATGTGATGATATGGATGATGGATTCACCACATTCTTAGAGCAATGGAGGAGTAGATGGGGAGTCCCTACTGGTATGTGCATTCTACTTTAACTGATATGCTACATTGATTTTGAATGCATTCTCCTCTGTTTGACATGTTATTGTATGCACTGTATACTGTAAAAATGTGAATCTACACAGTATTTGAACATATTCTACACTGAATTGTGATGTACTCTGCTCTGATTCTTATGTTAAATTCAACACTAATTTGAAATGAATTCTACACTGATTTGAAATGTGAATCTACACTGATTTGAAATGAATTCTCCTCTGTTTTAGATGTAATTTTTTTGTCAAAGTTTAATTAGTATGCATTGAGTGAATTATAATGTTAAAATGTGAATCTACACTGTAATTGAACATATTCTACACTGAATTGTGATGTACTATGCTCTGATTCTTATATTATTTTGTGGCTATTAATTAATATGCTGATTGTGATTTATGTCTATAACACAGGTGGTCCATCACCAGCAAAGATGTGCGAAAGATTGAAAGCAACTGTTGAGTATGATGATAATTTTAAGAGAGACTTTGTTGTTTTAGTAGTTAGCACCTTGCTGAAAGGCAAGCAAGACAACTACTCAAACTTCAATGTCTTGAGGGCTTTGAGAGATGTTTCAGAAATCAGAAATTTGGATTGGTGTAGCTACACCATTGAATCCCTTGTCACATCTGCAAGATTGTTCAAAGAGGGTAGAAATTACAACTTCACCGGGCCAGTGACATTTCTGATGGTAAACAAATATGAACACTATAAATTTACTTTCTTTTACATATAATCCTACTTACTTTGTTAATGCAATCTACATTCTTTTTCCAGCTCTGCTATTTGGACCGAATGGTGTTTATGTCGAGGACTGTCCAAAGACAGTTCCCGGTCTGCAGAAGCTGGAATGCCAAAAATATAGCTGCCAGGATCAAGCGGGAAACTGAGACTGAACCAAAGAGGTTTGGAGTTGGCAAAGTAGTGGAGAGGCTGACAAGGCCACTTGAGGTACAAGAAGTTGTTGAACCAGCAGTTGCCCCACAAGAACTGATGGAGTAGTATACTTAATGTCTAGATTTGAGTATTCTGAACTCTGTATGCATTTTCATTTACCTATTAATTACAGACATTCATTTGCTTTTAATTATTTTTAATTAAATAAATGCAAATTATAGTCCTGGATTTTATACGTTGTAGTTAGTATGGTGTTGCACGGGCACACAGAAGATCATACTATCGGTTACTCGTATTTAATCGAACAGTTGCTCACGACCTAGATGGACACGGACCAATCCATCGGTATAGTCGTTGTGTGAGAGAGAAAATAATTTATCTTAATTATTTTATCACACTTGTACACTTGGTGTATTGAGCGGATCGATTGAGACTCATCAATTAGGATTGCTCGGCGATAATTGATTTGAGACTCGGAGTATTTTATTCTTAATCCCTGAAATAATTGCGGGTGTGTATATTTAATATAAGTGACTTTGATTTACCAAAGGAATTAACCGGTTTGATAATTGGGTTAATTACCGGTTAAGTTGGGTCACTATATTTTATATATGGCATGCCGTGAATTCTTGAAGGGGCAGTGTATCCCGTAAGGGTTGATAATATCCCCGAGATGAGCTCATAAGGATTTATTATGTAAACCTCGCGAGTGGACTTGTTCCGCATAATAAATAAGGTTGAGTGGTACTAGTCTCGGATATAAGAGATGAATAAATTTATTAAGCAATAAATAAATTTTATTCATGGATATTTAAAATCTTAAATACACGGAATAAATAATACTAAGTTGGAGAAATATTATTTGATATAATATGAATAATATTGGGAGTGCAATTTTATTTATATAGTGGAAAATAAATAAAATTAATATTGATAAGAATTAATAGATTTGGGTTGGACCCAATTTAATTTTCAATATTGAAGCCCAATATTTATTCTCCTTTTGATCCCCTTCGTAGCCTATAAAAGCACTACGTGGTCTTCACTTTACTAACCTACGTTACACCAACAATAAAGTTCTGAGAGTGAAGAGGATCCACAAGTTCGATAGCTCGTCGCCCACCCGACGTTCGAACAAGTGCAAGGAATACGCGGGAAGGTCACGAGGTCGTCGATTTCGTTTCTCCGAACAACGAATCGTAGGTACAATTCTCAACCCCCTTGTTAATTGTTCGATTTGATTTTATCGAGAATACCGTAGGACGAAGATCCGAAATAAGAAACCATGAACGGGGGACGATCGCGTGGTGGTGGCGAAGCCACCGGACCACAGGCGATCGCCCGGGCTAGGGTTTCGCGGGGATGGGGGCGAACCCTCGGCTGGGCCGAGGGTGTGCGATCGACCACGAGGGTCGATCGCTGGGCACGGGCTGGAGTCGTGCCCTACCCCGCCGTGAAGGCGGGGGCCTCCTGGTGGTGGCGGGTCGCCGGACCCGCCGCGGGGGCTGTCGGAACAGCCCCACCCCGATCGATCGCCGGCGCGCGATCGATCCCTCGATCGTGTGAACCCCGGCTCGCGGGGGTTCGGGTGGGGGCGGATTGCGTGCCTTCGGGCGCGTGATCTCCAAAGCCCGGACTCCGGCGGATGAGTCGGCGTTCGTATGATCTCCGGCGAAAGGTTCGTTCGGGTTATCGGTTCCGCAATTTTGATAACCCGGGATAGCGAATTCCAACAATTGGTATCAGAGCGTGGTTTACGTTCGCGGTATTTTCGATAAAAATTGTTCTACCTTGCAGGGATCCGACTATTATGGCTTGATGATTATTCGTTTAATTATTTTGTCATGTGATTGTTGGTTTTTTTATTAAACTCTCGGACATGTCGAGATTCGTTTTTGGTGGTGAATGCTTGTAATAGTAAAAATTCGGGGGTTGACCGAATTTAGGATTTATTATTATGTTCGTTGTTTTTCCGGAAATTGTATAGGGTCGATTTCGTGTATAGAATCGATACCGGAATTGTAATTTAGATTTTTTTGTAAATTTATTTTGCGATTGGATCGAATCAAAGACCGCCGGAAAAGACGAAGTGACGAGAAGGGGAGGGCAAGGGATCGATTGGATCGATCCCCATGGACGCCCGATCGAAGGCGTGGGGCGGGGCGGCTGTTGCCCTAGCCGCGGCTGCCACCGGTTTCGGTGGTTGGCGGCGTGGCTGGGCGGCGGCGGTCCTCCCCGTGGCTGGCCGGTCGATCGAAGGTGGGGTTGGTTCGGGGTTCCCCAACCCGGGCTACTCCTACCGGAAATATACTTTCCTAATTAATTCGTTGTTTCCTATTTTGATTATTTCTTTATGAAATATTCTAGAAAAATAGAAAAAGAATTATTTTAGTACTAAATTTATTTTTCCTATTTGATTATTCCTACTCATGGGAATATTCATGGATTAGGAATAAAATAAATTTGGAAAAGTATAAGAGTCCTAAATTATTTTATTTCTTTATTTCATTATGGATATCATCTAGAATATTCCAAGAGGATCTTGGATAGATTATTCTAGAGATTTAATGAAGTGGAAAAAGAAAAATAAAATAAATAAAAATATTAATAATATTTAATTTTATTTTTGATATATTCAATTGACTTAATTTTCGAATTAAGTAACTTTTGGATTAATTGAAAGTAAATAGATTTAAATATTGAATATTAATATTCTCGTCACATGGAGCGTTCAAGAAACGAAGACTGAAGACTAGAAGATGCGTACGGAGATGTGATGAAGCCATAATAGTCGGAAAATAATATTCTAGTATTATTTTGACTATGTGATAATACTATGTGCTTTATTACATGTATGCATGCTATATGTGTTTACTTTTATGCACTAGATAGCGTATCCCTTTATTGTAAAAAGCTAAGTGGGAGAGGGTATGGAAACATACCCATGGTCTCCATTGCTGCTCTCTTGGTGACTTTTATAAACTTTTGAAGTTTATATAGATAAGTTATTGGAGGAGAGTTCTTGTAATTCCTCTTACAAGAAACATTGATTAAGTTTATCAAACAATGCCTAATTTGTCTTTCCAAAGCTGATTTCAAGTCGACTCATTCTCACCCCGGGGAGTGGAATGGAGCCAGAGCCACTTGGTCATGTAGAGGACACAAATTAGAGACTTTCGTGCCATACTTTTATAGATGGGTCGTTTGTCTGCTCGGCTCCCTCATTTATGAGAGATAGGGTTGTTCGCATGGTGAATCACTGGTTAGAAACTTCGAGTTTCACTTATGATTCTCCGCGTCTTGATTTACAAGATCGAATGGATCAAGTAATTGGATTTCAATTATATAAATCTTTTGGTATAGTAAACGTCCACACGAACGTGGCTTGCTATACTGAATGGGATTTTAGAATAATTGATGTAGACAGTTATAGGGGTTTGTGAAGAATTGCGAGTTATCGTAAACGTCCACACGAACGTGGCTTGCGGTGACGTAACAATTCTAAACGATTCACCTTGGTACTGAGTAATGGTTTACACTTAGATACGCTTTATAGTATTCTTCCCAACGAAGTAACGCTATAATGATGTATGACCGAAGCAAATCTAATTGCTAAATCATTTGGGTGGGTAAACGTCCACACGAACGTGGCTTGCTTTAACCTGATAGGATTTTAGATGTGATTAGTGATTTAATGATATTATTTGAGGGAGATAATATCGGATATTAAATTGTTTGTTTGTTTTATGTGCTTATAGGTTAGGAATGACTGTGACCCCACTTTGTGATATACTTAAAGATGAAAACTCACCGGTTCCATATGGTGATGATTGGAAAAGAAATCTGGACAATGTTCAGACTGTTGAGCCTTCCGAATCCACTATTGTCCCAACTGATGAGGACATTGAAAATGACCTTAAGGAGATGTTAGGACATAGTAAGGAAGCCGGACTAGAAGTGATTGACATACTCATCAAGTTTAGTCCTCTTGAGGAATCGCTTAAAAACGATTTCAAAAGAACTGAACTGATAAGTATGATCAGAGAATCACAAGCTCTAGTGGCCGAGTTGGAAGTGCAAGCAAAGAAGCCCAGTGGTTTTGAACCACGGATTGGGAAGAGCAAGCCGCGAGGCAAGTGCTTTCGATGCAAGCAGTCTGGGCACTGGAGGTCTGATTGTCCTCTCATCAAAGGTACGAAATTTTCCTTAGTCACTGAAACATTGTCAGCGGTGATATCTACCAGCACCTGGTGTGTAGATACGGGTGCCACTGACCATGTCTGCAATTCATTGCAGGGGTTCCAGGAAACCCGGAGACTTAGAGAGGGAGAAATCGTGGTCTACATGGGCAATGCCGCGAAGGTGGCGGCTGTTGCAGTGGGAGACGTTCACTTACGTTTCAGTAGTGATAGGGTTTTAGTTTTACGTAATTGTCTTTATGTACCCAACTTTAGAAAGAATTTGATTTCAGTTTCTAAACTTATTATGAATGGATATTCTGTTTCTTTTGACCACTCTGTGATCATAAGAAGAAACAGTGAAATTATCTGTTCTGGTACATTGGTGGACGATTTGTATGTGCTAAATCCTGAGTCTAACACGATGCAACTAACCGAGAGTAATAACATATCTACGAACACCAATAAGAGAAAGGAACCTTCTAGGATGAATCAATTATACTTGTGGCACCTAAGGCTAGGTCATATTAACTCAAATAGAATTCAAAGGTTGAAAGCTGATGGTCTCATCAGTGGTGTTGAAGGAGAGGACCTTCCAACCTGCGAATCCTGTTTAGAGGGAAAAATGACCAAGCGTTCTTTTTCTGGTAAAGGACGAAGGGCTGAACAAGTGTTGGATTTGATTCACTCTGATGTATGCGGACCTATGTCTACTCAGGCAAGGGGAGGGTACGAGTACTTCATCACTTTCACTGATGATTACTCAAGGTATGGATTTGTATACCTGATGAGCCGCAAGAGCGAATCTTTTGGCAAGTTCAAAGAATTCAGGGCTCTTGTGGAGAACCTTCGTGGTAAATCCATAAAATGCCTGCGATCTGATCGCGGAGGCGAGTACCTGTCTGGAGAATTCAAGGCATACTTGGCAGAGAATGGGATTGAATCCCAGCTGACCTCACCATATACTCCTCAGCAGAATGGTGTGTCGGAAAGAAGGAATAGGACTCTTATGGAGATGGTGCGATCGATGATGAGTTACTCGGATTTACCTGTTATGTTCTGGGGATTTGCCTTGGAAACGGCGGCGTACATTCTCAACATGGTTCCAACAAAGACGGTACCCACCACACCCATGGAAAGGTGGAGCGGGCGCAAGCCTAGCCTCAGGCACCTTCGGATCTGGGGTTGTCCAGCACATGTGTTGCGACAAGGTGCCGATAAGTTAGAACCTAGATCAGAATTACGGCTGTTTGTAGGATACCCGAAAGGAACTAAAGGTGGCATGTTCTATAGTCCTACGGACCAGAAGATCGTTATAAGTACTAACGCTCGGTTCTTAGAGGAAGACTATGTCATGGACCACAAGCCCAAAAGTGACATAATACTTGATGAGTTGAGAGGTAACAAGGAAGACTTACATACAGCCGAACCGAGTATAGATACACCACTAGAATCTGCACCTGACACTGTCACTGTTAATACACCGGAACGCCGTCGTAGTGGGAGGGTTGTAAAGCAACCAGACCGATGGATTGGACTGGGTGAGTTTTCGGACTCTGGACCTGGAGTTCATGAAATCGATCCCTGGACCTATGATGAGGCGGTACAAGATATAGATGCGCCTTCTTGGGAGAAAGCGATGAAATCCGAAATTGAATCTATGGATTCTAATAAAGTCTGGGATCTTGTAGAACCACCAAGTGGCGTAAAGCCAATTGGGTGTAAATGGGTCTACAAAAGAAAGAGAGGATCTGACGGAAAGGTTGAAACCTTTAAAGCTCGGCTTGTTGCGAAAGGATATACTCAGAAAGAGGGAATCGATTATGAGGAGACCTTCTCGCCGGTAGCCAAGATAAAGTCGATCCGGATTCTCTTATCCATAGCAGCTCATATGGATTATGAGGTGTGGCAAATGGATGTCAAGACAGCTTTCCTTAATGGAAGTCTTGACGAGACGATTTATATGATACAACCAGAAGGATTCATTGCTAAGGGGCGAGATCATCTAGTGTGCAAGCTTAATCGATCCATTTATGGATTGAAGCAAGCCTCGAGATCGTGGAACCTGCGATTTGACGAAGTAGTCCAATCTTTTGGATTTAGTCAAAGCATGGACGAATCGTGTGTGTATTGGAAACGTGATGGGAAGAAGGTGGTGTTTCTCGTGCTTTATGTAGACGACATTCTTCTCATTGGCAACAGTGTGAAAATGTTATCAGACATAAAGGGATGGTTGTCTAGACAATTCGATATGAAAGATTTGGGAGAAGTCGGACATGTTCTAGGGATCAAAGTTATAAGGGATCGCCGGAATAGAACATTGTACCTATCCCAGCAATCTTACATAGACACGATTCTGGCTCGTTTTAACATGCAAGATTCCAAGAAGGGTGAACTGCCCTTCAGTAAAGGAACTTATCTTTCTAAGGAGATGTGTCCTCGGACACAAAAGGAGAAAGATGAAATGAAAGCAGTTCCCTACGCTTCGGCTGTGGGAAGCTTGATGTATGCAATGTTATGCACGAGGCCTGATATCTGCTATGCAGTTGGCGTAGTAGCGAGATATCAGAGTAACCCTGGAAAGGCTCATTGGACTGCCGTAAAGAGCATTTTCAAGTATTTGCGAAATACTAGGGATTATGTTCTAAGTTACGGGGCAGACAATCTGATTCCTTTGGGTTACACAGATACGGATTTCCAAGCTGATAAGGACCGGTGTAAGTCGATATCAGGCTATGTGTTCACTTTTAGAAAGAGGTGGAACCTTGAAATGAAAGAGTGATAAGTAGGATGCTTATCAGACTCTCTCATAACCGAATAGCAGCCTCAGAGGCAGCGGAAGTTTTGGTTTGGTTCCGGGATAACCTCTGGACTTGGATATGACTCTTAGTTTACCAAAGGCTATTGAATAGCGGTGCAGGGTAAACTGGAAGAAGTCACAAGTCAAAAGTGATGATAACACATAGAGCAAGTACCACCTGATTCGAGGCATCGTCTTGGGAGACGACGTTGTAGTCACCAAGATAGCTTCAGAGGACAACCTAGCGGACCCTTTCACCAAGATACTTCCTAAGGAAGTATATTTCAAGCACTTGGAGGGTTTGGGAGTCAGAAGTTTGGAGGATAAGACTAGACCTTAGTATAAGTGGGAGATTGATGGAGTAGTATACTTAATGTCTAGATTTGAGTATTCTGAACTCTGTATGCATTTTCATTTACCTATTAATTACAGACATTCATTTGCTTTTAATTATTTTTAATTAAATAAATGCAAATTATAGTCCTGGATTTTATACGTTGTAGTTAGTATGGTGTTGCACGGGCACACAGAAGATCATACTATCGGTTACTCGTATTTAATCGAACAGTTGCTCACGACCTAGATGGACACGGACCAATCCATCGGTATAGTCGTTGTGTGAGAGAGAAAATAATTTATCTTAATTATTTTATCACACTTGTACACTTGGTGTATTGAGCGGATCGATTGAGACTCATCAATTAGGATTGCTCGGCGATAATTGATTTGAGACTCGGAGTATTTTATTCTTAATCCCTGAAATAATTGCGGGTGTGTATATTTAATATAAGTGACTTTGATTTACCAAAGGAATTAACCGGTTTGATAATTGGGTTAATTACCGGTTAAGTTGGGTCACTATATTTTATATATGGCATGCCGTGAATTCTTGAAGGGGCAGTGTATCCCGTAAGGGTTGATAATATCCCCGAGATGAGCTCATAAGGATTTATTATGTAAACCTCGCGAGTGGACTTGTTCCGCATAATAAATAAGGTTGAGTGGTACTAGTCTCGGATATAAGAGATGAATAAATTTATTAAGCAATAAATAAATTTTATTCATGGATATTTAAAATCTTAAATACACGGAATAAATAATACTAAGTTGGAGAAATATTATTTGATATAATATGAATAATATTGGGAGTGCAATTTTATTTATATAGTGGAAAATAAATAAAATTAATATTGATAAGAATTAATAGATTTGGGTTGGACCCAATTTAATTTTCAATATTGAAGCCCAATATTTATTCTCCTTTTGATCCCCTTCGTAGCCTATAAAAGCACTACGTGGTCTTCACTTTACTAACCTACGTTACACCAACAATAAAGTTCTGAGAGTGAAGAGGATCCACAATTTCGATAGCTCGTCGCCCACCCGACGTTCGAACAAGTGCAAGGAATACGCGGGAAGGTCACGAGGTCGTCGATTTCGTTTCTCCGAACAACGAATCGTAGGTACAATTCTCAACCCCCTTGTTAATTGTTCGATTTGATTTTATCGAGAATACCGTAGGACGAAGATCCGAAATAAGAAACCATGAACGGGGGACGATCGCGTGGTGGTGGCGAAGCCACCGGACCACAGGCGATCGCCCGGGCTAGGGTTTCGCGGGGATGGGGGCGAACCCTCGGCTGGGCCGAGGGTGTGCGATCGACCACGAGGGTCGATCGCTGGGCACGGGCTGGAGCCGTGCCCTACCCCGCCGTGAAGGCGGGGGCCTCCTGGTGGTGGCGGGTCGCCGGACCCGCCGCGGGGGCTGTCGGAACAGCCCCACCCCGATCGATCGCCGGCGCGCGATCGATCCCTCGATCGTGTGAACCCCGGCTCGCGGGGGTTCGGGTGGGGGCGGATTGCGTGCCTTCGGGCGCGTGATCTCCAAAGCCCGGACTCCGGCGGATGAGTCGGCGTTCGTATGATCTCCGGCGAAAGGTTCGTTCGGGTTATCGGTTCCGCAATTTTGATAACCCGGGATAGCGAATTCCAACAAGAACTCCCTGCAAATGCTGCTGCTGAAAATAGACAAAATGATCCACAAGATGATGCTGCTGCTGCTCCATTGGATGCTCCTGATGGCCCTCAACAAGCTGCCTCACAGGAAAATGCTGCTGCTGTTGAAGAAATCCCTGTAGATGTTGCTGCAGCTCAACCGAAACAACAGAAAACTCCTACAGCAGACTTGACTGGGGGTCTTAGGAAGATTGCAGAAGGAGTGACCCAATGCTTAACTGTCTTAACAGAGATGGGCAAAGCAGAATTGATGGCAACCATCCTTCAAAATGCCATGGTCAAGAGCATGATGAATAATGATGAAAATGCAGAAGAGCAGCAGGCAGTGGTTGATAAGGATGATGATGGTAAGGAGAAGGTGGTTGAACAGGAGAAGGAAGTTGAAAAAGAGAAGGGGATTGAGAAAGAACAGGAGAAGGAAGTTGAAAAGGAAAAGGAGAAGGATCCAATCAAGTCATCACAAAACAAGACATTCAGTGTGTCCATAGAGCCAACAACTGATGAAGTCTACTTTGACGATGAATTCATCGCAGCTGTTGATGAAATTGAGAAGGCTTTCATATTGATGAAAGCAAAGAAGATGAAGGAAAAGGATCCAGGTTGCCCTTCATTCAACCTCGGAATTCCAGGAGTTGATTCTGAAAGCCAAGATGGCTGCAAAATTGTGGGGGATGAAGACAACACTTATATTTGGTCGTCACAGCAAGAGAAATAAAGGAAGTTGAATTCATGGAGTAAGTTCTAATAATATTTTAGCAAAAGTTACTTGAATATAATCATTATATACATTAAATAACTGATTTATTGACTTTAATCTTGGAAACAGATGCTTGTATGAGTCGGAAGATGACTCCCCGGATGTTTTGGTGCGAAAAACTGAAAAAAGAATGCACAAGAACCTCCCTCTGAACCTGAGGTCTCCATTCTGGAGGGGAACAATGACTGATGCGAATCTTGTAAGCAAGAAAGAGCAGCTCATTGCTGACTATGCTTTTCTGCCAATGAACGACAAAACCAAGGGGTATACATCTCATTTCTACTGAATTAAGCGAATTTGAATCATTATTCAACCCTAATTTTTTGCATTCTACTTTAACTGATATGTGCATTCTACTTTAACTGATATGCTACATTGATTTTGAATGCATTCTCCTCTGTTTGACATGTTATTGTATGCACTGTATACTGTAAAAATGAGAATCTACACAGTATTTGAACATATTCTACACTGAATTGTGATGTACTCTGCTCTGATTCTTATATTAAGGTTTAATGCATAGTGAATCCTATGCATTGAGTGAATTATAATGTTAAGGTTTAATTAATCTGCACTGTAATTGAACAGATTCTACACTGAATTGTGATGTACTCTGCTCTGATTCTTATATTATTTTGTGGCTATTAATTAATATGGATTGACTGAACTATAATACAAAAATAAGACCCTAACTCATTGTGATTAATTGTGATAGAAAAATATAGATTAAGCTATTTGCTAGAATCTACACTGATTTGTAACTAACTCTCCACTGTTTGAACTGTTTCATAGGGAGCTCTTATTCAGAGGGAAGGGTCGTTATGCATACAGGATTGATTTTGAAACCCTCCTTCCTGACACTTGGGTCGTGAGCAACATCATTGACATCTGGTGCTTCAAGCTTAACCATCAAAATTTCAGAAGAGCACCAGGGGAAATGAAAAGAGTTTTCTTCACTACTGCTGTATCGGTAAGTAAAATTTAATATGTATTTTAAAACAAAGAATTCATTGGAGACGCATATCTAATTATATTCAAAAAACAGCAACTGATTCAACATCCAAAGGACAAAGATGACGATACCCAGAAGTGTTTTGGAAACACTATAGACGATGAGCTGAAATGCAATGGAAACATTGACATTGAGGATGCAGACTTGGTAAGTAGATTTTAATAGATGCTTTGTACTGAATTTTAAAACAACATACTAATGTTTTTGAATATTTGTGTGTACAGATATTCTTTGCTGTAATAGAGAATGCCCATTTCTGGACTGTGTGCTTCAATTTCCAGAATGAGATGGTGGAAATAATCGACAACAAACCACTCCCGGGCAATCTGAAATGCTTAGATCGTTATGGGGAAATCAGCATAGAATTGGTACAGTTTTACACTATAATGTTCCCTTTACTGTAATGCACTCTTCTGTAATTTTTTTTTGCTAATTTTCAGCGTATTAAGGCACCTTGTATTTTTGCTAATTTTCAGCAATTCAAGTTTGCCGCCTACCTCCAAATGAAGAGCAAGAAGTTGAACAGGGCAGTGGTTAACTTCAAGCAAACAAATCTGAAAATGGGATGGCGCTACAAGGATAATAACAATGACTGTGGAATCTATTGCATGAGGCACATGGAGACGTACAAGGGGGATCAGAACTGGACTTGTGGGTTCAGAAAAAACAAGGTAAGAATCTACTAACTAATTAATGGAAAATCAGGATGTTGTATTTGTATATTCTACAGCTCCTTTGATTGCAATAACCTATATTCTAATGTGACTTGTATTTTTCAAACAGGATGTTGATATGTTGAAGATCCTTAGAGTGAAATATTGTTCTGCTATCATCATGACAGAGTTGAATGAGGTGAGAAAAGCAGTCGCAAGTAGAGCAAGAGAGAATGCATCTATTGAGCATGAAGTTCTGAAACAAGGATAGAACATTCAGCAGTCGGAGCACGGTTTCTGAGTATTTGAACATATTTGAACATGTGTTGATTTGATTAGGGCATTTAGTTCAGGGTAATGTCTTGAATTTGTATTTGAAATTGTGGAAGTTGTATTTGTTGTGGAAGTTGTATTTGAAATTGATCAAGTTGTATTTAAAACTGAGCATGGGTGATGTTGATTACATCTAAATCTTTTCTGAATATGAATTTGCTGTAGTGGGATTGGAATCTGAAAAATGGATTGTTCTTTGTACTGTCTTTATGCATTCTACACCAGTTAGTAATGTATTATGCACTATTTATAAACACAGTCTCCTCAATTTTTACTAGTACTCTATTTATAAATTACATTGTACTCTGTTTAATAATCGATTCTACTGTAGTGAATAATATAATCCACATAAACACTAAAAATAACCCCTAAACCCTAATCCCTAAAAATAAGCCCATAAAGCCTAATCGAAGGATAATCGAGGGAGGTGAACGATCACGGCCGCCGAAGGCGGCCGTGATTGTTCACCTCCCTCGATTATAAGGGGACACAGGGGGGGGTCTTGTATCGAAGTGGAAACTATAATCGAGGTGGGCAAACAATAATCGAGGAAATTACCTTGTTGTAATGAGTTCTACTGCATTTCGTAGTGCATTCTACTCTAATCTGTATCTTATTCTACTCCATTTATTAATGATCGAGGGAGGCAACAATAATCGACGGAGGCAACAATAATCGAGGGAGGCAAACAAAGATTACGGCCACCTTCGGCGGCTTCAGAATTTTAATAAAGGGATAAAGGGGGGGTCTTGTATCGAAAGGTCTTGTATCGAAAGGTCTTGTATCGAAAGGTCTTGTATCGAAGTGGCAACAATAATCGAGGGAGGCAAACAATAATCGAGGTAGGAAACAATAATCGAGGGAGGCAAACAATGATTACGGCCACCTTCGGCGGCTTCAGAATTTTAATAAAGGGATAAAGGGGGGGTCTTGTATCGAAAGGTCTTGTATCGAAAGGTCTTGTATCGAAGTGGCAACAATAATCGAAGTGGCAACAATAATCGAGAGAGGCAACAATAATCGAGGGAAGCAAACAATGATTACGGCCACCTTCAGCGGCTTCAGAATTTTAATAAAGGGATAAAGGGGGGGTCTTGTATCGAAAGGTCTTGTATCGAAAGGTCTTGTATCGAAAGGTCTTGTATCGAAGTGGCAACAATAATCGAGGGAGGCAAATAATAATCGAGGTAGGAAACAATAATCGAGGGAGGCAAACAATGATTACGGCCACCTTCGGCGGCTTCAGAATTTTAATAAAGGGATAAAGGGGGGGTCTTGTATCGAAAGGTCTTGTATCGAAAGGTCTTGTATCGAAGTGGCAACAATAATCGAGGGAGGCAAACAATAATCGAGGTAGGAAACAATAATCGAGGGAGGCAAACAATGATTACGGCCACCTTCGGCGGCTTCAGAATTTTAATAAAGGGATAAAGGGGGGGTCTTGTATCGAAAGGTCTTGTATCGAAAGGTCTTGTATCGAAGTGGCAACAATAATCGAAGTGGCAACAATAATCGAGAGAGGCAACAATAATCGAGGGAGGCAAACAATGATTACGGCCACCTTCGGCGGCTTCAGAATTTTAATAAAGGGATAAAGGGGGGGTCTTGTATCGAAAGGTCTTGTATCGAAAGGTCTTGTATCGAAGTGGCAACAATAATCGAGGGAGGCAAACAATAATCGAGGTAGGAAACAATAATCGAGGGAGGCAAACAATGATTACGGCCACCTTCGGCGGCTTCAGAATTTTAATAAAGGGATAAAGGGGGGGTCTTGTATCGAAAGGTCTTGTATCGAAAGGTCTTGTATCGAAGTGGCAACAATAATCGAGGGAGGCAAACAATAATCGAGGTAGGAAACAATAATCGAGGGAGGCAAACAATGATTACGGCCACCTTCGGCGGCTTCAGAATTTTAATAAAGGGATAAAGGGGGGGTCTTGTATCGAAAGGTCTTGTATCGAAAGGTCTTGTATCGAAGTGGCAACAATAATCGAAGTGGCAACAATAATCGAGAGAGGCAACAATAATCGAGGGAGGCAAACAATGATTACGGCCACCTTCGGCGGCTTCAGAATTTTAATAAAGGGATAAAGGGGGGGTCTTGTATCGAAAGGTCTTGTATCGAAAAGTCTTGTATCGAAGTGGCAACAATAATCGAGGGAGGCAAACAATAATCGAGGTAGGAAACAATAATCGAGGGAGGCAAACAATGATTACGGCCACCTTCGGCGGCTTCAGAATTTTAATAAAGGGATAAAGGGGGGGTCTTGTATCGAAAGGTCTTGTATCGAAAGGTCTTGTATCGAAGTGACAACAATAATCGAGGGAGGCAAACAATAATCGAGGGAGGAAACAATAATCGAGGGAGGCAAACAATAATCGAGGGAGGCGAACAATAATTGAGGTAGGCAAACAATAATCGTTGAAATTACCTTGTTCTAATGAGTTCTACTGCATTCTACACTAATCTGTATCATATTCTACTCCATTTATTAATGCATTCTACAACAATAATTGAGGGAGGCAACAATAATCGAGGGAGGCAACAATAATCGAGGGAGGCAAACAATAATCGAGGGAGGCAAACAATGATTACGGCCACCTTCGGCGGCTTCAGAATTTTAATAAAGGGATAAAGGGGGGGTCTTGTATCGAAAGGTCTTGTATCGAAAGGTCTTGTATCGAAGTGGCAACAATAATCGAGGGAGGCAAACAATAATCGAGGGAGGAAACAATAATCGAGAGAGGCAACAATAATCGAGGGAGGCAAACAAAGATTACGGCCACCTTCGGCGGCTTCAGAATTTTTATAGAGGGATAAAAGGGGGGTCTTGTATCGAAAGGTCTTGTATCAAAAGGTCTTGTATCGATGTGGCAACAACAATCGAGGGAGACAACAATAATCGTGGGAGGCGAACGATCACGGCTGCCCTTCGGCGGCTCACCGCCTTCGGCGGTGAATAATCCAGGGAGGCGATCTATAATCATGGGAGGTGAACTATCAAAGTGGCAACAATAATCGAGGGAGGGAAACAACGATTTCTAAAACCCTAAACCCTAAATTCTAAAACCCTAAACCCTAATTTCTAAAACCCTAAACCTGAATGAATTCTACTACATGTAGTAGTGCATTCTGCTCTTTTTATGTTCTTATTCTACTCTATTCATTCATGAATTCTATTGTATTAGTACACAACATCTAATATATTAATAAAAAAAAATCTCCACGATATTATAAATGTAATCTCGACATTATACAAATTCTGATCAACGGGAAAATAAAAATAAAAACCAAGCACAGAATGTCATCAACACAACATTGTCAACAATAAAAACACAAATGTCATCAACACATCATTTCCAAATATAGTAAAAACAATCAGGCAACAGAATCATATAACACTGCGGGAAATCTTGAACTTGTATTCGGAGATATAACTTCTAAACGTTGACCTCCAGAAACAGGGTGAACAACGTAACCACCATTGTCATCCTAAAAAAAACACATTAGAAAGGTATTAAAAACAGATTAGAATTCATTATAACATAGAAAAAAAATCAGAATTAAAAACAATAAAACACAAAATACAAAACTTTGTTACCTCTAAATTCTGAAGAGCCATTCTGGTTTTTAACTCGTCAGTTTTCGATTTCTTCTTTCTGCCTCTTACTTTATTCCATATCTTCTCCACTGTAGGCTTCTCCCTGGTTCGTCGCTTATACTTCAAGTTTGTACTCTTGGGATTTTGAACAACATCACTCCTTGAAGACGTTTCATCCAAACACCTATCATCGTCTCTTGACCGAACATCTTTCTTGATACCCTCAAAACCTGTGTCCCAAATCAACCGAGCATCCTTATTATTTTCACAAGTGGCAATGAAATCCACAGCCTTCCTACTTGCTTGTGTTCTCCACAAAGACGCTGCCATAGAATGTTCATCTGGAGAGGTCAAGGAAGGCACCACATTCTGAATTTCCCGACCCTTAACAACATCTTTACGCCACCTCTTCAATATGTAGAACTCAGGAATGACAGACACACAATGTATGTTCATGACTCTCAGAGAATGCGAGCACAGGATACCAACTTCAGTAAACAAATTGCAGGTACAACTGACACAATTATGAGTAAACTTATAAGTCACAGTGTGCTTCAGTTTTTCACGACCTGCTCGCCACACATGGTATGTAGCCATGACAGAATCAGCACTAACAAGTTTCTGAAAACAAGAAGAACCTTTCCTGAATTCATCCTCGAAAATGTTGTAAGCTTTCAATGTATATACATCTCTAGCATGCAAAAGCATAGGAGCCTCATCTAGAGACAATGTTCGCTTACCGATAAGGCAAGCCACATCTTGGGCTTTCTCATTACTCCTCCAATCTGCAACCACACCCCCAAAACAATGATAAAAGTCACAGAGGTCAGAAGTCTTCGACAATTTGTTAGAGAGTGCTTGATTAGTGCTTTCACTTCTTTGGGAAGACAATGCACCACCAGAGAAATGATTTTTATTGAAGGCAGGACACCATTTCTCTCTTAACCCATATAGCCTCAACAACCATTTATTTCGTGCACAACCATATTTGGACATCACCCTAAAAAACAAACAGAATATTGTAACTACAGAGTAGGATGTAAAAGACAGAAGCATGGACAGTGGAAGAGAGAAAAATGACATATAAAACACAGTAGAATTTCACATACATCAGAATTCAATGTAATAATAATAATGAAAATGAAAATTACATAGTGAAAATAAAAAATAAACTTACTCAACCCATTTGTCTTCAAACTCGGCAATCGTATCACAACACTTCAACAAGTAGTTGAAGTCGTCCATGAATCCTTTCATGCGCCGAAGCGCACCAATGCGATTCTTTGAATTCTCCCCAATGTGCCATATGCAAAGGCGATGACGAGAAAGTGGAAAAACCTCAGAAATAGCAGCAGCCATGGCAGGACTTTGATCCGTCATAATAGTATCAGGATGTCTATTGTTCATGGATCTCAAAAAGGTATTGAATAACCACTCAAACGACTCGGTAGTTTCATTCATCAAAAAACCACACCCAAACATCACATTCTGTCCGTGGTGGTTCATACCGACAAACGGACCACAAATCATATCGTACTTGTTTGTCCGGTAAGTGGTGTCGTGTACCACCAAGTCACCAAATAAAATGTAGTCGTCCTTCATTCGTTTATCCCTCCAAAAGAAACTACACAACCGGGACTCACTATCAATCTGAAAATCAAAGTAAAAGTCGTCTTCGGTAGCCTTCCTTTTCTTAAAAATTTCTATTAACCTGTTGGAATCCGTCCCATCAAGAGTCTTAGGGTTCTTCAATGCATTATAAGCATCTCTAGGAGTAAACCCTAACATCGGTGATCCACCGGACTGATGTTTCAACACCCGAACAGCAGTAGCGACCCCGACTCCACTTTTCTTTAACTCTTCCAAGTACGAAACATGATTTCGGTTAAGCCTTCTATGAGATCTCAGAAGGTGGCTAGAAGATGGGCAAAGGTCATGGTTATGTTCTTTGACATGCTTCGAAACAACCCATACACCACCTCTGTCAACATGGAATTGTACTCGAGCTTCACAACCAGATCTGACATCAAGCTTAGAATAGGATGGATCGGGGTTGGTATTATTCTCCTTCAAACCAGCCTGAGAGCACACATACAGTTTCATTGATACAGAGCCATCTACTCTACATCTTCCCCTTGACCTCCGAACACTAAAACCCATCTTAAAGGCATAATCATTATACATTTCATAAGCCTCCTGTTCAGAATGAGCAACTACACCAACCAAATCTTTTTCAAAGGTTCCTGCTGCAATTTGAATACAATATAGTAAAACTGAATATAATATAGAGTAGAAAGCAATATACAACAGAGTAGAAATCATTGAACAACAGAGTTGAAATCACAATGGAACAGAGTAGAACTAAGAAATCAGGATGACCATTAAGTAAATTGTTACCTTCTTCAGCAACATCATTAGTAATGACTTCAGAAATTGGGAGATCAACACCAATATCTTTGGAAACATCACTTGGAACTACAACAACAAATGTGAAAATGCACACTTTCATAAAAGGAACAAAAACAGATTTCAAATTAAGATAAAAGTAAAAAAGGACGACAAAGATGATAGTTACATTCTTCAACATCATCTGTAATAATAACTTCAGCATCATCACCAGTATATTTGGAAAGATCACTTGGAACTACAACAAAGTGTAATGGATTACAAAGAATAAACATGTAATGAACACAGAACAAAACAAAGTGTAACTAAGGAAAACAATTTTCAGACCATCAATGATGTCTTCTCCATCATCATCATCAATAGGGATTACTTCTACATCATCATCAAAATCAACTGAAAAAAAATGAATTTAAAACACATAAACACATAGAAGAATGAATTGAATCAGATAATTATAATAAAAGAACATATATACCATCAAAAGTATAAGCATCCAAATCAATGTCATCCATCCTCTGAGAAACACCAAATCAGAATGAACAGAGCTTTTGAAACCTGCTTCATGCAATTCATATGATATGTTAATCAGAGGAAGGTAGTGCCAAGCTACTGTAGATCAGTGCACAGAACCAAATTCAATCTCAACACCAAATTCATTATGATTACCAAATTCACAACATAATCAGATTGTTCAATCTGATTATGAACAAGCTACTGGAAAATGAAATCGAAACAACCATGGAGAACTGAAATTGAATTAAAAACCTCATCTGGAAAACGAAATTGAAACCTAAAATTCAATTGCAAATAGAAAACGAAATTGAAATGGAAAACTGAACCTAAGACATTGAAATCGAAATTGAACAGAAGTACGTACCTCACAGCTACTGGAACGAAGGATATTTCGCCTTCGAAAGCCGTAGTCGCCGGTTGTGCGCGCTGGAATTGGCCGTCGCCGGTTCGTAAAACTATCTCCAACCGAGAGTCAAGGAAATGAGATCGCCGCCTACGCCAACTTCGAACAGGATATCGAATTCGCCGTCTCCCGTCGATTAATAGCCAAGGAACTGCAAATCGGAGAGAATTCTGTTTGTTTCAGTTAGTTTGCAGCTGAGAGAGATAGAAACGGGAAAAGAGGAGAGGAAAAAAAAAAGAAAAAAAAAAGTAGGGTTTAAAAAATGAAATGTTTAAATATTAAAAAGTGGTACCATGTTTTTTGGTATGGTACTAGTACCAGGGTATAATTTGCCCCAGAGTCCATAAGTATTCATTTTTGCTCGAAAAATGACATGTGACAAACGACAAATCTACATGACTAACGAAGAGAAATTGAAGGAAAATTTTGCGCCGGTTTTTTCGTAAATAATTGGCTTCCCATGCCATATAATGAAAAGAAAATAACTAACCCTCATAAATTCACAAATTTGCATTTTTTTTTCTTCAAAGTGAGACATACCCGTGAAAACAGCAAACCCTAATCGTCATATTACAAGTTAAATCTTAAAATCAAAGGTATTGTAACGTCCCGACTTTCGTATATTAATTAATACTATAATTTATTTATATAATATTTATTTTATTTATGAAAATAGAAAGATAGTAAGTTCAAGAAATACTTATATTATGAATATTACTTAGTATTATTTAATGATAATTAAATATACTATACTCATTTATTTATTTTATGGTTAAATACTAAAATTTATTAAATATAAAATGATAGTAAATAAACCACTATACCTACATTAAATAGTATAGTAAAAATAGTAAGATTTTTTATTTTGGTTAAAGGTCAATTGCATTTAAAAGAAAAACGAACAAAAAAAGGAGGTACAGTACAGCGCATAGGAAAAAAGTCCTACCGCATCAACGAGCTAACATGCTAGCTCTCTGAACCACCAACAATAATATAAAGTACCAATAACAAAGCAACTGCTACCAAGCTATATGCCACACTCGCTTCAGAGCCCGTGCCTGAAGTGAGTTTGAGAGTCGTAACGAGATAATCCTATCCCTCACAATGGAAATAGCCAAAGTAGCCACCACCTCAGACTACACCGAGCGAGCCTCCCAAATGCGTGTGTTCCTCTCCTGCCATATAAAGTACACAAGGGCAGCGAAAAGTACACGATAGGTGCAAGAAATCAAATGCTTCCCCCGCCACCGACTAGCAGCACGAAGGACAGCACTCTCCCAGTCACCCTGTGGCCATAGGAATCCAACCTCCCCCTCTAATCTCCGCAAGCAGTCATGTGAGAAAGTGCACTCGAAGAAAATATGAGAGTGCGTCTCAACACCCTCCCCACCACACAGAACACACGAATCAACCCCCTGGCCAATCCAATGCTTATCACGAGTCGGAAGGCGACCTCGGATAGCAAGCCAAAGAATGAAGCAGTGTCGCGGAATACGCCCTGGCCCAGCGAGAAGGGCGGCCCACGGTACCGTATTCCCCTCAGGGTGGAAAAGAGAATAGGCCGAGGCTGAAGTGTAAACCCCGGATCTATGCAATCTCCATCTCACCGTATCCCTCCCCTGAGCTATCTCTGGTAACTCATCCATCAGTCCAATGAACTCTTCTCGAAAATCAACCGGCCACTGCCACTGCCCGCCAACTATGACAGTACTCAGAGACGAGGCTACTTGAAGTCCTCTCAGTGCTGGTCCCATCGGACATACCTCCTCCAAACGACCCAAGATATGCCACGGGTCCCTCCAGAGGTAGAACTGCGACCCATCACCAATCTGATACTGGAAAGCCAGTAGAACAGCAGGCCGTAGCTTAAGGAGCTGTCGCCAACTCCAAGAGCACGCCCTAGGCATCTTCGCACTCCAAAAAGAATGCCTCCGCAGTCGATTCGCCTGAATCCAACTGACCCAAACAGAATCCAGGTCCCGACTCAGAATGGCCCAAATATGTCTGGTCATAAGGGCTCTATTCTGTGCGGTAAGATCCCGAATCCCCAGTCCTCCCTCTCTGGTTGGGCGGCATACATCTTCCCACCGAACCTTGGCATACCCTTGGGTGCCCGTCCCATACCAAAGAAATCTCCTCAGCCTCTTCACTATCTCCTGGATGACTCCCGGTGGAAGGATGAAAACACTAGCCCAGTAGATATGAAGAGTGCTGAGAACAGAACGGATAAGCTGGACGCGCCCAGCATAAGATAGGGATCGCGAAGTCCAAGAACTCAGCCTATCTTCAATCCTCTGGATCAAGGGTGCACAGTCCGAAATCCTCAACTGAGAAGAGATCAGAGGAACTCCAAGGTAACGCACCGGAAGAGTACCCACTGGAAAATCAAAGACTGCCTGAAGAACCGTCGCATCCTCCTGTGCCGACATCGAGAGGTAGATGTTACTCTTGTCCACATTCTCGTGTAGACCCGAGTAAGCAGAGAAAATCTGTAGTCCCCGTCTGAGCGTATCGATAGAGACAGGATCTGCGTGGCAAGCAAGTAGCAGGTCGTCTGCAAAACTCAACATATAGGTCTGAGTCCTCTCACATCTATAATGAAACTGGAACTCCGGCTCCGCCTGAATATGCCACTCCAAAATCCCGTGTAATACCTCCATCACTAAGACAAAGAGAAAGGGTGACATCGGGTCCCCCTGCCTCAATCCTCGGGCACCTCTGAAATATCCCTCGGCTGAACCATTAATGTTCACGGAGTAAGCTGGAGTAGTGAGGCATTCCATAATCCAACCGATGAAAACCTGATGGAATCCCATGGTCTCCAAGGTCGCCCGTACAAAACCCCACTCCACCGTGTCATAGGCCTTCATAAGGTCGACTTTCAACACACACCTAGCTGGAAGTCCCGTTTTGCCGTATCCCTGCAGTATCTCCTGTGCAAGGAGGATATTATCCCCAATGCGTCTGCCAGGTACGAAGGCCGTTTGCGATCTGTCCACCAATAATGCCATACTGTCACTCATACGATTCGAAATAACCTTCTCAATCACCTTGTACAACACATTGCAGCACAAGATGGGGCGGAAGTCCTTAGGATGCTTCGGGGAAGCAACCTTCGGTATCAACGAGAGAATCGTAGAGTGGACCGCTCGAACAAGCTTCCCAGTACAGAAAAAATCTGAGATGGCCGTAAGACTCTCAAATTTAATCACTGGCCAGTCTTGTTTGAAGAAGGCAGAAGAGTAGCCATCAGGACCTGGAGCTCTATCGTCGTCGAAAACAAAAAGAACATCCTGAATCTCCGCTGCTGTCACCGGTCTAATCATATGCTCTGCTAACTCAGGTGTCAGCCGCCTAGTCACGAATGGACGTAAATCACCTACCACGGGGTGGCTCGAAGTACCCAAAAGTCTCTGAAAGAACGACACAATCGTGCTGCTGATCTGTGAGGAATCGTGTACAAGTTCACCAGAAGCTATCTCGACCTGAAGGATGCGCGACCGGGCCCGTCGGACAACTATGTAAGATTTTTATAGTAACAATTATGTACAATATTTTACTTAGATTTATAGAAAATATAGGCATATTTTTTTACACTTTATGTTGTGTCACAAAATACACCACTTTCATCGTTTCGGTGTTTAATTATCAACCAAATCATTTGTTCATGAGTTTTTCATGCTCCATAATATAATAGACGAAAAATTAATCGTAATACTTGTAAGAGGTTTTTATTCCATTGTCCTGTCGCCTCCTCCATTGGCATCCCCGTTCGTACCTAAAAACAATGTGTTGAAGGGCTGAGCTCAACGAAATAGAGAAAATCTATATCTAGCCTAATGCCGATAATTCAAACATACGACACATAAACATGTTCACAAATGCGAAAGACATCAACGATAAACATAACATACTTGAAACATGTGGTGCGCACATAAAACTGTTGGAAATCGATATCCCGGGCTATTAAAATTTGCGGAAAATAATAACCCGACCGAAATCCTTCATCGCCGGAGATCCGAACGCGAACCACCGTACGAGCCGAGGCCCGACCGAATACTCAGCGAGGCCCGAAGGCCGCGAGCACTCAGCCGAGCCCCCGCACGGGGCTCGCGATCATCTCCATGATGATCGCTGGGGATGCACGAGGCATCCCCGGGGCTGCTCGAAGCAGCCCCGCAGCGGGTCGCGTGACCCGCTGCTCAACGCGCTGGGCTCGTCCCAGCGCACCGCTGCGGGAAGTCCCGCAGCACGCCACGAGTCGCTGCGGGTAACTCCCGCAGCTCCCAACGATCGAGCCTACGGGCTCGATCGACCCCTCGGCCCCCAGCCGAGGGTGTTCGCGCTGCACGCGCCGCCGACGAGGGAGGCCAGCGGATCCTCCCGCCGTGGCACCAGCCCACGGCGGATCCCCGACGATCGAACCCTAGGTTCGATCGTGTGCCCCGGCGTCCAGCCGGGGCTCCTTTCCCGTCGCGCGTTCCCGGCGGTTGAACCCTAGGTTCGGCCGCCTCTATCGATCCTCGCCGGGGATCTCGAATCCCCGTCCCCGAGGTTCGTACGTTTATCCGGATCGTGTGTTCATGTATACGCTACAATTAACATCACATAAAATCATAGAAGGGTTTATGATTTTACCTTTAATTCGTTGTTCGGAGAAACGAAATCAAACACCTTTGAAGACCTTCGAATCTTCCTACGTATTCCTTGCACTCCGTTCGAACGTCGTGTGGGCGACGATCTATCGAACTCCTATGGATCTCCTTCAACTCTCTAGAACTATCAACTATTGATATTCTTGTCTTATGAATTATGAAGGCCATGTAGTGCTTTTATATGCTACGTAGGGGATCTAAAGGAGGTGGAATATTGGGCTTTCAATATTGAAGATTAAATTGAGCCCAATGCTCAAGTCCATTAATCCTTATCAATATTAATTAATTTATTTTCCACTATATAAATTAATTGCACTCCCAATATTAAACCATATTATATCAAATAATATTTCTCCGGTAGTATTATTTATTCCGTGTATTTAAGATTTAAATATCCATGAATAAAATTAATTTATTGCTAATTAATTTATTTATCTCTTATATCCGAGACTAGTACCGCTCAACCTTAATTATTATGCGGATTAAATCCACCTGCAGGGTTTACATAATAATTCCTTATGAACTCATCTCGGGGATATTATCAACCCTTCCGGGATACACTTTCCCGTCAAGTATTCACGGCATGTCATATATAAAATATAGCGACCCAACTTAACTGGTAATTAACCCAATAATTAAATCGGTTAATTTCTTTGGAAAATCAAAGTCTCTAATATTAAATATATACACCCGCAATAGTATCGGGGATTAAGAATAAAATACTCTGAGATTTAAATTGATTATCCAAGGCAATCCTAATCAATAAATCTCAAGCGATCCGCCCAATACACCTAAGTGTACAAGTGTGATAAAATAATTAAGACAAATTATTTTCTCTCTCACACAACGACTATACCGATGGATTGGTCCATGTCCATCTAGGCCGTGAGCAACTGTTTGATTAAATACGAGTAACCGATAGTATGATCTTCTGTGCGCCCATGCAACACCATACTAACTACAACGTATAAAATCCAGGACTATATTTTGCATATTCAATTAATGCAAATAATTGTTTATTAATTTAATAGATTAAATGCTATGATTGGGAGTTTACCGTTACTTAAATCTAGACATTAAGTACACAACTCCAACAAAAACACGGCGAGCTCTCCCCGATGACCCTTAATTCGGTCACTGACCCCTCATGAGATCACATGTCTTATAACATAATATCGTTCAGTTGCTTCGAAAACAGTTCATGTACGTCACATTTAAATTTACAACATTAAAAGAGATAAGAAAAACCTTACCTTTGATGTGCGAGGATATAGTCGAACACGTTCGAGAACCTTACTTTCCGAGAGATACGCCTCCTAAACCATCACATAAAAGTACTTCATTGTTCTACATTTTTATCCAATATTCATAACTATATTAATTTTATTATTACTATTATTTTTAGGCCTACTTACCTTATATAGTTCATGTTTTTATTTAAATTGTATGCTATGTTTTAAATGAGCTCAGTTGGGATAGAAGTAGGATTTAGGACATTGGGCTTGAGATTATCTTAGGAGTTTGGGCTTGGGATTATTTAGGGATTTGGGCTTTGGATGTGAAAGGCCCATTACTCTTTTGGGAAAAAGAAACGAGGCAGCATATCCCCAAATTCCTAAATTCCATTTTTCTGTTTCTACATCCAGAAAATATACAGAGAGAGAGGGTGGTGGCGTGAGGGAAGAAATTGGTCAATTGGCGATCTCCAACTGGACTTTGATGTAGGGCTGAGGTACGGGGTGTCGAGGGCTGAACGAAAAGGTGAAGCTTGAACCTGTGGTTCGATTAAGATGAGGGACAAGGCATATCAAGTTTTAAATTTTTGTTTTATCTTATTTCTTGTTTTTTTTTTAAGAATTATATGAATTGAAAGTACAAAAAGGGAAGAAGGAAGGAGGTACCTTTTTGTTGAAGAAGATGAAGTGAACTGGTTATTCTTTAGGCAGAAAAGATGAAGTGAACTGGTTATTCTTTTTGCTCGTGTAATTTTTGGTAGGTGGGGGTGTAGATATTTATAGTTGAAGACAAAGGAGTAGGAGGTTGTATGAATAATTAGAGTTAGCAGGTGGACAACAATCTCTGCAGATCAAGATACTAAGCAGTAGGAGGATTTGATCAGATAGAGGAGAGGAGGCACAATTATTTGGATTGTTCAATTATTTGTTTGGATAGAAAATTGGTTTAATTATTTGGGCTTTGTTTACTTATTTGTTTAGGGTAAAGATGTATAAGGTGTAGTCTTTTAGTTCTTTATTTCAATAATATCAAGGACTTTTAAAATATTATTTACTTATGTGATTTTTATTTAAATTTTTATGTTCTTTAATATTTTGATTTGTTACGTTTATATTTAAGATTTTTAAAGAATAAAATTTTGACGTGGTCGCTAGAGGTATGAATCGCAATAAAATTCTTCTCAACCTACATAGAGTTTGTAATTTGGGATTTTGGGTTTTTGTATGAACTTCCCAATTTTTTTCATTCCTACTTAGAGTTTGTAATTTGGGTTTTGGGTTTTTGTATGAACCTTCCAATTTTTTTCATTCATAAAGCTTCTTCTTTTGGCAGCAAATGTCTCAAGAATCAGTCTCTTCTAGCTTCGGACCACCTAGTGGGTTTGATTATGAAGACAAATTTTGCAACCAATGCCAGAAGATCATTTCAGTAGATACAGGTTTAAATGTATGAATTACGACTCGTGTCTAAAGAGAAGCAAATCGAGACGAAAAAATTGGATTCGAGATGTGAAAAGATCGACTTAGCGGTCTGAAGCATTTGCGCCAAGAGTGGCGCGTTCGCACCAGTTTTCTTGTCTGATTTTTTGTTGCATTTTTTGGACTCCGAATATGGGTTTTGATTTATTTACTTGGTTAGGAGATTATAATTATATCACAAAAGGCCCGGTAAGTTTAGCTGATTCCACAAACTGTCCTGCAAGTTAGACGAAAATTATGTCCAGTCCTTCTCGGTGAAAAAAGCGTAATAAGAGCACGAAAATGCACGTGATCTCATATGTGGCGTAAAATCTCGTCAGAGTGCTTACGTGAAAATAATACGTAGTTTTCGTAAAATAAAAAATCAACAAATTCCCCAATAAATAATTGGGTACAATCTCATACCCTAATTCAGATTTTCCGACTCCTCTCTTCTTTCTCGCGCTCTCTCTCAGAGTTAAAGGTGATTGTCATCTCATTACATATAAATTTGCTCGAGGAGGATAAATCAGAGGAGGAACCTCAGGTCTTCTTGCGTTGTGGGGTCCACTTTACATAGAGATTTCTGCAACTTTTCTCATGCGAACCTCTGCATGCGATGTTTCTTGAGAATCCATTTTGGATAGTTGATGGTAAAGGGTTGTTGAATGTTGATTAAGAGTTTTTGCTTGTGAATTTGGGATATTTATTAAGAAATTTTCGAAGTTAAGATTAAAGGAAATTAGGTATTAGGGATGATCAACTGTGGTTTTATCCAAAGAAAATGTAGTAATTGATACATATTCACTTAATGTATTAAAATTCATTTGTTTTTTGTTTTAATTACAAGATTTCTCATCCGCATTTCCCCTCTAAAACTGCGTATTATTTACACGTAAGCACTCCAACGAGATTTTACGCCATGTATGAGATTACGTGCATTTCTCGTACTTTTTTAACGTTTTTTTCACCGAAAAAGACTGAACGTGATTTTCGTCTAACTTGCAGAACTTTTGTGGAATCAGCTTAACTTACACGACATTTTGTGATATTACCTCTTATATTGAAATATAATTATATTCCTTAGCAGATTTAAAGTTATTCAGCGCAAACCCTACGACCTCAATCCGTAAGGGATGCCGTAGGGAACACTGTTCCCTACTGACTTCCCTACGGGAATGGTCGTATGGAATCAATGTTTTTTTTTTTTTTTTTTTTTTTTAGTGATTTAGTCCCGTAAAATCCAAAAGGTGGTCAATATAGTCCCTTTTAGGTCCAAAAAAATCAAAATTAACCGGAAATTAGTTGACCGATGAATACATTACAGTTAATTTGGGAGAATCTGGAGAGGGAAATTATTGCCACGTGTCAGAATATGATTGGACGACAGTAGTTAAAAAAAAGAAATTAAATGTCACGTATGCGTGCACATTGTTTATTTATGATTAAACTAAAATAGAATTACTTTATTAAAAAAAAAAAACGGTCCGAAATTCAGATCTTCGATTTCCCCAAATACGCTAGAACTCCAAATTCAATTGAACCCTAATTATCTTTTCCCCAATTTCTTCATTCCTCCTCTATTTTTCAGATTATTTCTGTTTATCATAGAAATTTAATCACGTATTATTTAACAAAACCTTGAAAAAAAAAATCAAAATCCAATCGAGATTCAAATCCAATGTCTCAATCTAAAAACAGTCGAGATTCAAATTCGATTTTTTTCCTGTAACCAAATTGCGCTGACATATACATACTTCATGAAAGAACAAATATCCAGCTCATCGATTTGTGGAATGTGCAAAGTATCCGGTACAAAATTTTAATTTTTGCAGATTAAGGACCTGTTCTTTGGACTGAAACTGACTGAACTTAACTGAACTGAATGGATCTGAACTGAACTAAACTAAACTGAACTGAAACGATCTGAACTGAATTGAAGTAATCAGAATTGATTTTTTTTATAAAATAATAATATATTATAAATTGTTAAATATATTTTTAAAAATATTAATAATATTATATTATTAACTAGATTATACTTAAAATTATTGATTCAAATTATATTTTATTATTTTAATTTAGATTTGAAACGAAATTAATTGAGCTGAACTGAACTGAAACGATCTGATCTGAACTGAAACGATCTTAACTGAATTGAAATGGACTGAAATTAATTTTAAAAGAACAGGTCCTAAATTACATTTTTTTTACTTTTTTTAATCTTATTTGAATTAATAATTACTACGTAAAGTAAATAATAATGCAAATTCTTTATGTGCATAAAAAAATAATCTATAATTTTTAATTTCTCAACTTAATATTGATACTTTTATAAAATAAAATAATTATTTTATTTTCTGATTTTAAAGTTTGAAATAAAAATTTAACATAATTTTTAAATTTCACACACAAATACTTTATTTTTTAATTTTAAAAAATATTTTTTATCTCTTATTTTTAATTAAATTGCCAAAAAACAAAATTTTTATTAATATATTAACCTTCTATTTTAGTGTATATATGTTTGAGACGAAGGAATAAATAAATAATTTTATGTTTCTTTTGAGTTAACATGTGAATTTATATTTAAAGAGGTGAACAAGACTAGCGTTGTACGCACGATAACTAATGCAGGCATCACACGCAAGAGCATGGTCGCAGTGATGAGTTTCGAAAGCAACAATAGTTTTTTTTTTTTATTTTTTTTCTAAAATATTTTGAATTTGATTTGTTTTCAACTATTTTTAGGATTTTATTGGTCCAAACCTAAAAAAAGATTTTGTAAAATTTTCTTATGATATTATTAATTTTAAAAATAAAAAAAACAAAAATTTATACCTAAACCCATTAACAAACACATAGAATTTTTGCATATTATTTACTTTAAATAAATAAATGTATATTTATAATTAGAGTAATTTAGAGAAAAAATAAGAATGAGTTTATGATTTTGAAAAAACTAACATATTTTAGCTTTTTATTAAAAAAGGTAATTAATTTTTGGCATATATATAATTAAATATATTGATCTTTAATGTAATCACAATTTAGATAGACTTTTCAAATTTGAATGGTCTTTTTTAACCTTTCTATTATATTTTTTTTTCTCAAAATTGATATCACGATTAGGAACAACAACAAATTGGGGGTGAAGTTTCCTTTCAACCAGCCGATGAAGCTGTACTCGAGCCTGTGGAATGCGGATGACTGGGCCACGAGGGGTGGGATCGAGAAGACGGCCAAGGCCCCGTTCGTGGCCTCGTACGATTCGGTTTGGGACACGAACGATTCGAGGTCTCTTCTGAGGCCGAGCCTTCCGTTTAGGTTGGCGGGCCAGCTTGTTTTATCGACGCAGCTAAAGATGAAATCTTGAAACGAGTCACTGGACTGTGGTATGGTGAGTTGTTCCATGGTGAGGAATCCGGTGGCGGCATTACCGTCGTTGTAGTGTGAGGTGGACCTGCACGTTTGGTTGCCGTTGAGATCGGAGCAGGTGTGGTGGGGGAGAAGGGTAGAGCATACAGATGGTTCGTAGCAAGGGACGGGGAGGTATGATCTTGAGGCGTTGGGGCTGATGGGTAAGCCCGCTTCGGTTACTGACCCGTTGCACCAGGCCCACGATAGATCACTACCCGTGTCGATTATGAGAGACAGGTTCTGGGCTGGTGTGCCCAGGCTGACTTGGATGAGGTACTGGCCAACGAGGTATTCGACTGCTTTTGTTTCCATCAAGAGAGATGAATACAGTATAAATGACATTAGAAAAAACAAGGAACTAAGAGTGTCCATAATTCAAAATATTATTGTCTGTGTGTTTGGAATATTGCTTATGGCTTCTGAAAGTATTGGTAATCTGTATATATGAATTTCAAAATATTCTCCCACTCAAATTTCAGGAAAATAAAAATATATAAATCATAATTATATTTGCATGCCAGATGAATTTTATGATGACAAATAAATCAAAGTATATGTAGATCATTCATGAGGTCATTTAGAAAAGAACCAAGAAAATGGCTTTGAAAATGTAATGCCCCGAAAAATGCAAGGTGCTTAAAGGAATTGAATATGCTACTCATACCAACAAGATGCATCTTCTTTTCTGGGCATCCTCCTATAAGAACTCCAAAGTTAAGCGTGCTGGCTCTGGAGTAATTCTAGGATGAGTGACCCCCTGGGAAGTCTCCCGGGTGCGCACGAGTGAGGACAAAGTGCGCTGGAAAAGACAAGTGTTGGTACTGTGGGGCCAGGATATCACTCCCGAAGGCATTCATTGGTAACCGAGCCGGCCCATTAGGGTCGGGCTTCGACCCCTCAACGGGCCGGGGCGTTACAGAAAACACTGAATAGACAAAGCAAAACATTAGTCATTCATCATAGTACAGATGTTTATCCATTTCCTGGTAAACAAACATTTTACACTAATATTACAATATTTTTTCGTTGTTTTTCTCAACTAAATGTTTGAAAACACTGAATAGACAAAGCAAAACATTAGTCATTCATCATAGTACAGATGTTTATCCATTTCCTGGTAAACAAACATTTTACACTAATAATACAATATTTTTTCGTTGTTTTTCTCAACTAAATGTTTGATTTCGTCGTACTCCATTCTTGGTATTGAGACACTTGTAATTTATAATAAAGCTCTCTCTACCTGAGCTCAACAATCCATCCCATTTTATCCTCAACAATTCCCATTTGTAGGCAGGTAAGTGTCGAGTAGAGTTGTTGGGACACACGTCCAACTCCTTCATTTCCATAACTTAATTACCCTGCCGGAGACAATGATAGTTGTGTATATATTAGTCGAATCACCGCCGTACACTCCCCGCTAGTTTCGTAAAACTCCTCCCCATTACAAGTGTTAAGAATGCGCAAAAAGTACAGTATTTGTAATAGATTCTTAAATTTATTCAATAAACTACTGAATACTTGTTCGTAAACTAATGATCCAATTTATGAATTTTGAACTACCAACTACACTGTACAAGTGGGTACATTGTATATAACAGATTCTGACAAAGCATTCACTTTCTCTTCTGTTGGCACCTACATAAAGCGAGCAAACCACTGGTACACTACCAAAAATCATCAATATAGTTAGAGGGCTTAATTATACACTACCAAAAATGTTCAGTGTTTGTAAGAGATTCTGAAATTAATCTATCACACTACCACAATACTTGTTCCTTAAACTACTAGTACAAGTTATGATTTTTGAACTACCAAATACACTGTACAAGCCGAAACAGTGTATGTAATAGTTCCTCTCATTCAACTAAACCATTTTTTATCATCAGACAAACCAACACACTGTTATAAAGGTTAAACAATTAAAGCAAGATAAACTCCTACAACAAATTACTTCTTAATCTTTTAGGTCTCCAAATTGAATTCATTATGGGTAAAATATTGTCAGTAATAGGTGTTATGTATATGAACAAGTTCTAGCAAAAAAACCGTACGTAAACGATTAAACCACGCATCTAGACTTTTATTATACACTGCCCAAAAATGTAGTGTTTGTAAGAGATTGTGAAAATATTCTATCACAATACTACATTACTTGTTTCTTAAACTACTAGTACAAGTTATCATTATTGCAATACAGTCAAACACAAATAGGGTCTCCGAGCTGAGAGTAAGCAGATATAGCGCTGGCCAAAGTCATTTTATCGGGCTAAAACGAAACGCTCGGCTTAAGCATTTCCTCGAACAACCGCAACGCGTCTTTCGGTCTGTTGGTCTGAGCAAAGCACGATATCATGGCATTGTACGTTAGCAATTCTTTCTTGCAGAGGTGATCGTAGAGCTCTTCGGCGGACTCGACATCACCGTATCGAGAGTAGGCGGAAATCATCGTGATGTAAGATACGCTGTTCCTCTCGGGCATGGCATCGAAAAAGCTGCGTGCCAACTTGATTCTCCCGCATTCTATATAACCGGTGACCATAGCATTCCACGAAGCAGACTTTCTATCGAACATTCTCGTAAACAGCTCGTACGCTCGATCCATCTCCTTCGCCCTTGCGAACTCCAAAAGGCCCATACCATGGAGTTCTAGGATATCACGTCTTTCTCGGGCATTTCATCAAACACGCTCTAGGCCTTTTCCAGATCACCACGCTTCACGTACCCAGCTAACCTCGAGTTCCAGGAGAAAACTTACCTTAACACGCGCACGCTTCGAGGTTTGTGAGGAGAAACTACGCCGACGAAACTGCGGAGAAATCACAAATAGTGGCGGAAGTGAGTTTTACGTTCAAGTTCTGCAATTGCGAGATGTAGTGTATTGTTAGTATGAGATTTTGGTTATATAGAAAGTTTATATTTATTACGTTTTGGTAGTGTATTGTCCAAATATGGTAAGAGTATATTTAATTGCATCAATTAAGAATAACACCATAATTTGTGAATAATGGAATATATTACATGGTTTACACTAATTAAAAGGGTTTTTTGGGTAAATCTAGTTTTTTATATAAATAGTGTAGAGTTTGATCTTAATGTATAATTGAGAGAAAGATATTTACCCTTTTTTAAAATCCCCCTAAAAATTAAAGTACCTAATAAGCACACTAACTTAATTTAGTGTAAATTGAATCTCACCCGAAAATCTCTCGTCGTCCTCACTCCTCACCAAATCACACTCTTGCAGGAACGATATTAGTGATTTTGAGATCAATATTATATTATTATGTGTCGGGCGGCTCCGGTAGAAACCACTAGTGCTAGACAAAACCTTCATCCTCTATCCCTCCGTGAATTAGGTATGAATCTTTCATTAGGGTTTTGCATAGTTTTTTAGTTTTATTGTTGAGATGAAGTGATTGCACATTATAAATAGTAGTACAATTTGGGTTATTAAGTTTGAGTGTTTATTCTTCCAATATATATATCAGATCTGTCATTCTTACTCCAATTGGTATAAGAAATTTGGTAAGGGTGTTTATTCTGTATAACCTTCCTCCAAAATTTTGATTTTCAAAGTCTGCAAGTACCTTTCTAAATGTACATGTCAGTTTTTTTATGGTGGTGGTTATGAAGTAATTGTAAGAGTTAATCACTATGGTTCTCCCAAATTTTGATTTTTACATTCAGTAGTTTTAAGGTAGTTTGTGCCATATTAGCTAAACATTAAGACATGGTCAGGTTCAACCATAGTTTCGATATTGTACGGTTATGGCCTAGAAACATGTAAGAACCACCTTTCGGAATCGTGCGACTTTGAATGTACCGACCGTGAGCTTAAATTTTAGGTAATCCCTGAAATTTTGCAATGATTTTCTCATGAAGTGTTTGCAATTTATTGTTGAAATTGTTCACATACAGTGATTTTCCTCAAGAATGAAAAACAAGAATTGTTTATGAAAATCGAAATTGGAACGGTTGACATGTAGTGAGTACAATACAAAATTTGTTGACATGGAATGGTTTATGAAAACCGAATCTGGAATGGTTTTTGAATGGTTGACACGCAATGATTTCCGATTTTAAATATAAGAATTGTTTTTGTAATTTACCCTTCGGTGTTTATTCCACCCCTTGATTTAGAATTTTTTGCTTGCGAATACTAGTTCACCCATGTTCAGCGCATGTTTATGAAAATCGGATCTTGAAAGTGGTATTTCAATTGTTGATTCCTTTACTAATTTTGTGCCTTCAAAACTTTGATTTACAAATTTAGGCATCAATTGTGTCGTGTACATATAGTTTTCTTATAAGATACTTATGATATAACCACTGGTGGTTTGAATTAATGGTTGTCAATGAATAGAACTAAACTTTTGATGGTAGTGTGTTTACAAGATAATTTTATTATGAGGTACCTAGCATTTATCACTTTAAACGAATTGATTGTTTGAACTAATTAATGTTTATTTATGTGTAGAACTAAGTATTTGATAGCTGTGTAGTGTACAAGATAGTATAATCACTATTATATAACACTACAATATACACTGCAGTATATCCAATAGTTTAAAAATTATCCACTATAGTATATTGAATAGTGTAAAAATTATACCAGGACATTAGCTAATGAACAAGTGCCCACTTGTTTCATTTGTGAAATAACATAATCTAATATCAACACTGATCCAACCCTGTTCAGTGTATATGGTAGTTGTAGATTCATACAGTTGTTTAGTGGCTGTTGAACAAATCGTTTAATATATTAATAGATCAACCGACTCGAATTCTTTCATACCACATACACTATTAGTGCCAATATGTATTAGGTTTTGATTAAATCAACAGGGTTGTCCTTGAGTATTTAGGTGGTGATTAAAGATTGTTAAATCATTCAAACAAGGTTGGATTAGTTGTTGATTCAAGTATAGTGTAATCTGTTACATACAATAAATAGTTATCTAGTGTATCTGGTTGATTTGTGTTAAATGAATGTGATTAATAGTTGTCATGTGTAGATGTTCATAACCAATAAAGATTGAAATTATATTGTGGCTTGTTTTATATATATAAAATTGTTAGAATCTATTATGAACACTAAAAATCATGGTAATACAACTTAATCTATTGCAAACACTCCCTCTTTTTTGGTAGTGTATATTTTTCTCTATTATATGTGGACACTTCGTGCACTGTTTCAGTAGGTGAATTATACACTAGTGTAAACTTGTTCATGGACACTACGAAATACACGTTCAATTAGTATAAGCTTGATAACAGTGTTTATAATGGTTTAGTACTGCCAAAAGTTTAAACATGATACAAGGACAATAGCTAATGAACAATTGTCTACTGTTGTCAAGCCAAGACTCTTGTCATAGTGAATCAAAATACAATTGACGATTATCTAGTGTATCTGTTTGATTTGTGTTAATGAATGTGATTAATAGTTGTCATGTGTAGATGTTCATAACCAATGAATGTAATTAATAGTTGTCATGTGTAGATGTCAAACCTAAGAATCTATTACAAGCACTGGAAGGCGATCGGGACGGAGGGGCTCATGGCCGGGCAGGTGGTGGACCTGAGCTGCACCGAGAACAACTCGCCGGAGGTGGGGCTCGACACGCTCGAGTTCATACACGTCCACAAGACGGGTGCTCTGCTGGAGGCCTTGGTGGTGCTGGGGGCGATTCTGGGCGGGGGGAGCGAAGAGCAGGTGGAGAAGCTGAGGGTGTTTGCTAGGAAAATCGGGCTGCTTTTTCAGATGGTGGACGATATACTGGATGTGACGAAGTCGTCGGAGGAGCTGGGGAATACGGCCGGGAAGGATCTGATGACGGATAAGACGACTTACCCGAAGCTGATGGGGCTGGAGAAGGCGAGGGAGTTTGCGGAGAAGTTGAATGAAGAGGCGAAGGAGCAGCTGGAGGAGTTTGATCGGGAGAAGAGGGCTCCGCTCGTGGCGCTGGCGGATTATATTGCTCGTAGACATAATTAGATTTTGGGTTTTTGTTTTTGGTGTTTGCTTTGGGTTGAGTGAGATAGAACTTGTGTTGGATATAGCTTGAGATGACTATAGTGTTGTATTGGAAAATCTTTGATACTTAAAGAACTTAAATACAGAATCGTGTAGTTTTCTGTTTTATGGCTATAGAATTTCTAAGTAGCATTTACAAGCAAGAATACTTATCACTGTAATATAAAAAAAGCTACCAAATTCTAAGGCTATGTTCTTTTTAAATTGAATAAAAATGAAGTTATATAATAAATAGAAAATATCAATAGTAAAATACAAAGGTTAAAATAGACAAATCAATTTTGAAAAACTTACCTTCATTATGAATAGATTTAATATATATACATTAAATTATATATACTCAATAAATTAATTACCTTTTTTATTAGAGAGGTAAACTAGGTTACTTATTTTTAAATCATAAACTCATTTTAATTTTTTTTCTAAATTACTTTAATTTGGAGGTTTCACATAAAAGTTAAATCCTTAGTGTTTCTTCATAAAAGACCTATCTTAAAGACCTATCTTTAGTAGTACTTAAAGACCTATCTTTTGTCTAATTATAAAAGAAAATGAATTACCTAATGAACCCTTTATTTATTGTTTATTGTGTCATTATCGATTAAACATAATATACAAACTGATTTAACACACTTGATTTAATACACAGAATAAAAATTAGAGTGTGTTAAATCAAGTGTGTTAAATCAGTTTGTATATTATGTTTAAATCGATAATGACACAATAAACAATAAATAAAGGGTTCATTAGTTAATTCATTGTCTTTTATAATTAGACAAAAGATAGGTTACTACATAAAGAAACACTAAGGATTTACCTTTTCTGTGAAACCCCTAAAAAGAAAAAGTGGGGTGGAGGACACATGTCAAGCATCGAGGCACACCCACACCTCGCATCGAATTAGCCAATATCCAGATAGTGTCGTCACTGTCAGCGCTCAATCTCTTTCAATTCGCCCCTCTGAACAAATTTACCGACTCGGAACTGGCCTTTAAGCAGCCTCGTTTCCGACTAAAGCCTAACTCTAAATCTCCACCAACCGACTATCCCCTCGCCGACGCCATCACGCAACCACCTGTGGGCCGCTCCTCATTATTATTATGTGAAATTTTCATTTTTCAAGTTTTCAATTTCTTGATCTCGTCCTGATTCTTGTGATTTTTTGTGATTTGTGATTTTTGTTTTGGGCATTTCTTGTATTTAATTTTTTTTCTGAACGATTTTTTTTTTTGTTTGGAATTCCACCCATTGACATACAAGCCGAGGCCTATTTATTTATGCATTTATAAATATACAGATACAGTACTCCTATTTGGAGGATATAACCATATCTGAATTATTTTTGTAAATATTCATTTATTTATCTTATGCAGGAATTAAGAGAATTAGGATTCGCACGAGCATCAATTCAAACATCATTCGCATCAAAATTTTCATTTTGAGGTAGGTATATTTTAAACCCTCTCATTTATCGTTCATTTAAGGTTAGCATACGCGGTGAGTGTTAGATATATATGGTTGTATGACATGTTATGTGCACATGTTAGTTGCGCGATGAAATTCATGGTCATGATCACATTAGGAAATAAGTGTGGTCATTAAAATAAGCATGCAAGTAAACTACGTCAAGAATGTTTAATCGTTAAAAAACTAATGCACCATTGGGTATATCCCACCGTCCGTCATGTTCAAGATAGTATAAAGTTTATAGTTATTCGATTACTTCGTATTATACAATATTCCAATGTATGAACCATTATCCTTGTTGAGTTGCTAAAACTTATCCCTTTTTAAAATAAACATTTCAGTATTATTCCTCATTTTTCTAGACTTTATTCCGATATTAGTATTTGATATCCGCTTTCCACTCTTATTTAAATATTTTTAGTCAAATTCGACTATTTGAGGTTTGATTTCAATTTGGTGGATTTTGTCATGATTTGACTTGACTGTTTTATTATCACTGGAACGTCGGAACTTAGATTTTTTACTATAGATGTTTGAATTACTTCGAAAATGAATAGTGAATCCTCTTTAGTCTATTTTTATGAAAAATGAGATGTTACAATATATGTATATTAGGTAAACCCAAACAGGGGCAACTGTCCCTACGAGCCCCTGTGGTCTGTCATTGGTTGATCAACTATGCAGTTATATGGAAATTTTCTTGATGCAAATTGTTTGGCATGTACAAAGAAGAATACAAGGTTGATCGAAGGAGAGAAACATTATCTAAGATGGCAAGTTATGGAGGGAAAATGATATTTGAGCCAATTATAGAGGAAGGAATATTCCGTTTTGATTCTTCTGATGATGATAGAAATTCAGCATTTCCAAGCTTTTCTTTTCAACATTCAAAAGCTAGGGACACACCCCTTGTGAATGTCCATAATGTCCCAACCTATATTCCCGGTTTCGAATGTTTATCGGGACAACAAATAGTTAATATAGAGGTAATTGAATGTTATCATATCATGTTAATTACATTTTTTTGTGTTAAGAGACACTTTATTAATCAAATTAAAATTTATAATTTTGTTTAGTTTCCACCAAACACCTCTTTTTATGGAACTGGAGAAGTCAGTGGGCAGCTTGAGCGAACAGGGAAGAGGGTAAGTTAGCTGCTTATTAGTTGTATCCTCTGTTGTGGGCATTCAACATTCAAGGAGTGTTTGCACATAGTAACATTGATTCTTACTTCATCTGAAAATCATTAATTAGGTTTAGTGTTTTTGAGTGTCAGCATGTAGTTCTGACTTTTTTGCATGATTTTATCAAAATATAAAAGCAGGGGAATGTGTGCTTTTAGTATCTGCAAACTCCTTAGAATCTAAGCACTACTGGTAAAAAAGATGAGCACTTTTGCAACTTCTACAAGTACTCTCTTTTAACTAATTCAACTTTTAGCTTCTATTTGCAAACACTACCAACTTCTTCTAACCACAGACTGCTTTTATCTTCCGTTCTGAATTATCAATCACATCTTCATGCAAAAAGTTTCACAGCATTTATTTGATAAGAAGCTATTCTACATTCTAACGAAAACAAATTTTGATTTATAAATTCACCCAGATTAATCCTGTTTTAGATTTTTACTTGGAACACTGATGCTTGGGGTTATGGCCCTGAAACCACTTCATTGTACCAATCACACCCTTGGATTATAGCTGTTCTTCCAAATGGTGAGGCATTAGGTGTTCTTGCTGATACAACTCGAAGATGCGAGGTAATATTTTAGTTCTTAATTTATTTATTTTATGTGAGGAGTTTGTTTAAATATTCTGGATTTTGACATGTCATCGTTCGAGCAGATTGATTTGCAGAAAGAATCCAATGTGAAGATTATTTCCTCATCAGCCTATCCTGTGATCACGTTCGGTCCATTTGCTTCGCCAAATGATGTTCTTGTCTCTTTTTCACGAGTTGTTGGTAATATGATGTCTTCAGTTATAGCCTCTTTTGTGGAAACTCTTGCAAACCAACTTCCATATTATATATGCTGATAATATATAACTGTAAGAGAAAAAAATCACTTCCAGTCCCATTAGATTCGGGATTATTGGCATTTAAGGAACTACTTTCTAGACATGCCTAATGCATTGTATATCCCATGGTTGCAATTTTTTTGAAATAATCTCTTTCTTTCTTTAGTAGGAAAATAAGAATAACTAAATTTGATCTTGAAAACGATTACCAATGGTACTCCTTGTAATTCTGAATAAATGCCTTTCTGAAGTTTCTTGTATCAAAATTCAAGAAACATGAGAGATTGACTTACTAGTTATTAATCCTTTAGGAAATAAAATATCAAAAAGAGAATTCAATTAATAAAAAAGAGATGGTTCAATCAATTAGCAGAACCAAAAGAGTTAGTAAAATTTAATTAATTTGGAAGGAATAAAACATGTACATAATTCTAGAAAAAATATAATCCCTCCGATTCTCAAAAGTTTGCACACTTTCCTTTTTAGGTTGATTCTTAAAAGTTCGCACACCCATAAATGGAAAGTTTTTTTATAACTTTATCCTTCCCATAGTCATCTATTTACATTAATACCATTACTTTTTCACTTTACCCATCAATACCTATTATACCCCTACTTTTTATTATTTGACACATAAAAACTATTTTTTCTTAAACTACATACAAATTTCTCTATGCAAACATTTAAGAACCGGAGGGAGTATTATCTTACGAGGATCTCACTTTAAAAAAGTGATTTTATTCAGAAAATGGTGATTTTAGAAATTTGACTAGAAGTTTAGTGTGACCTGTTAAATCTCTTGTTCTTCATGTCTAGGGAATTATAAACTGCATAGTGGATCTATAGAAAAATTACGTTTCTGTTAAATTTCTTGTTAAATCTCCCCTTGCTTGTTCCTGTAAAAAAATTATGATATTGAGGGTTATTGCCCAAGTTAGTGCAACACTGCAACTAAACAGTTAGCCCTTTGTTATTGCACATTGACTTGGGCATTGCTTGTTTGTGGTTTTTTTCACCAGGTACTGTTTTTATGCCTCCAAAGTGGGCCTTGGGATATCATCAATGCCGTTGGAGTTATGATTCTGACGCACGAGTTCGTGAGGTCGAATTTTTTGTTAGAAATTTCATTTATGCTTATAATCTTTGTGCTTATTGAAAGTTATTGTTTCCTACTGTTTTCTGAAAGTTAATTTTATTTTGACCTCTCAAGCTATGCAATTACAGTGCTACAATAGTACTATTAGAATCTTGATCGTTTTTTACTACTTGAAGTTTATTTTCAATGTATCATGATATGCATCATTTACGATTTTTTATATCCCAGACATCCTATTTTTTTAGAAGCTCCTTGACCTTTCTCTTATCAATTGTTGCAGATTGCAAGGACATTTCGTGAAAAGGGTATACCTTGTGATGTCATATGGATGGACATTGATTACATGAATGGATTTCGATGTTTCACCTTTGACAAGGCATACTTTTTTATCTTAGGAAATAATAAACATGCATTTAAGATTTTTATATATCCCATTATTAAACGGCTTGATGTTTGCTTATCATAACAATTTGTTGACGACTAAAGTTCTTTACTTGCAGGAGAGGTTTCCTGATCCAAAATCTCTTGTAGATGATATGCACCAAAACGGGTTCAAAGCAATCTGGATGCTTGACCCGGGGATTAAAAAGGAAGACGGGTATTTTGTCTACGACAGTGGAACCAAAAGTGACATATGGATCCAAACGGCCGATGGAAGACCTTTTGTCGGTATATAGTGCTCTTAACTCTATAAAAACTGAATCAGGGGTGAGAGAATTTGACTTATTTGTGAGCTCAAAATATATTTTTATCACACTTATAATTTTCTAAAAGTTTCTCTTGTATCGTACCTTATTATTACACAGATAGTACCCTCGAGGTTGACCTGATTACAAATGTTTTTGTATTTTTCAAAATTACAAACACCTCAATTCAGTGTTAAAATTAAGCAGTAGATTTTTTAATATTTTTTAAAGTGTGAAGAGGGTTTCAATTTATTTATTTTTGCATATGAAGAGTAAATCTAATAAAGAAAAAAAAAGTTTTTTTTGGGTAATTTGAAAGTAACTTCAAAGGTACTTTTTGTAATTTAACCTTAAACATAATCAACAGTGATTATTTTGCAGGGGATGTGTGGCCTGGGCCCTGTGTATTTCCTGATTTCACCCAATCAAGTGCCCGTTCATGGTGGGCTAATCTAGTTAAAGACTTTGTCACCAATGGTGTGGACGGTATATGGAACGATATGAACGAACCAGCTGTCTTCAAGGTGGTAACAGACCTTTTCAGATTTTTTTTTTTTCGGTTTATTGCTCTGAACCATAATTTTGTCAGACTGTGACAAAGACGATGCCCGAGAGCAATATTCACAGGGGAGACTTGGACCTTGGAGGCCGTCAGAACCATTCACACTATCATAATGTATTCAGTGCTTCAGTTTTAGTCATTTAAATTTGTTGAGTTGTATAAGACACTGAATAACACGTACGGATCTTTTTCTAAAGGTTTATGGCATGCTGATGGCTAGATCTACATATGAAGGCATGCAGATAGCGAATGGACAAAAACGCCCTTTTGTTCTGACTCGTGCTGGATTTGTTGGGAGCCAAAGGTATGCTGCGACATGGACAGGAGATAATATTTCTACTTGGGAGCACCTTCATATGAGTATCTCCATGGTGATTCAATTGGTAAGTATATGCATGCTATAACATTACAAGCTAACACATTGTATAGCAAGCAATGAAAGACATTATAAAAAAATAGTGTGTGTATATAACTATATATATTTCAAATTAATCTTTTTGGTACTGCCAGAATCAATAGAAACAAATCGTAAAAGAAAAATAGTCAGCTTATTATTATTATTATTATGATTATCATTATTGTTATTACTATACATTCTGTTGTCCCCCTCCACTTTAGTCTCCACAATTGTTCATACTTTCGGCTATTTTTCTTGGTGTACAGGGGCTGATTGGTCAGCCGCTTGTAGGCCCGGATATTGGTGGGTTTGCCGGTAATGCCACTCCAAAGCTGTTTGGAAGGTGGATGGGATTGGGTGCCATGTTTCCTTTTTGTCGTGGACATTCTGAGACAGACACTGTCGATCATGAACCCTGGTCTTTCGGCGAAGAGGTTTATCTCCTTATATGTTCTAAATGTACAACAATTTTTATGAATAAAGCGAAACTTAAGATCATACAGCCTAGAGTACTGAGGATCCTTTAAAGATATAAGAAAATATCTCGTATAATATAAAAACTAATTGTAAAAAAATCCAAACTATTATACATTTACTATTGTAGCACTACATAAACCTTTTTAATTAAGTACTGTTTTAGTTTTGTTCTGTTTTCAAAAACAACTTTCAGCAATTTTTCTGCACCTTGCGTAATCATATTGACTAAGAAAGGCAGTTGGAACCAAAATTTTAAAATATTGAAAGTTAGATTGTTTACTTGTAAATATATTTAGAAAATCAATGGATGGAACACCGGCATGTCATATAAGCATTTTGATCGGCAAAAACTAAAAGTAACCATCAGGAAGACCAAACAAAAAAATATGAATTAAGAGTATAAATGTGCTAATTTTATTTTCTGAGCTGGAATTGTAAATATGTCAGAAAATTATTTCTTAGTAGTCCCAGATCAACTTTCAAATAAACTACGAGCACTTGCCGATTTCAGTAAATTAAATGTATTGACTAAGGTAAGTTCTACTTGCCATTTCGTCTATTTTGTGTATTTTATTGGTAGTAGATGCAATTACTTCTTTAATAGAGCAGAGAATAAAGACAAAAGTCTTGTAATGGCATGGAGGTGAAGTGACGTAAGGTTTCGAGTTATCCAAGATTTTCATTATAATATTCGTCTACTATCCTCACCTCCATAAATTTACAGTGTGAAGAAGTTTGCCGACTGGCATTAAGGAGGCGATACCGGCTTTTGTCTCACATATACACACTCTTCTATATGGCTCATACAAGGGGTATTCCAGTGGTTACTCCCACATTTTTTGCTGGTACTATGTTCTCATAATGAATAAAAAATTAGAGTCATAATTGATGTTATAGTAATTCTAATATGTGGAAGTAATAAAAAATTGTATCTTTCTACAGATCCTAAAGATTTGGAGCTGAGAAAGCATGAAACATCGTTTCTCTTGGGACCACTGCTCGTATATGGAAGGTTCTACATCTCTTCTTTGAAGATATATTATTTGGATACTTAGAAATGTACCTCTAAGATTTGGGTGATTACAAGAAAAACTGAGAAACTTTATGTTACAAAAAAATTATGGTATCTCGTAACTTTATGAATAGAAGCTTTTTTTGAAATGTGTCTTTCCTTTTGTAACAAATGACATAATCAACCTCAGTATGTGTTTTTCTGTAATTTGAATCTTTTCGGGATTTCCTTTTATATATTGAAACCTCAGGGTTGATTTTTGTAACTTAACCTATTGTAAAACCCTTCCCCTTAATTTTTTTCAGCTTATGATTTATAAATACTGCTTCTAAATTTTACTATAAGATGTCAATAATGTTGCAGCACAGGAAAAGATGAGGAATTGTATCAAACACAACACAAGTTGCCGAAAGGAATCTGGTTCAGTTTTGATTTTGAAGATACTCATCCAGTACTCTTTCCTCTTTTTATTTCACAACTTTCATATTTAATATAAATAATTAAATATTCAGTAGTTTATGCATTTTTTCCACATTGCACCCCCTCTTTTTTATCGCCTAGGATTTACCAGCACTGTATCTTCAAAGTGGATCCATTGTCCCAGTGGGCCCACATTATCAACATGTTGGTGAAGCTAAGCCGACTGATGATTTATCCCTGCTAGTGGCTCTAGATGAACATGGTAAGCTCCTTTTCTGGTGCATTCCGGTGATATGACTTAAAATGATTTTTTTGGTTCATAACAAAGGTGATAATTTATTTATATTTTTATATTATAATTAAGTTCATAATAATCATTATAATATAGTATATATGTAAAAATATATAAATCAAACCAAAAAAATCTGAGTGGAGTGGAGAATGGAGTGGGTACCTATGGGGGAAAACGTGATACCCATATCCTCCATCCTGCTGGAAACCCAAACAAGCAAACCAGGTGGGCTGGTCCAAAATTTCTATCATAATGGCAAACCATATGCATATGAATTTACTTTGGGTTTATGTGCTTGGAATGTTATTTGTAGAATTATACTATTAGCTCCCTCATCATAATGCTTAACCGTATCACATGATTTATAAAACAAATTACAGGTAAAGCCGAAGGTTTTCTCTTTGAAGATGATGGTGATGGGTATGAATACACACGAGGAGGCTATCTCTTGACAACTTATGTTGCCGAGAAACAGTCTTCAGTGGTCACTGTGAAGGTTTTAAAAACCGAAGGGTCCTGGAAGAGACCAAACCGTAGGTTAAATGCCAAACTCCTGCTCGGCAAAGGTGCTATGGTGAGTATGGCTGTTTTGTGGACTTTTTAATTATTAAGGATTTAATTTTTATCATCATTAAAATGACCTCTGAGTGATTTCGTTTTGATCGTTCTATGTAGATTGATGTATGGGGTATTGATGGAGAAACCTTGCAAATCCCACTGCCTTCGGAAAGTGAAGTGTCGAATTTAATGGTTGCTAGCGAAAAGCAATTCCGAATTCGTTTAGGTGATCTATTTTTTCTAAAAACAAAGAAAAAAGAAATTGATTGAAGATTGGAAGTTACCTCTGATGACTTAAATAAGATTTTGATTGCAGAAAGTGCTAAACATATTCCGGATCTGGACAATGTATCTGGACACAAGGGAACAGAACTATCAAGGACACCTGTCAAAATAAAAAGTGGGGACTGGGCACTCAACGTTGTGCCATGGATTGGTGGGAGAGTGATTTCCATGGAACACCTCCCATCAGGTAAAATTGCCTAACACTTCTCACATATTTTGTGGAAAGTTATCTGCTTCTTTTTGCCTTTGGGATATTCATTTAACAAAAATATATTGTTCATTTGTTGGTGTTACATACGCAAGAACATGCATAACATTTTTTTGCAATGTGTCCTTTGTTTTAGAGGGATATGGCTTTGAGAAAAAAAATGCACTTTTGATGTATTATAAGATCTGAATTCTGACACTTCTGGTACCATAAGAACTGAACCGAATTTTTAGTCCAAAGTATCAAATTCAAAATTAATCATGCATAATCTGAAATTGAATAGCTATATAACAACCGAGTATAGCGAGGATTAAGAGTACCAGGTAAGTTTGAAGAGATTTAGGGTTTTAAGTAAAATCACGTGACAAAATAATTTTTTTACCAAGGAATTTATCTGATAGAGTTTGAGGAGAACAATCTTTCAGGATTAAATGGAACATGTAACAGTTAATTCTTAGATTGCTTAGACTTTTAAATATTGCTACAAAAAGTCAAAATCGTAACGTGTCTACCAAAGCACATTTAATTCACATTCTTTTCTTCTCATTAGTTTATTATCTGTAATTTCACACTATACATGGATTTGCAACAGGAACTCAGTGGCTTCATAGTCGAGTTGATGTTGATGGTTATGAAGAGTACAGCAGCGTGGAGTACCGATCTGCTGGTTGCTCAGAGGAATACTCCATTGTTGAGTAAGTGTATAAACATTATACATGAATTTATGGGATAACTACAAAACAACCCTTGAGGTTTGCGGGATATAGAAAGAGACCAAGCTAACTTTGAAAATAATGAAAAAACTGAGAATACATTTTTGCCATACGGTAATTGACGTTACTGAATTTGCTCATATCATCATTGTACATGCTACAGTAACGCCCCTCATTTTTTCTAAATATTACAAATAGTCCCAAGTTGTCATTTGGCTGTTTGTAATATTTAGTAAAGTTGGAGTTGCTTATAATATATTTAAAAGTTGATGGATGTAATTTGAGATATTTAATGATGTAAGCGACTTCTGTTATTTCAAGTTATATATACTGCATACAATACAAATGTAAACCTCAAAATTTGGTGGTTTCTATAATTTTCAAAATTTGCATGATTTTTTTTGTCTGTAAAAATAGACAAAAACTGGAGCGTAGTTTATGTAGTATTCCTAAAACTAAACAGTTCAGTTTAGAAACAGGATCCTTGATGTTTATTGCTACTTTTTTCTTCATAGGCGGGGATTAGAGCTGGCAGGGGAAATAGAATCACTACAATTAGAAGGTGATATCGGAGGTGGTCTATTCCTCGAACGCCAGATTTATATTCCAAAAGACAGTAAAAATATTCTCCGAATTGATTCTGGCATAGTAGCTCGCAGTGTTGGTGCTGGCTCTGGTGGATTTTCAAGGTTATCAATCTATATATACTTTTTTTCAGGATAAGGTGGTGTTGGATCATTCACTTCCTTTGCAGATAATCAACGAACTGCTTTTATTATCCCTTAAAAATTTTACATTCTGTTTATTTTCATTTTCCAGGCTCGTGTGCTTGCGGGTGCACCCAGTGTTCCAACTGCTGCATCCTACCGAGTCTTATGTGTCATTTACGACCATTGATGGATCCAAACAGGAGGTTTGGCCAGATTCTGGCGAACAAATCTTTGAAGGGAATCTTCGCCCAAATGGTAAATTTATGTCATTTTCAGTGTTATGGCGAAAGAGAGTATATGGAATAAAAGTCCTATCAGGATTCTGACATATTTTAGTATACTTGGTATTTGCAGACTTAACCTTGTACTTAATTTCTGAATAATCTGATGATCTTTCAAATCACAAATACGACCTTACACTAGTTGAAGTTGAAAATATAGTATTTCTGTGTATTAATGAATACGAGAAAGATACAAGATTTATTATATACTAAGAAGCTATCCTAATGAAAACCCCAATGAATAGGGAAGGGAATCAACTAAACAAATAAAATACAATGCTAATATTATTTTCTATACAGATAATATCTCAACAAAGGTATTGCCCTGTTGGGTGTTTACATTTTCCTAACAAATACCAATAGGTTAATTGTAATTTTGATTTTTGAAAGGTAGCTCGAGTTTCTTGAGAGCAAGGGTAAACCTCAAGTTTTGTTTTTGTAATTTACGGATAATTAACCATGAGATCTCCAGCTGCTTTCGTGAGTACTATCCTAATATAGTACAATTATATCTGTCGATGCTATCTTAGTATTATTTTATGAATTTTATTGTTAGGTGAATGGAGGCTTGTCGATAGATGCCTTGGTCTGGCACTAGTAAACCGGTTTGATGTAGCCCAGGTGTACAAATGTCTAATCCACTGGGGAACTGGTACAGTAAATCTAGAGCTCTGGTCGGAAGAAAGACCTGTTTCCAAGGATTCTCCTCTCAAAATATCTCACGAGTACGAGGTATCAAAATCACCTACACCATAGTGAAGGCCTTGATGCAATAATAAATGTGCGTGAATCTGAGTACCTCTAATAGCATGCGCACACTCTTCTATTATATTTATGAAAACCTGTTAGTAGTAATTATGTATCTAATCTCACTTGTATATTGACACGTTACTCGTATGGTTTCTATGTATTTAATCTCACTTATATATTCGACACATTTCTCTTATGGTTTCTATGTATCTAATCTATCTTATATATTCGACACGTTTCTCTTATGGTTTCTCACAACTACCCCCCTCGTATGACTGGTTTTTGAATGTTTTAATGAATTTATTCTGGTCGGGTTTTGGTGCTCGGGTTTTGAATGTTGGCGTACCCACTTTGTTCCACACGTACGCCATAATAGGCAGCATGCCCATATCATGAGATATATCAAATATGATCTAAGATTGTGTTGATCCTTACATTTATGAGCCAACTTAGATCACTTCTACCCGGGGCGGATCTACTTGAGGTCTTTCTAGTGTCTTATATAATCGTTTTTAACTCTCTTTTTTTTTGTTTCACCCTGTCTACATCCATGGCTTCGTTATGTGCTTTGCCTCGTACAATATAGGTACAAGATTTGAAGGGTGAAATGCAAAGGAAAATTTTGATGAATAATCCAAGGCTTTTTCAGCTTTACCATGTGTTTTACTTCTCTGATGCAAATGTGTCTTTCTTGTGTGATGTTTGCATTATACATGTGAAGTATCTGTAACACCAAACATGTACACACAAACCCATAAATAATATGATTATGTGTGTGTATATATATATATATATATATATATATATATATATATTTCCTGCATAACTAATGTGAACTAACAAGTAACACCAAACTACAGAGTTGGTTAACCAAAACTGCATCTGAAAACTTCTCCAGCAATAGCTACTAATTGCTTTGCTTATTTAGTTCATCTCAACTCTCAACTACCATTCTTTCTCAACTCAAAAATCAAACCACCAATTCATTTGAATATGGCCAAGGGTCCATCCCCACAAATCCCTCTTCTTTTGGTAGCGGCCCTCGGCCTCCTTTTACGCGGAAACTCCTTCTCGTTGAATCTCATTCTCCCTTCAGCCTCAGAGGCGGAAAATGCAATCTTATCGTGCATTTTATTTGTGCCCGTGTTGGTGTTTTTAGCGATATACTCGACCAATCATGCAATCTTGTTGCCTCTTACGCTAGCTCTTGTCACGTATACAGTGTCCACGTTGCTTCTTGGTCCTCTCATGCTTATATTGACCATGTATGTAGCTAGTAAGTACTTGTCTTCATTTAAGTGCGATGGGGAAGAACTCGGATTGGGGTGCATGTTGCTACTTGTCTTTTTGTTGCTTCAGTGGGTGTCATCGGACGAGGGGGGTCAGTCAAGAGCCCTTGTGGTGGTTATTGCAATATTTGTTTGCTATCATTTTAAATCTTAGATTGTCTTCTTCGTGTTAATTATACTTTTTATGTACCTTGTAATTGTTACGGGGTTATTAAGGGTAAATTAGGTAATAATGTATTTTATTATATAAAGCGAGTTTGTAATTATTAAATGTAATTATTTTATGTAATTATTTGTTTGGTTATAAATAAAAAAAAAATGTAGCTCGTGCAATTATTTGATCGTTTCATCAACTGATTCAATCAGTCACAAAAAGCTTTAGTAATGCAAACAATCACTTTGTATTAATTTTCTATACACATGTTTTTTCTCTCCAACAATCACTTTTTATTATTTTTATTATTTTATTTTTTAATAAATATTTATTGAATTTAAAAACTTTCTTAATTTATGTGTAAGCATAAGATGACTTATAAAAAAAAAAGGGTTAATAGCATGTAAAATCACAATATTTATCTCCTTAGAGATTACTTTTAAAATTTAAAATTAATTACACCTTTAGAATTTTTCAAGAATTTCATATTAAAATATATATATGTATATTTGAAATATTTCATTAATTTTTTTGAATATCTAATTAATAACTAAATAAAAGCATAAAATTTTAAAAATACGATAAATAAATAAATAAATAAAAATCAAATGAATATTAAATTCTTATATTTCTATTTAATTATATTTAAAAATTTTAATTGATTATGTTAATAATAAAAATTTAACTTATATTTTTTTATGATTTTTTATTTTAATAATAAAAATTAAAATAATGTTTTAAAAAATTAATATTAAATGTTATCTAAAAATTAAATATATGACGTTCTTAATTTATATTTAAAAAATAAAATAAAATATTTTTTTAAATTAATTTGCACTTTTATCTATAAATTTTAAAATAATTAATTTTAATTTAATAGCATGATATTATAATAAGTAACAACGTAAATTTTAATTTTTTAAATTATAAAATTATTATTAATTATTTAAATATCGTTTTAGTTATTCGTATTAAAATAAAAATTTAATTGTAATTACTAGTTAAATTAGTTACAAATAAATTGAAAAAAATAAAAATAAAATAATAAATATAATGTGATATTTATTTGAAAAAAAAACTTTTATTTAATAATGGATAATTTCATGGTAGAATAATTATTTTTTTATCATCAAATATTTTGAAATTTAAAAACATTATTGTAAAATGCATTTTATTAAATATTAGAAAACATTTTTGGTTAATTTTTTTTCTTTTAAATTTATTCAGGAGGATGTATTATATTCAAATTTTATTGATTTATAAATTTCAAAACGTAAGTGGATTTAATAATACTCGAATTGCCCTAATCTTAAGGCGAGGGGAGAGTAAAGGCAAATCTCGGTCGGTAGAAACAGAGAAAAAGTAAAATCATGGAGGAGGAAGGGGCAAGTGCACGACTGGCCAAGAAGCCATCGGACAATGGCGGCGAGGTTGATTACAGAACGAAGGCCGGTACGGCGTGGTCCCACAATTTCCTGAACCAGAAGCCGTGGCACCCGCTCTCCTACCCGAACCAGCGCCGCAAGTGGATCGCCGAGCAGACTCATGCTCAAAAGGAGCGACGAGCCGAGGAGGTCGCTCGTGAGGTCAGCAATTGCGTTTATTTTAATTGAATTTCGGAAAAAAGAGTTGACAATATTGATCTATGCTTTGCTATCTTGTTGATTCAATTTTTGGGTTTTTAGGTTTTATGAAGATTGCGCTATTGTTTTCATCTAATTGAACCTCCTTATTTGTAATGTTGATTTGAACCTATTGTTAACTGTTCTTTCTCATTTTTCTGTTTTTACAGTATGCCCAGGAGCAGGAGTTTCTTCGGCAGACGGCACTTATTTCCAAAAAGGAAAAAGAAAAGGTAATTCTTGAATCATGTACATTGTAATAGGACTTCTAACAAACTAAAATAAAATCGGCTGAATTCCCAGCACATGCCACGAAACCTACATTTGTATTCAACGAACAATGCAATGTAGATATGTACACAACTTTAGCGTAACGTAAGATTTCACCTGGCAAGTTCATCCCTCCTTTATACTTATGTTATGTGGTTTTGACTGTGCTTCTATCTGCTTGTGATTCTCAGTTAGAATTGATGAAAGCTGTAAGCTTTATGTATGTGAAGCCTCCTGGCTACAATCCTGAAAGTGCTAAAGCTGCCGAGATTGCTGATGAGAAAAGAAAGCAGGAAAGTGAGAATAACACACAAGAACCAACACTAGATGCAGACTCTTCAATGTAAAATATTATGTTATTTTTTTTATTACAATATTTTTTTTATAACAATAAGCAATTTTCTTACTTTCGTCTTCATTTTTTGGACTGATAGCTAATAAGTTATCTTGTTTGTTTCTTAGGAAGACGGAAAATACTTCAGATGTTGTGGACAAAAAGAAACGAAGGCCAAAAGATGTTTTTGGCCGTGCTTTACCGACAGAAGAAGAATTTGAAGTCCTAAAAAATGCTCCGAGGTGTGTTGAATTTGATTTATTGCTGAAGTGTTTTGTTGAATCGTTTTAATTCTTTTAGTATTCTGAAGGAGGTCATTTTTAAAAGGAATAATTATCTTCAGATCATTTTTAGAGAAAAGAAATGTTTGTTATCTTCCTGATGTATATTGTGGGCTTAAAAATAAGAGTGGTCTCCAATTTCTCATTATAGTTAAGAACATTGTTAACAACCATTTTGAGTACCACTGAGGGAGTAACAAATCAGTAAGTCTCAATAAATTATTCAAAGAAATTTAAGGTGTTGTGGGAAGGAAGGAGTGAAAATAAGACATTCTTCGGGAGCGAAATTAGGTTTCTCATTAATATATAAAGAAATATGCACATATTGGGTAAAACCTGAATGGTTTGGGGGTTGGAGGCTGCCCTCATCCCCTAGGTCCATATCTGTGAGGGTTTATGATAGAAGGTTTTGGCTGTAGGATTTTAAGGAATAATGTGATGAAATTCTTCTCTTATGCCATCTTGTTGGGATTTTTGGTCATTTATGGAATCACGTACAGACCCCTTTTTCCAATTTCAAATTATTCTGAAAAATAAAATTGTGTTTGTTTAGTGATTTCTGTTATGGAATTTAACTTTTTTCACTTTATAATAAATGGAAAGTTTGAACATCTTAGCAACCAGTGTTTCATTACAGTCACACATATATATGAATTCATATAAATGTGTTAAGAATGAATTCGTACACATATATCTGTATGTGGACACACACACACACACACACACACACACACACACACACACACACACACACACACACACACACACACACACACACACACACACACACACACACACACACACATATATATATATATATATATATGAATTCATACAAATGTGTCAAAATAAAATCTGGACAAAAGTTATCATTCTTAATCATTAAAAATCACACAACTTACCTAACCTACTTTTCATTTTTCACAAAAAATCAATAATCTCTCAAAATCTATATCAATGCTAGAAATAGGTTGGATGGAACTAATTACGTACAAGGCATTAGAATATGGACTCGTATGTTGAGTAGATGAGTACAATAATGGCGCTGTTTTCCAGGTTAGAGACAGGTGTTGCTGGTAGGGCAAAACCATTTGGGGTCGAGATTCGCAATGTGAAGTGTCTTAGATGTGGGAATTATGGGCACCAAAGTGGTGACCGTGAATGTCCTTTAAAAGACGCAATAATGCCTAATGAGGAAAGTCGATTACTACGCGATGACCCATTAACCACAATCCAAGCACAAACTGAGCTCAGTGAGGTAATTTGTTGAATAGTTATAATATTTTACAAGTGTTGTGGGGGATGATTATAGTCTTATAGCATTTCACTAAAGTTAGAAGCTACTAAAACCATTTTTTAGGATATTTGAGAACTTATAAGCCCTTAAAAGTGTGCAATTTTTTTAAAATAAGATGTTATAAGCTGTCAAAATATGTTGTTAAGAGCTTACAATCTTATAATAAAACTTACTATAAGTTATAAGTTCTTTAAAAAGGTTTAACCAAACATCCTCTTAATCTCCCTACCGTTTTGTTGATTTGTGCGAGCCGTTATATAGTGCCTGAATTAGGATTCTAGACTTCTTAAGTCCTTATGGAGTATTTTCTTTGTTTTGATCAAGTATTGGTGGATGAAAATGCTTACTTAGCGTAGGATTGTATATAGATGCTATTGAGAAACTTGGGAATTGTGACCCATTTTCAGTTTTCAATATTTCCGTGGTGTTTTTGAGGTTGTATTATTGTTTTTTACATGAATGAGAGATACTTTTAGAAAGAAAGTTTTTGGTTATGTTTGAATCTTCATGGTTTTTTTTAAACAATTTAGAATAGTAAGTTATTTATATTTCTTGGAGGTATCAGTGTTCACCGAAATGAGAATCATATCCTCCACTTATTGCGTAAATAACGGAAGTATTCAAAATATCTTCAATGTGTACATTTGCCTTTTCTTTTCTGAAAGGAATGTGAAGAACTTTCTGGGACTGCTAATTATGTATGCGGCTATATGTTTTCACAACTTAATTGCAAAATGTATTTATATTTGGAGTCTTTGAATAGGAGAATAATCAACATCTGTCAAAGGTTGTGTATGCCATGGATTTCTGTGTTTAACTACTCTGATTATTATAATAATTATTGTTAATTATGAAAATGAGTTCTAATTTTTTGTCCAACTTCACCTCTTGCAGCCCTTGAAATGGGAGCTGAAGCAGAAGCCCGGAATGAGCCCCCCTCGTGGAGGGTTCAATCCTGATGACCCCAATCAACAGATAGTTGCTGAGGACATATTTGATGAATATGGAGGTAAGAAAATCTATTCCGAAGGTGGTATTAATTAAGAATGTTATACTATTATACAAATACAAGAAGTTTCCCCCAAGCTTCAGCCTAATTTATAAAAATATGTCTTTTATATTTAATTATTTATGCATGATTGCTGCTGTATATTCTTATAATGATTTTTTTTCTCTGTAATTACACAATTGACAAGGGTATCCTGATATTATATTTTTGAAATTTTTATGCTCAGGGTTCCTTGGTGACTCCAGCATCCCGGAGTTGCTAACCAACATCTCTTCAAGCAAGCCGAAAAAGTCCAAACGGAGCAAACATAGAAAGAGGTCTTCCCCTGCAAGAGATGGCGATCACGAAAGTGGGTCATCATCCGATGACGAGAAGAGGAGAAAATCAAGGAAGAAACATAAGAGGAAGAAGCCAAGACATTCAGAATCGAGTTCGTCGGAAAGCTCGGCGGATGGTAATAATCGGCAGCAGAAGAGGAGGAACGGACACACGCATCGTCAATTGAGTTCTTCCGAGGCTTCGGACCGTGAAGAGTTGCATAGAAGAAAACACCGTCATCATCATCGTCATCGTGATTCCAATGGGGAACACCATCATGGTTCCCATGGGCAACGTCATCATCATCATCACCACCGTGAGGACTTTGTTTCTGCATCAGATTTGTAGAGTAATCACCCTGTTGTAAAAGAGGTTTCTGATTATTGTTGCATAAAAAAGAAACCTAAAATGATTGACTAGGGAATGATTATTGTTACATGATTTTCTTGGATGTAAAATAACACTTTTTCACTCCTTCCATCTCAAAGTAGATAGATGTCATATTTGTCTGTCATATTTGTCTGCGCAAGGAGTTAAAAAAAAAACTTAATTTTTGACTTTTAACAAAAAGGTTTTTGACTTTTAACAAAAAGGTGACGAGTAAAAATTTATTTCAAAGTTAAGTAAATTAGTTGGAAGTAAAGTTTAAAAATAGATAGATAAAGTAAAATAAAATTGTATTATAAAATAATAATGTTAAAATAATAATTTTTTTTTGAAATGTATCAATTATTGTAACACATTCCAAAACTAAAATTATGTCAAATGTCTTTGGATGAGAGTAATATAAATATTTTTATAACATTTTTCATATTACATGTTTGTCTTTTCTAGCACACTTTGTCTTCACTCAGTTTGTCTGGTGAGTATCTGAGACACTTCTCATGTGGTCACCCATCCCAAAATTATTTCAGAGTCAACACGTACGTTTAACTTTGGAATTCTTCTAAGAGCATACAAAAAAAAAAAGATGTATCTTTTTATTATAAGTAGCATATTCAATTTCTGTAAGCACTTGAATAGTTGGATTTTCAGGAGAGTTAAAATATTTAAATTAATTTTCTTTAAATTATAGTAGTAATTTATTTTTCTAATAATGTAACATGAAACTACTCCTTCTAGCACCAATGCACTTTTTTTTCGTCTATTTTGGACAAATAGACACCCCTATATAAATAATATTTACTTGTTACACTTAAAATATCCATATGACTACAAAAAACCTGCCATTCTCTACGGTCATTCTCGTAGGGGAAGCCGTAGGGAACAATGAACCCTTACGGCGGCATCCCTTACGGATTCACGCCGTAGGGTTTACGCTAGTAGGTAAACAGTTCTCTACGGCGTTTTTTATAGCTGTAGGGGTTACCTCTACGGGAATACCGTAGGGGAGTCCCTTGATAATTTTTTTTTTTGCTCCCCTTCTTTTCCGTAGGCGACGCCCTACCGTGGCGTCCTAGGGGTCTCCTACCGTAGGGAGAACGCTTTCATTGTTCCATACGGCCGAGCCCGTAGGAGTTATGTATGATTGGTTCCCTATTGCCTAGGCCGTAGGGAGTATGTTAGAGTTGTTCCCTACGGCTTAGGCAGTAGGGAACTCCAAAAAAAATGGGCAGGATTTATCCCATTTTTCCTACCCCAAACCTGCACTAAAAAAGCATTCCAAATCCACTTTCAAACACAATAAAACACATATCAAGTTATACAAATCATCCAAAAATATTCAAAATCATCCAAAATCATTCAAAAACATCTAAAATATCAAGTTCAACAATCAAAACATAATAAAATAGAAGTTTTTGTATCAGGGAGGGGAGGTGGTTGGGGATGTTGTGGCCGACCAAAAAGTTCAGCTCGTAAACAATCCTCCATCACCCTACGGTCGCCTGAAGGGTCGCCCGAAAGCCTTCCTCTATCTGATCACGCTCAGCAGCGCACTCCTCAGCATGACAGGTCTCGAGCTTTGCCCGCCTGTGCTCGAACTTCTCTCCAACCATCTCTTCCAATAAACTTGTAAGAAGACCTTGGTTTTATCTTATATGTTGCCCACCAATCTTTATTGTCCCTACGAGTACTCGGGTTAGCTGAGTAATAAACTTGTGTGGCTTGTGATGTCAGAATGAATGGCTCGTAACCTCTGTGGAGCAGATATTATCGACTCGATTCCATCAAAAAACTCCTTAGACGGATAACCGTCAACTCTCCATTTGTAAATCCAATTACGATCAGAGTTCATTCTATAGCATGAAGACAATAATCTATAAACAAAGTAAACAATCATATATAAATGAAATTAAAAAAATTAAACACACAAATATGGAATATGTAAAAAATGCTAGTAAACACTCGTACACAGTTACAACAGTTCATAAGATTTTGACATGAATTCGACAACACATGAGTTGTAATTGCTTTACTGGTAAGGGTCCTATCCCATTCAAGAATGTGGTATGATGTTCTTTGTTAGTTAGTGTCTCAAATGGACTAAAAAAATTTGGTGCGCTTCCGTACAGTTCTGTAAGTACACATGTTTCAATCTAGAACGTAGGGAAATAACTAACCAAATCTTAAAATAAGTTCATAATCGAAACACATATCAACTAACAAAAGAACATCATAATCATATTCTCAAACTGTCTAAAAACGGGACAATTCAAATTGTAAAATAGAAAATATCAAGTTACGTACGGACTAGGGAATGTGGGCTTGGGCGTAAAAAAGAAACTTCAAATGATTGACTAGGAGTAATCATCTAAAATGATTTTACATCCAATAAAATCATTGTTCCATACGGCCGAGCCCGCCGGATTCATCCCGTTTTTCCTACCCCAAACCTGCACTAAAAAAGCATTCCAAATCCACTTTCAAACACAATAAAAAACATATCAAGTTATCCAAATCATCCAAAAACATTCAAAATCATCCAAAATCATTCAAAAACATCTAAAATATCAAGTTCAACAATCAAAACATAATAAAATAGAAGTTCTTGTATCAGGGAAGTGGAGGTGGTGGGGGATGTTGTGGCCGACCAAAAAGCTCAGCTCGTAAACGATCTTCCATCGCCCTACGGTCGCCTGAAGGGTCGCCCGAAAGCCTTCCTCTATCTGAGCACGCTCAGCAGCGCGCTCCTCAGCATGACAGGTCTCGAGCTTTGCCCGCCTGTGCTCGAACTTCTCTCTCAAAGTATGTTTGATGCGCTCCTCTGTCTCTCTGACGACGACGGGCCGAACGAGGAGGACACCGAAAATGAAGAAGACGGGCTCCTGAAAAGCTTCCCTAAGGTGCCCGTTCCGAAGATCCTATTCTGAAATTACGTCTTCGACGTAGGATACCAACTTTTCGCGAAATTGGCCTTAAACAAAAACTTCAGCAGCTTTTCGTTGGTTTCTTCTCTCCTTGAGTCGCCTGTTTTGGATCAACAGCTGACGTCGTCGTCTTTTGGCGCTTCAAACTCGGAGACTCAACCTTTGACGCAGATTTGTGCTTCTTAGAAGAAATCGGCGATGGCGGAGGGGTCACAGGTTCTGGAATCTCGGCACGCTTAGCAAAAGAAGTCCACGACAAATCATTCACTCTGTTTTTCAAGATAGTAGGAGTTATTTTTACAGCGCCATGTTTTTTCATAAATTTCTCCGAGTCAGTCATGGGGAGAAAACCTTGATCATGTAACATACCATAAATCAAACAAGGGTGTGTGAGATGAGTTCTTTTGTTTTCCTCCAAGTTACTCTGTCTGATGATAGCTTCATCACTTAGTTTGACAATTTTGCATAAGTCTGCAAAAATAATTTCACCAATGTCGACTTGTTCACCACAGCTAATACGAAACAACAGATGCATTAGAGCGGGACGTCATACGTATACGACGTGATCCGAATCTTGAATTCATATTTTCCGCTACAATGGAGTCTCCAATGCTTGTTTAGAAACCGATTATGCTCACTCATCAAAATTATTCGAATTGGAAAGCGAAAGTTTCCGCTAGAATCAAAGGACACGACTCTCGTGCATGGATGACTGTGTTGGAAGGATGAGAGCGCCCATTTATTATTGATGAGGATGGAGCCAAAATCTATAAACTTGAACGAGAGTGGACAAGAGAAGAACATGAACTATCAACTGCTAACAGCAAAGTTCTTCTCCTCATTTGTGAATGGTCGGAGCTCAGTATGTATCAACTGGGGAAAAATTGCACCTCAGCTAAAGAAGCTTGAGAAACTCTACAGAGAACATGTGAGGGAAGCAAAGCCGTGAAACGCTCAAAAATTCGAACTATCACAGCTCAGTTCCATCAACTCCAGATGAGAGAAGATGGAGACATAAATGAATACTTGGACAAAATTATGAGATATGTGAATGAAGTTCATGAACTTGGGGAAACGTTTCCAGCTATCATGGTTTATGAGAAAACCCTCCATAGCTTGAGTTCAAGATTTGAGAGCAAGGTGCTAACTCTTGAAGCAAGAGAAGAAAAAGATGAGAAATGGGACTATGCGGATTTGATGGCTGATTGAGAAACTATGATCTAACTCTGAAAGTTAGAAATAATCCGAACATGTCTCTCGTCTATGAGTCAATGACCGCACTAAAAATTTCTGAGAAAGGGAAGAGCTCAAGAAGCACACAAACTCAAAAAATGAACTATGCGAATTAAAAACCCGAAAATAGTTTTTCTGCTGATTTGAATGAGTCTGATGATGAGTAAGCAGATGATATAGAGAGATTGATGAATTCTAACAATCCAGAAAAATATGTTGTGTTGACTGATATAGTCACTTATCTGGTGAAACAAGATTTCAAGAGAAAGAATCGAGATCAAAATTTTCGAAAATTCCAGAAAAACTCAAACTCTTTTCAGAGCACTCCAAACAACAGAAATAAAACTTCATTCTCTGACAAAAAATTCAAAGGAACAAAATTATCACCATACTCTTCGACTAGCAAGGATGTTTCTAAGAAGTATGAGATGACACAGAATGTGATTCATACTGAAGTAGAGTGTGCAGAAATGATTGCCTTGAGAGAGAATTATTCTGAACTTCAGAAATCCTATGAAACATCAATCACTGAGAATGGAGCACTTGAAGTGTCTCTAAAATTTTTGAAAGAATCTGTTGATGAATTTTCTGAAGAAAAACGAATGTTTTTTTAAGAAAGCTACTGAGTTGAGAGAAACTTAGTCGAGAAGACAGACTGTGAGAATCTGAAGTTGAAAAATTCTCTGAAAAATCTAAGAATCAAATTTGATGATCTTTTTGAAGAGACACACCAGTACTTCAAGGAAGCTGTTGATATGAGAGAATCATGTGAGAAGTTGAGTTCTGAAAACTCAAAACTGAAAACGTCTTTGAAAAAGGAAACGACTGAAGTCAAGAAACTTCAAATTCTGTTCAAAAGCTCTGATACGACGTATGATACCAACTTTTCGCGAAATTGGACTTAAACACAAACTTCAGCAGCTTCAGTTGATGTATCACAAAACCAGAGTTCACACTTATACACTCATGTTCGGAGAATGAAAAAGTGTAGACAGAGTTTATGTAATATATTTCATTTCATTGAAAACAAAACGAAACTATTACACGGAGTATGGTAGGCAAAATGATCACAGGAAGTTTCCCGAGTGTCGCAACACTCCCACTCACAAGTGATCTAGCACAAATGCACCTAGAGTTATATCTCCTAACTCTACTATCGGCGCACAACGCAAAAGCAACTACACAAACTCTAGCTAAGGCAAAAGTTGTAAACTACGATTCTAAAAGATAAAGTCTAAAACTCAAAATCGTCAAATGACATCTCGAAAATCCAAGGGTATATATAGTAGAGCCACACGTGTGAAACTTTGAGGTGGTGCATTCTGATTGGTCACACGCTTGGCTGACGTCAGATTTCCATGGATTACGTCACTTCCAAAATTTCCGAAATATTGGATTCTTGAATCTTCGAATCTTGAATCTTGAATCTTCAATTTCTTCAAATTCAATTTCATACTTCAACAAAATCTTGACTCCATCGATCTCAATACTTTGTCTTCAATTTCATCGTGATAAACTCTAGCAGTTGAAGCTTCAGTATTTCATCGTCTTCATGGCCATCAATATTATTGAAGTAGCAAACAAGGATCCAATCTACATTGGTTCCACTTTTAGTACTTGTTGTCAGCTTAAATTCAAGAGACACCGGTCGCCGACTTCCACACGAGAGACACCAGTCGCCGGATTCAATACGAGAGACAGTTTGTTGGAAATCGATCACCCGGAATCGTCGTAGAACCGACTCCGATCGACGTCCCGGAAACCACGACCGAACAGCCCGTAGCCACCGCCCGAGGAGTGCCCGATCGAGCCTTAGCCGCGGCAAAGCCACGACCGCTCGATCCTTCCCCGCGGGGCGATCGCCCGCCGCCTAGGCGGGTTGTGGGCTGCCCAGCCGAGGGCTCCCACGGGTGGTCCGTCCAGCCGAGGCTCTCGAGTCGCCGGCGGTCCGGCGGTCCAAGACCGCCACCTCCCGACTCGTCTCGGTTTGGATCCCCGTTTATCGGATCTTGTTTTTCGATAATATTTCAATAAACATGAATTAAATAGCGGAAATATTTAATTCACCTTTCGATTCGTTGTGCGGAGAAACGAGATCTTTTGATGACCTTGAGATCTTCCCACGTATTCCTTGCACTAGCTCGGACGTCGTGTGGGCGACGATCTACCGAACTCCATGGATCTCCCTCTCTACTTTCTCTCTCTAGAATTGTGATCTTCAAGTATGAGAATAGAGAAGACCATGTAGTGCTTTTATAGGCTACGTAGGGGATCTTAAGGAGGTGGAATATTGGGCTTCCAATAATAGTGATTAAATTGAGCCCAAGCCCAAATCTATTAATCCTTACTATTATTAATTAATTTATTTTCCACTATATAAATTAATTGCACTCCCAATATTAAACCATATTATATCAAATAATATTTCTCCGGTAGTATTATTTATTCCGTGTATTTAAGATATAAATATCCATGAATAAAATTAATTTATTGCTAATTAATTTATTCATCTCTTATATCCGAGACTAGTACCATTCAACCTTAATTATTATGCGGAACGAATCCACCTGCAGGGTTTACATAATAATTCCTTATGAACTCATCTCGGGGATATTATCAACCCTTACGGGATACACTTTCCCGTCAAGTATTCACGGCATGCCATATATATAATATAGTGACCCAACTTAACCGGTAATTGACCCAATAATTAAACCGGTCAATTCCTTTGGAAAATAAAAGTCACTAATATTAAATATAAACACCCGCAATAGTATCGGGGATTAAGAATAAAATACTCAGAGATTTAAATCGATTATCGCCGGCAATCCTAATCGATAAATCTCAAGCAGATCCGCTCAATACACCAAGTGTACAAGTGTGATAAAATAATCAAGACAAATTATTTTCTCTCTCACACAACGACTATACCGATGGATTGGTCCGTGTCCATCTAGGTCGTGAGCATCTGTTAGATTAAATACGAGTAACCGATAGTATGATCTTCTGTGTGACGTCGCACACCATACTAACTACAACGTATATAATCTAGGACTATAATTTGCATATATTTAATTATAAATAATTAAACGCAAATAATTGTTTATTTAATTAAATAGATTAATGGCAATGGATCGTGAGTTTCCGTTACTTAAATCTAGACATTAAGTACACAACTCCAACAATCTCCCACTTGTACTAAGGTCTAGTCATTTTCTCCAAACTCCCGACTTCCATACTTATCACGTGCTTAAGTTGTACTTCCAAGAAGTACTATGTGAATGAGCACTCTAGGTTGCCGCTCTGAAGTTATCTTGGTGACTACAGCGTCGTCTCCCTCGACGATGACTCGTATCAGGTGGTACTTGCACTATGTGTTATCTTTCACTTATGGACTTGTGATTTCTTACCATTTGCCATCGCACCGCTATGTACATAGCCTTTGGCAAATTAAGAATCACATCTAAGTCCCAGAGATTATCCCGGAGTTATACCAAAACTTCCGCTGCCTCTGAGGCCGCTATTTGGTTACCCATGGCAGAGTCCGAAAAGCATCGTGCTTATCACTCTTCCATGTTAAACTCCTTCTCCTTCAATAGTGAAACACATAGCCTAATATCGACTTACACCGGTCCTCATTCGATTAGAAATCTAAGAGAATGTAATCCAAAGGAAATGCTCGTCTGCTTCGTAGTCTAGAACAGTACTTCGAAAGTACTTTACAGCAGTCGAATATTCCTTTCCAGGATTACCTTGATATCCTCCCACTATGCTAACCGCATAGCCGATATCAGGTTCTCGTTTTTCAACATTGCATTTATCAAGCTTTCCACACTCCAAGTGTAGGAAACTGCTTTCACTGCTTCTATCACCTTTATGTGTTCCAAAACACATACCCTTAGATAGATGCATTCCGTGTTTGAAAGGTAGCGAATCTTTCTCGGAACTATGCATGTTAAAAAAAATGAACCATAATCGTACAAGATATCTAGAGAAGTACAATGTTCTTTTCTTGAGATCCTAGATCTTAAGAACATGCTCTAACTTCTTCTTTATCTCATATATCGATTTTTCTAGACAACCATCATTTTATGTCTGACAACATCTTTACATTGTTACCAATGATAAAATGTTATCTACATAAAACCTCCGAGAAACACCACCTTGTTTCCATCACGTTTCCCATACACACGATTCGTCAATGCCTTTTGATGAATCCATCAAATGGACTATCTCATCAATGCGCAAGTTCCACGAACTCTAGCTTTGTTATAATCCATAAATGGATCAACTAAGCTTGTACTCTAAATGATCTCGCCTCTTAACAATAATCCTTATTGCTTTCCAAGAAGGCACATTTAGATCTAGTACCGCCTTCATGTAGATCAAGGGATCGATTTCATGTATACTAGGTCCAGAGTCCGAAGACTCACCTAGTCTTATGAATATCTCTGGTTGTCACACAACCTCCCACTACAACGGCATTCCGGTGTATAAACAGTGATAACATTAGGTGCAGTTAGTGGTGTACCGCTACTCGGTTCGGCTGGTTCTTAGTCTTTTTATCGTTTTCTCTCATTCCAAAAGTATCACGTCATTTTGGGCTTGTGGTTCATCTAACAGTCTTCCTCTAAGAACCGGGCGTTAGAACTTATAACGTCCTTCTGGTTCATAGTACTATTGAACATACATCTTTTGTTCTTCCAGGATATTCTACAACCGCATTTGAATGCGCCGTTGTTTCCAGACATATCCATAGAACATAGGTAGTTCCGTATAACTCATCTTTTACGATCTCTATAAGAGTTCCATTTCTTATTTCCCATTCTCTGATCAGTATGCCATGCACTCCTCAGACAGGTACTTGCCTCCGCGATCAAATCGCAGGCTACAAATGGATATACCTTGATGGTTCTCCACAATTGCTTAGTGTCCATTGACTTGTCAAAACACTTGCTTTTGTGGCACATCAGGTATCCTAATCCATTTCTCGAGTAATCATCAAATGAAGTACTAGTACCTTATTGTCTGAGTAGGCATAGGTCTGTATACATCAGAGTCAATCAATTCTTATACTTTTCCGGATCTTATATCTTATATCCATAAAGGATTGCTTCGTCGTATTATCTTCCAAATTAGATTCTTAGGTCGGAAGGTCCACTCCTTCAAATTAATTGATCTTACAATCAATTTCGACCTTTGAACTTCTTATTTGAATAAATATGACTTAGCATAAGAATCCACAAGTAAAATTGATTTAACAAAGAAATCTCTCATTAGTAAAACGAGTTATATAAAACGGTTTGTTGCATCGTGGTGGACTCAGGATTCATCATTTATATATTGCTTGCTAATGTACCAGAATAGATAATATCATTATTTCTTCTTATAACCATCAAATGATTAAAAGAAATAAAATATCCATTCATTAGAAATCCAGAACAAAGTTCTTTCTAATATGAAAGGTACATAAAAGCAATAACTCAAAATGAAATCCTATAAAATGTCCTCCACTGCAACTGCTGCCTCCTCCACAGCATTGCCCATGTAGACTACGATTTCTTCTTTTCTAAGTCGTCGGGTTTCCTGGAACCCTTGCATTTAAAATGCACATACCGTCAGTGGTTCCATATCTACACACCAGGTTCCAGTAGATAATACCACTGACTATGTTTCACGACTAAAGAAAATTTCGTACTTTCTTTGAGAGGATAATCAGACTTCCAGTACCCAGACTGTTTGCATCGAGAACACTTGCCTCATGGCTTTCTCGTCCCATCTCGTGGTCCAAGTAGCTTAGGACCACTGGGTTTCTTTGCTTGCTTTTCCTTTTCCCCGATTTTGCCTTTAGGTTCGAAACCTTTGGCATTGGCTACAAGAGCTTGCGATTTCCGTCTCAACTCGTCTAAAAGGTCAATCATCTCAAAAACGTGTTTAAGCGTTTCCTCGAATTGACTGGCCTTTATGAGTATCCTCATCGCTTCTTGTCTAGCCGCCTATGTCAATAGGCTCGGGAGGACAAAGCTCACTGAGTACAACCTTGCACTCTTTAACAGTTTGGGTAATGTCTAGATCTCTATTCCAATCATTACATATAGGGACCAATGAGTTAAAATTCCTTACGTATCACAGAAAGTGGGTTCAAAGCCATTTCCTAATCTATGAGCACATATAACAACAAACAATCGATTTAATTTCCGATATTATCTCCCTCAAATAATATCATTAAACCACTAATCGCATCTAAAATCCCATCAGATATGGCAAGCCACGATAGTGTGGACGTTTACCTATCCAAATGATTTAGCAATTAGATTTGCTTCGGTCGTACATCATCATTAGCGTTACTTCGATGGGAAGAATACTAAGAAGCGTACCTAAGTGTAAACCATCACTCAGTATCTAAGAAGATTGTTTGGGATACGCATATTCACCGCAAGCCACGATAGTGTGGACGTTTACGTTAACATACGCTCCTTTACTCCCTTCTATAACTGTCTACATCAATCATTCCAAAATCCCATTCAATGTAGCAAGCCACAATAGTGTGGACGTTTACTACACCAAAAGACTTTTACAATTGACTCCCAATTACTTGATCCATTCGATTTTTGTAAATCAGGACGCGGAGAATCATAAGTGAAACTCGAAGTTTCTAACCAGTGATTCACCATGCGAACGACCCTATCTCTCATAAAATGAGGGAGCCGAGCAGACGATCGATCTAGTCATCAAATGACACGAAAGTCTCTAATTTGTGTCCTCGACATGACCAAGTGGCTTTGGCTCCATTCCACTCCCCGGGGTGAGAATGAGTCGACTTGAAATCAGTTTCAGAAAGACAAATTAGGCATTGTTTGATAAACTTAATCAATGTATCTTGTAAAAGGAATTACAAGAATTCTCCTCCAATGACTTGTCTATACGAACTTCAAAAGTTCATAAAAGTCACCAAGAGAACAGCAATGGAGACCATGGCAATGTTTCCATTCCCTCTCCCACTTAGCTTTTTATAACAAAGGGATACTCAATCTAATGCATAATTAAATACACATAAGCATAATAACAAACATACATTTCATGCAAGTACGTTCACAAATAATCAAATAATTGCTCAAGTAAAATTATTTCTCGACTATTCGTACCTTGATTAATTCCTGCATGCTTGTCTTAAGCCTTCATTCTACGTCTTGAATACTTTGTCGAGTGACGGAAAAATTCTTTGATTCTCATATTTAATTTATTTTAAATAAAATCCAAGATTCCAATTCAAGATAAATTTGAATCAATCAATGATTTTAAATAAAATACTCCAAATTAAATAAAATCAAATTCAATTGATTTCCATATTTAATTCTATTTTAAATAAAATCCAAGATTATCCAATTCAAAATAAATTTTGAATTAATCTAATGATTTTAAATAAAATACTCCAAATTAAATAAAATCAATATTATTAAAATCCATTGATTTCCATATTTAATTCTATTCTAAATAAAATCCAAGATTATCCAATTCAAAATAAATTTTGAATTAATCTAATGATTTTAAATAAAATACTTAAATTAAATAAAATCAATATTTTAATAATTTCTCAATCCTATTTAAATTAGATCTCAAGAATCCTAATCAAAATCGAATTTTGATTCTTCTTAAGACTTCTAATCCATGTAGGTATAGGATATCTAGAGAAACTAGGATTTTCTTTCTTAATTTAACTCTCCATCTAATTCCATTATTTAATTCAATAATTAAGAAATCTAATCCAAATAGAATTTGAATTAATTCCAAAATTAAATTAAATAATATTAGAAAGATTAAATTATTTCCGGAAAGATCGGATTTACCGGGACGAACCGAAACAATTTCCGGTCATCCCAATCGAACCCATGAACATCACATGCATTGTTGGGATATGTCCTTCGATCCTACGTGTGCAATCGATAAAGTCATAAGGTCGTCTATGGATGTTAAATGATTATTTGATAATATTATTTGTTGGGAACAATATAATATTGATCGATAAATCATACCTACAGGGTCACACACGGACTCAAAGATGATGTACGTTGCTTGATAAATATATTGATTTAGAATCAATATTTACGTGGATTTAATTCACATGCATGGGATGCATGGCTTGCATGGATGCATGTCACATAGTGTGACATGGCATGCCACACAAGCTAGTGGGACCATGTCTTATGCTAGTTGGCATGATGATGTGGTATGACCATTCATATTCACCATAAACCACCCCATTATGTGTGTTGATGACACACATTAAGGTGGGGGGTTACAAGGTTGATAATGGGACAATTATGTGACCATAATGAGATGAATAAGAGGGTAAAAATCATATTTTCACACAACTTAATCACATATTTCGAAATCCACATAAAAGAGAGAAAGGAGAGAGTGTTCTTGGAGAACCGACTCGATCAAGCAAAGTGTTCGTCATCCGGGTTCGTGTGCAACACGTAGAGGCCGGGCCATTTGTGCGGCTTCAACATCCGGGCGATCTAGACAAGAGGAGTGACGAGGTCATTCACAAGGAGAGCTTCGAGAGGCTGATCCATTAAGGTGGTTCAATCGACTCAACACCACCTTAACCAAAATCAACGATCACCAAAAGTAAGTAATCGTTGAACCTTATATATATATATATATTGGATGTGTATATATATATGTTTATATGTGTTCTTATACACATTAAGTGTGCACTAAGATCCAAGCATGATAGATTTATATGCTTTACACGCTTCCGCACACACGGTATATCGATTGGATCGGTATACCGGTACCTTCAATTGGTATCAGAGACTAGGGCTCGTGCACACTTTTGTGTTGGACACGAAGGTTAAATCAACATAATTGGATTTTTGGTTTAATTGTGATTATGTGATTAGATGTAAGGCCGGCCACCGTTAGTGGTCGGGTGAATGATTTCGTCGTTTTTTACGTTTCGATTGGCCATAGTCTTTTGAGGGCTGCGTCCCTTGGAATCATTTGTAATAGATAGGTTTTTCTATTATATTTGTATTGTACTACTTGTAAGCGATGGACTTAGTCCATGGTTCGATGGAGGATCTCGGCTCTCTGGCGAAAACGAGAAGAAACGAAGCAAAACGAAGCAAAACGAAGCAAAACGGACGAAACCGGGCTGCTGGAGCCAAACGGCGGGCGCCGTTGTAGCTCCAGCGGGCGCTGTTTTGTTTCGGCGGGCGCCATTTTGGAAACGGCGACCGCCGAAAGCCCTTTTTCTTGGCAGATTGTTCCCGGACCTTTCGGCGGGCGCCGTTTTGGAAACGGCGACCGCCGGTGGTGTTCAGCGACCGCTGGTTGTGAAACGGCGGGCGCTGTTCGTGGTTTTATGGGTACGGAATAGATTTGACCAAAATCGGAGGGCACGGAACTAAAACGGAGGGCGAGGACCAGTCCAGAAGATGTTCAAGGCTTTTGTTGTTATTTTAATCTTTTCGTTTGAGAGTTGTGAGGTTCTAGGGGCCTTTCGATTTCGTATTTATTTGCTTTGCTAGTTATAGGATGTTTTATGTTATAAATGTTCAACTTACATATAAACACCTATGCATGCAAGTTCCCAAAATAATGAGTATAATGTCTTGTCCAAAAACATCACACTCATGAAGCCCTCGATCATAAGTTGGTAGGTCCGCCTCAGCGGGGTACTACATGTTATCTTGGGATAAGTGGGAGTAAGGGTTAGACCCTTACACGTGACTTTGGTTTTCTCATCGATAGATCCACTGCAGGCGTGGCTATCGAGACATGAGATGAGAATGGGATTCTCATCGACCGAGAGTGATATTAGATATCATTGACATGGGTGTGTCTACCTATCTTGAAATACTTAAGTGCGGACTCAGTCGGCTTAAAGATTTGCAAGATGAGGATCTCGGAATCGTTTTGTTCTAAGGGACAATGATATTGGATATCAATTGAACAAAATGAAATAAATAAGTACAATTGTTAGACAACCTTATTTGTTTACCGCTTTGTGGATGTTTACATACTTTAGTTATCTTTCTTTTATAGTTTATCCTGTCAAATATCAACTCAATTCAAGTTTGGTTCAATTCTTGATTATGAAAAATTGAACAAATTTTCTTGATTCACAACGTAATTTGAGGATGGTCCTCAAATACGAAGACAAGGAAAATGTGTTAGATAACCACATCCTAAGATATCATTGAACAACTCAATATCATGTTCGGAGAATATGCAATGATTGAGCGGTTCGGTGTGACCAGGGTCATCGCTTCAGCTAGGCTGGAAAAATGGAAATCTATGGGATCACATGTGCAACAAATGATTGGATTATTTGTTTCAAGTGACCGCCTAGATTTTTCCTATGATGATTATTTGGCAACCGATTTCATACTTCAATCTCATGATGGTTATAATGCTTTTAGGCTAAATTTTCCATATGAATGGTTTGAAGAAATCGCTTCGTGAGCTCCACGGGATGCTCAAGGCTGCTGAGCCGGCGATAGAGAAGGACCCTAAGAGGGAAATTCTTATGATATAAGATAGGGTATTCAAAAGAGCATGGGCAAGAAGGCTACTAGGGTTCCTAGGGAATCTCAATGCGTCTACTGCAAAAGTGTTGGACACTACTTGCAAACTTATAAAAGTTCATATTTCATTCAATTTCAAAACAAATGCCTAATTTGTCTTTCATTTGATGGATTATAAGGTTATGATTATTTACACCTCGGGGAGTGATTTAATCCAAAACACTTAAGTTCATCAATGACACAAATTAGAGACTTTCGAGCCATTGGATGGCGTGAATCGATTGTCTGGTTGGCTCCCTCATATTTTATGAGAGATAGGGCTTCAATTGCATGATAATATCGTTGGTTAGAAAACTTCGATTTTTCACTTACGATTTATCACGTTTTGACATTGAGATAATTTTGAATGGGAAATTCGAATAAGAGTCAATTATTGAGAATAATTGAACTTGCCCAAAGTTCAAAGAAGATGTGAAGAGCGGGGTTGCTTCATCTTCAGGTATTAATGTTATAGACATTAAACTTCACAAATTCTACTTCTTGGGTATTGGATTCCAAACGTAGTTCTCACATTTGTATGTGGAGGAACTACATAGAAGTATAAGTTTGGTGAGTAGAGATGTCGTTCTACGGGCGAGAAATGGAGCGAAGGTCGCTGCATTAGCCGTATGATCATATGATGTTGTTTTGCCTTAGGGCCTTGTTTTAGTATTATAACTATGTAATTTCGTACCTTCAATAAACAATGAATATTGGTTCAGTATTGGATACTGATGGATTAGTTTTTTCACTAATTAAATAGTTTGATAACTATTTTAATTGTGAACTATTCTTTGTTTTGGTACGATTATTACATTATTTATGTATACTTTAAACTCAACAAATCATATATAACATTAACACAAGAGTCCAAATCGAATAAGTCTCATTGAGACATAACTGTAACATTGTTGATTAGATCAAAATCTAAACATGTAACGAATCTTCTTTTAGAAGGCATTCTAGAATCATTTGACTTGGAGTCATTTGATACATGTGAATGATGTTTGATGGACAAAGATAACAATGTCATCTTTCTTGGAGAAAGGAGAACATGTGAGTGATTAATTAGGGATGATCCATACTGATGTATGTGGAACCTATCAGTTCACAAGCACATGAAGGTTATGTTTCGGAAAAGAGAAAACAAACTATATTAGATATAGTTCGACCATTCGATGAGAGGTCTAAATGAACTACTGGTCTCTTTTGGGAACACACAATTCTTGACTTCAACTTATACACTGAATAGGACGCTGTCAAAAGCTGTTGATAAGACATCATACTAGGTATGGAAAGGGAGGGTCCCTATTGTTTTCATCAAAATTTGAGGTTCTAAAAGCTTCTCTGACGAGATTTATCTCTATAGAGCTTGAACTCAAATGGGATAAAAGTTTTTTATGGTATCCATAAGAAACTCGAGGGTACAACTTCTACGATCTATCTGAGAACAATATTTTGTTGCTCGAGATAGTGATTTTCTTGAAAAGAGTTATCTTTCCTAGAAATTCAGTGGGAGCTCGGTTGTCTTGAACGAGGTTCAAGTGAAACAACCAATGATGAATACTCAAGACTAGGTTGAGAGTATTCTTATGGTTTTGGAAGCCATACCAGCCCTCGTAGGTCCGAAAGGAATAAATCTATCTCTATTATTCAAATACTTAGATATTGTGACCAATGAGAGATATGAATTCATGCTTTTGGAAAGCGGTGAACCTTCGACCTAATTCCAAGCTATGACGAGTCCAGCTACTGAAAATTGGCATGGTGCCATGAAATCTGAGATGATATCAATATCTGATAATCAAGTTTGGAACTTGATATATTTGCATCACAGGGTTAGACCCAATGAATGCTAATAGATCTTTAAGATCTAAACGGACATATGGAAAACCTAGGGTTTTCAAAGCAAGGTTGATGGTAAAAGTTTTATTCACGAGGTGGATTATGGAAAAACTTTCACCAATTGCTTTGATTAAATCATTCAGATTATCTTAGCCATTACTACTCATCTTGATAATGAGTTATGGTAATATTGGATGTTAAAACTAACTTCTTGAATTGGATTCTAGAAGAGGCTGTGTTTTGACACAGCCAAAGAGTTTTATCGATCCTAATAAGGCTGAGAAATTATGCAATCTTATAATTCCATTTATGGAATAAAGCAAAGCATATCGGAGTAGCAATCTTCAGTTCAATGAATCCATACGGGGTTTTGGATTTCAGAGGAACTCGGAAGAGTCTTGTTTTACAAGAAGATCAGTGGGAGTTACGTTGTATTAATTGTGTTGTATGTCGGTGACATACTCCTTATTGGAAACAATGTTTCTATGCTTAATTCTATTAAAGAATGGCTTGGGAATTGTTTTTCAATGAAGGATCTTGGAGAAGCACAGTACATATTGGGCATCAAGATCTGTCGGAACAGATCGAAAATGATGTTTGGACTTAGTCAAGTGACCTATTTTGATAAGGTACTTGATAAGTTCAGAATGAAAGACGACAAAAAGGGTCTCATTCCAATGAGTCATGGCACATCTCTTAGCAAGATGCAAGGCCCTACGGGACTTGATGAGCAAAAGAGGATGGAAAACATTCCTTATGCTTTGGCAATAGGCTCTATAATGTATGCCATGATATGTACACGACCGGACGTATCGTATGCTTTGAGCATGACGATTCAGTTTCAAGGAAATCCAGGTGAGGCGCGTTAGACTGCGACCAAGAATATTCTTATGTACATTAGATGGACAAAAGAATTTTGTTGTCTTTGGAAGACAAAAAGAGTTGATATTAACAAGCTGTTTGAATGCTAACTTCAAAACAAACTAAGATAATTTCCGATTTTAATCTGGTTATATCTTTTGTCTGGTTAGAGGTGATATTTGCTGGAATAGTTCCATGCAATGCAATATAGCTGATTAAACTACAAAAGCTGAGCACAGTATTGCATTGGATGCAGTAATGTTGGCAGTTAGGATTTGAAAGTTCTTGAATGAACTAGGTGGCGTAACTAGCTCAGCCCATCCGATAGTTCTCTATTTATAGTAGAGTTATCGCGCAAGCCAATGAGCTAGGAAGCACCACAAGTCTAAAACTGGTGCTCAGGAAGTTCCACATTATCTAGGAGATAGTTTTGTGGAGACATCGAGATAATAAAGTTGCAACTTTTGGTAAGGTTGCAAACCCGCTTTCTAAAACCTCTCCAGCAGTTTAAGCTTGAGGCTTTCACGACTGCAATAGAGATCAGACATCTTAGAGATGGGTTGTGATTTCTATTACTGTATTAGATACTTTTGGAGAATTGGTAAACATTCACTCATATGTATAATACATAATTCTTCATATAAATATGGTTTAATTTATATGAATTGTCCAAATGATTAAGTTATATCAATTGGGTTATGAGGTCGACTTACCGCATAATGAAGTCCCAATGGTTGAACTGATATACTTAAATCATATAGTTGTTCCTGGTTCGTATAATCGAGTACGGACAAACCGATAATACAATGAACTAGTTTGTAATGTGTACTATAGCGCCGCTTCATGGGCTAGTGATGTGGGACATCAAGTACAATTACATAGATATTAGCTGGGAGCTAATGATCGAACAGACCCGACTGGAATAGTATTTAAGATTTCGAGTCATAATACTATTTCATTGACTGTCGAGCAATTTCCTCTGACCTGAGTAGTCCAGAGTGATTCCATTGTGAAATGGTGTACTTTGATACAAGTAAACGCCTTTCGTAAAAGGAGGTTATAAAACTTGTTATTGGGTATATCAGGAAGCAAGTGGGAGAGCTTGGACTGACAAGATGGGATTGTCCTCCATTTTTATAATGGGATACATGTCTTACCGGCCACTTGGAGAGTCGAGACTGTGGAAAATACGTGGCCACGTCCAGATTCGTATCATAGTGATAAATCTGGTTTTACAGTCTGTCTCAAAGTCCAAGAAAGGTTTGAACCGATTGAGGATGACTCGAGTCTTGCCTCAAGTTCAAACTTAGACATAAAGTGACAACAGGAAGTTGACAGCACACTGGCTCTGAAGGCCAAGTGGGAGATTGTTGGGATATGTCCTTCGATCCTACGTGTGCAATCGATAAAGTCATAAGGTCGTCTATGGATGTTAAATGATTATTTGATAATATTATTTGTTGGGAACAATATAATATTGATCGATAAATCATACCTACAGGGTCACACACGGACTCAAAGATGATGTACGTTGCTTGATAAATATATTGATTTAGAATCAATATTTACGTGGATTTAATTCACACGCATGGGATGCATGGCTTGCATGGATGCATGTCACATAGTGTGACATGGCATGCCACACAAGCTAGTGGGACCATGTCTTATGCTAGTTGGCATGATGATGTGGTATGACCATTCATATTCACCATAAACCACCCCATTATGTGTGTTGATGACACACATTAAGGTGGGGGGTTACAAGGTTGATAATGGGACAATTATGTGACCATAATGAGATGAATAAGAGGGTAAAAATCATATTTTCACACAACTTAATCACATATTTCGAAATCCACACAAAAGAGAGAAAGGAGAGAGTGTTCTTGGAGAACCGACTCGATCAAGCAAAGTGTTCGTCATCCGGGTTCGTGTGCAACACGTAGAGGCCGGGCCATTTGTGCGGCTTCAACATCCGGGCGATCTAGACAAGAGGAGTGACGAGGTCATTCACAAGGAGAGCTTCGAGAGGCTGATCCATTAAGGTGGTTCAATCGACTCAACACCACCTTAACCAAAATCAACGATCACCAAAAGTAAGTAATCGTTGAACCTTATATATATATATATTGGATGTGTATATATATATATGTTTATATGTGTTCTTATACACATTAAGTGTGCACTAAGATCCAAGCATGATAGATTTATATGCTTTACACGCTTCCGCACACACGGTATATCGATTGGATCGGTATACCGGTACCTTCATGCATATCGACCCAAGCCATACCACATGCTTGGACATGCACATGCACAGCACCATGAATCAAAAAGATTCACGTCATGCCATGCGAACCATGTCATTTACGCACAACCACCAAAAATAATACATGGTGTCGTCCGTCGACAAAGACGATGTCGGCCGACACCCTTTGCAAAATTAAAGTAGCAGCGCGTAAAAACGATCGTCTTCTCCGGCGAGGGGTGCAGCGGCCTAGTCGATCTCCGGCACGTCGTCTCCTCCGACTATCTATGCCATCGACTTGCTGCGACCCACCACACGAACAGCCCGCGATCGAGCCGCGCCGTTCGATCGATCGCGCCGACGCCCGTCTGGAGTTCGCCGGAGCAGCGTGCGTGCAGCTGCGACTCGCTGGACTTCCGTCGACTCCCGGCGAACCATCCCACGATGGTGAACGCCAAGTCGACGAGCCCTTTGTCCAGCCGCTGCCTTCGATCTCCGAGCGTGAAGCTGTCCGCGAGCACCGAGCACAACCGCCGGCTGCCGGCGAACCACCGCCACTGGTGGCACACGCCGACACGCCCAGTCATGTTCAGCCTACGTCCAGCAGCTCGCACAGCCCGTGCCTCCAGCTACCTTCCCGGCAACCCGCAACGAGCCCACGAACGATCGATCCGGTTCGATTCGTTTATTCCGAAAAAACCCTCGATTTTTAATATTTGATTTTTCCGTCCAACACGATTCATACAAGAGAGAAAACATAGACGTAGAACAATATATATAGCACAATAATTTAATAAAATTAAATTAATCTATGGCCATATACAACGATAATCGATTATCGAAACAATTAACGAAAAACGTAACCGTACGCTCTGATACCAATTGTTGGAAATCGATCACCCGGAATCGTCGTAGAACCGACTCCGATCGACGTCCCGGAAACCACGACCGAACAGCCCGTAGCCACCGCCCGAGGAGTGCCCGATCGAGCCTTAGCCGCGGCAAAGCCACGACCGCTCGATCCTTCCCCGCGGGGCGATCGCCCGCCGCCTAGGCGGGTTGTGGGCTGCCCAGCCGAGGGCTCCCACGGGTGGTCCGTCCAGCCGAGGCTCTCGAGTCGCCGGCGGTCCGGCGGTCCAAGACCGCCACCTCCCGACTCGTCTCGGTTTGGATCCCCGTTTATCGGATCTTGTTTTTCGATAATATTTCAATAAACATGAATTAAATAGCGGAAATATTTAATTCACCTTTCGATTCGTTGTGCGGAGAAACGAGATCTTTTGATGACCTTGAGATCTTCCCACGTATTCCTTGCACTAGCTCGGACGTCGTGTGGGCGACGATCTACCGAACTCCATGGATCTCCCTCTCTACTTTCTCTCTCTAGAATTGTGATCTTCAAGTATGAGAATAGAGAAGACCATGTAGTGCTTTTATAGGCTACGTAGGGGATCTTAAGGAGGTGGAATATTGGGCTTCCAATAATAGTGATTAAATTGAGCCCAAACCCAAATCTATTAATCCTTACTATTATTAATTAATTTATTTTCCACTATATAAATTAATTGCACTCCCAATATTAAACCATATTATATCAAATAATATTTCTCCGGTAGTATTATTTATTCCGTGTATTTAAGATATAAATATCCATGAATAAAATTAATTTATTGCTAATTAATTTATTCATCTCTTATATCCGAGACTAGTACCATTCAACCTTAATTATTATGCGGAACGAATCCACCTGCAGGGTTTACATAATAATTCCTTATGAACTCATCTCGGGGATATTATCAACCCTTACGGGATACACTTTCCCGTCAAGTATTCACGGCATGCCATATATAAAATATAGTGACCCAACTTAACCGGTAATTGACCCAATAATTAAACCGGTCAATTCCTTTGGAAAATCAAAGTCACTAATATTAAATATAAACACCCGCAATAGTATCGGGGATTAAGAATAAAATACTCAGAGATTTAAATCGATTATCGCCGGCAATCCTAATCGATAAATCTCAAGCAGATCCGCTCAATACACCAAGTGTACAAGTGTGATAAAATAATCAAGACAAATTATTTTCTCTCTCACACAACGACTATACCGATGGATTGGTCCGTGTCCGTCTAGGTCGTGAGCATCTGTTCGATTAAATACGAGTAACCGATAGTATGATCTTCTGTGTGACGTCGCACACCATACTAACTACAACGTATATAATCTAGGACTATAATTTGCATATATTTAATTATAAATAATTAAACGCAAATAATTGTTTATTTAATTAAATAGATTAATGGCAATGGATCGTGAGTTTCCGTTACTTAAATCTAGACATTAAGTACACAACTCCAACACAGTTGTCGCTGGATTTGATGCTGTGTCTTCAGAGCCATTGATATTATTGAAGTAGTAAACAAGGATCCAATCAACATAGTTGAAGTCACTACCTTCTGTGTAAGAGACAACAGTCGCCAGCTCCGGGGTGTGAGACATGAGTCGCCAGATCCGGGATGAGAGACATGAGTCGCCAGTTCCGGAGTGTGAGACACGAGTTGCCAGCTTCGGGGTGAGAGACATGAGTCGCCAGCTGCAGCCCATATCCTTCAGTTGCCAGCTTCATGAGAGAGGACATGAGTCGCCAGATTCCAGATTTGGCGACTCCAGTCGCCAGCCATAAGCTTCAGTCGCCAGCTATGGTGAAAAACCTTCTGTCATCAACTTCAGTTTATCAGACCTGAAATCATGAAACACATATCCAAAAATACGTTGTTGCCAAAACCAACATTTACATATTCTTCTTATTTGGGAAGACGCTCATGTTGATCTCGTCCACATCGGGCTCCTCCTGTGTGGAGGCTCGACGATCATCAACTGCCTGCTCCACCGAAGTGTAAAAGAAGAATTAAAAATAATTAATTAGTCACGGATAATTTATTAAATTATTTAAAAAATTCAAATTGTTATAGTTATAAACTTACAATGACGTGTTGTGCTCGCTGAGATGTCTGTGTCCTGTCATTCTTCAGGTGCAGACGTTTTGCAACATCCAAAGTCGTAGCAGGTCGACCTAATTACTTAGCCTTCAAAATATGAAAACATATTTGAGTACATATATATATGTATATTAATGTATAAGTTGTAAATTTAAAAATTTACAATCTCCTTGGAATATATGACGCCCGATCGAGATCCCCCAGTGGCCTTTGAAATGACGTTGACCGGTCCATTGGGCTCACTCATGCGGTTCTTCTTACAACGATCAGACTTTTCTTTATACTCGGCTGTGTCAAATACCACCAACCATCTCTTCCAATAAACTTGTAAGAAGACCTTAGTTTTATCTTATATGTTACCCACCAATCTTTATTGTCCCTACGAGTACTCGGGTAAGCTGAGTAATAAACTTGTGTGGCTTCTGATGTCAGAACGAATGTCTCGTAGCCTCTGTGGAGCAGATATTATCGACTCGATTCCATCCAAAAACTCTTTAGACGGATAACCGTTAACTCTCCATTTGTAAATCCAATTACGATCATAGTTCATTCTATAGCATGAAGACAATAATCTATAAACAAAGTAAACAATCATATATAAATGAAATTAAAAAAATTAAACACACAAATATGGAATACGTAAAAAATGCTACTAAACACTCGTACACAGTTACAACAGTTCATAAGATTTTGACATGAATTCGACAACACATATGCGTTGTAATTGCTTTACTGGTAAAGCTCCTATCCCATTCAAGAATGTGGTATGATGTTCTTTGTTAGTTAGTGTCTCAAATGGATTAACAAATTTTGGTGCACTTCCGTATAGTTCTCTAAGTACACATGTTTGAATTTACCCTAGATCGTAGGGAAATAAATAACTAACCAAATCTTAAAATAAGTTCATAATCGAAACATATATCAACTAAAAAAAGAACATCATAATCATATTCTCAAACTGTCCAAAAATGAGACAATTCAAGATTCAATATCGAATGGTAAGTTCGATATTAAATCTCAAACGTGTCTGAGCTTTTGTAAATTGAACATATTATTCAACTTATAATTATAATCCTACTTATTACAAAATGACAACATTCTCGACATACATATTACAACATTAATTTCAGAAATAATAAACCATAGAACAAACACTAAAATGATAATATCCATAAAATTTTCTTTTCAAACACCACAAAAAACAAAAAACAAAAATGATATCTCCCTCCCAATAATTATCAAACCATAAAATGACAATTACCTAATTTTCATACTCAAATCCAACATAAATAATTCATGCACAAATAATATTCCCAGATGATTCAATATAATTTCAATCAAAATAAAAAAAATCAAAATTTGAGAAAACCCTATAAATTATTTCCCCAAAATTGATACACAAAATCAACCAAGTAAAAGAAATTAGACACTCAACATGCTCCATAGCAACATTATACACAACAATCATAAAAAAACGAGATTTCTAACAAACTCTAAAATTTTCAAAATAAAAAAATTAACCTATTAAAAGTTGGAAAAGGAAGTTCAAACCTGAAATCCTTGAAGAATCGGTCTAACCGAGGTCACTTGCACTTGAATTCGCCGAAGCACGCCTCCAGTCGCCGAAAATCGCTCTCCCCGTCGCCGCCCCTCTTTCTTTGTATTTGAAAACGAGAATGAATCTCTTATGTGGAACATAACTGATAAATAGACGCCCCCTACGGCCCCGTCGCTGTAGGTGATGGAAATCGACCATCCGGACGCGTCCTTTCAAACCCTCGAATATCCAGACACGCCCAGTCGACATCATACAACTACACTACCTCGACGACGAAGCCCCTAGGCCGAATCACGCCCAGCCATCGCGCACGAGACGCAACCTCGCGAAACGACTGTTGCCTGCCCGCCACCAGCGGGCGCTGCCCGTCGCGAATAGCAGCGCGATGCTGCTATTCCGGGGCTGTTCTGATTGATTTTTTCTCCGTCCGACCACCGATCCGGAGGTCTTTGACCCCCCTGTAGTCGAAGAACTTCAAGTACCAGTCCCGAAACACAATAGTTGGTTCGTTGTACATTTATATGCGAATCAAAATCGAAACGATGCGGAAGGGGTTTCGATTCTCATACCTTTTGGATTGTCGGATTGTTGTAACCTCGAAGCCTTCTAATGTATGTCATAGCCCTCTCGAGTCCAGCCGTTGTGTGGGCAACGATCTGCTGGAATTCCCGGTCTCCTTCTCTCCAAGTCTAGTGTTTTTATTTCTCAAATGAGAGAAATAAAAAGCTGCTTAAGTTAGGTCTAGAGTAGGAGTGGGGAGGGGTTTATATAGGTTACACTAGGGACCTAGAAACAAATTAATTTTAGGATTAAATTGTAATTTCAATTGACTTTGAGTCCCTTTCGGAAAACCTCAATTAAATACAATTTTAATTATAATTAATTCCACTAAATAATTATAATTGATTTCCCAAAATTAATTTATATTATTTTAACAATAATATTTTCTTTTACATTACATACATTACATGATTAAATTCAAGTGTTTAAAATATCGAATGTTCATGAATTAATTTTAATTAATAATAATTAAATTCATTCATTTTTTATTATCCGAGACTAATACCCTCAACCTTATTATCATGCGGAATAAATCCACCTGCAGGATTTACATGATAAACTTTATGAGCTCGTCTCGGGACATTATCAACCTAATAAATAGGACACGATTTCCTTTCTAGAATCTATAGCGTACCATGTGTACAATACGGATTACCAGTTACTGAGAATATTAACTAACATAGTCCCACTCATTGGTAAGTCAAAGAAAACAATATTGAACAGACACACCTATAATTATATAGGGATTAAGAAGTCACATATCCTTAATGCCTGAGATCTAGTTCAATTATCTAGATTAGTACAAATCGAACACCCTCCCGTGGTCCTGCTCAATACACCAAGTGTAAAAGTGTAACATAATAGTCAAGACCGACTATTTACCAGTCACACTACGACGTACCGGTGGAGGATCCATGTCCATCTAAGTCGTGAGCTACTGTTCGATAATATACAAGTAACCGATAGTATAATCTTCCGCGTGTCTCCTCACGTCATATTAACTACAACGTATATATTATGGACTATTGCATAATATATTATTAAATGCAAACATGTTTGATTCATAAATAATATAAGGCATACATAAGGAGTTCCGTATCACTAAACTAGATATTTAGAATACAACTCCATCAATCTCCCACTGATACTAAAAGTCTAGTTGTCTTCTCCCATACATTCGATTCCCATCCCATCGACATGCATGGGTCTTCGTAAAGGGGTTTGCCAGGTTATCCTTTGATGCAATTTTGGTGACAACCGCATCGCCTCGACGGAAGATATCTCTAATCAGGTGGTACTTGCGCTCTATGTGTTTACTCGCACTGTGGGCTCGAGGTTCCTTCGAGTTTGTCACTGCACCGCTATTGTCAAAATAAATTGTGATAGCTCTATGTAAACCAAGTACCACATCTAAGTCCATAAGGAAGCTCCAGAGCCACACCGACTCTTTAGCTACCTCAGAGGCCGGTACATATTCGGCTTCAATGGTAGAGTCCGCAATGCATTTCGACTTTACACTCTTCCATGTGACTGCTCCACCTCCTAGTGTGAACACATATCCTGATGTAGACTTTCGACTATCCTTATAAGATTAACAAGTCTGATACCAACTGATGCAGGCGAAAGCTAATAACACACAAATTAAAACTCGTTGATTACGAAGAATGCCGAGAATTAACCGATCAAAGATCGTTGATTCAAATGAATACTGATAATTGATTGATAAAACAAAGAGAGAAACTCTTTTATTGAATGTCAAAAACAACTGCGTAATTCAATGAACAAAACAAAATATAAATATTAATGAAACCCTAAACATATTGGGCTATAAAATAAATAAGATAATTAAATATTGAACCTCAATATAATACTTCTAATACCCACATCAATGTATGTTATGAACGACTTTACCTTAGATTGAAGAAAAATACAAGCCCACAAGAGACTGAAGGAATGATTTAATATACAAGATTAATTAGAATAACACTCGGTTGAATTAGGGATAGAAGAAACAATTTTAAAAAGAAGAGTTGACAAGCCAATAATAGAGAACACAATTGAAAAACTTCGAAACAATTCAACAAAATTCAGTGAAGCAAAAATCAATCATCAAACGAAAGAAATGTGTTTATGTGGTTGTTCAAATAATTGAACCAAAAGAGCAAGGTATGACAAATCACTTGTGTGATGAATAAGAGTGAGACAATGAAATTACTCCACAAATGATGAACAACAGAAAAAAATAAGGTTTAATTAAGTTAAAAAGAAGATCATGATCGCGAGTATGTAAGCGGAAATAACAATTTCAAAGTAGGAATAACCAATTACTAGCTTGGAGAATATGAGAATAAACATTGATATTATCAAAATTATGAAATCTCAATTGAGAAGAAAAGAAAGGTCACAAAATAAAATACACGGCTCAAAGGCAAGTGTGGATAAGAAAACTAATATATTACACATAAGAATCTGAAGTCAAATGAATAAAGGATCGAGTTGAATAAATGTGAAAAGGAAGAACGAGTATGTATGGTAGATTACTTCCAAGAATAACCTATATTGTTTAATAAAAGATCTTGAAAAATAGTTATCATGGCTAATAGGTCTCAAGAGAAGAAGTTCAAAGAATGATCGAGTCATAATTAACAAATGTCATGCAAAAAGAGAATCGACATACGATAAGGTTCAACTAAATGCGGTAAGGATTCAATGGATGTAATAAATATTTGAGTTGTTTAACAACACACAAAAGTTGAAAAACAAAACTGGATTTAGGTTCACATATAAGATTCTTTAGGAAAAAAAAATGATGATTACCAAAATATATGTAGAAAATAATTCGAAATACATTGTTGTAGGAACTACAATAGAAGAGTCTCTTGGGCCATAAAGTAAGTTTGAGAACGTAAAAAGTTCAACTTCGAAAGGGTGATGCAACTATGTATATTGATTATTTCAATAGAAAATTGAAAGTAACTAGTATTGAAGGAGCATTAAAGGAATGAGTGCAAATGGCCCTTTTAAAAAAAATTGAAGGCAAGTGAAATTATATAAAAAGTTGTCAATGTGTTTGACAGTTTTAATCGAAAAATGGATTCAAGGAAAGATCAATAATTAAACAAAACAATTAGAAGAATTAAGAAGTACCGGTATACATAGTGTTTAGAATGACACTAAGACGGTGATGAAGCACTACAAGAATTACAATGGAGTCAAAGTAGCCAAAGGTCAAGTCGGGGGAATTTGATATGAACGAAAATTTTCGATATAGAGTCAAAGGTATAAGAAGTTCAAATGAAACAAGATTTCAATGCAAATGATTGTAAAATCAAATGTAAATATCAAATAAAATAGAGAATTTCCAATGAAAATGGTTTAGACATGAGAGCAACTCAATATGACAAAAATTATTCATATTCGTATTACTGTATTAGTGATGTCAAGATCTTGATCTTATTGGAATGTGCATGTACAATGTGATATACAGATATTGAATACAAGAATCATTTGAATAATAAAGGAACAAAAAGAAAGGAGAATTCAAGTCAGGAATAGAATAGTTGAGTTGAGATGAAATGTTTTGATCGAAGTATAAAGTGGGTAATAAAACTCACATAGCACAGGGAAAACAATAACTAAAACATGATACTAGTATACATTTTCAATAATCAAGTGAGTAATATAATTAACACTTTTAAAATATTCAACAAGTATCAAATAATAAATAATGTCACACATCTTGTATTGCAAACAAAGTATAGTAGCACCAACATTAAAATGACAGTAAATTTTTGTTTTTTTCCAATTTTTTTTTAAATCACATACATATTGGTTATTGATATTAAAGAAGAGTGATTACAATTTATATACACTAAGTTTAATCTTAGAAGTGTTTTCATCGACATAGTTGATAACAAATTATTTTCAATCAATCTCATTTGACATAAAATATTTAACATGAATAGTTTTTCAAAAATCATTCACAAATGTAAACATAAATATAATACATTGTTTCACTTACAATAGTGACATTACAATAGAAATTACACACCCAACAAGTATTATATCATATGTTACTATATAGAATGCTGAGCAAGATCAAACACACATGCCAAGTACATTCAAGTAACATGTCAAGTAAAACGTTATGACACAGATGTAACGAGACACAAGAAGAAGGTTCAACAATATTACAAAATTTGTTTATTTTTATTTCTTGTTTTAAATGGTAAGTAACACTCAAATAAAGAACCAATCGGAAGGTTCAAATAATTTCAAAATTAGAGGCCAAAGACCCTATATTGGTTATGCATGAGTCTACTTCCTTTACACTCAAACTCTGATACCACTTCTGTAACGCCCCAAAATCGAGATATAAATTATAATAGTATTTTGAAAATTAAAGATATTTTTTTAAAAGAGTTTGGTATTTTAAGTAGCGGAAGTTTTACAAAAAAAATCTAGAAATCTAGAAACAAGGTTAAATGAATAAATCAGCAAGAACATTAAACAATTTCTTGAGAAATACTTTTGATCTGGATGAACTATTCACGAGAAATATGCTCTTACTTCTCGCCATCTGGAAAGTTTAGTTAAAAGAGGGAGTGAGCTAAAAGAGCTCAGTGAGGGAGTAAAAGATAGTAATTTTGAAAATCAAAAAAATATTTTATTGAGTATGAATCATGCAATTAATCAAAGTAATAAGCATGAAACAAAATTTTATAAGTAAAATACTTTATCGATATTTTTATAAAGATTTTTAAAGAAACATGTATATATGATATCAATCACATTTCATTATTTTTAGATAAGTGGAAACAAGAGTTATCACGTTTACTACCCAAACAACAATAGGGAACTTCTCCAAGCCTGAAGGTAAATTATAAACACAATATAATGACATTTATGACAACCTCAAGTTAAATCATCACAATCAAGCATTTAAAATATATATGAGAATAATTATGTACCATTCTCAAGTTACAAGTCACGCAAGCAATCAAACAGTTGAAGTTTTAGTACGAAACTCTAGAGGTGGCTAGCACAAAGTTTCCGAACCAGCTCAATCCACAATAAACGTAAGGTTAGAGTTGATCGAACATCAAAACCTTTTATACGTTCTCCCACTCAGCTCACCATAAAAGGTGACACGCCAAGTTAGGCAAAACTTTTTATACGTTCTCCCACACAACATAAAAGGTGACACACCATGTTAGGACAAAGCCACAAGTCACCTTATCCCTCCCAGTAGGCTCGACGTGTCTTTAGCTATGGGTTAAAACCCAGGGTTAGTCATATTCCGGAATATACCATTTCTACGATGTTGGAATTCGATATCCCGGGCTATTAAAATTTGCGGAAACAATAGCCCGATCAAAAACCCTTCGCCGGAGTTCACGCGAGCACCACCACGCGAGCCGGGATACGACCGAACGCACAGCGGCGTCCGAAGACGGTGCACGTCCAGCCGCACCCCCGCGGGTGCGAGCTCGCGATCGCACCATGCGATCGCCGGGTTGCATCGAAGCAACCCTACGGCGAGTCCGGCGACTCGCCGTTCGCATAGGAGGGGGCGGCTCGCCTCGCGAGCCGCGGCGGCACCAGCCCGCCACCCCAGCGATCGAACCTAGGGTTCGATCGCACCCCCAGCCGTGGGCTGGGGTCCTTCGATGCTCACGCCCCCGGTCCAGCCGGGGCGTGTTTGGTTCGATCCCCACGGGGATCCTTGAACCGCCGGCGGTCCGGTGGTTCGACCACCACCGCCCGGTTCGATCCTCGTCCGGGGTTCGATCCTCGGATCTTGCGTTCTACGACATATTCAATAATTATCGAATTAAAATCATCAAGGGTGTTTGCGATTTTATACCTTCGATTCGTTGTTCGGAAAAACGAGATCAATCGATGACCTTTGAATCTTCCCACGTATTTCTTACACTCGTTCGAACGTCGGGTGGGCGACGATCCTCCGAACTCTATGGATCTCCTTCACGAACTCTCTAGAATATCAAGTATGATAATCTTGTCTTATGATTTGTGAAGACCATGTAGTGCTTTTATAGGCTACGTAGGGGAACTAAAGGAGGTGGAATATTGGGATTCCAATATTAATGATTAAATTGAGCCCAAACCCAAATCTATTAATCTCATTAATATTAATTAATTTATTTTCCACTATATAAATTAATTGCACTCCCAATATTAAACCATATTATATCAAATAATATTTCTCCGGTAGTATTATTTATTCCGTGTATTTAAGTTTTAAATATCCATGAATAAAATTTATTTATTGCTTAATGAATTTATTCATCTCTTATAACTGAGATTAGTATCACTCAACTTTATTATTATGCGGAACAAATCCACTCGCGAGGTTTACATAATAAATCCTTATGAGCTCATCTCGGGGATATTATCAACCCTTACGGGATAGACTTTCCCGTCAAGAATTCACGGCATGTCATATATAAAATATAGTGACCCAACTTTACCGGTAATTGACCCAATAATCTAATCGGTCAATTCCTTTGGAAAATCAAAGTCACTTATATGAAATATACACACCCGCAATGTATCGGGGATTAAGAATAAAATACTATGAGATTTAAATCAATTATCAAAGGCAATCCTAATTGATAAATCTCAAGCGATCCGCCCAATACACCAAGTGTACAAGTGTGATAAAATAATTAAGATAAATTATTTTCTCCCTCACACAACGACTATACAGATGGATTGGCCCGAGTCCATCTAGGTCGTGAGCAACTGTTCGATTAAATACGAGTAACCGATAGTATGATCTTCCGTGTGACGTCACACACCATACTAACTACAACGTATATAATCTAGGACTATAATTTGCATATATTTAATTAACAATAATTAAAAGCAAATGAATGTTCATTTATTAATAGATAAATGACAGTGTACAAGGAGTTCCCAACACTTAAATCTAGAAATTAAGTATACCACTCCAACATTCTCCCACTTATACTAAGGTCTAGTCTTATCCTCCAAACTTCTGACTCTCAAACCCTTCAAGTGCTTGAAATATACTTCCTTAGGAAGTATCTTTGTGAAGGGGTCTGCTAGGTTGTCTTCGTAAGCTATCTTGGTGACTACAGCGTCGCCTCTCTTGACGATGTCTCGAATCAGGTGGTACTTGCGCTCTATGTGTTTCGTAGCACTATGGGACCGTGGTTCCTTACTGTTTGCCACTGCACCGCTATTGTCACAATAAATTTTCATAGCTCTATGCAAACTCGGAATCACATCTATGTCCTGGAGGAAATTAAGGAACCACACAGATTCTTTCGCTGCCTCTGAGGCTGCTACATATTCAGCTTCCATGGTAGAGTCCGAAATGCACTTTTGCTTAACACTCTTCCATGATACGGCTCCACCTCCTAAAGTGTACACATAGCCTGATGTCGACTTACGCTGATCCTTATCAGCTTGGAAATCCGAATCTGTGTAACCCAAAGGAATCAGATTGTCTGCTCCGTATCTCAGAACATAATCCTTAGTATTTCGCAAATACTTGAAAATGCTCTTTACGGCAGTCCAATGAGCCTTTCCAGGATTACTCTGATATCTTGCCACAATGCCAACGACATAACAGATATCAGGTTTCGTGCATAACATTGCATACATCAAGCTTCCCACAGCCGAAGCGTAGGGAAGCGCTTTCATTTCATCTTTCTCCTTTTGTATCCGAGCACACATCTCTTTAGAAAGATAAGTTCCTTTGCTGAAGGGTAACTCACCCTTCTTGGAATCTTGCATGTTAAAGCGAGCCAGAATCGTGTCAATGTAAGATTACTGGGAAAGGTATAATGTTCTATTCCGGCGATCCCTTATAACTTTGATCCCTAGAACATGTCCAACCTCTCCTAAATCTTTCATATCGAATTGTCTAGACAACCATCCATTTATGTCTGATAACATCTTCACACTGTTGCCAATGAGAAGGACGTCGTCTACATAAAGCAAGAGAAACACCACTTTCTTCCCATCACGTTTCCAATACACACACGATTCGTCCATGCTTTGAATGAATCCAAAAGATTGGACTACTTCATCAAACCGCAGGTTCCACGATCTCGAGGCTTGTTTCAATCCATAAATGGATCGATTAAGCTTGCACACTAGATGATCTCGCCCCTTAGCAATGAATCCTTCTGGTTGTTTCATGTAAATCGTCTCGTCAAGACTTCCATTTAGGAAAGCTGTCTTGACATCCATTTGCCATACCTCATAGTACATATGAGCTGCTATGGATAAGAGAATCCGGATCGACTTTATCTTAGCTACCGGCGAGAAGGTCTCCTCATAATCGATTCCCTCTTTCTGAGTATATCCTTTCGCAACGAGCCGAGCTTTAATGGTTTCAACCTTTCCGTCAGATCCTCTCTTTCTCTTGTTGACCCATTTACACCCAATTGGCTTTACGCCGTTTACAAGATCGCAGACTTTATTTGAATCCATAGATTCAATTTCGGATTTCATCGCTTTCTTCCAAGAAGGCGCATCTATATCTTGTATCGCCTCATCATAGGTCCAGGGATCGATTTCATGAACTCCGGGTGCAGAGTCCGAAGACTCACCCAGTCCAATCCATCTGTCCAGTTGTCTAACAACCCTCCCACTACGACGTCGTTCCGGTGTATCAACAGTGACAGTGTCATGTGCAGGTTCTAGTGGTGTATCACTACTCGGTTTGGCTGTATCTAAGTCTTTCTCGTTACCTCTCAACTCATCAAGCATTATGTCACTTTTGGGCTTGTGGTCCATGACATAGTCTTCCTCTAAGAACCGAGCGTTATTACTTATAACGATCTTCTGGTCCGTAGGACTATAGAACATGCCACCTTTAGTTCCTCTAGGATATCCTATAAACAACCGCACTTCAGTACGAGGTTCTAACTTATCGGCCCATGTCTTCAACACGTGTGCAGGGCACCCCCAGATCCGAACGTGCCTTAAGCTAGGATTGCCCGCTCCAACGTTCCATGGGTATTGAAGGAACCGTTTTAGATGGAACCAAGTTTAGAATGTGCGCCGCTATTTCTAAGGCATATCCCCAGAACGTAACAGGTAAGTCCGAGTAACTCATCATTGAACGTACCATCTCCATAAGAGTCCTATTCCTTCGTTCTGACACACCGTTCTACTGAGGAGTATATGGTGATGTCATTTGGGAATCAATCCCATTCTCTGCTAAGTATGCCTTGAATTCTCCAGACAGGTACTCGCCTCCGCGATCAGATCGCAGGCATTTTATGGATTTACCTTGAAGGTTCTCCACAAGAGCTTTGTACTCCTTGAACTTATCAAAGCACCCACTCTTGCGGCGCATCAGGTATATAAATCCATACCTTGAGTAATCATCAGTAAAAGTGATGAAATACTCGTACCCTCCTCTTGCCTGGGTAGACATAGGTCCGCATACATCAGAGTGAATCAAATCCAATACTTGCTCGGATCTTCGTCCTTTACCAGAAAAAGAACGCTTGGTCATTTTACCCTCCAAACAGGATTCGAAGGTTGGAAGGTCCTCTCCTTCAACACCACTGACGAGACCATCAGTTTTCAACCTTTGAATTCTATTTGAATTAATATGACCTAGCCTAAGATGCCATAAGTATAATTGATTCATCTTTGAAGGTTTCTTTCTCTTATTGGTGTTCGTAGATGTGTTATTACTCTCGGTTAGTTGCATCGTGTTAGACTCAGGATTTAGTACATATAAATCGTCTATCAATGTACTAGAACAGATAATTTCACTATTTCTTCTTATGACCACAGAGTGATCAAAAGAAACAGAATACCCATTCAGAATTAGCTTAGAAACCAAAATTAAATTCTTTCTAAAATTCGGTACATAAAGACAATTTTGTAAAACTAAAATCCTATCACTACTAAAGCGTAAGTGAACGTCTCCCACTGCAACAGCCGCCACCTTCGCGGCATTGCCAATGTAGACCACGATCTCTCCCTCTCTAAGTCTCCGGGTTTCCTGGAACCCCTACATTGAATTGCAGACATGGTCAGGGATCCTTGAACCGCCGGCGGTCCGGTGGTTCGACCACCACCGCCCGGTTCGATCCTCGTCCGGGGTTCGATCCTCGGATCTTGCGTTCTACGGCATATTCAATAATTATCGAATTAAAATCATCAAGGGTGTTTGCGATTTTATACCTTCGATTCGTTGTTCGGAGAAACGAGATCAATCGATGACCTTTGAATCTTCCCACGTATTCCTTGCACTCGTTCGAACGTCGGGTGGGCGACGATCCTCCGAACTCTATGGATCTCCTTCACGAACTCTCTAGAATATCAAGTATGATAATCTTGTCTTATGATTTGTGAAGACCATGTAATGCTTTTATAGGCTACGTAGGGGATCTAAAGGAAGTGGAATATTGAGCTTCCAATATTAATGATTAAATTGAGCCCAAGCCCAAATCTATTAATCCCATTAAAATTAATTAATTTATTTTCCACTATATAAATTAATTGCACTCCCAATATTAAACCATATTATATCAAATAATATTTCTCCGGTGGTATTATTTATTCCGTGTATTTAAGATTTAAATATCCATGAATAAAATTAATTTATTGCTAATTAATTTATTCATCTCTTGTATCCGAGAATAGTAACATTCAACCTTAATTATTATGCGGAACGAATCCACTCATGAGGTTTACATAATAATTCCTTATGAACTCATCTCGGGGATATTATCAACCCTTACGGGATACACTTTCCCGTCAAGAATTCACGGCATGTCATATATAAAATATAGTGACCCAACTTTACCGGTAATTGACCCAATAATCTAATCGGTCAATTCCTTTGAAAAATCAAAGTCACTTATATTAAATATACACACCCGCAATAGTATCGGGGATTAAGAATAAAATACTCTGAGATTTAAATCAATTATCAAAAGCAATCCTAATTGATAAATCTCAAGCGATCCGCCCAATACACCAAGTGTACAAGTGTGATAAAATAATTAAGACAAATTATTTTCTCCCTCACACAACGACTATACCGATGGATTGGTCCGAGTCCATCTAGGTCGTGAGCAACTGTTCGATTAAATACGAATAACCGATAGTATGATCTTTCGTGTGACGTCGCACACCATACTAACTACAACGTATATAATCTAGGACTATAATTTGCATATTGTTGGAGTTGTGTACTTAATGTCTAGATTTAAGTAACGGTAAACTCCCGATCATAGCATTTAATCTATTAAATAAACAATTGTTTGCTTTTAATTATTATTAATATGCAAATCATAGTCCTGGATTTTATACGTTGTAGTTAGTATGGTGTGTCGGGCCCCACACAGAAGATCATATTATCGGTTACTCGTATCTAATCAAACAGTGGCTCACGACCTAGATGGACCCGGACCAATCCATCGGTATAGTCGTTGTGTGAGAGAGAAAATAATTTGTCTTAATTATTTTATCACACTTGTACACTTGGTGTATTGAGCGGATCGTTGAGATTCATCGATTAGGATTGCCGGCGATAATCGATTCGAGTCTCAGTGTATTATATTCTTAATCCTTGATATTATTGCGGGTGTGTATATTTAATATAAGTGACTTTGATTTACCAAAGGAATTAACCGATTTAATTATTGGGTTAATTACCGGTTAAGTTGGGTCACTATATTTTATATATGGCATGCCGTGAATGATTGACAGGACAGTGTATCCCGGAAGGGTTGATAATATCCCCGAGATGAGTTCATAAGGAATTATTGTGTAAACCTCATGAGTGGATTCGTTCCGCACAATAATTAAGGTTGAATGGTACTAGTCTCGGATTCAAGAGATGAATAAATTAATTAGCAATAAATTAATTTTATTCATGGATATTTAAATCTTAAATACACGGAATAAATAATACTACCGGAGAAATATTATTTGATATAATATGGTTTAATATTGGGAGTGCAATTAATTTATATAGTGGAAAATAAATTAATTAATATTAATGGGAGATTAATAGATTTGGGCTTGGGCTCAATTTAATCATTAATATTGGAAGCCCAATATTCCACCTCCTTTAGATCCCCTACGTAGCCTATAAAAGCACTACATGGTCTTCACTTTTTCATAAGACAAGATTATCATACTTGATATTCTAGAGAGTTGAAGAGGATCCATAAGCTTGGAGGATCGTCGCCCACCCGACGTTCAAGCTAGTGCAAGGAATACGTGGGAAGATTCAAAGGTCTTCAACTTAGATTCGTTTCTCCGCACAACGAATTAAAAGGTAAAATCACATACTCTCTTCTATGAATTTATGTGGATTAATTGTGATGCATACATGAACGGACGATCCGGGAAAAACGACGAACTTCGGGGACGGGGATTCGAGATCCCCGGCGAAGTTCGAAGGAGCCCTCGGCTGGGAGCCGAGGGGGTGCGGTCGAGCCCTAGGGCTTCGACCGCGACGGCACACGCGAGGAACCCCGGCTGGGAGCCGGGGTGGGCGATCGACCGCGGTGGTCGATCGCCGGGCAGCCGCGGCTGGAGCCGCGGCGGGTTCGCCGCTGGGCGAACCGCCCTCCTCGGGCGGTGGCGGTGAGTCGCCGGACTCACCGCCCGGGGCTGCCGGAGCAGCCCCAGCGATCGCCTTGTGCGCGATCGCGAGCCCCACGGTGGGGCTCGGCTAGGGTTTAGCCGCGGGTTCATCCCGCGGCGATGCTCTTGTCGAGCCCGGTTCTTCGTGGTGTTCGTGATCGGTTTCCGGCGAGAGGTTTTCGGTCGGGTTATTATTTTCCGCAAATTTTAATGGCCCGGGATACCGAATTCCAACACATATATTTAATTAACAATAATTAAAAGCAAATGAATGTTCATTTATTTATAGATAAATGACAGTGTACAAGGAGTTCAGAACACTTAAATCTAGACATTAGGTATACCACTCCAACATACGACCCAATCCCGTCGTCTCCGATCCGACCAGGAAAGTGGGAATAGACCTTGCATATTTGATTCAATAACCACAGTCGAACTGTTCGATTAATTGACCAAACTATGCAAGTCGACCAAGCCAGAACAATAAACACAACTCGATATCAAGTAAAAAGAAGCAATCAATATTCACATATACTTTACATCATATCATATGACAGTATTCCATGTAATTTACTTTTAAAACCAATCTCAGGATATAATCAGGCAATTTGAGAAATTGTTATTATTAAACATTTTGCAAAACTGAAGTTACTAAGTACAGTTTCAAGTTGCAAAACAATATTCTCAATATTTAATATTTATTTCTCTTTTGAAGCACAAAATATCCTTTTCATAAATCAATTAGAAGTGTTTCATACTCCCTCCTTCCCTTAAAACAGTGCACAGTTCCTTTGTAAATTACAAAGGAACTGTGCACTGTTTTAAGGGATAGAGTAGTACACAATAAGGATAATTGGTTATTTTCACGAATGTATGCAATACAAACAAAATCAAATGATTTCAGATAACATATATATCATTCAAATTTAAAAACAAATGCAATATAAACACTGTAATGCACAATAATTCAAAATTAATAACTTTCCTATTTTAGAAAAGGTTCCACTCACCTGATAGACGATCAAACTTCGTAAATGAGATACCTACACCTAGATTGTCCATACAAGTCCACAAATTCTTTGTTGACATCCATCAATATATCTAAAGAACTCATATGAGTTTGATTTTTGAAGGAGTTATACAAAAGAATAAAATTAACTTCAAACATATATCATGAGATAAAATAGTATAGCCAAACTATATATATTTCAATTTCAAAGTCAATCCAAGTTCTTTTGATCCTTTTTGTTAACAAATAAAAAATCTACCCTTTAAAATATTTAAAGGAATATTTTCTAATCAAATAGAATTGATCACGAGTTTTGAATCAATAATTGACCGAAATCCATCGATAAACAATTATACACACACACAATAAGCACTCACACACACTCCCGCAAACTAGCACAAGACTGATAAAAAAATAACCAAACTATCAATTAAGTTGTATAAACTATCAAGGAGTATAAAGTTTAAAATTCCAAGAGAAAGAAAGGTTGGAGTGCCATGATTCTTGGACCCCGTCCCGACAATCTATTCATCGATTTACAAAATTAACCGGACAATTTAATTTTACTTGAAATAACAAACAATTCGAAATGAGTATTACCTAATTTTGACGAGGAACTATCGATGGTCACTGGAGGTGAACGATGATTTTCGAGGATGAAAATGATAGATGAATTAATTAAATTTGGCTTCTGTAATTAATCCCCCCACCAAAACGAAAATATGAAGGATAAAATAATCCACTATTTACAACAATAACCTCCCATAGTTTTGTTTAAACAGGTGGTTTGCATGGAATGAGGTGGCAACAAATTTGAAATCCAGCAAAATATGTGTGAATTATGTGTGATTTGTTTTTAGTATTTAAAAATGGATTGGGCATGTATTTTAATATCTTGACGATCAAAATATTTTGTTGGTATGTTATTATTTCGGCTCAAGTAATAATTCCAACATAGTTTGAGTTTAATTTAGTTTAAGCCCAATTGATAAAAAAAAAAAGCAAACGTGAAATTATTTTAGTACGTGTAAATAATTTATTTAATATCAATAATAAATTTTAATAATTTTGTGGGGTTTCACACAATTTGATAATCGGCATTGAAGAGGACATATATTGATATTCTCCTTCCTTATATATATAATCCCAAATTATCAAATTAAAATTCTAACCAGATTGACTAAAGTGCTTTGGAGATTTATTAAGTGATGCAAAGTTCAATTTTGCCCTCTTTTATATTATTATATTCGATAATTTTTTCGTTTTATTTTGTTCTTTTTATTTCATATCAATCTCTATTTATTTTGATATATTAGTATTTTTTTTTTATATTTCTCTCTCACATCAATTTTCACATTTTTTTTATAAATTACAAAACCAATAGATTATTAATCTGAGACGAAAATACTACTCTCTCCGTCATAAAATCGTTGTCACACTTCCTTTGTTATTTAAAAAAAAGCATCAATAGTATTAGACAGAGAGAATATTTATTTTACATATATAATAGGTACAATATCCTGTTTTGGTATAATAATCAATAGAATTGTTAATATTTTAAATATTTTGGAGGTCAAACGCTCGACCCTCCTCTTAACCTTTTTACATTTTTATTTTTTAAGTTAGTTTTTTCATTATTCTAGTCCTTTCTAAAATAAAATCTGATTCCGCCTTTCACAAAGCTACGATGTTGTTCAATGTTCACATAGTTGAATAATTTACATTTTTATTGAAAATTATTTTTGAATTCAAATATACTAAGTTAAACAAATTTATAAACTTAATACGACAATAGCTTTATCGGGTCGACCCCTTGATTCGGTTTGTGCCAAACTAATTAAGGAGAACGCCATCCGCCATAACATCATCATAAAAAAAAAGTAAACATCAAAAATCAAAATCAAGGGAAATAAAACCCTTTATATGCAAAAAAAAAAAAATCAATACTCCTTCCATGCAAGATTATTATGGCAGGTGGGCCCCAGTCCACTCACACCCCTTCTTTTTCTCTCTCAATTCTTGCCCTATAAATACACTCACTCACAATGAAACTTTCTCATTCACAAAAAGAATAATTATACTTTTCTAATTCAAGGACAAGAAATTCTTCTAAAAGGTAGTGTACCTTTTTTCTTTTGATATATATATATATATATATATATATATATATATATATATATTCTTTTCTTGAATTCCATTTTCGCCCTGGCTCAGGAATGGAGAACCTCAAGAACCTCAGGAACCTCAACTCGAAGTTGAGAATGGAGAACTTGTACCTCAAGCAGCACAACGAGATGATGACGAAGGTGATGGAGCGTCTCGAACAGGAGAAGCAGGCCCTATTCGACGTGATGGTAAGTAAGAGAGCGGAGCTCCAGCAGAAGATGGATGCTGCCGCTTCCCCCAACACCTCCAAGAAAACCAACAAATAATCATATCGCCATGGACACATCAATTTCAATTTTCAATAAAATCAAAATCCATTTATAATTCATATAGTGCATTGTAACGAGTATTGGTTATGTTTGTTTTTGTTTTTGTTTTTTCTGTGTTGCTTTCACAATTGTTTGGGTGTTTGTTATTACATTTGTATGGCGAAATGGATTAATAAATGGTGTCTTTTTTTTAATATTTACTTCTCTAATTGGCTAAATTTACAAATTAATTTTGTTTGTTATTATGCAACAGATGTAGTAATATATAACATTATAATTTTAAGGTTTTAGGTATAAATCAATCGAAAGTTCAAGTGTTTGGATAATTAAAACAAAGAAAGTACGAGAAATTTCAGTACTATAACAATAAAAAAATGGTAAAATTAATCAACATGTAAGAAATTGACGTTGTTTTTATTAACTTTGTATATAGCAACCTACTAGTTATATATATATATATATATAAAGGTAAATGCAAGCTATTTATATACAGTACGTATATCACGTAGTCACATAATTCTTAATAGATGTACGGTTGCCTAAAAAATGAATTTTAGGTGGCGAAACATTTAATTTGTCCGAAAAAAAATCATGATAAGGGGTAAGTAATATTGGATAATATATTGGACTCATTAATATAATTGTGAAGTTGTTTAACTTTTTTACCAGTTCGAGCTTTTAGATTAAGCGATTTCTAACATGATATCAAAGCCTTTGGATAACCCGAGGTCTTGGGTTCGACTACCGCCAAGGGCGACTCTACTTGAGTTAATTATTCACTTTTGGGTCTCTACAAAAAGGTTTAAATCGGCCCACATGCAAGATGAGTATTCGAGAATATATTTGACTCATTAATATAAATGTGGAATTTTCCGACTTTTCTACCTGTTCGCTTTTAAATGAAGCGACTTCTAACAAAAAATACGTTCAAATAAATCGAGATTTCACGTGTCTAAACCACCTTGAAATTAAGAAAAAAAGTTCAAGGAATTTTAATATTTAGTTATGAAAATTAATGGTAAAATTAACATGTACATGTGACATTTATTCTTATTGGCATAAATATGATCCATAAATTTTAATAACTAAATTATCTTGAATTAATTAAGGCTGTTGCTTTGTAAGTAATTACTAATAATTTTTGTCTATATTTGGAGCTACGAGTGTGTCTCTCAAAAAATATGTACATATGGTTAGTAATATTATTATTATATTATATTAATGGAAAAAAAAATAATGTAAATATGTACAAGTGCCTTGTTTTTAACGTATTTCATTCCATAAAAAATGTATAATTAGATACTACATGTTAGTATGTATAATGTACATTTATAAGTGTTGATTGGATACATTTAAATATAATGCTATTTCTACTTTTCGAGATAGATGTGAGAATCACGCGTGTCGTGTTATTGTTGTTTTACGTGTTTTAACCATTTTAAAACAAAAGTAGAACCATGAATTTTAGTATTTCCATTATAGTGTCGTATTATAGTTGTTTCACGTATTATAACCAACTTAAAACAAAAGTGGAACCATAAATTTTAGTATTGCAATCATACGTCATACATATGATCAATACATTTTAATCACTAAATTATCTTAAATTAATTCAGGCTCCTGTTTGTAAGTAATTACTAATAATTTTTGTCTATATTTAGAGCTACATGTGTGTCTCTCCCAAAGAATATGTATATGGTTAGTATTATTATTATTATTATATTATATTAATGAAAAAAATAATATGTAACAATGCCTTGTTTTTAACATATTTCATTCCATAAAAAAATTATAATTAGATACTATAAGTTCTTATATAAAAATATATTATGTATTATGTATATATATAAGTGCAGATTGTATACATTTAAATGTAATGCTACTTCTACTTTTTGAGATAAATGCGAGTGTCACGCGTGCGGTGTTATCATTGTTTCAAGTGTTTTAACAAGCGTAAAACAAAAATCGAACCATGAATTTTATTATTCAATTAATGTGTCGTGTTATAGTTGTTTCACGTATTATAACCAGTTGAAAAGAAAAGTCTAACCATGAATTTTAGTATTGCAACCATATTCCATACATATGATCCATAGTTTTAATCACTAAATTATATTGAAGTAATTAAGGCTCGTGCTTGGTAAGTAATTACTAATAATTTTTGTCTATATTTAGAGCTACAGGTGTGTCTCTCACAAAAATATGTATTTGGTTAGAAGTATTATTATTATTATATTATATTAATGGAATAAAAATAATGCCAATATTTAACAATACCTTGTTTTCAATATATTTCATTCCATAAAAAATGCATACATAGAAACTACGTAGTTTTATATAAAAATGTATTATGTACATATATAAGTGCAGATTGCATATATTTAATGTAATGCTACTTCTAGTTTTCGAGATAAATGTGAGTATCACGCATATCATGTTATCTTTGTTTCATGTGTTTTAACCAGCTTAAAACAAAATTCGCACCATGAATTTTAGTATTGCAATTAATGCGTCGTGTTATAGTTGTTTCACGTATTATTATAACCAACTTAAAACAAAAGTCGAACCATGAATTTTAGTATTGTAATCATATGCCATACATATGATTCATATGTTCTAATCACTAAATTATCTTGAATAAATTAAGGCTCCTGCTTTGTAAGTAATTACTAATATTTTTTGTCTATATTTATCATTTGCCATACATATGATCCATATGTTTTAATCACTAAATTATCTTGAATTAATTAAGGCTCCTGCTTTGTAAGTAAGTAATTATTAATAATTTTTGTCTATATTTATCATATGCCATATATATATGATCCATATGTTTTAATCACTAAATTATCTTAAGCTTCCTACTTTGTAAGTAATTACTAATAATTTATGTCTATATTTATGATGACGGATGTCTCTCACAAAATATTTATATGATTAGTAATATTATTATTATATTATATTAATGAAAAAAATAATGCCAATATATTATAATGCCTTATTTTTAACATATTTCATTCCATAAAAAAAGTATAATTAGATACTCCAATTTTTTATATATAAGAATGTATCATATATGTATTATGTTCATATATAAGTGCAGATTGCATACATTTAAATGTGATGCTACTTCTATTTTTCGAGATAAATGTGAGTATCACGCGTGTCGTGTTATCGTTGTTTCACCCATTTTAACCATCTTAAAACAAAATTCGAACCATGAATTTTAGTATTCCAATTAATGTGTCTTGTTATAGTTGTTTCTAGTATTATAACCAGCTTAAAACAAAAGTCGAATCATGAATTTTAGTATTGCAATTAATGTATCGTGTTATAGTGTTTCATGTTATAGTTGTTTCACTTATTATAATCACCTTAAGAAAAAAAAAGTCAACCATAAATTTTAGTATTACAACTACCTAAAATGCTAATATAATTTTCAATCAATACATAATTAAAGAGGATATTGTTTTGAAAAAATTAAAATAATACAATAAATTAATTTTATGTTTCTTAAAAACAAGCATAATTTAGAAAAAAATAAGTTTGATTTTAAATATTATAAAAAAATTCTCAAACTTTTGACTTATTGTAAAAAAAGGAAAATATATTTTATTTTATTATATTTTAGGATAGTGATATGTTTTTTAATTATATTTTAAATGCTTATTTAAAAAATAAAAAGTCTTATATAACCTTATATTTAACAAATACTCCGTATTTAAAATATAATTAATGAAAAGGTAACGCTATTTGCACTCTTAATTCTTATAAGTACACCCTATATTTATATTTGTTATAATATCATTAACTCAAAAGTTTATAATATTCTTACTAACAATAATTATAATTACACCTCAAATTAAAATATTTCATCTAATTAAGTAAAATATCTATTATTAATATATTAAATTATAGGTATATTTAGTATTAATAATCTCTCTTATCTTCTCTAAGTTACGTCTAACTTTTTTGTGTGTATATTACTCCACGAAAATTCATTAATATGTAGTTAAATTTTGTAGTGCAGACTACTTTTTACTTGCTAGTTGAATAAATCAAGTTTGTTAAAATTTTCAAGAGTTGAATAAGTAATCACGTGCTGCTAATAAGATGTAGTTGGTCCTTATATTTAGGAACAAGTTGTGCATTAGCATTAGTGATATTTTAGTAGGGAGAAAAACTTATTTGGTCCCATAAACAGAGAATGGAACCTAGGAAAAATAGGAAATCCTTACATATATTTTACCAACTAGGCTACAGGAAGTACATTAAAAAATAAATCATATACCGTGAAACATCAATAAATTAATACTCGATTGATTATTAATCTCTCTAAATTAATAGAATTTTTCGGTCCCGATTTAGTCTTTTAAATGAAAAAAAAAACTCAATAAATTAATAAACTCTCTAAATTAATAAAATTTCACGGTCCCACTATTAATATATAGAGGTTTTACTTGTACAAGTTATTTATATTGAATACACATTTTTTAATAATGCATACATAATTTATTTTCAAATAATTATTAATTAGACAATAAATATAGTTTTAAAATAAATATTTATATTTTAAAATTAATAATATACCAAATATTTATAAATATATTTATATTTTTTCAAAATTATATCTTAATTTAAATTATAACCATTACATTAATTATTCTATATATATAAAAAAAATCAACAATATTAAATTGTATTAAAATTAAATAATATACGAATGGAATAATATAAGAATATAGTCTTTATATTTGTAAATAAATATATTTATGAATTATAAAAAAAATATTGTATTAAACTATATGTATTTTGTAAATGAGTTGTTTCATTATTTATTTACTCTAGCCTGGTTTGTAAAGTCTGTATATGGCTTTTGAAATTGGCATAGGTGGAGTCCCGCAGGAATCAATTTTATAAACTTTTTTACCTTTATTAAGTGTCATATGACGTGGCAATTTCATTTTTACCTTTATTAAGTGTCATATGACGTGTATGTGGAAAATATTTTATTTTTTTATTAAATAAAAAAAGTGAAAACTAATAAAAACTTGACATGTGTCATAAGTTAAAAAAAATCTCCAATTTTGTTGTCCACATAAGTAGTTGACCGATCAAATTGTGTTTTTTGAGAAAAAAAAACTAAATTATATTGATGCAATTTCTAGACTATACAAGGTTAAATTGAAAAAACATATCTACCTGAGACTAAATTAAAAATGACCTATCTTTATGAGACCAAATAAAATTTTCTCCTTATTTTAGTATAAATATCAGTATTGTAATTCTCAGTTCACACAACACTTAACTTCATTTTTTTTCATTGTAATAATGCTTTTGGTTTTTCTTGTCTTCTTGGTTTCATATAGTATTATTTATTACATGGTATCAGAGCGAAAGTTAAATTCATATCATATTCATTTTTTTATAGTACTTCAAAATTTTCATCATGAATGGTTCTTCTCCCGTTGCGATTGAAAAGTTGGCGGCTAACAACTATAGCTACTGGAAGTTGTGTATGCAAGCTTATCTACAAGGTATTGATCTGTGGGAGCTAATCTCTAGTGTGGAAGCGGTAATTTCGGCAGACACTACCGAAAATGTCGATTTACGGCGAAAGTGGAAGGTCAAGTGTGGCAAAGCTTTATTTGCTTTGCGAACGTCGATTAGCCTGATGGAGTTGTATTCTAAATGTCTAGTTTAGTACAAATACGGAACTCCTTATCTATGCCTTAGTCTATACATAATTCAAACATGATTGCATTTAATGCAATAGTCCTTGATGTATACGTTGTAGATAGTATGGCGTGAGGAGACACGCGGAAGATCATACTATCGGTTACTCGTATACTATCGAACAGTAGCTCACGACTTAGATGGACAGGGACAATCCATCGGTACGTCGTAGTGTGACTGGTAGATAGTCGGTCTTGACTATCATGTTACACTCGTGCACTAGGTGTATTGAGCAGGACCACGGGAGGGCGTTCGATTTATACTAATCGCAGTAATCGAACTAGACCTCAGATATTACGGATATACGAATTCCTAATCCCTATATAATTATAGGTGCGTGTGTCCAATTCTCGGTTCTTTAATATGCCAATGAGTGAGACTAATTGATTAGTCGAGAATCTCGGTAAATTGGGAATCGTAATTGTACACACAGCATGCTGTAGATTATAGACAGGAAACCGTGTCCCGTTTATCGGGTTGATGATGTCCCCGAGATGAGCTCATAAAGTTTATCATGTAAACCCTGCAGGTGGATTCGTTCCACATGATAATAAGGATGAGTGGTACTAGTCTCGGATAATAAGAAATGAATTAATTTAATTATTAGTAATTAATTAATTCATGGACATGCGATATCTTAAACACGGGGAAAATCATATATGTAATTTCGGCGGAAATATTATTGGTAAAATAATATAGATTAATTAATTGGGAATTCAATTATAATTTTATAGTGGAATTAATTATAATTAAAATTGGATTTAATTAAAGGTTTTCTTTTAAGGACACCGGTTTAATTAAATTACAATTTAGCCTAATTAATTAATTGTCCTAAGGTCCCTAGTGTGGCCTATATATACCCCTCAATCTCTCTTCTCCTAACCTAAGTTTCGCCGCAATAATTAATTCTGTGGAGAAAAATAATTGTTAGCGCAATTAATCTTTTTCTCTACTTAATTAATTTAGTTTGCGCAATAACTTTTTCTGTAGAAAATAATTTGCTAGCGCAAATATATTTCTGGAGACAGAAAAACATCTCACGGTGGTTTGAGAGAGAAGAAGAAGAGAAGACTCCGGTAGATCGTTGCCCACACAACGTCCGGCGTCGAGGGCTAGGATACACACTAGAAGATCTGGGGTGTTCGCCAATTCGGCTTCTCCGAATCACGCATCAAAGGTAAAGAATCGAAAACCCTATTCCGCATCTTATTCGATTCTTCTCGTACGTAATGATATAACGAACCTCCGATCGAGTTCCGGGATCGTGGTTGGTGTTCCTAGATCACTGTGGGGTCGCTGACTTCCAGAACGGTGGTCGGAATCGGAAAAACCGGCCAGAAACGGACCTGGAACAGCAGCGTCGCGCTGCTGTTCGCGACGCTGTCGTCCGACAGCGTTTTCTGTCGGCCGACAAGGGCCTGTCGGACGACACCATTTGGTGTCGGACGACAGAGAGGTCAGCAGCCTCTCGTTTCGCGCGGTCGTGCCTCGGGTGCGATGGCTAGGCGCGTTTCGGGTCAGGGGCTTCGTCGTGAACACAGTAGGCACGCTGGAGGTCGACTGGGCGTGTCCGGATGTTCGAATGGTCGAACGGACTCGTCCCGGGTAGTCGATTTCCAACAATTGGTATCAGAGCCGGTTTATCGGTTTGTTGTATTGTTCGTACGTTTGTGATGCAGGATGAACCCGATTATTATGGCCAACATTATGGGATGTTGTATGATAATTTTGTTGTGGTTTGTTAAACTCTCGGGCTTGTCGAGATTGTTTTGTTTTGGAAATGTTGCTTGTTTGTAATAGATAAAAACGACGGGTTGAGTCGTTAGGTTTATTTATTTATTTCCGTTGTTTTTCCGGGCATGTATAGGATCGATCACCCTGTATAGGATCGATGCCGGATTTAGTAGATTTATTCTTGTAATTTTTCTTGCTATTTTTTGGTGGATCGAGACGAGATCGAAACCCGGAGAAACGAGAGTCGAGGAAACGAACCGGCACCGGGCAGCCATCGAACACACCCCGTGTTCGCGACGGGCAGCAGCGGGGCTGGGGTTCGTTCGACCCCACGAGCGACTCAACGAGGCTCGAGACGAGGCTCCAGTGGGAGGAGTTCGTCTCTTGACCCTCGAGCGAGTCGGTGGTGGACCGAGACCGAGACGAGCAACGAGATCCAAGAGACGTGCATTGGAGAACACTTAAGGCCATAATAATCGGGACCACGTTAATTGCTTTTTGCTTGTTTTACGTGCTTTATTATTATGCTTAAGTGTTTATGCATGTTATCCCTTATCGTAAAATACTAAGTGGGAGAGGGATTGGAAACAATCCCGCGGTCTCCATTCTCTGTTTTGAATGTGATGTGTATTGACTTACGAGTTGGCTTTAGTGTCATCCTCCCTATCGGATAAAGTCGATACACGGATATCACTGGATCAAAATTCGAATTAAAATTCCACTTATAAAATTGAACAATTATATTTCTCAAAAGCAATGCCTAATCTGTCTTTTCAAAGACTAATTTCAACTCGACTCATTCTCACCCCGGGGAGTGGAATGGAGCCAAAGCGCTTGGTTATGTCGATGACACAGATTAGAGACTTTCGAGTCATTCGATGACTAGATCGATTGTCTGATTGGCTCCCTCACCTAGTGAGAGATAGGGCTCAATTGCATGATTGATCGCTGGTTAGAAACTTCGAGTTTCACTTACGAGATATCAAGCTTTGATTAATAAAATTGTGAAATTTAATAAATGTAAGAGTCAATTAACAAAGCTGTTTGTTTTAGTAAACGTCCACACTATCGTGGCTTGCTAAATGGAAACGGTGCTTTGGGTTAATTAAGACTCTATGACATTTAAATAAATGGGATTCAATTAATAAAGTTGTTTGTTTTGGTAAACGTCCACACTAACGTGGCTTGCTAAATAGAAACGGAACTTTGGGATTAATTGAGGCTCGACAGTTATAGAAAATCGTGGAGGACCGCATGTCAACGTAAACGTCCACATGAACGTGGCTTGCGGTGGATATGTAGTTCCCGAGCGGTTGACTTAGTACTGAGAAATGGTACACACTTAGGTACGCTTTATAGTATCCTCCCCATCGGAGTTACTGCTATAATGATGTACGACCGAAGTAAAAATCCAATTATAAAATCGTTTGGATTAGTATACGTCCACAAGAACGTGGCATGCTAGTCTGATGGGATTTTTGAAATGATTGGTAGTTTAATGATATTATTTGAGGGAAATGATATCGAATTAAACTCATTGTTTTTTTATATGGTATTATTCCCATTAAAAGTCAACAAACTCACTGAACCTGTTTGTATGGATTAAAGAAGAAACTTGGACATTATCCTAACTGCAGAGGAGTACAAATATGTACTCCAAGTCAATTGACCTGCTGAACCAAATGATGCTTCCACTACTGAGGAAAGGAAGCTCATTGGAAATGGATCAAGGCTATGAGATGACGCGGAGCAACATTGTGACTTTCATGTCAAATGTGCCGCGACATCGGGATCATGTCATGACCATTACCTATGATATGACGCTTAACCTCAAGAAGTTTTGGTTATCAGGACAGGACAGCCGGGCAAAGTGAAATGAGGCAACTCATGACAGCCATCATTTCGGAAAGAACGCCCGTGAGGGATCACGTTCTTAGAATGATGGGCTATCTTTGTGAGATAGAGATTCTAGGATCAGTTATCGATGGGGTAACCCAAGTCGATATTGTGCTCCAGTCTCTGCCGAGAAGTTTTGAGCAGTTCCGCCTGAACTATAACATGAATAAGGGGTCTTATTCATTGGCGGAGCTCCTGATTGAACTTCTAGCGGCTGAGAGAATCTTTAAGGGTCCTCAAAGCACTTGTGGCTGAGAAATTGGCTCTTCCTAGGCCTTCGGGCGGCAAAAGGAAGAAGAAACAAATACGGAAACCCAGTGGGCCTAATGTATCTGGACCACGGAATGGGACAAGCAAGCCCTAAGGGCAAGTGCTTCCGTTGTAAGCAGTCTGGATACTGGGAGTTTTAATTGTCCTCTCAAGCAACAAGAAGTTGACTCTTCCTTAGTTAACCGAAACATGTTTAGTGGTGTTATCTGCCAGTACCTGGTGTGTGGGTACGGGAACCACAAATCATGTCTGCACTTAAATGCGGGGGTTCCAGGAAACCCGGAGACTTAGAAAGGAAGAAGTTATAACCTACATGGGCTATACTATTAAGGTAACAGTCGTTGCAGTGGGAGATGTTAAATGTTTTAACGGTAGGATTTTAGTTCAAATAAATTGTCTTTATGTGCCGGCATTTAGAAAGAAATTTCATTTTGGATTTCTAAATTGGCTTAGAATGGATATTCCGTTTCTTTGGACAGTTTCGTACTTTTCAGAGTAGGAAACGGGGATGTTATCTATTCTGGTACATTGATAGACAATTTAATACTAAATTCGTGTTCTTCCACGATGCAACTGACCGGAGCTAATAACACATTGTCGAACCCCAATAAGAGTAAAGATCCTTCTAGGATGAATCAAATGTACTTATGGAATCTTAGGCTAGATCATTTTAACTTGAGTACGATTCAAAGGGTGAAAGCTGATGGACTACTCAGCTAGGTTGAAGGAAAGGACTTTCCAACCTTCGAATCATACTTGGAAGTTTTAATGACCGAGCAATCCTTTATGGTTAAAGGGAAAAGATCCAAGAAAGTACTAGAGTTGATTCGCTCTGATATATGCAGACCTCTTTGAGGAGTAAGGCATACTTATCAGGAAATTGGATTAACTCCCAACAGACTACACTATTTATGCCTCGGCAAAATAATGTGTTGTAAAGAAGGAATAGGACTCTTATAGATATGGGAAAGTAGACAATAAGTTATTCGGAGTTACCTAATTCGTTTTTGGGATATGGCTTGGAAACAGCGGCGTTTATCCTGAACTTGATTCCTTTGGAAACTTGTACAGATATTCGGCTGGTTATAGGATACCCTAAGAAAACGAATTGAGATATGTAATATAGTCCAAAGGACCAGATGTTCGTTGATTGAATCAACGTTCGGTTCTTAGACATGGACTATATATACACAAGATCACAAGCCAAGAGTAGAGTAATACTTAATGTGCTTAGAGGGACTGATAAAGACTTAGAACCAGCCTAACTGAGTAGTTCACTACTATAATCTTTAGTCACTAAAGATACACCGGAGCGTCGTCGTAGTGGGAGGGTTGTTAGACAACCCGACAGGTTCATGTTTATAGGTGAGTCTTCGGACTTGTTACCTGGAGAACATGAAGCCGAACCCTGGACCTATGACGAGACGCTGAAAGATCAAGATGCTCAGTCTTGGCAAAGGCGATGAAATCTGAGATTGAATCTTTGGATTCAAAGATGGAAGTCAAGACGGATTTCCTAAATGGAAGTCTTGACGGGACCATCTGTATGGGACAATCAGAGGGATTCATCAAAGAGAGCCGAGAGCATTTTGTAAAGAAAGCTTAATCGATCTTTGGATTGAAGGAAGCTTCAAGATCTTGGACACATGCGGACCTATGAGAAAATCCATTTCATGGATTCATTCAAGGCATGTTTAGGTCCTGTGTGTAATAAAGAAGTGACAGAAAAGATGTGGTGTTTTCTCATTCTTTATGTAGACGACATCCTTCTAAATTGGCAACAATATGAAAGATGTTATCGGACATAAAGGGATGGTTGTCCGAGTAATTCAATGTAAGAGACTTAGGAGATGTCGGGAATGTTCTTGGGATCAAAGTTATAAATGATCGCCAGAAAAAAACATAGAACTTATCTCGAGTCTCATACGTAAACACAATTCTTACTCATTGCAACATACAGAATTCCAAGAAAGGTCTTCACCTTTTAGATGTGGAATTCATCTATCTAAAGTTTTGTGTCTGACACAATAAAGGAGATAGATGAAGAGTAAGCAGTTCCCTGCACCTTAATGGTGGGAAGCTTAATGTATGTAATGCTATGCACGAGACTGATATCTGCTATGCCGTGGGCATGGTGGTGAGATATCATAGTAATCCTGGAAAGGATCACTCGACTGATGTAAAGAACATGTTTAGGCTCCTGCAGAGGACCATGATTTATGTTATGAGTTACAAAGCAGTCAAGTTGTTTCCTTTGGATTACATAGAATTGGATTTCCAAATCAAACAAGGACAGTCGAAAGTCGAAGTCAGGCTATGTGTTCTCACTGTGAAGTGGAGCAGTCACATGGAAGAATGTAAAGCAGCGATGCATTACGGACTCTACCATGGAAACTGAAAGGATAACGGCCTCTGAGGCAGTTAAAAGGTCAGTGTGGCTCCAGAACTTCCTAAGGGACTTAGATGTGTTTTCTAGTTTACCCAAAGCTATTTTGAATAGCGGTATTGGCAAACTTGAAATGCCACGAGTCCACAGTGGGAGATAACACGTAGAGCGCAAGTACCACCTGATTCGAGAGATCATCTAGTAAGACGATGTAGTTGTCACCTAGATAGCATCGAGAGGATTGCCTGGTAAACCCGTTCACAGAGGCACTTCCAGCGAAAGCGTTGGGTAGGCGTGATGAGGTTATGGGAATCTGATGTTTGGGAGAGGGCGACTAGACTTTTAGTATAAGTGGGAGATTGATGGAGTTGTATTCTAAATGTCTAGTTTAGTACAAATACGGAACTCCTTATCTATGCCTTAGTCTATACATAATTCAAACATGATTGCATTTAATGCAATAGTCCTTGATGTATACGTTGTAGATAGTATGGCGTGAGGAGACACGCGGAAGATCATACTATCGGTTACTCGTATACTATCGAACAATAGCTCACGACTTAGATGGACAGGGACAATCCATCGGTACGTCGTAGTGTGACTGGTAGATAGTCGGTCTTGACTATCATGTTACACTCGTGCACTAGGTGTATTGAGCAGGACCACGGGAGGGCGTTCGATTTATACTAATCGCAGTAATCGAACTAGACCTCAGATATTACGGATATACGAATTCCTAATCCCTATATAATTATAGGTGCGTGTGTCCAATTCTCGGTTCTTTAATATGCCAATGAGTGAGACTAATTGATTAGTCGAGAATCTCGGTAAATTGGGAATCGTAATTGTACACACGGCATGCTGTAGATTATAGACAGGAAACCGTGTCCCGTTTATCGGGTTGATGATGTCCCCGAGATGAGCTCATAAAGTTTATCATGTAAACCCTGCAGGTGGATTCGTTCCACATGATAATAAGGATGAGTGGTACTAGTCTCGGATAATAAGAAATGAATTAATTTAATTATTAGTAATTAATTAATTCATGGACATGCGATATCTTAAACACGGGGAAAATCATATATGTAATTTCGGCGGAAATATTATTGGTAAAATAATATAGATTAATTAATTGGGAATTCAATTATAATTTTATAGTGGAATTAATTATAATTAAAATTGGATTTAATTAAAGGTTTTCTTTTAAGGACACCGGTTTAATTAAATTACAATTTAGCCTAATTAATTAATTGTCCTAAGGTCCCTAGTGTGGCCTATATATACCCCTCAATCTCTCTTCTCCTAACCTAAGTTTCGCCGCAATAATTAATTCTGTGGAGAAAAATAATTGTTAGCGCAATTAATCTTTTTCTCTACTTAATTAATTTAGTTTGGGCAATAACTTTTTCTGTAGAAAATAATTTGCTAGCGCAAATATATTTCTGGAGACAGAAAAACATCTCACGGTGGTTTTGAGAGAGAAGAAGAAGAGAAGACTCCGGTAGATCGTTGCCCACACAACGTCCGGCATCGAGGGCTAGGATACACACTAGAAGATCTGGGGTGTTCGCCAATTCGGCTTCTCCGAATCACGCATCAAAGGTAAAGAATCGAAAACCCTATTCCGCATCTTATTCGATTCTTCTCGTACGTAATGATATAACGAACCTCCGATCGAGTTCCGGGATCGTGGTTGGTGTTCCTAGATCACTGTGGGGTCGCTGACTTCCAGAACGGTGGTCGGAATCGGAAAAACCGGCCAGAAACGGACCTGGAACAGCAGCGTCGCGCTGCTGTTCGCGACGCTGTCGTCCGACAGCGTTTTCTGTCGGCCGACAAGGGCCTGTCGGACGACACCATTCGGTGTCGGACGACAGAGAGGTCAGCAGCCTCTCGTTTCGCGCGGTCGTGCCTCGGGTGCGATGGCTGGGCGCGTTTCGGGTCAGGGGCTTCGTCGTGAACACAGTAGGCACGCTGGAGGTCGACTGGGCGTGTCCGGATGTTCGAATGGTCGAACGGACTCGTCCCGGGTAGTCGATTTCCAACATAGCCAAGATTTTATAGAACATGTATGTGATGCATCAACACCGAAGAAAGTGTGGGAGACGCTTGAAAGGATGTTCACTCAAAGAATACGACGCGGCTCCAATTTCTAGAGAATGAACTTTCTGCAATCACTCAAGGTAATATGACGATTTCAAAAATATTTCCTAAAAGTGAAGAATTGATGTTCTGAAATTTCAGAGTTAGATAAGGAGAATCCCATTAAAGAACCACGGCTGCGTCGATATTTAATTCGTGGACTACGCAAGGAGTTTATGCCATTCATCTATTCGGTGCAAGGGTGTGAAACTCAACCCTCTATTGTTGATTTGGAGAATTTGCTCTCAAATCAAGAAGCTTTAGTGAAGCAAATGACGAGCAAGTCCAACAAGTCATTCTCTCAAGGAGATGATGCTCTTTACATGAAAGATTAGAAAACAAGTCACATACCGAGCAATCCAAAATGAAGGGCAAGCAAAAAATGAAGGGAAATCCAAAAATACATCTTATACGTGCTATAGGTGTGGGAAGCCATGACACATTGTAACGATACGGAAAATGTATCTGTTATTCTATTATCACAAGTGACATGTACATGAGCTTATATAGATACAAATACTAACAGAAAGAGTATTCCTAGGAACTAATATCTATATGATAAGAACTAAGTTACATGATAAGAAGTCAAAGTATATCTAGATATTTATATTGTTAAATAATATTACGAAATATGCTTAACACGCCCCCGCAAGATGGAGGATCCGTCAGAGACGCCAATCTTGGACCGAAATAAGAAGAAAGGAGCACGACCTAAAGGTTTTGTGAGTATATCCGCAAGTTAATCTTTGGTGGATACATGATGAACTGAGAGGCGATTATCAGCAACCAAATCACGAACAAAAAAGTAATCCAAGCATAGATGTTTCATCCTGGAGTGAAAAACAGGATTCATGCATACATATGTAGCACTCAAATTATCGCAGTAGAGCCGAGGAGAATGAGGCAGCACAATGCGAATTTCTTTGAGTAGATTTTGAACCCATAGAAGTTCAGCAGTTGCGTTAGCAAGGGCACGATACTCAGCTTCGGTGGACGAACGTGAGACTGATTTTTGAAGGGAAGATTTCCATGAAATAATGTTCGAGCCAAAGTAGAGAATACATGCAGTAGTGGATCGTTCAGATGTAGAGGGTCCACCCCAATCAGCATCCGCGAAGGCCGTGAGTGCTAAGGTGTGACCAGCCCGTAGAAATAGACCATGATATGGAGTCCCTTTAAGATAACGAAGTATGCGTTTGGCAGCTTCCCAATGAGGCGCTAGTGGGCCATGCAAATATTGATAGAGACGATTAACGGCGAAGGAGACGTCCGGGCGAGTAAGGCTAAGATACTGAAGGAGGCCGAGAAGGCGACGATAGTCAGCAATATCCACGACCGCTAAGGGATCAGCTGGTGGAAGTTTCTCTGTGGCGGACATAGGTGTCGATACCGGTTTAGCACCATCCATACAAAATTGAGATAAGATATCAATAATGTATTGAGATTGAGATAAAAATAAGCCAGCACCAGTGGATATAACTTCAATGCCAAGAAAATGACTAAGAGGTCCCAAATCCTTCAAGGCGAAACGTGCAGATAACATTTTGATAAAATGAGTGATAAAATCATCATTGTTACCTGTAATAACAATGTCATCAACGTACACCAGAAAGTATAATGTTACTCCACGAGATGCATAGATAAACAAGGATGGATCAGCCTTAGACTTTACAAACCCGAACTAAAGAAGAAATCGAGATAATTCAATGTACCATGCCCGTGGGGCCTACTTGAGCCCGTACAGAGCTTTGCGTAATCGACATACATAGGATGGATGTTGTGGATCAGAATACCCAGGGGGTTGATCTAAAAACACAGTATCGTGTAAGGTTCCATTCAAGAAAGCATTGTTGACATCGAGTTGTCGAACCTGCCATCGTCGATGTAATGCCAATGTGAGAATGATCCGCACAGTTACCGGTTTCATGACAGGGCTGAATGTCTCAGAATAATCTCGACCAGCTTCTTGAGAATACCCTTTGGCTACTAACCGAGCTTTGTAACGATCAATTGTACCATCCGGTTTGCGCTTGACACGAAAAACCCATTTACAACCAACCGTAGAATGATTCTCTCGGGGAACCAAATCCCATGTATGATTATTGAGCAAGGCTAAATATTCTTCATCCATGGCTTTCCGCCATAATGGATCCTTGAGTGCCTGAGTAATGGTTTTTAGTTCAACCGAGGGAGGTAAGGGATGGACAGTGGTGAAATTGACAAAAGATGGACCATAATATTTGGGGTTGAGGGTACAAGCTCGTGTGGGACGAGACGATTGTGCGGGCTGTTCGGATGAGATTGGTTTTTGAGATGGTGAAGAGGATGTCCCTGAAGTTGAGGCATTGGTCGATAATAGAGGAGTAGAATTGGTTTCTAGAATTGGCATGGCTGTAGTTGTATGAATAGGAAGTGCAGAGGGTAAATGGTCCATAGTAGGTTGAGGTGCTGGAGACAATGGTACGTGCGAATTATGGTCAGGAGTAGAAGGTGATGAATTAGAATTATCCAAGAGTAAGGTTGTGGAGGGAAAAACATGAAGTACGAACCGAACATGACGAGAAATATAGACACGATTATGGACACGGTCAAAACATTTATAAGCATATTGAGATACCTAATAGCCAATAAAGATGCAAGAAATTGAACGCAGCTGTAATTTATGACTAGTATAAGGTCGTAACCAAGGAAAACATAAGCACCCGAACGGCTGCAATTTATTGTAGTTTGGTTCCATTTGAAACAAGGCCAGGTAAGGGGAAGAATTATTAAGTAATGGAGTAGGCATCCGATTAATAAGATAAACAGCTGTTTGAAAGGCATGAGACCAATATGAGGATGGGAGGGAAGCTGTATGCAACAATGATAGACCAGTCTCAACAATATGACGATGACGTCTTTCAGTCGTACCATTATGTTCAGGGGTGTGAGGAGGAGATGTGAGATGGGATATTCCATGTAAATTAAGTGTAGGAAGTAATCCTATGAACTCACCACCATGGTCAGAAAAAAGTGAAATAATATTTCGATTAAATCTATTTTCGACAAGGCGTTTGAATTGTGAAAATTATGAGACACGTCAGATTTGTTTTTCAAAGGATATAAACAAGTGTATTTGGTGAAATAATCAACAAAAATGACATAGTACATAAAACCATCAATAGATATATGTTTGGTACTCCATACATCGGAATATATTAGCTCGAGAGGTTGAGAACTAACCAAAGAATTTTTTGAAAATGGAAGTTTGTGGCTTTTATTAATATTGCAAGAAGGACAATAAAATTCGCGAATTAAGCGACGATTGACATGGTTGTGGCATCGACTTAACATAAGAGACAAATTTTTATTAGATGGATGTCCAAAACAATGGTGCATCGCGGAAACGGAAGACAAGCTAAGAGAATTGAGTTGCGGTGGACACGATACCGGTGCGTAATAAACCCCATTGACATTCTCACCTCGCATTAGAGGAGTCCCCGTGACCTGATCATTGACAAGAAAAAAGGTCGGAAAGAATTCGACAGAAACTGAGTTAGTATGACATAACTTAGAAATGGAGATTAGGTTAGTGCGAAGTTCAGGAACACATAAGACATTGACTAGGGCCAAGGGACGAGTTGTAGTGGTAACACTAGTATTACCAATATGAGAAATGGGAAGAGTTTTACCATTACCCAGGTGGATCTCTTCGGGACCATCATAGGCAGAAAGATCATGCAATGTAGAACCATTAGACGTGGCATGGTGAGAGGCACCACTATCAAACATCCATGGAGACGAACCAGAAGCAGTATTTGCTTGAGTACTAACAGTGGTATTGACTACCGGAGATGATTTCGCGGAAACATAATTGTTTTCTTTCAAAAACCGAGCAAGCTTGCGACAATCACGAACCACGTGGCCTGAAATTTGACAAAAGCAACAAACATGACTAGGTCGATTATTACCGTGATTTTGGGAAGATCCTCCACGTTGGCTCGATCGGTTTTGTTGACCACGGCCATGAGAATAGTTATTCTCTCGAGGTGGTCCATATGTCGATCCACTAGTGAAGCCACCCTGCATTGATGTGTGTTGAGTAGCATTGGCTGTTGGTAAAAGAGACATCGTAGATGCTTCAGATTCTTTCAACAAACGTTCATGGTCCGAGAGAATTTCGGACAACTCCACCATAGATGTGGTTGTATTGCGCACCCGTAAGGCAGATACAATAGGACGATAGTTATCACCGAGTTGATTCAAGATTGAGATAAGTAGATCAATGTCAGAAAATGGACAATTTGCTAGAGCAAGATCAGAGGCAATATGTTGCATATTCCTAAGATTCTCTGAAATCGATCGATTGCCTCGGGGGTTACGCGACAATTTACTTTTGAGAGACAATATGCGTCCAGGGGAGGCACTAGCATAGATTTGCATTAGAGTGATCCATGCTTCATGAGCGGTAGCAGCGGAGGTGATTAGTGTTGGAATTCGATATCCCGGGCTATTAAAATTTGCGGAAACCATAGCCCGATCAAAAACCCTTCGCCGGAGATCACACGAACGCCAACGAACGCGCCGGAGTCCAGCTGAGGGGACCACGCACACGAAGGCGCGCGGCTGCCCCCAGCCGAACCCCCGCGTCGCGGGGTTCATGCGATCGCCGATCGCATCGTGCGATCGGTCGGGCTGGGGCTGCCCAGCAGCCCCCGCGGCGAGTCCGGCGACTCGCCGCCTCCTGGAGGACCCCACCGTCGTGGTGGGGTGGAGCGCGGCACCAGCCCGCGCTCCGGCGATCGATCCGAGCGATCGATCGCAAGCCCTCGGCCCAGCCGAGGGTCGATCCCCCGCGTGCCCTCGAAACCCTAGGCGAGCGGTCCGCGTGGTCCGGTGGTTTCACCACCACCACGCGATCGTCCGTCTACTCCGGGGTTCGATCTTCGGATCTTGCGTTCTATGGTATTCTCGATAATTAATCGAATAAAATTATAAAGGGCGTTTAGATTTTATACCTTCGATTCGTTGTTCAGAGAAACGAAATCAAGATGACCTTTGAATCTTCCCACGTATTCCTTGCACTCGTTCAAACGTCGGGTGAGCGACGATCCTCCGAACTCTATGGATCTCCTTCACGAACTCTCTAGAATATCAAGTGTGATATTATTGTCTTATGATTTGTGAAGACCATGTAGTGCTTTTATAGGCTACGTAGGGGATCTAAAGGAGGTGGAATATTGGGCTTCCAATATTAATGATTAAATTGAGCCCAAGCCCAAATCTATTAATCCCATTAATATTAATTAATTTATTTTCCACTATATAAATTAATTGCACTCCCAATATTAAACCATATTATATAAAATAATATTTCTCCGGTAGTATTATTTATTCCGTGTATTTAAGATTTAAATATCCATGAATAAAATTTATTTATTGCTTAATAAATTTATTCATATCTTATATCCGAGAATAGTACCACTCAACCTTATTTATTATGCGGGAACAAATCCACTCGCGAGGTTTACATAATAAATCCTTATGAGCTCATATCGGGGATATTATCAACTCTTACGGGATACACTTTCCCGTCAAGAATTCACGGCATGTCATATATAAAATATAGTGACCCAACTTAAACGGAAATTGACCCAATAATTTAACCGGTCAATTCCTTTGTAAAATCAAAGTCACTTATATTAAATATACACACCCGCAATTATATCGGGGATTAAGAATAAAATACACTGAGATTTAAATCAATTATCAAGAGCAATCCTAATTGATAAATCTCAAGTGATCCGCCCAATACACCAAGTGTACAAGTGTGATAAAATAATCAAGACAGATTATTTTCTCTCTCACACAACGACTATACCGATGGATTGGTCCGTGTCCATCTAGGTCGTGAGCAACTGTTTGATTAAATATGAGTAACCGATAGTATGATCTTCTGTGTGACGTTGCACACCATACTAACTACAACGTATATAATCCAGGACTATGATTTGCATATATTTAATTAACAATAATTAAAAGCAAATGAATGTTCATTATTAATAGGTAAATGAAAGTGCACAAGGAGTTCAGAATACTCAAATCTAGACATTAAGTATACTACTCCAACAATCTCCCACTTATACTAAGGTCTAGTCTTATCTTCCAAACTTCCCGACTCCCAAACCCTCCAAGTGCTTGAAATATACTTCCTTAGGAAGTATCTTGGTGAAGGGGTCTGCTAGGTTGTCATCTGAAGCTATCTTGGTGACTACTGCGTCGCCTCTCTTGACGATGTCTCGAATCAGGTGGTACTTGCGCTCTATTTGTTTCGTAGCACTATGGGACCGTGGTTCCTTACTGTTTGCCACTGCACCGCTATTATCACAATAAATTGTCATAGCTTTGGGCAAACTCGGAATCACATCTAAGTCCTGGAGGAAATTAAGGAACCACACTGATTCTTTCGCTGCCTCTGAGGCTGCTACATATTCAGCTTCCATGGTAGAGTCTGAAATGCACTTTTGCTTAACACTCTTCCATGATACGGCTCCACCTCCCAAAGTGTACACATAGCCTGATGTCGACTTACGCCGGTCCTTTTCAGCTTGGAAATCCGAATCTGTGTAACCCAAAGGAATCAGATTGTCTGCTCCGTATCTCAGAACATAATCCTTAGTATTTCGCAAATACTTGAAAATGCTCTTTACGGCAGTCCAATGAGCCTTTCCAGGATTACTCTGATATCTTGCCACTATGCCAACTGCATAACAGATATCAAGTCTCGTACATAACATTGCATACATCAAGCTTCCCATAGCCGAAGCGTAGGGAACCGCTTTCATTTCATCTTTCTCCTTCTGTGTCTGAGGACACATTTCTTTAGAAAGATAAGTTCCTTTACTGAAGGGTAACTCACCCTTCTTGGAATCTTGCATGTTAAAACGAGCCAGAATCGTGTCTATGTAAGATTGCTGGGAAAGGTACAATGTTCTATTCCGGCGATCCATTATAACTTTGATCCCTATAACATGTCCAACTTCTCCCAAATATTTCATATCGAATTGTCTAGACAACCATCCCTTTATGTCTGATAACATCTTCACACTGTTGCCAATGAGAAGGATGTCGTCTACATAAAGCACGAGAAACACCACCTTCTTCCCATCACGTTTCCAATACACACACGATTCGTCCATGATTTGAATGAATCCAAAAGATTGGACTACTACATCAAACCGCAGGTTCCACGATCTTGAGGCTTGTTTCAATCCATAAATGGATCAATTAAGCTTGCACACTAGATGATCTCGCCCCTTAGCAATGAATCCTTCTGGTTGTTTCATATAAATCGTCTCGTCAAGACTTCCATTTAGGAAAGCTGTCTTGACATCCGTTTGCCACACCTCATAGTCCATATGAGCTGCTATGTATTAGAGAATCCGGATCGACTTTATCTTGGCTACCGGCGAAAAGGTCTCCTCATAATCGATTCCCTCTTTCTGAGTATATCCTTTCGCAACAAGCCGAGCTTTAAAGGTTTCAACCTTTCCGTCAGATCCTCTCTTTCTCTTGTAGACCCATTTACACCCAATTGGCTTTACACAATTTGGTGGTTCTACAAGATCCTAGACATTATTAGAATCAATAGATTCTATTTCGGATTTCATCGCTTTCTTCCAAGAAGGCGCATCTATATCTTGTACCGCCTCATCATAGGTCCGGGGATCGATTTCATGAACTCCAGGTGCCGAGTCTGAAGACTCACCCAGTCCAATCCATCTGTCTGGTTGTTTAACAACCCTCCCACTACGACGGCGTTCCGGTGTATTAACAGTGACAGTGTTAGGTGCAGATTCTAGTGGTGTATCACTACTCAGTTCGGCTGTATCTAAGTCTTCCTTGTTACCTCTCAACTCATCAAGCATTATGTCACTTTTGGGCTTGTGGTCCATGACATAGTCTTCCTCTAAGAACCGAGCGTTAGTACTTATAACGATCTTCTGGTCCGTAGGACTATAGACATGCCACCTTTAGTTCCTCTAGGATATCCTATAAACAGCCGCACTTCAGTACGAGGTTCTAATTTATCGGCTCCCGTTCTCAACACGTGTGCAGGGCACCCCCAGATCCGAACGTGTCTCAAGCTAGGCTTGCGCCCGCTCCAACGTTCCATGGGTGTTGAAGGAACCGTTTTAGATGGAACCAAGTTCAGAATGTGCGCCGCTATTTCTAAGGCATATCCCCAGAACATAACAGGTAAGTCCGAGTAACTCATCATTGAGCGCACCATTTCCATAAGAGTCTTATTCCTCCATTCTGACACACCATTCTTCTGAGGAGTATTGAAGGTACCGGTATACCGATCCGATCGATATACCGTGTGTGCGGAAACGTGTAAAGCAATAGATCTACTATGCCATGATCTTAGTGCACACTTAATGTGTATAAGAACACATATAAACATATATATATATACACATCCAATATATATATATATATATATATATATATATATATATAAGGTTCAACGATTACTTATGTTTGTGACGAAGTGATTCGTTGATGTCGTTGAGGTGGTGTTGAGTCGATTGAACCACCTCAAATGGATCAGCCTCTCGAAGCTCTCCTTGTGAATGACCTCGTCACTCCTTTAGATCGTCCGGATGTAGAAGCCGCACAAATGGCCCGGCCTCTACGTGATGCACACGAACCCGGATAATGAACACCTTGCTTGCTTGAGAATGAATCTCCAAGATCACCTCTTTTCTCTCTATTTTAGTGGAATTTCGTGGCTGATGCTCTTGTGTGATGAAAATCTGATTTCCATCTATATAAGTTCATCATTATGCATCTCATTACACCCCTTTGTAACCTACAACATAATGGGCATCATAATGCACCATAATCATGCAAAGGGGTTACAAAGGAGGTGAAAGGTCATGCCACATACACATGCCCCTATGCATTGTATGTGGTCCCACTTGCTTGTGTGGCATGCCATGTCACACTATGTGACATGCATCCATGCAAGCCATGCATCCCATGCATGTTAATTAATTCCACGTAAATATTGATTCTAAATCAATATATTTATCAAGCAACGTACATCATCTTTGAGTCCGTGTGTGACCCTGTAGGTATGATTTAATTGATCAATATTATATTGTTCCAAACAATTAATATTATCGAATAATCATTTAACATCCATAGACGACCTTATGACTTTATCGATTGCACACGTAGGATCGAAGGACATATCCCAACAATCTCCCACTTGGCCTTCAGAGCCAGTGTGCTGCCAATTTCCTGTTGTCACTTTATGTCTAAGTTTGAACTTGAGGCAAGACTCGAGTCATCCTCAATCGGTTCAAACCTTTCTTGGACTTTGAGACAGACTATAAAACCAGATTTATCACTATGATATGAATCTGGACGTGGCCACGTATTTTCCACAGTCTCGACTCTCCAAGTGGCCGGTAATACATGTATCCCATTATAAAATGGAGGACAATCCCATCTTGTCAATCCAAGCTCTCCCACTTGCTTCCTGATATACCCAATAACAAGTTTTATAACCTCCTTTTAGGAAAGGCGTTTACTTGTATCAAAGTACACCATTTCACAATGTAATTACTCTGGACTACTCAGGTCAGAGGAAATTGCTCGACAGTCAATGAAATAGTATTATGACTCGAAATCTTAAATACTATTCCAGTCAGGTCTGTTCAATAATTAGCTCCTAGCTAATATCTATGTAATTGTACTTGATGTCCCACATCACTAGCCCATGAAGCGGCGCTATAGTACACATTACAATCTAGTTCTTTGTATTATCGGTTTGTCCGTACTCGATTATACGAACCAGGAACAGCTATATGATTTAAGGATATCTGTTCAACCATTGAGACTTCATTATGCGGTAAGTCGACCTCATAACCCAATTGATATCACTTAATCATTTGGACAATTCATATAAATTAAACCATATTTATATGAAGAAATATGTATTATACATATGAGTGAATGTTTACCAAATCTCCAAAAGTATCTAATACAGTAATAGAAATCACAACCAATCTCTAAGATGTCTGATCTCTATTGCAGTCGTGAAAGCCTCAAGCTTAAACTGCTGGAGAGGTTTAGAAAATGGGTTTGCAACCTTACCAAAAGTTGCAACTTTATTATCTCGATATCTCCACAAAACTATCTCCCAGATAATGTGGAACATCCTGAGCACCAGCTTTAGATTTGTAGTGCTCCCTAGGCTCATAAGCTTGCGCGATAGATCTACTATAAATAGAGAAATATCGGATGGGCTGAGCTAGTTACGCCACCTAGTTCATTCAAGAACTTTCAAATCTTAACTGCCAACATTATTGCATCTAATGCAATACTGTGTTCAGCTTCTGTAGTTTTAATCAGCTATATTGCATTGCATGGAACTATTCCAGCAAATTTCACCTCTAACCAGACAAAAGATATAACCAGATTAAAATCGGAAATTATCTTAGTCTGTTAGCATTTAAACAACTTGTTAACATCAACTCTTTTTGTCTTCCAAAGACAACAAAATATTCTTTTGTCCATCTAAGGTACATAAGAATATTCTTGGTCGCAGTCTAACGCGCCTCAACTGGATTTCCTTGAAACTGACTCGTCATGCTCAAAGCATACGATATGTCCGATCGTGTACATATCATGGCGTACATTATAGACCCTAATGCCGAAGCATAAGGAATGTTTTCCATCCTATTTTGCTCATCAAGTCCCGTAGGGCCTTGCATCTTGCTAAGAGATGTGTCATGACTCATTGGAATGAGACCCTTTTTGGCGTCTTTCATTCTAAACTTATCAAGTACCTTATCAATATAGGTCACTTAACTAAGTCCAAACATCATTTTCGATCTGTTCCGACAGATCTTGATGCCCAATATGTACTGTGCTTCTCCAAGATCCTTCATTGAAAAACAATTCTCAAGCCATTCTTTAATAGAATTAAGCATAGAAACATTGTTTCCAATAAGAAGTATGTCACCGACATACAACACAATTAATACAACGTAACTCCCACTGATCTTCTTGTAAAACAAGACTCTTCCGAGTTCCTCTGAAATCCAAATCCCAGTATGGATTCATTGAACTGAAGATTGCTACTCCGATATGCATTCTTTATTCCATAAATGGAACTATAAGCTTGCATAATTTCTTAGCCTTATTAAGATTGATAAAACTCTTTGGCTGTGTTAAAACACATTCTCTTCTAGAATCCAATTCAAGAAGTTAGTTTTAACATCCAATATTACCATAACTCATTATCAAGATGAGTCACAATGGCTAAGTTAATCCGAATGAAAAAATCACATTAACTGGTGAAAAAGATTGATCATAATCCACCTCGTGAATATAAAACTTTTACCACCAAAATTGCTTTGAAAACCCTAGGTTTTCCATTCATGTCTATATTGATCTTGAAGAACTATTTGCACTCAATAGGTCTAGCCTCTTGATGCAAATCTATCAATTTCCAAACTTGATGCAAATCTATCAATTTCCAAACTTGATTACCAGACATTGAAATCATCTCGGATTATATGGCACCATGCCAATTTTTTTTAATAGCTGCACTCGTCATAGCTTGGATATAGTTCGAAGGTTCATCGCTTTCCAAAAGCATGATTTCATATCTCTCATTTATCACAATACCTAAGTATCTGACTAAAAGAGATATATGCCTTCTGGACCTACAAGGTGTTGGAAATCGATATCCCGGAATTAATAAATTTAAATAAATAAATTATCTAATTAATTCCGACCGAAATCCTTCGGAGATCGAATATCCGGAGTTGTCAAATTGCGGAACGACAACTCCAATCGACTCCCGGTTGCCGGAACAATCCGCCACGAACCACCACGAAGCGCCGGACTCAACCAAAACCCTAACCGCGGCAAAGCCGCGGCTGTTCGGTCGAGTCCCCTCGTGGGACTCGCGGCTGTTCTTGGCAGCCCCCTTGCACGCCCAGCCGACGCCCGGTGATCGCACGCTCAGCCACGGTCGAACCGTGGCTTGCGATCACCACCAGCCCGCCGCCGCGCGAGCGGCGGTCCAGCCGCGCGAGCGGCGACCAGCCCGCGCGAGCGGTGCTCGCACCGTGCGAGCGGCTGCTCCAGCAGCCCGCTGGACAAGCGATCGAGCTCATGCTCGATCGAGTCTCGGCGTCCAGCCGAGGCTCACGCCCCTCGACCCCTCCTAGGCGAGCCGTTGAGCCGCCGGCGGTCCGGTGATCTTCGATCACCACCGCCCGGTTCAACCTCGTCATGGGTCGCGTTCTCGGATCTTGGTTCATGATATTTTTACGATAATTAAACGATAAAATCATAAAGAGGGATTTACGATTTACCTCGTTCTCGTTGTTCGGAAAAACGAAGAACTCAATTTGACGACCTTGAGATCTTCCCACGTATTCCTTGCACTAGCTCGGACGTCGTGTGGGCGACGATCTACCGAACTCCATGGATCTCCCTCTCTAATTTCTCTCTCTAGAATTGTGATCTTCAAGTTATGAACTTATGAGAATAGAGAAGACCATGTAGTGCTTTTATAGGCTACGTAGGGGATCTAAAGGAGGTGGAATATTGGGCTTCCAATATTGAAGATTAAATTGAGCCCAATGCTCAAGTCCATTAATCCTTATCAATATTAATTAATTCTATTTTCCACTATATAAAATTAATTGCACTCCCAATATTAAACCATATTATATCAAATAATATTTCTCCGGTAGTATTATTTATTCCGTGTATTTAAGATATAAATATCCATGAATAAAATTAATGTATTGCTAATTAATTTATTCATCTCTTATTTCCGAGACTAGTACCATTCAACCTTAATTATTATGCGGAACAAATCCACCTGCAGGGTTTACATAATAATTCCTTATGAACTCATCTCGGGGATATTATCAACCCTTACGGGATACACTTTCCCGTCAAGTATTCACGGCATGCCATATATAAAATATAGTGACCCAACTTAACCGGTAATTAACCCAATAATTAAATCGGTTAATTCCTTTGGTAAATCAAAGTCACTTATATTAAATATACACACCCGCAATAGTTTCGGGGATTAAGAATAAAATACACTGAGACTCGAATCGATTATCGCCGGCAATCCTAATCGATGAATCTCAACGATCCGCTCAATACACTAAGTGTACAAGTGTGATAAAATAATTAAGATAAATTATTTTCTCTCTCACACAACGACTATACCGATGGATTGGTCCGTGTCCATCTAGGTCGTGAGCAACTGTTCGATTAAATACGAGTAACCGATAGTATGATCTTCTGTGCGCCCATGCAACACCATACTAACTACAACGTATAAAATCCAGGACTATGATTTGCATATATTTAATTATAAATAATTAAACGCAAATAATTGTTTATTTAATTAAATAGATGAATGGCAATGGATCGTGAGTTTCCTTTACTTAAATCTAGACATTAAGTACACAACTCCAACAATCTCCCACTTGTACTAAGGTCTAGTCATTTCCTCCAAACTCCCGACTTCCATACTCATCACGTGCTTAAGTTGTACTTCCAAGAAGTACTATGTGAATGAGCACTCTAGGTTGCCGCTCTGAAGTTATCTTGGTGACTACAGCGTCGTCTCCCTCGACGATGACTCGTATCAGGTGGTACTTGCACTATGTGTTATCTTACACTTATGGACTTGTGATTTCTTACCATTTGCCATCGCACCGCTATACACATAGCCTTTTGGCAAATTAAGAATCACCTCTAAGTCCCAGAGATTATCCCGGAGTTATACCAAAACTTCCGCTGCCTCTGAGGCCGCTATTTGGTTACCCATGGCAGAGTCCGAAAAGCATCGTGCTTATCACTCTTCCATGTTAAAACTCCTTCTCCTTTAATAGTGAAACACATAGCCTGATATCGACTTACACCGGTCCTCATTTGATTAGAAATCTAAGAGAATGTAATCCAAAGGAAATGCTCGTCTGCTTCGTAGTCTAGAATAGTACTTCGAAAGTACTTTTACAGCAGTCGAATATTCCTTTCCAGGATTACCTTGATATCCTCCCACTACGCTAACCGCATAGCCGATATCAGGTTCTTGTTTTCAACAATGCATTTATTAAGCTTTCCACACTCAAAGTGTAGGAAACTGCTTTCATTGCTTCTATCTCCTTTTGTGTTCCAAAACACATATCCTTAGATAGATGCATTCCGTCTCTGAAAGGTAACGAACCTTTCTCGGAATCATGCATGTTAAAACGAACCATAATCATATATATGTAAGATGTCCAGGAGAAGTACAATGTTCTTTTCTTGAGATCCTATATCTTAAGAACATGCTCTAACTTCTTCTTCATCTCATATATCGATTTTTCTAGACAACCATCATTTTATGTCTGATAACATTTTTACATTGTTACCAATGATAAAATGTCATCTACATAAAACCTCCGAGAAACACCACCTTGTTTCCATCACGTTTCCCATACACACGATTCGTCTATGCTTTTGATGAATCCATAAAATGGACTATCTCATCAATTTGCAAGTACCACGAACTCAATGCTTTGTTTCAATCCATAAATGGATCAACTAAGCTTGTACTCTAAATGATCTCGCCTCTTAGCAATAATCCTTATTGCTCTCCAAGAAGGCACATTTAGATCTAGTACGGCCTTCATGTAGATCCAGGGATCGATTTCATGTATACTAGGTCCAGAGTCCGAAGACTCTCCTAGTCTTATGAATATCTCCGGTTGTCCCACAACCTCCCACTACAATGGCATTCCGGTGTATAAACAGTGATAACAGTAGGTGCAGTTAGTGGTGTACCGCTACTCGGTTCGGCTGGTTCTAAGTCTTAATCTTTCTCTCTCATTTCAAAGTATTACGTCACCTTGGGCTTTGTGGTTCATCATATAGTCTTTCTCTAAGAACCGGGCGTTAGAACTTATAACGTCCCTCTGGTTCATAGTACTATTGAACACACATCTTTTGTTCTTCCAGGACATTCTACAACCGCATTGAATGCGCCGTTGTTTCCAGACATATCCATAGAACATAGGTAGTTCCGTATAACTCATGCTTTTACTATTTCTATAAGAGTTCCATTTCTTGTTTACGACTCACCATTTCTACACTAAAAGTGTATGGTGTAGTCATTTGGGATCATCCCAACCTCTGATCAGTATGCCATGCATTCCTCAGACAGGTACTTGCCTCCGCGATCAAATCGCAGGCTACAAATGGATATACCTCGATGGTTCTCCACAATTGCTTAGTGTCCATTGACTTGTCAAAACACTTGCTTTTGTGGCACATCAGGTATTCTAATCCATTTCTCGAGTAATCATCAAATGAAGTACTCGTACCTTATTGTCTGAGTAGACATAGGTCTGCATACATCAGAGTTAATCAATTCCAATACTTGTCCAGATCTTATATCTTATATCCAGAAAGGATTGCTTAGTCATATTATCTTCCAAATTAGATTCTTAGGTCGGAAGGTCCACTCCTTCAACTTAATTGATCAAATATCAATTTTCGACCTTTGAACTTCTTATTTGAATAAACATGACTTAGCATAAGAATCCACAAGTATAATTGATTTAATAAAGAAATCTCTTATTAGTAAAACGAGTTTTATACTACGGTTCGTTGCATCGTGGTGGACTCAGGATTCATCATTTATATATTGCTAGCTAATGTACCAGAACAGATACTATCTTTATTTCTTCTTATAACCATCAAATGATTAAAAGAAATAAAATATCCATTCATTAGAAATCCATAACAAAGTTCTTTCTAATATGAAAGGTAGATAAAAGCAATAACTCAAAATGAAATCCTATAAAATGTCCTCCATTTCAACAGCTGCCTCCTCTACAGCATTGCCCACATAGACTACGATCTTTTCTTTTCTAAGTCGTCAGGTTTCCTGGAACCTTTGCATTTAGAATGCACATACCGTCAATGGTTCCATATCTACACACCAGGTTCCGGTAGATAATACCACTGACTATGTTTTACGACTAAAGAAAATTTTGTACTTTCTTTGAGAGGATAATCAGACTTCCAGTACCCAGACTGTTTGCTTCGAGAACTCTTGCCTCTTGGCTTTCTCGTCCCATCTCGTGGTTCAAGTAATCTTAGAACCACTGGGTTTCTTTGCTTTCTTTTCCTTTCCCCCGATTCATGCCTTTAGGTTCGAAACCTTTGGCATTGGCTACAAGAGCTTGCGATTTCCGTTTCAACTCGTCTAAAAGGTCAATCATCTCAAAAACGTGTTTAAGCGTTTCCTCGAATCGACTGCCCTTTATGAGTATCCACATCGCCTCTTGTCTAGCCGCCTATATCAATAGGCTCGGAAGGACAAAGCTCATTGAGTACAACCTTGTACTCTTCAACAGTTTGGGTAATGTCTAGATCTCTATTCCAATCATTACATTTAGGGACCAGTGAGTTTAAAATCCTTACGTATCACAGAAAGTGGGTTCAAAGCCATTTCCTAATCTATGAGCACATATAACAACAAACAATTGATTTAATCTCCGATATTATCTCCCTTAAATAATATCATTAAATCACTAATCGCCTCTAAAATCCCATCAGATATGGCAAGCCACGTGGTGTGGACGTTTACCTTACCCAAATGATTTAGCAATTAGTTTTGCTTCGGTCATACATCACTTATAGCGGAACTTCGTGGGGAAGAATACTATAATGCGTATCTAAGTGTAAACCATTACTCAGTACCAAAGTAAATCGTTTGGAACCGCTACATCACCGCAAGCCACGTGGTGTGGACGTTTACGATAACTTCACAACTCTTCACAATTTCTTACAACTGTCTACATCAATTAATCCAAAATCCGTCAGCATAGCAAGCCACGTGGTGTGGACGTTTACTACACCAAGAGACTTTTATAATTGACTCCCAATTACTTGATTCATTTAATCTTGTAAATCAAGACGCGGAAAATCATAAGTGAAACTCAAAGTTTCTAACCAGTGATTCACCATGCGAACGACCCTATCTCTCATAAATGAGGGAGCCGAGCAGCCAATCGATCTAGTCATCAAATGACACGAAAGTCTCTAATTTGTGTCCTCGACATGACCAAGTGGCTTTGGCTCCATTCCACTCCCCGGGGTGAGAATGAGTCGACTTGAAATCAGTTTTGGAAAGACAAATTAGGCATTGTTTGATAAACTTAATCAATGTTTCTCGTAAAAGGAATTACAAGAATTCTCCTCCAATGGCTTATCCAATTAATTCTTTTCCTATTTCCATGAGAATTCCCAAAAATAGGAATACTCAAAATAGGAAAACCGAATCAATTAGGAAAGTGAATCTAGGTAGGAGAACACGAGATCACGAGGACCCCGCGTCCCCCACCATCGATCGCCGGCCGGGGAGGAGCGCCGCCGCCACCTCAGCCCACGCGCCACCACCACCGGTGGCCGGCGTGGCCGAGGGTTCCCGCGGACAGCCCCCACGCCCCCTTTTGATCGATCCTCATGGGATCGATCATCATGATCGATCCCCGGTCCTCCCTCTCTTCGTCTCCTCCGTCACACTTTTCCGGTCGTCGTTTCGTCATCGATCCAACGTAAATAAATTACAAATTTATTACTACGCTCTCCGGTATCGATTCTCTACATGAAATCGACCTCATACAATTTCCGGAAAAATTAAGAACAAGCATTCACCACACAAGAACAAATATTGACATCACCGAGAGTTTAATAATCAAGAACATTATTATGACATTAATTAACAAAAATTAAATCTAGCCATAATAATCGGAAACCCTGCAAGGTAGAACAATTTATCGAAAAATACCATGAACTAAAACCAACGCTCTGATACCAATTGTTGGAAATCGATATCCCGGAATTAATAAATTTAAATAAATAAATTATCTAATTAATTCCGACCGAAATCCTTCGGAGATCGAATATCCGGAGTTGTCAAATTGCGGAACGACAACTCCAATCGACTCCCGGTTGCCGGAACAATCCGCCACGAACCACCACGAAGCGCCGGACTCAACCAAAACCCTAACCGCGGCAAAGCCGCGGCTGTTCGGTCGAGTCCCCTCGTGGGACTCGCGGCTGTTCTTGGCAGCCGCCTAGGGCTGCCCTTGGCAGCCCCCTTGCACGCCCAGCCGACGCCCGGTGATCGCACGCTCAGCCACGGTCGAACCGTGGCTTGCGATCACCACCAGCCCGCCGCCGCGCGAGCGGCGGTCCAGCCGCGCGAGCGGCGACCAGCCCGCGCGAGCGGTGCTCGCACCGTGCGAGCGGCTGCTCCAGCAGCCCGCTGGACAAGCGATCGAGCTCATGCTCGATCGAGTCTCGGCGTCCAGCCGAGGCTCACGCCCCTCGACCCCTCCTAGGCGAGCCGTTGAGCCGCCGGCGGTCCGGTGATCTTCGATCACCACCGCCCGGTTCAACCTCGTCATGGGTCGCGTTCTCGGATCTTGGTTCATGATATTTTTACGATAATTAAACGATAAAATCATAAAGAGGGATTTACGATTTACCTCGTTCTCGTTGTTCGGAAAAACGAAGAACTCAATTTGACGACCTTGAGATCTTCCCACGTATTCCTTGCACTAGCTCGGACGTCGTGTGGGCGACGATCTACCGAACTCCATGGATCTCCCTCTCTAATTTCTCTCTCTAGAATTGTGATCTTCAAGTTATGAACTTATGAGAATAGAGAAGACCATGTAGTGCTTTTATAGGCTACGTAGGGGATCTAAAGGAGGTGGAATATTGGGCTTCCAATATTGAAGATTAAATTGAGCCCAATGCTCAAGTCCATTAATCTTTATCAATATTAATTAATTCTATTTTCCACTATATAAAATTAATTGCACTCCCAATATTAAACCATATTATATCAAATAATATTTCTCCGGTAGTATTATTTATTCCGTGTATTTAAGATATAAATATCCATGAATAAAATTAATGTATTGCTAATTAATTTATTCATCTCTTATTTCCGAGACTAGTACCATTCAACCTTAATTATTATGCGGAACAAATCCACCTGCAGGGTTTACATAATAATTCCTTATGAACTCATCTCGGGGATATTATCAACCCTTACGGGATACACTTTCCCGTCAAGTATTCACGGCATGCCATATATAAAATATAGTGACCCAACTTAACCGGTAATTAACCCAATAATTAAATCGGTTAATTCCTTTGGTAAATCAAAGTCACTTATATTAAATATACACACCCGCAATAGTTTCGGGGATTAAGAATAAAATACACTGAGACTCGAATCGATTATCGTCGGCAATCCTAATCGATGAATCTCAACGATCCGCTCAATACACCAAGTGTACAAGTGTGATAAAATAATTAAGATAAATTATTTTCTCTCTCACACAACGACTATACCGATGGATTGGTCCGTGTCCATCTAGGTCGTGAGCAACTGTTCGATTAAATACGAGTAACCGATAGTATGATCTTCTGTGCGCCCATGCAACACCATACTAACTACAACGTATAAAATCCAGGACTATGATTTGCATATATTTAATTATAAATAATTAAACGAAAATAATTGTTTATTTAATTAAATAGATTAATGGCAATGGATCGTGAGTTTCCTTTACTTAAATCTAGACATTAAGTACACAACTCCAACACAAGGGTTGGTATGGTTTCCAAAACCATAGGAATACTCTCAACCTAGTCTTGAGTATTCATCATTGGTTGTTCCAATTGAACCTCGTTCAAGATAACCTAGCTCCCACTGACTTTCTAGGAAAGATATCTCTTTTCGAGAAAATCACCATCTGGAGCAACAAAATATTGTTCTCAGATTGTTCGTAGGATTTGTACCCTCGAGTTTCATATGGACATACCATAAGGAAACTTTTATCCCATTTGAGTTCAAACCTATAGAGATAAATCTCTTCATAGAAGCTATAGAACCTCAAATCTTGATGAAAACAATTTAGGGACCCTCCCTTTCCATACCTAGTATGGTGTCTTTATCAACAGCTTTTGACAGTGTCCTATTTAGTGTATAGGTTGAAGTCAAGAATAGTGTGTTCCTAAAAGAGTTTAGTAGTTCAATTAGACCCATCATCGATATATCGAACTCTATCTAATAGAGTTAGTTTTCTCTTTTCCGAAACATAACCTTCATGTGCTTGTGAATTAATAGGCTCCACATAAATCAGTATGGATCATTCCTAATTAATTACTCACATGTTCTCTTTTCTCCAAGAAATATGACATTGTTTTCTTGTCCATCACACATCATTCACATGTATCAAATGACTCCAAGTCAAATGATTTTAGAATGCCTTCTTAAAGAAGCTTCGTTACATGTTTAGATGTTGATTTTGATGGAGTTGTATTCTAAATGTCTAGTTTAGTGCAAATACGGAACTCCTTATCTATACCTTAATCCAAGATATGATTCAAGCATAATTGCATTTAATGCAATAGTCCTTGATGTATACGTTGTAGACAGTATGGCGTGAGGAGACACGCGGAAGATCATACTGTCGGTTACTCGTATACTATCGAACAGTAGCTCACGACTTAGATGGACAGGGACAATCCATCGGTACGTCGTAGTGTGACTGGTAGATAGTCGATCTTGACTATCATGTTACACTCGTACACTTGGTGTATTGAGCAGGACCACGGGAGGGCGTTCGATTTATACTAATCGAAGTAATCGAACTAGACCTCAGATATTGCGGATATGCGAATTCCTAATCCCTATATAATTATAGGTGCGTGTGTCCAATTCTCGGTTCTTTAATCTACCAATGAGTGAGACTAATTGATTAGTCGAGATTCTCGGTAAATTGGGAATCAGAATTGTACACACGGCATGCTATAGATTATAGACAGGAAACCGTGTCCCGTTTATCGGGTTGATGATGTCCCCGAGATGAGCTCATAAAGTTTATCATGTAAACCCTGCAGGTGGATTTGTTCCACATGATAATAAGGATGAGTGGTACTAGTCTCGGATAATAAGAAACGATTTAATTTAATTATTAGTAATTGAAATTAATTCGTGGACATTCGATATCTTAAACACGGGGAAAGTCGTATATGTAATTCGGCGGAAATATTATTGTTGAAATAATATTAAATTAATTTCGGGAATTCAATTATTATTTTATAGTGGAGTTAATAATAATTAAATTTGAAATCGATTAATTGAGGAATTGCTTTTAAGTATTCCAAGTTAATTAATATTTCATTTTAGCCCCTAATTAATTTACCTAAGAGGTCCCTAGTGTAACTCTATTTAAACCCCCCCTCGCCCTCTCCTAAAACCTACAGAACGCCGCAACAATTCATTTCAGCAGAGAAAATAATTGCGTTAGCGCAATTAAGATTTTTCTCTGTTAAAATTAATTTGTTAACGCAAATAAAATTATTCTCAGAGAATAATTTATTACGCTGGTTTGAGAAAGGAGAGAGCAGAAAAGGGAGACCCAACGGATCGTTGCCCACACAACGGTTGGAGTCGGGAAGAGGCATACGCTAGCAATCGCTAAGGTCTCAACAATTCGGCTCCTCTGAATCACGCGACAAAGGTATGAGATCGAACCCTTTTTCCGCAATTTTCGATCTCATAATTCGTTAAAAATACATCGAACGAACGATCGGGTTCCAGGAGTCGTGGTACGTGTTCCTCGACTACTGGGGGGTCAAGGACCTCCGGAACGGTGGTCGGAAGAGGAAAAACGGACCAGAAACGAGCCCGGAACAGCAGCAGCGCGCTGCTGTTCGTCACGGGCAGCGCCCGCTGGAAGCAGGGCAGCGCCCGCTACCCAGGGTCTCTCCAGCGCCCGCTGGTGGCGGAGCAGCGGCCGCTGAACGTGAACAGCGGCCGCTGGTGGCGGGGCAGCGCCCGCTGGCTGCAGCAGGCAGCTTCCGGTTTGCGCGGTTGCGCCTCGTGCGCGGCGGCTGGGCGTGAATCGGCTGCGGGGCTTCGTCGTCAGCGTAGAGCTGTCACATGAGGTCGACTGGGCGTGTTCGGATGTTCGAGTGATCGAACGGACACGTCCCGGGTAGTCGATTTCCCACAATTGGTATCAGAGACGGTTTTGTCGATTCGTTGTATTTTTGCGAGATTTGTTTCGCAGGTTCGAACCCGATTATTATGGCCATATGATTGTGCTGTATGTTTTGTGGTTTGTTAAACACTCGGGCTTTTCGAGATCAGTTTTGGTTTTGAAATCGTTGCATGTTTGTAACAGTTAAAACGACGGGTTGAGTCGTTTAGGTTTTATTACGTTTTTCATTTTATCCGGATTGTATAGGATCGATCAACCTGTATAGGATCGATGCCGGAAGTAGTTAGTCTTACCTATGTAAGGTTGCTGCTACTTGGTGAATCGAGAGAAGATCGAAGGCCGGACGAACGAGGGTCGAGAAGTCGAACCCGCGGCTGCTGTGCACAAACGGCGCCCGCTGGAGGGCAAACGGCGGTCGCCGTTTGCAGCTCCTCCAGCGAGCGCTGAATATAGTGTTGGAGTTGTGTACTTAATGTCTAGATTTAAGTAACGGAAACTCACGATCCATTGTCACTAATCTATTTAATTAAATAAATAATTATTTGCGTTTAATTATTTATAATTAAATATATGCAAATTATAGTCCTGGATTATATACGTTGTAGTTAGTATGGTGTGCGACGTCACACAGAAGATCATACTATCGGTTACTCGTATTTAATCGAACGGTTGCTCACGACCTAGATGGACACGGACCAATCCATCGGTATAGTCGTTGTGTGAGAGAGAAAATAATCTGTCTTGATTATTTTATCACACTTGTACACTTGGTGTATTGAGCGGATCTGCTTGAGATTTATCGATTAGGATTGCCGGCGATAATCGATTCAAGTCTCAGTGTATTTTATTCTTAATCCCCGATACTATTGCGGGTGTGTATATTTAATATAAGTTACTTTGATTTACCAAAGGAATTAACCGATTTAATTATTGGGTTAATTACCGGTTAAGTTGGGCCACTATATTTTATATATGGCATGCCGTGAATACTTGACGGGAAAGTGTATCCCGTAAGGGTTGATAATATCCCCGAGATGAGTTCATAAGGAATTATTATGTAAACCCTGCAGGTGGATTCGTTCCGCATAATAATTAAGATTGAATGGTACTAGTCTCGGATATAAGAGATGAATAAATTAATTAGCAATAAATTAATTTTATTCATGGATATTTATATCTTAAATACACGGAATAAATAATACTACCGGAGAAATATTATTTGATATAATATGGTTTAATATTGGGAGTGCAATTAATTTTATATAGTGGAAAATAGAATTAATTAATATTGATAAGGATTAATGGACTTGAGCAATGGGCTCAATTTAATCTTCAATATTGGAAGCCCAATATTCCACCTCCTTAAGATCCCCTACGTAGCCTATAAAAGCACTACATGGTCTTCACAATTAGACAAGACAAGATAATCATACTTGATTAGTCTAGAGAGTTCGTGAAGGAGATCCATGGAGTTCGGTAGATCGTCGCCCACACGACGTCCGAGCTAGTGCAAGGAATACGTGGGAAGATCTCAAGGTCGTCAAATTGAGTTCTTCGTTCTTCCGAACAACGAGAACGAGGTAAATCGTAAAATCCTCTTTATGATTTTATCGTTTAATTATCGTAAAAATATCGTGAACCAAGATCCGAGAACGCGACCTTTGTCGAGGTTGAACCGGGCGGTGGTGATCGAAGATCACCGGACCGCCGGCGGCTCAACGGCTCGAACAAGAGAGGGTCGAGAGGGGCGAGCCTCGGCTGGACGCCGAGACTCGATCGAGGGCGAGCTCGATCGCCCGTGCACAACCAGCGGGCTGCTGGAGCAGCCCCGCTCACGCGGCTGGACCGCCGCTCGAGCGGCGGTGGCTGATGGTGATCGCAAGCCACGGTTCGCCGTGGCTGGTCGTGCGATCACCGGGGGCGGCTGGGCGTGCATAGGGGGCTGCCAAGGGCAGCCCTAGGGGGCTGCCAAGGACAGCCGCGAGCCCCACACGAGGGCTCGACCGAACAGCCCGGGCTATCCCCGTGGTTAGGGTTTGGTTGAGTCCGGCTTCGCGTAGTGGTTCGTGGCGGATTTCCGGCAACCGGGATTTTGATTGGAGTTGTCGTTCCGCACTTTGACAACCCCGGATATTCGATCTCCAAAGGATTTCGGTCGGAATTAATTAGATAATTAATTTTAATTAATTTATTAATTCCGGGATATCGATTTCCAACAAATGGTATCAGAGCGTTGGTTTTAGTTCATGGTATTTTTCGATAAATTGTTCTACCTTGCAGGGTTTCCGATTATTATGGCTAGATTTAATTTTGTTAATTAATGTCATAATAATGTTCTTGATTATTAAACTCTCGGTGATGTCAATATTTGTTCTTGTGTGGTGAATGCTTGTTCTTATTTTTCCGGAAATTGTTTGAGGTCGTTTTCATGTAGAGAATCGATACCGGATAACGTAGTAATAAATTTGTAATTTATTTTACGTTGGATCGAGGACGAAATGACGACCGGAAAAGTGTGACGGAGGAGACGAACGTGAGGGAGGACTCGGATCGATCATCCCCATGATCGGTCTATGGAGGATCGACCCGAGAGAGAGGGGGCAGCCGCGGGAGGCTCTCGGCCACGCCTAGCCACCGGTGGTGGTGGCGCGCCGGCTGGGGGCGGCGGCGGTGCTCCTCCTCGGTGGTGGTCGATCGGTTGGGGGTGGTGCGGAGATCCCCACTCCGTGCTACTCCTAACCGAGATTTACTTTCCTAAATTATTCGGTTTTCCTATTTTGAGTATTCCTATTTTTGGGAATTCTCATGGAATAGGAAAAGAATAAATTTAGAATAAATTTATTTTTCCTTATTGATTATTCCTATTCTAGGGAATTTTCATAGATTAGGAAAAGGAATAAATTTATAATTAATTTATTTTTCCTATTTAATTATTCCTTTATGGAATTTTTAATGGATTAGGAAAATAATTAATTTGGAAAGTTTAGGAGTCCTAAATTAATTTTTCCTTATTTAATTATTCCTTTATGGAATTTTTAATGGATTAGGAAATGAATTAATTTGGAAGGACTAGGAGTCCTAAATTATTTTATTTCCTTATTTCATTATGGAAATCATCTAGAATATTCCAAGTGGGTCTTGGATAGATTATTCTAGAGATTTAATGAAGTAGAAAGGGAAAATAAAATAAATTATTTTATTTCCTTATTTCATTATAGAAGTCTTCTAGAATATTCCAAGTGGGTCTTGGATAGATTATTCTAGAGATTTAATGAAGTAGAAAGGGAAAATAAAATAAATAAAAATATTAATAATATTTAATTTTATTTTTGATTTATTCGATTGACTTAATTTTCGAATTAAGAACTTTTGGATTTATTAAAAATAAATAGATTTAAGTATTGGAATTAATATTCCCGTCACATAGAGCATTCAAGAACGAAGACTGAAGACTAGAAGATGCGTACGGGGATGCGATAAAGCCATAATAGTCGGAAAATAATATTCTAGTATTATTTTGATTATGTGATAATATTCTATGTGCTTTATTTCATGTATGCATGCTTATGTGTATTTAATTATGCATTAGATAGCGTATCCCTTTATTGTAAAAAGCTAAGTGGGAGAGGGTATGGAAACATATCCATGGTCTCCATTGTTGTTCTCTTGGTGACTTTTATGGACTTTTGAAGTTCGTATAGTCAAGTCATTGGAGGAGAATTCTTGTAATTCCTTTTACGAGAAACATTGATTAAGTTTATCAAACAATGTCTAATTTGTCTTTCCAAAACTGATTTCAAGTCGACTCATTCTCACCCCGGGGAGTGGAATGGAGACAAAGCCACTTGGTCATGTCGAGGACACAAATTAGAGACTTTCGTGTCATTTGATGACTAGATCGATTGTCTGCTCGGCTCCCTCATTTATGAGAGATAGGGTCGTTCGCATGGTGAATCACTGGTTAGAAACTTCGAGTTTCACTTATGATTCTCCGCGTCCTGATTTACAAGATTAAATGATTCAAGTATTTGGATGTCAATTGTAAAAGTCTTTTGGTGTAGTAAACGTCCACACTATCGTGGCTTGCTACATTGAATGGGATTTTGGAACGATTGATGTAGACAGTTATAGAAGGGAGTAAAGGAGCGTATGTTAACGTAAACGTCCACACTATCGTGGCTTGCGGTGAATATGCGTGTCCCAAACAATCTTCTTAGATACTGAGTAATGGTTTACACTTAGGTACGCTTCTTAGTATTCTTCCCATCGAAGTAACGCTAATGATGATGTAGGACCGAAGCAAATCTAATTGCTAAATCATTTGGATAGGTAAACGTCCACACTATCGTGGCTTGCCATATCTGATGGGATTTTAGATGCGATTAGTGGTTTAATGATATTATTTGAGGGAGATAATATCGGAGATTAAATCAACTGTTTGTTGTTATATGTGCTCATAGATTAGGAAATGGCTTTGAACCCACTTTCTGTGATACGTAAGGAATTTTAAACTCACTGGTCCCTAAATGTAATGATTGGAATAGAGATCTAGACATTACCCAAACTGTTGAAGAGTACAAGGTTGTACTCAATGAGCTTTGTGTTGGAGTTGTGTACTTAATGTCTAGATTTAAGTAACAGAAACTCACGATCCATTGCCACTAATCTATTTAATTAAATAAACAATTATTTGCATTTAATTATTTATAATTAAATATATGCAAATTATAGTCCTGGATTCTATACGTTGTAGTTAGTATGGTGTGTCGGGCCCACACAGAAGATCATACTATCGGTTACTCGTATTTAATCGAACAGTTGCTCACGACCTAGATGGACACGGACCAATCCATCGGTATAGTCGTTGTGTGAGAGAGAAAATAATTTGTCTTAATTATTTTATCACACTTGTACACTTGGTGTATTGAGCGGATCGTTGAGATTCATCGATTAGGATTGCCGGCGATAATCGATTCGAGTCTCAGTGTATTTTATTCTTAATCCCCGATATTATTGCGGGTGTGTATATTTAATATAAGTGACTTTGATTTACCAAAGGAATTAACCGATTTAATTATTGGGTTAATTACCGGTTAAGTTGGGTCACTATATTTTATATATGACATGCCGTGAATACTTGACGGGAAAGTGTATCCCGGAAGGGTTGATAATATCCCCGAGATGAGTTCATAAGGAATTATTATGTAAACCCTGCAGGTGGATTCGTTCCGCATAATAATTAAGGTTGAATGGTACTAGTCTCGGATAAAAGAGATGAATAAATTAATTAGCAATAAATTAATTTTATTCATGGATATTTATATCTTAAATACACGGAATAAATAATACTACTGGAGAAATATTATTTGATATAATATGGTTTAATATTGGGAGTGCAATTAATTTTATATAGTGGAAAATAGAATTAATTAATATTGATAAGGATTAATGGACTTGAGCATTGGGCTCAATTTAATCTTCAATATTGGAAGCCCAATATTCCACCTCCTTAAGATCCCCTACGTAGCCTATAAAAGCACTACATGGTCTTCACAATTAGACAAGACAAGATAATCATACTTGATTAGTCTAGAGAGTTCGTGAAGGAGATCCATGGAGTTCGGTAGATCGTCGCCCACACGACGTCCGAGCTAGTGCAAGAAATACGCGGGAAGATCTCAAGGTCGTCAAATTGAGTTCTTCGTTTTTCCGAACAACGAGAACGAGGTAAATCGTAAAACCCTCTTTATGATTTTATCGTTTAATTATCGTAAAAATATCGTGAACCAAGATCCGAGAACGCGACCTTTGTCGAGGTTGAACCGGGCGGTGGTGATCGAAGATCACGGGACCGCCGGCGGTTCAACGGCTCGACTAGAGAGGGTCGAAGGGCACAAAGGCCGGCTGGACGCCCAGCGCCGCTCGCGCGGAGAGGCAGCCGCTCGCGCGGTGGTTCGCCGCTTGCGCGGCGGCGGCTGGCGGTGATCGCTAGCCACGATTCGCCGTGGCTGGGCGTGCGATCACCGGGGGGCATCTGGGGCGTGCCCAGCGAGCTGTGCAAAGGGCTGAACCCTAGCGCTCGCATGGTGCGAGCGCACGCCTCCTTCGGGCAGCAGCGGCTCGGCCGCGGCTAGGGCTCGTTGCGGGCTGTTCCGTGAGGGTTCTCGGCGTGCCCAGCGGGCTGCCAAGGGGCAGCCCTAGGCGGCTGCCAAGGACAGCCGCGAGCCCCACGAGGAGGCTCGACCGAACAGCCCGTGTTCGTTCGCGGTTAGGGTATGTTTGGTTGGGCTATCCCCGTGGAAGTTCGTGGCGGATTTCCGGCAACCGGCATTTCGATTGGAGTTGTCGTTCCGCACTTTGACAACCCCGGATATTCGATCTCCAAAGGATTTCGGTCGGAATTAATTAGATAATTAATTTTAATTAATTTATTAATTCCGGGATATCGATTTCCAACAAATGGTATCAGAGCGTTGGTTTTAGTTCATGGTATTTTTCGATAAATTGTTCTACCTTGCAGGGTTTCCGACTATTATGGCTAGATATAATTTATTCGTTAATTATTGTCATAATATGTTTTGATTAAACTCTCGGACATGTCGAGATTCGTTTTATGTGTGGTGAATGCTTGTAATAGTAAAAATTCGGGGGTTGACCGAATTTAGGATTTATTATTACGTTCTACTTTTTCCGGAAATTGTATAGGGTCGATTTCATGTATAGAATCGATACCGGATAATTGTAATTTAAATTCTTGTAATTTTTTTTTTCGTTGGATCGAGGACGAAACGACGACCGGAAAAGTGTGACGGAGGATACGAAGAGAGGGAGGACCGGGGATCGATCACGAGGATCGATCCCATGAGGATCGATCGCCCGGGCTGCCCTAGGGCTCTCGGCCACGCCGGCCACCAAGGGTGGTGGCGCGTGAGCCTTGGCCGGCGGTGGTGGTGGCGGTCGACGGTGGGGGTGGTGTGGGGTCTCCCAACCCATGCTACTCCTACCAAGATCCAACTTTCCTAATTGATTCGGTTTTCCTATTTTGAGTATTCCTATTTTTGGGAATTTTCATGGAAATAGGAAAAGAATTAATTGGAATTAATTTATTTCCTTATTCTATTATGGAAGTCTTCTAGAATATTCTAAGTTATACTTGGAATAGGATTCTAGAGATTTAATGGAATTAGAAAGGAAAATAATTAATTATTAAATTAATTTATTTCTATTTGATTATTCCTATTTTATGGGAATTTTCATGGACATGGAAATTAATTAATTTTGGAAATTAGAAGAGTCCTTAATTAATTTTTCCTATTTAATTATTCCTTTATGGAATTTTTAATAGATTAGGAAAGGAATTAATTTAGAAGGATTAGGAGTCCTAATTTATTTTATTTCCTTATTCTATTATAAAAGTCTTCTAGAATATTCCAAGTGGGTCTTGGATAGATTATTCTAGAGATTTAATAGAATTAGATAGGAAAATAAATAAATAAAAATATTAATAATATTTAATTTTATTTTTGATTTATTCGATTGACTTAATTTTCGAATTAAGTAACTTTTGGATTTATTAAAAATAAATAGATTTAAATATTGGAATTAATATTCCCGTCACATGGAGCATTCAAGAACGAAGACTAAAGACTAGAAGATGCGTACGGAGATGCGATAAAGCCATAATAGTCGGAAAATAATATTCTAGTATTATTTTGATTATGTGATAATATTCTATGTGCTTTATTTCATGTATGCATGCTTATGTGTATTTAATTATGCATTAGATAGCGTATCCCTTTATTATAAAAAGCTAAGTGGGAGAGGGTATGGAAACATATCCATGGTCTCCATTGCTGTTCTCTTGGTGACTTTTATGGACTTTTGAAGTTCGTATAGACAAGTCATTGGAGGAGAATTCTTGTAATTCCTTTTACGAGAAACATTGATTAAGTTTATCAAACAATGCCTAATTTGTCTTTCCAAAACTGATTTCAAGTCGACTCATTCTCACCCCGGGGAGTGGAATGGAGCCAAAGCCACTTGGTCATGTCGAGGACACAAATTAGAGGCAGTCGTACCATCTTTTGAAGGTGGATCGATTGTCTGCTCGGCTCCCTCATTTTATGAGAGATAGGGTCGTTCGCATGGTGAATCACTGGTAAGAAAACTTCGAGTTTCACTTATGATTCTCCGCGTCTTGATTTACAAGATTAAATGATTCAAGTAATTGGGAGTCAATTGTAAAAGTCTTTTGGTGTAGTAAACGTCCACACGAACGTGGCTTGCTACATTGAATGGGATTTTGGAACGATTGATGTAGACAGTTATAGAAGGGAGTAAAGGAGCGTATGTTAACGTAAACGTCCACACGAACGTGGCTTGCGGTGAATATACGTGTCCCAAACAATCTTCTTAGATACTGAGTAATGGTTTACACTTAGGTACGCTTTATAGTATTCTTCCCAACGAAGTAACGCTATAATTGATGTACGACCGAAGCAAATCTAATTGCTAAATCATTTGGATAGGTAAACGTCCACACGAACGTGGCTTGCCATATCTGATGGGATTTTAGAGGTGATTAGTGGTTTAATGATATTATTTGAGGGAGATAATATCGGAGATTAAATCGATTGTTTGTTGTGTTGGAGTTGTGTACTTAATGTCTAGATTTAAGTAACGGTAAACTCCCGATCATAGCATTTAATCTATTTAATTAATAAACAATTATTTGCATTTAATTATATGCAAATCATAGTTCTGGATTTTATACGTTGTAGTTAGTATGGTGCTGCATGGGCGCACAGAAGATCATACTATCGGTTACTCGTATTTAATCGAACAGTTGCTCACGACCTAGATGGACACGAACTAATCCATCGGTATAGTCGTTGTGTGAGAGAGAAAATAATTTATCTTAATTATTTTATCACACTTGTACACTTGGTGTATTGGGCGGATCAATTGAGACTCATCAATTAGGATTGCTCGGCGATAATTGATTTGAGACTCGGAGTATTTTATTCTTAATCCCTGAAACAATTGCGGGTGTGTATATTTAATATAAGTGACTTTGATTTACCAAAGGAATTAACCGATTTAATTATTGGGTTAATTACCGGTTAAGTTGGGTCACTATATTTTATATATGACATGCCGTGAATTCTTGAAGGGAAAGTGTATCCCGGAAGGGTTGATAATATCCCCGAGATGAGTTCATAAGGAATTATTGTGTAAACCTCATGAGTGGATTCGTTCCGCACAATAATAAAGGTTGAACGGTACTAGTCTCGGATATAAGAGATGAATATTATTTATTAAGCAATAAATAAATTTATTCATGGATATTTAAATCTTAAATACACGGAATAAATAATACTAAGATGGAGAAATATTATTTGATATAATATGGAATAATATTGGGAGTGCAATTTTATTTATATAGTGGAAAATAAATAAAATTAATATTGATAAGAATTAATAGATTTGGGTTGGACCCAATTTAATTTTCAATATTGGAGCCCAATATTTATTCTCCTTATGATCCCCTACGTAGCCTATATAAGCACTACATGGTCTTCACTTTTCAAGAGAGAATTAATTGACCTACGCCAATCATAAAGTCTTGAGAGTGAGGAAGATCCATAGGAATCCGATAGATCGTCGCCCACACGACGTTCGGACGAGGTGCAAGGAATACGTAGGAAGATCGCAAGGTCGTCAACCGAATTCGTTTCTCCGTACAACGATTCGAGGTAATAATCGAGAATCCCCCTCTTTGATTATTTGTGTTGTTTAATCGTAATATGTACATGAACAAGACGATCCGGGAACGTCGAGACCGGGATACGGGGATCTCGCGATCCCCGTCGGGATCGAAAGAGGGGCGGTCGAACCCTAGGGTTTCGACCGCCGGTGTACCGCGCGAGAAAGCCCCGGCTGGACGCCGGGGCGTGCGATCGACCTAGGGTCGATCGCCGGGGATGCCACGGGCTGGTGCCGTGGCGGATCCCCGCCGCCTCCACGGCGGCGTGCGCGAGGAGGCGCCTCGGCTCGGCCGAGGCGGGCGATCGATCAAGCGATCGATCGCCGGGGGTGAACCGCGGCTGTTGCCGCGGTGGTCAGCGGGGCTGACCGCCCCTCCTGATGGCGACGGCGGTGAAGTCGCCGGACTCACCGCCACCCGGGGGCTGCCGGAGCAGCCCCGGCGATCGCCATACACGGCGATCGCGAACCCCGCGGATGGGGTTCGGCTAGGGTTTAGCCGCGGGTTCATCCCGCGGCGACGCTCTTGTCGAGCCCGGTTCTTCGCATGTGGTTCGCGTTCGTAGATCCGACTCGTGGGAGAAAATCGGCTGGGGGCGGGCTGCGTGTCTTCGGGCGCGTAGTCTCCAAAGGTCGGACTCCTGCGGATGAGTTGGTGTTCGTGCGATCTCCGGCGACGGGTTTTCGGTCGGGTTATCGGTTCCGCAATTTATTTTGATAGCCCGGGACATCGAATCCTAGCAAATGGTATCAGAGCGTTCGGTTTCGTGTTCATGTATATGTTCGATTATTGTTCTACCTTGCAGGATTTCCGGCTATCATGGTTGGATTTAATTAATTGTTTTTTTAATTAATTATCATGATTATTAAACTCTCGGACATGTCGAGATTCGTTTTGTGTGGTTGAATGGTTGTAATAGTAAAAATTCGGGGGTTGACCGAATTTAGGATTTATTATTACGCACTTTTTTTTCCGGAAAATGTATAGGGTCGATTTCATGTATAGAATCGATACCGGAATTGTAATTTAAATTTTGTAATTTTAATTACGTTGGTTCGATGATGAGACGATCACCGGAAGACGAAGAAGTGACGAGAAGACAAGGGCTTGGGATCGATCACATGATGGTGATCGACCCATAACCTAGCCGGCGTGGCTAGGCGGCTGCGGCGCTGCTCCCCGAGTGGCCGGCCGATCGATCATGGTGGGATGGCGTGGGGTCTCCTAATCCCGTGCTATTCCTACCAAAATCTACTTTCCAAATTAATTCGGATTTTTCCTATTTGAGTACTTTCCTTTTTGGAAACTCTCATGGATTAGGAAAAGAATTAATTTAAATTAATTTTATTTTCTATTGATTTATTTCCTTCATGGAAATATTCATAGATTAGAAATTTAATTAATTTAGTACTAAATTTATTTTTCCTATTTGATTATTCCTACTCATGGGAATATTCATGGATTAGGAATAAAAATAAATTTAAAAAGTAGTAGTCCTAATTTATTTATTTTATTTCCTTGTTCTATTATAGATATCTTCTAGAATATTCCAAATTTTACTTGGATAGATTATTCTAGAGATTTAATAGAACTAGATAGGAAAATAAATAAATAAAAAATATTAATGATATTTAATTTTATTTTTGATATATTCGATTGACTTAATTTTTCAAATTAAGTAACTTTTGGATTAATTGAAAATAAATAGATTTAAATATTAGAGATTAATATTCTCGTCACATGGAGCATTCAAGAAACGAAGACTGAAGACTAGAAGATGCATATGAAGATAAAGCCATGATAGTCGGGGAAAAATAATTTCTCTAGCATTATTTTTTGACTATGTGCTATGTGCTTTATTGCTTTCATGCATGCTTATGTGTTTAATTATGCATTAGATAGCGTATCCCTTTATTATAAAAAGCTAAGTGGGAGAGGGGATGGAAACATTCCCATGGTCTCCATTACTGTTCTCTTGGTGACTCTTATGGACTTTTGAAGTTCGTATAGATGTGTCATTGGAGGAGAATTCTTGTAATTCCTCTTACAAGAAACATTGATCAAGTTTATCAAACAATGCCTAATTTGTCTTTCTGAAACTGACTTCAAGTCGACTCATTCTCACCCCGGGGAGTGGAATGGAGCCAGAGCCACTTGGTCATGTAGAGGACACAAATTAGAGACTTTCGTGCCATTCTTTGATAGATGGGTCGTTTGTCTGCTCGGCTCCCTCATTCGTGAGAGATAGGGTTGTTCGCATGGTGAATCACTGGTTAGAAACTTCGAGTTTCACTTATGATTCTCCGCGTCTTGATTTACGAAAATCGAATGGATCTGGTAATTGGGAGTCAATTATAAAAGTCTCTTAGTGAAGTAAACGTCCACACCACGTGGCTTGCTGCACTGACGGATTTTGGATTAATTGATGTAGACAGCTGTAAGGAATTGTGAAGAGTTGTGAAGTTGTCGTAAACGTCCACACCACGTGGCTTGCGGTAATGTAGCAATTCCAAACGATTCACTTTGGTGCTGAGTAATGGTTTACACTTAGATACGCCTTGTAGTATTCCTCCCCACGAGGTTCCGCTATGAGCGATGTATGACCAAAGAAAATCTAATTGCTAAATCATTTGGGTGGGTAAACGTCCACACCACGTGGCTTGCCTTACCTGATGGGATTTTAGATGTGATTAGTAATTTAATGATATTATTTAAGGGAGATAATATCGGATATTAAATTAATTGTTTGTTTAAATGTGCTTATAGGTTTAGAGAATAGCTATGAACCCACTTTCTATGATACTCAAGGAGCATAAGCTCACTGGCACCAACTATATTGATTGGAAGAGAAATTTAGACATTGTCCTAACTTCGGAAGAGTACAAGTATGTACTCCATGAAGTGTGCCCTGCCGAGCCCACGGCTGCCTCAACTGATGAGGAAAAACTGGCATATCGGAAGTGGAAAAAGGCTGATGAAATGGCTAGGTGTTATATTTTGGCTTCCATGTCAAATGTACTCCAAACCCAACATGAGCCAATGGACACTGCCTATGATATGATGTTTAACCTCAAGGAGATGTTTGGGGAGCAGGATCGTGCGGCTAGGCAAGAAGCCATGAGAGTCCTCATGTCTACTACTCAATCTGAAGGAACGCCCGTAGGGGAGCACGTTCTTAAGATGATGAGTTTGTTGAATGAACTTGAGGTCCTAGGAGCTTCTATTGATGCTGAGACGCAAGTCGACATCATACTCCAGTCTCTGGCCCCTAGTTTTGAGCAGTTTCGTATGAGCTATAATATGGGTAAACTATCTTATACTCTTGCGCAACTCCTGACTGAACTAAAGGCGGCAGAGAGGATCTACAAGAAGGGCAAGTCTCAAGCGCTTGTAGCTACCAAGTCCAAAGGCTTTAAGCCTGGTGGAGGTAGGGGCAAGAAAAGGAAGCAAGCCTGGAAACCCAGTGGTGTCAAGAGGACTGCACCACGAGTGGGGGCTGCAAAGCCAAAGGGCTTATGCTTCCGATGCAAGAAGTCTGGACACTGGAAGTCTGAATGTCCTCTCAGAGGTACGAATTTTTCTGTAGTCGTAAAAACATAGTCAGCGGTATTATCTACCAGAATTCTGGTGTGTAGATATGGAACCACTGACGGTATGTGCATTTCTTTAAATGCAGGGGTTCCAGAAAACCCGGCGACTTAGAAAAGAAGAGTTCGAGTCTACATGGGCGAAGCTGTTGGGGTAGCAGCGGTTGCAGTGGAAGACATTTATCTGTTTTAAGTTTTCATTTCAGTTATTGCTTATGTACCCCTTTATTTTGAAAAAGAACTTTGTTCTGGTTTTCTTTATTAATGGATATTTTATTTCTTTAATCATTGGATGGTTTGGATAAGAAATAATGGTGATATCTATTATGGTACATTAGATAGCAATATGTGAGTGATGAATTCTTAGTCTATCACGATGCAACAAACCGTTATGTATAACTTGTTTTACTTATTAGATGTATTTCTCTTGTCAATCATTGTACTTGTGAATTCTTGAACTTGGTAGTATCTATTCAAAAGGGATTCAAAAGGTCGAAATTGATTTGATCAATTATAGTTGGAGGAATAGACCTCCCGACCTAAGAATCGATCTTGAAAGATGATACAACTGAGTTAACCTTTCTGGATAAAGGATGGAATTCGGACAAGTATAGAAAATGATGATTAATGCGGTATGTGTAATTAGAGAAGGTACGAGTCGTTCTTCCAAGAATACTCAAAGATGGATTGGACTGCTTGCTGTGCCATAAAGGCAGAGTGTTTTTCAACACAAAGCCATTATGGGGATCCTTCAAAGTATATTCATTGAAAGCCTGCGACTTGTTCGCGGAGGCTATTACCTATCTAAATAACACATAGCATAAATCAAAGACTGAGATTAAGTCTCAAACGACTGCACCATACACTGATGTGTGGATATGGTGTGTCAGAAATGAGAAATGGGATTCTAATGGTAAAAGAACAAGTTTGTTCGGAACTACCTATTTTCTATGGATATTTCTGGACGCAACGGCACATTCTATGTGGTTGTAGAATATCCTAGAAGAACAAGTAATTGTATGTTCAATAGTACTACGAACCAGAAGGGTGTTCTCGCCCGGTACGTAGAGGAAAAACTATTAGATGAACTACAATGCCCTAATTGACAAAGTACTTTAAAATGAGGAAAGGGAAAGACTGAGAACCAGCCTGACCGAGTAGTAGTACACCACTAACTGCACCTAATGTTGTTACTGTTATACACCGGGACGCCATTGCAGTGGGAGGTTGTTAAGCAACCAGAGATGTTCATAAGACTGGAGGAGTTTTGAACTCTGGATCTAGTATACATGAAATCAATCCCTAGTTCTGCATAGGAACGTGCGAATTGATGAGATAGTCCATTCTATGGATTCATCAAAAGGCAAGGAGAGGTTTGTTAGAGACGTAATGGAAACAAGGGTGGTGTTTCTCGGAATTTTGTGTAGATAACACTTCGTCGTTGGCAACAATGTAAAAGTGTTGTCAGACATAAAATAGAGGTTGTCTAAATAAATCGAGATATAAGATTAAGATGAAGTTGGATCATGTTCTTAGAAATCTTTCGATCTCTAGATAAGAACATTTGTACTTCTCTTTAGATGTCTTATACGATTATGGTTTGTTTTAAACATGCACAATTCTGAGAAAGGTTATTGCCTTTCGAGAACAGAATTCATCTATCTAAGGTATGTGTCTTGAACACATAAAGGAGATAGATATAGACAAAGCAGTTCCCTACACTTCGAGTGTAGAGGGCTTTGTAAATGCGGTGTTATAAAACAACAACCTGATATCAACTATGCGGTTTGCGTAGTGGGAGGATATCAAAGTAATCTGGATAAGGGATGTTCGAATGCTGCAAGAGTACTTTCAAAGTACTGGCTTGAGCAAGACGAAATCTTCTTAGATTACAGATTCTCAGATCCAAAAATCAGAGAAGGACCAGTGAAAGTCGATATCAGGCTATGTGTTCACTTTTAGAAAGAGGTGGAACCATGAAGTGAAAGAGTGATAAGCGGGACGCTTCTCAGACTCTCTCATAACCGAATAGCAGCCTCAGAGGCAGCGGAAATTTTGGTTAGGTTCCGAGATAACCTCTTGACTTGGATATGACTCTTAGTTTACCAAAGGCTATTAGATAGCGGTGCACGGTGAACTAGAAGAGGTCATAAGTCAAAAGTGATGTTAACACATAGAGCAAGTACCACCTGATACGAGTCATCGTCAGGGGAGACGACGTAGTAGTCACCAAGATAACTTCAGAGCGGCAACCTAGATTGCTCACTCACATAGTACTTCTCGGAAGTACACTTTAAAGCACGTGATGAGTATGGGAACCGGGAGTTTTGTGGAAATGACTAGACCTTAGTACAAGTGGGAGATTGTTGGAGTTGTGTACTTAATGTCTAGATTTAAGTAACGGTAAACTCCCGATCATAGCATTTAATCTATTTAATTAATAAACAATTATTTGCATTTAATTATATGCAAATCATAGTTCTGGATTTTATACGTTGTAGTTAGTATGGTGCTGCATGGGCGCACAGAAGATCATACTATCGGTTACTCGTATTTAATCGAACAGTTGCTCACGACCTAGATGGACACGAACTAATCCATCGGTATAGTCGTTGTGTGAGAGAGAAAATAATTTATCTTAATTATTTTATCACACTTGTACACTTGGTGTATTGGGCGGATCAATTGAGACTCATCAATTAGGATTGCTCGGCGATAATTGATTTGAGACTCGGAGTATTTTATTCTTAATCCCTGAAACAATTGCGGGTGTGTATATTTAATATAAGTGACTTTGATTTACCAAAGGAATTAACCGATTTAATTATTGGGTTAATTACCGGTTAAGTTGGGTCACTATATTTTATATATGACATGCCGTGAATTCTTGAAGGGAAAGTGTATCCCGGAAGGGTTGATAATATCCCCGAGATGAGTTCATAAGGAATTATTGTGTAAACCTCATGAGTGGATTCGTTCCGCACAATAATAAAGGTTGAACGGTACTAGTCTCGGATATAAGAGATGAATATTATTTATTAAGCAATAAATAAATTTATTCATGGATATTTAAATCTTAAATACACGGAATAAATAATACTAAGATGGAGAAATATTATTTGATATAATATGGAATAATATTGGGAGTGCAATTTTATTTATATAGTGGAAAATAAATAAAATTAATAATTATAAGAATTAATAGATTTGGGTTGGACCCAATTTAATTTTCAATATTGGAGCCCAATATTTATTCTCCTTATGATCCCCTACGTAGCCTATATAAGCACTACATGGTCTTCACTTTTCAAGAGAGAATTAATTGACCTACGCCAATCATAAAGTCTTGAGAGTGAGGAAGATCCATAGGAATCCGATAGATCGTCGCCCACACGACGTTCGGACGAGGTGCAAGGAATACGTAGGAAGATCGCAAGGTCGTCAACCGAATTCGTTTCTCCGTACAACGATTCGAGGTAATAATCGAGAATCCCCCTCTTTGATTATTTGTGTTGTTTAATCGTAATATGTACATGAACAAGACGATCCGGGAACGTCGAGACCGGGATACGGGGATCTCGCGATCCCCGTCGGGATCGAAAGAGGGGCGGTCGAACCCTAGGGTTTCGACCGCCGGTGTACCGCGCGAGAAAGCCCCGGCTGGACGCCGGGGCGTGCGATCGACCTAGGGTCGATCGCCGGGGATGCCACGGGCTGGTGCCGTGGCGGATCCCCGCCGCCTCCACGGCGGCGTGCGCGAGGAGGCGCCTCGGCTCGGCCGAGGCGGGCGATCGATCAAGCGATCGATCGCCGGGGGTGAACCGCGGCTGTTGCCGCGGTGGTCAGCGGGGCTGACCGCCCCTCCTGATGGCGACGGCGGTGAAGTCGCCGGACTCACCGCCACCCGGGGGCTGCCGGAGCAGCCCCGGCGATCGCCATGCACGGCGATCGCGAACCCCGCGGATGGGGTTCGGCTAGGGTTTAGCCGCGGGTTCATCCCGCGGCGACGCTCTTGTCGAGCCCGGTTATTCGCATGTGGTTCGCGTTCGTAGATCCGACTCGTGGGAGAAAATCGGCTGGGGGCGGGCTGCGTGTCTTCGGGCGCGTAGTCTCCAAAGGTCGGACTCCTGCGGATGAGTTGGTGTTCGTGCGATCTCCGGCGACGGGTTTTCGGTCGGTTTATCGGTTCCGCAATTTATTTTGATAGCTCGGGACATCGAATCCCAGCATGTTGTTATATGTGCTCATAGATTAGGAGATGGCTTTGAACCCACTTTCTGTGATACGTAAGGATTTTAAACTCACTGGTCCCTAAATGTAATGATTGGAATAGAGATCTAGACATTACCCAAACTGTTGAAGAGTACAAGTTTGTACTCGGTGAGCTTTGTCCTCCCGAGCCTATTGACATAGGCGGCTAGACAAGAAGCGATGAGGATACTCATAAAGGCCAGTCACTTCGAGGAAACGCTTAAAAACGTTTTTGAGATGATTGACCTTTTAGACGAGTTGAGACGGAGATCGCAAGCTCTTGTAGCCAATGCCAAAGGTTTCGAACCTAAAGGCAAACGGGGAAAAGGAAAGCAAAGAAACCCAGTGGTTCCTTTTGGACCACGAGATGGGACGAGAAAGCCAATAGGCAAGTATTCTCGATGCAAACAGTCTGGGTACTGGAAGTCTGATTATCCTCTCAAAGAAAGTACGAAATTTTCTTTAGTCGTAAAAACATAGTAAGTGGTATTATCTACCGGAACCTGGTGTGTAGATATGGAACCACTGACGGTATGTGCATTTTAAATGCAAGGGTTCCAGGAAACCCGACGACTTAGAAAAGAAGAAATCGTAGTCTACATGGGCAATGCTGTGGAGGAGGCAGCAGTTGCAGTGGAGGACATTTTATAGGATTTCATTTTGAGTTATTGCTTTTATGTACCTTTCATATTAGAAAGAACTTTGTTCTGGATTTCTAATGAATGGATATTTTATTTCTTTTAATCATTTGATGGTTATAAGAAGAAATAATGATAGTATCTATTCTGCTACATTAGCTAGCAATATATAAATGATGAATCCTGAGTCCACCACGATGCAACGAACCGTAGTATAAAACTCGTTTTACTAATAATAGATTTCTTTATTAAATCAGTTATACTTGTGGATTCTTATGCTAAGTCATGCTTATTCAAATAAGAAGTTCAAAGGTCGAAAATTGATTTTTGATCAATTAAGTTGAAGGAGTGGACCTTCCGACCTAAGAATCTTATTTGGAAGATAACATGACTAAGCAATCCTTTATGGATATAAGATATAAGATCCGGACAAGTATTAGAATTGATTGACTCTGATGCATGCAGACCTATGTCTACTCAGACACTAAGGTACGAGTACTTCATTTGATGATTACTCGAGAAATGGATTAGAAAACCTGATGTGCCACAAAAGCAAGTGTTTTGACAAGTCAATGGACACTAAGCAATTGTGGAGAACCATCGAGGTATATCCATTTGTAGCCTGCGATTTGATCGCGGAGGCAAGTACCTGTCTGAGGAATGCATGGCATACTGATCAGAGGTTGGGATGATCCCAAATGACTACACCATACACTTTTAGTGTAGAAATGGTGTGTCGTAAATAAGAAATGGAACTCTTATAGAGATAGTAAAAGATGAGTTATACGGAACTACCTATGTTCTATGGATATGTCTGGAAACAACGGCGCATTCAAATGCGGTTGTAGAATATCCTGGAAGAACAAAAGATGTGTGTTCAATAGTACTATGAACCAGAAGGACGTTATAAGTTCTAACGCCCGGTTCTTAGAGGAAGACTATGTAATGAACCACAAGCCCAAAGTGACGTGATACTTTGAAATGAGAGAGAAGAAGAGGACTGAGAACCAGCCGAACCGAGTAGCGGTACACCACTAACTGCACCTACTGTTATCACTGTTTATACACCGGAATGCCATTGTAGTGGGAGGTTGTGGGACAACCGGAGATATTCATAAGACTAGGAGAGTCTTCGAACTCTGGACCTAGTATACATGAAATCGATCCCTAGATCTACATGAAGGCCGTACTAGATCTAAATGTGCCTTCTTTGAGAGCAATAAGGATTATTGCTAAGAGGCGAGATCATTTAGAGTACAAGCTTAGTTGATCCATTTATGGATTGAAACAAAGCATTGAGTACGTGGTACTTGCAAATTGATGAGATAGTCCATTTTATGGATTCATCAAAAGCATAGACGAATTGTGTGTATTGGAAACGTGATGGAAAACAAGGTGGTGTTTCTCGGAGGTTTTATGTAGATGACACTCTTATCATTGGCAACAATGTAAAGATGTTATCAAACATAAAATGATGGTTGTCTAGATGAATCATTATGAAAGATAAAGGAAGAAGTTGGACATGTTCTTGAGATCTTGGATCTCTAGAAAGAACATTGTACTTCTCCTGGACATCTTACATATATGATTATGGTTCGTTTTAACATGCAAGATTCCGAGAAAGGTTCGTTACCTTTCAGAGACGGAATGCATCTATCTAAGGATATGTGTTTTGGAACACAAAAGGAGATAGAAGCAATGAAAGCAATTTCCTACACTTGAAGTGTGGAAAGCTTGATAAATGCAATGTTGAAAAACGAGAACCTGATATCGGCTATGCGGTGAGCATAGTGGGAGGATATCAAGGTAATCCTGGAAAGGAATATTCGACTGCCGTAAAAGTACTTTCGAAGTACTGTTCTAGACTACGAAGCAGACGAACATTTCCTTTGGATTACATTCTCTTAGATTTCTAATCGAACAAGGACCGGTGTAAGTCGATATCAGGCTATGTGTTTCACTATTAAAGGAGAAGGAGTTTTAACATGGAAGAGTGATAAGCACGATGCCTTTTGGACTCTGCCATGGGTAACCAAATAGCGGCCTCAGAGGCAGCGGAAGTTTTGGTATAACTCCGGGATAATCTCTGGGACTTAGATGTGATTCTTAATTTGCCAAAGGCTATGTAAATAGCGGTGCAATGTCAAATGGTAAGAAATCACAAGTCCATAAGTGTAAGATAACACATAGTGCAAGTACCACCTGATACGAGTCATCGTCGAGGGAGACGACGCTGTAGTCACCAAGATAACTTCAGAGCGACAACCTAGAGTGCTCATTCACATAGTACTTCTTGGAAGTACAACTTAAGCACGTGATGAGTATGGGAGTCGGGAGTTTGGAGGAAATGACTAGACCTTAGTACAAGTGGGAGATTGTTGGAGTTGTGTACCTAATGTCTAGATTTAAGTAACAGAAACTCACGATCCATTGCCACTAATCTATTTAATTAAATAATCAATTATTTGCATTTAATTATTTATAATTAAATATATGCAAATTATAGTCCTGGATTCTATACGTTGTAATTAGTATGGTGTGTCGGGCCCACACAGAAGATCATACTATCGGTTACTCGTATTTAATCGAACAGTTGCTCACGACCTAGATGGACACGGACCAATCCATCGGTATAGTCGTTGTGTGAGAGAGAAAATAATTTGTCTTAATTATTTTATCACACTTGTACACTTGGTGTATTGAGCGGATCGTTGAGATTCATCGATTAGGATTGCCGGCGATAATCGATTCGAGTCTCAGTGTATTTTATTCTTAATCCCCGATATTATTGCGGGTGTGTATATTTAATATAAGTGACTTTGATTTACCAAAGGAATTAACCGATTTAATTATTGGGTTAATTACCGGTTAAGTTGGGTCACTATATTTTATATATGACATGCCGTGAATACTTGACGGGAAAGTGTATCCCGGAAGGGTTGATAATATCCCCGAGATGAGTTCATAAGGAATTATTATGTAAACCCTGCAGGTGGATTCGTTCCGCATAATAATTAAGGTTGAATGGTACTAGTCTCGGATAAAAGAGATGAATAAATTAATTAGAAATAAATTAATTTTATTCATGGATATTTATATCTTAAATACACGGAATAAATAATACTACCGGAGAAATATTATTTGATATAATATGGTTTAATATTGGGAGTGCAATTAATTTTATATAGTGGAAAATAGAATTAATTAATATTGATAAGGATTAATGGACTTGAGCATTGGGCTCAATTTAATCTTCAATATTGGAAGCCCAATATTCCACCTCCTTAAGATCCCCTACGTAGCCTATAAAAGCACTACATGGTCTTCACAATTAGACAAGACAAGATAATCATACTTGATTAGTCTAGAGAGTTCGTGAAGGAGATCCATGGAGTTCGGTAGATCGTCGCCCACACGACGTCCGAGCTAGTGCAAGGAATACGCGGGAAGATCTCAAGGTCGTCAAATTGAGTTCTTCGTTTTTCTGAACAACGAGAACGAGGTAAATCGTAAAACCCTCTTTATGATTTTATCGTTTAATTATCGTAAAAATATCGTGAACCAAGATCCGAGAACACGACCTTTGTCGAGGTTGAACCGGGCGGTGGTGATCGAAGATCACGGGACCGCCGGCGGTTCAACGGCTCGAGTAGAGAGGGTCGAAGGGCACAAAGGCCGGCTGGACGCCCAGCGCCGCTCGCGCGGTGGTTCGCCGCTCGCGCGGCGGCGGCTGGCGGTGATCGCTAGCCACTATTCGCCGTGGCTGGGCGTGCGATCACCGGGGGGCAGCTGGGGCGTGCCCAGCGAGCTGTGCAAAGGGCTGAACCCTAGCGCTCGCATGGTGCGAGCGCACGCCTCCTTCGGGCAGCAGCGGCTCGGCCGCGGCTAGGGCTCGTTGCGGGCTGTTCCGTGAGGGTTCTCGGCGTGCCCAGCGGGCTGCCAAGGGGCAGCCCTAGGCGGCTGCCAAGGACAGCCGCGAGCCCCACGAGGAGGCTCGACCGAACAGCCCGTGTTCGTTCGCGGTTAGGGTTTGTTTGGTTGGGCTATCCCCGTGGAAGTTCGTGGCGGATTTCCGGCAACCGGGATTTCGATTGGAGTTGTCGTTCCGCACTTTGACAACCCCGGATATTCGATCTCCAAAGGATTTCGGTCGGAATTAATTAGATAATTAATTTTAATTAATTTATTAATTCCGGGATATCGATTTCCAACACTTTGTCCTTCCGAGCCTATTGACATAGGCGGCTAGACAAGAAGCGATGAGGATACTCATAAAGGCCAGTCACTTCGAGGAAACACTTAAAAACGTTTTTGAGATGATTGACCTTTTAGACGAGTTGAGACGGAAATCGCAAGCTCTTGTAGCCAATGCAAAAGGTTTCGAACCTAGAGGCATGAATCGGGAGAAAGGACAAGAAAGCAAAGAAATCCAGTGGTTCTCTTTGGACCACGAAATGGGACGAGAAAGCCAATAGGCAAGTGTTCTCGATGCAAACAGTCTGGGTACTGGAAGTCTGATTATCCTCTCAAAGAAAGTACGAAATTTTCTTTAGTCGTAAAACATAGTCAGTGGTATTATCTACCGGAACCTGGTGTGTAGATATGGAACCACTGACGGTATGTGCATTCTAAATGCAAAGGTTCCAGGAAACCCGACGACTTAGAAAAGAAGAAATCGTAGTCTACATGGGCAATGCTGTAAAGGAGGCAGCAGTTGCAGTGGAGGACATTTTATAGGATTTCATTTTGGGTTATTGCTTTTATGTACCTTTCAAATTAGAAAGAACTCTGTTCTGGATTTCTAAGAAATGGATATTTTATTTCTTTTAATCATTTGATGGTTATAATAAGAAATAATTATATTATCTATTCTGGTACATTAGCTAGCAATATATAAATGATGAATCCTGAGTCCACCACGATGCAACGAACCGTAGTATGAGACTCGTTTTACTAATAAGAGATTTCTTTATCAATTATACTTGTGGATTCTTATGCTGAGTCATGTTTATTCAAATAAGAAGTTCAAAGGTCGAAAATTGATATTTGATCAATTAAGTTGAAGGAGTGGACCTTCCGACCTAAGAATCTAATTTGGAAGATAATATGACTAAGCAATCCTTTATGGATATAAGATATAAGATCCGGACAAGCATAAGAATTGATTGACTCTGATGTATGCAGACCTATGCCTACTCAGACAATAAGGTACGAGTACTCCATTTGATGATTACTCGAAAAATGGATTAGAATACCTGATGTGCCACAAAAGCAAGTGTTTTGACAAGTCAATGGACACTAAGCAATTGTGGAGAACCATCAAGGTATATCCATTTGTAGCCTGCGATTTGATCGCGGAGGCAAGTACCTGTCTGAGGAATGCATGGCATACTGATCAGAGATTGGGATTTGATCCCAAATGACTACACCATACATTTTGTGTAGAAATGGTGTGTCGATAATAAGAAATGGTACTCATATATAGATAGTAAAAGATGAGTTATACGGAACTACCTACGTTCTATGGATATGTCTGGAAACAACAGCGCATTCAAATGCGGTTGTAGAATATCCTGGAAGAACAAAAGATGTGTGTTCAATAGTACTATGAACCAGAAGGACGTTATAAGTTCTAACGCCCGATTCTTAGAGAAAGACTATATAATGAACCACAAGCCCAAGGTGACATAATACTTTGAAATGAGAGAGAAAGATTAAGACTTAGAACCAGCCGAACCGAGTAGCGGTACACCACTAACTGCACCTACTGTTATCACTGTTTATACACCGGAATGCCATTGTAGTGGGAGGTTGTGGGACAACCGGAGATATTCATAAGACTAGGAGAGTCTTCGGACTCTGGACCTAGTATACATGAAATCGATCCCTAGATCTACATGAAGGCCGTACTAGATCTAAATGTGCCTTCTTGGAGAGCAATAAGGATTATTGCTAAGAGGCGAGATCATTTAGAGTACAAGCTTAGTTGATCCATTTATGGATTGAAACAAAGCATTGAGTTCGTGGTACTTGCAAATTGATGAGATAGTCCATTTTATGGATTCATCAAAAGCATAGACGAATTGTGTGTATTGGAAACGTGATGGAAAACAAGGTGGTGTTTCTCGGAGGTTTTATATAGATGACACTCTTATCATTGGCAACAATGTAAAGATGTTATCAGACATAAAATGATGGTTGTCTAGATGAATCATTATGAAAGATAAAGGAAGAAGTTGGACATGTTCTTGAGATCTTGGATCTCTAGAAAGAACATTGTACTTTTCCTGGACATCTTACATATATGATTATGGTTCGTTTTAACATGCAAGATTCCGAGAAAGGTTCGTTACCTTTCAGATACGGAATGCATCTATCTAAGGATATGTGTTTTGGAACACAAAAGGAGATAGAAGCAATGAAAGCAGTTTCCTACACTTTGAGTGTGGAAAGCTTAATAAATGCATTGTTGAAAACAAGAACCTGATATCGGCTATGCGGTTAGCGTAGTGGGAGGATATCAAGGTAATCCTGGAAAGGAATATTCGACTGCTGTAAAAGTACTTTCGAAGTACTGTTCTAGACTACGAAGCAGACGAACATTTCCTTTGGAATACATTCTCTTAGATTTCTAATCGAATGAGGACCGGTGTAAGTCGATATCAGGCTATGTGTTTCACTATTAAAGGAGAAGGAGTTTTAACATGGAAGAGTGATAAGCACGATGCTTTTCGGACTCTGCCATGGGTAACCAAATAGCGGCCTCTGAGGCAGCGGAAGTTTTGGTATAACTCCGAGATAATCTCTGGGACTTAGATGTGATTCTTAATTTTCCAAAGGCTATGTAAATAGCGGTGCAATGGCAAATGGTAAGAAATCACAAGTCCATAAGTGTAAGATAACACATAGTGCAAGTACCACCTGATACAAGTCATCGTCGAGGGAGACGACGCTGTAGTCACCAAGATAACTTCAGAGCGGCAACCTAGAGTGCTCATTCACAAAGTACTTCTTGGAAGTACAACTTAAGCACGTGATGAGTATGGGAGTCGGGAGTTTGGAGGAAATGACTAGACCTTAGTACAAGTGGGATATTGTTGGAGTTGTGTACTTAATGTCTAGATTTAAGTAACGGAAACTCACGATCCATTGTCACTAATCTATTTAATTAAATAAACAATTATTTGCGTTTAATTATTTATAATTAAATATATGCCAATTATAGTCCTGGATTATATACGTTGTAGTTAGTATGGTAGGCGACGTCACACAGAAGATCATACTATCGGTTACTCGTATTTAATCGAACGGTTGCTCACGACCTAGATGGACACGGACCAATCCATCGGTATAGTCGTTGTGTGAGAGAGAAAATAATATGTCTTGATTATTTTATCACACTTGTACAGTTGGTGTATTGAGCGGATCTGCTTGAGATTTATCGATTAGGATTGCCGGCGATAATCGATTCAAGTCTCAGTGTATTTTATTCTTAATCCCCGATACTATTGCGGGTGTGTATATTTAATATAAGTGACTTTGATTTACCAAAGGAATTAACCGATTTAATTATTGGGTTAATTACCGGTTAAGTTGGGCCACTATATTTTATATATGGCATGCCGTGAATACTTGACGGGAAAGTGTATCCCGTAAGGGTTGATAATATCCCCGAGATGAGTTCATAAGGAATTATTATGTAAACCCTGCAGGTGGATTCGTTCCGCATAATAATTAAGGTTGAATGGTACTAGTCTCGGATATAAGAGATGAATAAATTAATTAGCAATAAATTAATTTTATTCATGGATATTTATATCTTAAATACACGGGATAAATAATACTACCGGAGAAATATTATTTGATATAATATGGTTTAATATTGGGTGTGCAATTAATTTTATATAGTGGAAAATAGAATTAATTAATATTGATAAGGATTAATGGACTTGAGCATTGGGCTCAATTTAATCTTCAATATTGGAAGCCGAATATTCCACCTCCTTAAGATCCCCTACGTAGCCTATAAAAGCACTACATGGTCTTCACAATTAGACAAGACAAGACAATCATACTTGATTAGTCTAGAGAGTTCGTGAAGGAGATCCATGGAGTTCGGTAGATCGTCGCCCACACGACGTCCGAGCTAGTGCAAGGAATACGTGGGAAGATCTCAAGGTCGTCAAATTGAGTTCTTCGTTTTTCCGAACAACGAGAACGAGGTAAATCGTAAAATCCTCTTTATGATTTTATCGTTTAATTATCGTAAAAATATCGTGAACCAAGATCCGAGAACGCGACCTTTGTCGAGGTTGAACCGGGCGGTGGTGATCGAAGATCACCGGACCGCCGGCGGCTCAACGGCTCGAACAAGAGAGGGTCGAGAGGGGCGAGCCTCGGCTGGACGCCGAGACTCGATCGAGGGCGAGCTCGATCGCCCGTGCACAACCAGCGGGCTGCTGGAGCAGCCCCGCTCTCGCGGCTGGACCGCCGCTCGAGCGGCGGTGGCTGATGGTGATCGCAAGCCACGGTTCGCCGTGGCTGGTCGTGCGATCACCGGGGGCGGCTGGGCGTGCATAGGGGGCTGCCAAGGGCAGCCCTAGGCGGCTGCCAAGGACAGCCGCGAGCCCCACACGAGGGCTCGACCGAACAGCCCGGGCTATCCCCGTGGTTAGGGTTTGGTTGAGTCCGGCTTCGCGTAGTGGTTCGTGGCGGATTTCCGGCAACCGGGATTTCGATTGGAGTTGTCGTTCCGCACTTTGACAACCCCGGATATTCGATCTCCAAAGGATTTCGGTCGGAATTAATTAGATAATTAATTTTAATTAATTTATTAATTCCGGGATATCGATTTCCAACATATAGGGCAGCGCCCGCTGCCCTAGGGTTGGCAACAGCGGATCGGGGGATCGATGGACATCACGGAACGCTCGTCTTTGCCCGGGATGATACTCCAGTGGGAGGGGTTCGTCTCTTGGCACTTAGACGAGTCGGTGGCAGATCGAGATCGAGACGAGCAACGAGACGAAGATCCAAGAAGACGTGCATGGAAGATATTTAAAGGCCATAATAATCGGGGCCACGTTAAATGCTTTTTGTGTGTTTACGTGCTTGTTATTATGCTTTATTTATTTTATGCATGTTATCCCTTTCGTAAAATACTAAGTGGGAGAGGGATTGGAAACAATCCCGCGGTCTCCATTCTCTGTTTTGATAGTGATGTGTGTCACTTACGAGTTGGCTTTAGTGTCATCCTCCCTATCGGATAAAGTCGACACACGGATATCACTGGATCAAAATTCGAATTTAAAATCCACTTATAAAATTGAACAATTATATTTCTCAAAAGCAATGCCTAATCTGTCATTCAAAGACTAATTTCAACTCGACTCATTCTCACCCCGGGGAGTGGAATGGAGCCAAAGCGCTTGGTTATGTCGATGACACAGATTAGAGACATTCGAGTCATTCGATGACTAGATCGATTGTCTAGTTGGCTCCCTCACCTAGTGAGAGATAGGGCTCAATTGCATGATTGATCGCTGGTTAGAAACTTCGAGTTTCACTTACGAGATATCAAGCTTTGATTAATAAAATTGTGAAATTTAATAAATGTAAGAGTCAATTAACAAAGTTGTTTGTTTTAGTAAACGTCCACACTATCGTGGCTTGCTAAATGGAAACAGTACTTTGGGTTAATTGAGACTCTACGACATTTAAATAAGTAGGATTCAATTAATAAAGTTGTTTGTTTAGTAAACGTCCACACTAACGTGGCTTGCTAGATGGAAACGGAACTTTGGGATTAATTGAGGCTCGACAGTTATAGAAAGTCGTGGAGGACCGCATGTCAACGTAAACGTCCACATGAACGTGGCTTGCGGTGGACATGTAGTTCCCGAGCGGTGGACTTAGTACTGAGAAATGGTACACACTTAGGTACGCTTTATAGTATCCTCCCCATCGGATTCACTGCTATGATGATGTACGACCGAAGTGAAATCCAATCATAAAATCATTCGGACTGGTAAACGTCCACAAGAACGTGGCTTGCTATGTCTGATGGGATTTTGGAAATGATTGGTAGTTTAATGATATCACTTGAGGGAAATGATATCGAATTAAACTCATTGTTTGTTTTATATGGTATTATTCCCATTAAAAGTCAACAAACTCACTGAACATGTTTGTATGGATTGGAAAAGAAACTTGGACATTTTCCTAACTGCAGAGGAGTACAAATATGTACTCCAAGTCAATTGACCTGCTGAACCAAATGATGCTTCCAATACTGAGGAAATGAAGCTCATTGGAAATGGATCAAGGCTATGAGATGACGCGGAGCAACATTATGACTTTCATGTCAAAAGTGCTGCGACATCGGGATCATGCCATGACCATTACCTATGATATGATGCTTAACCTCAAGAAGTTTTGGTTATCAGGACAGGACAGCCGGGCAAAGTGAAATGAGGCAACTCATGACGGCCATCATGTCGGAAAGAACGCCCGTAAGGGATCACGTTCTTAGAATGATGGCTTATCTTAATGAGATAGAGGTTCTGGGAGAAATTATCAATGGGGTAACCCAGGTTGATTTTGTGCTCCAGTCTCTGCCGAGAAGTTTTGAGCAGTTCCGCCTAAACTAAAATATGAATAAGGGGTCTTATTCATTGACGGAGCTCCTGATTGAACTTCAAGCGGCTGAGGGAATCTTTAAAGGCTCTCAAAACACTCGTGGCTGAAAAATTGGCTCTTCCTAGGCCTTCGGGCGGCAAAAGGAAGAAGAAGCAAATACGGAAACCCAGTGGGCCTAATATATCTGGACCACGGAATGGGACAAGCAAGCCCAAGGGGCAAGTGCTTCCGTTGTAAGCAGTTTGGATACTGAGAGTTTTAATTGTCCTCTCAAGCAATAAGAAGAAGTAGTAACCTACATGGGCAATACTGTAAAGGTAACAGCCGTTGCAGTGGGAGATGTTAAATGGTTTTAACCGAAGGATCTTAGTTCTAATAAATTGTCTTTATGTGCCGGCATTTAGAAAGAAATTTCATTTCGGATTTCTAAATTGGCTTAGAATAGATATTCTGTTTCTTCTGATAGTTTCAGACTTGTCGGAGTAGGAAACGGGGATATTATCTATTCTGGTACATTGATAGACAATTTAATACTAAATCTGTGTTCTTCCACGATGCAACAGACCGGAACCAATAACACATTATCGAACCCCAATAAGAGTAAAGATCCTTCTAGGATGAATCAAATGTACTTATGGAATCTTAGGCTAAATCATTTTAACTTAAGTACGATTCAAAGGATGAAGCTGATGGACCACTCAGCTAGGTTGAAGGAAAGGACCTTCCAACCTTAGAATCATACTTGGAAGTTTTATTGACCGAGCAACCCTTTACGGTTAAAGGGAAAAGATCCAAGAAAGTACTAGAGTTGATTCGCTCTGATATATGCAGACCTCTTTGAGGAGTAAGGCATACTTATCAGAAAATGGGATTAACTCCCAACAGACTACACCATTTATGCCTCGGCAAAATAATGTGTTGTAAAGAAGGAATAGGACTCTTATAGATATGGGAAAGTAGACAATAAGTTATTCGGAGTTACCTAATTTGTTTTTGGGATATGGCTTGGAAACAGCGGCGTTTATCCTGAACTTGATTCCTTTGGAAACTTGTACAGATATTCGGCTGTTTATAAGATACCCTAAGAAAACGAATTGAGATATGTAATATAGTCCAAAGGACCAGATGTTCGTTGATTGAATCAACGTTCGTTTCTTAGACATGGACTATATGTATATGCAAGATCACAAGCCCAAGAGTAGGGTAATACTTAATGTGCTTAGAGGGACTGATCAAGACTTAGAACCAGCCTAATTGAGTAGTTCACTACTGTAATCTTTAGTCACTAAAGACACACCGGAGCGTCGTCGTAGTGGGAGGGTTGTTAGACAACCCGACAGGTTCATGTTTATAGGAGAGTCTTCGGACTTGTTACCTGGAGAACATGAAGCCGACCCCTAGATCTATGACGAGACGCTGAAAGATCAAGATGCTCAGTCTTGGCAAAAGACGATGAAATATGAGATTGAATCTTTGGATTCAAATCATGTCTAGGATCTTGTAGCACCGCCCAAAGGTGTAAAAGCCATTGCTGCAAATGCGTGTACAAGATGAAAAGAGGGTCTGACGGGAAGGTGTGAACCTTAAGGCTAGGCTTGTTGCGAAAGGGTGCACTCAGAAAGAAAGGGATCGATTATGAGTAATCTTTTTTCGCCGGTAGCTATGCTAAAGTCGATCCGGATTCTTTTGTCTTCACATGGAAGATGGAAGTCAAGACGGATTTCTAAATCGAAGTCTTGACGGGACCATCTATGTGGGACAGCCAGAGGGATTCATCGAAAAGAGCCAAGAGCATTCGGTAAGCAAGCTTAATCAATCTTAGGATTGAAGGAAGCTTCAAGATCTTGGACACATGCGGACCTATGAGAAAATCCATTTCATGGATTCATCAAGGCATGTTTAGGTCCTGTGTGTAATAAAGAAGTGACAGAAAAGATGTGGTGTTTTCTCATTCTTTATGTAGACGACATCCTTCTAAATTGGCAACAATATGAAAGATGTTATCGGACATAAAGGGATGGTTGTCCGAGTAATTCAATGTAAGAGACTTAGGAGAAGTCGGGAATGTTCTTGGGATCAAAGTTATAAATGATCGCCAGAAAAGAACATAGAACTTATCTCGAGTCTCATACTTAAATACAATTCTTACTCGTTGCAGCATACATAATTCCAATAAAGGTCTTCACCTTTTAGATGTGGAATTCATCTATCTAAGGTTTTGTGTCTTACACAATAAAGGAGATAGATGAAGAGTAAGCAGTTCCCTGCACCTTAATGGTGGGAAGCTTAATGTATGTAATGCGATGCACGAGACTGATATCTACTATGCCGTGGGCATGGTGGTGAGATATCATAGTAATCCTTGGAAGGATCACTTGACTGATGTAAAGAACATGTTTAGGCTCCTGCAGAGGACCAGGAATTATGTTCTAAGTTACAAAGCAGTCAAGTTGTTTTCTTTGGACTACATAGAATTGAATTTCCAATCAAAAAGGGACAGTCGAAAGTCGAAGTCAAGCTATGTGTTCTCACTGCTAAGTGGGAGATTGATGGAGTTGTATTCTAAATGTCTAGTTTAGTGCAAATACGGAACTCCTTATCTATACCTTAATTCAAGATATGATTCAAGCATAATTGCATTTAATGCAATAGTCCTTGATGTATACGTTGTAGACAGTATGGCGTGAGGAGACACGCGGAAGATCATACTGTCGGTTACTCGTATACTATCGAACAGTAGCTCACGACTTAGATGGACAGGGACAATCCATCGGTACGTCGTAGTGTGACTGGTAGATAGTCGATCTTGATTATCATGTTACACTCGTACACTTGGTGTATTGAGCAGGACCACGGGAGGGCGTTCGATTTATACTAATCGAAGTAATCGAACTAGACCTCAGATATTGCGGATATGCGAATTCCTAATCCCTATATAATTATAGGTGCGTGTGTCCAATTCTCGGTTCTTTAATCTACCAATGAGTAAGACTAATTGATTAGTCGAGATTCTCGGTAAATTGGGAATCGGAATTGTACACACGGCATGCTATAGATTATAGACAGGAAACCGTGTCCCGTTTATCGGGTTGATGATGTCCCCGAGATGAGCTCATAAAGTTTATCATGTAAACCCTGCAGGTGGATTTGTTCCACATGATAATAAGGATGAGTGGTACTAGTCTCGGATAATAAGAAACGATTTAATTTAATTATTAGTAATTGAAATTAATTCGTGGACATTCGATATCTTAAACACGGGGAAAGTCGTATATGTAATTCGGCGGAAATATTATTGTTGAAATAATATTAAATTAATTTCGGGAATTCAATTATTATTTTATAGTGGAGTTAATAATAATTAAATTTGAAATCGATTAATTAAGGAATTGCTTTTAAGTATTCCAAGTTAATTAATATTTCATTTTAGCCCCTAATTAATTTACCTAAGAGGTCCCTAGTGTAACTCTATTTAAACCCCCCCCCCCCCCTTGCCCTCTCCTAAAACCTACAGAACGCCGCAACAATTCATTTCAGCAGAGAAAATAATTGCGTTAGCGCAATTAAGATTTTTCTCTGTTAAAATTAATTTGTTAACGCAAATAAAATTATTCTCAGAGAATAATTCATTACGCTGGTTTGAGAAAGGAGAGAGCAGAAAAGGGAGACCCAACGGATCGTTGCCCACACAACGGTTGGAGTCGGGAAGAGGCATACGCTAGCAATCGCTAAAGTCTCAACAATTCGGCTCCTCCGAATCACGCGACAAAGGTATGAGATCGAACACTTTTTCCGCAATTTTCGATCTCATAATTCGTTAAAAATACATCGAACGAACGATCGGGTTCCGGGAGTCGTGGTACGTGTTCCTCGACTACTGGGGGGTCAAGGACCTCCGGAACGGTGGTCGGAAGAGGAAAAACGGACCAGAAACGAGCCCGGAACAGCAGCAGCGCGCTGCTGTTCGTCACGGGCAGCGCCCGCTGGAAGCAGGGCAGCGCCCGCTGCCCAGGGTCTCTCCAGCGCCCGCTGGTGGCGGAGCAGCGGCCGCTGAACGTGAACAGCGGCCGCTGGTGGCGGGGCAGCGCCCGCTGGCTGCAGCAGGCAGCTTCCGGTTTGCGCGGTTGCGCCTCGTGCGTGGCGGCTGGGCGTGAATCGGCTGCGGGGCTTCGTCGTCAGCGTAGAGCTGTCACATGAGGTCGACTGGGCGTGTTCGGATGTTCGAGTGATCGAACAGACACGTCCCGGGTAGTCGATTTCCCACAGATTTGACCTAATCAACAATGTTATAGTTATGTCTCATTGAGATATTCGATTCGGCCCTTGTGTTAATGTTATATATGATTTGTCAAGTTAAATTATACATAAACAATATAATAATCGTACCAAAACAAAGAATAATTCACAATTAAAATAGTTACCAAACTATTTCATAGTGAAAAACTAATCCATCAGTATTCAATACTGAACCAATATCCATTGTTTATTGAAGGTACGAAAACATAGTTATAATACTGAAACAAGGCCCTAAGGCAAAACAACATCATATGATCATACGGCTAATGCAGCGACCTTCGCTCCATTTCTCGCCCGTAGATCGACATCTCTACTCACCAAACTTATACTTCTATGTAGTTCCTCCACATACAAATGTGAGAACTACGTTTGGCATCCAATACCCAAGAAGTAGAATTTGTGAAGTTTAATGTCTATAACATTAATACCTGAAGATGAAGCAACCCCGTTCTTCACATCTTCTTTGAACTTTGGGCAAGTTCAATTATTCTCAATAATTGACTCTTATTCGAATTCCAGTTCACAATTATTCCAATATCAAAACGTGATAAATCGTAAGTGAAAACTCGAAATTTTCTAACCAGCGATTTTATCATGCAATTGAAGCCCTATCTCTCATAAAGTATGAGGGAGCCAACCAGACAATCGACTAACGCCATCCCATGGCTCGAAAGTCTCTAATTTATGTCATTGATGAACTAAGTGTTTTTGGATTAGATCACTCCCCGAGGTGAAAATAATCCTAACTTTAGAATTCATCATATGAAAGATAAATTAGGCATTTGTTTTGAAATTGAATAAATATGAACTTCTACTTGTTTGCAATTAGTGTCCTACACTTTTGCAGTAGACGTGTTCAGATTCCCTAGGAACCTGAGTATCCTTTTTGCCCATGCTCTTTTGTATCATAACCATCATGATGGGATTGAAGTATGAAATCGGTTTCCAACTCATCATCTTAGGAAAAACCTAGGCGATCACTTTTAATCAAATAATCCAATCATTTGATGCACATGTGGTCCCTTAGGTTCCCCTTTCTCCAGCCAAGCTGAAGCGATGGCCCTGGTCACACCGAACCGCTCAATCATTGCATATTCCCCGAACATGATATTGAGTTGTTCAATGATATCTTAGGATGTGGTTATCTAACACAATTTCCTTGTCTTCGTATTTGAGGACCATCCTCAAATTACGTTGTGAATCAAGAAAATTTGTTCAATTTTTCATAATCAAGAATTGAACCAAACTTGAATTTAGTTGATATTTGACATGATAAACTATAAAAGAAAGATAACTAAAGTATGTAAACATCCACAAAGCGGTAAACAAATAAGGTTGTCTAACAATTGTACTTATTTATTTCATTTTGTTCAATTGATATCCAATATCATTGTCCCTTAAAACAAAACGATTCCGAGATCCTCATCATGCAAATCTTTAAGCCGACTGAGTCCGCACTTAAGTATTTCAAGATAGGTAGACATACCCATGTCAATGATATCTAATATCACTCTCGGTCGATGAGAATCCCATTCTCATCTCATGTCTCGATAGCCAAGCCTGCAGTGGATCTATCGATGAGAAAACCAAAGTCACGTGTAAGGGTCTAACCCTTACTCCCACTTATCCCAAGATAACAAGTAGTACCCCGCTGAGGCGGACCTACCAACTTATGATCGAGGGCTTCATGAGTGTGATGTTTTTGGACAAGACATTATACTCATTATTTTGGGAACTTGCATGTATAGGTGTTTATATGTAAGTTGAACATTTATAACATAAAACATCCTATAACTAGCAAAGCATATAAATACGAAATCGAAAGGCCCCTAGAACCTCACAACTCTCAAACGAAAAGATTAAAAGCAACAAAATAGGCCTTGAACATCTTCTGGACTGGTCCTCGCCCGCCGTTTCAGTTCCGCGCTAGCCGATTTTGGTCAAAACAAGTCATTACCCCAAAAACCACGAACAGCGCCCGCCGTTTTACAACCAGCGGTCGCTGAACACCACCGGCGGTCGCCGTTTCCCAAACGGCGCCCGCCGAAAGGGCAAAAAACCGTCTGCCCCAAAAAAGAGCTTTCGGCGGTCGCCGTTTCCAAAACGGCGCCCGCCGAAACAAAACAGCGCCCGCTGGAGCTACAACGGCGCCCGCCGTTTGGCTCCAGCAGCCTGGTTTTGTCCGTTTCGCTTCGTTTTGCTTCGTTTCTTCTCGTTTTCGCCGGAGAGCCGAGATCCACCATCGAACCATGGACCAAGTCCATCGCTTACAAGTTTGAACAATACATATTGAAATAGAAAACCTATCTATTACAAATGATTCCAATGGACGCAGCCCTCCAAAACTATGGCCAATCGAAACGTAAAAAACGACAATTTCATTCACCCGACCACTAACGGTGGCCGGCCTTACATCTAATCACATAATCACAATTAAACAATTAATCAAATTATGTTGATTTAACCTTCGTGTCCAACACAAAAGTGTGCACGAGCCCTAGGCTCTGATACCAATTAAAGGTACCGGTATACCGATCCGATCGATATACCGTGTGTGCGGAAACGTGTAAAGCAATAGATCTACTATGCCATGATCTTAGTGCACACTTAATGTGTATAAGAACACATATAAACATATATATATACACATCGAATATATATATATATATATATATATATATATATATATATATATATATATATATATATATATATATATATATATATATATAAGGTTCAACGATTACTTACTTTTGTGACGAAGTGATTCGTTGATGTCGTTGAGGTGGTGTTGAGTCGATTGAACCACCTGAAATGGATCAGCCTCTCGAAGCTCTCCTTGTGAATGACCTCGTCACTCCTTTAGATCGTCCGGATGTGGAAGCCGCACAAATGGCCCGGCCTCTACGTGTTGCACACGATCCCGGATAATGAACACCTTGCTTGCTTGAGAATGAATCTCCAAGATCACCTATTTTCTCTCTATTTTAGTGGAATTTCGTGGCTGATGCTCTTGTGTGATGAAAATCTGATTTCCATCTATATAAGTTCATCATTATGCATCCCATTACACCCCTTTGTAACCTACAACATAATGGGCATCATAATGCACCATAATCATGCAAAGGGGTTACAAAGGAGGTGAAAGGTCATGCCACATACACATGCCACTATGCATTGTATGTGGTCCCACTTGCTTGTGTGGCATGCCATGTCACACTATGTGACATGCATCCATGCAAGCCATGCATCCCATGCATGTTAATTAATTCCACGTAAACATTGATTCTAAATCAATATATTTATCAAGCAACGTACATCATCTTTGAGTCCGTGTGTGACCCTGTAGGTATGATTTAATTGATCAATATTATATTGTTCCCAACAATTAATATTATCGAATAATCATTTAACATCCATAGACGACCTTATGACTTTATCGATTGCGTACGTAGGATCGAAGGACATATCCCAACAAGTATATGGTGATGTCATTTGGGAATCAATCCCATTCTCTGCCAAGTATGCCTTGAATTCTCCAGACAGGTACTCGCCTCCGCGATCAGATTGCAGGGATTTTGTGGATTTACCTTGAAGGTTCTCCACAAGAGCCTTGAATTCTTTGAACTTGTCAAAAGATTCGCTCTTGCGGCGCATCAGGTATACAAATCCATACCTTGAGTAATCATCAGTGAAGGTGATGAAATACTCGTACCCTCCTCTTGCCTGAGTAGGCATAGGTCCGCATACATCAGAGTGAATCAAATCCAACACTTGTTCGGCTCTACGTCCATTACCAGAAAAAGAACGCTTGGTCATTTTACCCTCCAAACAGGATTCGCAGGTTGGAAGGTCCTCTCCTTCAACACCACTGATTAAACCATCAGCTTTCAACCTTTGAATTCTATTTGAATTAATATGACCTAGCCTTAGATGCCACAAGTATAATTGATTCATTTTAGAAGGTTCCTTTCTCTTATTGGTGTTCGTGGATGTGCTATTACTCTCGGTTAGTTGCATCGTTTTAGACTCGGGATTTAGTACATACAAATCGTCTATCAATGTACCAGAACAGATGATTTCACTATTTCTTCTTATGATCACATAGTGATCAAAAGAAACAGAATATCCATTCAGAATTAACTTAGAAACCGAAATTAAATTCTTTCTAAAGTTTGGTACATAAAGACAATTTTGTAAAACCAAAGTGTTGGAGTTGTGTACTTAATGTCTAGATTTAAGTATCGGTAAACTCCCGGTCATAGCATTTAACCTATTTAATTAATAAACAATTATTTGCATTTAATTATTATTAATTAATTATGCAAAATATAGTCCTGGATTTTATACGTTGTAGTTAGTATGGTGTGCATGGGCGCACAGAAGATCATACTATCGGTTACTCGTATTTAATCGAACAGTTGCTCACGACCTAGATGGACATGGACCAATCCATCGGTATAGTCGTTGTGTGAGAGAGAAAATAATTTATCTTAATTATTTTATCACACTTGTACACTCGGTGTATTGGGCGGATCGCTTGAGATTTATTGATTAGGATTGCCTTGGATAATCAATTTAAATCTCAGAGTATTTTATTCTTAATCCCCGATACTATTGCGGGTGTATATATTTAATATTAGAGACTTTGATTTTCCAAAGGAATTAACCGATTTAATTATTGGGTTAATTACCGGTTAAGTTGGGTCGCTATATTTTATATATGACATGCCGTGAATACTTGACGGGAAAGTGTATCCCGGAAGGGTTGATAATATCCCCGAGATGAGTTCATAAGGAATTATTGTGTAAACCTCATGAGTGGATTTGTTCCGCACAATAATTAAGGTTGAATGGTACTAGTCTCGGATACAAGAGATGAATATAATTTATTGAGCAATAAATAAATTTATTCATGGATATTTAAATCTTAAATACACGGAATAAATAATACTACCGGAGAAATATTATTTGATATAATATGGTTTAATATTGGGAGTGCAATTAATTTATATAGTGGAAAATAAATTAATTAATATTGATAAGGATTAATGGACTTGAGCATTGGGCTCAATTTAATCTTCAATATTAGAAGCCCAATATTCCACCTCCTTATGATCCCCTACGTAGCCTATAAAAGCACTACATGGCCTTCATAAATCATAAGACAAGATTATCATACTTGATATTCTAGAGAGTTGAAGGAGATCCATAGGAGTTCGATAGATCGTCGCCCACACGACGTTCGAACGAGGTGCAAGGAATACGTAGGAAGATCGCAAGGTCATCAACGTTTGATTTCGTTTCTCCGTACAACGAATCGAGGTACATAATCATAAACCCCCTCTATGATTATATGTTCGTTTAATCGTGATGTATACATGAACAAGACGATCCGGGAAAACGTCGAGACCGGGATACGGGGATCACGCGATCCCCGTCGGGATCGAGAGGGGCGGCCGAACCCTAAGGTTCGACCGCCGGTACGCGGGCGAGAGGGGAAGCCCCGGCTGGACGCCGGGGCAAGCGATCGACGTGAAGTCGATCGCTGGGGGTTCAGCCGTGGGCTGGTGCCACGGCGGACGAACCCCCCGGCCACCCTCGCCCGGTGGCGTGCGCACGGGAGGAGCCCCGGCTGAAGCCGGGGCAGGCGATCGACCGCGAGGTCGATCGCGGGAAAGCCGCGGCTGGTAGCCGCGGCGGGTCAGCTGGGGGCTGACCGCCCTCCTCCGGCGGCGGTGGTGAGTCGCCGGACTCACCACCGGGGGCTGCTGGGCAGCCCCGGCGATCGTATGTGCATGCGATCGCGAACCCCTCGATGGGGTTCGGCTAGGGTTTAGCCGCGGGTTCATCCCGCGGCGATGCTCTTGTCGAGCCCGGTTCTTCGTGGTGTTCGCGTTCGTGGTCTCCGACGATAGGGTTTCGGTCGGGTTATCGGTTCCGCATTTTTTTGATGGCCCGGGACATCGAATCCAAGCAATTGGTATCAGAGCGTTTGGTTTCGTGTTCATGTATATGTTCGATTATTGTTCTACCTTGCAGGGATTTCCGGCTATCATGGTTGGATTTAATTATTGTGTTAATTAATTATCATGATTATTCTTTTATTAAAATCTCGGACATGTCGAGATTCGTTTTGTGTGGTTGAATGTTTGTAATAGTAAAAATTCGGGGGTTGACCGAATTTAGGATTTATTATTACGTTCTATGTTTTCCGGAAAATGTATAGGGTCGATTTCATGTATAGAATCGATACCAGAATTGTAAATTTAATTCTTGTAATTTATTTACGTTGGATCGATGCCGAGACGACCGCCGGAGAACTCATGTGACGAAGGAGAAGATGAGAGGGAGGACTAGGGATCGATTGGATCGATCCCATGATGAGATCGATCGACCGGGGGCTGCCCGCGGACTTCCGGCCACGCCGGCCACCGGTGGTGGTGGCGCGTGGGCTGGGGGCGGCGGTGGTGGTGGTCCCGGCGGTGGTGGTCGACGGTGGGGTGGCGTGGGGTCTCCCGATCTCATGCTACTCCTACCAAGATTCACTTTCCTAATTGATTCAAGTTTTCCTATTTTGAGTATTCCTATTTTTGGGAATTCTCATGGATTAGGAAAAGAATTAATTGGAATTAATTTTATTTCCTTATTCTATTATGGAAGTCTTCTAGAGTATTCCGAGTTCTACTTGGAATAGGATCCTAGAGATTTAATAGAATTGGAAAGGAATAAAAGTTAATTTAGGATTAATTTATTTCCTAATTGATTATTCCTATTTTATGGGAATTTCATAGTAATGGAAATTAATTAATCTTGGAAAGTAGAAGAGTCCAAATTTATTTTATTTCCTTATTCTATTATAGAAGTCTTCTAGAATATTCCAAGTGGGTCTTGGATAGATTATTCTAGAGAATTTAATAGAATTAGATAGGAAAATAAATAAATAAAAATATTAATAATATTTAATTTTATTTTGATTTATTCGATTGACTTAATTCTCGAATTAAGTATCTTTTGGATTTATTGAAAATAAATAGATTTAAATATTGGGATTAATATTCTCGTCACATGGAGCATTCAAGAACGAAGACTGAAGACTAGAAGACGCATACGGAGACGGAATAAAGCCATGATAGTCGGGAAAATAATTTTCTAGCATTATTTGACTATGTGATATGTGCTTTATTAGTTGTATGCATGCTTATGTGTTTAATTATGCATTAGATAGCGTATCCCTTTATTATAAAAAGCTAAGTGGGAGAGGGGATGGAAACATTCCCGTGGTCTCCATTACTGTTCTCTTGGTGACATTTATGAGCTTTCGAAGTTCATATAGATATGTCATTGGAGGAGAATTCTTGTAATTCCTTTTACAAGAAACATTGATCAAGTTTATCAAACAATGCCTAATTTGTCTTTCTGAAACTGACTTCAAGTCGACTCATTCTCACCCCGGGGAGTGGAATGGAGCCAAAGCCACTTGGTCATGTGGATGACACAAATTAGAGATCTTCGTACCATTCTTTGATAGATGGATCGATTGTCTGCTCGGCTCCCTCATTTATGAGAGATAGGGTCGTTCGCATGGTGAATCACTGGTTAGAAACTTCGAGTTTCACTTATGATTCTCCGCGTCTTGATCTACGAGAATCGAATGGATCTTGTAACAGGGAGTCAATTATAAAAGTCTCTTAGTGTAGTAAACGTCCACACCACGTGGCTTGCTATACTGACGGATTTTGGATTAATTGATGTAGACAGTTGTAAGTAATTGTGAAGAATTGTTAAATTATCGTAAACGTCCACACCACGTGGCGTGCGGTGATGTAGCAATTCCAAACGATGTACTTTGGTGCTGAGTAATGGTTTACACTTACATACGCATTATAGTATTCTTCCCCACGAAGTCACGCTATAATTGATGTATGACCAAAGAAAATCTAATTGCTAAATCATTTAGGTGGGTAAACGTCCACACCACGTGGCTTGCCTTACCTGATGGGATTTTAGATGTAATCAGTAATTTAATGATATTATTTGAGGGAGATAATATCGGACATTAAATTAATTGTTTGTTTAAATGTGCTTATAGGTTTAGAGAATAGCTATGAACCCACTTTCTGTTGTACTTAAGGAGCATAAGCTCACTGGTCCCAATTACATTGATTGGAAGAGAAATTTAGACATTGTCCTGACTTCTGAGGAGTACAAGTTTGTACTCCATGAAGTGTGCCCTGCCGAGCCCACGGCTGCCTCAACTGATGAGGAAAAACTGGCATATCGGAAGTGGAAAAAGGCTGATGAAATGGCTAGGTGTTATATTTTGGCTTCCATGTCAAATGTACTCCAAACCCAACATGAGCCGATGGACACTGCCTATGATATGATGTTTAACCTCAAGGAGATGTTTGGGGAGCAAGATCGTGCGGCTAGGCAAGAAGCCATGAGAGTCCTCATGTCGACTACTCAGTCTGAAGGAACGCCCGTTGGGGAGCACGTTCTTAAGATGATGAGTTTGTTGAATGAACTTGAGGTCCTAGGAGATTCTATTGATGCTGAGACGCAAGTCGACATCATACTCCAGTCTCTGACCCCTAGTTTTGAGCAGTTTCGTATGAGCTATAATATGGGTAAACTATCTTATACTCTTGCGCAACTCCTGATTGAACTAAAGGCGGCAGAGGGGATCTACAAGAAGGGCAAGTCTCAAGCGCTTGTAGCTACCAAGTCCAAGGGCTCGAAGCCTGTTGGAGGTAGGGGCAAGAAAAGGAAGCAAGCCTGGAAACCCAGTGGTGCCAAGAGGAATGGACCACGAGTGGGGGCTGCAAAGCCAAGAGGCAAGTGCTTCCGATGCAACAAGTCTGGACACTGGAAGTCTGAATGTCCTCTCAAAGGTACGAATTTTTCTTTAGTCATAAAAACATAGTCAGCGGTATTATCTACCAGAATTCTGGTGTGTAGATATGGAACCCCTGACGGTATGTGCATTCTTGAATGCAGGGGTTCCATAAAACCCGGCGACTTAGAGAAGAAGAGTTCGAGTCTACATGGGCGAAGCTGTTGGGGTAGCAGCGGTTGCAGTGGAAGACATTTATCTGTTTTTCAGTAGGATTTAGGATTTCATTTCAAGTTATTGCTTTATGTACCCCTTATTTTGAAAAGAGCTTTTGTTCTGGATTTTCTTTATTAATGAATGGATATTTATTACTTTAATCATTCAGTGATTTAGATAAGAAATAATGGTGTTATCTATTCTGGTACATTTTAGACAGCAATATATGAATGATGAATCCTTAGTCTACCACGATGCAACAAACCGTTATGTATAACTTGTTTTACTTGTTAGATATATTTCTTGATTAAATCATTATACTTGTGAATTCTTATACTTAGTAGTATTTATTCAAATGAGATTCAAAAGGTCGAAATTGATTTGATCAATTATAGTTGAAGGAATGGACCTTCCGACCTAAGAATTAAGTTTGGAAGATAATACAACTAAGCATACCTTTCTGGATAAAGGATAGAATTCGGACAAGTATTGAAAATGATCAATGATATATGCAGATGTATGTGTAATTAGAAAGGTGCGAGTAGGTCTTTCAAGAATACTCGTAGATGGATTAGAATACTTGATGTGCCATAAAAGCAAAATGTTTTAGTCACAAAGCAATTATGGGGAACCTTCTAAGTATATCCATTGGAAGCCTGCGACTAAAATCGCGGAGGCTATCACCTATCCGAATAACACATAGCATAATCAAAGATTGAGATTAAGTCTCAAATGACTACACCATACACTTACGTGTAGAGATGGTGAGTCAATAAGAAATAGAATTCTAATAGAAAAAGAACGAGTTGTTCGGAACCACCTATGTTCTATGGATATTCCTGGAGACAACGGCATATTTAATATGGTTGTAGGATATCCTAGATGAACAAAACATTGTATGTTCAATAGTACTATGAACCAGAGGGGTGTTCTCACCCGGTTCTTAGAGGAAGACTATTAGATGAACTACAATGCCCTAACTGACAAGGTACTTGAAAATGAGGAAAAGGAAAGACTGAGAGCCAGCCTAACCGAGTGGTAGTACACCACTAACTGCACCTAATGTTATTACTGTTATACACCGGGATGTCGTTGCAGTGGGAGGTTGTTGAACAACCAGGGATGTTCATAAGACTAGAAGAGTTTCGGACTCTGGATCTAGTAAAGATGAAATCGATCCCTAGCTCTGCACGAGGGCGGTACTAGATCTAAATGTGCCTGCTTGGAGAACAATAAAGTTTATTGTTAAGAGGCAAGATCATTTAGAGTACAAGCTTAGTAAATCCATTTATGGATTGAAAGAAAGTTATGCGAATTGATGAGATAGTCCATCTCATGGATTCATCAAAAGGCATAAACGAGAAGTGTATTGGAGACGTAATGGAAACAAGGTGGTGTTTCTCGGAGATTTTATGTAGATAATCTTTTATCATTGGCAACAATGTAAAGACGTTATCAGACATAAAATGATGGTTGTCTAAATGAATCGAGATATAAGATTGAGTAGAAGTTGGAACATGTTCTTGAGATCTTTCGATCTAAGATAAGAACATTGTACTTCTCCTAGATATCTTATACGATTAAGGTTTGTTTTAAACATGCATAATTCTGAGAAAGGTTATTGCCTTTCAGAGACAGAATATATATCTATCTAAGGGTATGTGTCTCGAACACATAAAGGAGATAGATACAAACAAAGAAGTTTCCTACACCTTGTGTGGAAAGCTTTATAAATGCAATGTTGAAAAAAGAGAACCTGATATCAACTATGCGGTTTGTGTAGTGGGAGGATATCAAAGTAATCTGGACAAGAGATATTCGAATGCTGTAAGAAGTACATGAAGTACTAGATTACTGAGCAAGACGAAATCTTCTTTGATTACAAATTCTCAGATCTCAAATCAGAGAAGGACCAGTGTAAGTCGATATCAGGCTATGTGTTCACTTTTAGAAAGAGGTGGAACCTTGAAATGAAAGAGTGATAAGTAGGATGCTTATCAGACTCTCTCATGACCGAATAGCAGCCTCAGAGGCAGCGGAAGTTTTGGTTAGGTTCCGGGATAACCTCTGGACTTGGATATGACTCTTAGTTTACCAAAGGCTATTGAATAGCGGTGCATGGTAAGCTGGAAGAAGTCATAAGTAAAAAGTGATGTTAACACATAGAGCAAGTACCACCTGATACGAGTCATCGTCTAGGGAGACGACGCAGTAGTCACCAAGATAACTTCAGAGCGGCAACCTAGATTGCTCATTCACATAATACTTCTGGGAAGTATAACTTAAGCACGTGATGAGTATGGGAGTCGGGAGTTTGGAGGAAATGACTAGACCTTAGTACAAGTGGGAGATTGTTGGAGTTGTGTACTTAATGTCTAGATTTAAGTATCGGTAAACTCCCGGTCATAGCATTTAACCTATTTAATTAATAAACAATTATTTGCATTTAATTATTATTAATTAATTATGCAAAATATAGTCCTGGATTTTATACGTTGTAGTTAGTATGGTGTGCATGGGCGCACAGAAGATCATACTATCGGTTACTCGTATTTAATCGAAAAGTTGCTCACGACCTAGATGGACATGGACCAATCCATCGGTATAGTCGTTGTGTGAGAGAGAAAATAATTTATCTTAATTATTTTATCACACTTGTACACTCGGTGTATTGGGCGGATCGCTTGAGATTTATTGATTAGGATTGCCTTGGATAATCAATTTAAATCTCAGAGTATTTTATTCTTAATCCCCGATACTATTGCGGGTGTATATATTTAATATTAGAGACTTTGATTTTCCAAAGGAATTAACCGATTTAATTATTGGGTTAATTACCGGTTAAGTTGGGTCGCTATATTTTATATATGACATGCCGTGAATACTTGACGGGAAAGTGTATCCCGGAAGGGTTGATAATATCCCGGAGATGAGTTCATAAGGAATTATTGTGTAAACCTCATGAGTGGATTTGTTCCGCACAATAATTAAGGTTGAATGGTACTAGTCTCGGATACAAGAGATGAATATAATTTATTGAGCAATAAATAAATTTATTCATGGATATTTAAATCTTAAATACACGGAATAAATAATACTACCGGAGAAATATTATTTGATATAATATGGTTTAATATTGGGAGTGCAATTAATTTATATAGTGGAAAATAAATTAATTAATATTGATAAGGATTAATGGACTTGAGCATTGGGCTCAATTTAATCTTCAATATTAGAAGCCCAATATTCGACCTCCTTATGATCCCCTACGTAGCCTATAAAAGCACTACATGGTCTTCATAAATCATAAGACAAGATTATCATACTTGATATTCTAGAGAGTTGAAGGAGATCCATAGGAGTTAGATAGATCGTCGCCCACACGACGTTCGAACGAGGTGCAAGGAATACGTAGGAAGATCGCAAGGTCATCAATGTTTGATTTCGTTTCTCCGTACAACGAATCGAGGTACATAATCATAAACCCCCTCTATGATTATATGTTCGTTTAATCGTGATGTATACATGAACAAGACGATCCGGGAAAACGTCGAGACCGGGATACGGGGATCACGCGATCCCCGTCGGGATCGAGAGGGGCGGCCGAACCCTAGGGTTCGACCGCCGGTACGCGGGCGAGAGGGGAAGTCGATCGCTGGGGGTTCAGCCGTGGGCTGGTGCCACGGCGGACGAACCCCCCGGCCACCCTCGCCCGGTGGCGTGCGCACGGGAGGAGCCCCGGCTGAAGCCGGGGCAGGCGATCGACCGCGAGGTCGATCGCGGGAAAGTCGCGGCTGGTAGCCGCAGCGGGTCAGCTGGGGGCTGACCGCCCTCCTCCGGCGGCGGTGGTGAGTCGCCGGACTCACCAGCGGGGGCTGCTGGGCAGCCCCGGCGATCGCATGTGCATGCGATCGCGAACCCCTCGATGGGGTTCGGCTAGGGTTTAGCCGCGGGTTCATCCCGCGACGATGCTCTTGTCGAGCCCGGTTCTTCGTGGTGTTCGCGTTCGTGGTCTCCGGCGATAGGGTTTCGGTCGGGTTATCAGTTCCGCATTTTTTTGATGGCCCGGGACATCGAATCCAAGCACAAAGTCCTATCACTACTAAAGCGTAAGTGAACGTCTCCCACTGCAACAGCCGCCACCTTCACAGCATTGCCCATGTAGACCACGATTTCTCTCTCTCTAAGTCTCCGGGTTTCCTGGAACCCCTGCAATGAATTGCAGACATGGTCAGTGGCCCCCGTATCTACACACCAGGTGCTGGTAGATAACACCACTGACAATGTTTCAGTGACTAAGGAAAATTTTGTACCTTTGATGAGAGGACAATCAGACCTCCAGTGCCCAGACTGCTTGCATCGATAGCACTTGCCTTGTGGCTTGCTCTTCCCAATCCGTGGTTTGAAACCACTGGGCTTCTTTCCATGCACTTCCAACTTGGCCACAAGAGCTTGTGATTCTCTGATCATACTTATAAGTTCCATTCTTTTGAAATCGTTTTTAAGCGATTCCTCAAGAGGACTGAACTTAATGAGTATGTCAATCACCTCTTGTCCGGCTTCCACACTATGTCCTAACATCTCCTTGAGGTCATTTTCAATGTCCTCATCAGTTGGGACAATAGTGGATTCGGAAGGCTCAACAGTCTGAACAATGTCCAGATTTCGTTCCCAATCATTACTATATGGAACCAGTGAGTTTTCATCCTTAAGTATATCACAAAGTGGGGTCACAGTCATTCCTAACCTATAAGCACATAAAACAAACAAACAATTTAATATCCGATATTATCTCCCTTAAATAATATCATTAAATCACTAATCACGTCTAAAATCCCATAAGATATGGTAAGCCACGATAGTGTGGACGTTTACCTATCCAAATGATTTAGCAATTAGATTTGCTTCGGTCGTACATCATCAATAGCGTTACTTCGATGGGAAGGAAACTATGAAGCGTACCTAAGTGTAAACCATCGCTCGGTACTAAGAAGTCTGTTTGGGACTCGCATATCATCGCAAGCCACGATAGTGTGGACGTTTACGTTGACACACGGATCCTTTACTCCCTTCTATAACTGTCTACATCAATTGATCCAAAATCCCATTCAGTGTAGCAAGCCACGATAGTGTGGACGTTTACTACACCAAAAGATTTTTACAGTTGACATCCAATTACTTGATCCATTTAATCTTGTAAATCAAGACGCGGAGAATCATAAGTGAAACTCGAAGTTTCTTACCAGTGATTCACCATGCGAACAACCCTATCTCTCATAAATGAGGGAGCCGAGCAGACAACCGATCCACCTTCAAAAGGATGGTACGAATGCCTCTAATTTGTGTCCTCGTCATGACCAAGTGGCTTTGGCTCCATTCCACTCCCCGGGGTGAGAATGAGTCGACTTGAAATCAGTTTTGGAAAGACAAATTAGGCATTGTTTGATAAACTTAATCAATGTTTCTCGTAAGAGGAATTACAAGAACTCTCCTCCAATAACTTATCTATATAAACTTTAAAAGTTTATAAAAGTCACCAAGAGAGCAGCAATGGAGACCATGGGAATGTTTCCATTCCCTCTCCAACTTAGCTTTTTACAATAAAGGGATACGCTATCTAGTGCATAAAGTAAACACATAAAGCATGCATACATGTAATAAAGCACATAATATTATCACATAGTCAAAATAATACTAGAATATTATTTTCCGACTATTATGGCTTTATCGCATCCCCGTACGCATCTTCTAGTCTTCAGTTTTCGTTCTTGAATGCTCCATGTGACGAAAATATTAATTCCAATATTTAAATCTATTTATTTCTAATAAATACAAAAGATACTTAATTAATAATAATTAAGTCAATTGAATAAATCAAAAATAAAATTAAATATTATTAATATTTTTATTTATTTTATTTCTCTTTTCCACTACATTAAATCTCTAGAATATTCTATCCAAGACTCACTTGGAATATTCTAGAAGACTTCCATAATGAAATAAGGAAATAAAATAATTTAGGACTCTTCTACTTTCCAAATTAATTAGATTCCTAATTCATGAATATTTCCATAAAATAGAAATAATCAAATAGGAATCCTAATTAATTCCAAATTGATTCTTTTCCTATTTCATGAGAGTTCCAAAAAATAAGAACACTCAAAATAGGAAAACCGAACCAATTAGGAAAGTGAATCTACCGGGAGAGCACGAGAACCACGGGGATCCCCGCGCCCCCCCCTCCACCGGACCGCCGATCGCCGGCCGAGGACCACCGCCGCCACCACCCAGCCGGCGCACCACCACCGCCGGTGGCATCGCCGCCGGGAGGCGCGAATTCGGCGCCTCTCCAACCGATCGATCGATCCTCATGGATCGATCATGGGGATTGATCGATCCGAGCCCTAGCACCTCTCTTTCATCTCCTTCGTCACACGTCTTCTCCGGCGGTCGTTTCGGCATCGATCCAACGCAAAATAAATTACAAATTAATTTTACACTATCCGGTATCGATTCTATACATGAAATCGATCTTATACAATTTCCGGAAAAAGATAGAACAATAATAATAAACCTAAATTTGGTCAACCACCGAATTTTTACTATTACAAGCATTCACCACCAAACACGAATCTCGACATGTCCGAGAATTTAATCAAACCAACAATCATGACAAAATAAATTAACGAATAATAAATTAAGCCATAATAGTCGGAAACCCTGCAAGGTAGAACAATTTTATCGAAAATACCGCGAACGTAAACCACGCTCTGATACCAATTGTTGGAATTCGTTATCCCGGGCTATTAAAATTTGCGGAAACCATAGCCTGATCAAAAACCCTTCGCCGGAGATCACACGAACGCCAACGAACGCGCCGGAGTCCAGCCGAGGGGACCACGCACCCGAAGGCGCGCGGCTGCCCCCAGCCGAACCCCCGCGTCGCGGGGTTCATGCGATCGCCGATCGAATCGTGCGATCGGTCGGGCTGGGGCTGCCCAGCAGCCCCCGCGGCGAGTCCGGCGACTCTCCGCCGCCTGGAGGACCCCACCGTCGTGGTGGGGTGGAGCGCGGCACCAGCCCGCGCTCCGGCGATCGATCCGAGCGATCGATCGCAAGCCCTCGGCCTAGCCGAGGGTCGATCCCCCGAGTGCCCTCGAAACCCTAGGCGGGCGGTCCGCGTGGTCCGGTGGTTTCACCACCACCACGCGATCGTCCGTCTACTCCGGGGTTCGATCTTCGGATCTTGGGTTCTACGGTTCTCGATAATTAATCGAATAAAATCATAAAGGGCGTTTAGATTTTATACCTTCGATTCGTTGTTCGGAGAAACGAAATCAAGATGACCTTTGAATCTTCCCACGTATTCCTTGCACTCTTTCGAACGTCGGGTGAGCGACGATCCTCCGAACTCTATGGATCTCCTTCACGAACTCTCTAGAATATCAAGTGTGATATTATTGTCTTATGATTTGTGAAGACCATGTAGTGCTTTTATAGGCTACGTAGGGGATCTAAAGGAGGTGGAATATTGGGCTTCCAATATTAATGATTAAATTGAGCCCAAGCCCAAATCTATTAATCCCATTAATATTAATTAATTTATTTTCCAATATATAAATTAATTGCACTCCCAATATTAAACCATATTATATCAAATAATATTTCTCCGGTAGTATTATTTATTCCGTGTATTTAAGATTTAAATATCCATGAATAAAATTTATTTATTGCTTAATAAATTTATTAATCTCTTATATCCGAGAATAGTACCACTCAACCTTATTTATTATGCGGGAACAAATCCACTCGCGAGGTTTACATAATAAATCCTTATGAGCTCATATCGGGGATATTATCAACCTTCACGGGATACACTTTCCCGTCAAGAATTCACGGCATGTCATATATAAAATATAGTGACCCAACTTAACCGGTAATTGACCCAATAATTAAACCGGTCAATTCCTTTGGAAAATCAAAGTCACTTATATTAAATATACACACCCGCAATTATATCGAGGATTAAGAATAAAATACACTGAGATTTAAATCAATTATCAAGAGCAATCCTAATTGATAAATCTCAAGCGATCCGCCCAATACACCAAGTGTACAAGTGTGATAAAATAATCAAGACAGATTATTTTCTCTCTCACACAACGAATATACCGATGGATTGGTCCGTGTCCATCTAGGTCGTGAGCAACTGTTTGATTAAATATGAGTAACCGATAGTATGATCTTCTGTGTGACGTCGCACACCATACTAACTACAACGTATATAATCCAGGACAATGATTTGCATATATTTAATTAACAATAATTAAAAGCAAATGAATGTTCATTATTAATAGGTAAATGAAAGTGCACAAGGAGTTCAGAATACTCAAATCTAGACATTAAGTATACTACTCCAACAATAAGTGGTTGAACGGGCTCGGTACAGCTACCGAGAAGCGCACTAATGAGAATTTGATCTTGGCGATACCAAATTAGATGACAAGGATTTGGAGTAGTTTTTTCGATGTCGGTGAAGGCGGACGGAGCGAGGAGGGTGCCATCAATGTAGCTGGACAGACCCAAGCCAATTAGTGTGGCTTCTACTTGTCGACGCCATACCGGAAAGTTTGCTGCAATGAGCTTGATTGGGAAATTGGTGGGTGCATTGAGCTGGATGATTTGAGTAGTAGAAGTAATTGCCATTTGCAGCAATGAAAGAGAGGGATCACGTAAAAAAAATTACGTTTGCTCTGATACCATGTAACGATACGGAAAATGTATCTGTTATTCTATTATCATAAGTGACATGTACATGAGCTTATATAGATACAAATACTAACAGAAAGAGTATTCCTAGAAACTAATATCTATATGATAAGAACTAAGTTACATAATAAGAAGTCAAAGTATATCTAGATATTTATTGTTAAATAATATTACGAAATATGCTTAACACACATCACACCAAATTGTCGTCCGGAAAATACATGCAATAGATGCGGCAAGGGAGGATATATTAAGCAAAATTGTCGTATCAAACTTATTGAATCTGATGCAAATGTCGCGCAAGACAAAGGTGAATTTGAAGAGAAGAGAGTGGATTGTCGATTCCGGGTTCAACCACCATGCAACAGGGAATGCTTCGTTACTCTCCAATGTACGTCCACATGTGGGAAATAGAGCTATTATGACAGCCGACAACTCAGTACATCCCGTAATGAAATGAGGTTACATCGACGTCAAGGAAAACGACTCGAAGGGGATTTCTCTTGAAGAGGTTTATCATGTTCCCGGCTTAAAGAAAAACCTTGCCTCGGTCTCTCAGATAGCTGACTCTGGAAGGTACGTTTTATTCAGCAAAGATGGTGTTCAAATTCTCTCTAATGTGCAGTACAATACACCTGATGTGATTTTTTCTGGAAAAAGAAAAAAATTCTTTATATGTTCAATCGGAAACCGAAGCTTATATTCGTAAAACAAATTAGAATGTTAGTCCTTCAGTTTGGCATGATCGGTTAGGCCACCTTGGCTATCAACTATTGCAGAAAATCTCTACGAAGAGTTTGATCAACGGTATTCCGGTGTTTAAAGATTTAAATACCAAGGTTGTGTGTGCCGATTGTGAGTTCGGAAAATTTCATCGACTCCCTGTCCAAAAATCGGTAAATCGTGCTTCAACTATGCTTCAGTTGGTCCATTCTGATTTAATGGGACCAACAAAAACAGCGAGCTAGAGTAACTACCAATTTTTGATGATTTTGGTAGATTATTTTTCAAGGTTCAGTTAGGTTTATTTTTTAAAATGCAAAAGTGAAGCTTTCTCAGACTTTCTCAAGTTCAAGCTTACTATGGAGAAGGAATATGGTGAGAAAATAAAGTGTCTTCGCGTGGACAAGAGGAGTTTCTCACATTTTTTGAGGAAATTGGAATTAAACGACAAATAACATGTCCAACTACGCCCCAACAAAATGACGTGGTAACGTAAGTTGGCGCATTTAACCGCTGTTTGTTTGTCTTGGTTGCATGCCAAGAACCTTCCTAAAAAATTATGGGCAGCGGCTATGGAGTCGGCTTCTCATGTGATAAATTGGTTACCTCCTTGGCCTGGAACAAATATATCTCCCTTTGAAGCTTTATATGTTCGCAAGCCAAATGTGAGTTATTTACGAGTTTTTGGCTCAGTTTGTTATGTTCATCTTTCGAAGGATGGTCGAACTAAACTTGATCCAAAAGCAAAAAGGTGTATTTTTGTTAGATATGACTCACACAGGAAAGGATGGAGATGTATGGATCTTGAAACAACCAAGGTTATTATTTCTCGCGATGTTGTTTTTGATGAAGTGTCGTCTCTCGATCCGTGTATCACCTCTGAAGGAGGCACGACCACTACCTTCGAGCCTTTACTTGCCGGGTTCCCAAGAACGGGGGAGTTCAAGTTCAAACTCTATTTCTCGATCACCCATTCAGCGAGATGAAACCTTCATTCGACGATCAACAAGGGACCGGCAGCCCCTGGTTATCTAAATGATTATGAGTTTTAATTGAATTACTCCACTGTGACATCTTGTTTTATACTGGGATGATAGGTGATGGTGAACCAAAATGCTACAATGAAGATCGTGGTAGAGTTGATCAATGGGAAGCCGCGATGGATAAAGATATAAAGGCTTTGACGAAAAATAATACATGGGAACTAGTGCCGAATCCAAAGGATGTCGAGCTCGTATCTTACAAATGGGTCTATAAGTTAAAGAAGAATGTTGCGAGAAAATCGACAAGTATAAAACGCGCTTGGTTGCACGTGGTTTTTCTCAACAATATGGACTGATTTATGAGGAGTCGTTCAGCCCGATAGCTAAGATGGTGACGGTCCGAACAATTATTTCATTGGTTGCGTATATAAAATGGAGTTTGTGGCCGGTCGATGCAAAGAATGCGTTTCTTTATGGCGATTTGGATCGGGACATTTTTATGGAGCAGCCACAGGGATTTATTTGACATGAGTTCCCAAATTATGTGTTTCGACTCAAGAAGGCTTTATACGAACTCAAGCAACCTCCGCGTGCTTGGTATGGTAAAATTTCACAATATCTATCTTTTTATGGCTTTAATTCTTCTTGAGATTCTAGTTTATTTGTGAAGTGTGTGTATACTTCTTTACATGGATGACATGCTCGTCACCAGTGAGGATAAAGATGAGATCTCTCGACTTTGTGAGGAGTTGTCTATTCGGTTCGACATGAAGAATCTGGGAGAAGCTCACTCTTTTCTCGGGGTAGAAATTATGTTAGCTTTTTACTATACTTCGATACCAATTGTTGTGATATTCACGCCAAAGAACCTCAAACAAGGCTCTGATACCACTTGTTGCAATATTGAAACTAAATCGCTCACGACTCTCGAAATATATATGAGATGATGAATAAAAGATAATCGAAAAAGATGAACACACAATTTACGTGGAAACCCAAAATACGGAAAAACCACGAGAAGAAAGAGAAATAAACCACATCGTTGAGGCTTACATTAATTCACTCTATGCACTCTATGATTTTCGTCTACGGGAGAACTCCAATTTATAAGTGTAGCAAACCTATCAAATTGAAAACAATTAGAATCAGGAATAAATTATTTTCCTATTATGACTCCAAATTACCTAAAGAATATATTTATGTTTCCATTATAATTATAATATTTTTAAACAAAAAAACAATTAGAAAAAGAAATTTAAACCACAAATTAAATTACCGTGTCAGACTGCGTGAGTACCGGGCAAGCGTATCACAAGCATTCACAACACACATGACATTTGGAGTTGGTTCAGTGTTTCTAACCAACATGGATCTTGATTTTCAAGGTGGAGTTGGTTCAGTGGTTCTAATCAACATGTTGTTTCTTTTGTGTGTTTCTGAATATGGAGGCTTTGGAAAATATTGAATAATGTTTACACGTTTTCCTTAAAGAATATTTCGACCCTATAATAGCCAAGATATCACGAAACTTCTTCTATGATAAGACAATACTGCACTTGTTCTTTGGCGTAGAAACAAGTATACTATAGAATGTTTATTGCTATACTTCGTTAACACAAAGCTCTTAATTTTCGTGGGTCTTAGAATCTGATTTTCAACACCCTTATATAGGTGTTGAAACACCCATTTGGATAGTGAAAATACCCTTTCATGAAGGGCTGCATCCTTTGGGAAGAGTTGCACCCTTTAAGAATGGCCACACCTCTTCGAAATCACTTTCTTTAGGTGCCATGCATGCAATTTCGTGGCTGCATATTACAATCATGCAAACCATGAATTTAACATATATTTCATGCCAATTTACACACAATAAATCAGCACCAACATTCACTTAACCAAACAATGATCCGTTATCACTTTCATATGACCGTGCACCCCGCACTTCGCCTAAATCATATTGTAGTGCTTTAGGATCATTACCGAAACTTTGTATGATTCCAATCAAATTAAATGGACAATGATTTCACTTAAATCATCAACACAACATAGATCTTGATGCTCAATGTGGAGTTGGTTCAGTGATTCTAACCAACATGCATGTGTGTTGATCCATTCACAAAGGAGATCCGTAAGTACATGTGTGTTGATGCATTCACAACATATGTGTTACGCATTCACAACATGTGTGTTGATGCTCAAGGGGAAGCGTATCACACGCATTCACAACACAAAGGAGATCCGTGAGTACTGGGCAAGCGTATCACACACATTCACAACACACATGGTTAGAAACACTGGGCAAGATCCATATTTTTATGTTTGTTTTTATCGATATTATTGAGGTATGATTTATTTTTCTTCTACTTTTTTAATATTTTTTTTTTAATTTATTTTTTTGTTTGTTCTTAATATTTTTTTTACCTTTTTATTTTATTTTATTTATTTTTATTAGTAATTATTTTTATTCTAAAATAAGTATAATTCTCTTATTCTTACTAATTTTTTTTAATGTTTTTCAGTTTTTGTTTTTATTTTTTTATCAACAGGTAATTTGGTTTTTGTTATGCATTGTTATCTTAATTTTGTTTTTAATAATGAGTAGATTTTAATATTATTTTGTAAAGAAAATATTATTTTTTTAGTTTTATAATACTATGAGTATATTTGGTATATTGATAGGTGTATTTAGTAAAAATTATAAATTTTATATTTTATACATTGGTGTACCCTTTAATAAAAACTACAAAACACACTTACGTCGTTGGCGTTGGTCGTTGGAGGCGGAGAGATCATGTTTTACGTCGTAGAAGAATTTCGAGCGCGATTTGAGGGTTTTCCTGATCTTCCTCTTCGTGTTCTTCTTCTTTCTGAATTTCGACCTCTTTGTAGAGGTGATTTGGGACACTAGTTTTATCCCTTGTTGTGAGACTCTGCTTCTCCTATTTTGTTATCGGTCGTGAATGCTTTCCTCTTTTCGACATCCGAAATAATTTTGGAATCGATGAAACTCAACCTCGGTCCCAAACTAGGGTTCCGAATTTGAAAATTCGAGACCAATTAATTTGGGATTTGTTGTTGGTTTGAACTAACAATTGAATCTGTAAATTCCTTTTGAATTAATCAGATTGGTATTTTATATACATGGTACAATTCAGATCTTATGAGCCTATAATTTGCTTCTGTACGTTTTGCCAACACGGAGATGGGCCCTGCACATCCAATTCGGCTGTTGAGGATTCGCACAACATGGTCCAACCAACCGAATAAATCCGATCAAATTGGACTTTCATAAACCACACGACGTGAACAACTCAAAACCGAACGAATATGATTTGACTCTCCAGCTCACAATCACTCACGATATATGTGAACTCACAAGAATATAAAAGCACGATAAACAACACACACAAGACAAGATTTTACGAGCTTCGCTATCGCGCTGCCTATGGCGAGGCAGCCGCTACCTACGTGCTCGGGGAGAGGGGTGTTTCTTCTTTATTAAATGTAAACGAGATTACAATCACTCTTGATAATCCTGAGCCAACAAGGCGTAAGCGATTATCGATCTAACCTCACGTCTAATAACAAGTATTGAAACCCTAATACTTTCGCCATGCCTCTCTCTCCTCTCGCTGCTGAGCCTCGACGTGATTTTATAGGCTTCCTGGACGTCGGTTTATGGTAGGAATAGGTTCCTTGTCCTCCAAGGATTTCGTTGCCTTTTGAATCACCTCAATCGGATAAGTATGGAAAGAGATATTCAATTTTTGGTCTCTTACCAAAAATAGGAGATTCTGCCTAGATCTTGCCTCCTGCCAGGGAACTGATTTCTGCCTTCGCACTGCGGCAGACTTAACGCCTTCGTCCTGCCGCATGGACCTGCCTTACATAAACTTAGAATTTTGAACATATTTTCACAAATCTCCACCTTGTTCAAACTTCTAAACACATGTCACCCATCTTGCAGTAGTGATCAAGTACTGCTCATCCCTGCCGAGTTAAGAAATCAAGCAAATCCTTTGCAACCACCTTATTCACCAATCCATGATCGAACCCGACCATCCGACTCCAGTCCCAGCATGATTTCAAATAACACTGACCTTCATATGATCATACCCGATCATATTTCTCCTAGTATTGTCATTAGGCTTCAGTCTGCCATGCTCAATACTACCGCAGCTCCTGCCTTAGGTACTGTATTCCCAAATTTTTCAACACCACCTTGCGGCATCAAGAATTTGTACATGACATAAGTCATAATCCGAAAGTAGATGTCACTCCACCTTCCCGCATCTCCTCCAGAGACGACTTCATCAGGTTAGCAACTCACAACCCTGTCTGCCGCAGTCTGAATCTTGTTGCCTAACTTGGCCCCCTGTGGCAGCACGAAGCCTACCACATCCCTGCAGCACCACGAGAGTGCCTACTGCAGTCCCTGCGGCACCACGAAAGTGCCATGCCGCAGCCCCTGCACAATTTCAGCATTGTGAGGTTGTCCTCTTAGGACTTGATGCAAACATGCATCTCCGACATGAAATACGGAGCGCGATCCATTTTCATATCCCGGAAAGTTGATGTAGATCTTCTTTCCCCACCTCCGGATATCACCAGAGCGTGAATCCTCCAAGTCAACAACTCACAGAACTTCCTGCCTTAGCCTGAGTCTTGCCGCTGCCCTTGAACCTTGCAATAGCATCGCAATGCCTACTGCAGCCCCTTCACAATGCTCGGAAGATTGTGAAATAGTCCACGTGGGACCAGATGCCGATGCACGTCCCTACTGGTACTCTTTGCCGCAATCGCCCTTGCGGTAGTTGCTACCGTAGTCGCTATCGTAGTCTCTGCATGCAGTCTCTACCATAGCCAATGCCTCCACCTCGAGAAGCATTATATCCTGTTGAAGTATCTCGAACGAGTCTAATCAACCCCCATGCATCACATCACCATAACAAGAGTCTTAACATAACCGCTTCATCTCGTTATTATGGCAGAAGAACGACGTCTTTGCCCCTGCCATGCCATATGGCAGACCCTGCCATGCCTGTAACCTACCACACTAACAACTGAATGCTTCAATGTTGCGCTTTCCGGTAGTTACACCACACGGCTACCTGTAGAGTTCGTGCAGTAGCTCCTACTGCTGTCGTGGTTACCACTTGTGTGTACAGCGGTTGTTCCTACTTAACCAAGCCTTTCCAAGAAGTCTCCCTGCCTCTAAGCTTGAACAAGCATTACTAAGAAGAAGTCCATCTTCTCTGCTTGAAACAAAGTGAACCATCAATTATCTATAAGCAACGAACAACTTGACACCAAATCCACCTTCAAATGTCACTGCCTTGACACTTGGCTCTACGGTAATCCCTATTGCCTCTGCCTAGGCAATAGTAGTCTCTGCCTCCACTTGAAATAGTGGAAACCATCTGCCTCTTTCCCGGACATATACCAGGCCTTGTTGCATTGTCCCTAAGTAGATTAATGATGGTTGAACCAATGGTTCCAGCCCATCCCCTTGGTACATCTCTTGCACCTCCTTCTACTCATGAGTATAGCCCGCAGCAGATGCTGCCACAGTTGCCGCTACACCAACAACAATCCTTGTTGATTTTATAGTATCAAGACTACCAAAATCAACACCCCCACATCCAATTCGAGCATCATCCGTGACCTCCATCTTCTTGGACGTGAAATCATAACCAATGGTTACATTGACATACCTCAACAACCTTCGAACTGTCACCAGCGACTCCCGCTCATACACCTCGATATCACACCCATACCCTGGTCAATATCAGGCTTGCTATACACCATAGCATGTATGAGACTTCCCAGTGCCCTTCCATTAGGCACTGTTGCCCTGGCTGCTGCGACCGTTCACCCTGCCGCAGGGCAATTCTGCACAGAAAGTATTAAGTGCTGCCTAAGGGAAGTTGCACAACTCCACCTCAAAAATAGCAACACTATCCTGTCATTCGCACCTTCTTCCACCATTAGAGCATTATACACAACATCAGTTCGTGCAAACCCCTTAGGTTGATGAATGACAATATCATTCGCACCTTCTTCCACCATTAGAGCATTTAACACAAATCAACTTGTGCAAACCTCTTAGGTTGATGAATGATCCTCCTTTCTGCATAACTGGATAACTGATACCCTCCCGATCAGTTTTATGTTGAGTATTATCAATCAAGTAGTCGCTCTGCTGCGAACTACTTCCCGACAATCGCTCTGCCGCAGCCATTGCCGCTGCTGCTGCCCTGTCGTTGCTATCGAAGATGCCTTGGCCATTGTCTCCACCTTCAACGATGTCACATCTTGAAGTTTGGTAATATGGTAGTCGATGAAGCGAACTACCCCAGCGCAAATGCTGCCGCAGTCAATGCCACTGCCCTTGCCTCTGCCGCTGCCTTCGACAATGCCTCCGCCGCTGCCACGAGCGACCCATTCGACGATGCCTTCACCCCAGCGATGCCTGAACACCCTGAGGCTATTTAATCAGATAATCGCTGCTACGATTTACCCCAGCGTAGTTGCTGCCGCAGTCCTTGCCACTGCCTGCTGCCTCTGCCGCTGCCAGGCATGATGAACAAGATATACTTTCCATCATCCCTTGTCCCTGTTCTAGATGGGCCCGGAGATCAGAATGAATGTAATCCAAGTTCCCTTGTCATCCGAAGTGACGACAGACTCTACCGCAACTACTCCCGTAGCTACTGCCATAGGTGCTGCCTTAACTCTGCCGCAGGTGTTGCCTACCTGCTGCTGCCACCACAATACTGCCTGCCACAGTATTCGCAATGCCCTCAGATAACACACTCCATTCCTCTACTCTCCTTCCAGCACTAATGTGCTACCTCTCTTCCCTTGGAAGAATCCTCCATTAGAACATTAACTACCCTTGATGAAAAGCTTCGACGAGCTATCAACCAATCTTCAGCATAGAGTCGAACCACCTCAACTTTACAAGTTAGGTTAATTTACAAGAATGATAGAACCACCATCCATCTCCTCAAAACCATCAAACCACTGCCGCATGGGTCTTATGTGAGCCGTGCACCCTGAATCTTTGATCCACCTTGCCCCCTTCCTTGAAGTGACAATTGAAGGCCTGCTGCAGTTCCCTCTGCTGCAGTTGCTGCCTCAGCAACATCATCATCGTGATGTGCTAGATCCATCCTCGATTCAGCTACTTCTTGAAGACAAGATAATCTTTCTTAAAGAACCTCAAACCACTGCCTTATAGGTCTTATGTGAACCGTGCACCCTGAATCTTTAATCCACTATGCCCCCTTCCTTGAAGTGACAATCGGAGGCCTTCCGCATAACCCTGCCGCAGTTGCTGCCTCAGCAACATCAGCTTCGTGATGTGCTAGATTCATCCTTGATTCAGCTCCTTCTTAAAGAGATGACACCTCCTTAAGAACCTGGTTTTGTTACCTTGAAAACACCCCGTGCCTTCATGAGACGATGCCTTGTTCTTCACTCTTCCGACTCCTCTTCTGAAGTTCCCTTGAGTACCAACTCTCAAGTTCCTGCCGTGACGTCTCGACAACCGGCTCCTTGGGCACAACAATAATTAAAGTGCCACCAAGACACCTAATCATCGTCGTAGTGCCCCTGCGAACAACCCTTGCCTTCTGGTTCTGCCATAGTGCCTGCCTTTTCAGTGCCTGCCGGAACTTCGTCCTGCCGCAGAGCCTGCCTGAGTACCTGCTGCCGCAGCTTCAGCTGCATCATCCATAGGTTTATCAGTTCCCCTTGCCTGGAGAATGGCAGTGCTAGCAGCAACCTCCTGCTGTGTTTTCATCGCCTTGCCTTTGATCCTCCAAGGACCAAAGTTGTTCTTGTCGACGCCTTGTCCTCATCATCCTTCTTCGATCCAAGCTTCAGCATCTTCTCGTGATTTATCTTCCCACAGACGGCGCCACTTGTTGAGGATTCGCACAACAAGGTCCAACCAACCGAATAAATCCGATCAAATTGGACTTTCATAAACCACACGACGTGAACAACTCAAAACCGAACGAATATGATTTGACTCTCCAGCTCACAATCACTCACGATATATGTGAACTCACAAGAATATAAAAGCACGATAAACAACACACACAAGACAAGATTTTACGAGCTTCGGTATCGCGCTGCCTATGGCGAGGCAGCCGCTACCTACCTGCTCGGGGAGAGGGGTGTTTCCTCTTTATTAAACGTAAACGAGATTACAATCACTCTTGATAATCTTGAGCCAACAAGGCGTAAGCGATTATCGATCTAACCTCACGTCTAATAACAAGTATTGAAACCCTAATACTTTCGCCATGTCTCTCTCTCTCCTCTCGCTGCTGAGCCTCGACGTGATTTTATAGGCTTCCTGGACATCGGTTTATGGTAGGAATAGGTTCCTTGTCCTCCAAGGATTCCGTTGCCTTTTGAATCACCTCAATCGGATAAGTATGGAAAGAGATATTCAATTTTTGGTCTCTTACCAAAAATAGGAGATTCTACCTAAATCTTGCCTCCTGCCAGGGAACCGGTTTCTGCCTTCGCACTGCGGCAGACTTAACGCCTTCGTCCTGCCGCATGGACCTGCCTTACATAAATTTAGAATTTCGAACATATTTTCACATCGGCTTAGATTAGCTATCAACTTCTCGGTCTTTTACTATGAATTGGAGACTTTATATCCCTTTCATCTATTTTATTTGAGTTCACGATCGAGGGAAAGAAAGAAAACATAATTGCTTGGTGTTTTGCGAATTTCACTTATGCTTCATCTCTATTCAAAAGCATGGGGAGGAATGCATAATGGCTTGTCATCCTATTGGGCCAATATTTGTTACATTATTGCTATTTTTTCTCAGTAGCATACCATTGCTGTCACTAACTTCTGAATGTGTAATGGGTCATCACATATTGATTCTTGTGTGTTTTTATACTAGCTATTTATTTCTCTCTATGTGTATGCATGTTTTTATCCATTTTTTATTAAGTATATATGGTAGGTACAATATCCTATTTTGGTATAATAATCAATTGGTCCAGTTGTTAATATTTCAAATATTTTAGAGGTCAAAATCTCGACCCTCTTAACCTTTTTATTTTTATTTTTTAAGCTAGTTTCTTCCTTATTCTAGTTTTTTATAAAATAAAATTCCGACTCCGCCTTTCACAATGCTACAATGTTAATCAGTGTTCACATATTTTGTTAAATATTATACCTTTTTCTTTTTTGAAAAATTATTTTTGAATTCAAATATATTAAGTTAAATAACTTTATCAACTTAATAAGACACTAGGTTTATCTGGTCGGCCTCTTGCTTGACCCGTTCGACCCCTTGATTCGGTTAGTGCCGAACTAATTAAGGAGATCACCATTCGCCATAACATCATCATAAAAAAAGTAATCATCAGAAATAAGAATCACAGATAAATAAAACCCTATATATATGCAAAAAAAAAAAAAAAAACACTACTCCATTAATGCTTATTACACCATGCAAAATTATTATGGTAGGTGGACCCCACTCCACTCACGCCTCTTCTTTCTCTCTCAAAATTCTTGCCCTATAAATACACTCATTTCTCTCTCACAATTCTTGCCCTATAAATACACTCACTCGCTATGAAACTTTCTCACTCGAAAAAAGAATAATTGTTAATTCAAGAACAAGAAATTCTTCCAAAAGGTAGTGTACTTTTATTTCTTTTGATTCCATCTATATATATATATATATATATATATATATATATATATATATATATATATATATATATATATATATATATATATATATATTCTTTTCTTGAATTCCATTTTTGCCGCTTGGGAATGGAGAACCTCAACTCGAAGTTGAGAATGGAGAACTTGTACCTCCAGCAGCACAACGAGATGATGAGGAAGGTGGTAGAGGGTCTTGAACAAGAGAACCAGGACTTATTCGACGAGATGGTAAGGAAGAGAGCGGAGCTCCAGCAGAAGATGGCCGCCGCCGCTGTCGCCACCGCCCCCAGCACCTCCAAGAAAACCAACAAATGATCATATCTCCATGGACACATCAATTTCAATTTTCAATAAAATCAAAACCCGTTCATAATTCATAGTGCATTGTAACGAGTATTCGTTATGTTTGTTTGTTTTCTTATTTTTGTCCTGCTTTCACAATTGTTTGGGTGTTTGTTATTACATTTTTATAGCGAAATTGATTAATAAATTGTGTGTCGTCTTTTTATTATTTACTTCTCTAATCGACTAAATTTACAAATGAATTTGTTTGTTATTATGCGGCAGGATGTAGTGATAACTTTATAATTTTAAGGTTTCAAGTACGTACAAACTAATCGAAAGTTCAAGTGTTATGATAATATGATAATTAAAAAAAAAGGACGAGAAATTTCAGTACCATAACTATGAAAAATAGGAATTTGACGTTGTTCTTATGAACTTTGTCAATATTTATCCATATAAATGTGACGTACGCAAGCTATTTATATATAGTAAGTATATCACGCCTGGTTTATTCGCGCGTAGATATTATATGTTTCTTCACCTAGTCACACAATTCTTAATAGATGTACGATTGCCTAAAAAATGAACTTTACGTGGCGAAACATTTAATTTGTCTGAAAAAACTTCGTGATAAAGTCGTAAGTAATATTAAATTATATATTCGATCCATTAATATTAATGTGAAGTTGTTCATCTGATCTCTACCAGTTTGAGGTTATTAAGCGACTTCTAACATGGTATCAGAGCTTTCGATTATGCCGGTGTCCTGGGTTCGACTCCCTCCAGAGGCGACTCCACCCGTGTGACCGTGTGACATTTATTCTTATTTCCGTACATATGATCCATAGTCCATACATTTTTATAATAATAAAATTATCTTGAATTAATTAAGGCGGGTGCTTTGTAAGTAATTACTATTAATTTTTGTCTATATTTAGAGCTACGGGGTGAGTCTCTCACAAAATATGTATTTGGTTAGTAATATTATTATTATTATTATTATTATTATATTATATTAATGGCAATAAAATAATGTCAATATGTAACAATACTTTATTTTTAACATATTTCATTCCATAAAAACTGTATAATTAGATACTACAAGTTCTTATATAAAAATGTATTATTTATAATATATATATATAAGTGCAGATTGCATACATTTAAATGTAATGTTATTTTTACCTTTTAAGATAAATGTGATTATCACGCGTGTCGTGTTATCCGTTGTTTGACGTGTTTTAACCAACTTAGAATAAAAGTCAAACCATGATCTTTAGTATTGCAACCATATTTCATACGTATGAATGTATGATCCATACTTTTTAATCATTAAATTATCTTGAATTAATGAAACCTCGTGCTTGGTAAGTACTTAGTAATAATGTTTTTCTATATTTAAGGCTACTCTACGGGTGTGTCTCACAAAATATGTATATGGTTATTATTATTATTATTATTATTATTATTATTATTATTAATTAATGGAAAAGAAATAATGTCAATATGTAACCATGCTTTTTTTTTTTTTTTAACATATTTCATTCCATAAGAAAATGTATAGTTAGATTTTACAAGTTTTATATAAACATGTATGTATTATGTACATATATAAGTGCAGATATTGCATACTTTTAAATGTAATGCTACTTCTACTTTTCTAGTAAATGTGAATATCACACGTGTCTTTGTTGTCTTTGTTTCACGTGTTTTAAAATAAAAGTCAAACCATGATTTTAGTATTGCAATTAATAATAATATTTATAATAATAATATTATTATTATTATTATATTATATTATATTATATTATATTATATTATTATTAATTTATTATTTTGTTAACAATAAAAATAGCAAAATTGTGTGTTCCTATATTTATTAATTACACCTTGCGTATTTTTTCATACGTAAGGATACAATCGATCCCTTTAGGAATTCAATTCCAATTAGTATATACTAAAAATAATATATATGAAAAATTACGGCTTAAAAGTGTGTAACGCTTTGAACTTCTTTTAGTATTTTAATTGTTTATTGAATATTTTAATGTATAATAAGTATTTTATAGTATAATTTATTTATATTAAGGTGTTTTAATGTTTTTATGATTTTCGATAGCAATTTTATACTTTAGAAGTCTCGTCGTATTTGTTTATATTTATTGCGCAATTTTCTGAAACTAAAAACGTAGTATGTTTTGAAATTCGGGAAGAATTTAATTGCGTGTACGAGTAAGTAGAATCGCATGACTTAATTGATATTTAAAATTGATATTTATATTACTTGTTCATTTTGTAGTTTACAAAAATGTAAAAATATTTACGTTTCATAAAAACAAATTTTAATTAATGTATTCGAAAAACGTGATTTTAATTAAATAATTAAAATTAAAAAAAATGAAAAATGAAAAAGGCAAACGTCAGTTCGAGTGTGCATATAGCATTTGTGCCGACTCTGGCATAAGACATCATAGATGCCATAATCAATAATATTTCATCTTTTCAACGAATCAAACTGACAATGCAACTGATTATTATTGTTGCGGATAGTTAAGGCAAATATTTATCATTTGCAATCCAACCAAACCATTATACCAGTGCCTAGAAAATATTTGGAAAAATATGATTCTAAAAACATATCAAAAGGGATTCTTGAAGTTGCCACACTTTCCACTAATATAGGTGAATCTTTTCATCGTGCACCCTCACAATGCACTTTTTCAAAATACTCATTAAATTTAACTTCAACTTTTTTATGCATATTCAAACACATTCCTTTGGATAATTTAATTCATGTTTTTCTATCTCAAATATAGGCTTCTCAATTGAATTCTATTTCTAATATAATTTTAAATGAATTTGGTATCTTGATGCAGCCCAAGAGTCGTCGATGATACAAGACTCGGTGCATGTTCCGGTTGGACCAGTTACGCGCTCGAGAGCTAAGAAGTTCAAGGCAAGCTTGATGTCGATGATCCAAGAAGTATGGGCGCAAGAGCTATTGAAGAAACTCATTGGTGATGTGGAGAAGCCAAGCCTTATCAACCTGATTATGTACGAGGAAGACAATCCATCAGAGGACATTTAGTTTCAAGCTGGAACGGAGGTCAGATGAGAGCCGAGGATGCGCCGCTGATTTCGGCTATGAAAGTGACATGGTGTCGGGCGACATGGGAAGCTGTCGGCCGACAGGCGGTTTGTCGGGCAACACCTCTAAGCTGTCGGCCGACAGACAGTGTAAAATAGGGACGGGGCAGAGAGGACTCGCAAGTTGAGCCTGCGAACGAAGGAGAGTTGTCGGCCGACACCCTTTCCTGTCGGCCGACATGTGTCCAAATTTTTATGAAAATCGCGTTTCGCGATTTTGAGACTCGAGACGAATTTCTTTCTTCTTTTTGTGGCTTTCTAGGTTAGCCTATTTAAAGGCTTAGACCCCATTGTTTTTAGAACACAACTTTTATGATAATTAATATAATTTGGTGAGTTTAATTCTCTTTACTCTTTTCGTTCTCTTTTCGATTGTGCCAAAAGAGATCACTTGACGAATCTACGAGACAGTCCAATCTCTTCGTGTGTCGTTCATCGATTTTCCGAGTTGCTGCATCGATCTCGTGTTGGGGTTTAGGGTTTCGTCCTTAAATTATTTCACGAATCAGGTTCAGAGGTTTGAGATCATTCGCCAGGTATCCGAATTAATTATTTCTTCTTCTTTCAGTTCAATCCATCAACGAGGTACTTATCATCTGGTATCAGAGCCCAGTCTAGTGTTTCAATTTCTTATTTCGTTACCCCGTTTTTTTGTTCTTTTCGTTCGTCTTTCTTCTACTTTCGCTGAATCGGATTTCTTTCATTCGTAAGCATAAAAAAAAATATATAGACTCGATTTTCTCGAATTTTTTTTTGTGATTCTCGATTCTGGTTTCTAGTCGAATATTCAGCCAATTAAAAAAAATAAAAAAAAATAAAAAAAAAAGTATTTTGGCGGGAAAAATTTTCTGAAACCAAAATTTTGTGATATATTCCTTAGTTTTTCGGCATCGTTTTGTGCCAATTTGGTGCTATCAATTTTTTTCGTTCCGAAGTTTCCATCTTCTTGTCCTTTCTTTCTACGTCATTATTGTGTGTTTTGTGGATCTTGTCAAGTCTGATCTCGTCTGGTAGATCGAGGAGTTCGAAACATTGAGGGAGAATCTGAGTGGTAAAAGGCAGAGTGTGTGAGAACATTAGAGTGAAAAAAGCCATATCTCAGTGAAACACGAGTGCTGAGTGATTCATCTCTTGAGTGATACACGAGCGTTTGTGAGGTGGTGAGGTTCTTTTACTTTATTGCTTTTTTTTACTAACGTTTTCTGTGCAGGATGTCTGAAGACTCGAAGAATAAGGAGACAGCTGAGGGGTCTAATAACAACCTCCAAGTGAAGTTCCTCATGGAAGCTTTGCGAACTGAACTAGGGAAGATCATCTCAACTGAAATGGATGTCGTGCATGACCGACTCCTGGCCCTAGAGGAAAAATCTCTTCGAGAGAATACAGAGAATCGGAGAATAGCAATGCGCAACGTCGGTCGAGATAACCAGCATCGTCATAATGGTCGAAACAGAGATGTTGGAAATCGATATCCCGGATATCAAAAATTGCGGAACCGATAACCCAACCGAAATCCCGTCGCCGGAAACCGATCACGAACACCACACAAAATCGGAGTCCGACAAGAGCATCGCCGCGGGATGAACCCGCGGCTAAACCCTAGTCGAACCCCACGCGGGGTTCGCGATTGCATGGGGCTGCTCCGGCAGCCCCCTCGTTGCGGTGAGTCCGACGACTCACCGCTCGGTGCCGTCGGGAGGGGCGGTCAGCCCAGCTGACCACCGCGGCTCCAGCCGCGGCTCGCCCCCGGCGATCGATCGCGTGATCGATCGCCTGCCCCGGCTTCAGCCGGGGCCTCCCTTCGCGCACTCCGCCGACGAGGGCGGGGGGTTCTTCCGCCGTGGCACCAGCCCACGACCATCCCCCAGCGATCGACCTCGTCGATCGCTTGCCCCGGCGTCCAGCCGGGGCTCCCCTCGAACGCACGCCCGGCGGTCGAAGCCCTAGGGCTCGACCGCCACCCCTCGGCTCCAAGCCGAGGGTGTTCTCGATCTCCGCCGGGGATCTCGAATCCCCGTCCGCGGAGTTCGTTCGTCCCGGATCATCGTTCATGTATATATCACGATTAATTAAACGCATAATCATAAGAGGGCGTTTGTGATTATACCTACGTCTGGTTTTTGCGGAGAAACGAGATGATTTGAAGACCTTCGAATCTTTCCACGTATTCCTTGCACTTCGTTCGAACTGCTGGAAATCGATATCCCGGGGTATCAAAAATTGCGGAACCGATAACCCCGACCGAAATCCCATCGCCGGAAACCGATCACGAACGCCACGAAGAACCGGGCTCGACAAGAGCATCGCCGCGGGATGAACCCGTGGCTAAACCCTAGCCGAACCCCATCCGCGGGGTTCGCGATCTTGATCGATCGCATGGGGCTGCTCCGGCAGCCCCGGGGCGGTGAGTCCGGCGACTTCACCGCCCACGCCGTCGGGAGGGGCGCCTAGCCGCGGCACCAGCCCGCGGCAGCCCCAGCGATCGAGCCTAGCTCGATCGCTCGCCCCGGCGTCCAGCCGGGGCTCCCTTCGCGCGGATCGCTGCGATCGAACCCTAGGTTCGATCGCACCCCTCGGCTCCCAGCCGAGGGTCCTTTGAACGTTCGCCGGGGATCTCGAATCCCCGTCCCCGAAGTTCATCGTTTTCCCGGATCGTGTGTTCATGTATGCATCACAATTTAATTCACATAAATTCACACGAAGGAGTTTATGATCATACCTTTGATTCGTTGTGCGGAGAAACGAAATCAAGTTGAAGACCTTTTGAATCTTCCCACGTATTCCTTGCACTCCGTTCGAACGTCGGGTGGGCGACGATCTATCGAACTCCTATGGATCTCCTTCAACTCTCTAGAATATCAAGTATGATAATCTTGTCTTATTAATTTATGAAGGCCATGTAGTGCTTTTATAGGCTACGTAGGGGATCTAAAGGAGGTGGAATATTGGGCTTCCAATATTGAAGATTAAATTGAGCCCACTGCCCAAGTCCATTAATCCTTATCAATATTAATTAATTTATTTTCCACTATATAAATTAATTGCACTCCCAATATTAAACCATATTATATCAAATAATATTTCTCCGGTAGTATTATTTATTCCGTGTATTTAAGATTTAAATATCCATGAATAAAATTAATTTATTGCTAATTAATTTATTCATCTCTTTAATCCGAGACTAGTACCATTCAACCTTAATTATTGTGCGGAACGAATCCACTCATGAGGTTTACACAATAATTCCTTATGAACTCATCTCGGGAATATTATCAACCCTTTCGGGATACACTGTCCGGTCAATCATTCACGGCATGCCATATATGAAATATAGTGACCCAACTTAACCGGTAATTAACCCAATAATTAAATCGGTCAATTCCTTTGGTAAATCAAAGTCACTTATATTAAATATACACACCCGCAACAATATCGGGGATTAAGAATAAAATCCACTGAGACTCGAATCGATTATCGCCGCCAATCCTAATCGATGAATCTCAGCGATCCGCTCAATACACCAAGTGTACAAGTGTGATAAAATAATTAAGACAAATTATTTTCTCTCTCACACAACGACTATACCGATGGATTGGTCCGGGTCCATCTAGGTCGTGAGCCACTGTTTGATTAAATACGAGTAACCGATAGTATGATCTTCTGTGTGGGCCCGACACACCATACTAACTACAACGTATAAAATCTAGGACTATGATTTGCATATATTTAATTAATAATAATTAAAAGCAAACCATTGTTTATTAATTAAATAGATAAAATGCTATGACCGGGAGTTTACCGTTACTTAAATCTAGACATTAAGTACACAACTCCAACAATCTCCCACTTGTACTAAGGTCTAGTCATTTCCTTCAAACTCCCGGTTCCCATACTCATTACGTGCTTTAAAGTGTACTTCCGAGAAGTACTATGTGAGTGAGCAATCTAGGTTGCCGCTCTGAAGTTATCTTGGTGACTACTACGTCGTCTCCCTCGATGATGACTCGTATCAGGTGGTACTTGCTCTATGTGTTATCATCACTTTTGACTTATGACCTCTTCCAGTTCACCGTGCACCGCTATCTAATAGCCTTTGGTAAACTAAGAGTCATATCCAAGTCAAGAGGTTATCCCGGAACCTAACCAAAACTTCCGCTGCCTCTGAGGCTGCTATTCGGTTATGAGAGAGTCTGAGAAGCGTCCTGCTTATCACTCTTTCATTTCATGGTTCCACCTCTTTCTAAAAGTGAACACATAGCCTGATATCGACTTACACTGGTTCTTCTTTGATTTTAGGATCTGAGAATTTGTAATCAAAGAAGATTTCGTCTTGCTTAATAATCCAGTACTTTGCAAGTACTATTACAGCATCCGAAAATCTCTTGTCTAGATCACCTTGATATCCTCCCACTACGCAAACCGCATAGTTGATATCAGGTTCTTGTTTTACAACATTGCATCTATAAAGCTTTCCATACTTGAAGTATACGAAACTGCTTTGTCTATCTCCTTCATGTGTATGAACACAAACCCTTTAGATAGATGAATATTCTGTCTCTGAAAGGCAATAACCTTTCTCAGAAGTATGCATGTTTAAAAAACAAACCATAATCGTATAAGGTATCTAGGAGAAGTACAATGTTTTTTATCGTTAGAACGAACGATCTTAAGAACATGCTCTAACTTCTACTCAACCTTATAACTCGATTTATTTAGACAACCACTATTTTATGTCTGACGATATTTTTACATTGTTGCCAATGATAAAATGTTATCTACATAAAATCTCCGAGAAACACCACTTTGTTTCCATTACGTCTTCAATACACCTTTCGTCTATGCCTTTTGATGAATCCATCAAATGGACTATCCCATCAATTCGCAAGTTCCACGATTCATAGCTTTGTTTCAATCCATAATGGATTTACTAAGCTTGTACTCTAAATGATCTTGCCTCTTAACAATAATCCTTATTGTTTTCTAAGTAGGCACATTTAGATCTAGTACTGCCTTTGTGCAGAGCTAGGGGTCGATTTCATCTTTACTAGATCCAGAGTCCGAACACCTCTAGTCTTATGAATATCTCTGGTTGTCCGACAACTTCCCACTGCAATGGCGTCCCGGTGTATAACAGTAATAACAATAGGTCCAGTATGTGGTGTACTTCTACTCGGTTTGGCTGGTTCCTAGTCTTTTTGTCCTTCTTCTCATTCCAAGGTATTACGTCAATTTTAGGCTTTGTGGTTCATCTGATAGTCTTCCTCTATGAACCGGACGATAGACGTCCCTCTGGTTCGTAGTACTATAGAACACACAATACTTCGTTCATCTAGGATATCCTACAACCATATTCAATATGCCGTTGTATCTAGGAATATCCATAGAACATAGGTAGTTCCGAACAACTTGTCCTTTTACTATCAGATTTCCATTTCTTTACAACGCACCATCTCTACACGTAAGTGTATGGCGCGCCCCTTTGGGATGAATCCCAATCTTTGATTACGCTATGTGTTATTCAGATAGGTGATGGCCTCCGCGATCGAGTCGCAGGCTTCTAATGGATATACTTTGATGGTTCCCCATAATAGCTTTGTGTCCATTGACTAGTCAAAACACTTTGCTTTTATGGCACATCAAGTATTCTAATCCATCACTGAGTATTCTTGAAAGAATTACTCGTACCTTTCTAATTTACACATATGTCTGCATATCTAATCATTTCCAATACTTGTCTGAATTCTATCCTTCATCCAGAAAGGTTTGCTTAGACGTATTATCCTCCAAATTCAATCCTTAGGTCGGAAGGTCCATTCCTTCAACTATAATTGATCAAATCAATTTCGACCATTTGAATCTTATTTGAAAAATACTACTAAGTATAAGAATTCTCAAGTATAATGATTAATAATAAAAAAAATATCTATCAAGTAAAACAAGTTATAGAACGGTTCGTTGCATCGGGGTGGACTTAGGATCTATCATTCATATATTGCTATCTAATGTACCAGAATAGATAATGCCATTATTTCTTATCAAAATCATCCAATGATTAAAGAAATAAAATATCCATTCATAAATAATAGAAATCCAGAACAAAACGTTCTTTCTAAAATAAAGGGTACATAAAGCAATAACTTTGAAATGAAATCCTATTTAACTACTAAAGCAGATAAATGTCTTCCACCGCAACCGCTGCCTCCTCTACAGCTTTTGCCTGTGTAGACTCGAACTCTTCTTCTCTAAGTCGCCGGGTTTTCTGGAACCCCTGCATTCAAAATGCACATACCGTCAGTGGTTCCATATCTACACACCAGAATTCTGGTAGATAATACCGCTGACTATGTTTTTACGACTAAAGAAAAATTCGTACCTCTGAGAGGACATTCAGACTTCCAGTGTCCAGACTTGTTGCATCGGAAGCACTTGCCCTTTGGCTTTGCAGCCCCCACTCGTGGTACTGTCTTCTTGACACCACTGGGTTTCCAGGCTTGCTTCCTCCTCTTGCCCCTACCTCCACCAGGCTTAAAGCCTTTGGACTTGGTAGCTACAAGCGCTTGAGACTTGCCCTTCTTGTAGATCCCCTCTGCCGCCTTCAGTTCAGTCAGGAGTTGCGCAAGAGAATAAGATAGTTTACCCATATTATAGCTCATGCGAAACTGCTCAAAACTAGGGGTCAGAGACTGGAGTATGATGTCGACTTGCGTCTCAGCATCAATTTGAGCTCCTAGGATCTCAAGCTCATTTAACAGACCCATCATCTTAAGAACGTGCTCCCCTACGGGCGTTCCTTCAGACTGAGTAGTTGTCATGAGGACTCTCATGGCTTCTTGCCTTGCCGCACGATCTTGCTCCCCAAACATCTCCTTGAATTTAAACATCATATCATAGGCAGTGTCCATCGACTCATGTTGGGTTTGGAGTACATTTGACATGGAAGCCAAAATATAACACCTAGCCATTTCATCAGCCTTTTTCCACTTTCGATATGTCAGTTTTTCCTCATCAGTTGAGGCAGCCGTGGGCTCAGCAGGGCACACTTCATGGAGTACAAACTTGTACTCCTCCGAAGTTAGGACAATGTCTAAATTTCTCTTCCAATCAATATAGTTGGGGCCAGTGAGCTTATGCTCCTTGAGTATCATAGAAAGTGGGTTCATAGCTATTCTCTAAACCTATAAGCACATTTAAACAAACAATCAATTTAATATCCGATATTATCTCCCTCAAATAATATCATTAAATTACTAATCACATCTAAAATCCCATCAGGTAAGGCAAGCCACGTTCGTGTGGACGTTTACCCACCCAAATGATTTAGCAATTAGATCTGCTTCGGTCGTACATCATTATAGCGTTACTTCGTTGGGAAGAATACTATAAAGCGTACCTAAGTGTAAACCATTACTCAGTACTAAGGTGAATCATTTGGAATTGCTACGTCACAGCAAGCCACGTTAGTGTGGACGTTTACGATAACTCACAATCCTTCACAATTCCCTACAACTGTCTACATCAACTATTTCCAAAAATCCCATTCAGCATAGCAAGCCACGTTCGTGTGGACGTTTACTACACCAAAAGACTTTTATAGTTGACTCCCAATTACTTGAAGCATTCGATTTTCGTAAATCAAGACGCGGAGAATCATAAGTGAAACTCGAAGTTTCTAACCAGTGACTCACCATGCGAACAACCCTATCTCTCATTAGATGAGGGAGCCGAGCAGACAAACGATCCATCTTTAAAAGAATGGTACGAATATCTCTAATTTGTGTCATCCACATGACCAAGTGGCTTTGGCTCCATTCCACTCCCCGGGGTGAGAATGAGTCGACTTGAAGTCAGTTTCAGAAAGACAAATTAGGCATTGTTTGATAAACTTATTCAATGTTTCTTGTAAAAGGAATTACAAGAATTCTCCTCCAATGACACATCTATACGAACTTCAAAAGTCCATAAGAGTCACCAAGAGAACAGTAATGGAGACCATGGGAATGTTTCCATCCCCGCTCCCACTTAGCTTTTTATAACAAAGGGATACGCTATCTAATGCATAATTAAACACATAAGCATGCATACAAGCAATAAAGCACATAGCACATAGTCAAAATAATGCTAGAAAAATTATTTTCCGACTATCATGGCTTTATTCCATCTCCGTATGCATCTTCTAGTCTTCAGTCTTCGTTCTTGAATGCTCCATGTGACGAGAATATTAATCCCAATATTTAAATCTATTTATTTTCAATAAATCCAAAAGATACTTAATTCGAAAATTAAGTCAATCGAATAAATCAAAAATAAAATTAAATATTATTAATATTTTTATTTATTTATTTTCCTATCTAATTCTATTAAATCTCTAGAATAATCTATCCAAGTCAAACTTGGAATATTCTAGAAGACTTCTATAATAGAATAAGGAAATAAAATAAATTAGGACTCTTCTACTTTCCAAGATTAATTAATTTCCATTACTATGAAAATTCCCATAAAATAGGAATAATCAATTAGGAAATAAATCAATCTTAAATTAACTTTTATTCCTTTCCAATTCTATTAAATCTCTAGGATCCTATTCCAAGTAGAACTCGGAATACTCTAGAAGACTTCCATAATAGAATAAGGAATAAAATTAATTCCAATTAATTCTTTTCCTAATCCATGAGAATTCCCAAAAATAGGAAAACTCAATTAGGAAAACCGAATCAATTAGGTAAGTAGTATCTTGGTAGGAGTAGGAGTAGCACGGGTTGGGGATCCCCGTACCACCACCACCACCGACCGCCGCCACCACCGGAGAGGGCACCGCCGCCGCCTCCCCAGCCGGCCGGCCACGACCTTGCCGACGGCAGCCCCAGCCGAGGGGCGATCGACCCCTCCCCATGGCTTCGGTCATGGGGTCGATCATGGGGTTGATCGACCCCCCGGTTCTTCGTCCTCTTCGTCTTCTTCGTCACACGAGTTCTCCGGCGGTCGTCTCGGCATCGATCCAACGTAAATAAATTACAAGAAATAAATTTACAATTCCGGTATCGATTCTATACATGAAATCGACCCTATACACTTTCCGGAAAACATAGAACAATAATAATAAATCTAAATTCGGTCAACCCCCGAATTTTTACTATTACAAGCATTCATCCACACAAAACGAATCTCGACATGTCCGAGAGTTTAATAAACGAACAATCATGGTAAATTAAATAGCAATTAATTAAACGAATAATTAACAATTAATTAAACCATGATAGTCGGAATCCCTGCAAGGTAGAACACAATTGAACACATACATGAACACGAAACCAAACGCTCTGATACCAGTTGCTGGAAATCGATATCCCGGGGTATCAAAAATTGCGGAACCGATAACCCCGACCGAAATCCCATCGCCGGAAACCGATCACGAACGCCACGAAGAACCGGGCTCGACAAGAGCATCGCCGCGGGATGAACCCGCGGCTAAACCCTAGCCGAACCCCATCCGCGGGGTTCGCGATCTTGATCGATCGCATGGGGCTGCTCCGGCAGCCCCGGGGCGGTGAGTCCGGCGACTTCACCGCCCACGCCGTCGGGAGGGGCGCCTAGCCGCGGCACCAGCCCGCGGCAGCCCCAGCGATCGAGCCTAGCTCGATCGCTCGCCCCGGCGTCCAGCCGGGGCTCCCTTCGCGCGGATCGCTGCGATCGAACCCTAGGTTCGATCGCACCCCTCGGCTCCCAGCCGAGGGTCCTTTGAACGTTCGCCGGGGATCTCGAATCCCCGTCCCCGAAGTTCATCGTTTTCCCGGATCGTGTGTTCATGTATGCATCACAATTTAATTCTTATAAATTCACACGAAGGAGTTTATGATCATACCTTTGATTCGTTGTGCGGAGAAACGAAATCAAGTTGAAGACCTTTTGAATCTTCCCAGGTATTCCTTGCACTCCGTTCGAACGTCGGGTGGGCGACGATCTATCGAACTCCTATGGATCTCCTTCAACTCTCTAGAATATCAAGTATGATAATCTTGTCTTATTAATTTATGAAGGCCATGTAGTGCTTTTATAGGCTACGTAGGGGATCTAAAGGAGGTGGAATATTGGGCTTCCAATATTGAAGATTAAATTGAGCCCACTGCCCAAGTCCATTAATCCTTATCAATATTAATTAATTTATTTTCCACTATATAAATTAATTGCACTCCCAATATTAAACCATATTATATCAAATAATATTTCTCCGGTAGTATTATTTATTCCGTGTATTTAAGATTTAAATATCCATGAATAAAATTAATTTATTGCTAATTAATTTATTCATCTCTTTAATCCGAGACTAGTACCATTCAACCTTAATTATTGTGCGGAACGAATCCACTCATGAGGTTTACACAATAATTCCTTATGAACTCATCTCGGGGATATTATCAACCCTTCCGGGATACACTGTCCGGTCAATCATTCACGGCATGCCATATATGAAATATAGTGACCCAACTTAACCGGTAATTAACCCAATAATTAAATCGGTCAATTCCTTTGGTAAATCAAAGTCACTTATATTAAATATACACACCCGCAACAATATCGGGGATTAAGAATAAATTACACTGAGACTCGAATCGATTATCGCCGGCAATCCTAATCGATGAATCTCAACGATCCGCTCAATACACCAAGTGTACAAGTGTGATAAAATAATTAAGACAAATTATTTTCTCTCTCACACAACGACTATACCGATGGATTGGTCCGGGTCCATCTAGGTCGTGAGCCACTGTTTGATTAAATACGAGTAACCGATAGTATGATCTTCTGTGTGGGCCCGACACTGAAGGTACCGGTATACCGATCCGATCGATATACCGTGTGTGCGGAAGCGTGTAAAGCATATAAATCTATCATGCTTGGATCTTAGTGCACACTTAATGTGTATAAGAACACATATAAACATATATATATACACATCCAATATATATATATATATATAAGGTTCAACGATTACTTACTTTTGGTGATCGTTGATTTTGGTTAAGGTGGTGTTGAGTCGATTGAACCACCTTAATGGATCAGCCTCTCGAAGCTCTCCTTGTGAATGACCTCGTCACTCCTCTTGTCTAGATCGCCCGGATGTTGAAGCCGCACAAATGGCCCGGCCTCTACGTGTTGCACACGAACCCGGATGACGAACACTTTGCTTGATCGAGTCGGTTCTCCAAGAACACTCTCTCCTTTCTCTCTTTTTGTGTGGATTTCGAAATATGTGATTAAGTTGTGTGAAAATCTGATTTTCACCCTCTTATTCATCTCATTATGGTCACATAATTGTCCCATTATCAACCTTGTAACCCCCCACCTTAATGTGTGTCATCAACACACATAATGGGGTGGTTTATGGTGAATATGAATGGTCATACCACATCATCATGCCAACTAGCATAAGACATGGTCCCACTAGCTTGTGTGGCATGCCATGTCACACTATGTGACATGCATCCATGCAAGCCATGCATCCCATGCATGTGAATTAAATCCACGTAAATATTGATTCTAAATCAATATATTTATCAAGCAACGTACATCATCTTTGAGTCCGTGTGTGACCCTGTAGGTATGATTTATCGATCAATATTATATTGTTCCCAACAAATAATATTATCAAATAATCATTTAACATCCATAGACGACCTTATGACTTTATCGATTGCACACGTAGGATCGAAGGACATATCCCAACAATCTCCCACTTGGCCTTCAGAGCCAGTGTGCTGCCAACTTCCTGTTGTCACTTTATGTCTAAGTGGCCGGTAAGACATGTATCCCATTATAAAAATGGAGGACAATCCCATCTTGTCAGTCCATGCTCTCCCACTTGCTTCCTGATATACCCAATAACAAGTTTTATAACCTCCTTTTACGAAAGGCGTTTACTTGTATCAAAGTATACCATTTCACAATGGAATTACTCTGGACTACTCAGGTCAGAGGAAATTGCTCGACAGTCAATGAAATAGTATTATGACTCGAAATCTTAAATACTATTTCAGTCGGGTCTGTTCGATCATTAGCTCCCAGCTAATATCTATGTAATTGTACTTGATGTCCCACATCACTAGCCCATGAAGCGGCGCTATAGTACACATTACAAACTAGTTCATTGTATTATCGATTTGTCCGTACTCGATTATACGAACCAGGAACAACAATATGATTTAAGTATATCAGTTCAACCATTGGGACTTCATTATGCGGTAAGTCGACCTCATAACCCAATTGATATAACTTAATCATTTGGACAATTCATATAAATTAAACCATATTTATATGAAGAAATATGTATTATACATATGAGTGAATGTCTACCAAATCTCCAAAAATATCTAATATAGTAATAGAAATCACAACTCATCTATAAGATGTCTGATCTCTATTGCAGTCGTGAAAGCCTCAAGCTTAAACTGCTGGAGAGGTTTAGAAAACGGGTTTGCAACCTTACCAAAAGTTGCAACTTTATTATCTCGATGTCTCCACAAAACTATCTCCCAGATAATGTGGAACTTCCTGAGCACCAGTTTTAGACTTGTGGTGCTTCCTAGCTCATTGGCTTGCGCGATAACTCTACTATAAATAGAGAATTATCGGATGGGCTAAGCTAGTTACGGCACCTAGTTCATTCAAGAACTTTCAAATCTTAACTGCCAACATTACTGCATCCAATGCAATACTGTGCTCAACTTCTGTAGTTTAATCAGCTATATTGCATTGAACTATTCCAGCAAATATCACCTCTAACCAGACAAACGATATAACCAGATTAAAATCGGAAATTATCTTAGTCTGTTTTGAAGTTAGCATTCAAACAGCTTGTTAATATCAACTCTTTTTGTCTTCCAAAGACAACAAAATTCTTTTGTCCATCTAAGGTACATAAGAATATTCTTGGTCGCAGTCTAACGCGCCTCACCTGGATTTCCTTGAAACTGACTCGTCATGCTCAAAGCATACGATACGTCCGGTCGTGTACATATCATGGCATACATTATAGACCATATTGCCAAAGCATAAGGAATGTTTTCCATCCTCTTTTGCTCATCAAGTCCCGTAGGGCCTTGCATCTTGCTAAGAGATGTGCCATGACTCATTGGAATGAGACCCGTTCTGGCGTCTTTCATTCTGAACTTATCAAGCACCTTATCAATATAGGTCGCTTGACTAAGTCCAAACATCATTTTCGATCTGTTCCGACAGATCTTGATGCCCAATATGTACTGTGCTTCTCCAAGATCCTTTATTGAAAAACAATTTCCAAGCCATTCTTTAATAGAATTAAGCATAGAAACATTGTTTCCAATAAGGAGTATGTCATCGACATACAACACAATGTATACAACGTAACTCCCACTGTTCTTCTTGTAAAACAAGACTCTTCCGAGTTCCTCTGAAATCCAAAACCCCGTATGGATTCATTGAACTGAAGATTGCTACTCCTGCTTTGCTTTATTCCATAAATGGAATTATAAGATTGCATAATTTCTCAGCCTTATTAGGATCGATAAAACTCTTTGGCTGTGTCAAAACACATTCTCTTCTAGAATCCAATTCAAGAAGTTAGTTTTAACATCCAATATTACCATAACTCATTATCAAGATGAGTAGCAATGACTAAGATAATCTGAATGATTTAATCAAAGCAACTGGTGAAAGTTTTTCCACAATCCACCTCGTGAATAAAACTTTTACCATCAAACTTGCTTTGAAAACCCTAGGTTTTCCATCTGTCTGTTTAGATCTTTAAGATCTATTAGCATTCATTGGGTCTAACCCCGTGATCAAGTTCCAAACTTGATTATCAGATATTGATATCATCTCAGATTTCATGGCACCATGCCAATTTTCAGTAGCTGGACTCGTCATAGCTTGGAATTAGGTCGAAGGTTCACCGCTTTCCAAAAGCATGAATTCATATCTCTCATTGGTCACAATATCTAAGTATTTGAATAATAGAGATAGATTTATTCCTTTCGGACCTACGAGGGCTGGTATGGCTTCCAAAACCATAAGAATACTCTCAACCTAATCTTGAGTATTCATCATTGGTTGTTTCACTTGAACCTCGTTCAAGACAACCGAGCTCCCACTGAATTTCTAGGAAAGATAACTCTTTTCAAGAAAATCACTATCTCGAGCAACAAAATATTGTTCTCAGATAGATCGTAGAAGTTGTACCCTCGAGTTTCTTATGGATACCATAAAAAACTTTTATCCCATTTGAGTTCATGCTCTATAGAGATAAATCTCGTCAGAGAAGCTTTTAGAACCTCAAATTTTGATGAAAACAATTTAGGGACCCTCCATTTCCATACCTAGTATGATTTCTTATCAACAGCTTTTGACAGCGTCCTATTCAGTGTATAAGTTGAAGTCAAGAATTGTGTGTTCCCAAAAGAGACCAGTAGTTCATTTAGACCTATCATCGAATGGTCGAACTATATCTAATATAGTTTGTTTTTCTCTTTTCCGAAACATAACCTTCATGTGCTTGTGAACTGATAGGTTCCACATACATCAGTATGGATCATCCCTAATTAATCACTCACATGTTCTCCTTTCTCCAAGAAAGATGACATTGTTATCTTTGTCCATCAAACATCATTCACATGTATCAAATGACTCCAAGTCAAATGATTCTAAAATTCCTTCTAAAAGAAGCTTCGTTACATGTTTAGATTTTGATTTGATCTAATCAACAATGTTTCAGTTATGTCTCATCGATACTTATTCGATTTGGCCTTTGGTCTTAATGATATATATGATTTGTCAAGTTTAAAGTATACATAAACAATATAATAATCGTACCAAAACAAACAATAATTCACAATTAAAATAGTTACCAAACTATTTAATACTGAAAAACTAATCCATCAGTATCTAATACTGAACCAATATTCATTGTTTATAGAAGGTACGAAATTACATAGTTATAATACTAAATCAAGGCCCTAAGGCAAAACAACATCATATGATCATACGGCTAATGCAGCGACCTTCGCTCCATTTCTTGCCTGTAGATCGACATCTCTATTCACCAAACTTATACTTCTATGTAGTTCCTCCACATAAAAAATGTGAGAACCACATTTGGCATCCAATACCCAAGAAGTAGAATTTGTGAAGTTTAATGTCTATATCATTAATACTTGAAGATGAAGCAACCCCGTTCTTCATATCATCTTTGAACTTTGGGCAAATTCAATTATTCCCAATAATTGAGTCTCATTCAAATTTCCCATTCAAAATTATCTCAATGTCAAAACGTGATAAATCGTAAGTGAAAAATCGAAGTTTTCTAACCAGCGATATTATCATGCAATTGAAGCCCTATCTCTCATAAAATATGAGGGAGCCAACCAGACAATCGATTCACGCCATCCAATGGCTCGAAAGTCTCTAATTTGTGTCATTGATGAACTTAAGTGTTTTTGGATTAAATCACTCCCCGAGGTGTAAATAATCCTAACCTTATAATCCATCAAATGAAAGACAAATTAGGCATTTGTTTTGAAATTGAATAAAATATGAACTTTTACTTGTTTGCAATTAGTGTCCTACACTTTTGCAGTAGACGCATTCGGATTCCCTAGGAACCCTAGTAGCATTTTTGCCCATGCTCTTTTGAATACCTCATCCCTTATCATAAGAATATCCCTCTCAGGGTCCTTTTTAATTGACGACTCATCATCTTAGAAAAATTTAGGAGATCACTTAAAACAAATAATCCAATTATTTGTTGTACATGTGGTCCCTATAGGTTTCTCTTTTCCAGCCTAGCTGAAGCGATGACCCTGGTTATTCAGAACTTTTCAATATTAGCATATTCCCCGAACATGCTATTGAGTTGTTCAATGATATCTTAGGATGTGGTTATTTAACACATTTTCCTTGACTTCGTATTTGAGGACCATCCTCAAATTACGTTGTTAATCAAGAAAATTTGTTCAATTTTTCATAATCAAGAATTGAACCAAACTTGAATTGAGTTGATATTTGACATGATAAACTATAAAAGAAAGATAACTAAAGTATGTAAACATCTACAAAGCGGTAAACAAATAAGGTTGTCTAACAATTGTACTTATTTATTTCATTTTGTTCAATTGATATCCAATATCATTGTCCCTTAGAACAAAACGATTCCGAGATCCTCATCTTGCTAATCTTTAAGCCGACTGAGTCCGCACTTAAGTATTTCAAGATAGGTAGACACACCCATGTCAATGATATCTAATATCACTCTCGGTCGATGAGAATCCCATTCTCATCTCATGTCTCGATAGCCACGCCTGCAGTGGATCTATCGATGAGAAAACCAAAGTCACGTGTAAGGGTCTAACCCTTACTCCCACTTATCCCAAGATAACAAGTAGTACCCCGCTGAGGCGGACCTACCAACTTATGATCGAGGGCTTCATGAGTGTGATGTTTTTGGACAAGACATTATACTCATTATTTTGGGAACTTGCATGCATAGGTGTTTATATGTAAGTTGAACATTTATAACATAAAACATCCTATAACTAGCAAAGCAAATAAATACGAAATCGAAAGGCCCCTAGAACCTCACAACTCTCAAACGAAAAGATTAAAATAACAACAAAAGCCTTGAACATCTTCTGGACTGGTCCTCGCCCTCCGTTTTAGTTCCGTGCCCTCCGATTTTGGTCAAATCTATTCCGTACCCATAAAACCACGAACAGCGCCCGCCGTTTCACAACCAGCGGTCGCTGAACACCACCGGCGGTCGCCGTTTCCAAAACGGCGCCCGCCGAAAGTTCCAGGAACAATCTGCCAAGAAAAAGGCCTTTCGGCGGTCGCCGTTTCCAAAACGGCGCCCGCCGAATCAAAACGGCGACCGCCGGAGCTCAAACGGCGACCGCCGTTTGGCTCCAGCAGCCCGGTTTTGCCCGCTTTGCTTCGTTTTGCTTCGTTTCTTCTCGTTTTCGCCGGAGAGCCGAGATCCTCCATCGAACCATGGACCAAGTCCATCGCTTACAAGTAGTACAATACAAATATAATAGAAAAACCTATCTATTACAAATGATTCCAAGGGACGCAGCCCTCAAAAGACTATGGCCAATCGAAACGTAAAAAACGACGAATTCATTCACCCGACCACTATCGGTGGCCGACCTTACATCTAATCACATAGATTCAAATAAACAAGTAATTCAATTATGTTGATTTAACCTTCGTGTCCAACACAAAAGTGTGCACGAGCCCTAGGCTCTGATACCAATTGAAGGTACCGGTATACCGATCCGATCGATATACCGTGTGTGCGGAAGCGTGTAAAGCATATAAATCTATCATGCTTGGATCTTAGTGCACACTTAATGTGTATAAGAACACATATAAACATATATATATACACATCCAATATATATATATAAGGTTCAACGATTACTTACTTTTGGTGATCGTTGATTTTGGTTAAGGTGGTGTTGAGTCGATTGAACCACCTTAATGGATCAGCCTCTCGAAGCTCTCCTTGTGAATGACCTCGTCACTCCTCTTGTCTAGATCGCCCGGATGTTGAAGCCGCACAAATGGCCCGGCCTCTACGTGTTGCACACGAACCCGGATGACGAACACTTTGCTTGATCGAGTCGGTTCTCCAAGAACACTCTCTCCTTTCTCTCTTTTTGTGTGGATTTCGAAATATGTGATTAAGTTGTGTGAAAATCTGATTTTCACCCTCTTATTCATCTCATTATGGTCACATAATTGTCCCATTATCAACCTTGTAACCCCCCACCTTAATGTGTGTCATCAACACACATAATGGGGTGGTTTATGGTGAATATGAATGGTCATACCACATCATCATGCCAACTAGCATAAGACATGGTCCCACTAGCTTGTGTGGCATGCCATGTCACACTATGTGACATGCATCCATGCAAGCCAAGCATCCCATGCATGTGAATTAAATCCACGTAAATATTGATTCTAAATCAATATATTTATCAAGCAACGTACATCATCTTTGAGTCCGTGTGTGACCCTGTAGGTATGATTTATCGATCAATATTATATTGTTCCCAACAAATAATATTATCAAATAATCATTTAACATCCATAGACGACCTTATGACTTTATCGATTGCACACGTAGGATCGAAGGACATATCCCAACAGACACACCATACTAACTACAACGTATAAAATCTAGGACTATGATTTGCATATATTTAATTAATAATAATTAAAAGCAAACAATTGTTTATTAATTAAATAGATTAAATGCTATGACCGGGAGTTTACCGTTACTTAAATCTAGACATTAAGTACACAACTCCAACACGAACGTCGTGTGGGCGACGATCCTCCGAACTCCTATAGATCTCCTTCACAACTCTCTAGAATTATCAACTATTGATATTCTTGTCTTGTAATTGTGTTCTAATTGTGAATACCATGTAGTGCTTTTATAGGCTACGTAGGGGATCTAAAGGAGGTGGAATATTTGGCTTCTAATATTAATGATTAAATTGAGCCCAAGCCCAAATCTATTAATCCCATTAATATTAATTTATTTTATTTTCCACTATATAAAATTAATTACACTCCCAATATTAAACCATATTATATCAAATAATATTATCTCCGGTAGTATTATTTATTCTGTGTATTTAAGATTTAAATATCCATGAATAAAATTTATTTATTGCTTAATAAATTTATTCATCTCTTATATCCGAGAATAGTACCATTCAACTTTAATTATTATGCGTAACAAATCCACTCATGAGGTTTACATAATAATTCCTTATGAACTCATCTCGGGGATATTATCAACCCTTATCGGGATACACTTTTCCGTCAAGAATTCACGGCATGTCATATATAGAATATAGTGACCCAACTTTACCGGTAATCAACCGGTTATTCTAATCGGTCAATTCCTTTGGAAAATCAAAGTCACTTATATTAAATATACACACCCGCAATAATATCGGGGTTTAAGAATAAAATACACTGAGATTTAAATCGATTATCTAAGGCAATCCTAATCGATAAATCTCAAGCGATCCGTCCAATACACCAAGTGTATAATTGTGATAAAATAATTAAGACAAATTATTTTCTCTCTCACACAACGACTATATCGATGGCTTGGTCCTTGTCCATCTAGGTCGTGAGCTACTGTTCGATTAAGTACGAGTAACCGATAGTATGATCTTCCGTGTGACGACGCACACCATACTAACTACAACGTATATAATCTAGGACTACATTTGCATATATTTAATTATCAAATAATTAAAAGCAAACAATTGTTTATTTAATTAAATAGATTAAGTGCTATGATCGGGAGTTTCCGTCACTTAAATCTAGACATTAAGTATACAATTCCAACAATCTCCCACTTATACTAAGGTCTAGTCATTTCTTCCAAACTCCCGACTCCCATACCCATCACGTGCTTAAACTGTACTTCGAAGAAGTACCATGTGAATGAGCAATCTAGGTTGCCGTCCCTGAAGTTATCTTGGTGACTACAGCTTCGTCTCACTAAACGATGACTCGTATCAGGTGGTACTTGCGCTCTATGTGTTATCTTCACTTTTGGACTTATGACTTCTTTCAGTTTACCATGCACCGCTATATATAGCCTTTGGTGAACTAAGAATCATATTCAAGTCCAGAGGTTATCCCGGAGCCCAATCAAAATTTCCGCTGCCTCTGAGGCTGCCATTCGGTTATGATAGAGTCCGAAAAGCATCGTGCTTATCACTCTCTCATCTTAAGGTTCCACCCCTTTCAAAAGTGAACACATAGCCTGATATCGACTTACACCGGTCCTTATCTGATTTGAGATCTGAGAAAATGTAATCCAAGAAGAATTCGTTGTTGCTCCGTAATCCAGTGCTTCGAAAGTACTTTTACAGCATCCGAATATATCTTGGTGAAATTACTTTGATATCCTCCCACTACGCTAACCGCATAGTTGATATCAGGTTCTCGTTTTGCAACATTGCAATTATTAAGCTTTCCACACTCAAGGTGTAGGAAACTGCTTTCTCTGCGCCTATCTCCTTTAAGTGTTCCAAACACATATTTTAGATAGATGCATTCCGTGTCTGAAAGGTAACGACCTTTCTCGGAATTCTGCATGTTTAAAACGAACCATAATCGTATAAGATATCTAGGAAGAGTACAATGTTCTTATCTTGAGATCAAAGATCTTAAGAACACGCTCTAACTTCTACTCAATCTTATATTTCGATTTATTTAGACAACCATCATTTTATGTCTGACAATATTTTTACATTGTTGCCAATGATAAAATTTTGTCTACATAAAATTTCGAGAAACACCACCTTGTTTCCATCACGTTTCTAATACACCTTTCTCGTCTATGCCCTTTGATGAATCCATCAAATGGACTATCTCATCAATTCGTAAGTTCCACGATTCACAACTTTGTAACAATCCATAAATGGATTAACTAAGCTTGTACTCTAAATGATCTTGCCTCTTAACAATAATACTTATTGCTTTCCAAGCAGGCACATTTATACATAGCACTGCCCCTATGCAAAACTAGGGATCGATTTCATCTGTACTAGATCCAGAGTTCGAAACTCTTCTAGTCTTATGAAGATCTCTCGTTGTCTAACAACCTCCCACTGCAATGGTATTCCAGTGTATAAACAGTAATAACAGTAGGTGTAGTTAGTGGTGTACTGCTACTCGGTTTGGCTGGTTCCCAGTCTTCTTTTCTCTCTAAAGTATTACGTCACTTCGGTCTTTGTAATTCATCTAATAGTCTTCCTCTAAGAACCGGGCGATAGAACGTCCTTCTGGTTCATAGTACTATTGAACATACAACCTTTTGTTCTTCTAGGATATCCTACAACCACATTTGAATATGCCGTTGTTTTCCAGAAATATCCATAGAACACAGGTAGTTCCGAATAACTTATCCTTTTACTATTAGAATTCCATTTCTTATTTCCCGACACCCCATTTCTACACAAGAGTGTATGGTGCAGTCATTTGGGATCCAATCCCATTCTCTGATTTATGCTATGCGTTACTTAGATAGGTACTTGCCTCCGCGATCAAATCGCAGGCTTCTAATGGATATACTTTGAAGGTTCCCCACAATAGCTTTGTGTTCATTGACTTGTAAAAACACTTTTGCTTTTGTGGCACATCAAGTACTCTAATCCATCTACGAGTATTCTCAAAAGAACTACTCGTACCTTACTAAGTACACATATCTAAGCATATATCATTATTTAATCAACTTCAATACTTGTCCGGATTCTACCCTTTATCCTTAAAGGTTTGCTTAGTTGTATTATCCTCCAAATTTAATTTTTAGGTCAGAAGGTCCATTCCTTCAACTATAATTGATCAAATCAATTTCGACCTTTGAATCTTATTTGAATAAATACTACTGAGTAAAAGAATTCACAAGTATAATGATTTAACAAAGAAATACATCTAATAAGTAAAACAAGTTATAGAACGGTTTGTTGCATCGTGGTAGACTTAGGATTCATCATTCACATATTGCTATCTAATGTACCAGAATAGATAATACCATTATTTCTTATCAAAACCATCAAATGATTAAAGAAATAAAATATCAATTCATTAATAATAGAAAACCAGAACAAAGTTCTTTCTAAAATAAAGGGGTACATAAAGCAATAAACTTGAAATGAAATACTATAACTACTAAAGCAAATAAATGTCTTCCACTGCAACAGCTGCCTCCTCTACAACTTTGCCCATGTAGACTTGAACTCTTCTTCTCTAAGCCGCCGGGTTTTCTGGAACCCCTGCATTAAAATGCACATACCGTCAGTGGTTCCATATCTACACACCAGAATTCTGGTAGATTATACCGCTGACTATGTTTTCATGGCTAAAGGAAAATTCATACCTTCTTGGGGAGAAAATATAGACCTACAGTACCCAGACTGTTTTCTTTGAGAATAATCGCCAGAAGGCTTTCTTATCCCACCTTGTGGTCCAAGTACATTAGGACTACTAGGTTTCTTTGCTCGCCTCTCCATTCCCTGATCTATGTCCTTAGGTTCGAAACCTTTGGCCTTGGCTATAAGAGCTTGCGATTGTCTTAACTCATCCAAAAGGTCCAACATCTAGAAAACGTGTTCAAGCGTTTCCTCGAAGCAACTGACCTTTATGAGTATCCTCATCGCCTCTTTTCTAGCCTTTACATCGTGTCTAAACATCAGCTTGAGTTTGAGCATGATATCATGATTAGTGGTTAATGAAAAAGCATTGTCCCACTTCTCAAAATCAGCTATTTCCTCATTAGTTGAGACACTTGTAGGTTCAGGAGGATAAAACTCACTGAGTACATCATTGTACTCTTTAACGGTCTGGGTAATGTCTAGTTCTCTATTCCATCCAACACAGTATGGAACCAGTGCATTGAATTCCTTGAGTATCAACGAAAGTGGATTCATAGCTATTCTCTAAACCTATAAGCACATATAAACAAACAATCAATTTAATGCCGATATTATCTCCCTCAAATAATATCATTAAATTACTAATTACATCTAAAATTCCATCAGGTATGGCAAGCCACGTGGTGTGGACGTTTACCTACCCAAATGATTTAGCAATTAGATTTGCTTTGGTCATACATCACTTATAGCGTTACTTCGTGGGGAAGAATACTATAACGCGTGTCTAAGTGTAAACCATTACTCAGTACTAAGGTAAATCGTTTGGAATTGCAAGATCACCGCAAGCCACGTGGTGTGGACGTTTACGATAACTCACAATTCTTCACAACTTTCCTATAACTGTCTACATCAATTATTCCAAAATCCCATTCAGTATAGCAAGCCACGTGGTGTGGACGTTTACTATACCAAAAGATTTTTATAACTGACATCCAATTACTTGAATCATGTAATCTTGTAAATCAAGACGCGGAGAATTATAAGTGAAACTCGAAGTTTCTAACCAGTGATTCACCATGCGAACAACCCTATCTCTCATTAGATGAGGGAGCCGAGCAGAAGGTCTCTAATTTGTGTCATCCACATGACCAAGTGGCTTTGGCTCCATTCCACTCCCCGGGGTGAGAACGAGTCGACTTGAAATCAGTTTCAGAAAGACAAATTAGGCATTGTTTGATAAACTTAATCAATGATTCTTGTAAAAGAAATTACAAGAATTCTCATCCAATGACTAGTCTATACGAACTTCAAAAGCTCATAAAAGTCACCAAGAGAACAATGATGAAGACCATGGGATTGTTTCCAATCCCTCTCCCACTTAGCTTTTAACAAAAAGGGATACGCTAACTAATGCATAATTAAACACATAAGCATGCATACATAAAATAAAACACATATAAGTATTATCACATAGTCAAAATAATACGAGAATATTATTTTCCGACTATCATGGCTTTATTCCATCTCCGAACGCATCTTCTAGTCTTCAGTCTTCGTTCTTGAATGCTCCATGTGGCGAGAATATTAATTCCAATATTTAAATCTATTTATTTTCAATTAATCCAAAAGTTACTTAATTCGAAAATTAAGTCAATCGAATATATCAAAAATAAAATTAAATATTATTAATATTTTTTATTTATTTTTAATTTCCTTTCTAATTCCATTAAATCTTTAGAATTCTATCCAAGTCAAACTTGGAATATTCTAGAGGACTTCTATAATAGAATAAGGAAATAAAATAAAATTAGGACTCTTCTACTTTCAATAATTAATCAATTTCCATCCATGAAAATTCCCAAGAATAGGAATAATCAAAAAGGATATAAATTAATTCCAATTTAATTCTTTTCCTATTCCATGAGAGTTCCTAAAATAAGAATACTCAAAATAGGAAAACCGAATTTAATTAGGAAAGTGAATCTCGGTTAGGAGTAGCACGGGTTGGGAGTCCCCGCACCACCCCCCAACCGATCGATCACCAAGGGGAGGGCCGCCGCCGCCACAACCCCAGCCGGCCAGCCACCACCCACCGGCGGCAGCCCACGGCCGAGGGGCGCGTCGCCCCCTCCCACTCGATCGATGGGATCGATCATGGGGATGATCGATCCCCGGTACTTTCTTCTTCTTCGTCACACGTCTTCGTCTTCTCCGGCGGTCGTTTCAACATCGAACCAACGTAAAATTAAATTACAAATTTAAATTACAATTCCGGTATCGATTCTATACATGAAATCGACCCTATACAATTTCCGGAAAACATAGAACAATAATAATAAATCCTAAATTCGGTCAACCCCCGAATTTTTACTATTACAAGCATTTATCCACACAAAACGAATCTCGACATGTCCGAGAGTTTAATAAACGAATAATCATGACAAAATAATTAACGAAATTATTAAACCATGATAGTCGGAAACCCTGCAAGGTAGAACGATAATAGAATACATACATGAACATGAACCAACGCTCTGATACCAATTGTTGGAAATCGATATCCCGGGCTATCAAAAATTGCGGAACCGATAACCCAACCGAAATCCCGTCGCCGGAAACCGATCACAAACACCACGCAAAACCGGAGTCCGATAAGAGCGTCGTCGCGGGATGAACCCGCGGCTAAACCCTAGCCGAACCCCACGCGGGGTTCGGGATCGCCTTGCATGGCGATCGCATGGGGCTGCTCCGGCAGCCCCGTCGTTGCGGTGAGTCCGGCGACTCACCGTCGGTGCCGTCGGGAGGGGCGGTCAGCCCAGCTGACCACCGCGGCTCTAGCCGCGGCTCACCCCCGGCGATCGATCGCGTGATCGATCGCCTGCCCCGGCTTCAGCCGGGGCCTCCCTTCGCGCACGCCGCCGACGAGGGCGGGGGGTTCATCCGCCGTGGCACCAGCCCACGGCGAACCCCCAGCGATCGACCTCGTCGATCGCTTGCCCCGGCGTCCAGCCGGGGCTCCCCTCGAACGCACTCCCGGCGGTCGAAGCCCTAGGGCTCGACCGCCACCCCTCGGCTCCAAGTCGAGGGTGTTCTCGATCTCCGTCGGGGATCTCGAATCCCCGTCCGCGGAGTTCGTTCGTCCTGGATCATCGTTCATGTATATATCACGATTAATTAAACGCATAATCATAAGAGGGGGTTTGTGATTATACCTACGTCTCGTTGTGCGGAGAAACGAGATGATTTGAAGACCTTCGAATCTTCCCACTTATTCCTTGCACTTCGTTCGAACGTCGTGTGGGCGACGATCCTCCGAACTCCTATGGATCTCCTTCACAACTCTCTAGAACTATCAACTATTGATATTCTTGTCTTGTAATTGTGTTATAATTGTGAAGACCATGTAGTGCTTTTATAGCCTACGTAGGGGATTTAAAGGAGGTGGAATATTGGGCTTTTAATATTAATGATTAAATTGAGCCCAAGCCCAAATCTATTAATCCCATTAATATTAATTAATTTTATTTTCCACTATATAAAATTTATTGCACTCCCAATATTAAACCATATTATATCAAATAATATTATCTCCGGTACTATTATTTATTCAGTGTATTTAAGATTTAAATATCCATGAATAAAATTTATTTATTGCTTAATAAATTTATTCATCTCTTATATCCGAGAATAGTACCATTTAACTTTAATTATTATGCGGAACAAATCCACTCATGAGGTTTACATAATAATTCTTTATGAACTCATCTCGGGGATATTATCAACCCTTATCGGGATACACTTTCCCGTCAAGAATTCACGGCATATCATATATAGAATATAGTGACCCAACTTTACCGGTAATCGACCGGTTATTCTAATCGGTCAATTCCTTTGGAAAATCAAAGTTACTTATATTAAATATACACACCCGCAATAATATCGGGGATTAAGAATAAAATACACTGAGATTTAAATCGATTATCTAAGGCAATCCTAATCGATAAATCTCAAGTGATCCGCCCAATACACCAAGTGTATAAGTTTGATAAAATAATTAAGACAAATTATTTTCTCTCTCACACAACGACTATACCGATGGCTTGGTCCTTGTCCATCTAGGTTGTGAGCTACTGTTGTTGGAGTAGTATACTTAATGTCTAGATTTGAGTATTTCGAAGTCCTTGTGCACTTTCATTTACCTATTAATAATGAACATTCATTTGCTTTTAATTATTGTTAATTAAATATATGCAAATAATAGTCCTAGATTATATACGTTGTAGTTAGTATGGTGTGTGACGTCACACAAAAGATCATACTATCGGTTACTCGTATTTAATCGAACAGTTGCTCACGACCTAGATGGACACGGACCAATCCATCGGTATAGTCTTTGTGTGAGAGAGAAAATAATTTGTCTTAATTATTTTATCACACTTGTACACTTGGTGTATTAGGCTGATCGCTTGAGATTTATCAATTAGGATTGCTCTGTGATAATTGATTTAAGTCTCGGTGTATTTTATTCTTAATCCCCGAAACAATTGCGGGTGTGTATATTTAATATAAGTGACTTTGATTTTCCAAAGGAATTGACCGGTTTAATTATTGGGTCAATTACCGGTTAAGTTGGGTCACTATATTTTATATATGGCATGCCGTGAATTTTTGACGGGAAAGTGTATCCCGGAAAGGGTTGATAATATCCCCGAGATGATCTCATAAGGATTTATTATGTAAACCTCGCAAGTGGATTTGTTCCCGCATAATAATAAAGTTGAGTGGTACTATTCTCGGATATAAGAGATGAATAAATTTATTAAGCAATAAATAAATTTTATTCATGGATATTTAAATCTTAAATACACGGAATAAATAATACTACCGGAGAAATATTATTGGATATAATATGGTTTAATATTGGGAGGTTAATTTATATAGTAGAAAATAAATTAATTAATATTAATGGGATTAATAGATTTGGACTTGGGCTCAATTTAATCATTAATATTGGAAGCCCAATATTCCACCTTCTTTATATCCCATACGTAGCCTATAAAAGCACTACATGGTCTTCACAAATCATAAGACAAGATTATCACACTTGATAATCTAGAGAGTTCGTGAAGGAGATCCATAGAGTTCGGAGGATCTTCGCCCACCCGACGTTCGAACGAGTGCAAGGAATACGTAGGAAGATTCAAAGGTTATCTTGATTTCGTTTCTCCGAACAACGAATCGAAGGTATAAAATCTAAACGCCCTTGATTTTATTCGGTTTTATTTATCGTGAAATACCGTAAACGCAAGATCCGAAGATCGAACCCCGGATTAGAGGACGAACGCGTGGTGGCGATCTAGGATCGCCGGACTACGGCGCTCGCCCGCTAGGGTTTCGAGGCGCGCGGAAGGGCGAACCCCGGCTGGGAGCCGGGGAGCGATCGATCACCCCAATCGATCGCTGGCAGCGGGGCTGGGCCCCGCGGCGACCTGCTGGAGGCGGGTCGGCCCTCCAGGCGGCGGCGAGTCGCCGGACTGGCCGCGGGGGCTGCTTGGCAGCCCCGACCGATCGCTAGCATGCGATCGGTGTTCGATCGCATCGAGCCCCGCGTGCGGGGGCTCGGGCTGGGCGTGCGCGCGGCTTCGGCCGTGTCGTGCGTTCGGTTCGTGCTCCGGCTCGTACGCGGTGTTCGTGTGATCTCCGGCGAATGGTTTTTGATCGGGATATGGTTTCCGCAAATTTTAATTGCCCGGGATATCGAATTCCAACAATTGGTATCAGAGCGTGGTTTACGTTCTCGGTATTTTCGATAAAATTGTTCTACCTTGCAGGGTTTCCGACTATTATGGCTTAATTAATTATTCGTTAATTTATTTTGTCATGATTGTTGGTTTGATTAAACTCTCGGACATGTCGAGATTCGTTTTTGGGGGTGAATGCTTGTAATAGTAAAAATTCGGGGGTTGACCGAATTTAGGTTTATTATTATTGTTCTACGTTTTTCCGGAAATTGTATAGGGTCGATTTCATGTATAGAATCGATACAGGATAGTGTAAAATTAAATTGTAATTTATTTTGCGTTGGATCGATGCCGAAATGACCGCCGGAGAAGACATGTGACGAAGGAGATGATCGTGAGGGACTAGGGCTCGGATCGACCAACCCCATGGTCGATCCATGAGGATCGATCGACCCATGCCCGGAGGAGCCGCCGGCGATGGTGGCCGGCCACCTCCTAGGCGACGGTCGAAGGGTGACGCGGGGATCCCCACCCCGTGCTATCCCGGTCCGGTGATTTGCTTTCCTAATTGGTTCGGTTTTCCTATTTTGAATATTCCTATCTTTGGGAACTCTCATGGAATAGGAAAAGAATCAATTTGGAATTAATTAGGATTCCTAATTGATTATTTCTATTTTATGGAAATATTCATGGATTAGGAATCTAATTAATATAGAAAGTAGAAGAGTCCTAAATTATTTTATTTCCTTATTTCATTATGGAAGTCTTCTAGAATATTCCAAGTGGGTCTTGGATAGAATATTCTAGAGATTTAATGAAATAGAAAAGGAAAATAAAATAAATAAAAATATTAATAATATTTAATTTTATTTTTGATTTATTCAATTGACTTAATTTTTTTTATTAAGTATCTTTTGGATTTATTAAAAAATAAATAGATTTAAATATTGGGATTAATATTCTCGTCACATGGAGCATTCAAGAACGAAGACTGAAGACTAGAAGATGCGTACGGGGATGCGATAAAGCCATAATAGTCGCAAAATAATATTCCAGTATTATTTTGACTATGTGATAATACTATGTGTTTTATTACATGTATGCATGCTATATGTGTTTACTTTATGCACTAGATAGCGTATCCCTTGTTGTAAAAAGCTAAGTGGGAGAGGGAATGGAAACATTCCCATGGTCTCCATTGCTGCTCTCTTGGTGACTTTTATAAACTTTTGAAGTTTATATAGACAAGTTATTGGAGGAGAGTTCTTGTAATTCCTCTTACAAGAAACATTGATTAAGTTCATCAAACAATGCCTAATTTGTCTTTCCAAAACTGATTTAAAGTCGACGCATTCTCACCCCGGGGAGTGGAATGGAGCCAAAGCCACTTGGTCATGTCGAGGACACAAATTAGAGACCTTCGTACCATCCTTTTGAAGGTGGATCGATTGTCTGCTCGGCTCCCTCATTTATGACAGATAGGGTTTGTTCGCATGGTGAATCACTGGTAAGAAACTTCGAGTTTCACTTATGATTCTCCGCGTCTTGATTTACAAGATCGAATGGATCAAGTAATTGGATGTCAATTATAAAAATCTTTTGGTGTAGTAAACGTCCACACAAACGTGGCTTGCTATACTGAATGAGATTTTGGAATAATTGATGTAGACAGTTATAGGGAATTGTGAAGAATTGTGAGTTGTCGTAAACGTCCACAAAAATGTGGCTTGCGGTGACGTAGCAATTCCAAACGACTCACCTTAGTACTGAGTAATGGTTTACACTTAGGTGCGCTTTATAGTATTCTTCCCAACGAAGTAACACTATAATGATGTACGACCGAAGCAAATCTAATTGCTAAATCATTTGGGTGGGTAAACGTCCACACAAACGTGGCTTGCCTTACCTGATGGGATTTTAGATGTGATTAGTGATTTAATGATATTATTTGAGGGAGATAATATCGGATATTAAATTGTTTGTTTGTTTTATGTGCTTATAGGTTAAGAATGACTGTGACCCCACTTTGTGATATACTTAAAGATGAAAACTCACTGGTTCCATATAGTGATGATTGGGAACGAAATCTGGACATTGTTCAGACTTTTGAACCTTCTGAATCCACTATTGTCCCAACTGATGAGGACATTGAAAATGACCTCAAGGAGATGTTAGGACATAGTGTGGAAGCCGGACAAGAGGTGATTGACATACTCATTAAGTTCAGTCCTCTTGAGGAATCGCTTAAAAACGATTTCAAAAGAAAGGAACTTATAAGTATGATAAGAGAATCACAAGCTCTTGTGGCCAAGTTGGAAGTGCAAGCAAAGAAGCCCAGTGGTTTTGAACCACGGATTGGGAAGAGCAAGCCGCAAGGCAAGTGCTATCAATGCAAGCAGTCTGGGCACTGGAGGTCTGATTGTCCTCTCATCAAAGGTACGAAATTTTCCTTAGTCACTGAAACATTGTCAGTGGTAATATCTACCAGCACCTGGTGTGTAGATACGGGGGCCACTGACCATGTCTGCAATTCATTGCAGGGGTTCCAGGAAACCCGGAGACTTAGAGAGGGAGAAATCGTGGTCTACATGGGTAATGCAGCGAAGGTGGCGTCTGTTGCAGTGGGAGACGTTCACTTATGCTTTAGTAGTGATAGGACTTTAGTTTTACAAAATTGTCTTTATTTACCAAACTTTAGAAAGAATTTGATTTCGGTTTCTAAATTAATTCTGAATGGATATTCTGTTTCTTTTGATCACTCAGTGGTATTAGAAGAAACAGTGATATTATCTGTTCTGGTACATTGGTAGACGATTTATATGTACTAAATCCTGAGTCTAACACGGTGCAACTAACCGAGAGTAATAACACATCCACGAACACCAATAAGAGAAAGGAACCTTCAAAGATGAATCAATTATACTTGTGGCATCTTAGGCTAGGTCATATTAATTCAAATAGAATTCAAAGGTTGAAAGCTGATTGTTTAATCAGCGGTGTTGAAGGAGAGGACCTTCCAACCTGCGAATCCTGTTTGGAGGGTAAGATGACCAAGCGTTCTTTTTCTGGTAAAGGACGTAGAGCTGAACAAGTATAGGATTTGATCCACTCTGATGTATGCGGAACTATGTCTACTCAGGCAAGAGGAGGGTACGAGTATCTCATCACTTTCACTGATGATTACTCAAGGTATGGATATGTATACCTGATGCGTCGAAAGAGCGAATCTTTTGACAAGTTCAAAGAATTCAGGGCTCTTGTGGAAAACATCCATGGTAAATCCATTAAATGCCTGCGATCTGATCGCAGAGGCGAGTACCGGTCTGGAGAATTCAAGGCATACTTAGCAGAGAATGGGATTGATTCCCAAATGACATCACCATATACTCCTCAGTAAAATGGTGTGTCGGAACGAAGGAATAGGACTCTTATGGAGATGGTACGTTCAATGATGAGTTACTCGGACTTACCTGTTATGTTCTGGGGATATGCCTTGGAAACGGCGGCGTACATTCTCAACATGGTTCCAACAAAAACGGTACCCACAACACCCATGGAACGGTGGAGCGGGCGCAAGCCTAGCTTGAAACACCTTCGGATCTGGGGCTGTCCACCACATATGTTGCGACAAGGGGCCGATAAGTTAGAACCGAGATCAGAAGTACAGTTGTTTATAGGATACCCGAAAGGAACTAAAGGTGGCATGTTCTATAGTCCTACGGACCAGAAGATCGTTATAAGTACTAACGTTCGGTTCTTAGAAGAAGACTATGTCATGGGCCACAAGCCCAAAAGTGACATAATGCTTGATGAGTTGAGAGGTAACGAGGAAGACCTAGATACAGCCGAACCGAGTAGTGATACACCACTAGAACCTGCACCTAACACTGTCACTGTTAATACACCGGAACGCCATCGTAGTGGGAGGGTTTTTAAGAAACCAGAGAGATGGATTGGACTGGGTGAGTCTTCGGACTCTGGACCTAGAGTTCATGAAATAGATCCCTGGACCTATGATGAGGCGGTACAAGATCTAGATGCGCCTTCTAGGAAGAAAGCAATGAAATCCGAAATTGAATCTATGGATTCTAATAAAGTCTGGGATCTTGTAGAACCACCAAACGGCGTAAAGCCAATTGGGTGTAAATGGGTCTACAAGAGAAAGAGAGTATCTGACGGAAAGGTTGAAACCTTTAAAGCTCGGCTTGTTGCGAAAGGATATACTCAGAAAGAGGGAATCGATTATGAGGAGACCTTTTCGTCGGTAGCCAAGATAAAGTCGATCCGGATTCTCTTATCCATAGCAGCTCATATGGACTATGAGGTGTGGCAAATGGATGTCAAGACAGCTTTCCTTAATGGAAGTCTTGACGAGATGATTTATATGAAACAACCAGAAGGTTTCATTGCTAAGGGGCAAGATCATCTAGTGTGCAAGCTTAATCGATCCATTTATGGATTGAAACAAGCCTCAAGATCGTGGAACCTGCGGTTTGATGAAGTAGTCCAATCTTTTGGATTCATTCAAAGCATGGACGAATCGTGTGTGTATTGGAAACGTGATGGGAAGAAGGTGGTGTTTCTCGTGCTTTATGTAGACGACATTCTTCTCATTGGCAACAGTGTGAAGATGTTATCAGACATAAAGGGATGGTTGTCTAGACAATTCGATATGAATGATTTGGGAGAAGTTGGACATGTTCTAGGGATCAAAGTTATAAGGGATCGCCGAAATAGAACATTGTACCTTTCCCAGCAATCTTACATAGACACGATTCTGGCTCGTTTTAACATGCAAGATTCCAAGAAGGGTGAGTTACCCTTCAGTAAAGGATCTTATCTTTCTAAAGAGATGTGTCCTCAGACACAGAAGGAGAAATATGAAATGAAAGAGGTTCCCTACGCTTCGGCTGTGGGAAGCTTGATGTATGCAATGTTATGCACGAGGCCTGATATCTGCTATGCAGTAGGCATAGTGGCGAGATATCAGAGTAATCCTGGAAAGGCTCATTGGACTGCCGTAAAGAGCATTTTCAAGTATTTGCGAAATACTAAGGATTATGTTCTGAGTTACGGAGCAGACAATCTGATTCCTTTGGGTTACACATATTCGGATTTCCAAGCTGATAAGGACTGGCGTAAGTCGACATCAGGCTATGTGTACAGTTTGGGAGGTGGAGCCGTATCATGGAAGAGTGTTAAGCAAAAGTGCATTTCAGACTCTACCATGGAAGCTGAATATGTAGCAGCCTCAGAGGCAGCGATAGAATCAGTGTGGTTCCTTAATTTCCTCCAGGACTTAGATGTGATTCCGTGTTTTCCCAAAGCTATGACAATTTATTGTGACAATAGCGGTGCAGTGGCAAACAGTAAGGAACCACGGTCCCATAGTGCTACGAAATACATAGAGCGCAAGTACCACCTGATTCGAGACATCGTCAAGAGAGGCGACGCTGTAGTCACCAAGATAGCTTCAGATGACAACCTAGCAGACCCCTTCACCAAGATACTTCCTAAGGAAGTATATTTCAAGCACTTAAGGGTTTGGGAGTCAGAAGTTTGGAAGATAAGACTAGAACTTAGTATAAGTGGGAGAATGTTGGAGTAGTATACTTAATGTCTAGATTTGAGTATTCCGAACTCCTTATGCACTTTCATTTACCTATTAATAATGAACATTCATTTGCTTTTAATTATTGTTAATTAAATATATGCAAATAATAGTCCTAGATTATATACGTTGTAGTTAGTATGGTGTGCGACGTCACACAGAAGATCATACTATCGGTTACTCGTATTTAATCGAACAGTTGCTCACGACCTAGATGGACACGGACCAATCCATCGGTATAGTCGTTGTGTGAGAGAGAAAATTATTTGTCTTAATTATTTTATCACACTTGTACACTTGGTGTATTGGGCGGATCGCTTGAGATTTATCAATTAGGATTGCTCTGTGATAATTGATTTAAATCTCAGTGTATTTTATTCTTAATCCCCGAAACAATTGCGGGTGTGTATATTTAATATAAGTGACTTTGATTTTCCAAAGGAATTGGCCGTTTTAATTATTCGGTCAATTACCGGGTAAGTTGGGTCACTATATTTTATTTATGGCATGCCGTGAATTTTTTACGGGAAAGTGTATCTCGGAAAGGGTTGATAATATCCCCGAGATGAGCTCATATGGATTTATTATGTAAACCTCGCGAGTGGATTTGTTCCCGCATAATAATAAAGTTGAGTGGTACTATTCTCGGATATAAGAGATAAATAAATTTATTAAGCAATAAATAAATTTTATTCATGGATATTTAAATCTTAAATACACAGAATAAATGATACTACCGGAGAAATATTATTGGATATAATATGGTTTAATATTGAGAGTGCAATTAATTTATATAGTGGAAATAAATTAATTAATATTAATGGGATTAATAGATTTGGGCTTGGGCTCAATTTAATCATTAATATTGGAAGCCCAATATTCCACCTCCTTTAGATCCCCTACGTAGCCTATAAAAGCACTACATGGTCTTCACAAATAATAAGACAAGATTATCACACTTGATAATCTAGAGAGTTCGTGAAGGAGATCCATAGAGTTCGGAGGATCGTCGCCCACCCGACGTATGAACGAGTGCAAGGAATAACTAGGAAGATTCAAAGGTTATCTTGATTTCGTTTCTCCGAACAACGAATGGAAGGTATAAAATCTAAACGCCCTTGATTTTATTCGGTTTTATTTATCGTGAAATACCGTGAACGCAAGATCTGAAGATCGAACCCCGGATTAGAGGACGAACGCGTGGTGGCGATCTAGGATCGCCGGACCACGGCGCTCGCCCGCTAGGGTTTCGAGGCGCGCGGAAGTGCGAACCCCGGTTGGGAGCCGGGGAGCGATCGATCACCCCGATCGATCGCTGGCGGCGGGGCTGGGCCCCGCGGCGACCTGCTGGAGGCGGGTCGGCCCTCCAGGCGGCGGCGAGTCGCCGGACTGGCCGCGGGGGTTGCTTGGCAGCCCCGACCGATCGTTAGCATGCGATCGGTGTTCGATCGCATCGAGCCCCGCGTGCGGGGGCTCGGGCTGGGCGTGCGCGCGGCTTCGGCCGTGTCGTGCGTTCGGTTCGTGCTCCGGCTCGTACGCGGTGTTCGTGTGATCTCCGGCGAATGGTTTTTGATCGGGCTATGGTTTCCGCAAATTTTATTAGCCCGGGATAACGAATTCCAACAACTGTTCGATTAAATACGAGTAACCGATAGTATGATCTTCCGTGTGACGACACACACCATACTAACTACAACGTATATAATCTAGGACTATATTTGCATATATTTAATTATCAAATAATTAAAAGCAAACAATTGTTTATTTAATTAAATAGATTAAATGCTATGATCGGGAGTTTCCGTCACTTAAATCTAGACATTAAGTATACAATTCCAACAAGAGACGCCTATTCCGAAGACGATGAGGCTGAAGAAGTTGATAACAACTTGGGCAATATCAAGATGACAGTTCCCACATTCATAGGGAAGAACGATCGAGAGTTTTATATCGAATGGGAGAGAAAGATCGAAATGATGTTTGACTGCCACAACTATTCCGAGCTCAAGAAGGTGAAGTTGGCGGCAATCGAATTTTTTGACTATGCATTGGTTTGGTGGGATCAGCTGGTTTCCAGTAGAAAGAGAAACCATGAGCAGCCTATCAAAACTTGGGCCGAGATGAAGTTTGTGATGAGAAAGAGGTTTGTACCTGTTGGAAATCGACATCCCGGAGTCGTCGGGAAACACGGAATAGACAACTCCGGTCGAAATCCCGGTTGCCGGAACAACCCGCCACGAACCACCACGAAGCCGGACTCAACCAAACCCTAACCGCGGGCGAACCCACGACTGTTCGGTCGAGCCCCCGCGTGGGTCTCACGGCTGTTCGGTCGAGCCCCCGCGTGGGGCTGCTCGTAGCAGCCCGTCAGACATGCTCAAACCCTCGCGGAACAGCCCCATCAAACCCTAGCCGCGGCCAGAGCCGCCGCATGTTTGATCGAGGCGTGCGCACGCCACCGGGCGCGCGCTAGGGTTCTGCCCGTAGCAGCCCCGTGCATGGACTCGCATGGCTCGCGAGTCCGCTGCGGGAAAACCCGCAGCTCGCTGCAAGCGGGCACGAGGCGGCCGCTTGAGACCTTAGAGCTTCTAACGTATGTCTCTGATCCCGTCTCCAATCGTTGTGTGGGCAACGATCCGCTGGAGTTCTCCCGTCTATACTCTCTCTGTCTCAACCAGCGTAATGAATTATTCTCTGAGAATAATTATTATTGCGTTAACCTTTTATTTTACACAGAGAAAAAACTTTATTGCGCTAACGCAATTATTTTCTCTGCTGAAAATAAATGTTGCGGCGAATGTTAGGTTAAGAGAGGGTAAGGGAGGGGGTTTAAATAGAGCTACGTTAGGGACCTAAGGTAAATTAATTAAGGGCTAAATTGAAATATTAATTAACTTGGAATACGTAAAAGCAATTCCTTAATTAATCGATTTCAATTTTAATTATTATTCACTCCACTAAAAAATAATAATTGAATTCCCGAAATTAATTTAATATTATATCAACAATAATATTTCCGCCGAAATTACATATACGACTTTCCCCGTATTTAAGATATCGAATGTCCACGAATTAATTTTAATTACTAATAATTAAATTAATTCGTTTCTTATTATCTGAGACTAGTACCACTCATCCTTATTATCATGTGGAATAAGTCCACCTGCAGGGTTTACATGATAAACTTTATGAGCTCATCTCGGGGACATCATCAACCCGATAAACGGGACACGGTATCCTGTCTATAATCTATAGCATGCCGTGCGTACAATTACGATTCCCAATTTACCGAGAATCTCTACTAATCAATTAGTCTCACTCATTGGCATATTAAAGAACCGAGAATTGGACACACGCACCTATAATTATATAGGGATTAAGAATTCGTATATCCGTAATATCTGAGGTCTAGTTCGATTACTGCGATTAGTATAAATCGAACGCCCTCCCGTGGTCCTGCTCAATACACCAAGTGTACGAGTGTAACATAATAGTCAAGACCAACTATTACCCAGTCACACTACGACGTACCGATGGATTGTCCCTGTCCATCTAAGTCGTGAGCTCCTGTTCGATAGTATACGAGTAACCGACAGTATGATCTTCCGCGTGTCTCCTCACGCCATACTGTCTACAACGTATATATCTAGGACTATTGCATAAAGTACATGAGAGACAAAATGCCGACAGTTTGATTAATAGATAATAAAACACAGATAAGGAGTTCCATATTGTCACTAAACTAGACATTTAGAATATAACTCCATCAATATCCCACTTATACTAAAAGTCTAGTTGCCCTCTCCCATACATCCAATACCCATCCCCTTCACGTGTCTCTTGAACGCTTCCGCTGGAAGTGCCTTCGTAAAGGGGTCTGCCAGGTAATCCGCTGATGCAATCTTGGTGACAACCGCATCGCCTCTCCTGACGATGTCTCTAATCAGGTGGTACTTGCGATCTATGTGTTTACTCGCATTGTGGGCTCGTGGTTCCTTCGCATTTGCCACTGCATCGCTATTGTCACAATAAATTGTGATAGCTCTAGGCAAATTAGGAACCACATCCAAGTCCATAAGGAAGTTTCTGAGCCACACCGATTCTTTAGCTGCCTCAGAGGCCGCTACATATTCGGCTTCCATGGTAGAGTCCGAAATGCATTACTGCTTAACACTCTTCCATGAAATTGCTCCACCTCCCAATGTGAACACATAGTCTGATGTAGACTTTCGCTGATCCTTATCAGATTGGAAATCCGAGTCTGTGTAACCAATAGGAATCAACTCGGACACTTTGTAACTCAGAACATAATTCCTAGTCCTTCGGAGGTACTTAAGTATGTTCTTTACAGCAGTCCAGTGACCCTGTCCAGGGTTACTCTGATATCTAGCTACCATGCCAACGGCATAGCAGATATCAGGTCACGTGCACAACATATCATACATTAGACTTCCTACTGCCGAAACATAAGGAACTGTCTTCATGTAATCTATCTCCTTTTGTGTTTTGGGACACATGTCTTTAGATATATGAATTCCATGGCAGAAAGGTTGAGCACCTCTCTTGGAATTCTGCATGTTGAAACGAGCTAGAATCGTATCAATATATGAAGCCTGGGACAAGCTTAATGTTCTTTTCCGGCGATCCCTTATAACCTTGATCCCAAGAATATGCCCAACTTGTCCTAAGTCTTTCATATCGAATTGCTTGGACATCCATCCCTTTATGTCCGACAACATCTTCACATTGTTGCCAATTAGAAGGATGTCGTCTACATAAAGCACGAGAAACGCCACACTGTTTCCGTCACTTCTCCGGTATACACACAACTCGTCCATGCTTTGAATGAATCCATAAGATTGGATAACCTCATCAAACCGCATGTTCCAAGATCTGGAAGCTTGCTTCAATCCATAAATGGATCTGTTTTGTAACGCCCCAGAAATTCAAAGGCTTAAAAAGGATTGAATATGCTACTCATACCAACAGATGCATCTTCTTTTCTGGGCATCCTCCTATAAGAACTCCAAAGTTAAGCGTGCTGACTCTGGGGTAATTCTAGGATGTGTGACCCCCTGGGAAGTCTCCCGGGTGCGCACGAGTGAGGACAAAGTGCGCTGGAAAAGACAAGTGTTGGTACAGTGGGGCCAGGATATCACTCCCGAAGGCAGTCATTGGTAACCGAGCCGGCCCATTAGGGTCGGGCTTCGACCCCTCAACGGGCCGGGGCGTTACAAATGGTATCAGAGACGGTGCCGACCGGAATTGCGGGAACTAAGTGTCTTGCGGGGCCAAGTGCTCCACCCAGAAGTTGGTGAGAGTACCCGCAAGGGGCATTCCTGCACGGATGGTAGGTCCTGGGCAAGTAAGACAAGTAAGGCACGCAACGAGGACGTTGCGCAGAAAAAGGTGGGGTGATTGTAACGCCCCAGAAATTCAAAGGCTTAAAAAGGATTGAATATGCTACTCATACCAACAGATGCATCTTCTTTTCTGGGCATCCTCCTATAAGAACTCCATAGTTAAGCGTGCTGACTCTGGGGTAATTCTAGGATGGGTGACCCCCTGGGAAGTCTCCCGGGTGCGCACGAGTGAGGACAAAGTGCGCTGGAAAAGACAAGTGTTGGTACAGTGGGGCCAGGATATCACTCCCGAAGGCAGTCATTGGTAACCGAGCCGGCCCGTTGAGGGGTCGAAGCACACTAGATGCTCTTAGCCTTTCTTAATGAAACCTTCTGGATGTCTCATGTAAATGGTCTCGTCAAGATTCCCATTCAAGAATGCCGTCTTGACGTCCATTTGCCACACCTCATAATCCATATAAGATGCTATAGACAAAAGAATCCGGATCGACTTTAGCTTAGCTACCGGCGAAAAGGTTTCCTCATAATCGATCCCTTCTTTCTGAGTATACCCTTTCGCAACAAGCCTAGCCTTGAAGGTTTCCACCTTCCCGTCAGACCCTCTTTTTCTCTTGTACACCCACTTGCAACCAATGGCTACTACACCTTTGGGCGGTGCTACAAGATTCCAGACCTGATTTGAATCCATAGATTCAATCTCAGATTTCATTGCCTTCTGCCAAGACTGAGCATCTTGATCTTTAAGCGCCTCGTCGTAGGTCCAGGGATCGGCTTCATGTTCTCCAGGTAACAAGTCCGAAGACTCACCTATAAACATGAACCTGTCGGGTTGTCGAACAACCCTCCCACTACGACGACGCTCCGGTGTAACCTCAGTAACTACAGGTGCAGAAGTGGTGGCGTATCACCCGGTTGGGTTGGATCTAAGCCTTGATCGTCCCCTCTCATTTCTTTAAGTATTATCTCACTATTGGGCTTGTGGTCCATTATATAATCCTCCTCCAAGAACCGAGCGTTGGTGCTAACAATGATCTTCTGGTCCTAAGGACTATAAAATAGACCACCTTTCGTTCCTCTAGGATATCCTATAAACAACCGAATATCCGAACGTGACTCCAACTTATCAGCCCCATGCTTCAGCACATATGCTGGACAACCCCAGATCCGAATATGTTTCAAATTTGGCTTACGCCCGGTCCACAATTCCGAGGGCGTCTTAGGGACTGATTTAGAAGGCACTAAGTTCAGGATATACGCCGCTGTTTCCAAGGCATATCCCCAGAACGAAACTGGTAGGTCTGAGTAACTCATCATAGATCTTACTATTTCCATAAGAGTCCTATTCCTTCTTTCTGCTACACCATTCTGCTGGGGCGTGTATGGTGCAGTCATCTGGGAGTCAATCCCATTCTCTAATAAGTACGCCTTAAACTCTCCCGAGAGGTACTCTCCTCCACGATCAGATCGTAGAGTCTTTATGGTTTTACCATGAAGGTTCTCCACAAGAGCTCTGTACTCCTTGAACTTGTCAAAGCACTCGCTCTTGCGGCGCATCAGGTATATAAAACCATACCTTGAGTAATCATCAGTGAAGGTCACGAAATATTCATAACCTCCTCTCGCTTGGACAGATAAAGGCCCGCACAAATCAGAGTGAATCAATTCCAGTACTTCCTTGGATCTATACCCTTTATCACTAAAAGGTCGCTTGGTCATTTTTTCTTCCAGGCATGATTCGCAGGTTGGAAAGTCCTCATCTTTCACATCACTGAGTATTCCATCAGTTATCAACCTTTGAATCCTGCCCAAGTTAATATGACCTAGCCTAAGATGCCATAAGTACTTTTGATTCATCCTAGAAGGCTCCTTTCTCTTTTTGGTACTAGATGTGTTATATGACTCTACTCGTTGCATCGTGGAATAATCAGGATTCAGTATATATAAGTTGCCTATCAATGTACCAGAACAGATATAATCACCATTCTTTTTTACAATAACAGAACTATCAAAAGAAACCGAATATCCATTCAAAACCAATTTAGAAACCGAAACCAGGTTCTTTCTAAAATTCGGTACATAAAGGCAATTATTCAATACTAAAACTTTATTATTAAAAGATAAATGAACATCTCCCACTGCAACAGCCGCCACTTTCGTAGCGTTGCCCATGTAGATGGTGATCTCTCCCTCTCTAAACCGCCGAGTTTCCTGGAACCCCTGCAAAGAATTGCAGACATGATCAGTGGCTCCCGTATCCACACACCAGGTACCGGTGGATAACACCGCTAAACATGTTTCAGTGACTAAGGAAAAGTTCATACCTCCTTGTCTGAGAGGAAAATTAGACTTTCAATGTCCAGACTGCTTGCTGTTGGAAATCGATATCCCGGGGTATCAAAATTGCGGAACCGATAACCCCGACCGAAATCCCGTCGCCGGAAACACGCGAACCACCAAACGAAACCGGGCACGACAAGAGAGTCGTCGCCGCGGGAAAAACCCGCGGCTAGAAACCCTAGCCGAGCCCCCGCCGGGGCTCGCGATCGCTGCCCTAGCGATCGCCGGGGATGCACGCGCATCCCCGTGGGGCTGTTCCGAACAGCCCCCGGCGGTGAGTCCGGCGACTCACCGCCACCGCCGAGGAGGGCGGTGCGCCCAGCGCACCCGCCGCGGCCTAGCCGCGGCTGCCCCCACGATTGACCGCAAGGTCGATCGCATGCCCCGGCGTCCAGCCGGGGCGTCCTCGTGTGGGCCCCGCGATCGACGCCCTAGGGCTCGATCGCACCCCTCAGCTCCCAGCCGAGGGTCCTTCGAACCTTCGCCGGGGATCTCGAATCCCCATCCCCGAAGTTCGTCGTTTTCCCGGATCGTGCGTTCATGTATGTATTACAATTAATATCACATAAATTCACAAAAAGGAGTTTATGAATATACCTTTCGATTCGTTGTGCGGAGAAACGAATTCAAGATGACCTTACGATCTTCCCACGTATTCCTTGCACTAGCTTGAACGTCGGGTGGGCGACGATCCTCCAAGCTTATGGATCCTCTTCTCTCTCTCTCTACTTTCTCTTACTAGAAGAATTATGATCTTCAAGTTATGATGTGTGTAGAATAGAGAAGACCATGTAGTGCTTTTATAGGAAACATAGGGGATCTAAAGGAGGTGGAATATTGGGCTTCCAATATTGAAGATTAAATTGAGCCCAATGCTCAAGTCCATTAATCCTTACCAATATTAATTAATTTATTTTCCACTATATAAATTAATTGCACTCCCAATATTAAACCATATTATATCAAATAATATTTCTCCGGTAGTATTATTTATTCCGTGTATTTAAGATTTAAATATCCATGAATAAAATTAATTTATTGCTAATTAATTTATTCATCTCTTATATCCGAGACTAGTACCATTCAAACTTAATTATTGTGCGGAACGAATCCACTCATGAGGTTTACACAATAATTCCTTATGAACTCATCTCAGGGATATTATCAACCCTTCCGGGATACACTTTCCCGTCAAGTATTCACGGCATGCCATATATAAAATATAGTGACCCAACTTGACCGGTAATTAACCCAATAATTAAATCGGTTAATTCCTTTGGCAAATCAAAGTCACTAATATTAAATATACACACCCGCAATAGTATCGGGGATTAAGAATAAAATACTCTGAGACTTGAATCAATTATCAACGGCAATCCTAATTGATAAGTCTCAAGCGATCCGCTCAATACACCAAGTGTACAAGTTTGATAAAATAATTAAGACAAATTATTTTCTCTCTCACACAACGACTATACCGATGGATTGGTCCGTGTCCATCTAGGTCGTGAGCAACTGTTCGATTAAATACGAGTAACCGATAGTATGATCTTCTGTGTGGCGTCGCACACCATACTAACTACAACGTATAGAATTCAGGACTATATTTTGCATTAATTATAATTAAACGCAAACGATTGTTTATTAATTAAATAGATTAAATGCTATGACCGGGAGTTACCGTTACTTAAATCTAGACATTAAGTACACAACTCCAACAATCTCCCACTTGTACTAAGGTCTAGTCATTTCCTCCAAACTCCCGACTCCCATACTCATCACGTGCTTAAGTTGTACTTCCAAGAAGTATCATGTGAATGAGCACTCTAGGTTGTCGCTCTGAAGTTATCTTGGTGACTACTGCGTCGTCCCTCTTGACGATGACTTGTATCAGGTGGTACTTGCTCTATGTGTTAACATCACTTTTGACTTATGACTTCTTCCAGTTTACCATGCACCGCTATCCAATAGCCTTTGGTAAACTCAGAGTCATATCCAAGTCCAGAGGTTATCCCTGGAACCTAACCAAAACTTCCGCTGCCTCTGAGGCTGCTATTCGGTTATGAGAGAGTCTGATAAGCATCCTACTTATCACTCTTTCATTTCAAGGTTCCACCTCTTTCTAAAAGTGAACACATAGCCTGATATCGACTTACACTGGTCCTTCTCTGATTTGAGATCTGAGAATTTGTAATCAAAGAAGATTTCGTCTTGCTTAATCTAGTACATCCAAGTAATTTTACAGCATTCGAACATCTCTTGTCCAGATTACTTTGATATCCTCCCACTACGCAAACCGCATAGCTGATATCAGGTTCTCATTTTACAACATTGCATCTATAAAGCTTTCCACACAAAGTGTAGGAAACTGCTTTGTCTGTATCTATCTCCTTTATGTGTTCGAGACACATACCCTTAGATAGATATATATTCTGTCTCTGAAAGGCAATAACCTTTCTCAGAATTATGCATGTTTAAAACAAACCATAATCATATAAGATATCTAGGAGAAGTACAATGTTCTTATCCTTAGATCGAAAGATCTCAAGAACATGTTCCAACTTCTACTCAATCTTATATCTCGATTCATTTAGACAAGCATCATCTTATGTCTGATAACGTCTTTACATTGTTGCCAATGATAAAATGTTATCTACATAAAATCTCCGAGAAACACCACCTTGTTTCCATTACGTCTCCAATACACCTTTCGTATATGCCTTTCAATCCATAAAAGGATTTACTAAGCTTGTACTCTAAATGATCTTGCCTCTTAACAATAAACTTTATTGTTCTCCAAGCAGGCACATTTAGATCTAGTACCGCCCTCGTGCAGAGCCAGGGATCGATTTCATCTTTACTAGATCCAGAGTCCGAAACTCTTCTAGTCTTATGAACATCTCTGGTTGTTCAACAACCTCCCACTGCAACGGCGTCCCGGTGTATAACAGTAATAACAGTAGGTGCAGTGTGTGGTGTACTTCTACTCGGTTTGGCTGGTTCCTAGTCTTTGTCCTTTTTCTCATTCGAAGGTATTACGTTAGTTAGGGCTTTGTAGTTCATCTAATAGTCTTCCTCTAAGAACCGGGCGATATACGTCCTTCTGGTTCATAGTACTATAGAACATACAATGTCTTGTTCATCTAGGATATCCTACAACCATATTGAATATGCCGTTGTCTCCAGGAATATCCATAGAACATAGGTAGTTCCGAACAACTTGTTCTTTTACTATCAGAATTCTATTTCTTATTGACTCACCATTTCTACACGTAAGTGTATGGTGTAGTCATTTGAGACTTAATCTCAATCTTTGATAATGTTATGTGTTATTCAGATAGGTGATAGCCTCCGCGATTTTAGTCGCAGGCTTCCAATGGATATACTTAGAAGGTTCCCCATAATTGCTTTGTGACTAAAACACTTTGCTTTTATGGCACATCAAGTACTCTAATCCATCTACGAGTATTCTTAAAAGAACTACTCGCACCTTTCTAATTACACATACGTCTGCATATATCATTGATCATTCTCAATACTTGTCCTTTATCCAGAAAGGTATGCTTAGTTGTATCATCTTCCAAATTCAACTCTTAGGTCGGAAGGTCCACTCCTTCAACTATAATTGATCAAATCAATTTCGACCTTTTGAATCTCATTTGAATAAATACTACTAAGTATAAGAATTCACAAGTATAATGATTTAATAAAGAAATATATCTAACTAGTAAAACAAGTTATAGAACGGTTTGTTGCATTGTGGTAGACTAAGGATCTATCATTCATATATTGCTATCCAATGTACCAGAATAGATAATGCCATTATTTCTTATCAAAATCATCACCATGATTAAAGAAATAAAATATCCATTCATAAATAATAGAAATCCAGAACAAAAGTTCTTTCTAAAATAAAGGGTACATAAAGCAATAAACTTGAAATGAAATCCTAATTAACTACTAAAGCAGATAAATGTCTTCCACTGCAACCGCTGCATCCTCTACAGCTTTTGCCCGTGTAGACTCGAACTCTTCTTCTCTAAGTCGCCGGGTTTTCTGGAACCCCTGCATTTAAAATGCACATACCGTCAGTGGTTCCATATCTACACACCAGAATTCTGGTAGATAATACCGCTGACTATGTTTTTACGACTAAAGAAAAATTCGTACCTTTGAGAGGACATTCAGACCTCCAATGTCCAGACTTATTGCATCGGAAGCACTTGCCCCTCGGCTTTGCAGCCCCCACTTGTGGTCCATTCCTTTTGGCACCACTGGGTTTCTTGGCTTGCTTCCTTCTCTTGCCCCTACCTCCAATAGGCTTGAAGCCTTTGGACTTGGTAGCTACAAGCGCTTGAGACTTGCCCTTCTTGTAGATCCCCTCCGCCGCCTTTAGTTCAGTCAGGAGTTGTGCAAGAGTATAAGATAGTTTACCCATATTATAACTCATGCGAAACTGCTCAAAACTAGGGGTCAGAGACTGGAGTATGATGTCGACTTGCGTCTCACCATCAATTTGAGCTCCTAGGATCTCAAGCTCATTCAACAAACTCATCATCTTGAGAACGTGCTCCCCAACGGGCGTTCCTTCAGACTGAGTAGTTGTCATAAGGACTCTCATGGCTTCTTGCCTTGCCGCACGATCTTGCTCTCCAAACATGTCCTTGAGGTTAGTTAGCATATCATAGGCAGTGTCCATCGACTGATGTTGTGTTTGGAGTACATTTGACATGGAAGCCAAAATATAACACCTAGCCATTTCATCAGCCTTTTTCCACTTCCTAAATGCCTCTTTTTCCTCATTAGTTGAGGCATTCGTGGGCTCAGCAGAGCACACATCATGGAGTACAAATTTGTACTCTTTGCTGGAATTCGATATCCCGGGGTATCAAAAATTGCGGAACCGATAACCCCGACCGAAAACCTGTCGCCGGAAACCGATCACGAACACCGACGAACCGGAGCACGACCAAGGCGTTACCGCGGGCAAGCCCGCGGCTAAACCCTAGCCACGCCCCCGCCGGGGATCACGATCGCCGTGCATGGCGATCGCATGGGGCTGCTCCGGCAGCCCCGGGCGGCGGTGAGTCCGGCGACTTCACCGCCGTCGCCGCCGTGAGGAGGGGCGCCAGCCGAGGCACCAGCCCTCGGCAGCCCCGCGATCGACCTCACGGTCGATCGCTCGCCCCGGCTCCAGCCGGGGCTTTCCTCTCGCGCACGCCGCCGGCGAGGCGGCTGGGATCCGCCACGGCACCAGCCCGTGGCATCCCGGCGATCGACCGAAGTCGATCGCATGCCCCGGCGTCCAGCCGGGGCTCGCCCCTCGTCGCGCGCAACCGGCGGTCGAACCCTAGGGTTCGGCCGCCACCTTTCGATCCCGACGGGGATCTCGAATCCCCGTATCCCGGTCTCGACGTTTTTCCCGGATCATGCGTTCATGTATGCATCACAATCAATCCACATAAATTCATAGAAGAGAGTATGTGATTTTACCTTTTAATTCGTTGTGCGAAGAAACGAATCTAAGTTGATGACCTTACGATCTTCCCACGTATTCCTTGCACTAGCTTGAACGTCGGGTGGGCGACGATCCTCCAAGCTTATGGATCCTCTTCAACTCTCTAGAATATCAAGTATGATAATCTTGTCTTATGAAAAAGTGAAGACCATGTAGTGCTTTTATAGGCTACGTAGGGGATCTAAAGGAGGTGGAATATTGGGCTTCCAATATTAATGATTAAATTGAGCCCAAGCCCAAATTTATTAATCTCCCATTAATATTAATTAATTTATTTTCCACTATATAAATTAATTGCACTCCCAATATTAAACCATATTATATCAAATAATATTTCTCCGGTAGTATTATTTATTCCGTGTATTTAAGATTTAAATATCCATGAATAAAATTAATTTATTGCTAATTAATTTATTCATCTCTTTAATCCGAGACTAGTACCATTCAACCTTAATTATTGTGCGGAACGAATCCACTCATGAGGTTTACACAATAATTCCTTATGAACTCATCTCGGGGATATTATCAACCCTTCCGGGATACACTTTCCGGTCAATCATTCACGGCATGCCATACATAAAATATAGTGACCCAACTTAACCGGTAATAAACCCAATAATTAAATCGGTTAATTCCTTTGGTAAATCAAAGTCACTTATATTAAATATACACACCCGCAACAATATCGGGGATTAAGAATAAAATACTCTGAGACTCGAATCGATTATCGCCGGCAATCCTAATCGATGAATCTCGACGATCCGCTCAATACACCAAGTGTACAAGTGTGATAAAATAATTAAGACAAATTATTTTCTCTCTCACACAACGACTATACCGATGGATTGGTCCGGGTCCATCTAGGTCGTGAGCCACTGTTTGATTAAATACGAGTAACCGATAGTATGATCTTCTGTGTGGGCCCGACACACCATACTAACTACAACGTATAAAATCCAGGACTATGATTTGCATAATAATTAAAAGCAAACAATTGTTTATTAATTAAATAGATAAAATACTATGACCGGGAGTTTACCGTTACTTAAATCTAGACATTAAGTACACAACTCCAACAATCTCCCACTTGTACTAAGGTCTAGTCATTTCCTCCAAACTCCCGACTCCCATACTCATCACGTGCTTAGGGTTGTAATTCCAAGAAGTACTGTGTGAATGAGCATTCTAGGTTGTCGCTCTGAAGTTATCTTGGTGACTACTACGTCGTCTCCCTTGACGATGACTCGTATCAGGTGGTACTTGCTCTATGTGTTAACATCACTTTTGACTTATGACTTCTTCCAGTTTACCGTGCACCGCTATCCAATAGCCTTTGGTAAACTAAGAGTCATATCCAAGCCAAGAGGTTATCCCGGAACCTAACCAAAACTTCCGCTGCCTCTGAGGCTGCTTATTCGGTTATGAGAGAGTCTGAGAAGCGTCCTGCTTATCACTCTTTCATTTCATGGTTCCACCTCTTTCTAAAAGTGAACACATAGCCTGATATCGACTTACACTGGTCCTCCTCTGATTTAGGATCTGAGAATTTGTAATCAAAGAAGATTTCGTCTTGCTTAATAATCCAGTACTTCGCAAGTACTATTACAGCATCCGAAAATCTCTTGTCTAGATTACCTTGATATCCTCCTACTACACAAACCGCATAGTTGATATCAGATTCTTGTTTTACAACATTGCATTTATAAAGCTTTCCATACTCGAAGTATAGGAAACTGCTTTGTCCTTATCTATCTCCTTTCATGTGTTTGAACACATACCCTTTAGATAGATGTATATTCTGTCTCTGAAAGGCAATAACCTTTCTCAGAAGTATGCATGTTTAAAACAAACCATAATCGTATAAGATATCTAGGAGAAGTACAATGTTCTTATCCTTAGATCAAAGATCTCAAGAACATGCTCTAACTTCTACTCAATCTTATATCTCGATTCATTTAGACAACCATTATTTTATGTCTGACAACATTTTTACATTGTTGCCAATGATGAAATGTTATCTACATAAAATCTCCGAGAAACACCACCTTGTTTCCATTACGTCTTCAATACACCTTTCGTCTATGCCTTTTGATGAATCCATCAAATGGATTATCCCATCAATTCGCAAGCTTTACTACTCATAGCTTTATTTCAATCCATAAATGGATTTACTAAGCTTGTACTCTAAATGATCTAGCCTCTCAACAATAATCCTTATTGTTCCAAGCAGGCACATTTAGATCTAGTACTGCCCTTATGCAGAGCTAGGGGTCGATTTCATCTTTACTAGATCCAGAGTCCGAACTCCTCTAGTCTTATGAATATCCCTGGTTGTCCAACAACCTCCCACTGCAATGGCGTTCCAGTGTATAATAGTAATAACAATAGGTGCAGTATGTGGTGTACTTCTACTCGGTTTGGCTGGTTCCTAGTCTTTTGTCCTTCTTCTTATTCCAAGGTATTATGTCAATTTTAGGCTTTGTGGTTCATCTAATAGTCTTCCTCCATGAACCGGACAAGACGTCCCTCTGGTTCATAGTACTATAGAACACACAATACTTCGTTCATCTAGGATATCCTACAACCATATTCAATATGCCGTTGTATCTAGGAATATTCATAGAACATAGGTAGTTCCGAACAACTTGTCCTTTTACCATCAGATTTCCATTTCTTTACAACATACCATCTCTACACGTAAGTGTATGGCGCGTCCCTTTGGGATTGAATCCCAATCTTTGATTATGCTATGTGTTATTCAGATAGGTGATGACCTTTCGCGACCGAGTCACAGGTTTCCAATGGATATACTTTGATGGTTCCCCATAATTGCTTTGTGTCCATTGACTAGTCAAAACACTTTGCTTTTATGGTACATCAAGCATTCTAATCCATCACTTGAGTATTCTTGAAAGAATTACTCGTACCTTTCTAATATACACATATGTCTGCATATCTAATCATTTCCAATACTTGTTTGAATTCTATCCTTTTCTAGAAAGGTTTGCGTATTATCCTCCAAATTCAATCCTTAGGTCGGAAGGTCCATTCCTTCAACTATAATTGATCAAATCAATTTCGACCATTTGAATCTTATTTGAAAATACTACTATGTATAAGAATTCACAAGTATAATGATTAATAAAGAAATATCTAATAAGTAAAACAAGTTATAGAACGGTTCGTTGCATTGGGGTAGACTTAGGATCTATCATTCATATATTGCTATCTAATGTACCAGAATAGATAATGCCATTATTTCTTATCAAAATCATCCAATGATTAAAGAAATAAAATATCCATTCATAAATAATAGAAATCCAGAACAAAACGTTCTTTCTAAAATAAAAGGTACATAAAGCAATAACTTTGAAATGAAATCCTATTTAACTACTAAAGCAGATAAATGTCTTCCACCGCAACCGCTGCCTCCTCTACAGCTTTTGCCCGTGTAGACTCGAACTCTTCTTCTCTAAGTCGCCGGGTTTTCTGGAACCCCTTTGAGAGGACATTCAGACTTCCAGTGTCCCATCTTGTTGCATCGGAAGCACTTACCCTTTGGCTTTGCAGCCCCCACTCGTGGTACAGTCCTCTTGACACCACTGGGTTTCCAGGCTTGCTTCCTCTTCTTGCCCATACCTCCACCAGGCTTAATGCCTTTGGACTTGGTAGCTACAAGCGCTTGAGACTTGCCCTTCTTGTAGATCCCCTCTGCCGCCTTTAGTTCAGTCAGGAGTTGCGCAAGAGTATAAGATAGTTTACCCATATTATAGCTCATACGAAACTGCTCAAAACTAGGGGCCAGAGACTGGAGTATGATGTCGACTTGCGTCTCAGCATCAATAGAAGCTCCTAGGACCTCAAGTTCATTCAACAAACTCATCATCTTAAGAACGTGCTCCCCAACGGGCTTTCCTTCAGATTGAGTAGTCGACATGAGGACTCTCATGGCTTCTTGCCTTGCCGCACGATCTTGCTCCCCAAACATCTCCTTGAGGTTAAACATCATATCATAGGCAGTGTCCATTGACTGACGTTGGGTTTGGAGTACATTTGACATGGAAGCCAAAATATAACACCTAGCCATTTCATCAGCCTTTTTCCACTTTCGATATGTCAGTTTTTCCTCATCAGTTGAGGCAGCCGTGGGCTCAGCAGGGCATACTTCATGGAGTACAAACTTGTACTCCTCCGAAGTTAGGACAATGTCTAAATTTCTCTTCCAATCAATATAGTTGGGGCCAGTGAGCTTATGCTCCTTGAGTATCATAGAAAGTGGGTTCATAGCTATTCTCTAAACCTATAAGCACATTTAAACAAACAATCAATTTAATATCCGATATTATCTCCCTCAAATAATATCATTAAATCACTAATTACATCTAAAATCCCATCAGATAAGGCAAACCACGATAGTGTGGACGTTTACCCATCCAAATGATTTAGCAATTAGATTTGCTTTGGTCGTACATCACTTATAGCGTTACTTCGATGGGAAGGATACTATAGAGCGTACCTAAGTGTAAACCATTACTCAGTATCTAAGAAGATTGTTTGGGACTCGTATATTACCGCAAGCCACGATAGTGTGGACGTTTACGCTAATACATGAACCTTCACTTTCTTCTATAACTGTCTACATCAATCGATCCAAAATCCCATTCAATGCAGCAAGCCACGATAGTGTGGACGTTTACTACATCAAAAGATTTTTACAATTGAAATCCAATTACTTGAGGCATTCGATTTCATAAATCAAGACGCGGAGAATCATAAGTGAAACTCAAAGTTTCTAACCAGTGATTCACCATGCGAACAACCCTATCTCTCATAAATGAGGGAGCCGAGCAGACAATCGATCCATCTATCAAAGAATGGTACGACTGCCTCTAATTTGTGTCCTCGACATGACCAAGTGGCTTTGGCTCCATTCCACTCCCCGGGGTGAGAATGAGTCGACTTGAAGTCAGTTTCAGAAAGACAAATTAGGCATTGTTTGATAAACTTAATCAATGTCTCTTGTAAAAGGAATTACAAGAATTCTCCTCCAATGACACATCTATACAAACTTCAAAAGTCCATAAGAGTCACCAAGAGAACAGTAATGGAGACCATGGGAATGTTTCCATCCCCGCTCCCACTTAGCTTTTTATAACAAAGGGATACGCTATCTAATGCATAATTAAACACATAAGCATGCATACAAGTAATAAAGCACATAGCACATAGTCAAAATAATGCTAGAAAAATTATTTTCCGACTATCATGGCTTTATTCCATCTCCGTATGCGTCTTCTAGTCTTCAGTCTTCGTTCTTGAATGCTCCATGTGACGAGGATATTAATCCCAATATTTAAATCTATTTATTTTCAATAAATCCAAAAGATACTCAATTCGAAAATTAAGTCAATCGAATAAATCAAAAATAAAATTAAATATTATTAATATTTTTGTTTATTTATTTTTCTATCTAATTCTATTAAATCTCTAGAATAATCTATCCAAGTCAAACTTGGAATATTCTAGAAGACTTCTATAATAGAATAAGAAATAAAATAAATTAGGACTCTTCTACTTTCCAAGATTAATTAATTTCCATTACTATGAAAATTCCCATAAAATAGGAATAATCAATTAGGAAATAAATCAATCCTAAATTAACTTTTATTCCTTTCCAATTCTATTAAATCTCTAGGATCCTATTCCAAGTAGAACTCGGAATACTCTAGAAGACTTCCATAATAGAATAAGGAATCAAAATAATTCCAATTAATTCTTTTCCTATTTCCATGAGAGTTCCCAAACTTAGGAATACTCAAAATAGGAAAACTTGAATCAATTAGGTAAGTAGAATCTTGGTAGGAGTAGGAGTAGCACGGGTTGGGGATCCCCGCACCACCCCCACCGTCGACCACCACCACCACCGGGCACCACCGCCGCCGCCCCCTAGCCACGCGCCACCACCACCGGTGGCCGGCGTGGCCGGAAACCCTAGCGGGCAGCCCCGGGCGTGGGGTCGATCGATCCTCATGGGGATCGATCATGGGGATGATCGACCCCCCCGGTTTTTCGTCCTCTTCGTCTTCTTCGTCTCAAGAGTTCTCTGGCGGTCGTCTCGGCATCGATCCAACGTAAATAAATTACAAGAAATAAATTTACAATTCCGGTATCGATTCTATACATGAAATCGACCCTATACACTTTCCGGAAAACATAGAACGTAATAATAAATCCTAAATTCGGTCAACCCCCGAATTTTTACTATTACAAGCATTCATCCACACAAAACGAATCTCGACATGTCCGAGAGTTTAATAAAGGAACAATCATGGTAAATTAAATAGCAATTAATTAAACCAATAATTAACAATTAATTAAACCATGATAGTCGGAATCCCTGCAAGGTAGAACACAATTGAACACATACATGAACACGAAACCAAACGCTCTGATACCAATTGCTGGAATTCGATATCCCGGGGTATCAAAAATTGCGGAACCGATAACCCCGACCGAAAACCTGTCGCCGGAAACCGATCACGAACACCGACGAACCGGAGCACGACCAAGGCGTTACCGCGGGCAAGCCCGCGGCTAAACCCTAGCCACGCCCCCGCCGGGGATCGCGATCGCCGTGCATGGCGATCGCATGGGGCTGCTCCGGCAGCCCCGGGCGGCGGTGAGTCCGGCGACTTCACCGTCGTCGCCGCCGTGAGGAGGGGCGCCAGCCGAGGCACCAGCCCTCGGCAGCCCCGCGATCGACCTCACGGTCGATCGCTCGCCCCGGCTCCAGCCGGGGCTTTCCTCTCGCGCACGCCGCCGGCGAGGCGGCTGGGATCCGCCACGGCACCAGCCCGTGGCATCCCGGCGATCGACCGAAGTCGATCGCATGCCCCGGCGTCCAGCCGGGGCTCGCCCCTCGTCGCGCGCAACCGGCGGTCGAACCCTAGGGTTCGGCCGCCACCTTTCGATCCCGACGGGGATCTCGAATCCCCGTATCCCGGTCTCGACGTTTTTCCCGGATCATGCGTTCATGTATGCATCACAATCAATCCACATAAATTCATAGAAGAGAGTATGTGATTTTACCTTTTAATTCGTTGTGCGGAGAAACGAATCTAAGTTGATGACCTTACGATCTTCCCACGTATTCCTTGCACTAGCTTGAACGTCGGGTGGGCGACGATCCTCCAAGCTTATGGATCCTCTTCAACTCTCTAGAATATCAAGTATGATAATCTTGTCTTATGAAAAAGTGAAGACCATGTAGTGCTTTTATAGGCTACGTAGGGGATCTAAAGGAGGTGGAATATTGGGCTTCCAATATTAATGATTAAATTGAGCCCAAGCCCAAATCTATTAATCTCCCATTAATATTAATTAATTTATTTTCCACTATATAAATTAATTGCACTCCCAATATTAAACCATATTATATCAAATAATATTTCTCCGGTAGTATTATTTATTCCGTGTATTTAAGATTTAAATATCCATGAATAAAATTAATTTATTGTTAATTAATTTATTCATCTCTTTAATCCGAGACTAGTACCATTCAACCTTAATTATTGTGCGGAACGAATCCACTCATGAGGTTTACACAATAATTCCTTATGAACTCATCTCGGGGATATTATCAACCCTTCCGGGATACACTTTCCGGTCAATCATTCACGGCATGCCATACATAAAATATAGTGACCCAACTTAACCGGTAATTAACCCAATAATTAAATCGGTTAATTCCTTTGGTAAATCAAAGTCACTTATATTAAATATACACACCCGCAACAATATCGGGGATTAAGAATAAAATACTCTGAGACTCGAATCGATTATCGCCGGCAATCCTAATCGATGAATCTCGACGATCCGCTCAATACACCAAGTGTACAAGTGTGAAAAAATAATTAAGACAAATTATTTTCTCTCTCACACAACGACTATACCGATGGATTGGTCCGGGTCCATCTAGGTCGTGAGCCACTGTTTGATTAAATACGAGTAACCGATAGTATGATCTTCTGTGTGGGCCCGACACACCATACTAACTACAACGTATAAAATCCAGGACTATGATTTGCATAATAATTAAAAGCAAACAATTGTTTATTAATTAAATAGATTAAATACTATGACCGGGAGTTTACCGTTACTTAAATCTAGACATTAAGTACACAACTCCAACACTCTTCAGAAGTCAGGACAATGTCCAAATTTCTCCTCCAATCAATATAATTGGGGCCAGTGAGTTTATGTTCCTTGAGTATCACAGAAAGTGGGTTCATAGCTATTCTCTAAACCTATAAGCACATTTAAACAAACAATCAATTTAATATCCGATATTATCTCCCCAAATAATATCATTAAATTACTAATCGCCTCTAAAATCCCATCAGGTAAGGCAAGCCACGATAGTGTGGACGTTTACCTACCTAAATGATCTAGCAATTAGATTTGCTTCGGTCGTACATCATCAATAGCGTTACCTCGATAGTGTGGACGTTTACGTTAACTCACGTTTCCTTCACTCCCTCCTATAACTGTCTACATCAATCGTTCCAAAATCCCATTCAATGTAGCAAGCCACGATAGTGTGGACGTTTACTACACCAAAAGACTTTTACAATTGACATCCAATTACTTGAAACATTTTAACCTTGTAAATCAAGACGCGGAGAATCATAAGTGAAACTCAAAGTTTCTAACCAGTGATTCACCATGCGAACAACCCTATCTCTCATAAATGAGGGAGCCGAGCAGACAAACGATCCATCTTTAAAAGAATGGTACGAATGTTTCTAATTTGTGTCATCCACATGACCAAGTGGCTTTGGCTCCATTCCACTCCCCGGGGTGAGAATGAGTCGACTTGAAGTCAGTTTCAGAAAGACAAATTAGGCATTGTTTGATAGACTTAATCAATGTTTCTTGTAAAAGGAATTACAAGAATTCTCCACCAATGACATGTCTATATGAACTTTGAAAGCTCATAAATGTTACCAAGAGAACAATAATGGAGACCATGGGAATGTTTCCATCCCCTCTCCCACTTAGCTTTTTATAACAAAGGGATACGCTATCTAATGCATAATTAAACACATAAGCATGCATACAAGTAATAAAGCACATAGTATCACATAGTCGAAATAATGCTAGAGAAATTATTTTCCGACTATCATGGCTTTATTCCATCTCCGTATGCGTCTTCTAGTCTTCAGTCTTCGTTCTTGAATGCTCCATGTGACGAGAATATTAATCCCAATATTTAAATCTATTTATTTTCAATAAATCCAAAAGATACTTAATTCGAAAATTAAGTCAATCGAATAAATCAAAAATAAAATTAAATATTATTAATATTTTTATTTATTTATTTTCCTATCTAATTTTATTAAATCTCTAGAATAATCTATCCAAGACCCACTTGGAATATTCTAGAAGACTTCTATAATAGAATAAGGAAATAAAATAAATTAGGACTCTTATACTTTCCAAAATTAAATAATTTCCATGTCCATGAAAATTCCCATAAAATAGGAATAATCAAATAGGAAATAAATCAATTTATTAATTAATTATTTTCCTATCTAATTCTATTAAATCTCTAGATTCCTATTCCAAGTAGGACTTGGAATATTCTAAAAGACTTCCATAATAGAATAAGGAAATAAATTAATTCCAATTAATTCTTTTCCTATCTCCATGAGAGTTCCCAAACTTAGGAATACTCAAAATAGGAAAACTTGAATCAATTAGGAAAGTGAATCTTGGTAGGAGTAGTATGGGTTGGGGATCCCCACACCACCCCCACCGCCGACCACCACCATCGCCGGGCACCACCGCCGCCGTCCCCAAGCCGCGCGCCACCACCACTGGTGGCCGGCGTGGCCGGAAACCCTAGCGGGCTGCCCCTCCGCGTGGGGTCGTTCGATCCTCATGGGGATCGATCATGGGGATGATCGAACCCCCTGGTTTTTCGTCCTCTTCGTCTTCTTCGTCACACGCGTTCTCCGTGGGGCTGTTCCGAACAGCCCCCGGCGGTGAGTCCGACGACTCACCGCCACCGCCGAGGAGGGTGGTGCGCCCAGCGCACCCGCCGCGGCCCAGCCGCGGCTGCCCCCGCGATCGACCGCAAGGTCGATCGCATGCCCCGGCGTCCAGCCGGGGCGTCCTCGTGTGGGCCCCGCGATCGACGCCCTAGGGCTCGATCGCACCCCTCGGCTCCCAGCCGAGGGTCCTTCGAACCTTCGTTGGGGATCTCGAATCCCCATCCCCGAAGTTCGTCGTTTTCCCGGATCGTGCGTTCATGTATGTATTACAATTAATATCACATAAATTCACACAAAGGAGTTTATGAATATACCTTTCGATTCGTTGTGCGGAGAAACGAATTCAAGATGACCTTACGATCTTCCCACGTATTCCTTGCACTAGCTTGAACGTCGGGTGGGCGACGATCCTCCAAGCTTATGAATCCTCTTCTCTCTCTCTCTACTTTCTCTTACTAGAAGAATTATGATCTTCAAGTTATGATGTGTGTAGAATAGAGAAGACCATGTAGTGATTTTATAGGCTACGTAGGGGATCTAAAGGAGGTGGAAAATTGGGCTTCCAATATTGAAGATTAAATTGAGCCCAATGCTCAAGTCCATTAATCCTTATCAATATTAATTAATTTATTTTCCACTATATAAATTAATTGCACTCCCAATATTAAACCATATTATATCAAATAATATTTCTCCGGTAGTATTATTTATTCCGTGTATTTAAGATTTAAATATCCATGAATAAAATTAATTTATTGCTAATTAATTTATTCATCTCTTATATCCGAGACTAGTACCATTCAAACTTAATTATTGTGCGGAACGAATCCACTCATGAGGTTTACACAATAATTCCTTATGAACTCATCTCGGGGATATTATCAACCCTTCCGGGATACACTTTCCCGTCAAGTATTCACGGCATGCCATATATAAAATATAGTGACCCAACATGACCGGTAATTAACCCAATAATTAAATCGGTTAATTCCTTTGGCAAATCAATGTCACTAATATTAAATATACACACCCGCAATAGTATCGGGGATTAAGAATAAAATACTCTGAGACTTGAATCAATTATCAACGGCAATCCTAATTGATAAGTCTCAAGCGATCCGCTCAATACACCAAGTGTACAAGTGTGATAAAATAATTAAGACAAATTATTTTCTCTCTCACACAACGACTATACCGATGGATTGGTCCGTGTCCATCTAGGTCGTGAGCAACTGTTCGATTAAATACGAGTAACCGATAGTATGATCTTCTGTGTGGCGTCGCACACCATACTAACTACAACGTATAGAATCCAGGACTATATTTTGCATTAAGTATAATTAAACGCAAACGATTGTTTATTAATTAAATAGATTAAATGCTATGACCGGGAGTTACCGTTACTTAAATCTAGACATTAAGTACACAACTCCAACACTTGCAACGGAAACATTTGCCCTTGGGCTTGTTCACTCCATTCCGTGGTGCACCATTTCTGGGTCCACTGGGTTTCCGTCCTTGCTTCTTCTTCCTATTAGCCCCCGGAGGGCCAGGAAGTTTCACAGCCACAAGTGCCTGAGGCTTCTTAAAGATTCCCTCTGCCGCCTGGAGTTCAGTTAGGAGTTCTGCCAACGTATATAACCTCTTGTTCATGTTATAGTTCAGGCGGAACTGCTCAAAACTCTTAGGCAGAGACTGGAGCACTATATCGATCTGGGTTTCCCCATCGATATATCCTCCCATAATCTCTATCTCATTCAGATAGCCAATCATCCTAAGAACGTGATCCCTCACGGGCGTTCCTTCGTACATTGTGGCCGTCATTAGTTGCCTCATGGCATCTTGCCTGGCTGCCCTATCCTGATTTCCAAACATCTCCCTGAGGTTAAGCATCATATCATAGGCAGTGTCCATGGCTTCATGCTGATGTTGCAGCACATTTGACATAGAAGCCAAAATGTAGCACCGCGCCATCTGATTAACCTTGACCCACTTCCGATGAGCTTCCTTTTCCTCAGGAGTGGAGGTATCAATAGGTTCATCAGGATTATCCTCATGGAGTACATATTTGTACTCCTCAGCAGTCAGGACAATGTCCAAATTTCGCTTCCAATCAATACAGTTCGGACCAGTGAGTTTGTTCTCTTTTAGTATCACAGACAGTGGGTTGAGTGCCATATCTATAAAAGAGACAAATCAAACCGTCAAATTTAATTTGATATTAACTCCCTTAATTAATATCATTAAATTTACCAATCAATCCTAAAACCCCATCAGACTAGCATGCCACGTTCATGTGGACGTATACTAGTCCAAACGATTTTATAACTGGACTTTTACTTCGGTCGTACATCATTACAGCAGTGACTCCGATGGGGAGGATACTGTAAAGCGTACCTAAGTGTATACCATTTCTCAGTAATAAGTCAACCGCTCGAGAACTACATATCCACCGCAAGCCACGTTAGTGTGGACGTTTACGTTGACATGCGGTCCCTTTACGATTTCCTATAACTGTCGAGCCTCAATTAACCCAAAGTTCCGTTTCCATCTAGTAAGCCACGATAGTGTGGACGTTTACTAAACAAACAACTTTGTTAATTGAATTCCATTTAATAAATTTCACAATTTCGTTAATCAAAGCTTGATATCTCGTAAGTGAAACTCGAAGTTTATAACCACCGATCAATCATGCAATTGAGCCCTATCTCTCACAAAGTGAGGGAGCCATCCAGACAATCGATCTAGTCATCAAATGACTCGAATGTCTCTAATCTGTGTCATCGACATAACCAAGCGCTTTGGCTCCATTCCACTCCCCGGGGTGAGAATAAGTCGAGTTGAAATTAGTCTTTGAAAGACAGATTAGGCATTGCTTTGAAAAACTTAAGTGTTCAATTCTATAAATGGAATTGAATTCGAATTTCGATCCAGTGATATCCGTGTGTCGAATTTATCCGATAGGGAGGATGACACTAAAGCCAACTCGTAAGTGACACACATCACCATCAAAACAGAGAATGGAGACCGCGGGATTGTTTCCAATCCCTCTCCCACTTAGTATTTTACGAAAGGGACAACATGCACAAAATACGTAAAGCATAATAAAAAACACGTAAACACACAAAAAGCATTTAACGTGGTCCCAATTATTATGGCCTTTAACTATCTTCCATGCACGTCTTCTCGGATCTTCGTCTCGTTGCTCGTCTCGGTATCGATCCACCACCGACTCGTTCGAGGGTCAAGAGACGAACTCCTCCCACTGGAGTCTCGTCTCGAGCCTCGTTGAGTCGTCCGTGGGGTCGAACGAACCCCAGCCCCGCTGCCGCCCATCACGAGACACGGGGTGTGTTCGATGGCAGCTCGTTTCCGGTTCGCTCTCCTCGACTCTCGTTTCTCTGGGCTTCGATCTTCTCGGATCCACCAAGTATCAGCAACATTACATAAGTAAAACTAACTACTTCCGGTATCGATCCTATACATCCGGATAAACGAAAAACGAAATAGAAAACCTAAACGACTCAACCCGTCGTTTTAACTATTACAAGCAAGCAACGAATCAAAAACAAAGATCTCGACAACCCTGAGAGTTTAACACACCACAACATACAGTACATACACATGACCATAATAATCGGGTGAACCTGCAAAACAATTCTCGCAAACATACAAAGAACGTACAAAACCGGCTCTGATACCAATTGTTGGAAATCGACTACCCGGGACATGTCCGTTCAACTACTCGAACATCCGGACAAGCCCAGTCGACCCCCGGTGTACCCACTGTACTTAATACGAAGCCCTAGACCCGAACCACGCCCAGCCATTGCACCGAAAGTGCAACCGCGCGAAAACGGGGCATTCTGTCGTGTCTGTCGGCCGACGCCAAAACGCTGTCGCCCGACAGGGCAAATGTTGGCCGATATTAAAAAGCACATGAAACGATGTCAGCCGACATCGTCGCGATTCCAGCAGCGGGTTTCGCCCGTTCTGGCTGTTCCGACGAGATTTTCTCGATCCGACTGCCACGCCGGAGGTCAGAGACCTCCCAGCAGTCCGAGAACATCACATCCAAGCCACGGAACCCGATCTTCGTTCAATGTATGATCAACGAGATAAATGAAATCGAATAAATTGCGGAAAAGGGAATTCGATTTCATACCTTTCGGTCGATTGTTGAGACCTTAGAGCTTCTAACGTATGTCTCTGATCCCGTCTCCAACCGTTGTGTGGGCAACGATCCGCTGGAGTTCTCCCGTCTATACTCTCTCTGTCTCAACCAGCGTAATGAATTATTCTCTGAGAATAATTATTATTGCGTTAACCTTTTATTTTACACAGAGAAAAAACTTTATTGCGCTAACGCAATTATTTTCTCTGCTGAAAATAAATGTTTCGGCGAATGTTAGGTTAAGAGAGGGTAAGGGAGGGGGTTTAAATAGAGCTACGTTAGGGACCTAAGGTAAATTAATTAAGGGCTAAATTGAGATATTAATTAACTTGGAATACATAAAAGCAATTCCTTAATTACTCGATTTCAATTTTAATTATTATTCACTCCACTAAAAAATAATAATTGAATTCCCGAAATTAATTTAATATTATATCAACAATAATATTTCCGCCGAAATTACATATACGACTTTTCCTGTATTTAAGATATCGAATGTCCACGAATTAATTTTAATTACTAATAATTAAATTAATTCGTTTCTTATTATCCGAGACTAGTACCACTCATCCTTATTATCATGTGGAACAAATCCACCTGCAGGGTTTACATGATAAACTTTATGAGCTCATCTCGGGGACATCATCAACCCGATAAACGGGACACGGTTTCCTGTCTATAATCTATAGCATGCCGTGCGTACAATTACGATTCTCAATTTACCGAGAATCTCGACTAATCAATTAGTCTCACTCATTGGCATATTAAAGAACCGAGAATTGGACACACGCACCTATAATTATATAGGGATTAAGAATTCGTATATCCGTAATATCTGAGGTCTAGTTCGATTACTGCGATTAGTATAAATCGAACGCCCTCCCGTGGTCCTGCTCAATACACCAAGTGTACAAGTGTAACATAATAGTCAAGACCAACTATTACCCAGTCACACTATGACGTACCGATGGATTGTCCCTGTCCATCTAAGTCGTGAACTTCTGTTCGATAGTATACGAGTAACCGACAGTATGATCTTCTGCGTGTCTCCTCACGCCATACTGTCTACAACGTATATATCTAGGACTATTGCATAAAGTACATGAGAGACAAAATGCCAACAGTTTGATTAATAGATAATAAAACACAGATAAGGAGTTCCATATTGTCACTAAACTAGACATTTAGAATATAACTCCATCAATCTCCCACTTATACTAAAAGTCTAGTTTCCCTCTCCCATACATCCGATACCCATCCCCTTCACGTGTCTCTTGAACGCTTCCGCTGGAAGTGCCTTCGTAAAGGGGTCTGCCAGGTAATCCTCTGATGCAATCTTGGTGAAAACCGCATCGCCTCTCCTGACGATGTCTCTAATCAGGTGGTACTTGCGATCTATGTGTTTACTCGCATTGTGGGCTCGTGGTTCCATCGCCTTTGCCACTGCACCGCTATTGTCACAATAAATTGTGATAGCTCTAGGAAAATTAGGAACCACATCCAAGTCCATAAGGAAGTTCTGGAGCCACACCGATTCTTTAGCTGCCTCATAGGCCGACAAGTGGTTTGTCGGACGACACCTCTAGGTTGTCGGCCGACATGCAGTGTAAAATAGGGACGGTACAGACAGGAATCGCAGGTTGAGCCTGCGAACGAAGGAGGTTTGTGTTGGGGATCGTGCATGTATACGCAGCGGAAAACAAAAATTTTATTTTATTTTATTTTATTGAAAATCCTATTTTCAATATTACATGCATTAATTGATTTAATTCAAATCTATTAAATAAATAATCCACCATTTAATTTAATTATCAAATAATTAAACATTTAATTCATGCATCCCATACTACATAAATTAAATCTAGCGCAATTAAATTTATCACATAAATTAATTACTTGTAGAGCAATTACATTTATCATATAAATAAATTACACTACTAATTAATTACGCAAACATGCACACATAATTAATTGCGTCAATTTGACAATTAACATAATCGCAATTATATAATTCAAATCAAATTGATTTTAATTAACAATTAAATTAATCTATATTAATTTTATTTGTCAATTATAATTCCAGTACTTTAGCGCAAACAATTAAAGCAAAAACAATTAAATTCAAGTTTAATCGTGAGTACCTTAGGGATTCGTCGGACGAAACGAAGTTCGTCGGAAGTCGCGCGGATGCGACGCGGGGATGCACGCGGGGCGTGCGGGCTGAACACGGGGAGAGCCGGGGTGGCTCTCGGCTGGTCGCGGGCGGCGCTCGGGCGCGGGCGGGCTTTGCTCGTCGTGCTCGGGCATTGCTCGTTCAAACCTCCGGCGTCTCTCGTCAAATCAGGTTTCACCTCGTATAGGTAATCCCACTCGCGTATTGCACTAGAAATACGAGAGGGAGAATACGATGGGAAAAACGGGCCAGAAAAATGGCACCGGAAACAATTTCCGGCGAGGCGGCGGCTGCCGGCGGCGGCGCTGGGCGGCGGCGGGCGGCGGTCCTCCGAGGGAGGCGGCCGAAGGGGGCGGCGGCGAGAGAGGGAGAGGGAGAGAGGAGAGGCTAGGCTAGAGCTCTCTAGGTTTTGGTGTGTTCTTCTTCATGCCTATGGAGCTCCTTTTATAGGTGAAGAAAAGAGCTACTTGGGCTCAAACCCTAATGGATCGGATCCATTAAGCCTAGCCGGCCCAATTCATTAGCCGTCATTACGTTTCTCCCAAATTGACAATCAATTTGATCTCCGAAAAATATAACGATTATATTTTCTTTCTCTTTTTAATTTTCTCATCGATATGAGATAATAATAAAAATTTCCAATTTCACAAAATCGGAAAGCCCATTTCAGGGGTACTGCTAAATCGGGAAATTTTCCAAAATAGAAAGTGTACACCATCGTGTACGTTTTCTTTAGCTCATTAATATTTCCAACTCATAATCACAATTATGAATCTCGGATTCAATCATATTGACCTCCGACTATATGTACTTAATTAACAGTTAATTAACACATGATCGTATTCAAGGATTGGTTTACACGAGAATGTGACTCTCAATGGTTCAGGTGTATAACTAGCCTTGGGCTCACAACACATTGTGATTCGAACAACATATTGTTCTTATATCAACTACTCCTGAGAGTTTTAGATTAATAATCATATTATTTAATCTCCGAACAATTCGGTGCCCAACGAATCAGTGACGAGCGTCTAGCAACCATGCTTCACTAATTCCCTTGATACAAATGAAGTGCCTGCAAGAACCTTGTAATATAGTTAGCGTACAGTACGATCCCTCCGATTCATATGTCCTTATCAAACTAGAGATATTGGTCAATCGAGATCTCTTGTTGTGTTTGATAACTTTGCGAACGTTCTAGGCTTCGTATAATCCAGTTGTGATTGATCTAGAGAAACACATTTCTCTAATCATCTCACTGTTCAACTCTGGCCAGAGATTCCGGGACTACGAACCACATAGGACATCCATGATCTATATCAAGCGATCAGATCCCCTACTACCATGCACAGACTTCACATCAGATTTCGAACTGCACGAACATTGCCTCCTTTTTCGACTTACTCCCTTTCCAGGGAATCAGAAACACGTTACGATACAGCTAGTCCTCTGATGAAGTCACGGTGATGTCTGGGTCTTAAGGATTAATTGTGTACAACTATATTATGGAATTCTCTACTCGATCAGTGATAACCACTTAGAGATTCCAGGGAGAGGGGGTTCAGTGAACTCATCAACAGTGAGCACCCACTCATGTATGTCGATGTCCCAACACCGAGGCTCGAGATTAGCCCACATACACTAAGTGCTAGTCTCAAGGGGGAAAGGTCGGGTATCCTTGTTATTGGCGTAACCCATCGACTAGGAACTGAGTTTGACCAGTTACGTTGCGTTAACAGAATTATCTCTCGGTTTCCACAAAACCGAATTCATACAACATGTGTAACTGTACAGGACTATATCTATGATTCAACATAGGGAGTAGATATAGCATATGCCTTAATTAATCATAATTAATAATCTTTCATAATTTCGAAATAAATTGATAGTATTTATTAATTAAATAATAAATTAGGTTCGACCACAGCCACAGGTTGGCTTGTTGGTCACCTACTCTATCAATCTCCCACTTGACCTAAAGCCAACTGCTCTCGTATCTAAGTCCCATCGACTCTCGATGTTTCTCGTGGACTGATTTAGACAAAGGCTTGGTAAAGGGATCAGCTATATTATCTCCCGAAGTGACTCTTTCGACCAAGACGTCACCTCTCTCAACGATCTCGCGGATCAGATGATATTTCCTCAGTACATGTTTGGATTTCTGATGAGATCTCGGTTCCTTAGCTTGTGCTACGGCTCTCGTGTTATCACAGTACAACGTTACTGGATCACTTGCGCTCGGAACGACTCCCAACTCTTGGATGAAGTTTCGTATCCAAACAACCTCTTTTGCAGCTTCACTCGCCGCAACATATTCAGCTTCGGTGGTGGAATCAGCCGTGGTTTTCTGCTTGGAACTCTTCCAACAGACGGCACCTCCGTTCAGCTTGAATATGTATCCCGATATCGACTTAGAGTCGTCCACGTCAGATTGAAAACTAGAGTCCGTAAACGCCTCTATCTTCAAATCGTGACCTCCATAGACTAAGAACATCTCTTTGGTATTTCGCAAATACCTAAGAATGTCCTTCACGGCTTTCCAATGAGCCGGTCCAGGATTAGACTGATACTTGCTCGTGACACTCACAGCATGAGCAATATCAGGTCTAGTACATAGCATGCCATACATCACGCTTCCAATACCGGATGCGTATGGTGTGCGATTCATCCTCTCGATTTCCAGTTCCGTTGCTGGACACATGGTTTTTGAGAGACGAATTCCATGACACATTGGCAAAAACCCTCTCTTGGAGTTTTCCATGTTAAACCGTTTTAAAATGGTTTCTATGTACAAGGATTGTGATAGGCCGATCATCTTTCTAGATCTATCTCTATAGATTCGTATTCCTAATACGTAAGATGCCTCGCCTAAATCCTTCATCGAGAAACGTGTGGACAACCATGCTTTCGTTGCCTGCAGCATACCTACATCATTCCCAATGAGTAGTATGTCATCAACGTATAGCACTAAAAACGTCACGGCGCTCCCACTAACCTTCTTGTATACACAAGGTTTGTAACAACCCAAAATTTTATTTACTAGAACCTTGAATTCATCTAATTAAATTTCCAAATTTATTAACTAATTTAATACATTAAAATTTCAAAATATAATATATTTTAATTAAACATTAAATTAATAAATAATGTGATAATAATTATATAATTAATATTTTTTTAGAAACTTATTTATTTGATATAAATTAAAATTTAATTATCAAAACATAAATCTCAAATCTTATAAAATATAGAGCTTAAATAATATATAAAATAAAAATTAATGTACACGAAATAATTATTCTTTACTAACTAAAACCTAATAGATTAAACCCTAATCATCACTATAAATATATGTCCAATCTCCTCCACACACCAGCCCCCAACTAAGTGCACACGATGCCTATTCTCACTTTCTGCTCAAGCAAACAAATCCCATAACAACTCAGCAACTAGGTCGTCTCTTCCCCCCTCCATTAAATATAACGTTCTCCAGCTTTCTTTCAAACTACACTTGCTATCGTAGTGTTGTAAACATAGAAGAACCCTCCTTTTCGTTTAGCCTAAAGTGAGTCGACACCACTGCAGCCTGCGTTCGAGGCCAAGAAAAACGTCCCTGGTCGAGACGGACTACTGCTGAACCCCACCAGATCAGGCCGAAGGCCTCGGGTGAATCTCGTCGAAGCAAACGCTGAACCCCACCGTAATTGTACGCCATGCCGATTTACCCCTGAGAACTTACCATCGAAACCTTATGTCACTATACAACCGATTTCTTGAAGATGAGAAGAGCCGATGCAATCACGCACGTCTAGATTCCAACTCTCATAGCCGACAAAGAAAGAGGAGATAGGAGTTACACACATTCTGGACACCCGTGTGTAGAAGAAGAATATTGAACAAGAAAGTGAGACTGAGAAGTGCGAGCTTTAGGATTTACGGAGTGCCTTTTTATTTAGCATTCATGCCACGACGAATCGAGGTAGGTACAATGTTGAAGGGTTATTTCATTTATTTACGTGTTTCTCTATGTGTATTTTCTGTGTGCGCATTATGTGATTTAATATGCATGCATTTACATATTCGTTGTAGTCGAAGACCAATATAAAGGTCGACGTGCTTACAGCGCAGTTCATTTCATTCGTTGTAACCTGAGACCGAGGAAAAGGGTCGAAGGGGATCAGCGCAGTGCATTCATTTCATCGTTGTAACCTAAGACCGAGAAAAAGGGTCGAAGGGGAGACGCAGTAGTTGGGCAATCGTTTTATAAAATTAAAAATACGTTTTCGTTGTAACCAGAGACCGGGGAAAAGGGTCAAAGGGGACCAGCGCAGTGATTGGCCCAACTTGCAGTGCATTCATATTCATTCAGTAAACGCATTGCTATTCATTCATGTCATGTTCATGTAGACTATGCATATATTTGATTCATGTATTTAAATGAGGTAATTGCCCTACTGAGCGTGTTGAGCTCACACCTTCAGCGACCCCCTTTTCAGGTACCAATGAGGATGCCGAGCGAGTAGGATGATGAGGGATGAATGTTAATTATTTATTTTCAGATAATTTCAATTCCATTATAATTTTTATTTAGTTAAACAAGTTTTCACATTCAAAAATTGTCTTTGGGATATTTAGTTTGCTTTAAATAAATATATATGTTCTTTATTAAATATTTTCACTTGTTCTGATATTTAATTTCATGTTGAAAATGAGTTTTTAAATGTAAATTTTGGTAGCGCCCGCACTTTATTAACTGTTATTTTCAAAAGTTAACACCTTCCGCTATTTTAAAAATACGGGGCGTTACAGTTGGTATCAGAGCATTACGATTCTCGGTTATTTGCAAAAAAATAAATAAAAATATAATAATATAATCCTTCCTCGTCATGCCTCGCCGGTTTTCTTCAAGGTACGCAGTAGTTAAAGCATTTACATGTCCTTTTGTTCTGTTTATGCTACATTTCATCTCCATGTTCACTTCATGCTATATTATGTCTCCATGTTCACTTTATGTTAAGTTAAATATTCATATATACTTGAGTTTAGCCCAATATGTTTATGTTATAATATTTTAAGTTATTAGAGACTTTAGTTACGAGTTAGAACTTATATACTATCAATATAATCGAAAGATCATTAAGATTTTTTATTTAGCTTATAAATTTCGAGGACGAAATTAAAATTAAGGGATATAGATTGTAACAACCCAAAATTTTATTTACTAGAACCTTGAATTCATCTAATTAAATTTCCAAATTTATTAACTAATTTAATACATTAAAATTTCAAAATATAATATATTTTAATTAAACATTAAATTAATAAATAATGTGATAATAATTATATAATTAATATTTTTTTAGAAACTTATTTATTTGATATAAATTAAAATTTAATTATCAAAACATAAATCTCAAATCTTATAAAATATAGAGCTTAAATAATATATAAAATAAAAATTAATGTACACGAAATAATTATTCTTTACTAACTAAAACCTAATAGATTAAACCCTAATCATCACTATAAATATATGTCCAATCTCCTCCACACACCAGCCCCCAACTAAGTGCACACGATGCCTATTCTCACTTTCTGCTCAAGCAAACAAATCCCATAACAACTCAGCAACTAGGTCGTCTCTTCCCCCCTCCATTAAATATAACGTTCTCCAGCTTTCTTTCAAACTACACTTGCTATCGTAGTGTTGTAAACATAGAAGAACCCTCCTTTTCGTTTAGCCTAAAGTGAGTCGACACCACTGCAGCCTGCGTTCGAGGCCCAGAAAAACGTCCCTGGTCGAGACGGACTACTGCTGAACCCCACCAGATCAGGCCGAAGGCCTCGGGTGAATCTCGTCGAAGCAAACGCTGAACCCCACCGTAATTGTACGCCATGCCGATTTACCCCTGAGAACTTACCATCGAAACCTTATGTCACTATACAACCGATTTCTTGAAGATGAGAAGAGCTGATGCAATCACGCACGTCTAGATTCCAACTCTCATAGCCGACAAAGAAAGAGGAGATAGGAGTTACACACATTCTGGACACCCGTGTGTAGAAGAAGAATATTGAACAAGAAAGTGAGACTGAGAAGTGCGAGCTTTAGGATTTACGGAGTGCCTTTTTATTTAGCATTCATGCCACGACGAATCGAGGTAGGTACAATGTTGAAGGGTTATTTCATTTATTTACGTGTTTCTCTATGTGTATTTTCTGTGTGCGCATTATGTGATTTAATATGCATGCATTTACATATTCGTTGTAGTCGAAGACCAATATAAAGGTCGACGTGCTTACAGCGCAGTTCATTTCATTCGTTGTAACCTGAGACCGAGGAAAAGGGTCGAAGGGGATCAGCGCAGTGCATTCATTTCATCGTTGTAACCTAAGACCGAGAAAAAGGGTCGAAGGGGAGACGCAGTAGTTGGGCAATCGTTTTATAAAATTAAAAATACGTTTTCGTTGTAACCAGAGACCGGGGAAAAGGGTCAAAGGGGACCATCGCAGTGATTGGCCCAACTTGCAGTGCATTCATATTCATTCAATAAACGCATTGCTATTCATTCATGTCATGTTCATGTAGACTATGCATATATTTGATTCATGTATTTAAATGAGGTAATTGTCCTACTGAGCGTGTTGAGCTCACACCTTCAGCGACCCCCTTTTCAGGTACCAATGAGGATGCCGAGCGAGTAGGATGATGAGGGATGAATGTTAATTATTTATTTTCAGATAATTTCAATTCCATTATAATTTTTATTTAGTTAAACAAGTTTTCACATTCAAAAATTGTCTTTGGGATATTTAGTTTGCTTTAAATAAATATATATGTTCTTTATTAAATATTTTCACTTGTTCTGATATTTAATTTCATGTTGAAAATGAGTTTTTAAATGTAAATTTTGGTAGCGCCCGCACTTTATTAACTGTTATTTTCAAAAGTTAACACCTTCCGCTATTTTAAAAATACGGGGCGTTACAAGGTTCCTCCGGGTTCTTGACAAAATCAAACTCTTTGATTGTGTTGTCAAAACGTTTGTTCCAACTTCGGGATGCTTGTTTCAATCCATAAATGGATCGCTGGAGTCGGCAAACTTTTTGCTCTTCTCCAGGAGATATGAAGCCTTCCGGCTGCGCCATATAAATTTCCTCCTCAATGTCCCCATTGAGAAACGCGGTCTTCACATCCATTTGCCATATCTCGTAGTCATACCACGCAGAGATGGCCAGCAAAATCCTAATGGATTTAAGCATAGCGACTGGTGAAAAGGTTTCCTCATAGTCAACACCTTGCTTTTGAGTATATCCTTTTGCCACCAACCTAGCTTTAAAGGTCGCAACCTTTCCATTATCTCCAACTTTCCTTTTATAGATCCACTTGCAGCCTATGGGAACTATTCCTTTAGGTGGGTCTACCAACGTCCATACGTTGTTGGAATACATGGAGTCCATTTCGGATTTCATGGCAGTAAGCCAATGTCCCTTGTCCGTATCCAATACGGCTTCATTGAAGGTCCTAGGATCTGATCCATCATCAATGATTTCGTGATCACTATCAACGAGGAACAACCGATCAGGCAACCTCCGAACTCTTTCGGATTTACGGACTGTCGGTCGTGGAGGTGTATCAGTGGTTTGTTGAATTGGCTCTGGTTCAGGGACTGGTGCATGAACTTCAATTTGTGGGTTGTCATCTCGAACCTCTTCGAGATCTACTATGCTGCCTTTTCCATCCGCTAGGAATTCCTTCTCAAGGAACACAGCATTTCTCGAGACAAACACTTTTGCCTCAGAAACATAGTAGAATTCATATCCCATGAAATCCACGGGATATCCCACAAAGTAGCATAAGTCGGATTTACTATCCAACTTATCTCCTACTAGCCGCTTCACGTAAGCGGGACAACCCCATATCTTTATATGTTTGAACGTGGGCTGTCGGGAATGCCAAAGTTCATAAGGTGTGGATTTAACTGCTTTAGTGTTAAGTCTATTCAGCAAATAGGCGGCTGTCAAGAGTGCGTGACCCCACAAGTACGCCGGTAACTCAGTGACACTCATCATAGATCGAACCATGTCCAACAGGGTTCGGTTACGACGCTCGCACACTCCGTTCAACTGAGGTGTTCCAGGAGGAGTTCACTGAGAGAGAATCCCATTCTCTTTTAGATAGTCTATAAACTCAGCGCTTAAGTATTCGCCACCACGATCGGATCGTAGTTGCTTAATACGAAGCCCAAGTTGATTCTCTACTTCATGTCGGAAGTCTTTGAACCTTTCAAAAGTCTCCGATTTATGCTTCATTAAGTACACGTAACCATACCTTGAATAATCATCGGTAAAGGTTACGAAGTAGTTGAATCCACCCCTCGCACTAACACTTAGTGGACCACACACGTCAGTATGGATCAGATCCAATAGACCTTCAGCACGTGCCATTGTCCCTTTGTAGGGAGACTTGGTCATTTTCCCTTTTAGGCAAGCTTCACAAGCTTGGACGATTTCACATCATCAAGTGTGAACAGCCCTTTCTTTAGGAACTCATTCAATCGTCTCAGGGAAACATGTCCTAGTCGGGCATGCCAAAGTTGTGTGGGGTTAAGACTAATTTCTTTTCGTTTTGCTGTTAGCACATTAACAGGGATCTCGTTTAAGTTAAGTTCATATAAATTGTTTGACAGATGTCCCTTACATATCACTTTATCGTCCTTTTGTATAAGGCAAATCGAATTTCCAAAAACAAAAGAATAACCTTCATTATCCAAAACAGGAATAGAAATAAGGTTCCGAATAAGTGATGGAACGTAAAGACAATTGTTCAAAACTAATTTAAAACGAGAATCAGAAACATCTAAGTAAATAGTCCCGATGGCTTTAGCAGCAACTCTTGCTCCGTTTCCCATCCTCAAGAAGGTCTCACCTTCCTTGAGCTTCTTACTTCTTTTCATGAGCTGCAAATCATTACAGAGATGTGAGCCACAACCGGTATCCAATACCCATGAAGAAGAATTTAAGGATAAATTTACTTCTATGTAAAACGTACCATTCCCAGAACGTTTCTGGTCAAGGTACTCCTTGCATTTACGGCGCCAATGGCCTTTCTTTCCACAATGGTGACAAACGTCATCAACAGATTTGACGACTTTGTCCTTAGATCCACCTTTCTTCCTTTTATAGACCATCTTGCTCGAGGAAGAAACATTTTCTTTCCTCTTCTTCGGATAGGAACGCTTCCTCTCAGAAGTCGAAGCTGTTGGAGTTGTGTACTTAATGTCTAGATTTAAGTAACGGTAAACTCCCGATCATAGCATTTAATCTATTTAATTAATAAACAATTATTTGCATTTAATTATATGCAAATCATAGTTCTGGATTTTATACGTTGTAGTTAGTATGGTGCTGCATGGGCGCACAGAAGATCATACTATCGGTTACTCGTATTTAATCGAACAGTTGCTCACGACCTAGATGGACACGAACTAATCCATCGGTATAGTCGTTGTGTGAGAGAGAAAATAATTTATCTTAATTATTTTATCACACTTGTACACTTGGTGTATTGGGCGGATCAGCTTGAGATTTATTGATTAGGATTGCCTTGGATAATCAATTTAAATCTCGGAGTATTTTATTCTTAATCCCCGATATTATTGCGGGTGTGTATATTTAATACTAGAGGCTTTTATTTTCCAAAGGAATTAACCGATTTAATTATTGGGTTAATTACCGGTAAAGTTGGGTCGATATATTTTATATACGACATGCCGTGAATACTTGACGGGAAAGTGTATCCCGGAAGGGTTGATAATATCCCCGAGATGAGTTCATAAGGAATTATTGTGTAAACCTCATGAGTGGATTCGTTCCGCACAATAATAAAGGTTGAACGGTACTAGTCTCGGATATAAGAGATGAATATTATTTATTGAGCAATAAATAAATTTATTCATGGATATTTAAATCTTAAATACACGGAATAAATAATACTAAGATGGAGAAATATTATTTGATATAATCTGGAATAATATTGGGAGTGCAATTTTATTTATATAGTGGAAAATAAATAAAATTAATATTGATAAGAATTAATAGATTTGGGTTGGACCCAATTTAATTTTCAATATTGAAGCCCAATATTTATTCTCCTTATGATCCCCTACGTAGCCTATATAAGCACTACATGGTCTTCACTTTTCAAAAGAGAGAGAATTAATTGACCTACGCCAATTTATAAAGTCTTGAGAGTGAGGAAGATCCATAAGAGTTCGATAGCTCGTCGCCCACCCGACGTTCGAACGGAAGTGCAAGGAATACGCGGGAAGATCACGAGGTCATCAACGATTCGTTTCTCCGTACAACGAATCAAGGTAATAATCGAGAAACCCCCTTCTATGATTATGTGCGTTGAATAATTGTGATGTATACATGAACGACGCGATCCGGGAAAAACGACGAACCTCGGGGACGGGGATTCGAGATCCCCGGCGAGGATCGAAGGTGCGGCCGAACCCTAGGGTTCGACCGCCGTGCGCGCGCGACGAGGGGCGAGCCCCGGCTGGACGCCGGGGCATGCGATCGACTTCAGTCGATCGCTGGGGTGCCACGGGCTGGTGCCGTGGCGGACCCCAGCCGCTCTCGACGGCGGCGTGCGCTCGAAGGGGGCCCCGGCTGAAGCCGGGGCGAGCGATCGACTCGGAAGTCGATCGCTAGGGCAGCCGCGGCTAGGCCGCGGCGGGTCAGCTGGGCTGACCGCCCTCCCCTCGATGGCGGAGGCGGTGAGTCGCCGGACTCACCGCCAGGGGCTGTTCCGAACAGCCCCGCGGGGATGGCTCGCATCCCCGGCGATCGCCACACACGGCGATCGCGAGCCCGGGCGTGGGCGTGGCTAGGGTTTAGTCGCGGGTTCTCCCGCGGCGACGCCTTGGTCATGCTCTAGCTCGTCCGTGGTTCGCGTTCGTGGATCCGACTCGTGGGAGAAAATCGGCTGGGGGCGGGCTGCGTGTCTTCGGGCGCGTAGTCTCCAAAGGTCGGACTCCTGCGGATGAGTCGGTGTTCGTGTAATCTCCGGCGACGGGTTTTCGGTCGGGTTATCGGTTCCGCAATTATTTTTTGATAGCCCGGGACATCGAATCCCAGCAGAAGCAATGAGAACAGATTTCTCCTTTTTTTATAGTCGTTTCAAAACTGACCAACATGTTAAGCAGCTCCTCGAGAGGTGGTGCTAGTTTGTTCATGTTGAAGTTCACTATGAACGGTTCATACGAACTTGGGAGAGACAGGAGGATCAAATCCACCGAGAGCTCTTCAGGTAGGACGACCTTGAAATTCACTAGCTTCTCAATGAGACCGATCATTTTGATTCCATGCTCGTGGACCGAAGCCCCTTCGCGCAGTTTCATAGTGGTCAGCTCCTTCGTAGCAGTGAACCTCGCGGTCCTAATATTCTCACTGTACAGGCCATCAAGATGAATCTTGATATCATGAGCCCATTCATACGTTTCATATTTCCTAGCAAGCTCAGGAGACATGGCGGCTATCATATAGCATCGGACAGTATTATTGTCCTCTTTCCATATCTCCATGTATTTCTTCTCCTCGTCAGTATGATCGAGGTCCGGGTCAAAGTCAAACTTATCATCCAAGACATAAGTAAGGTGATCAAGTTGCAGCACAAGTTTGAGATTGCGTAGCCAATCAAGATAGTTTGGGCCAGTGAGTTTGTTTTGGTCGAGGATCAACGCTAGGGGATTCTTAGACATGATTACTGAGAAAATTTTAAGAAGATTAATTAGTGATAGTTCGAATTATGATTGCAATTAAAATTGTAAGGACTTTTAGGAATTTTAATTGCCTCTCACTAAATTTTTCGAATTCCACTATCCTCTAGTGAACAGACGGGAAAATCCAATTTTCCTTAGATGGGCTTTAGGTCCAAAGGCGAAAACCATAACTCGTAGTTAATCTAGCCCAGTTATGTTTACCCAATGGTAGAAAACTATTTTTCAATCACATCTCTATGTGATCCTAAAGTTAGCTTTTCCTCACCATGACAATGAACTACGTTAATCGTACCCTTCAAAGTCAACCATGTGTCAAGACCGACCCACCGATATGAGAAGTGAAAGTTGGATTCCAATAAACGTGTACAGCCCATAGTTAATCTATCCGACTGCACAAGTCTAAAGGAATCGTGGCCAACACGTCTCCATCATATGTCGGTAAATCACAGCTTGACTCACAAGCAGTACTCCCCGCTAATACGGCATACCATACTACTTGCAAGTGGCTTTCTCATGATTTACCGTCGGTAGAAGGAAAGAAGAAAGAACGACAGATCGGTTCTTCTTTATGGCTTGATATACATTCTCGGGAGAGAATGGAGGACTACAGGATTATTTATCTCATCAGATTGAGTGAGCGATCGATTGTTGATTCCTAACAACTATGTTCTCTATAGGCCATCCTAATGGAGCACATACGATCATTATATATATCACAATATATATATCTCACAAAAGTCATATAATTCACATAGCATTTAATCACAATTAAAACGAGGTATGTAAATTAAATTGGTGCTCTATTAATTAACTTGATTTAACAATTAAATCAAATAATTAATCTATCACCTCGTTGATCGAATATTTAAAACTATTATTTAATTGGTCAATAAATAATTTCACTAAATTAAATATTGATACTTCTTTTCTATTTCAATTTATTAATATCCCAATACTCAAACGTGATGTCTCGTAAGTGAAGACTCGGAGCTTCTAACCAGCGATTCATCATGCAAACGACCCTATCTCCCATAAAGGGGGAGCCGAGCAGATCATCGATTTTATGTCATCATATGACTCGAAGATCTCTAATTTGTTTTAACAAGAACAAGTCTAGATGAATCACTCCCCGAGGTGAATTCACGTTCGACATTGAATTGTCACTTAATAACAAATTAGGCATTGTTTGAACTATTAGATAAAAATAAATGTCTTAATAGAAACAACTAAGTCCCAATCAAATAACATTAAATCAACCAATTCAAGAAACAACATGCTTAAAGGTGATTATATTCATAGAAAATTAATCAATTTCAGAACCTACGCTCTGATACCAGGGATCGTGCATGTATACGCAGCGGAAAACAAAAATTTTATTTTATTTTATTTTATTGAAAATTCTATTTTCAATATTACATGCATTAATTGATTTAATTCAAATCTATTAAATAAATAATCCACCATTTAATTTAATTATCAAATAATTAAACATTTAATTCATGCATCCCATACTACCTAAATTAAATCTAGCGCAATTAAATTTATCACATAAATTAATTACTTGTAGCGCAATTACATTTATCATATAAATAAATTACACTACTAATTAATTACGCAAACATGCACACATAATTAATTGCGTCAATTTGACAATTAAAATAATCGCAATTATATAATTCAAATCAAATTGATTTTAATTAACAATTAAATTAATCTCTATTGATTTTATTTGTCAATTATAATCTCAGTACTTTAGCGCAAACAATTAACGCAAAAACAATTAAATTCAAGTTTAATCGTGAGTACCTTAGGGATTCGTCGGACGAAACGAAGTTCGTCGGAAGTCGCGCGGATGCGACGCGGGGATGCACGCGGGGCGTGCGGGCTGAACACGGGGAGAGCCGGGGTGGCTCTCGGCTGGTCGCGGGCGGCGCTCGGGCGCGGGCGGGCTTTGCTCGTCGTGGTCGGGCGTTGCTCGTTCAAACCTCCGGCGTCTCTCGTCAAATCAGGTTTCACCTCGTATAGGTAATCCCACTCGCGTATTACACTAGAAATACGAGAGGGAGAATACGACGGGAAAAACGGGCCAGAAAAACGGCGCCAGAAACAATTTCCGGCGAGGCGGCGGCTACCGGCGGCGGCACTGGGCGGAGGCGGGCGGCGGCTCCGGGCGGCGGTCCTCCGAGGGAGGCGGCCGAAGGGGGCGGCGGCGAGAGAGGGAGAGGGAGAGAGGAGAGGCTAGGCTAGAGCTCTCTAGGTTTTGGTGTGTTCTTCTTCATGCCTATGGAGCTCCTTTTATAGGTGAAGAAAAGAGCTACTTAGGCTCAAACCCTAATGGATCGGATCCATTAAACCTAGCCGGACCAATTCATTAGCCGTCATTACGTTTCTCCCAAATTGACAATCAATTTGATCTCTGAAAAATATAACGATTATATTTTCTTTCTCGTTTTAATTTTCTCATCGATATGAGATAATAATAAAAATTTCCAATTTCACAAAATCGGAAAGCCCATTTCAGGGGTACTGCTAAATCGGGAAATTTCCCAAAATAGAAAGTGTACACCATCGTGTCCGTTTTCTTTAGCTCATTAATATTTCCAACTAATAATCACAATTATGAATCTCGGATTCAATCATATTGACCTCCGACTATATGTACATAATTAACAATTAATTAATACATGATCGTATTCAAGGATTGGTTTACACGAGAATGTGACCCTCAATGGTTCAGGTGTATAACTAGCCGTGGGCTCACAACACATTGTGATTCGAACAACATATTGTTCTTATATCAACTACTCCCGAGAGTTTTAGATTAATAATCATATTATTTAATCTCCGAACAATTCGGTGCCCAACGAATCAGTGACGAGCGTCTAGCAACCATGCTTCACTAATTCCCTAGATACAAATGAAGTGCCTGCAAGAACCTTGTAATATAGTTAGCGTACAGTACGATCCCTCCGATTCATATGTCCTTATCAAACTAGAGATATTGGTCAATCGAGATCTTTTGTTGTGTTTGATAACTTTGCGTACGTTCTAGGCTTCGTATAATCCAGTCGTGATTGATCTAGAGAAACACATTTCTCTAATCATCTCACTGTTCAACTCTGGCCAGAGATTCCGGGACTACGAACCACATAGGACATCCATGATCTATATCATGCGATCAGATCCCCTACTACCATGCACAGACTTCACATCAGATTTCGAAATGCACGAACATTGCCTCCTTTTTCGACTTACTCCCTTTCCAGGGAATCAGAAACACGTTACGATACAGCTAGTCTTCTGATGAAGTCACGGTGATGTCTGGGTCTTAAGGATTAATTGTGTACAACTATATTATGGAATTCTCTACTCGATCAGTGATAACCACTTAGAGATTCCAGGGAGAGGGGGTTCAGTGAACTCATCAACAGTGAGCACCCACTCATGTATGTCGATGTCCCAACACCGAGGCTCGAGATTAGCCCACATACACTAAGTGCTAGTCTCAAGGGGGAAAGGCCGGGTATCCTTGTTATTGGCGTAACCCATCGACTAGGAACTGAGTTTGACCAGTTACGTTGCGTTAACAGAATTATCTCTCGGTTTCCACAAAACCGAATTCATACAACATGTGTAACTGTACAGGACTATATCTATGATTCAACATGGGGAGTAGATATAGCATATGCCTTAATTAATCATAATTAATAATCTTTCATAATTTCGAAATAAATTGATAATATTTATTAATTAAATAATAAATTAGGTTCGACCACAGCCACAGGTTGGCTTGTTGGTCACCTACTCTATCAGTTTGTCGGCCGACAGTATTTCGTGTCGGACGACAAGAGGATGTCGGACGACACTCTTTTTGTGTCGGCCGACATGTGTCCAGATTTTTATGGAAATCGCGTTTTCGTGATTTCGAGAATTGTTGCGTATTTTTCCTTTTCTTTTGTGGCTTTTTAGGTCAGCCTATATAAGGCTTTGAACCCTATTGTTTTAGAACACAACTTTTATGATAATTGAATTATATTGCGAGATTAATCTCTCTCTCTTTTCGTTCTCTTTTCGATTGTGCCAAAAGAGTTCAACCCGACGAATCAACGAAGCATACATACTTCGTTCGTGTGTCTACATCATCGCCAAGTAGCTGCATCAATTCCGTTTTGGGGATTAGGTTCTCAATCTAATCAATTCAACGAATTAGGTTCAGAAGTTTGGGGAATTTCATCCACCCAGGTATCCGAAACCCGAATTCCGTGTTCTTCGTATCAATTCTTTTGTCTATCAAACGAGGTACGTATCAATCTCTGATTAGTATGCCATGCATTCCTCGGACAGGTGCTTGCCTCCGCAATCAAATCGCAGGCTTCTAATGGATATACCTTGAAGGTTCCTCACAATAGCTTTGTGTCCATTGTGGCACATCAGGTTTGCTAATCCATTTTTTCGAGTAATCATAAAATGAAGTACTCGTACATTATTGTCTGAGTAAACAAAGGTATGCATACATCAGAGTGAATCAATTCTAATACTTGTCCGGATCTTATACCTTATATCCATAAAGGATTGCTGAGTTATGTTATCTTCCAAGTCGTCGGGTTTCCTGGAACCCTTGCATTTAAAATGCACATACCGTCAGTGGTTCTATATCTACACACCAGGTTCCGGTAGATAATACCACTTATTATGTTTTTACGACTAAAGAAAAATTGCGTACTTTCTTTGAGAGGATAATCAGACTTCCAGTACCCAGACTGTTTGCATCAAGAACTCTTGCCTATTGGCTTTCTCGTCCCATCTCGTGATCCAAGAAACTTAGGACCACTGGGTTTCTTTGCTTGCTTTTCCTTTCCCCGGCTTTTGCCCTTAGGTTCAAAACCTTTGGCATTGGATACAAGAGCTTGCGATTTCTATCTCAACTCGTCCAAAAGGTCCATCATCTCAAAAACGTGTTCAAGCGTTTCCTCGAATCGAATGGCCTTTATGAGTATCCTCATCGCCTCTTGTCTAGCCGCTACGTCATGTCTAAACATCTCCTTGAGTTTGAACATGATATCAAAATTAGTCCTTTCCTCATCAGTTAAGACATTGGTAGGCTCGAGAGGACAAAGCTCACTTGAGTACAAACTTGTACTCTTTAACAGTCTGGGCAATGTCCAGATCTCTATTCCAATCAATACATTCAGGGACCAATGAGTTAAATTCCTTAAGTATCACAGAAAGTGGGTTCAAAGCCATATCCTAATCTATGAGCACATATAACAACAAACAATCGATTTAATTCCAATATTATCTCCCTCAAATAATATCATTAAATCACTAATCGCATCTAAAATCCCATCAGATATGGTAAGCCACGATAGTGTGGACGTTTACCTATCCAAATGATTTAGCAATTAGATTTGCTTCGGTCGTACATCATCATTAGCGTTACTTCGATGGGAAGAATACTAAGAAGCGTACCTAAGTGTTAACCATTACTCAGTTCTAAGAATATTGTTTGGGATACGCATATTCACCGCAAGCCACGATAGTGTGGACGTTTACGTTAACATACACTCCTTTACTCCCTTCTATAACTGTCTACATCAGTTAATCCAAAATCCCATTCAGTGCAGCAAGCCACGATAGTGTGGACGTTTACTACACCAAAAGATTTTTATAAGTGACATCCTATTACTTGAATCATTCAATCTCGTTAATCAAGACGCGGTGAATCATAAGTGAAACTCGAAGTTTCTAACCAGTGATTCACCATGCGAACAACCCTATCTCTCATAGGATGAGGGAGCCGAGCAGACAATCGATCCATTTCAAAAAATGGTACGAATGTCTCTAATTTGTGTTATCCACGTGACCAAGTGGCTTTGGCTCCATTCCACTCCCCGGGGTGAGAATGAGTCGACTTGAAATCAGTTTCAGAAAGAAAAATTAGGCATTGTTTGATAAACTTAATCAATGTTTCTCGTAAAAGGAATTACAAGAATTCTCCTCCAATGACTTGTCTATACGAACTTCGAAAGCTCATAAAAGTCACCAAGAGAACAACAATGGAGACCATGGGATTGTTTCCAATCCCTCTCCCACTTAGTTTTTTATAACAAAGGGATACGCAATCCAATGCATAATTAAATACACATAAGCATGCATACATGAAATAAAGCACATAGAATATTATCACATAATCAAAATAATACAAGAATATAATTTTCCGACTATTATGGCTTTATTCCATCCCCGTACGCATCTTCTAGTCTTCAGTCTTCGTTCTTCAATGCTTCATGTGACGAGAATATTAATTCCAATATTTAAATCTATTTATTTTAATTAATCCAAAAGTTAATTCGAAAATTAAGTCAATCGAATATATCAAAAATAAAATTAAATATTATTAATATTTTTATTATTTTTATTATTAATTTATTATTATTCCTTTTCCTATTCCATGAAAATTCCCAAAAATAGGAACAATCAATAAGGAAAAAATAAATTTATTCTAAATTTATTCTTTTCCTATTCCCTGAGAATTCCCCAAAAAAAAAAAAATTAGGAATACTCAAAATAGGAAAATCGAATAATTTAGGAAAGTTGGATCTTGGCGGGAGAGCACGGGTTGGGAGTCCCCGCGCCTCACCATCATCGATCGCCGGCCATGGAGAGCACCGCCGCCGCCCCGGCCATGCGCCACCACCACCGGTGGCTAGGCGAGGCCGAGAACCCGCGGACAGCCCCCCTTTCACCATCGATCGATCGACCCTTCATGGGGTTCGATCATGGGGTTGATCGATCCCCGGAATCCTCCCTCTCTATTGTCTCCTCCGTCACACGTTTTCTCCGGCAGTCGTTTCGGCTTCGAACCAACGTAAAATAAATTACAAAATTTAATTACACTATCCGGTATCGATTCTATACATGAAATCGACCCTATACAATTTCCGGAAAAAGTAGAACGTAATAATAGATCCTAAATTCAGTCAACCCCCGAATTTTTACTATTACAAGCATTCACCACACATAAAACGAATCTCGACATGTCCGAGAGTTTAATAATCAAGAACAATACTATGACATTAATTAAAATAATTAAATCTAGCCATAATAGTCGGAAAACCTGCAAGGTAGGACAATTTATCGAAAAATACCGTGAACGAAAACAAACGCTCTGATACCAATTGTTGGAAGTCGAAATCCCGATTGCCGGAACAACCCGCCACGAACCACCACGAAGCCGGACTCAACCAAACCCTAACCGCGGGCGAACCCACGGGTGTTCGGTCGAGCCCCCGCGTGGGGCTCGCGGCTATTCACGGCAGCCGCCTAGGGCTGCTCGTAGCAGCCCATCAGACATGCTCAAACCCTCGCGGAACAGCCCCATCAAACCCTAGCCACGGCCCGAGCCGCCACATGTTCGATCGAGGCGTGCGCACGCCACTGGGCGCGCGCTAGGCTTCTGCCCGTAGCAGCCCCGTGCATGGACTCGCATGGCTCGCGAGTCCGCTGCGGGAAAACCCGCAGCTCGCTGCCATAGGCGGCCGCTTGCCTAGGCAGTCAAGCCCTACGCGCAATCCTTCGTCGTCGGGTCGCTCCAGCCGCGGTGGTCCGGTGATCTTCGATCACCACCGCCCAGCTCGACCCCGGTGAGGATTCCGAACCTCGGATCTTACGTTCAACGATATTTTCACGATATTAAATTAAAATCATCGAAGGGGGTTCAACGATTTTACCTTTGTTCTCGTTGTACGGAGAAACGAGATCTTTGAAGACCTTGAGACCTTCCCACGTATTCCTTGCACTTCGTTCGAACGTCGTGTGGGCGACGATCCTCCGAACTCCTATGAATCTCCTTCTCTCCTTTCTCTCTCTAGAATTGTGATCTTCAAGTTATGAGAATAGAGAAGACCATGTAGTGCTTTTATAGGCTACGTAGGGGATCTAAAGGAGGTGGAATATTGGGCTTACAATAGAATTAATTAAATTGAGCCCAAGCCCAAGTCAATTAATTAATCTATTAATTATATTTATTTTCCACTATATAAATATAATTGCACTCCCAATATTATACCATATTATATCAAATAATATTATCTCTCCGGTAGTACTATTTATTCCGTGCGTTTAAGATTTAAATGTCCATGAATAAATTATATTTATTGCTAATTAATTTATTCATCTCTTGTATCCGAGACTAGTACCATTCAACTTTAATTATTATGCGGAACAAATCCACCTGCAGGGTTTACATAATAATTCCTTATGAACTCATCTCGGGGACATTATCAACCCTTATCGGGACACACTTTCCCGTCAAGAATTCACGGCATGTCATACAAAAAATTGATGGAGTTATATTCTAAATGTCTAGTTTAGTGACAATATGGAACTCCTTATCTGTGTTTTACATTATCTAATAATCAAACTGTCGGCATTTTTTGTCTATCTGTACTTGAATGCAATAGTCCTAGATATATACGTTGTAGACAGTATGGCGTGAGGAGACACGCGGAAGATCATACTGTCGGTTACTCGTATACTATCAAACAGAAGCTCACGACTTAGATGGACAGGGACAATCCATCGGTACGTCGTAGTGTGACTGGGTAATAGTTGGTCTTGACTATTATGTTACACTTGTACACTTGGTGTATTGAGCAGGACCACGGGAGGGCGTTCGATTTATACTAATCGACGTAATCGAACTAGACCTCAGAGATTACGGATATACGAATTCCTAATCCCTATATAATTATAGGTGCGTGTGTCCAATTCTCGGTTCTTTAACTTGCCAATGAGTGAGACTAATTGATTAGTCGAGATACTCGGTAAATTGGGAATCGAAATTGTACACACGGCATGCTATAGATTATAGACAGGAAACCGTGTCCCGTTTATCGGGTTGATAACGTCCCCGAGATGAGCTCATAAAGTTTATCATGTAAACCCTGCAGGTGGATTTGTTCCACATGATAATAAGGATGAGTGGTACTAGTCTCGGATAATAAGAAACGAATTAATTTAATTATTAGTAATTAAATAAATTCGTGGACGTTCGATATCTTAAACACGGGGAAAGTCGTATATGTAATTTCGGCGGATTTATTATTGTTGAAATAATATTAAAATTAATTTCGGGAATTCAGTTATTATTTTATAGTGGAGTTAATAATAATTAAAATTGAAATCGATTAATTAAGGAATTGCGTTTACGTATTCCAAGTTAATTAATATTTCAATTTAGCCCTTAATTAATTTCCCTTAGGTCCCTAACGTAGCTCTATTTAAACCCCCCCCTTGCCCTCTCCTAAAACCTACAGTTCGCCGCAATTCTCATTTTTCATCTGAGAATAATTATTTTGCTTAGCGCAAAAATATTTTTCTCTGTGTGAAAAATAGAGTTAACACAATTATAATTTTATTCTCTCATTGAGAATAATTATACCGTGGTTGAGAAAGGAGAGAGCGGACAAGGAATTTCCAGCGGATCGTTGCCCACACAACGGCTGGAATCGGGAAGAGAATACGTTAGAAGCTCTAAGGTCTCAACAATCGACCGATAAGGTATGAGATCGGATCTCTAAATTCCGCATTTATTCGATCTAATTTCTCGTTGAACATACATGAACGTGGATCGGGTTCCGGGGTCGTGGATCGTGTTCCTCGACTACTGGGGGTTCTAGGACCTCCGGAACGGTAGTCGGATGAGGAAAAACGACCCGGAAACGAGCCCGGAACAGCAACGTCGCGTTGCTGTTCGCGGACAAACGGCGGTCGCCAAAGGGCAAACGGCGGTCGCCGTTTGCAGTTCCTTTCAGCGACCGCTGGACTGCTTTCGGCGGTCGCCGAATTGATGCAGTCCAGTTCCGTTTCGCGCGGTTGTCCTCCGGGGCGATGGCTGGGCATGATTCGGGATAAGGGCTGTTAAGCGAACGAAGTAGTGACTTCGGAGGTCGACTGGGATGGTTCGGATGTTCGAGCGATCGAACGAACGCATCCCGGGTAGTCGAAATCCAACAATTGGTATCAGAGCCGGTTATGCGTTCTTGTATTGTTTGCGAGTTTTGTTTTGCAGGATAACCCGATTATTATGGTCATATGTTTATGTACTGTATGTTGTGGTTTGTTAAACTCTCGGGGTTGTCGAGATCTTTGTGTTTTTGAATCGTTGCTTGCTTGTAATAGTTAAAACGACGGGTTGAGTCGTTTAGGGTTTTCTATTTCGTTTTTCGTTTATCCGGGTGTATAGGATCGATCATTCTGTATAGGATCGATGCCGGAAGTAGCTAGGTTACTTATGTAATGTTGCTGCTACTTGGTGGATCGAGAAGAGATCGAAGGACGGACGAACGAGGGTCGAGAAGTCGAACCCGCGGCTGCTGAAGGGCAAACGGCGGTCGCCGTTTCTCAAACGGCGGTCGCCGTTTCGGTGTTTTCTTGGCAGCAGCTTGCGGGGGTTCGACGGACATCACAGATCGCTTGTCGAGGGCCCGGGATGATACTCCAGTGGGAGGGGTTCGTCTCTTGGTCCTTAGACGAGTCAGTGATGGACCGAGACCGAGGCGAGCAACGAGAAGAAGATCCGAGAAGACGTGCATCGAAGATTTGAAGGCCATAATAATCGGGCCACGTTAAATGCTTTTTGTGTGTTTACGTGCGTTTTTATTGTGCTTTAAATTCATATGCATGCTCGTTAATCCCTTTCGTAAAATACTAAGTGGGAGAGGGATTGGAAACAATCCCGCGGTCTCCATTCTCTGTTTCGAGAGTGATGTGTATTGACTTACGAGTTGGCTTTAGTGTCATCCTCCCTATCGGATAAAGTCGATACACGGAAATCACTTTGATCGAAATTCGAATGAAATTCCATTTTTAAAATTGAACACTTAAGTTTTTCAAAGCAATGCCTAATCTGTCTTTCAAAGACTAATTTCAACTCGACTCATTCTCACCCCGGGGAGTGGAATGGAGCCAAAGCGCTTGGTTATGTCGATGACACAGATTAGAGACATTCGAGTCATTTGATGACTAGATCGATTGTCTGGTTGGCTCCCTCACTTTGTGAGAGATAGGGCTCAATTGCATGATTGATCGCTGGTTAGAAACTTCGAGTTTCACTTACGAGATATCAAGCTTTGATTAACGAAATTGTGAAATTTATTAAATGGAATTCAATTAACAAAGTTGTTTGTTTAGTAAACGTCCACACTATCGTGGCTTACTAGACGAAAACGGAACTTTGGGTTAATTGAGGCTCGACAGTTATAGGAAATCGTAAAGGGACCGCATGTCAACGTAAACGTCCACACTAACGTGGCTTGCGGTGGGCGTGTAGTTTCCGAGCGGTTAACTTAGTACTGAGAAATGGTATACACTTAGGTACGCTTTACAGTATCCTCCCCATCGGAGTCACTGCTGTAATGATGTATGACCGAAGTAAAAGTCCAGTTATAAAATCGTTTGGACTAGTATACGTCCACATGAACGTGGCATGCTAGTCTGATGGGATTTTAGGATTAATTGGTAAATTTAATGATATTAATTAAGGGAGTTAATATCGAATTAAATTTGACAGTTTGATTTGTCTCTTTTATAGATATGGCACTCAACCCGCTGTCCATTATACTAAAAGAAAACAAACTCACTGGTCCGAACTATGTTGATTGGAAACGAAACTTGGACATTGTCCTAACTGCTGAGGAGTACAAATATGTACTCCATGAGGTTTGTCCTGATGAACCTATTGACACCTCCACTCCTGAGGAAAAGGAAGCTCATCGGATGTGGGTCAAGGCTGATCAGATGGCGCGGTGCTACATTTTGGCTTCTATGTCAAATGTGCTGCAACATCAGCATGAGGCCATGACCACTGCCTATGATATGATGCTTAACCTCAAGGAAATGTTTGGTAGTCAGGATAGGGCAGCCAGGCAAGATGCCATGAGAAAACTCATGACGGCCACTATGTCCGATGGAACGCCCGTGAGGGATCACGTTCTTAGGATGTTAGGCTATCTGAATGAGATAGAGATTATGGGAGGAGCTATCGATGGGGAAACCCAGATCGATATAGTGCTCCAGTCTCTGCCTAGGAGTTTTGAGCAGTTCCGCTTGAACTATAACATGAACAAGAGGTTATATTCGTTGGCGGAGCTCCTGACTGAACTCCAGGCGGCAGAGGGAATCTTTAAGAAATCTCATGCACTTGTGGCTGTGAAACTTCCTGGCCCTCCGGGGACTAAGAGGAAGAAGAAGCAAGGACGGAAACCCAGTGGACCCAGCAATGGTGGACCACGGAATGGAGTGAACAAGCCCAAGGGCAAGTGTTTCCGTTGCAAGCAGTCTGGACATTGGAAGTCTAATTGTCCTCTCAGACAAGGAGGTATGAACTTTTCCTTAGTCACTGAAACATGTTTAGCGGTGTTATCCACCGGTACCTGGTGTGTGGATACGGGAGCCACTGATCATGTCTGCAATTCTTTGCAGGGGTTCCAGGAAACCCGGCGGCTTAGAGAGGGAGAGATCACTATCTACATGGGCAACGCTACGAGAGTGGCGGCGGTTGCAGTGGGAGATATTCATTTATCTTTTAATAATAAAGTTTTAGTATTGAATAATTGTCTTTATGTACCGAATTTTAGAAAGAACCTTGTTTCGGTTTCTAAGTTGGTTTTGAATGGATATTCTGTTTCTTTTGATAATTCTGTTATCATCAAGAAGAATGGTGATTATATCTGTTCTGGTACATTGATAGACAACTTATATATACTGAATCCCACGATGCAAAGTGTAGAGTCATATAACACATCTAGTACCAATAAGAGAAAGGAGCCTTCTAGGATGAATCAAAAGTACTTATGGCATCTTAGGCTAGGTCATATTAACTTGGGTAGGATTCAAAGGTTGATAACTGATGGAATACTCAGTGGTGTGAAAGATGAGGACTTTCCAACCTGCGAATCATGCCTGGAAGGAAAAATGACCAAGCGACCCTTTAGTGATAAGGGGTATAGATCCAAGGAAGTACTGGAATTGATTCACTCTGATTTGTGCGGGCCTTTATCTGTCCAAGCGAGAGGAGGTTATGAATTTTTTGTAACCTTCACTGATGATTACTCAAGGTATGGTTTTATATACCTGATGCGCCGCAAGAGCGAGTGCTTTGACAAGTTCAAGGAGTACAAAGCTCTTGTGGAGAACCTTCATGGTAAAACCATAAAGACTCTACGATCTGATCGTGCAGGAGAGTACCTCTCGGGAGAGTTTAAGGCGTACTTATTAGAGAATGGGATTGACTCCCAGATGACTGCACCATACACGCCCCAGCAGAATGGTGTAGCAGAAAGAAGGAATAGGACTCTTATGGAAATGGTAAGATCTATGATGAGTTATTCAGAACTACCAGTTTCGTTCTGGGGATATGCCTTGGAAACAGCGGCGTATATCCTGAACTTAGTTCCTTCTAAATCAGTCCCTAAGACGCCCTCGGAATTGTAGACCGGGCGAAAGCCAAATTTGAAACACATTCGGGTCTGGGGTTGTCCAGCACATGTGCTGAAGCATGGGGCTGATAAGTTGGAATCTCGTTCAGATATTCGGTTGTTTATAGGATATCCTAGAGGAACGAAAGGTGGTCTATTTTATAGTCCTCAGGACCAGAAGATCGTTGTTAGCACCAACGCTCGGTTCTTGGAAGAGGATTATATAATGGACCACAAGCCCAAGAGTGAGATAATACTGAATGAACTGAGAGGGGACGATCAAGGCTTAGATCCAACCGAACCGAGTGATACGTCACCACAGTCTGCACCTGTAGTTACTGAGGTTACACCGGAGCCTCGTCGTAGTGGGAGGGTTGTTCGACAACCCGATAGGTTCATGTTTATAGGTGAGTCTTCGGACTTGTTACCTGGAGAACATGAAGCCGATCCCTGGACCTATGGCGAGGCGCTTAAAGATCAAGATGCTCAGTCTTGGCAAAAGGCGATGAAATCTGAGATTGAATCAATGGATTCAAATCAGGTCTGGAATCTTGTAGCACCGCCCAAAGGTGTAAAAGCCATTGGTTGCAAGTGGGTGTACAAGAGGAAAAGAGGGTCTGACGGGAAGGTTGAAACCTTCAAGGCTAGGCTTGTTGCGAAGGGGTATACTCAGAAAGAAGGGATCGATTATGAGGAAACCTTTTCGCCGGTAGCTAAGCTAAAGTCGATCCGGATTCTTTTGTCTATAGCAGCTCATATGGATTATGAGGTGTGGCAAATGGACGTCAAGACAGCATTCTTGAATGGGAATCTTGACGAGACCATTTACATGAGACAGCCAGAGGGTTTCATTAAGAAAGGCCAAGAGCATCTAGTGTGTAAGCTAAACCGATCCATTTATGGATTGAAGCAAGCTTCTAGATCTTGGAACATGCGTTTTGATGAGGTTATCCAGTCTTATGGATTCATTCAAAGCATGGACGAGTCGTGTGTATACCAGAGATGTGACGGAAACAGTGTGGCGTTTCTCGTGCTTTATGTAGATGACATCCTTCTAATTGGCAACAATGTGAAGATGTTGTCGGACATAAAGGGATGGTTGTCCAACCAATTCGATATGAAAGACTTAGGACAAGTTGGGCATGTTCTTGGGATCAAGGTTATAAGGGATCGCCGGAAAAGAACATTGAGCTTGTCCCAGGCTTCATATATTGATACGATTCTGGCTCGTTTCAACATGCAGAATTCCAAGAGAGGTGCTCAACCTTTCTGCCATGGAATTCATCTATCTAAAGACATGTGTCCCAAAACACAAAAGGAGATAGATTACATGAAGAAGGTTCCTTATGCTTCGGCAGTAGGAAGTCTAATGTATGCCATGTTGTGCACGAGACCTGATATCTGCTATGCCGTGGGCATGGTAGCTAGATATCAGAGTAACCCTGGACAGGGTCACTGGACTGCTGTAAAGAACATACTTAAGTACATGCGAAGGACTAGGAATTATGTTCTGAGTTACAAAGCGTCCGAGTTGATTCCTATTGGTTACACAGACTCGGATTTCCAATCTGATAAGGATCAGCGAAAGTCTACATCAGGCTATGTGTTCACATTGGGAGGTGGAGCAATTTCATGGAAGAGTGTTAAGCAGAAATGCATTTCGGACTCTACCATGGAAGCCGAATATGTAGCAGCCTCTGAGGCAGCTAAAGAATCGGTGTGGCTCCGGAACTTCCTTATGGACTTGGATGTGGTTCCTAAGATGCCTAGAGCTATCACAATTTATTGTGACAATAGCGGTGCAGTGGCTAATGCAAAGGAACCACGAGCCCACAATGCGAGCAAACACATAGATCGCAAGTACCACCTGATTAGAGACATCGTCAGGAGAGGCGATGCGGTTGTCACCAAGATTGCATCAGCGGATAACCTGGCTGACCCCTTTACGAAGGCACTTCCAGCGGAAGCGTTCAAGAGACACGTGAAGGGGATGGGTATCGGATGTATGGTAGAGGGCAACTAGAGATTTAGTATAAGTGGGAGATTGATGGAGTTATATTCTAAATGTCTAGTTTAGTGACAATATGGAACTCCTTATCTGTGTTTTACATTATCTAATAATCAAACTGTCGGCATTTTTTGTCTATCTGTACTTGAATGCAATAGTCCTAGATATATACGTTGTAGACAGTATGGCGTGAGGAGACACGCGGAAGATCATACTGTCGGTTACTCGTATACTATCAAACAGAAGCTCACGACTTAGATGGACAGGGACAATCCATCGGTACGTCGTAGTGTGACTGGGTAATAGTTGGTCTTGACTATTATGTTACACTTGTACACTTGGTGTATTGAGCAGGACCACGGGAGGGCGTTCGATTTATACTAATCGACGTAATCGAACTAGACCTCAGAGATTACGGATATACGAATTCCTAATCCCTATATAATTATAGGTGCGTGTGTCCAATTCTCGGTTCTTTAACTTGCCAATGAGTGAGACTAATTGATTAGTCGAGATACTCGGTAAATTGGAAATCGGGATTGTACACACGGCATGCTATAGATTATAGACAGGAAACCGTGTCCCGTTTATCGGGTTGATAACGTCCCCGAGATGAGCTCATAAAGTTTATCATGTAAACCCTGCAGGTGGATTTGTTCCACATGATAATAAGGATGAGTGGTACTAGTCTCGGATAATAAGAAACGAATTAATTTAATTATTAGTAATTAAATAAATTCGTGAACGTTCGATATCTTAAACACGGGGAAAGTCGTATATGTAATTTCGGCGGATTTATTATTGTTGAAATAATATTAAAATTAATTTCGGGAATTCAATTATTATTTTATAGTGGAGTTAATAATAATTAAAATTGAAATCGATTAATTAAGGAATTGCGTTTACGTATTCCAAGTTAATTAATATTTCAATTTAGCCCTTAATTAATTTCCCTTAGGTCCCTAACGTAGCTCTATTTAAACCCCCCCTTGCCCTCTCCTAAAACCTACAGTTCGCCGCAATTCTCATTTTTCATCTGAGAATAATTATTTTGCTTAGCGCAAAAATATTTTTCTCTGTGTGAAAAATAGAGTTAACGCAATTATAATTTTATTCTCTCATTGAGAATAATTATACCGTGGTTGAGAAAGGAGAGAGCGGACAAGGAATTTCCAGCGGATCGTTGCCCACACAACGGCTGGAATCGGGAAGAGAATACGTTAGAAGCTCTAAGGTCTCAACAATCGACCGATAAGGTATGAGATCGGATCTCTAAATTCCGCATTTATTCGATCTAATTTCTCGTTGAAAATACATGAACGTGGATCGGGTTCCGGGGTCGTGGATCGTGTTCCTCGACTACTGGGGGTTCTAGGACCTCCGGAACGGTAGTCGGATGAGGAAAAACGACCCGAAAACGAGCCCGGAACAGCAACGTCGCGTTGCTGTTCGCGGACAAACGGCGGTCGCCAAAGGGCAAACGGCGGTCGCCGTTTGCAGTTCCTTTCAGCGACCGCTGGACTGCTTTCGGCGGTCGCCGAATTGATGCAGTCCAGTTCCGTTTCGCGCGGTTGTCCTCCGGGGCGATGGCTGGGCGTGATTCGGGATAAGGGCTGTTAAGCGAACGAAGTAGTGACTTCGGAGGTCGACTGGGATGGTTCGGATGTTCGAGCGATCGAACGAACGCATCCCGGGTAGTCGAAATCCAACAAAAATACCGTGGCCCAACTTTACCGGTAATCGACTGGTTATTCTAATCAGTCAATTCCTTTGGAAAATCAATGTCACTAATATTAAATGTACACACCCTCAATAATATCAGGGATTAAGAATAAAATACACTGAGATTTAAATCGATTATCTAAGGCAATCCTAATCGATAAATCTCAATACACCAAGTGTACAAGTATGATAAAATAATTAAGACAAATTATTTTCTCTTTCATACAACGACTATACCGATGGATTGGTCCTTGTCCATCTAGGTCGTGAGCAACTGTTCGATTATATACGAGTAACCGATATTATGATCTTCCGTGTGACGACGCACACCATACTAACTACAACGTATATAATCTAGGACTATAATTTGGATATATTTAATTATAAATAATTAAACGCAAATAATTGTTTATTTAATTAAATAGATTAATGGCAATGGATCGGGAGTTAATATCACTTAAATTTAGACATTAAGTATAGAACTTCAACAGTACCTGTTGGAAATCGATATCCCGGGCTATTAAAATTTGCGGAAAAATAATAACCCGACCGAAATCCTCTCTCGCCGGAGTTTATCGCATACCACCACACGAGCCGGAGCCCGGCTCGAGCACACCACCGCGGGCGAGCACGCGGCTAGCCCTAGCCGAACCCCCATGTGGGATTAAGCGATCGCATGGGGATGCATGAACGCATCCCCAGGGCTGCTCGTAGCAGCCCCCGTCGTTGAGTCCGACGACTCACCGCCATCGCCGGAGGGGCCCTGCCGCCCAGCGGATTGCCGCAACTCCAGCCGCGGCTTGCCCTGGCGATCGATCGCATGATCGATCGCCCGCCCCGGCGTCCAGCCGGGGCTGCTCCTTCGCGCCACCTCGATCGAACCCTAGGGTTCGATCGACTCCCTCGGCTCCCAGCCGAGGGATCGTCTTGACCTTCGCCGGGGATCTCGAATCCCCATCCCCGAAGTTCATCGTTTTCTCGGATCGTGTGTTCATGTATGTATTACAATTAATTCACATAAAATCATACAAGGGAGTTTATGATTTTACCTTTGTGCGGAGAAACGAAATCAAATTGAAGACCTTTGAATCTTCCTACGTATTCCTTGCACTAGCTTGAACGTCGGGTGGGCGACGATCCTCCAAGCTTATGGATCTCCTTCTCTCTACTTTCTCTCTCTAGAAGAATTATGATCTTCAAGTTATGAGAATAGAGAAGACCATGTAGTGCTTTTATAGGCTACGTAGGGGATCTAAAGGAGGTGGAATATTGGGTTTCCAATATTAATGATTAAATTGAGCCCAAGCCCAAATCTATTAATCCCATTAATATTAATTAATTTATTTTCCACTATATAAATTAATTGCACTCCCAATATTAAACCATATTATATCAAATAATATTTCTCCGGTAGTATTATTTATTCCGTGTATTTAAGATTTAAATATCCATGAATAAAATTAATTTATTGCTAATTAATTTATTCATCTCTTGTATTCGAGAATAGTACCATTCAACCTTAATTATTATGCGGAACGAATCCACTCATGAGGTTTGCATAATAATTCCTTATGAACTCATCTCGGGGATATTATCAACCCTTACGGGATACACTTTCCCGTCAAGTATTCACGGCATGCCATATATAAAATATAGTGACCCAACTTAACCGGTAATTAACCCAATAATTAAATCGGTTAATTCCTTTGGTAAAATAAAGTCACTTATATTAAATATACACACCCGCAATAGTATCGGGGCTTAAGAATAAAATACTCTGAGACTTGAATCAATTATCAAAGGCAATCCTAATTGATAAGTCTCAAGCGATCCGCCCAATACACCAAGTGTACAAGTGTGATAAAATAATTAAGACAAATTATTTTCTCTCTCACACAACGACTATACCGATGGATTGGTCTGTGTCCATCTAGGTCGTGAGCAACTGTTCGATTAAATACGAGTAACCGATAGTATGATCTTCTGTGTGGGCCCGCAGACCATACTAACTACAACGTATATAATCTAGGACTATAATTTGCATATATTTAATTATCGAATAATTAAACGCAAACGATTGTTTATTAATTAAATAGATTAAATGCTATGACCGGGAGTTACCGTTAGTTAAATCTAGACATTAAGTACACAACTCCAACAATCTCCCACTTGTACTAAGGTCTAGTCATTTCCTCCAAACTCCCGACTCCCATACTCATCACGTGCTTAAGTTGTACTTCCAAGAAGTACCATGTGAATAAGCAATCTAGGTTGCCTCTCTGAAGTTATCTTGGTGACTACAGCGTCGTCTCCCTCGACGATGACTCGTATCAGGTGGTACTTGCTCTATGTGTTATCATCACCTTTTGACTTATGACTTCTTCCAGTTTACCATGCACCGCTATATAATAGCCGGCCTTTGGTAAACTAGGAGTCATATCCAAGTCCAGAGGTTATTCCGGAACTCAACCAAAACTTCCGCTGCCTCTGAGGCTGCTATTCGGTTATGAGAGAGTCCGAGAAGCATCATGCTTATCACTCTTTCATTTCAAGGTTCCACCTCTTCCAAAAGTGAACACATAGCCTGATATCGACTTACACTGGTCCTTCTCTGATTTGAGATCTGAGAATATATAATCCAAGAAGAATTCGTGTTGCTTCGTAATCCAGTACTTTGCAAGTACTTTTACAGCATCCGAATATCTCTTGCTGAGATTACTTTGATATCCTACCACTATGCTAACCGCATAGTTGATATCAGGTTCTCGTTTTTCAACACTGCATTCTTTAAGCTTTCCACACTCGAAGTGAGGGAAACTGCTTTGTCTTCATCTATCTCCTTCATGTGTTCGAAACACATATCTTTAGATAGATATATATTCTGTGTCTGAAAGGCAATAACCTTTCTCAGAATTATGCATGTTTAAAACAAACCATAATCGTATAAGATGTCTAGGAGAAGTACAATGTTCTTATTCTTAGATCAAAAGATCTTAAGAACATGTTACAACTTCTACTCAATCTTATATTCCGATTCATTTAGAAAACCATTATTTTATGTCTGACAATATCTTTACATTGTTGCTAATGATAAAATATTATCTACATAAAATTCCGAGAAACACCACCTTGTTTTCATCACGTTTCTATTACACCTTTCGTTTATGCCTTTTGATGAATCCATCAAATGGACTATCTAATCAATTCGCAAGTTCCACGATTCATAACTTTGTATCAATCCATAAATGGATTAATTAAGTTTGTGCTCTAAATGATCTTGTCCCTTAACAATAAACCTTTATTGCTTTCTAAGAGGACACATTTAGAACTAGTACTGCCCTTGTGCAGAGCTAGGGATCGATTTCATTTTTACCAGATCCAGAGTTTGAAACTCTTCTAGTCTTACGAATATCTCTGGTCGTCAAACAACCTCCCACTGAAATAGCATTCCGGTGTATAAACAGTAATAACAGTAGGTGCAGTTAGTGGTGTACTACTACTCGGTTTGGCTGGTTCTTAGTCTTTGTCCTTTTTCTCATTCCAAGGCATCATGTCAGTTAGGGCTTTGTAGTTCATCTAATAGTCTTCCTCTAAGAACCGAGCGTTAGAACGTCCTTCTGGTTCATAGTACTGTTATGCGGAGAAATTTCTCAGCAAGTCCCGAGCATAAGGCCCCCCTCTTTAGGAAGGAAAAGAAGTAACCCCCATGCTCGCCCAAGCAGGAGGGCGAGCAGGTGAGGAGCCGCACTTGCAGGTCGTCTCCGTCGAGCAGAAGGAAGCGACCAGAGGATGTGTCCGTCAGGAATCGGCCAGCAGTTTCGATCGGAGCATATAGAAGAATTGCCAACCATACGCGACGTGATCAACTCATCGGGAAAAGGATGACTCTCTCCTGGGCTCCGAAAAAGATGGGCTTGATGAATGACTTGTTAGTGGGCTTGGCCCAATAACCCATTTTAGTAACCCTAGTTTGCATCCACTATATATAGTAGGTGTAATATTTTATTAAAGGTAATCTACACATTTCCCAAAAAAAATTCCTAGAGAGCATAATTGTTTTGTTCACTACTCAATCCCCAAAACATCTATTTTTAGTTGATTATTGGAGAGCACGATTTTTCCATCATCAACAAGTACTATAGAACACACAATATTTTGTTCACCTAGGATATCCTACAACCACATTGAATGTGTTGTTGTTTCTAGAAATATCCATAGAACATAGGTGGTTCCAAACAACTTGTCCTTTTACTATTAGAATTTCATTTCTTATTTCCGACACACCATTTCTACACGTAAGTGTATGGTGTAGTCATATGAGATCCAATCCCATTCTTTGATTATGCTATGTGTTACTTAGATAGGTGGTAGCCTTCGCGATCAAGTCGCAGGCTTCTTATGGATATACTTCGATGGTTTTCCATAATAGCTCTGTGTCCATTGACTAGTCAAAACACTTTGCTTTTATGGCACATCAAGTATTCTAATCCATCTTTGAGTATTCTTAAAAAGAATCACTCGCACCTTTCTAATTACACATACGTCTGCACATATCAGTATTAAATCGTTCTCAATACTTGTCCGAAGTCTATCCTCTATCAGAAAGGTTTACTCAGTTGTATTATCTTCCAAATTCAATTCTTAGGTCGGATGGTCCATTCCTTCAACTATAATTCCTTCAGGAAAAGTCAGCTCGCATGGAAAAGGCAAACAGGAATCCCGTCCAAGGACCTATAGCGCGAGATCTAGACGGAGACTTTCAAAGAGAAGAAATCGAAGAAGAGTTGGAAGCACGCGAGATCTCACCTGTGCGCCCTCGCAAGAAGGGTCGCAAGTTGGGACTGATTCGGCAAGAGTAGTATGATGGTGACTCCAGCGAATCGCAGAAATCAGATGAAGCCTATGAAGAATGGGATGACCAGAGGGACATCCGATCCCCACCTCGGGCCGGGAGGCGAAGTCGGAAGGCGAGGAGACCACCGCAAGGTCGCCCCGACGAAGATGTAATCAGAAGGCTGGAAGAGATGGAGAGGCAGATCGCCTTGCAGAAGGGTGAAGGGCCTCGAAAGACCATCCTAACTGATCCACTATCCCGCCGGCTCGCGGGTGCAAGGACCCAAGTGGACATCGCACCGATGATGAACATGATTTATGATGGAAAGGCGGATCCGGAGGTCCACTTGAGCAAATACAATATATATATGATCGGGCGGGGCGCTAGCGACGCGACCAAATGTCGACTCTTCCCACTTACCCTGGGGGACACGGCGCATAAATGGTATACCAGCCTCCCCAGTCGGTCTGTAAGCAGCTTCGAGGAGTTAGGAGATCTGTTCGTCACTTATTTCGCCGCGAAGATCCAACGCCCGGAAAGCAGGCAAAGGCTTATGGGGATCAAGCAAGGGAACGGAGAAACGGATGAACAGTATCTGGATCGAGTGGAGAAGATAGTATCTCAAGGAGAACCCATCATTGACGATGTACTCGTGCACGCCGTGGTTGGGGGTTTGAAGCCCAGTTCGGAATTATTCAAGCCAATGATGCGGGAGTACCCCAAGACTTACGCTGAATTCCGCCGACGCGCCGGCGAGGAGATCGTGCAGCAACGCATCTACGAGCAGAGGCTAAAAGAAGTTGAGGGCCAAATCAAAAAGGAAAAGCCCAATTTCGAGAAGAAAGACTGGGTTAAGAAGAACTCGGGCCCCAGAAATTTCAATGGTCCGAGAAGAGAACAACAGAATGAGCCAGGAGAGAATGGAGTGTTTCATGGAAGGACGGCAGGTAAGATTCTGGAGATTTTCCGAGACAATAACGTGTTCGCCCTGATGCCACCACCACCTCTCGTCGGGCCGCCTGAGAGAAGAAACCCGAATAAATGGTGTGACTTTCATGAAGACATTGGGCATCCCACAGATGAATGCAGGCAGTTGCTCGACCAGCTAAAGCAGTTATTCAGAGAAGGGAGGCTCGAGCAGCTATTGAGGAGACCGGGGAGAGGAAGGGGCCGACGAGGGAACTGTTGGAGTTGTGTACTTAATGTCTAGATTTAAGTAACGGTAAACTCCCGATCATAGCATTTAATCTATTTAATTAATAAACAATTATTTGCATTTAATTATTTATAATTAAATATATGCAAACCATGGTTCTGGATTTTATACGTTGTAGTTAGTATGGTGCTGCATGGGCGCACAGAAGATCATACTATCGGTTACTCGTATTTAATCGAACAGTTGCTCACGACCTAGATGGACACGAACTAATCCATCGGTATAGTCGTTGTGTGAGGGAGAAAATAATTTATCTTAATTATTTTATCACACTTGTACACTTGGTGTATTGGGCGGATCAATTGAGACTTATCAATTAGGATTGCTCGGCGATAATTGATTTGAGACTCGGAGTATTTTATTCTTAATCCCTGAAACAATTGCGGGTGTGTATATTTAATATAAGTGACTTTGATTTACCAAAGGAATTAACCGGTTTGATAATTGGGTTAATTACCGGTTAAGTTGGGTCACTATATTTTATATTTGGCATGCCGTGAATTCTTGAAGGAGCAGTGTATCCCGTAAGGGTTGATAATATCCCCGAGATGAGTTCATAAGGAATTATTGTGTAAACCTCATGAGTGGATTCGTTCCGCACAATAATTAAGGTTGAATGGTACTAGTCTCGGATTCAAGAGATGAATATAATTTATTAAGCAATAAATAAATTTATTCATGGATATTTAAATCTTAAATACACGGAATAAATAATACTAAGATGGAGAAATATTATTTGATATAATATGGAATAATATTGGGAGTGCAATTTTATTTATATAGTGGAAAATAAATAAAATTAATATTGATAAGAATTAATAGATTTGGGTTGGACCCAATTTAATTTTCAATATTGGAGCCCAATATTTATTCTCCTTATGATCCCCTTCGTAGCCTATATAAGCACTACATGGTCTTCATTTTTCAAGAGAGAATTAATTGACCTACGCCAATCATAAAATCTTGAGAGTGAGCAAGATCCATAGGAGTCCGATAGATCGTCGCCCACACGACGTTCGGACGAGGTGCAAGGAATACGCGGGAAGATCACAAGGTCGTCAACCGAATTCGTTTCTCCGTACAACGATTCGAGGTAATAATCGAGAACTCCCTTCTATGATTATGTGCGTTGAATAATTGTGACGTATACATGAACGACGCGATCCGGGAACGTCGAGACCGGGATACGGGGATCTCGCGATCCCCGTCGGGATCGAAGAAGGGGCGGCCGAACCCTAGGGTTCGACCGCCGGTGCGCGGGCGTGAGGGGAGCCCCGGCTGGACGCCGGGGCGAGCAATCGACGTGAAGTCGATTGCTGGGGGTTCGGCCGTGGGCTGGAGCCACGGCGGATCGAACCCCCCGGCCTCCCTCCGCCGGTGGTGCGCGCAAGAGGAGAAGGCCGCGGCTGGACGCCGCGGCTGGGGCGATCGAGCCCTAGCTCGATCGCCGGGAACCGTCGCGGCTTCGCGCCGCGACTGGTGGTTCCCCCTCCTGGTGGCGACGGCGGTGAGTCGCCGGACTCACCGCCAGGGGGCTGTTCCGAACAGCCCCACGGGGATGCCGCGCATCCCCAGCGATCGCCATGCACGGCGATCGCGAACCCCGCGATGGGGTTCGGCTAGGGTTTAGCCGCGGGTTCATCCCGCGGCGACGCTCTTGTCGAGCCCGGTTCTTCGTGTGGTGTTCGCGTTCGTAGATCCGACTCGTGGGAGAAAATCGGCTGGGGGCGGGCTGCGTATCTTCGGATGCGTAGTCTCCAAAGGTCGGACTCCTGCGGATGAGTCGGTGTTCGTGCGATCTCCGGCGAGAGGTTTTCGGTCGGGTTATCGTTTCCGCAATTTTTGATAGCCCGGGACATCGAACACCATCAAATGGTATCAGAGCGTTCGGTTTCGTGTTCATGTATATGTTCGATTATTGTTCTACCTTGCAGGATTTCCGGCTATCATGGTTGGATTTAATTAATTGTTTTTTTTAATTAATTATCATGATTATTAAACTCTCGGACATGTCGAGATTCGTTTTGTGTGGTTGAATGTTTGTAATAGTAAAAATTCGGGGGTTGACCGAATTTAGGATTTATTATTACGTACTTTATTTTCCGGAAAATGTATAGGGTCGATTTCATGTATAGAATCGATACCGGAGTTGTAATTTAAATTTTGTAATTTTAATTACATTGGTTCGATGTTGAGACGATCACCGGAAGACGAAGAAGTGACGAGAAGACAAGGGCTTGGGATCGATCACATGGTGGTGATCGACCCATGGCCTAGCCGGCGGTGGCTAGGCGGCGGCGGCGCTCCTCCCGAGTGGCCGGCCGATCCATCTAGGTGGGGATGGCGTGGGATCTCCTAATCCCGTGCTATTCCTACCAAAATCTACTTTCCCAATTAATTCGGATTTTTCCTATTTGAGTACTTTCCTTTTGGAGACTCTCATGGATTAGGAAAAGAATTAATTTAAATTAATTTTATTTTCTATTGATTTATTTCCTTCATGGAATTATTCATAGATTAGAAATTTAATTAATTTAGTACTAAATTTATTTTTTCCTATTTGTTTATTTCCTTCATGGAAATATTCATGGATTAGGAATAAAAATAAATTTGAAAAGTAGTAGTCCTAATTTATTTTATTTCCTTGTTCTATTATAGATATCTTCTAGAATATTCCAAATTTTATTTGGATAGATTATTCTAAAAATTTAATGAGAACTAGATAGGAAAATAAATAAATAAAAATATTAATGATATTTAATTTTATTTTTGATATATTCGATTGACTTAATTTTCGAATTAAGTAACTTTTGGATTAATTGAAAATAAATAGATTTAAATATTAGAAATTAATATTCTCGTCACATGGAGCATTCAAGAAACGAAGACTGAAGACTAGAAGATGCATATGAAGATAAAGCCATGATAGTCGGGGAAAAATAATTTCTCTAGCATTATTTTTGACTATGTGCTATGTGCTTTATTGCTTTCATGCATGCTTATGTGTTTAATTATGCATTAGATAGCGTATCCCTTTGTTATAAAAAGCTAAGTGGGAGAGGGGATGGAAACATTCCCATGGTCTCCATTACTGTTCTCTTGGTGACTCTTATGGACTTTTGAAGTTCGTATAGATGTGTCATTGGAGGAGAATTCTTGTAATTCCTCTTACAAGAAACATTGATCAAGTTTATCAAACAATGCCTAATTTGTCTTCTGAAACTGACTTCAAGTCGACTCATTCTCACCCCGGGGAGTGGAATGGAGCCAGAGCCACTTGGTCATGTAGAGGACACAAATTAGAGACTTCCGTGCCATTCTTTGATAGATGGGTCGCTTGTCTGCTCGGCTCCCTCATTTATGAGAGATAGGGTCGTTTGCATGGCGAATCACTGGTTAGAAACTTCGAGTTTCAGTTATGATTCTCCACGTATTGATTTACGAGATTAAATGGATCGAGTAATTGGGAGTCAATTATAAAAGTCTCTTAGTGAAGTAAACGTCCACACCACGTGGCTTGCTGCACTGACGGATTTTGGATTAATTGATGTAGACAGTTGTAAGGAATTGTGAAGAATTGTGAAGTTGTCGTAAACGTCCACACCACGTGGCTTGCGGTAATGTAGCAATTCCAAGCGATTCACTTTGGTGCTGAGTAATGGTTTACACTTAGATACGCCTTGTAGTATTCCTCCCCACGAGGTTCCGCTATAAGCGATGTATGACCAAAGAAAAACTAATAGCTAAATCATTTGGGTGGGTAAACGTCCACACCACGTGGCTTGCCTTACCTGATGGGATTTTAGATGTGATTAGTAATTTAATGATATTATTTAAGGGAGATAATATCGGATATTAAATTAATTGTTTGTTTAAATGTGCTTATAGGTTTAGAGAATAGCTATGAACCCACTTTCTATGATACTCAAGGAGCATAAGCTCACTGGCACCAACTATATTGATTGGAAGAGAAATTTAGACATTGTCCTAACTTCGGAAGAGTACAAGTATGTACTCCATGAAGTGTGCCCTGCCGAGCCCACGGCTGCCTCAACTGATGAGGAGAAATTGGTATATCGGAAGTGGAAAAAGGCTGATGAAATGGCTAGGTGTTATATTTTGGCTTCCATGTCAAATGTACTCCAAACCCAACATGAGCCAATGGACACTGCCTATGATATGATGACCAACCTCAAGGATATGTTTGGGGAGCAGGATCGTGCGGCTAGGCAAGAAGCCATGAGAGTCCTTATGTCGACTACTCAGTCTGAAGGAACGCCCGTTGGGGAGCACGTTCTTAAGATGATGAGTTTGTTGAATGAACTTGAGGTCCTAGGAGCTTCTATTGATGGTGAGACGCAAGTCGACATCATACTCCAGTCTCTGGCCCCTAGTTTTGAGCAGTTTCGTATGAGCTATAATATGGGTAAACTATCTTATACTCTTCCGCAACTCCTGACTGAACTGAAGGCGGCAGAGGGGATCTACAAGAAGGGCAAGTCTCCAGCGCTTGTAGCTACCAAGTCCAAAGGCTTTAAGCCTGATGGAGGTAGGGGCAAGAAAAGGAAGCAAGCCTGGAAACCCAGTGGTGTCAAGAGGACTGCACCACGAGTGGGGGCTGCAAAGCCAAAGGGCAAGTGCTTCCGATGCAACAAGATGGGACACTGGAAGTCTGAATGTCCTCTCAGAGGTACGAATTTTTCTTTAGTCGTAAAAACATAGTCAGCGGTATTATCTACCAGAATTCTGGTGTGTAGATATGGAACCACTGACGGTATGTGCATTTTTGAATGCAGGGGTTACAGAAAACCCGGCGACTTAGAGAAGAAGAATTCGAGTCTACATGGGCGAAGCTGTTGGGGTAGCAGCGGTTGCAGTGGAAGACATTTATCTGTTTTAAGTTTTTCATTTCAGTTATTGCTTATGTACCCCTTTTATTTTGAAAAAAAGAACTTCGTTCTGGTTTTTCTTTATTAATGGATATTTTATTTCTTTAATCATTGGATGGTTTGGATAAGAAATAATGGTGATATTCATTATGGTACATTAGATAGCAATATGTGAATGATGAATCCTTAGTCTACCACGATGCAACAAACCGTTATATATAACTTGTTTTACTATGTAGACATTTCTTTATCATTATACTTGTGAAATCTTATACTTAGTAGTATTTTCAAATGAAATTCAAATGGTCGAAATTGATTTGATCAATTATAGTTGAAGGAATGGACCTTCCGGCCTAAGGATTGAATTTGGAGGATAATACGTCTAAGCAAACCTTTCTGGGAAAAGGATAGAATTCAGACAAGTATTGGAAATGATTAGATATGCAGACATATGTGTATATTAGAGAGGTATGAGTAATTTTTTCAAAGAATACTCAGTGATGGATTAGAATGCTTAATGTGCCATAAAAGCAAAGTGTTTTGACTTGTCAATGGACACAAAGCTATTATGGGGAACCATTAAAGTATATCCATTAGAAGCCTGCGACTCGGTCGCGGAGGCCATTACCTATCTAGATAACACATAGCATAATCAAAGATTGGGATTAAATCCCAAAGGGACGCGCCATACACTTACGTGTAGAGATGGTGCGTTGTAAAGAAATGGAGATCTAAAAGTAAGAGAACAAGTTGTTCGGAACTAACTATGTTCTATGGATATTCCTGGAGACAACGGCATATTCAATATGGTTGTAGGATATCCTAGGTGAACGAAGTATTGTGTGTTCTATAGTGCTATGAACCAGAGGGACGTTTTGTCCGGTTCATGGAGGAAGACTATTAGATGAACTACAAGGCCTAAATTGACGTAGTACCTTGGAATGAGAAGAAGGACAAAAGACTAGGAACCAGCCAAACCGGGTAGAAGTACACCACTAACTGCACCTAATGTTGTTACTGTTACACACCGGGACGCCATTGCAGTGGGAGGTTGTTAAGCAACTAGAGATGTTCATAAGACTGGAGGAGTTTTGAACTCTGGATCCAGTATACATGAAATCGATCCCTAGGTCTGCATAGGATTAGCAAAGAAGGTGTGTTAGAGACGTGACGGAAACAAAGGTGGTGTTTCTCGGAGATTTTATGTAGATAACATTTTATCATTGGCAACAATGTAAAAGTGTTGTCAGACATAAAATAGAGGTTGTCTAAATAAATCGAGATATAAGATTGAGAAGAAGTTAGAGCATGTTCTTAAGATCTTGTGATCTAGAGATAAGGACATTGTACTTCTCCTAGACATCTTATATGATTAAGGTTTGTTTTAAACATGCATACTTCTGAGAAAGGTTATTGCCTTTCAGAGACAGAATATATATCTATCTAAAGGGTATGTGTTTGAACACATGAAGGAGATAGATAAGGACAGAGCAGTTTCCTATACTTCAAGTATGGAAAGCTCTATAGATGCAATGTTGTAAAACAAGAACCTGATATCAACTATGCGGTTTGCGTAGTGGGAGGATATCAAAGTAATCTGGATAAGGGATGTTCGAATGCTGCAAGAGTACTTTCATAGTACTGGCTTGAGCAAGACGAAATCTTCTTAGATTATAGATTCTCAGATCCAAAAATCAGAGAAGGACCAGTGAAAGTCGATATCAGGCTATGTGTTCACTTTTAGAAAGAGGTGGAACCATGAAGTAAAAGAGTGATAAGCGGGACGCTTCTCAGAGACTCTCATAACCGAATAGCAGCCTCAGAGGCAGCGGAAGATTTGGTTAGGTTCCGGGATAACCTCTTGACTTGGATATGACTCTTAGTTTACCAAAGGCTATTAGATAGCGGTGCACGGTGAACTAGAAGAGGTCATAAGTCAAAAAGTGATGTTAACACATAGAGCAAGTACCACCTGATACGAGTCATCGTCAGGGAGACGACGTAGTAGTCACCAAGATAACTTCAGAGCGGCAACCTAGATTGCTCACTCACATAGTACTTCTCGGAAGTACACTTTAAAGCACGTGATGAGTATGGGAACCGGGAGTTTGGAGGAAATGACTAGACCTTAGTACAAGTGGGAGATTGTTGGAGTTGTGTACTTAATGTCTAGATTTAAGTAACGGTAAACTCCCGATCATAGCATTTAATCTATTTAATTAATAAACAATTATTTGCATTTAATTATTTATAATTAAATATATGCAAACCATGGTTCTGGATTTTATACGTTGTAGTTAGTATGGTGCTGCATGGGCGCACAGAAGATCATACTATCGGTTACTCGTATTTAATCGAACAGTTGCTCACGACCTAGATGGACACGAACTAATCCATCGGTATAGTCGTTGTGTGAGGGAGAAAATAATTTATCTTAATTATTTTATCACACTTGTACACTTGGTGTATTGGGCGGATCAATTGAGACTCATCAATTAGGATTGCTCGGCGATAATTGATTTGAGACTCGGAGTATTTTATTCTTAATCCCTGAAACAATTGCGGGTGTGTATATTTAATATAAGTGACTTTGATTTACCAAAGGAATTAACCGGTTTGATAATTGGGTTAATTACCGGTTAAGTTGGGTCACTATATTTTATATATGGCATGCCGTGAATTCTTGAAGGAGCAGTGTATCCCGTAAGGGTTGATAATATCCCCGAGATGAGTTCATAAGGAATTATTGTGTAAACCTCATGAGTGGATTCGTTCCGCACAATAATTAAGGTTGAATGGTACTAGTCTCGGATTCAAGAGATGAATATAATTTATTAAGCAATAAATAAATTTATTCATGGATATTTAAATCTTAAATACACGGAATAAATAATACTAAGATGGAGAAATATTATTTGATATAATATGGAATAATATTGGGAGTGCAATTTTATTTATATAGTGGAAAATAAATAAAATTAATATTGATAAGAATTAATAGATTTGGGTTGGACCCAATTTAATTTTCCATATTGGAGCCCAATATTTATTCTCCTTATGATCCCCTTCGTAGCCTATATAAGCACTACATGGTCTTCATTTTTCAAGAGAGAATTAATTGACCTACGCCAATCATAAAATCTTGAGAGTGAGGACGATCCATAGGAGTCCGATAGATCGTCGCCCACACGACGTTCGGACGAGGTGCAAGGAATACGCGGGAAGATCACAAGGTCGTCAACCGAATTCGTTTCTCCGTACAACGATTCGAGGTAATAATCGAGAACTCCCTTCTATGATTATGTGCGTTGAATAATTGTGACGTATACATGAACGACGCGATCCGGGAACGTCGAGACCGGGATACGGGGATCTCGCGATCCCCGTCGGGATCGAAGAAGGGGCGGCCGAACCCTAGGGTTCGACCGCCGGTGCGCGGGCGTGAGGGGAGCCCCGGCTGGACGCCGGGGCGAGCAATCGACGTGAAGTCGATTGCTGGGGGTTCGGCCGTGGGCTGGAGCCACGGCGGATCGAACCCCCCGGCCTCCCTCCGCCGGTGGTGCGCGCAAGAGGAGAAGGCCGCGGCTGGACGCCGCGGCTGGGGCGATCGAGCCCTAGCTCGATCGCCGGGAACCGTCGCGGCTTCGCGCCGCGACTGGTGGTTCCCCCTCCTGGTGGCGACGGCGGTGAGTCGCCGGACTCACCGCCAGGGGGCTGTTCCGAACAGCCCCACGGGGATGCCGCGCATCCCCAGCGATCGCCATGCACGGCGATCGCGAACCCCGCGATGGGGTTCGGCTAGGGTTTAGCCGCGGGTTCATCCCGCGGCGACGCTCTTGTCGAGCCCGGTTCTTCGTGTGGTGTTCGCGTTCGTAGATCCGACTCGTGGGAGAAAATCGGCTGGGGGCGGGCTGCGTATCTTCGGATGCGTAGTCTCCAAAGGTCGGACTCCTGCGGATGAGTCGGTGTTCGTGCGATCTCCGGCGAGAGGTTTTCGGTCGGGTTATCGTTTCCGCAATTTTTGATAGCCCGGGACATCAAACACCATCAGGAACGGCCATCATAATCTACCATATGTGCCGCACAACCAAAGGCTGCCGGAACCCCCGAGACTGCAGATCGAGCAACCCCCACCTCCTCCACCGGCCGATGCGCGAGGGAACAGAGATGTACCGCCAATGAGAGATGGCGGAAGGATTAACATGATCGGCGGCACAGCTCCCGGGATCCAGAAATCAAAGAGACAGAAGAAGGCCGAACTGCGGACATGGGAAGGAATCAATGCTGTAATCCCTTTGAAAGAACCAGGCATCGCCAAGGGCGTCGTCATCCAGTTTACTGATCAGGATCGAGCAGGGATCAAATACCCAAAGATGGAATCTCTAGTGGTGGTGACTAGGATTCAAGGAGTTGAAGTAGCCCGCATCCTGATCGACAATGGCGCCCATTGCAACATTCTGTTCAAGAAGACGTTCGATCAGCTGGGAGACATGACAGAATATTTGAAGTCATACGAAGGGTCGTTGAGGGGCTTCGGAGATGTGGAAGTAAAGCCCTACGGAAAGATCAAGCTGGCTGTAGAGCTCGTCGACCACCAGGATGTTGCTGTTCGCATCACGCGAACTACCGAGTTCGTCGTGGTGGACATTGAAAATGTCTATAACGCTTTCCTAGGTAGGCCATTTCTGGAGGCATTCGAGGCTGTAGCCTCGTCCCACTATTATTGTATTAAGTTTCCTACCCTGAACGGATCCGTTGGGACCGTGAGGGGAGACCAATATATGGCAAAGAAGTGTTTTGATTATGATTTATGTTCGGATACAAAACCGGCGAGGATCACACGGGAGGCAGACGGTACTCCCCAAACTATAACCACAAGGGGAATGGCCGAGGACGGCCAAGTCGAGGTTGAGGAGATCGATCCCGCGAGAGAAATGGAGGTCGAGGAGTTCGAGTATTTGACCGCCCTCTGGGAGGAAGGAGAGGTCGCGCAGGCTAGTTCATTCGTTGCAGGAATAGACGAAAGCCAAAAAGCCGAAACGATCTGGAACCTCGCGTGGGGGAGGAGGATGGAGAAATCGTCGATCCCCGAGGTCCGTCTCAATGCTCGGCAGTGGACGATCTGGAAAGTGTATATCTGGACCTCAGTCGACCAGAGACAGTGGTATTGGTCGGAGCGAAACTACCTGAGAAAGTAAAGTCGGAATTGGTCGCATGCCTACGGAGAAACATGGATGTGTTCGCTTGGTCGCACAAAGATATGACGGGAATCGACCCGAAGCACGCATGTCACCACCTCAAGATAGACCCAATGAGGAAACCCGTGGCACAGAAACGGCGCAGGATGGGTCCAGAGAAGTACGAAGCGTTGGCCGTGGAGGTGAAGAAGCTGATAGACAACGACCTAGTGGTAGAGGCTCGAGGGGAGCCTCAGTGGTTATCCAATTCGGTGCTCGTGAGAAAGACAGGAAATGCATGGAGGCTGTGTGTGGATTTTACGGACCTGAATCGAGCATGCCCTAAGGATCATTTCCCCATGCCCCACATCGACCACCTCGTGGACAACACGTCGGGCTATGCGGTGCTCTCCAAATGTGATTGTTATGCAGGCTACCATCAGATCCCGATGGCTCCAGAAGATATCGAACATACCTCTTTCTACACGGAAAAGACGGTACTGAGCTGGAAACGAATGCCGTTCGGACTAAGGAACGCGGGGGCTACGTATCAGCGGTTGGTGAATAAGATGTTTGCCGAACAGATTGGGGAGACCATGGAAGTATATGTGGACGACCTCATTATCAAAATCAAAGTACTAGAAGACCATGTAAAGGATGTGGAAATCACATGTGAAATCTTGAGAAAATACAACATGAAGCTGAACCCGAAGAAGTGTCACTTCGGAGTTTTTCAGACGAAGTTCTTGGGACACATCGTGAGCACTAGAGGGATCGAGGCGAACCCGAGCAAGATACAAGTGATAGTCGATCTAAAGGAGCCCCGATGTTTGAAGGACGTTCAGCGTCTAACCGGTTGCCTAGCCGCGTTGAGCCGATTCATACCCCGACTAGGAGATAAGAGTCGACCATTCTTTCAAGCCATGAAGAATCAGAAGTTCAAATGGAAGAAGGACAGCCAGGAGGCTTTCGATAGGTTAAAACTTCACTTGCAGGACCCGCAAATCCTCTCGAAGCCGGTCCGAGGAGAAAAATTATTCCTTTACTTAGCAGCTTCCGAACACGCCATTAGCTCGGTCTTGGTGCGAGCTGAGGAAAAACTCCACAAGCCCGTATACTATGTCAGTCAGACCTTGCAAGACGCCGAGTCAAGATACACACCCTTGGAGAAGCTGGCCTACGCATTGGTGATGAGCGTCCGAAAGTTAAGGTCGTATTTCTTCGATCATCCCGTCGAAGTGCTAACAACCATGCCTTTGAGGCAAGTGTTGCAGCGGCCAGACACCACAGGCCGGCTGCTAAAATGGAGTCTAGAAGTGGGCCAGTATGACATCACTTATGCGCCGAGGACGGCGATCAAGGGGCAAGCATTGGCCGATTTCATTGTGGAACTCACCTTTCCGCAAATTGACTCCTCGCTTCCGGTCCCACAATGGAAACTCTATGTCGACGGGTCATCCACGAGTTCCCGCGCTGGGGCTGGAATAGTCTTGGTCGGACCAGGAGGTCAATCCTTCGCGCACGCGGTAAGTTTCGAGTTCGACGCCACCAACAACGAAGCCGAGTATGAGGCGTTAGTAGCAGGTTTGGAGCTCTCTTTGGCCGTCGGCGCCGAGCAGTTGAAAATCTTCACAGACTCCCTCTTGGTAGTAAACCAAATAAAGGGAAAATACGAGACCAGAAGCACAAGGATGGAGCAGTATTACGAACATGTGATGAAGATGATAAGAAAATTCCCCCGGGTCGAAATCGAACAAATCCCTCGGGAACTGAATACTCAGGCGAATGCTCTGTCCAAGCTGGCTTCTTCAGAAGGAACGGCCGACTTATCTAATGTGGTTCTGCTAAGTCAGGGCCGATCAGCACTGGACAGAGACGAGGTAAATAGGGTCGAGCTGATCGATCGGGGAGAGAATTGGATGGCACCCATCACGAATTATTTACGAACAGGTGAAGTGCCCGGCGACAAGGTTGAAGATCGACAACTCCGGATTCGCGCATCTCGATATACGTTGATCGGGGAAGCACTATATAGAAGGAGTTTAGCCATGCCGTTGTTGCGATGCATAACTCCTGCTGAAGGAAGGAGGGTGTTCGGAGAAATCCATGACGGCGTGTGCGGAAACCACGCTAGGGGGCAATCCCTGGCACACAAGACCATTAGGCAAGGTTATTATTGGCCGACCTTGCGACGAGACGCCATAGAATATGCAAGAAAATGCCATCGATGCCAAGTAACGGCGCCGATCATGAGGGCGCAACCAGAATATTTGATTTCCATTTACAGCCCTTGGCCGTTCGCAACTTGGGGAATCGATCTGATCGGACCTCTCCCGACAGGGCCAGGAGGAGTCAAATACGCAGTGGTTGCCGTGGATTACTTCTCCAAATGGGCGGAGGCCGAGCCATTAAATAAAATCGATCAGCCTCAAATCATCCGTTTCATTTGGAAAAATATCATATGTCGGTTCGGACTACCACACACCATCTCCTCGGACAACGGAAAGCAGTTCGACGGACTAGAGATTATGAAGTTCTTTGACAAGTGGAAGATAAGGAAGGTATTCTCCACTCCCTATCACCCCCAGACAAACGGGCAAGTAGAGGCCGTGAACAAAATCTTGAAGCATACTCTAAAAGCTAGGATTGAGGAACGGCAGGGAAGATGGGCGGCCGAACTGCCCGATGTGCTGTGGGCTTACCGAACGACGAGCAAGGTGGCCACAGGGGAGACGCCTTTCGCCCTTGCTTTCGAATGCGAAGCGGTCGTGCCTTCCGAGGTGGAGGTACCCACCCACCGGAGAACGCAAGAGTTGACAGACCAGAATGATCTAACGATGCGAATAGAACTGGACCTATTAGAAGAACGGAGGATCAACTCGGTGTACCGAAACGCGGCAGCTAAGCAAAGGGCTGAGAGATATTTCAATTCGAAAGTAAGGATGAGGAAATTCAAACAGGGCGATCTGGTGCTGAAGGAAATTCTGGGGGCTAACAAGGGGGCCTTAGGACCGACGTGGAAAGGACCACTTCGAGTGAGGAAAGTCCTACAGAATGGATCGTACGAACTGGAACACCTGAACGGAGTGGCCGACCAGTATTTCTGGAATTCCGCGCACCTCAGGAAGTACTATCAGTAAGTTTTGATATTGTACTAAGGTCGTTTTGCATTTAATAAAATAAACATTTCGGGAGTCTCTTACGACCTCACAACAAAATAAAAAGGGGTAAGAGTCACGACTCCCCCAGTGCCCGATATGACCGAGCATGGGCCAGACGCCCCTCGAGTCCGGGAGATTTTAAAAATGAAAAAGGGTAAGAGTCACGACTCCCCCAGTGCCCGATATGACCGAGCATGGGCCAGGCGCCCCTCGAGTCCGGGAGATTTTAAAAATGAAAAGGGGTAAGAGTCACGACTCCCCCAGTGCCCGATATGACCGAGCATGGGCCAGGCGCCCCTCGAGTCCGGGAGATTTTAAAAATGAAAAGGGGTAAGAGTCACGACTCCCCCAGTGCCCGATATGACCGAGCATGGGCCAGGCGCCCCTCGAGTCCGGGAGATCAAAAACTCATCAAGTGTCACCAGGCACACTGGGGCATTTTTGGGCGAATAACGTTCCGCCCAAAAATAAAATAAGTGGTTCACTAAAAGTAAAAAGCGAGTTACTACATGAAATGACAATCATTCCCGAACAAAAACAAGGGAAAGCCATTTATTACATAAAAACAGTCACACCCGAACAGCGACTGGGGCATTTTCGGTGAGGAGAAAATCTTCCTTCGCCGAAAATCCCGAACGATTCTAACAAAGGAAAACGAACTCATCAAGGCCTCGGGGGCCTAAATTGAACAGGGAGCGTCACGAGCTGAATGTTAGCGTCGAACACGGCAACAGCCCACCCGCGGTTAATCTCATATCGAATACGAACGGTGTTGGTCGCTTGAAGGCCGAATTGACGAACGAAACCTCTCCACCACGGACCCTCGAACAAATACTGCCCATGACGACGAGAAACATACATAACCCACCGATCGCCGTTCACGTCCACCAGCGGAAGGAATCGGGGGAGCGCAGATTCGTTATTCAGGTCGGCAGTAAACTCCACGGGTAAGGGTAACCTGATCGCATAACGGCGATCGTTGAACGGAAGCTCAAACCACTTGGATCCACTCGAACTAACACGGACGCGCACCATCGGAATGATCGCTCACCGTGACACCGGGGAGGTTGATGAGCGTTCGAGAAAGAGATCTATTGGGACGAGTGCGCAGACCATGGGACTATATATAAACAAGGCCTGACACACGTACGGAGACTTGTAAGGCCTATCCCCACATGAAAAGGCGCGCAGAGAAGAGGACAAATAGTACAGGCTTTATTCGTGAGGGGTCACATCCTCTCGGGGAAAGTGAGCAAAACGACGAATTCGAGCACAGGGCCGATAAAAAAGGAATCCAAAGAAGGGGCCAGGTGTCCTCCCTCCGAGCGGAAAATGCATGAGTTCGGATCCGCGATAACCGAACACGGACCAGGTCACTGTCGAATCCAGAGGATAGAAAATAAAGAAGAGAGGAGCGGGAAAAAGACCCCGCTGGACCTCGTCAGCAATCATTTAACGCGAGCACGTAAAAGCGGGTCGGACTGCGACCCGGGAATAATAATTCGACTTACAAAAAACACGAAACGACGAACACCGTGAATGTGAAGCACAAAATGTTATGATCACATAAGGTTCACATCACAATAATATTAAACAGTCAATGCAAATAGCAAGTAGCGTCATTTCGACCAAAAAGAAAGCGAAATCGAACAACAGGGTAAAAAGGATTTAAGCGACCAGGCGAAAGCCCCTCTCGTCGTATACACGAATGGAAAAGCCTTCATCTTCGATCCATAAAACGCGGACAACCAACCCGTGGTGAAGCCCTTTCTCATGAACGAAGCGCCTCCACGCAGGGCCCCCTAGGGCGAGCTGCCGTCGGTGGCGTGCGAGGGCGAACGACCATGGGTTGCCTTGGGAATCCCGAACGGCAACGAAATGAACGAGGGGCGAGCGAGCAGCCCGTCGAAAAGCAGCGGGCAGGGGAAATCGGCGAGTATGCCACCTCCCATTGAAAACCTGGTCGACATAACAGTATTGGTCCCGGATGACGAGGCGAGTCATAACTACCTGATCAAAATCAAGGTAAATTTGTAAAGGATAAACAATATCGCAAGCCCTCCAAATAAATTAAGCTCAGAAAACTAGAGAGAGTTGTCAAACGAATAACATAAAATGATCGATCCGAGGGGATAAACCGAGCACGGACCTCGACGCGAGTGACCCGCATTGATGGAAACGAACATAAAGGGAGCAATCCATGGTGAATTAAAAGACAAAAATAACTTAATACAACCACAAATAACATAATATTGTTCGGAAAAAAGAGTTGTCCCACCGCGTACGGACTGCGGGGGAAATAAAAAGAAGAAAAAAAAAAGAAAGTTATCATTTTGCAAGCAGGGGATCATTCATCATCGACATTAATTGGGTCCTCGACCGCCTCCTCCTCTTCCGCTGCCACGAGCTGGCCCTGGTCAGGCCACCAAGACAGATCAATCCCATGCACCTCCACCAAATCCATGACGGGCAGAAGGAAGCTGGGGTCCAGGTTGGATTGGAGGCGACGAGCACGCAGATCGTCGAGAAGCAAATTGTAGGGCAGACCGGCACGGGCGTGGCGACGGATGCAGTCAAAGTGACTCAAGTAGTAGAAGTAGTCGCTATGCTGGTCGAGATCTTGTTGAGTGTCGGCTTCCCGGTCCCTCTTCGCCTTTTCCATCGCCTCGGTACGGCGGTTCAATTCCCCGACCAAGAGATCCAGGGTCTTGCGATTCTCTTCGGCCAAACGCACCCTCTCCGTCATCTCCGACAGCCGGTCCTGCTCGGACGTCATCACCAGCTTCAGACCATTCAACTCTTCCTGACAAGCGTCCCTTTCACGGCTCGCCCCCGCCGCGCTCGACTCCGCCTCGCTCACCTTGGTCCTCAACGCCACCTCGGCTTCCTGATATTGATCCACCAAGGAGCGTAAGCTGGCGACCTCAAGCTCCAGCTCGGCCACCCTATCAGCGTTGGGAGTAGCTACGGAAGCGGGGGTCTCGGGTTGAGCAGGGAAAGTCCGACTTTTGCTCAGAGTAACCAAGAGCATGAGCACCCTCGAGGCCATTATAATAGCCATCTGCTCGGCGTGATCGGGTCTTTGGGCAGCGAGCTCGGCCGGTATGGTCCAAGCGCGGGGAATACACTCCATCGCCTCCCGCATCACAGGAGGCAGACTCGAGAATTCGTGAGGGCGAGCGGCCAGAAATTGGGCGAGGCTAGTGGCCAGGTTGGCACGAGGACCGCCCAAGCTAAACGGCGAAATAAATAGTTAGCAAGAAAAATGAGTAGGGCGAAATTCACTAAGGGCTTACCGAGCAATGGCCTCTTCGTCGACGGAAGCCACGTTGCTATAAGGGTGATTCTCGGGAACCTCCTGCATTGGTTCCTTACCCCGGCGGCGCTTGGAGACGCGGGGGTTCGAGGGACCCACGGGCTCCGAAGTAGGTCCCGAAGGGGCGAGAACAGGGCCAGTCCCTACCGCGGAGGGAACCGAGGAGGCCTCGGAGTTGCCCGATCGAGCAGGTCGGGCGAGTTGAACAGGAGGCGCCACGGGCGGATCGGCGGCGGCCGCGGCGGCAGCCACTTCGGCAGCCCTACGAGCGCGGTCGGCAAGGGCGGCCAGACGAGCACGGGCATTATTACCAGCCATCTCGGGAGGAGGATCAGGAAAAGTAGGAAACCTGACCACTGAAACAGATAGGGTTGTAAGTAAATCGAGCAAGGGAAGAAGGAAATAAATTGTGTGCCACTACTCACTAGGGTATCGATCCCGAACATGCCGGGGAATAGAGATAAAACGCGAGGACCTGGCGCGAGCCCTAGTAAGCACGTGGCTAATAAGTAATTGGGCGTCGGGAAGAGAACGAACGCGTTCATAAACAGCGGCAAAATGCCAATTAAGTTCAGAGACCGCAGGAGCTGGAGGACCTACCGAACACGACGTCCGAACAGATTAACATCAGATCGACACAAAGAAGGGAGGTCGAAGCAAAAGATAGCGAATAATGTAGAGAGGGTAAGAGAAACTAACGGCGGCACTTGCGAACGAAGGAAGTAGGGATCGGGAACGCTTCAGAACCCCATGCACCATCCACGTAGAACCAGTCGGCCCACCAGGGCGTCACTTTGTTCGGTAACTTCTCGAGAAGTCTAGTCGGGGCGCGCACGTAGTGGTCTCCACCTCGGAAGTGGTTGATGATAAGAGGAAAGGAGGTCTCGGAAACAGAAAGATGGCGGTAAAGGCCATAATGACCGAACAAAAGATTCAGACTCAAAAGCAAGGACCAAGAGTTAGCGTGCAGTTGCATGGGAGCAATGTTCCACGCTTGCAGCATAGCCGCCAGAGAGTCGTGAAGGGGAAATCAGAGCCCCGCGTCCATCATCGTACTCGTCACGGCGACCATGCCAGGAGGAGGGCAGTTCGCCCGCTCATCAGGATTTGGGCAATAAATGTGGACGTCGGAAGGGATTCCCCAGGTCGACCTCATGTCCTGTAGCCCGGCCTCATCAATAATAATCGAATTACGATCACTAGCGTATATGCCCGCCTGATCGGGGCCAGGGCGAGCTCCGAACCTGGTACGCTCCACGAAAACATAAAGGTTTTCATGAAGATAGTGAGTAAAGATAAAAGGGGGAAGAGGGCCCCGGATTTCGCCCATCATGTCGAGAAACTGGCGGTAACAGTCAGAAACTCCGCCGGCGAACAATTCCAGTCTTTCCTCCTCGGAAAGGCCGATCACCGGGGCTTGTTCATCCTCCGATGAAGAGGAAGAGGCGTCAGAGCGCGATGAGTCGTCATCCGCAGAGATGTCAGATAGGGTAGCAGAACTATCGTGGTCGCTCATTCTCACTTGATTTAAAGGTGGTCGCACTAAAAGACTAAAAGATACCAAAAAGCCTACCACTAAGCCCCCCAAATAATCGTAAAAGAGTAGTGAGGAAGAACCTACGTGTGTGGTCGAAGGTGGAGCCGAGCACTCTTGGTAATAGCCGAGCAGGTAAGTCAGGATGTCCGGATATTGATGTCTTGGAAGCGGAAAGTGTAAAATGAAGAACCCCCGAGAGTATTTATAGGGAGAAGAGGCGGCAGTTTTCAAAATTTGAATTTGAAGAGACAGTTGACGGAAATCGAGGCGTTACGTCAGTGAGGAGCCATTCAGAAAATGACAAGTGGCGGAAACCGCCGCCTAACATTAAATGAACCGTCCCAACTGTCGATGGCTAGTTTCATGCTCGGGATAACCAACGACTATCCGCATGCCGAGACCGACCTTTCCATCCGAACAGGACGATCTCGGGGGGCATTTGTTATGCGGAGAAATTTCTCAGCAAGTCCCGAGCATAAGGCCCCCCTCTTTAGGAAGGAAAAGAAGTAACCCCCATGCTCGCCCAAGCAGGAGGGCGAGCAGGTGAGGAGCCGCACTTGCAGGTCGTCTCCGTCGAGCAGAAGGAAGCGACCAGAGGATGTGTCCGTCAGGAATCGGACAGCAGTTTCGATCGGAGCATATAGAAGAATTGCCAACCATACGCGACGTGATCAACTCATCGGGAAAAGGATGACTCTCTCCTGGGCTCCGAAAAAGATGGGCTTGATGAATGACTTGTTAGTGGGCTTGGCCCAATAACCCATTTTAGTAACCCTAGTTTGCATCCACTATATATAGTAGGTGTAATATTTTATTAAAGGTAATCTACACATTTCCCAAAAAAAATTCCTAGAGAGCATAATTGTTTTGTTCACTACTCAATCCCCAAAACATCTATTTTTAGTTGATTATTGGAGAGCACGATTTTTCCATCATCAACAAGTACTATAGAACACACAATATTTTGTTCACCTAGGATATCCTACAACCACATTGAATGTGTTGTTGTTTCTAGAAATATCCATAGAACATAGGTGGTTCCAAACAACTTGTCCTTTTACTATTAGAATTTCATTTCTTATTTCCGACACACCATTTCTACACGTAAGTGTATGGTGTAGTCATATGAGATCCAATCCCATTCTTTGATTATGCTATGTGTTACTTAGATAGGTGGTAGCCTTCGCGATCAAGTCGCAGGCTTCTTATGGATATACTTCGATGGTTTTCCATAATAGCTCTGTGTCCATTGACTAGTCAAAACACTTTGCTTTTATGGCACATCAAGTATTCTAATCCATCTTTGAGTATTCTTAAAAAGAATCACTCGCACCTTTCTAATTACACATACGTCTGCACATATCAGTATTAAATCGTTCTCAATACTTGTCCGAAGTCTATCCTCTATCAGAAAGGTTTACTCAGTTGTATTATCTTCCAAATTCAATTCTTAGGTCGGATGGTCCATTCCTTCAACTATAATTGATCAAATCAATTTCGACCTTCTGAATCTCATTTGAATAAATACTACTAAGTATAAGAATTCACAAGTACAATGATTGAACAAAGATATATATATCTAATAGGTAAAACAAGTTATAGAACGGTTTGTTGCATCGTGGTAGACTAAGGATTCATCATTCACATTATTGCTATCTAATGTACCAGAATAGATAATACCATTATTTCTTATCAAAATCATCAAATGATTAAGGAAATAAAATATCCATTCATAAATAATAGAAACCAGTACAGAAGTTCTTTCTAAAATAAAGGGTACATAAAGCAATAAACTCGAAATGAAATCCTATAACTACTTAAAAGCAGATAAATGTCTTCCACTGCAACAGCTGCCTTCACTACAGCTTTGCCCATGTAGACTCGAACTCTTCTTCTCTAAGTCGTCGGGTTTTCTGGAACCCCTGCATTCAAAATGCACATACCGTCAGTGGTTCCATATCTACACACCAGCTAAGTTGGGTCACTATATTTTATATACGACATGCCGTGAATATTTGACGGGAAAGTGTATCCCGGAAGGGTTGATAATATCCCCGAGATGAGTTCATAAGGAATTATTATGTATACCTCATGAGTGGATTTGTTCCGCATAATAATTAAGGTTGAATGGTACTAGTCTCGGATATAAGAGATGAATAAATTAATTAGCAATAAAGTAATTTTATTCATGGATATTTAAATCTTAAATACACGGAATAAATAATACTACCGGAGAAATATTATTTGATATAATATGGTTTAATATTGGGAGTGCAATTAATTTATATAGTGAAAAATAAATTAATTAATATTGATGGGATTAATAGATTTGGGCTTGGGCTCAATTTAATCATCAATATTGGAAGCCCAATATTCCACCTCCTTTAGATCCCCTACGTAGCCTATAAAACCACTACATGGTCTTCTCTATTCTCATATAACTTAAGATCATAATTCTTCTAGAGAGAGAAAGTAGAGAGAAGAAGATCCATAAGGAGTTCGGAGGATCGTCGCCCACACGACGTTCGAACGAGGTGCAAGGAATACGTAGGAAGATTCAAAGGTCTTCAATTGATTTCGTTTCTCCGCACAACGAATCAAAGGTAAAATCATAAACTCCCTTGTATGATTTTATGTGAATTAATTGTAATATATACATGAACGCACGATCCGGGAAAACGACGAGCTTCGGGGACGGGGATTCGAGATCCCCGGCGAAGGTCGAAGGAACCCTCGGCTGGACGCCGAGGGAGCGATCGAACCTAGGGTTCGATCGCGTGAACACGCGAGGAGCCCCGGCTGGGAGCCGGGGCGGGCGATCGATCCCCGGGCAGCCGCGGCTGGAGCCGCGGCGGGTTCGCCGCTGGGCGAACCGCCCTCCTCGGGCGGTGGCGGTGAGTCGCCGGACTCACCGCCCGGGGCTGCCGGAGCAGCCCCAGCGATCGCATGCGTGCGATCGCGAGCCCCACGGTGGGGCTCGGCTAGGGTTTAGCCGTGGGTTCATCCCGCGGCGATGCTCTCGTCGGGCCCGGTTCTTCGTGGTGTTCGCGATTGGATTTCCGGCGATGGAATTTCGGTCGGGGTTATCGGTTCCGCAATTTTTTTTTGCCCCGGGATATCGATTTCCAACAATTGGTATCAGAGCGTTTGGTTTCGTGTTCATGTATATGTTCAATAATCGTTCTACCTTGCAGGGATCCGACTATCATGGTTTAATTAATTGTTAATTATTTTACCATGATTATTCGTTTATTAAATTCACGGACATGTCGAGATTCGTATTGTGTAGATGAATGCTTGTAATAGTAAAAATTCGGGGGTTGACCGAATTTAGATTTATTATTATTGTTCTATGTTTTCCGGAAATTGTATAAGGTCGATTTCATGTATAGAATCGATACCGGAATTTTAAATTTATTTCTTGTAATTTATTTACGTTGGATCGATGCCGAGAGGACCGCCGGAAAACACGTGTGACGAAGAAGACGAAGAGGACGAAGAGGACGAAGAACCGGGGGGTCGATCAACCCCATGATCGACCCCATGACCGAAGCCACGGGGAGGGGTCGATCGCCCCTCGGCTGGGGCTGCCGCCGGTATGGTGGTGGCCGGCCGGCTGGGGTGGCGGCGGCGGTGCCCTCCTCCGGTGGTGGTGGCGGTCGCTGGTGGTGGTGGTGCGGGGATCCCCAACCCGTGCTACTCCTACCAAGATTCACTTTCCTAATTGATTCGGTTTTCCTATCTTGAGTATTCCTAAGTTTGAGAACTCTCATGGAAATAGGAAAAGAATTAATTGGAATTAATTTATTTCCTTATTCTATTATAGAAGTTTTCTAGAATATTCAAGTCTTACTTGGATAGGATTCTAGAGATTTAATAGAATTGGAAAGGAAAATAATTAATTAATAAATTAAGAGATTAAATCACATTTGGTCCTGTAAATACTGCTGATTCCACATTCAATCCTTTATTTGTTAATTTCATCAAATTTAGTCCTTTCCGGTCAATTTCCACCGGGAAACTCACGTGCTGGTCACGTGCGTGCTGACGTGGTGGTCATCAGGGGAGGCTTGCTGACGTGACTTGAGAATAAATCACATTTGGTCCTGCAACTTAGGCTGATCCCACGTTTAGTCCTTTTTTTTGTTCAAAAAATCAAATCTCATCCTTTCTGGTTAATTTACACCGAAAATTGCACGTGTAGATAGGGATGTCAATCGGGTCAGCCCACTCGGGCTATCAAGTTACTTCGGTTCGGGCAGAAATTTTTTCGGGCTGAAAATTTGTAGTCCTAAGCCTAAAATCTTCGGTCTCGGACTGGAAAAAAATAATATTATATAATAAAAAATAATTTTTAATACCAAATTAAATTTAATATTAATAAAATATTAATATTTAATAATAATTATTATAAATCTAATATTTAAATTATACTAGGGATTGAATCCTCTATCAACCGAAAAATATTTTGAATTTCCTAAAATGCTGAGATGGCAGGCCATGGGACCATATTTACTGTTAATTGGTGAAATGCTGTTAATTGCTGAAAATTATTGATTTAGAATCAATATATATAAACTAGATTTATATAAATAAATTATGTGAATTTAATAAAGTGTGACATGTCTTATGGTATGACATGTCATGCCACTTAAATAGATGTCTTGGAGACATCTATGGCTGACGTGGCAAGGTGAGGTCAAAGGTATGACCTTACAAATACCATTGATGATAGTCAGAAAATCGTGCTGTCTAGCTATCCAACAATTATAGATATTTAGGAGATTGAGTAGTGAATAATGTATTTTTGCTCTCTAGAATTTTTTTGGGGATATGTGTCCACCCTTAATGACATTCAATACCTACTATTTATAGAGATTACAGATTAGGGTTACTAAAATAAATTAATGAGTCTGACCCAAAAATAAGCACAATAGGCTAAGCCCAGCCCAAGGAGACTTCACCCCGCGATCTTGATCCGGGCTGGAGTGAGGCGGTGGGATTGAAATCGTGCTCGCCTGTCGATCATGAAAATCATCTCCTCTCCCGAGCTGCTCTATCTTGTATGTTCGTGTTTACTCATTTTACATGCTTCCGCACACACGAACGAGGTAATCGAGCGATTGGATCAACATAAAAAACCTTCATGTACATCACGTGACCCACAAGTGCAATTTCCGGTGTAAATCAACCGGAAAAGATGAGATTTGATTTTTTGAACAAAAAAAAAGGACCAAATGTGAGATCAGCCTAAGTTGGAGGACCAAATGTGATTTAATCTCAAGCCACGTCAGCAAGCCTCCCCTGATGACCGCCATGTCAGCACGCACGTGACCATCACGTGAGTTTCCCGGTGAAAATTGACCGGGAATGACTGAATTTGATGAAATTAACAAATAAAGGACTGAATGTGGGATCGACAATATTTACAGGACCAAATGTGATTTAATCTCATAAATTAATTTATTTCCTAATTGATTATTCCTATTTTATGGGAATTTTCATGGACATGGAAATTAATTAATTTTGGAAAGTAGAAGAGTCTTAATTTATTTTATTTCCTTATTCTATTATAGAAATCTCCTAGAATGTTCCAAGTCTTACTTGGATAGGATTCTAGAGATTTAATAGAATTAGAAAGGAAAATAAATAAATAAAAATATTAATAATATTTAATTTTATTTTTGATTTATTCGATTGACTTAATTTTCGAATTAAGTATCTTTTGGATTTATTAAAAATAAATAGATTTAAATATTGGGATTAATATTCTCGTCACATGAAGCATTCAAGAACGAAGACTGAAGACTAGAAGACGCATACGGAGATGGAATAAAGCCATGATAGTCGGAAAATAATTTTTCTAGTATTATTTTGACTATGTGATACTATGTGCTTTATTACTTGTATGCATGCTATATGTGTTTACTTTATGCACTAGATAGCGTATCCCTTTGTTATAAAAAGCTAAGTGGGAGAGGGGATGGAAACATTCCCATGGTCTCCATTACTGTTCTCTTGGTGACATTTATGGGCTTTCGAAGTTCATATAGATATGTCATTGGAGGAGAATGTATATGTTGATTTTGGCGACAACGTATTTTTCCTTGTGTTTTTGTGTTTGTTGATTTTCAGGGTTACAGGTTAAGAATTCGAAGTCAACTACCTTGCGCATGGAAATGGAGACTTGAGTCTCCACTTTTGGAACTACATGAAAACGGCGACCAGAGTCGCCGCTTTTGAAGATGCGCGGTTTTGGCGACTCGAGTCGCCGAAAATGAAGATGGTGAAAAACGGCGACCAGAGTCGCCGCTTTTGGTAATGCAAGGAAACGGCGACTCCAGTCGCCGCTTTTGGAAATGGTTTGGAAACGGCGACTGCAGTCGCCGCTTTTGGTGTTTGTGTAGAAACGGCGACAGCAGTCGCCGCTTTTGGTGATTGTGTGGAAATGGCGACTGCAGTCGCCACTTTTGTTGCGTGTTGAAGAAACGGAGACTGCTGTCTCCGGTTTTGGGATACAAGGGAAACGGCGACTGGCGTCGCCGTTTTTGGTGAAGTTTGGAACGGCGACTGGAGTCGCCGTTTTTGCGTTCCTTACGTGAAAACCGGCGACTCGTGCTCTTGTGTTTTTAATTCTAAGACTAAGTACTTACTACGTGTTTTCTTTCACTAGGTACTCAGTTCAAGGAAATGAAGAATTGTTCCAAGTTTGCAACTTCAACAATATCGACGACCATGAAGACGATGAAATTCTGAGACTTCAACACTTAGAGTTTTTCACAAGAAATTGAAGATGAAGAATTGAGATCGATGGAGTCAAGATTGAAATTGAAGTTTGTTTTTGAAATTGAAGATTCAAGATTCAAGGATTCAAGAATCAAAGATTCAAGATTCCAAGATTCAAGAATCCAAGTTCTACAATGATGATGTCATCCATGGAAAAGTGACATAGGCCAAGCATGCGACGAATGAGAACGTGCCACGTCATCACTCTCACATGTGCGACTCTACTATAAATACCCATGGATGTTCATTTCATCATTTGACGATTTTGAGAGAACGAAATCTGATTTTTAGAATCGTAGTCGAGCTTTGAGTTTGTGTAGTAGCTTTTGCGCCGTGTGCCAAGATTAGAGCTAGGAGATATAGCTTTAGGTACTCGTGTGCTAGATTGCAAGTTAGTGGGAGTTTTTGCGACACTCGGGAAACTTCTTGTAATCGTTTTGCCTACCATACTCCTCAAGTGTAATAGTTTAAGTTTTGTGTTCAATGAAATGAAAACTATTACATAACTTTGTCTCCACTTTTTGTAATTCGAAATTGTGCGAGTGTTTTGACAGACCGAAGCTGCTGTCTGTGTGTTCAAGACCAATTTCACGAAAAATTGGTATCCTACGTTGAAGGCATAATTTCATTTGGTATCAGAGCGGGACGTCATACATATAAGACGTGATCCGTTACTTGACTTCATATTTCCGCTAAAATGGAGTCGCCAATGTTTGTCCAGAAGATTATACTTACTCATCAGAACTACTCTAACTGGAAAGCTAAAGTTTCAGCTAGAATTAAGGGCCTTGACTCTAGATCTTGGATGGCAGTGTTAGAAGGATGGGAACGCCCATATACTGAAGATGCAGATGGCGTGAGAACTCCCAAACCTGAACGTAACTGGACTAGAGAAGAGCATGATTTGTCAACTGCGAATAGCAAGGCTCTACTTATTATATGTGAATGGCTGGACCTTAGTATGTATCAGCTGGTCAAAAATTGCACATCTGCCAGAGATGCATGGGAAACTTTACAAAGAACGTGTGAGGGAAGTCATGCAGTTAAGCGATAAAAAATCCGAACTATCACTGCCCAATTCCATCAACTTCGAATGAGGGAAGATGAAGACATAAATGAATACTTGGACAAGATCATGAGATATGTCAACGAGGCGTTCGAACTTGGAGAAATCTTTCCTGCTCCCATGGTCTATGAGAAGGTCCTATCAAGTGTAAGCACTAGATTCGAAAGCAAAGTGCTAACTATCGAAGCTCGCAACGACGAAAATCATAACTGGGATTATGCTGACTTGATGGCTGATTTGAGAAATTATGACTTAACTCTCAAAGTTCGAAGTAACCCAGATATGTCACTTGTCTACGAACCGATGACTGCTCTCAAGATTTCTGAGAAAGGGAAGAGTTCAAGAAGCTCGAACTCTCGAAAAACTCATGTGAAAAATGAGAAAACTGAAAGTAGTTTTTCTGCTGATCTGGGTGAATCTGATGATGAGGAAGCTGAGGATATTGAGAGACTGATGAACTCTAATAATCCGGACAAACTTGCTGCATTGACTGAGATAGTCACTTACCTTGTGAAACAAGAGTTTAAGAGGAAGAACCGTGCCCGTAACTTTCGGAAATTTCAGAAAAATTCTAACTCTTTTCAGAGAAACTCAGACAACCGAAATCAAACTTCTTTCTCTGACAAAAAATTTAAGGAGACAAAACTTTCTCCATATTCTTCAACTAGCAAGGAGGTTTCTAAAATGCAGTGCTTCGAATGTAAGGGATTTGGACATGTCAAAAATGAGTGTCCCAACTTGCATCGCAAAAAGAAACTGCCAGTGAGCTATGTTGTATTTGATGATGAAAATGTAATCTCAGAAAGCGAGGAGTCTGAGAATGAAAATTCTGATAATGATGAGGACAACGCTCTAGTTGTCACTTTTGGTGAAAATTTCGACCTTGATAATGTGGAGGTTGAAAACTTTGTTTTTGATGGTTTTCTGAAAGATACTGCAACTGCAGACAACATCTTTCGTATAGCTTCAGCCAACCGAAACATCTGTGATGATGATATTTTTTCGGATGTTGAATCCGTGACTGAGTCTGTGGAGAATGAGATGACACCTAAAATATCTCAAACTGAATGTGTAAGTACTAAGCTGATTGCACTAAATGAGAGTCACTCTGAACTCTCAAAATCCTATGATTTGGTTATCACTAAGAATGGTGCACTTGAAGTGTCCTTGAAAGTTCTTACAGAATCTTGTAATGAACTCTCGACTGCTAACCGGAAGATGTATGATGAGGTCGTAGAGTTGAAAAACCCAGTAGAGAAGACAACGGACGAGAAAAAGAGGTTGAACAACTCCCTAACTATACTCAAAATCAAATTTGACACTCTCTTCGAAGAAAAACATAAATACTACAAAGAGGTTGTTGAACTAAGAGAATGTTTTGAGAAGTCAAATTCTGAAAATTCGAAACTGAAAGCTCTCCTGAAGAAGGAAACTGCGGAAGTTAAGAAACTTCAAATTTTGTTCAAAAACTCCGATGCTGAAAATGATGAACTAAAGTCATCCCTTCTGAAAGCTCAGACTGACCTTGCCATGACAGACAAGGAACGCTATGTTTTGAAGGAAAAACTTCACATGACTGACGAACTTTTGAGGAAGATGAATACCAATTCTTCTGTGTTTGATAATGCTGCGTCCCATATGAATCCTAATCGCTATGGACTCGGTTTTCAAAAAGTTTTTGAGTCTATTTACTCTACACTAGTGAAGAAAGATGTGACATTTGTCAAAGCATCAAATGATCAACCAGAGGATGAACTTAAAGCTGAGTCTGAAATATTGAAACGGAAAGACATTGCTGAAGGGAAGAAGATTGCAAAGTCTCCTGAATCTAGACCTCAAAAGTCAGTCTCAACTTCAAACTCTAAATCTGAGACATATCAATTCCCCAAAAATATTGTTAAACATCCTCGTGGCATCTTGCCATATGAAAAAACGTTGCTGAAAAAATTGGATGAACATCAGAACATAAAGTTGAACAGGAAAACTCTTCACACTAAAAATGTTTTGGTCAGGACACCTGTGAAAGTTGAAACTCGTCAAAAACGAGAATATATCTGTCACTACTGCAATGTGCATGGACACATAAGACCGTTTTGCTACAAGCTTAGAGCTGACATGAACTGTGAGTTGATGACTAAGAATGACAAATCACAAATTTCTCAAAAGTTGAAAGCTGAGAAAAATATGACAAACTCACGAAATGCTAATGTGAAGAAAGTTGCTAAGGACTTGAAGAAACTCAGTTCTCCAATCTTGAATACTAAGACAATTCTGAAAACTGTGACTGAGAGAAATGTCCAAATTTCAAATGACGAAAAGATATGGGTGCCTAAGTCTCAAAAGAGTAAAGTTCAACTTAACTCTAACTCCAAAAGTGGTTGGCAACCAAGAGAACTCATTTTCTGCAATGTTGCACTTAACGCATCTGAGACGGGAACCAAAGAAATTTGGTACTTTGATAGTGGTTGCTCCCGCCATATGACTGGCACTAAGAAATTTTTGAAAGAATACGAGCCTATGACTGGCTCTCCCGTGGTGTTTGGAGGGGGAGCAAAAGGCGTCGTCAAGGGAAAAGGGACTCTACAAATAAAAGGTTTACCTCCGATCAGAAATGTAATCCATGTGAAGGGACTAGTTGCTAATCTTATCTCCATCAGTCAACTGTGTGATGAAGGACTAAACTTGAGTTTTGATAAGGAGTCTTGCAGAGTTTTTGATATTGAAGGAAATTGCATAATGGAAGGTCCACGAGCTAAAAATAATTGCTATACAACTGAGTATAGTTGTTTTTCTGTGACCGTTCCTGATGAAGTTGATTTGTGGCACCAACGACTTGGCCACACTGGGACTCGCAATTTGAGTAAACTGGTTAAGGGGGAGATAGTTCGAGAATCTCTCAACTCCCCAAAATTGAAAAGCGAGTGTGCGGTGACTGTCAGAAGGGAAAGCTGACGAGAACTTCTCATCCTGCACTACCAACATTAATGAGCACTTCGGCTCCATTTGAATTGCTGCATATGGACTTAATGGGTCCAATGGAAGTCAAAAGCATAGCAAAGAAAGAATATGTGTTGGTTGTAGTTGATGATTTTTCTCGTTACACTTGGACGAGATTTTTGGTCACCAAAGATGAAACTTTTGATGCCTTCAAAGGCATTGTGAAATGGATCAAGACAAATCATGAAGCTAAAGTAAAAAGGATCAAAAGTGATCACGGAACTGAATTTCAAAATGCTAGCTTCAATGAGTTCTGTCTGATGAAGGGAATTCATCATGAATACTCGGCCCCAAAAACTCCTCAACAAAATGGGATTGCCGAACGTAAAAATCGAACGCTGCAAGAAATGGCACGTGTAATGCTTATCTCGAAAAATCTTGCGCGAATTTTTTGGGCAGAAGCCGTCTCCACTGCTGGATACATTTTGAATCGGATAAGTATTCGATCTGGGACGACCGCAACTGCCTATGAACTTGTGAATGGCAAGAAACCTTCAGTTGCACACTTTCGTGTCTTTGGCTGTACTTGCTATATTTTGAAGGATCGTGATCCTCTGAAGAAATTTGAAGCCAAAGCTGATCGTGGAATTTTTGTTGGTTATAGTCAAAATAGCCATGCTTACCGTGCCTACAATCTTCGAACTAAGAAAGTCATCGAAACTGTGAACATAAATTTTGATGAACAAGACTTTCTGGGAAAAGATGCTGAGGAAGACTGGGTAAAAGAAGGAATTTTGGAATATCAAAATTTTCCATCGACACCCACAACTGCTGGTTCTGAGAATGTGTCTCCAGAAAATTTTACTCCAAACACTTCACCTGAAGTTGGAGATTCTAGCAATCGGGATAATGATACTTCATCGTCTGAAGATGAAGAAACTGAGCTAAACATTGAAAACCCAGCAAATGCTACTAGAGAGGCACCTCGTCTCATTCAAAGAAACATCCTCCGACCCAAATGATTGGGAACTTAAATGAGCGAACTACGCGCTCAAAGAAACCGACAAATTCTCCGAATGAACTCTACAACATCTGCACTTCTGAAATCTATAATGAAATCGGCATCTCTTGCTTTCTTTCTGAAAATGAGCCGAGAAATTACAAGGAAGCCATGAAGGAAGATTTTTGGATCATGGCCATGCAAGAAGAGCTAAATGAGTTTACTAGAAACAATGTTTGGTCCCTAGTTCCCAGAACGTCAAATATGAATGTAGTTGGAACTAAATGGATCTTTAAAAACAAAACTGATGAACACAACCAAGTTGTTCGGAACAAAGCTCGACTTGTCGCACAAGGCTATGCCCAAGTAGAGGGTATTGATTTTGATGAAACCTTTGCTCCAGTTGCACGAATTGAATCCATCAGGCTCTTAATCGCCATTGCATGCCATCTTGGCATCAAACTTAGACAAATGGATGTCAAAGCTGCATTCCTAAATGGAGTATTGGAAGAAGAAGTTTATGTAGCTCAACCAAAAGGTTTTGAGGATCCTAAGAAAACAAATCATGTCTATAAACTTCACAAAGCTCTCTATGGTTTGAAACAAGCGCCTCGCGCTTGGTACGGTTGCTTGACGGACTATCTTCTAAAGTTCGGTTTTGAACGGGGCTCTGTGGACAAAACTCTTTTCATTAAACGGGATGGGAAACACATGATGGTTGCTCAGATTTACGTTGATGACATTGTTTTTGGCGTTACTTGCTCTAAACTCGTGAAAGCTTTCACGGAATCTATGTCTTCGACATTTCAGATGAGTCTTGAAGGAGAGCTACATCAGTTTCTTGGGCTACAAATTTCTCAACGACCAGATGGGATCTTCGTTTCTCAAAGCAAATATGCGAAAAACATGGTCGAGAAATTTGAGATGCATCATGCTAAGCCCGCAAAAACCCCCATGGCGACGACTGAACGGTTATCTAAATCGACGAAAAGTCGAAGTGTTGATCAAACTCTTTTTCGTTCCATGATTGGAAGTTTACTTTATCTAACCGCTACTCGCCCTGACATTATGTTTAGTGTTTGTATGTGTGCTAGGTACCAAGCTGATCCAAAGGAGGACCATCTACGAGCTGTCAAACGGATTCTCCACTACATCTCTGGAACTTCTGAACTTGGCCTTTGGTATGCATGCGACACTTCATCAAATCTTGTCGGTTACTCCGATGCGGATTGGGTAAGCGATACTGATGAACGTAAAAGCACTTCTGGATGCTGCTGCTTCCTTGGAAATAATATTGTCTCGTGGCATAGTCGCAAACAAAATTGCATAGCTCTCTCGACTGCCGAGTCTGAACATGTTGCAGCTGGAAGTTGCTGCACTCAAATGCTTTGGTTGAAACAAATGTTGAATGACTATCTCATCGAGAGTGCTCCATTGGTGCTGTTTTGTGATAATCAGAGTGCTATCAAAATCAGCGAAAATCCTGTCCAGCATTCAAGAACTAAACACATCGACATTCGACATCATTTCATTAGAGATTTAGTTGATCGTGATATAGTCAGTCTACAGCATATTTCAACAGAAAAACAGCTCACTGACATCTTTACCAAACCTCTTGACTTTGAGAGATTTCAAACTCTAAGAAATTCTCTCTGCATGTGTTCTCTTTAAGAGTTCACAAAATTTTTTTTGAAGTCTGAAAGATTATTTTCTTTACTTCTGAATATGCACGCCGAATCGTCGTGGATTAGTCTAATAAAGTTGAACATGGATTCGAGGCCGCTTTAGTCTTCGGACCCAAGTGCATTTATTCCTCTGAGTACGAACATGTGAACTTGGCATATAACTCCCATAAGCTATCAATTGCATAGATCCATAATACCAAGTAACGGAGGACGCCGATTCCCCCGGCTCCCCTCTTCGAAAGGTGGCACATGGACGCTGATCTTTAAGACACTCTCTATCACACTTTGGAGGACGCAAGTGAACCTTGCTCCCCTCTGACTGCTGTAATGAGTGTCTGTTGCATTTCATTTAAAGCTATAAACTCGTCTGGAGGTCGCCGGTTCCCCCGGCTCCCCTTTGATTGAAGTAAAAAGCTAGTCCCAAGTGGAGTGCCCTAAAAGTTCACCTTGTACTCATGAATTAAAATCTCTTGTGCGGTGCAAACTCATCAAATGTGTTCCGACGAAACACGGCATGTATTCTTGTGATTGCGACGAAGGACAATCTCAATATCTATCAAATACTTCGGTCCATTCCACCGGTTTTTAGTATGAGAGACTTTTCATCATATCTCAAAGTTGCTATCACCTTGTGTGAAAATTTTTGGTTTTTGGAAAATGATGAAATGTGGATTCTTTTATGGGAAAATATTTGCTCTTCATTGCCTAATATCACCCCTCAAATCTCCACTGAAATGGTTTTGAATGTTTGTAGTGTGTTGAACACTTGAATGACTAACTCAGGATGTGTTGTTTTGATTTTGCATTTTTGTAGTTCATATCCAGCGCCACGTGGTTTACCATCTCTGAAGTCTAAATTTTGAGTGTAGCGACGGCCAACTTGCAAAATTCAAGTGACATTTTTTTTACTTGGTGACTTCGACACGAAAAATAAACTAAGTCTGGAGAATGCAAATTTCGTGACTACGCATAAATCCGGAGAATGTCATAATGGAAAACTTACCTCAAAAACAGAGACTCGAACTGTGAGACAAAAGTGGAGGATGGCAAAATTCCGGAGACGCCAAAAACGGCGACTCACTCCAAAAACGGAGACTGTCAAAACCGGAGACTCAGCTTGCATCCAAAACGGAGAATCTCCAATAACGGCGACTGATGTCAAAAACGGCGACTCACCTCAAAACCGGAGAATCTAGTCTCCATTTTCTTGACATCACTGGCTGTGCAAAATTCCGGAGACTCTAGTCGCCGAAAATGTGGCGACTCAACTTATGCCACAAAAACGGCGACTCTCATCTTTGCCTTAGCCGATTTTCTGTGTCATCGAAAAATTGACAACTCAAGTTTCTCAACCAATGGCCCTCAACTTCGTTTCTCAACCGATAGCTCTCCACTTCGGTTTTCATGCCTTGGTTTGATTTTCCTTTCTCTAATTTTTATTTATTTTATTATTTATTATTTTTGAAAATTATTATTTTAATAATATTTTCAAATTAATAAATTTTTGCTCGTCTTTTTAGACCTAATTTTCTTCTTGAGATGAGCTGTTTGCAGGTCTTGGACTGGGCTTTTTCATTCGGACGGGCGGCCCAATTTTTTGTCTATAAATAGGCTTTGATGAAAACCTAATTCATTTGCGCCTACATTAATCTCTCTAACTCTCAAGTTCTCAAGTACTCAAGTTCTCAGGTTCTCTAACTCTCGGCTCTCAACTGCAAGTTCAGTGTTCGGAATTCTTAGTTCTTAAGTTTTTCCTTTCCGTTGCATCCGGCAACTCTAGCTTTGCGCATCCGGCGCCCTGTCTTTGTTTTCTGAAGTTAAACTTCGTTTTCGTGGTTATCGTTCTCACAGCTGCTAACTGTCAGTTACTCACCAATTCTGAACTTTGACATGGCTACCAAAAACTTCGACGACATGATGGCAGACATGACTGTGTATCTGAATGAGCAGTTCGAAAAGGCCCCAACTCCTGAATCCAAGAAAGCAGCTTATGAAGAACTCAAAGCTCATCTTGATAAAGTTGATCGTCGCAAAGCTGCGTCTGCTGAAACTTCAGTTGACTTGACTAGAACCGCAACTCCTGAACTCTCGACTGCTCGCCAGTCTGGAAAAGAACCTAAGTCAGGAAAAACGAAAGAGAGAGATACTTCCCTTCGCATTTATAAGGGAACGGTGTCAAGGGCGGAATACAATCGGTTACTCGCAGCTGGCGAGATAACTAAGGATGGAAAGAAGGTTGTGAACATTCCATCGACTGCAACTGTGTCTGCAGGAAAAGATCCAAAGACACAGAAATCATCGCTTCCAACTGGAAGTGGGTCTGGAAAGAAATCTGTCGTCAGTGGCAGTGGAGTGAAACCATCAACTCCAAAAAAACTCGGCTGGTGGGTCAGCTGCTAAATCCAAATCCCACAGCTCTCAGAAACCTCCTCTGGGGCCTCACTCTTCTGGATCAACTGGATCCCAAATCTCAACTGCCGGCTTCAAATACATGTCTGAATACTCAGATTGCCCGACAGCTTACTCTGATGATTTCTTCACCCCAACTGCTGAACGCCGACACAAACTGATTCAGCAGTTACCAATTCACACTGACAGAACTATCCTCAAGGAGGACTATGAAAAGCATGGCATCACACAATTTCTGACTCAGATGCACATGCTCAAATCTGTGAATCTAACCTATCGTTACTCCATTCCAATACTTTACAAATTCTATGCTAGCTTGTCCCCAGACTTTGCAAATCCAATGAGTCGGTCGTATGGCTGCTTTGTGTTTCGACAAAAGTTGTACAAGTTCCGTCCGTTCTCCATCAATGCCTTTCTGGAAAGATTGGAAATTGATTCTAGATGGACTTCACCAACAGCTGAGGAAAGGGCTGAAGACTTGAAGGTTGGCACCTTCATCACCCAAAAGAAAGTCAAGTCCGAACTGCCACCGCCGTCCAAGCTGTCAGCTTTCTATGGCATTTTGCATCGCCTTGGTATGTCTAACTGGATTGCAAATCGAGATCCCACTGTCATGGGTCCTGAGTTGATGCACCTCATTTTCCGGCTCAGCTGCGGCGAACAAGTTAACCTTGGCAAAATTATTTTCGCTGACTTGTGCAAAATTGCCAAACTTTCGGATGAGACCATTATTCGGCAAGCTGAGTTGCCTGAGGAGAAAAAATTCCATCTCACGCATCCATGTCTGATCTATGGCATGCTCCATGACCAAGGCTTTGTTCCTGAAACGTCAACCGAGAAAAAGATGAAAAAGAACGGGGCTGTCAAGATTACGGGCAAGTACTTGAATCCGAACAAAACAGTCATCGACCTGCCCTGGAATGGACTTGTTGACAGGAATGCTCTTCCTGAAATTTTGACTCCACCTCCGTCGCCTCAGTCGTCAAGGAAGCGAAAGCCTGCAACTCCGAAAACAAAGTCACCAGCTGCAAAACGACAGAAATCACAGACGACAGCTGCTGGAAATGAAACTGGAACTGAGGGTGTTAAGTCACCAAGAATTGTGCCCCAAGGCTTTGGACCAACTTCTAGCATTCCGCCTCATCAAAATCCTTATCATCCAATCCATAGTCACCGTGCTGTGGTTCCATCATCTGTCGTTCAAGAATTCTATGCCGCATCTCAGTTAGTTGAAAAACGTCAAGCTGAACACGTTACTTCGTACAACAAGATGGTTGAGGCGCAAGAACTTCAAAAACAAGCTTTTAAGAAACTTCAACGGGAAATCCAACAAGGGGGAGGACTTGGTGATGTTGGAGCCCCCGATGCAAGTTTAAAGGATACGTTTATTCTGAAGTTGGTACGGGACGCTATCCAAGAAGCTCACCAGGAGCTGTCCAAAGGAAAACACATTGCTGTTGAGGTTGTGAAAGACGATGATGATGGCGAGAAAACAGATGATGATATTTTCAATGGTGTTTTTGATATTCGTGACAAAGGAAAGAAGAAGATGGAGGATACTACAAATCCAGGGGCGTCGTTCGCGATGCCGTCTGATGGTCTGAGGGACGAAGGCGATGTCGACATTGTGGATGTTGACGACGATGCTGGAGATGGTTTGGGCGAGCGTGAGATTTTCGGTGATCCGGAAACTGACTCTGACGAAAGTGACGACTCTAGCTCAGACGATGGTTTCAGCTATGAGGATGATGAAGAAGAGACGATCGGAAGTCCGGAGCGTGATCCAACTCCCACAGCCTCGCCTCAAGACTGAAGTTCCAAGTTCAAGTTCAAGTTTTTAATTTTTGTTTTTGATGAACTCCTGAACTCGTTTTCTTGTTTTGTTTTTGCATGCATCTAACTCTGAATTCGTTCATACATTGGTTTTTCATATTTCTCTATCTCTGGATGTTTGGGTTGTTTTGAATTTTATCGAAGTATTATCTTTTGGTTTGAAATTGTTGGCTAAGTCTTTTTATGGTTTTCATTGATTGTATGATTGATGTTTTCCTTCTTTTTACTTAGCTTATTCTTGAATGATTTATTGGTTTGAGGGGGAGATACTTTATCTCTTTTTACTTAACTTCGTTTTTATGAGTTGTGCCAAAAAGGGGGAGATTGTAAATGTTGATTTTGGCGACAACGTATTTTTCCTTGTGTTTTTGTGTTTGTTGATTTTCAGGGTTACAGGTTAAGAATCCGAAGTCAACTACCTTGCGCATGGAAATGGAGACTTGAGTCTCCACTTTTGGAACTACATGAAAACGGCGACCAGAGTCGCCGCTTTTGAAGATGCGCGGTTTTGGCGACTCGAGTCGCCGAAAATGAAGATGGTGAAAACCGGCGACCAGAGTCGCCGCTTTTGGTAATGCAAGGAAACGGCGACTCCAGTCGCCGCTTTTGGAAATGGTTTGGAAACGGCGACTGCAGTCGCTGCTTTTGGTGTTTGTGAAGAAACGGCGACAGCAGTCGCCGCTTTTGGTGATTGTGTGGAAATGGCGACTGCAGTCGCCACTTTTGTTGCGTGTTGAAGAAACGGAGACTGCTGTCTCCGGTTTTGGAACGGCGACTGGAGTCGCCGTTTTTGCGTTCCTTACGTGAAAACCGGCGACTCATGCTCTTGTGTTTTTAATTCTAAGACTAAGTACTTACTGTTGGAGTTGTGTACTTAATGTCTAGATTTAAGTGACGGAAACTCACGATCCATTGCCACTAAATCTATTTAACTAAATAAACAATTATTTGCGTTTAATTATTTATAATTAAATATATGCAAATTATAGTCCTGGATTTTATACGTTGTAGTTAGTATGGTGTTGCATGGGCGCACAGAAGATCATACTATCGGTTACTCGTATTTAATCGAACAGTTGCTCACGACCTAGATGGACACGGACCAATCCATCGGTATAGTCGTTGTGTGAGAGAGAAAATAATTTATCTTAATTATTTTATCACACTTGTACACTTGGTGTATTGAGCGGATCGTTGAGATTCATCGATTAGGATTGCCGGCGATAATCGATTCGAGTCTCAGTGTATTTTATTCTTAATCCCCGATATTATTGCGGGTATGTATATTTAATATAAGTGACTTTGATTTACAAAAGGAATTAACCGATTTAATTATTGGGTTAATTACCGGTTAAGTTGGGTCACTATATTTTATATATGGCATGCCGTGAATACTTGACGGGAAAGTGTATCCCGGAAGGGTTGATAATATCCCCGAGATGAGTTCATAAGGAATTATTATGTAAACCCTGCAGGTGGATTCGTTCCGCATAATAATTAAGGTTGAATGGTACTAGTCTCGGATAAAAGAGATGAATAAATTAATTAGCAATAAATTAATTTTATTCATGGATATTTATATCTTAAATACACGGAATAAATAATACTACCGGAGAAATATTATTTGATATAATATGGTTTAATATTGGGAGTGCAATTAATTTTATATAGTGGAAAATAGAATTAATTAATAATAGTAAGGATTAATAGATTTGGGCTTGGCCTCAATTTAATCACTATTATTGGAAGCCCAATATTCCACCTCCTTAAGATCCCCTACGTAGCCTATAAAAGCACTACATGGTCTTCACAATTAGACAAGACAAGATAATCATACTTGATTAGTCTAGAGAGTTCGTGAAGGAGATCCATGGAGTTCGGTAGATCGTCGCCCACACGACGTCCGAGCTAGTGCAAGGAATACGTGGGAAGATCTCAAGGTCGTCAAATTGAGTTCTATGTTTTTCCGAACAACGAGAACGAGGTAAATCGTAAAAACCCTCTTTATAATTTTATCGTTTATTTATCGTGAGAATATCATGAACCAAGATCCAAGGACGAACCCCGGAAACGAGGAACGAGCCGAGCGGTGGTGGTCGAACCACCGGACCGCGGCAGCTCGTGGATCCCCGTGGGGATCGAACCACAAAACGCCCCGGCTGGACGCCGGGGACGTGCATGAGGAGCCCTCGGCCGAAGCCGAGGGGGCGATCGCTACCCTAGGGCACGATCGCCGGGCGGGCGGCTGGCGCGCCCGCAGCGACTCACGGTTGAGTCGCCCCTCCACGGCGAGCAGCAAGTCGCCGGACTTGCTGCTGGGGGGGCTGCCGGAACATCCCCGATCGATCGCACCCCGCGATCGCTACATGCGATCGTGAGCCCTCCTCGCGGGGGTGCGGCTGGCCGTGCGCGCGTCTTCGGACGCGGCGTGCGTTCGGTCGTATCCCGGACCGTGTGATGTGCTCGCGTAACTTCCGGCGAAGGTTCTATTCGATTGGGTTGTCGGTTCCGCAATTTAGACAATCCGGATAATCGAAGGATTTCGGTCGGAATTAATTAGATAATTTATTTATTTAAATTTATTAATTCCGGGATATCGATTTCCAACACTTACTACGTGTTTTCTTTCACCAGGTACTCAGTTCAAGGAAATGAAGAATTGTTCCAAGTTTGCAACTTCAACAATATCGACGACCATGAAGACGATGAAATTCTGAGACTTCAACGGAACTACCTATGTTCTATGGATATGTCTGGAAACAACGGCGCATTCAAATGCGGTTTTAGAATATCCTAGAAGAACAAAAGACGTATGTTCAATAGTACTATGAACCAGATGGGCGTTATAAGTTCTAACGCTCGGTTCTTAGAGAAAGACTATATGATGAACCACGAGCCCAAAGTGACGTAATACTTTGAAATGAGAGAGAAAGATTAAGACTTAGAACCAGCCGAACCGAGTAGCGGTACACCACTAACTGCACCTACTGTTATCACTGTTTATACACCGGAATGCCGTTGTAGTGGGAGGTTGTGTGACAACCAGAGATATTCATAAGACTAGGAGAGTCTTCGGACTCTGGACCTAGTATACATGAAATCGATCCCTGGATCTACATGAAGGCCGTACTAGATCTAAATGTGCCTTCTTGGAGAGCAATAAGGATTATTGCTAAGAGGCGAGATCATTTAGAGTACAAGCTTAGTTGATCCATTTATGGATTGAAACAAAGCATTGAGTTCGTGGTACTTGCAAATTGATGAGATAGTCCATTTTATGGATTCATCAAAAGCATAGACGAATCGTGTGTATGGGAAACGTGATGGAAACAAGGTGGTGTTTCTCGGAGGTTTTATGTAGATGACATTTTATCATTGGTAACAATGTAAAGATGTTGTCAGACATAAAATGATGGTTGTCTAGAAAAATCGATATATGAGATGAAGAAGAAGTTAGAGCATGTTCTTAAGATCTAGGATCTCAAGAAAAGAACATTGTACTTCTCCTGGACATCTTACATATATATGATTATGGTTCGTTTTAACATGCATGATTCCGAGAAAGGTTCGTTACCTTTCAGAGACGGAATGCATCTATCTAAGGATATGTGTTTTGGAACACAAAAGGAGATAGAAGCAATGAAAGAAGTTTCCTACACTTAGAGTGTGGAAAGCTTAATAAATGCAATGTTGAAAACGAGAACCTGATATCGGCTATGCAGTGAGCATAGTGGGAGGATATCAAGGTAATCCTGGAAAGGAATATTCGACTGCCGTAAAAGTACTTTCGAAGTACTGTTCTAGACTACGAAGCAGACGAGTTTTTCCTTTGGATTACATTCTCTTAGATTTCTAATCAAATAAGGACCGGTGTAAGTCGATATCAGGCTATGTGTTTCACTATTGAAGGAGAAGGAGTTTTAACATGGAAGAGTGATAAGCACGATGCTTTTCGGACTCTGCCATGGGTAACCAAATAGCGGCCTCAGAGGCAGCGGAAGTTTTGGTATAACTCCGGGATAATCTCTGGGACTTAGATGTGATTCTTAATTTGCCAAAGGCTATGAAAATAGCGGTGCAATGGCAAATGGTAAGAAATCACTAGTCCATAAGTGTAAGATAACACATAGTGCAAGTACCACCTGATACGAGTCATCGTCGAGGGAGACGACGCTGTAGTCACCAAGATAACTTCAGAGCGGCAACCTAGAGTGCTCATTCACATAGTACTTCTTGGAAGTACAACTTAAGCACGTGATGAGTATGGGAGTCGGGAGTTTGGAGGAAATGACTAGACCTTAGTACAAGTGGGAGATTGTTGGAGTTGTGTACTTAATGTCTAGATTTAAGTGACGGAAACTCACGATCCATTGCCACTAAATCTATTTAACTAAATAAACAATTATTTGCGTTTAATTATTTATAATTAAATATATGCAAATTATAGTCCTGGATTTTATACGTTGTAGTTAGTATGGTGTTGCATGGGCGCACAGAAAATCATACTATCGGTTACTCGTATTTAATCGAACAGTTGCTCACGACCTAGATGGACACGGACCAATCCATCGGTATAGTCGTTGTGTGAGAGAGAAAATAATTTATCTTAATTATTTTATCACACTTGTACACTTGGTGTATTGAGCGGATCGTTGAGATTCATCGATTAGGATTGCCGGCGATAATCGATTCGAGTCTCAGTGTATTTTATTCTTAATCCCCGATATTATTGCGGGTGTGTATATTTAATATAAGTGACTTTGATTTACCAAAGGAATTAACCGATTTAATTATTGGGTTAATTACCGGTTAAGTTGGGTCACTATATTTTATATATGGCATGCCGTGAATACTTGACGGGAAAGTGTATCCCGGAAGGGTTGATAATATCCCCGAGATGAGTTCATAAGGAATTATTATGTAAACCCTGCAGGTGGATTCGTTCCGCATAATAATTAAGGTTGAATGGTACTAGTCTCGGATAAAAGAGATGAATAAATTAATTAGCAATAAATTAATTTTATTCATGGATATTTATATCTTAAATACACGGAATAAATAATACTACCGGAGAAATATTATTTGATATAATATGGTTTAATATTGGGAGTGCAATTAATTTTATATAGTGGAAAATAGAATTAATTAATAATAGTAAGGATTAATAGATTTGGGATTGGGCTCAATTTAATCACTATTATTGGAAGCCCAATATTCCACATCCTTAAGATCCCCTACGTAGCCTATAAAAGCACTACATGGTCTTCACAATTAGACAAGACAAGATAATCATACTTGATTAGTCTAGAGAGTTCGTGAAGGAGATCCATGGAGTTCGGTAGATCGTCGCCCACACGACGTCCGAGCTAGTGCAAGGAATACGTGGGAAGATCTCAAGGTCGTCAAATTGAGTTCTACGTTTTTACGAACAACGAGAACGAGGTAAATCGTAAAAACCCTCTTTATGATTTTATCGTTTATTTATCGTGAGAATATCATGAACCAAGATCCAAGGACGAACCCCGGAAACGAGGAACGAGCCGAGCGGTGGTGGTCGAACCACCGGACCGCGGCAGCTCGTGGATCCCCGTGGGGATCGAACCACAAAACGCCCCGGCTGGACGCCGGGGACGTGCATGAGGAGCCCTCGGCCGAAGCCGAGGGGGCGATCGCTACCCTAGGGCACGATCGCCGGGCGGGCGGCTGGCGCGCCCGCAGCGACTCACGGTTGAGTCGCCCCTCCACGGCGAGCAGCAAGTCGCCGGACTTGCTGCTGGGGGGGCTGCCGGAACATCCCCGATCGATCGCACCCCGCGATCGCTACATGCGATCGTGAGCCATCCTCGCGGGGGTGCGGCTGGCCGTGCGCGCGTCTTCGGACGCGGCGTGCGTTCGGTCGTATCCCGGACCGTGTGATGTGCTCGCGTAACTTCCGGCGAAGGTTCTATTCGATTGGGTTGTCGGTTCCGCAATTTAGACAATCCGGATAATCGAAGGATTTCGGTCGGAATTAATTAGATAATTTATTTATTTAAATTTATTAATTCCGGGATATCGATTTCCAACAATTGGTATCAGAGCGTTGGTTTTAGTTCATGGTATTTTTCGATAAATTGTTCTACCTTGCAGGGTTTCCGATTATTATGGCTAGATTTAATTTTGTTAATTAATGTCATAATAATGTTCTTGATTATTAAACTCTCGGTGGTGTCAATATTTGTTCTTGTGTGGTGAATGCTTGTTCTTATTTTTCCGGAAATTGTATGAGGTCGTTTTCATGTAGAGAATCGATGCCGGATAGCGTAGTAATAAATTTGTTATTTATTTTACGTTGGATCGAGAACGAAACGACGACCGGAAAAGTGTGACGGAGGAGACGAAGAGAGGGAGGACCGGGGGGGTCGATCATCCCCATGATCGATCCCCATGAGGATCGATCGACCCCACAAGGGGCTGCCCGCTAGGGCTTCCGGCCACGCCGGCCACCGGTGGTGGTGGCGCGTGGGCTGGGGGCGGCGGCGGTGGTGGTCCCCGGCGGTGGTGGTCGATGGTGGGGGTGGCGTGGGGATCCCCAACCCATGCTATTCCTACCAAGATCCAACTTTCCTAATTGATTCGGTTTTCCTATTTTGAGTATTCCTAGTTTTGGGAATTCTCATGGAAATAGGAAAAGAATTAATTGGAATTAATTTATTTCCTTATTCTATTATGGAAGTCTTCTAGAATATTCTAAGTTCTACTTGGAATAGGATTCTAGAGATTTAATAGAATTGGAAAGGAAAATGATTAATTGTTAAATTAATTTATTTCCTAATTGATTATTCCTATTTTATGGGAATTTTCATGGACATGGAAATTAATTAATTTTGGAAAGTAGAAGAGTCCTTAATTAATTTTTCCTATTTAATTATTCCTTTATGGAATTTTTAATGGATTAGGAAAGAAATTAATTTGGAAGGATTAAGAGTCCTAAATTATTTTATTTCCTTATTTCATTATGGAAATCATCTAGAATATTCCAAGTGGGTCTTGGATAGATTATTCTAGAGATTTAATGAAGTAGAAAGGGAAAATAAAATAAATTATTTTATTTCCTTATTTCATTATGGAAGTCTTCTAGAATATTCCAAGTGGGTCTTGGATAGATTATTCTAGAGACTTAATGAAGTAGAAAGGGAAAATAAAAATAATAAAAATATTAATAATATTTAATTTTATTTTTGATATATTCGATTGACTTAATTTTCGAATTAAGTAACTTTTGGATTAATTGAAAATAAATAGATTTAAATATTGGAATTAATATTCCCGTCACATGGAGCATTCAAGAACGAAGACTAAAGACTAGAAGATGCGTACGGGGATGCGATAAAGCCATAATAGTCGGAAAATAATATTCTAGTATTATTTTGATTATGTGATAATATTCTATGTGCTTTATTTCATGTATGCATGCTTATGTGTATTTAATTATGCATTAGATAGCGTATCCCTTTATTGTAAAAAGCTAAGTGGGAGAGGGTATGGAAACATATCCATGGTCTCCATTGCTGTTCTCTTGGTGACTTTTATGGACTTTTGAAGTTCGTATAGACAAGTCATTGGAGGAGAATTCTTGTAATTCCTTTTACGAGAAACATTGATTAAGTTTATCAAACAATGCCTAATTTGTCTTTCCAAAACTGATTTCAAGTCGACTCATTCTCACCCCGGGGAGTGGAATGGAGCCAAAGCCACTTAGTCATGTCGAGGACACAAATTAGAGGCAGTCGTACCATCTTTTGAAGGTGGATCGATTGTCTGCTCGGCTCCCTCATTTATGAGAGATAGGGTCGTTCTCATGGTGAATCACTGGTTAGAAACTTTGAGTTTCACTTATGATTCTCCGCGTCTTGATTTACAAGATTAAATGAATCAAGTAATTGGGAGTCAATTATAAAAGTCTCTTGGTGTAGTAAACGTCCACACAACATGGCTTGCTATACTGACGGATTTTGGATTAATTGATGTAGACAGTTGTAAGAAATTGTGAAGAGTTGTGAAGTTATCGTAAACGTCCACACAACGTGGCTTGCGGTGATGTAGCAATTCCAAACGATTTACTTTGGTGCTGAGTAATGGTTTACACTTAGATACGCCTTATAGTATTCCTCCCACCGAGGTTCCGCTATAAGTGATGTATGACCGAAGGAAATCTAATTGCTAAGTCGTTTGGGTGGGTAAACGTCCACACACCGTGGCTTGCCTTACCTGATGGGATTTTAGATGTGATTAGTGATTTAATGATACTATTTAAGGGAGATAATATCGGATATTAAATCGATTGTTTGTTGTTATATGTGCTCATAGATTAGGAAATGGCTTTGAACCCACTTTCTGTGATACTTAAGGATTTTTAAACTCACTGGTCCCTGAAATGATTGGAATAGAGATCTAGACATTACCCAAACTGTTGAAGAGTACAAGGTTGTACTCAATGAGCTTTGTCCTTCCGAGCCTATTGATATAGGCGGCTAGACAAGAAGCGATGAGGATACACATAAAGGCCAGTCGCTTCGAGGAAACGCTTAAACACGTTTTTGAGATGATTGACTTTTTAGACGAGTTGAGACGGAAATCGCAAGCTCTTGTAGCCAATGCCAAAGGTTTCGAACCTAAGGGAAAAATCGGGGGAAAGGAAAAGCAAGCAAAGAAACCCAGTGGTCCTAGGTTTCTTGGACCACGAGATGGGACGAGAAAGCCATGAGGCAAGAGTTCTCGATGCAAACAGTCTGGGTACTGGAAGTCTGATTATCCTCTCAAAGAAAGTATGAAATTTTCTTTAGTCGTAAAACATAGTCAATGGTATTATCTACCGGAACCTGGTGTGTAGATATGGAACCACTGACGGTATGTGCATTTTAAATGCAAGGGTTCCAGGAAACCCGACGACTTAGAAAAGAAAATTCGTAGTCTACATGGGCAATGCTGTAGAGGAGGCAGCAGTTGCAGTGGAGGACATTTTATAGGATTTCATTTTGAGTTATTGCTTTTATGTACCTTTCATATTAGAAAGAACTTTGTTCTGGATTTCTAATAAATGGATATTTTATTTCTTTTAATCATTTGGTGGTTATAAGAAGAAATAATGATATTATCTATTCTGGTACATTGGCTAGCAATATATAAATGATGAATCTTGAGTCCACCACGATGCAACGACCGTAGTATGAAACTCGTTTTACTAATAAGAGATTTCTTTATCAATTATACTTGTGGATTCTTATGCTGAGTCATATTTATTCAAATAAGAAGTTCAAGGGTCGAAAATTGATTTTGATCAATTAAGTTGAAGGAGTGGACCTTCCGACCTAAGAATCTAATTTGGAAGGTAACATGACTAAGCAATCCTTTATGGATATAAGATATAAGATCCGGACAAGTATAAGAATTGATTGACTCTGATGTATGCAGACCTATGCCTACTCAGACAATAAGGTACGAGTACTTCATTTAATGATTACTCGAGAAATGGATTAGAATACCTGATGTGCCACAAAAGCAAGTGTTTTGACAAGTCAATGGACACTAAACAATTGTGGAGAACCATCAAGGTATATCTATTTGTAGCCTGCGATTTGATCGCGAAGGCAAGTACCTGTCTGAGGAATGCATAGCATACTGATCAGAGATTAGGATTTGATCCTAAATGACTTCACCATACACTGTTGTGTAGAAATGGTGTGTCGATAATAAGAAATAGAACTCTTATAGAGATAGTAAAAGATGAGTTACACGGAACTACCTATGTTCTATGGATATGTCTGGAAACAACGGCGCATTCAAATGCGGTTGTAGAATATCCTAGAAGAACAAAAGACGTATGTTCAATAGTACTATGAACCAGATGGGCGTTATAAGTTCTAACGCTCGGTTCTTAGAGAAAGACTATATGATGAACCACGAGCCCAAAGTGACGTAATACTTTGAAATGAGAGAGAAAGATTAAGACTTAGAACCAGCCGAACCGAGTAGCGGTACACCACTAACTGCACCTACTGTTATCACTGTTTATACACCGGAATGCCGTTGTAGTGGGAGGTTGTGTGACAACCAGAGATATTCATAAGACTAGGAGAGTCTTCGGACTCTGGACCTAGTATACATGAAATCGATCCCTGGATCTACATGAAGGCCGTACTAGATCTAAATGTGCCTTCTTGGAGAGCAATAAGGATTATTGCTAAGAGGCGAGATCATTTAGAGTACAAGCTTAGTTGATCCATTTATGGATTGAAACAAAGCATTGAGTTCGTGGTACTTGCAAATTGATGAGATAGTCCATTTTATGGATTCATCAAAAGCATAGACGAATCGTGTGTATGGGAAACGTGATGGAAACAAGGTGGTGTTTCTCGGAGGTTTTATGTAGATGACATTTTATCATTGGTAACAATGTAAAGATGTTGTCAGACATAAAATGATGGTTGTCTAGAAAAATCGATATATGAGATGAAGAAGAAGTTAGAGCATGTTCTTAAGATCTAGGATCTCAAGAAAAGAACATTGTACTTCTCCTGGACATCTTACATATATATGATTATGGTTCGTTTTAACATGCATGATTCCGAGAAAGGTTCGTTACCTTTCAGAGACGGAATGCATCTATCTAAGGATATGTGTTTTGGAACACAAAAGGAGATAGAAGCAATGAAAGAAGTTTCCTACACTTAGAGTGTGGAAAGCTTAATAAATGCAATGTTGAAAACGAGAACCTGATATCGGCTATGCAGTGAGCATAGTGGGAGGATATCAAGGTAATCCTGGAAAGGAATATTCGACTGCCGTAAAAGTACTTTCGAAGTACTGTTCTAGACTACGAAGCAGACGAGTTTTTCCTTTGGATTACATTCTCTTAGATTTCTAATCAAATAAGGACCGGTGTAAGTCGATATCAGGCTATGTGTTTCACTATTGAAGGAGAAGGAGTTTTAACATGGAAGAGTGATAAGCACGATGCTTTTCGGACTCTGCCATGGGTAACCAAATAGCGGCCTCAGAGGCAGCGGAAGTTTTGGTATAACTCCGGGATAATCTCTGGGACTTAGATGTGATTCTTAATTTGCCAAAGGCTATGAAAATAGCGGTGCAATGGCAAATGGTAAGAAATCACTAGTCCATAAGTGTAAGATAACACATAGTGCAAGTACCACCTGATACGAGTCATCGTCGAGGGAGACGACGCTGTAGTCACCAAGATAACTTCAGAGCGGCAACCTAGAGTGCTCATTCACATAGTACTTCTTGGAAGTACAACTTAAGCACGTGATGAGTATGGGAGTCGGGAGTTTGGAGGAAATGACTAGACCTTAGTACAAGTGGGAGATTGTTGGAGTTGTGTACTTAATGTCTAGATTTAAGTGACGGAAACTCACGATCCATTGCCACTAAATCTATTTAACTAAATAAACAATTATTTGCGTTTAATTATTTATAATTAAATATATGCAAATTATAGTCCTGGATTTTATACGTTGTAGTTAGTATGGTGTTGCATGGGCGCACAGAAAATCATACTATCGGTTACTCGTATTTAATCGAACAGTTGCTCACGACCTAGATGGACACGGACCAATCCATCGGTATAGTCGTTGTGTGAGAGAGAAAATAATTTATCTTAATTATTTTATCACACTTGTACACTTGGTGTATTGAGCGGATCGTTGAGATTCATCGATTAGGATTGCCGGCGATAATCGATTCGAGTCTCAGTGTATTTTATTCTTAATCCCCGATATTATTGCGGGTGTGTATATTTAATATAAGTGACTTTGATTTACCAAAGGAATTAACCGATTTAATTATTGGGTTAATTACCGGTTAAGTTGGGTCACTATATTTTATATATGGCATGCCGTGAATACTTGACGGGAAAGTGTATCCCGGAAGGGTTGATAATATCCCCGAGATGAGTTCATAAGGAATTATTATGTAAACCCTGCAGGTGGATTCGTTCCGCATAATAATTAAGGTTGAATGGTACTAGTCTCGGATAAAAGAGATGAATAAATTAATTAGCAATAAATTAATTTTATTCATGGATATTTATATCTTAAATACACGGAATAAATAATACTACCGGAGAAATATTATTTGATATAATATGGTTTAATATTGGGAGTGCAATTAATTTTATATAGTGGAAAATAGAATTAATTAATAATAGTAAGGATTAATAGATTTGGGATTGGGCTCAATTTAATCACTATTATTGGAAGCCCAATATTCCACATCCTTAAGATCCCCTACGTAGCCTATAAAAGCACTACATGGTCTTCACAATTAGACAAGACAAGATAATCATACTTGATTAGTCTAGAGAGTTCGTGAAGGAGATCCATGGAGTTCGGTAGATCGTCGCCCACACGACGTCCGAGCTAGTGCAAGGAATACGTGGGAAGATCTCAAGGTCGTCAAATTGAGTTCTACGTTTTTACGAACAACGAGAACGAGGTAAATCGTAAAAACCCTCTTTATGATTTTATCGTTTATTTATCGTGAGAATATCATGAACCAAGATCCAAGGACGAACCCCGGAAACGAGGAACGAGCCGAGCGGTGGTGGTCGAACCACCGGACCGCGGCAGCTCGTGGATCCCCGTGGGGATCGAACCACAAAACGCCCCGGCTGGACGCCGGGGACGTGCATGAGGAGCCCTCGGCCGAAGCCGAGGGGGCGATCGCTACCCTAGGGCACGATCGCCGGGCGGGCGGCTGGCGCGCCCGCAGCGACTCACGGTTGAGTCGCCCCTCCACGGCGAGCAGCAAGTCGCCGGACTTGCTGCTGGGGGGGCTGCCGGAACATCCCCGATCGATCGCACCCCGCGATCGCTACATGCGATCGTGAGCCCTCCTCGCGGGGGTGCGGCTGGCCGTGCGCGCGTCTTCGGACGCGGCGTGCGTTCGGTCGTATCCCGGACCGTGTGATGTGCTCGCGTAACTTCCGGCGAAGGTTCTATTCGATTGGGTTGTCGGTTCCGCAATTTAGACAATCCGGATAATCGAAGGATTTCGGTCGGAATTAATTAGATAATTTATTTATTTAAATTTATTAATTCCGGGATATCGATTTCCAACACTTACTACGTGTTTTCTTTCACCAGGTACTCAGTTCAAGGAAATGAAGAATTGTTCCAAGTTTGCAACTTCAACAATATCGACGACCATGAAGACGATGAAATTCTGAGACTTCAACACTTAGAGTTTTTCACAAGAAATTGAAGATGAAGAATTGAGATCGATGGAGTCAAGATTGAAATTGAAGTTTGTTTTTGAAATTGAAGATTCAAGATTCAAGGATTCAAGAATCAAAGATTCAAGATTCCAAGATTCAAGAATCCAAGTTCTACAATGATGATGTCATCCATGGAAAAGTGACATAGGCCAAGCATGCGACGAATGAGAACGTGCCACGTCATCACTCTCACATGTGCGACTCTACTATAAATACCCATGGATGTTCATTTCATCATTTGACGATTTTGAGAGAACGAAATCTGATTTTTAGAATCGTAGTCGAGCTTTGAGTTTGTGTAGTAGCTTTTGCGCCGTGTGCCAAGATTAGAGCTAGGAGATATAGCTTTAGGTACTCGTGTGCTAGATTGCAAGTTAGTGGGAGTTGTTGCGACACTCGGGAAACTTCTTGTAATCGTTTTGCCTACCATACTCCTCAAGTATAATAGTTTAAGTTTTGTGTTCAATGAAATGAAAACTATTACATAACTTTGTCTCCACTTTTTGTACTTCGAAATTGTGCGAGTGTTTTGACAGACCGAAGCTGCTGTCTGTGTGTTCAAGACCAATTTCACGAAAAATTGGTATCCTACGCTGAAGGCGTAATTTCAGAGAATTCTTGTAATTCCTTTTACGAGAAACATTGATTTAGTTTATCAAACAATGCCTAATTTGTCTTTCTGAAACTGACTTCAAGTCGACTCATTCTCACCCCGGGGAGTGGAATGGAGCCAAAGCCACTTGGTCATGTGGATGACACAAATTAGAGACCTTCGTACCATTTCTTGAAATGGATCGTGTTGGAAATCGATATCCCGGAATTAATAAATTTAATTAAAATTAATTAAATAAATTATCTAATTAATTCCGACCGAAATCCTTCGGAGATCGAATGTCCGGAGTTGTCAAAGTTGCGGAACAACAACTCCAATCGACTCTCGGTTGCCGGAACATCCCGCCACGAACCACCACGAAGGCCGGCTCAACCAAAACCCTAACCGCGGGGATAGCCCGCGGCTGTTTCGGTCGAGCCCCCGCATGGGGCTCGCGGCTGTTCGTAGCAGCCGCCTAGGGCTGCCCTTGGCAGCCCCTTGGCACGCCCAAGCTGCCCCACGGTGATCGCACGCCCAGCCACGGCGAACCGTGGCTAGCGATCACCGCCAGCCGCCGCCGCGCGAGCGGCGGTCCAGCCGCGCGAGCGGGGCTGCTCCAGCAGCCCGCTGGAGTCCCGTGCGTGCGTACGGGGAATCGAGCTCGCCCTCGATTGAGTCTCGGCGTCCAGCCGAGGCTCGCCCCTCTCGACCCTCTCTTGTTCGAGCCGTTGAGCCGCCGGCGGTCCGGTGATCTTCGATCACCACCGCCCGGTTCAACCTCGACAAAGGTCGCGTTCTCGGATCTTGGTTCAAGATATTTTTACAATAATTAAACGATAAAATCATAAAGAGGGTTTTACGATTTACCTCGTTCTCGTTGTTCGGAAAAACGAAGAACTCAATTTGACCACCTTGAGATCTTCCCACGTATTCCTTGCACTAGCTCGGACGTCGTGTGGGCGACGATCTACCGAACTCCATGGATCTCCCTCTCTACTTTCTCTCTCTTGAATTGTGATCTTCAACTTATGAGAATAGAGAAGACCATGTAGTGCTTTTATAGGCTACGTAGGGGATCTTAAGGAGGTGGAATATTGGGCTTCCAATAATAGTGATTAAATTGAGCCCAAACCCAAATCTATTAATCCTTACTATTATTAATTATTTTATTTTCCACTATATAAATTAATTGCACTCCCAATATTAAACCATATTATATCAAATAATATTTCTCCGGTATTATTATTTATTCCGTGTATTTAAGATATAAATATCCATGAATAAAATTAATTTATTGCTAATTAATTTATTCATCTCTTATATCCGAGACTAGTACCATTCAACCTTAATTATTATGCGGAACGAATCCACCTGCAGGGTTTACATAATAATTCCTTATGAACTCATCTCGGGGATATTATCAACCCTTACGGGATACACTTTCCCGTCAAGTATTCACGGCATGTCATATATAAAATATAGTGACCCAACTTAACCGGTAATTAACCCAATAATTAAATCGGTTAATTCCTTTGGTAAATCAAAGTCACTTATATTAAATATACACACCCGCAATAGTATCGGGGATTAAGAATAAAATACACTGAGACTCGAATCGATTATCGCCGGCAATCCTAATCGATAAATCTCAAGCAGATCCGCTCAATACACCAAGTGTACAAGTGTAATAAAATAATCAAGACAGATTATTTTCTCTCTCACACAACGACTATACCGATGGATTGGTTCGTGTCCATCTAGGTCATGAGCAACTGTTCGATTAAATATGAGTAACCGATAGTATGATCTTCTGTGTGGGCCCGACACACCATACTAACTACAACGTATAGAATCCAGGACTATAATTTTCATATATTTAATTATAAATAATTAAACGCAAATAATTGTTTATTTAATTAAATAGATTAGTGGCAATGGATCGTGAGTTTCCGTTACTTAAATCTAGACATTAAGTACACAACTCCAACAGATCGATTGTCTGCTCGGCTCCCTCATCTAATGAGAGATAGGGTCGTTCGCATGGTTAATCACTGGTTAGAAACTTCGAGTTTCACTTATGATTCTCCGCGTCCTGATTTACGAAACTCGAATGGATCTTGAAATTGGGAGTCAATTGTAAAAGTATTTTGGTGTAGTAAACGTCCACACTATCGTGGCTTGCTACATTGAATGGGATTTTGGAACGATTGATGTAGACATTTATAGGAGAGAGTGAAGGAAACGTGAGTTAACGTAAACGTCCACACTATCGTGGCTTGCGGTAACATGCGAATCCTAAACAAACTTCTTAGTACTGAGTAATGGTTTACACTTAGGTACGCTCTATAGTATTCTTCCCATCGAAGTAACGCTATAGTGATGTACAACCGAAGCAAATCTAATTACGGAATCATATGGATAGGTAAACGTCCACACTATCGTGGCTTGCCATATATAATGGGATTTTAGATGTAATTAGTAATTTAATGATATTATTTGGGGAGATAATATCGGATATTAAATTGATTGTTTGTTTAAATGTGCTTATAGGTTTAGAGAATAGCTATGAACCCACTTTCTGTGATACTCAAGGAGAATAAACTCACTGGCCCCAATTATATTGATTGGAGGAGAAATTTGGACATTGTCCTGACTTCTGAAGAGTACAAGTTTGTACTCTATGATGTGTGCCCTACTGAGCCCACGAATGCCTCAACTAATGAGGAAAAGGAAGCATATCGGAAGTGGAAAAAGGCTGATGAAATGGCTAGGTGTTATATTTTGGCTTCTATGTCAAATGTACTCCAAACCCAACATGAGTCGATGGACACTGCCGAGGATATGTTGTACAACCTCAAGGATATGTTTGGGCAGCAAGATCGTGCGGCAAGGCAAGAAGCCATGAGAGTCCTTATGACAACTACTCAGTCTGAAGGAACGCCCGTTGGGGAGCACGTTCTTAAGATGATGAGTTTGTTGAATGAACTTGAGATCCTAGGAGCTCAAATTGATGGTGAGACGCAAGTCGACATCATACTCCAGTCTCTGACACTTAGTTTTGAGCAGTTTCGCATGAGTTATAATATGGGTAAACTATCTTATACTCTTGCGCAACTCCTGATTGAACTAAAGGCGGCAGAGGGGATCTACAAGAAGGGCAAGTCTCAAGCGCTTGTAGCTACCAAGTCCAAAGGCTTGAAGCCTATTGGAGGTAGGGGCAAGAAAAGGAAGCAAGCCAAGAAACCCAGTGGTGCCAAAAGAAATGGACCACAAGTGGGGGCTGCAAAGCCAAGGGGCAAGTGCTTCCGATGCAATAAGTCTGGACACTGGAGGTCTGAATGTCCTCTCAAAGGTACGAATTGTTCTTTAGTCGTAAAAACATAGTCAACGGTGTTATCTATCAGAATTCTGGTGTGTAGATATGGAACCACTGACGGTATGTGCATTTTAAATGCAGGGGTTCCAGAAAACCCGGCGACTTAGAGAAAAAAGAATTCAAGTCTACATGGGCAAAGCTGTAGAGGAGGCAGCTGTTGCAGTGGAAGACATCTATCTTAGTTATAGGATTTCATTTCAAGTTTATTGCTTTATGTAATACCTTTATTTTAGAAAGAACTTTTGTTCTGGATTTCTATGAATGGATATTTTATTTCTTTAATCATTTGATGATTTTGATAAGAAATAATGGTATTATCTATTCTGGTACATTAAGATAGCAATAATGTGAATGATGAATCCTTAGTCTACCACGATGCAACAAACCATTCTATAACTTGTTTTACTTATTAGATGTATTTCTTTGTAAAATCATTATGCTTGTGAATTCTTATACTTAGTAGTATTTATTCAAATAAGATTCAGAAGGTCGAAATTGATTTGATCAATTGTAGTTGAAGGAATGGACCTTCCGACCTAAGAATTGAATTTGGAAGATAATACAACTGAGTAAACCTTTCTGGATAAAGGATAGAATTCGGACAAGTGTTGAAATTGATTAACAATGATGTATGCAAGTATGTGTACTTAGAAAGGTATGAGTATTTTTTTAGGATACTCGGTAATGGATTAGAATGCTTGATGTGCCATAAAAAGCAAAAGTGTTTTGACTAGTCAATGGACACAATAGCTATTATGGGGAACCTTCCAAGTATATCCATAAGAAGCCTGCGACTTGATCGCGGAGGCTACCACCTATCTAAGTAACACGTAGCACCATACACTTATGTGTAGAAATGGTGTGTCGGAAACAAGAAATGAGATTCTAATAGTAAAAGGACAAGTTGACCAGAACTACCTATGTTCTATGGATATTTCTGGAAACAACGGCACATTCAATGTGGTTGTAGAATATCCTAGATGAACAAAATGTTGTATGTTCAATAGTACTATGAACCATAAGGACATTATAAGCTCTAACGCCCGGTTCTTAGAGGAAGACTATTAGATGAACTACAAAGCCCTAACTGACGTAATACATTGGAATGAGAAAAGGACAAAGACTTAGAACCAGCCAAACCGAGTAGAAGTACACCACTAACTGCACCTACTGTTATTACTGTTTATACACTAGAATGCCATTGCAGTGGGAGGTTGTTTGACGACTAGAGATGTTCATGAGACTAGAAGAGTTTCGAACTCTGGATCTAGTAAAGATGAAATCGATCCCTAGCTCTGCACATTGAAAGTACTGGATCTAAATGTGCCTGCTTGAAAAAACAATAAAGGATTATTGTTAAGAGGCAAGATCATTTAGAGTACAGCTCAATCCATTCATGGAATTGATGCAAGGCTGTAAATCGTGGAACATGCGAATTGATGAGATAGTCCATCTGATGGATTCATCAAAAGGCATAGACGAAAAGTGTATTGGAAACGTGATGGAAACAAGGTGGTGTTTCTCGGAATTTTATGTAGATAGCATTTTATCATTGGCGACAATGTAAAAGTGCCGTCATACATAAGATGATGGTTGTCTAAATGAATCGGAATATAAGATTGAGTAGAAGTTGGAACATGTTCTTGAGATCTTTCGATCTAAGGATAAGAACATTGTACTTCTCTTAGATATCTTATACGATTATGGTCTGTTTTAAACATGCATAATTCTGAGAAAGGTTATTGCCTTTCAGACACAGAATATACATCTATCTAAAGGAATGTGTTTTTGAACACATGAAGGAGATAGATGAAGACCAAGCAGTTTCCTGCACTTCGAGTGTGGAAAGCTTGATGAATGCAATGTTGAAAAACAAGAACCCGATATCAACTATGCGGTTAGCGTAGTGGGAGGATATCAAAGTAATCTAGAAAAGAGAAATTCGGATGCTGTAAAAGTACTTGATGTACTGGATTACGAAGTAACACGATTTCTTCTTTGATTACGCATTCTCAGATCTCAAAATCAGAGAAGGACCAGTGTAAGTCGATATCAGGCTATCTGTTCACCTTAAGGAAGAGGTGGAACCATGAAATGAAAGAGTGATAAGCAGGACGCTTCTCAGACTCTATCATAACCGAATAGCAGCCTCAGAGGCAGCGGAAGTTTTTGGTTAGGTTCCGAGATAACCTCTGGACTTGGATATGACTCTTAGTTTACCAAAGGCTATTGAATAGCGGTGCACGGTAAACTGGAAGAAGTCATAAGTCAAAAAGTGATGATAACACATAGAGCAACCACCTGATACGAGTCATCGTCGAGGGAGACGACGCTGTAGTCACCAAGATAACTTCAGAGCGGCAACCTAGATTGCTCATTCACACGGTACTTCTTGCAAGTACAACTTAAGCACGTGATGAGTATGGGAGTCGGGAGTTTGGAGGAAATGACTAGACCTTAGTACAAGTGGGAGATTGTTGGAGTTGTGTACTTAATGTCTAGATTTAAGTAAGGGTAACTCCCGGTCATAGCATTTAATCTATTTAATTAATAAACAATCGTTTGCATTTAATTATTGATAATTAATATATGCATAATATAGTCCTGGATTCTATACGTTGTAGTTAGTATGGTGTGCGACGTCACACAGAAGATCATACTATCGGTTACTCGTATTTAATCGAACAATTGCTCACGACCTAGATGGACACGGACCAATTCATCGGTATAGTCGTTGTGTGAGAGAGAAAATAATTTGTCTTAATTATTTTATCACACTTGTACACTTGGTGTATTGAGCGGATCGCTTGAGACTTATCAATTAGGATTGCCGTTGATAATTGATTCAAGTCTCAGAGTATTTTATTCTTAATCCCTGAAACTATTGCGGGTGTGTATATTTAATATAAATGACTTTGATTTACCAAAGGAATTAACCGATTTAATTATTGGGTTAATTACCGGCTAAGTTGGGTCACTATATTTTATATACGACATGCCGTGAATACTTGACGGGAAAGTGTATCCCGGAAGGGTTGATAATATCCCCGAGATGAGTTCATAAGGAATTATTATGTAAACATCATGAGTGGATTTGTTCCGCATAATAATTAAGGTTGAATGGTACTAGTCTCGGATATAAGAGATGAATAAATTAATTAGCAATAAATTAATTTTATTCATGTATATTTAAATCTTAAATACACGGAATAAATAATACTACCGAAGAAATATTATTTGATATAATATGGTTTAATATTGGGAGTTCAATTAATTTATATAGTGGAAAATAAATTAATTAATATTGATGGGATTAATAGATTTGGGCTTGAGCTCAATTTAATCATCAATATTGGAAGCTCAATATTCCACCTCCTTTAGATCCCCTACGTAGCCTATAAAAGCACTACATGGTCTTCTCTAATATAACTTGAAGATCATAATTCTTCTAGAGAGAGAAAGTAGAGAGAAGAAGATCCATAAGGAGTTCGGAGGATCGTCGCCCACCCGACGTTTGAACGAGGTGCAAGGAATACGTAGGAAGATTCAAAGGTCTTCAATTGATTTCGTTTCTCCGCACAACGAATCAAAGGTAAATCATAAACTCCCTTGTATGATTTTATGTGAATTAATTGTAATATATACATGAACGCACGATCCGGGAAAACGACGAGCTTCGGGGACGGGGATTCGAGATCCCCGGCGAAGGTCGAAGGAACCCTCGGCTGGAAGCCGAGGGAGCGATCGAACCTAGGGTTCGATCGCGTGAACACGCGAGGAGCCCCGGCTGGGAGCCGGGGCGGGCGATCGATCGCGGTGATCGATCGCCGGGCAGCCGCGGCTGGAGCCGCGGCGGGTTCGCCGCTGGGCGAACCGCCCTCCTCGGGCGGTGGCGGTGAGTCGTCGGACTCACCGCCCGGGGCTGCCGGAGCAGCCCCAGTGATCGCATGTGTGCGATCGCGTGACCCACGGTGGGGCTCGGCTAGGGTTTAGCCGCGGGTTCATCCCGCGGCGATGCTCTCGTAGGGCCCGGTTCTTCGTGGTGTTCGCGATTGGAATTCCGGCGATGGAATTTCGGTCGGGGTTATCGGTTCCGCAATTTTTTTTTACCCCGGGATATCGATTTCCAACACGTGGTCCATTCCTCTTGGCACCACTGGGTTTCCAGGCTTGCTTCCTTTTCTTGCCCCTACCTCCAACAGGCTTCAAGCCTTTGGATTTGGTAGCTACAAGCGCTTGAGACTTGCCTTTCTTGTAGATCCCCTCTGCCGCCTTCAGTTTAGTCAGGAGTTGCGCAAGAGTATAAGATAGTTTACCCATATTATAACTCATGCGAAACTGCTCAAAACTAGGGGTCAGAGACTGGAGTATGATGTCGACTTGCGTCTCACCATCAATTTGAGCTCCTAGGATCACAAGTTCATTCAACAAAATCATCATCTTAAGAACGTGCTCCCCAACGGGCGTTCCTTCAGACTGAGTAGTTGTCATGAGGACTCTCATGGCTTCTTGCCTTGCCGCACGATCTTGATGCCCAAACATGTCCTTGAGGTTGTACAACATATCCTCGGCAGTGGCCATCGACTCATGTTGGGATTGGAGTACATTTGACATAGAAGCCAAAATATAACACCTAGCCATTTCATCAGCCTTTTTCCACTTCCGATATGCTTCCTTTTCCTCATTAGTTGAGGCATCCGTGGGCTCAGTAGGGCACACATCATAGAGTACAAATTTGTACTCTTCAGCAGTAAGGACAATGTCCAAATTTCTCCTCCAATCAATATAATTGGGGCCAGTGAGTTTATTCTCCTTGAGTATCACAGAAAGTGGAGCCATAGCTATTCTCTAAACCTTTAAGCACATTTAAACAAACAATCAATTTAATATCCGATATTATCTCCCCAAATAATATCATTAAATTACTAATTACATCTAAAATCCCATCAGATATGGCAAGCCACGATAGTGTGGACGTTTACCTATCCAAATGATTTCGTAATTAGATTTGCTTCGGTCGTACATCACTATAGCGTTACTTCGATGGGAAGAATACTATAGAGCGTACCTAAGTGTAAACCATTACTCAGTACTAAGAAGATTGTTTGAGACTCGTATGTCACCGCAAGCCACGATAGTGTGGACGTTTACGTTAACACACGATCCTTCACTTTCTTCTATAACTGTCTACATCAATTATTCCAAAATCCCATTCAATATAGCAAGCCACGATAGTGTGGACGTTTACTACACCAAAATATTTTTATAATTGACTCCCAATTACTTGATCCATTCGATTTTCGTAAATCAAGACGCGGAGAATCATAAGTGAAACTCGAAGTTTCTAACCAGTGATTCACCATGCGAACAACCCTATCTCTCATTAGATGAGGGAGCTGAGCAGACAATCGATCTATTTCAAGAAATGGTACGAAGGTCTCTAATTTGTGTCATCCAAATGACCAAGTGGCTTTGGCTCCATTCCACTCCCCGGGGTGAGAATGAGTCGACTTGAAGTCAGTTTCAGAAAGACAAATTAGGCATTGTTTGATAAACTTAATCAATGTTTCTCGTAAAAGGAATTACAAGAATTCTCCTCCAATGACATATCTATATGAACTTCAAGAGTTCATAAAAGTCACCAAGAGAACAGTAATGGAGACCATGGGAATGTTTCCATCCCCTCTCCCACTTAGCTTTTTATAACAAAGGGATACGCTATCTAGTGCATAAAGTAAACACATATAGCATGCATACAAGTAATAAAGCACATAGTATCACATAGTCAAAATAATACTAGAAAATTATTTTCCGACTATCATGGCTTTATTCCATCTCTGTACGCATCTTCTAGTCTTCAGTCTTCGTTCTTGAATGCTCCATGTGACGAGAAAATTAATCCAATATTTAAATCTATTTGTTTTTAATAAATCCAAAAGATACTTAATTCGAAAATTAAGTCAATCGAATAAATCAAAAATAAAATTAAATATTATTAATATTTTTATTTATTTTTCCTTTCTAATTCTATTAAATCTCTAGAATCCTATCCAAGTAAGACTTGGAATATTCTAGAAGACTTCTATAATAAAATAAGGAAATAAAAATAAATTAGGACTCTTCTACTTTCCAAGATTAATTAATTTCCATGTCCATGAAAACTTCCCATAAAATAGGAATAATCAATTAGAAAATAAATTAATTCATAATTAATTATTTTCCTTTCTAATTCTATTAAATCTCTAGAATCCTATCCAAGTTAGACTTGGAATATTCTAGAAGACTTCTATAATAGAATAAGGAAATAAATTAATTCCAATTAATTCTTTTCCTATTCCATGAGAGTTCCCAAACTTAGGAATACTCAAAATAGGAAAACCGAATCAATTAGGAAAGTGAATCTTGGTACGAGTAGCATGGGTTGGGAGACCCCACGCCACCCCCACCTTCGACCGCTACCACCACCGGAGGAGGGCACCGCCGCCGCCACCCCAGCCGGCCGGCCACCACCATACCGGCGGCAGCTCCAGCCAAGGGGCGATCGACCCCTCCCCATGGCTTCGGTCGTGGGGTCGATCATGGGGTTGATCGACCCCGGCTCTTTCGTCCTCTTCGTCTTCTTCGTCACACGAGTTCTCCGGCGGTCGTCTCGGCATCAATCCAACGTAAATAAATTACAAAAATTAAATTTACAATTCCGGTATTGATTCTATACATGAAATCGACCCTATACAATTTCCGGAAAACATGGAACAATAATAATAAATCTAAATTCGGTCAACCCCCGAATTTTTACTATTACAAGCATTCATCCACACAAAACGAATCTCGACATGTCCGAGAGTTTAAAAAACGAATAATCATGATAAAATAATTAACGAATTATTAAACCATGATAGCCGAAAATCCTGCAAGGTAGAACGATAATTGAACACATACATGAACACGAAACCAAACGCTCTGATACCAATTGTTGGAAATCGATATCCCGGGCTATTAAAATTTGCGGATAAATAATAACCCGACCGATAGTATGATCTTCCGTGTGACGACGCACACCATACTAACTACAACGTATATAATCTATAACTATAATTTGCATATATTTAATTATAAATAATTAAACGCAAATAATTGTTTATTTAATTAAATAGATTAATGGCAATGGATCGGGAGTTAATATCACTTAAATCTAGACATTAAGTATAGAACTCCAACAGTACCTGTTGGAAATCGATATCCCGGGCTATTAAAATTTGCGGAAAAATAATAACCCGACCGAAATCCTCTCTCGCCGGAGTTTATCGCAAACCACCACACGAGCCGGAGCCCGGCTCGAGCACACTACCGCGGGCGAGCCCGCGGCTAGCCCTAGCCGAACCCCCATGTAGGGTTTGCGATCGCGTTAAGCGATCGCATGGGGATGCATGAACGCATCCCCGGGGCTGCTCGTAGCAGCCCCTGGCGATGAGTCCGGCGACTACTGCCATCGCCGGAGGGGCCCCGTCCGCCCAGCGGACTGCCGCGGCTCCAGCCGCGGCTTGCCCCGGCGTCCAGCCGGGGCTGCTCCTTCGCGCCACCTCGATCGAACACTAGGGTTCGATCGACTCCCTCGGCTCCCAGCCGAGGGCTCGTCTTGACCTTCGCCGGGGATCTCGAATCCCCGTCCCCGAAGTTCATCGTTTTCCCGGATCGTGTGTTCATGTATGTATTACAATTAATTCACATAAAATCATACAAGGGAGTTTATGATTTTACCTTTGATTCGTTGTGCGGAGAAACAAAATCAAATTGAAGACCTTTGAATCTTCCTACGTATTCCTTGCACTAGTTTGAACGTCGGGTGGGCGACGATCCTCCAAGCTTATGGATCTCCTTCTCTCTACTTTCTCTCTCTAGAAGAATTATGATCTTCAAGTTATGAGAATAGAGAAGACCATGTAGTGCTTTTATAGGCTACGTAGGGGATCTAAAGGAGGTGGAATATTGGGCTTCCAATATTAATGATTAAATTGAGCCCAAGCCCAAATCTATTAATCCCATTAATATTAATTAATTTATTTTCCACTATATAAATTAATTGCACTCCCAATATTAAACCATATTATATCAAATAATATTTCTCCGGTAGTATTATTTATTCCGTGTATTTAAGATTTAAATATCCATGAATAAAATTAATTTATTGCTAATTAATTTATTCATCTCTTGTATCCGAGAATAGTACCATTCAACATTAATTATTATGCGGAACGAATCCACTCATGAGGTTTGCATAATAATTCCTTATGAACTCATCTCGGGGATATTATCAACCCTTACGGGATACACTTTCCCGTCAAGTATTCACGCCATGCCATATATAAAATATAGTGACCCAACTTAACCGATAATTAACCCAATAATTAAATCGGTTAATTCCTTTGGTAAATCAAAGTCACTTATATTAAATATACACACCCTCACACAACGACTATACCGATGGATTGGTCCGTGTCCATCTAGGTCGTGAGCAACTGTTCGATTAAATACGAGTAACCGATAGTATGATATTCTTTGTGGGCCCGCGCACTATACTAACTACAACGTATATAATCTAGGACTATAATTTGCATATATTTAATTATCGAATAATTAAACGCAAACGATTGTTTATTAATTAAATATATTAAATGCTATGACCGGGAGTTACCGTTACTTAAATCTAGACATTAAGTACACAACTCCAACAGTACCTTCCCACTACTACCGGGAGTTGTACATCAAACTGCAGAATCTAAGTCAGGGAGCGAAGAGCGTAGATGAGTACTTTAAGGAGATGGAGGTGGCAATGATTCGGGCCAACGTTGAAGAGGATCGGGAAGCTACCATGGCTCGGTTCTTAGCTGGGTTGAATTGGGAGATTCGTAATGCGGTGGAATTGCAACCGTTCGTCGAGTTGGAGGACATGGTTCATATGGCGATAAAGATAGAGAATCAGCATAAGAGGAGGGGTAATTTTAGCAGTACAAAGCCAAATCAGTTTTCCTGGAGATCACCCCAAGGCTCGAGTGGTTCTACACCTAAAGGGAACCAATGGAAGAGAAAGGTTCCACCTCGAGATGAGAAGATGACCTACTTTAAGGGTCGTTCGGAGGGAGCCAGTCCAGCGACTCAGGGCAGTTCATCAAATCCTGATAGCCGCAACCGAGACAAGAAGTGCTTCAAGTGTAAGGGATTCAGACACATTATGAGTGAGTGTCCTAACAGACGACTCATGATCTTGAGAGACGACGGAGAAGTCGTGACTGATGATGAGGGCGAGGAACCGGCACCTACAGCTACAGTGGATTCCGAGGATGAGGAGGAGATCTTACCAATCGATGGCCAATTGTTTGTAGCTAGGAGAGTCTTGAGTGCCCATATACAGCCCGATGAGAGGGAGCAGCGGGAGAACCTTTTCCACACGAGATTTCATGTGAAGGATAAGGTGTGTAGTGTGATCATTGATGGTGGGAGTTGCACGAACGTGGTAAGTGCAACCATGGTTCAGAGATTGGAGTTACCGGAGGTGAAGCATCCAAAGCCATACCGTCTGCAGTGGTGGAATGATTGCGGTATCATCAGGGTGACCAGGCAAGTGAAGGTACCTTTCCGCATTGGGAAGTATGAGGATGAGGTACTGTGTGACGTCATTCCTATGCAAGCGAGTCACATTTTATTGGGACGACCGTGGCAATTTGATAGGAGGGCTATCCATGATGGTTTCACCAGCAAGTACTCGTTTGAGTATCACAATAAGATGATATCACTTGTTCCTCTCACTCCTAAACAAGTTTACGAGGATCAAGTGCAGCTGCAAAAGGAGGCAGACAAGGCAACTACCAAAGAGCAGCCCTTACAAACAAAGGAGAATGCCTTGCTACATAGAGCCTACCTTGCAAGGGCTAGTGATGTGAAGGAAGCAGTGAATGAGAAGAGGCAGATGTTCGTGCTGTTGTGGAAGGGGAACCTGGTTATTACTAACAATCTACCCCCTCTACCCCCTTCTATTCAGTTTGTTTTGCAGGAGTTCGATGATGTTTTCCCGGAGGATACACCGCCTGGTTTACCACCCATTCGAGGGATAGAGCATCAGATCGACTTTGTGCCTGGAGCTGTGCTACCAAACCGCTCGGCTTACCGCACCAACCCGGAGGAAACAAAGGAGTTGGAGAAGCAGATTGGCGAGTTGTTGACCAAAGGGCAAATGAAGGAGAGTCTGAGTCCTTGTGCGGTACCAGTACTTCTAGTACCCAAGAAGGATGGCATAATGAGGATGTGTTGCGATTGCCGAGCTATTAATAACATCACGGTAAAGTATCGACATCCCATTCAAAGATTAGATGACATGCTTGATGAGTTGTATGGTTCTTGCGTATTTTCTAAAATTGATTTACGTAGTGGATACCATCAGATTAGGATTAAAGAGGGAGATGAATGGAAAACTGCTTTCAAAAAAAAAATTGGTTTATATGAGTGGTTAGTTATGCCTTTTGGGTTCTAATGCGCCTAGTACTTTTATGCGTCTTATGAATCATGTTTTGCGTGCTTTTATTGGAAAATTTGTTGTTGTATACTTTGATGATATCTTGGTGTATAGCAAAAATCATGATGAGCATGTGGTTCATTTGAGGGAGGTTTTGATTGCACTTATGCAGGAGAAATTATATGCTAACCGTAAGAAGTGCGTCTTTAGCACAGATAGAGTCGTTTTCCTTGGTTTTGTTGTTACTGCACAGGGTGTACAGGTTGACGAGGAAAAGATACGAGCTATCCAAGAGTGGCCAACACCGAAGAACATTGGAGATGTACGGAGTTTCCATGGTCTGGCCAGCTTTTATCGACGGTTTGTGCCTAAAGTGGGGTAAGGCGCAAGATGAAGCATTTCAGAGATTGAAGGATAAGCTGACACACGCCCCGGTATTATCTCTTCCTAACTTTTCTAAATCTTTTGAGATTGAATGTGATGCTTCTGGAATTGGTATTGGTGCAGTGTTGATGCAAGAACGTCGTCTGATAGCCTACTTCAGCGAGAAGCTAAACGGAGTTACGTTGAACTATCCGACGTATGACAAGGAGTTGTATGCCCTGGTGAGAGCTCTTCAGACGTGGCAGCACTATCTATGGCCTTGAGAGTTCATCATTCACACCGACCATGAGTCGTTGAAGCACCTAAAGGGTCAGAACAAGTTGAACAAGCGCCATGCGAGATGGATGGAGTTCATTGAGACATTTCCATACGTCATCAAATACAAGCAAGGTAAGGAGAATGTGGTGGCTGATGCCCTTTCTCGGAGGTATGCGCTACTTTCGACCTTAGATGCTAAGTTACTTGGTTTTGATCATATTAAGGGTATATATGAGCATGACGATGAGTTTGGCGAGATTTATAAAGCTTGTGAACAAACTGCTAGTGGGGATTATTTTAGGCATGATGACTTTCTCTTTAGGAAAAGTAAACTGTGTGTGCCTAAATGTTCTCTACGTGAATTACTATTGCTTGAATCTCATGGTGGGGGATTAATGGGACATTTTGGTATTGCTAAGACTTTAGCTGTTCTACATGAGCATTTCTTTTGGCCTCATATGAAACATGATGTTTAGAGAATATGAGGTCGATGTCTTACTTGTAAACAGGCTAAGTCTAGAGTTAGTTCCCATGGTTTGTATACACCTTTGCCTATTCCTGCATCACCTTGGATTGATATTTCTATGGATTTTGTGATGGGTTTACCTAGGACTAAGCAAGGTAGTGATTCCATATTTGTGGTAGTTGATCGTTTCTCTAAAATGGCACATTACGTTCCATGTCATAAAACTGATGATGCATCGCTTGTGGCTGGATTATTCTATAGAGAGATTGTTAGATTGCATGGCATGCCTAGGACTATTGTGTCTGACAGGGATTATAAGTTTCTGAGTTATTTTTGGAAGACATTGTGGTTTAAGCTAGGTACGAAGTTATTGTTTTCTACTACTTGTCATCCCCAGACTGATGGTCAAACTGAGGTAGTAAATAGGACTTTTGATGGAGTTGTATTCTAAATGTCTAGTTTAGTGCAAATACGGAACTCCTTATCTATGCCTTAATCTATGTATGATTCAAGCATGATTGCATTTAATGCAATAGTCCTAGATATATACGTTGTAGATAGTATGGCGTGAGGAGACACGCGGAAGATCATACTATCGGTTACTCGTATACTATCGAACAATAGCTCATGACTTAGATGGACAGGGACAATCCATCGGTACGTCGTAGTGTAACTGGTAGATAGTCGGTCTTGACTATCATGTTACACTCGTACACTAGGTGTATTGAGCAGGACCACGGGAGGGCGTTCGATTTATACTAATCGGAGTAATCGAACCAGACCTCAGATATTACGGATATGTGAGTTCTTAATCCCTATATAATTATAGGTGCGTGTGTCCAATGCTCAGTTCTTTGATGTGCCAATGAGTGAGACTAATTGATTAGTCAATATTCTCGGTAGATTGGGAATCGGTATTGTACACACGGCATGCTATAGATTATAGACAGTAAACCGTGTCCCATTTATTGGGTTGATGATGTCCCCGAGATGAGCTCATAAAGTTTATCATGTAAACCCTGCAGGTGGATTTACTCCGCATGATAATAAGGATGAGTGGTACTAGTCTCGGATAATAAGAAATGAATTAATTTAATTATTAGTAATTAAAATTAATTCGTGGACATGCAATATCTTAAACACGGGGAAATATCACATATGTAATACGGCGAGAAAATTATTGACGGAATAATTTGAATTAATTAATTGGGAAATCATTTATAATTTTATAGTGGAATTAATTATAAATAAAATTGTGGAATTTAATTAAGGTTTTCCTTTTGAGACACCAAGTTAATTAAATTGCAATTTAAGCCTAATTAATTAATTGCCTATGGGTCCCTAGTGTGGCCTATATAAATCCTCGTCTCTCTTCTCTAAACCTACAGAACGCCGCTATTTTATTTTTGCGGAGAAAAATTAATTGTTAGCGCAATAATTTTTCTGTGAAAATAAATAGATTAGCGCAATAATTTTTCTGCTCCAGAAAATTATATTCTTGCGTAAGTTTGAGAGAGAAGAAGAAGAGAAACTCCAAGCGGATCGATGCCCACACATCGGCTGGAGCAAGAGGGCTAGGATACACGCTAGAAGACTCGAGGTCTCTGTCAATTCGGCTTCTCCGAATCACGAGACAAAGGTATAGAATCGAAACCCTATTTCCGCATCGTTTCGATTCGATCTCGTACGTAATCATACAACAAACCTCCGATCGAGTTCCGAGAACCGTGGTATGTGTTCCGTGATCACTGGGCGACTTCTGGTTGCCGGAACGGTGGTCGGAAACGGAAAAACGCACCAGAAACGGACCCAGAACAGCAGCGTCGCGTTTCCTGTCGGCCGACAAGGGTCTGTCGGACGACACCATATGGTGTCGGACGACAGAGAGGTCAGCAGCCCCTCGTTTCGCGCGGTCGTGCCTCGGGTGCGATGGCTGGGCGTGTTTCGGGTCTGGGGCTTCGTCGTCAGCACAGTAGGCACGCTGGAGGTCGACTGGGCGTGTCCGGATGTTCGAGTAGTCGAACGGACTCGTCCCGGGTAGTCGATTTCCAACAATTGGTATCAGAGACGGTTTATCGGTTTGTTGTATTGTTCGTACGATTTGTGTTGCAGGATGAACCCGGTTATTATGGCCAATGTTGTGATGAATGTTGTGCTTTAATTTGTGGTTTGATTAAACTCTCGGGCTTGTCGATATTGTTTTTGTTTTGGAAAAACGTTGCTTGTGTGTAATAGATAAAAACGACGGGTTGAGTCGTTAGGTCTATTTATTTTTCGTTGTATCCGGGACATGTATAGGGTCGATCACCTTGTATAGGATCGATGCCGGAAGTAGTAAGATTGTATTTTGTAATTTTGCTATTTTGGTGGATCGAGACGAGATCGAAACCTGGAGGAACGAGGGTCGAGGAGGGCGAACCGGCAACGGGCTGCCATCGAACACACCCCGTGTTTCGTGACGGGCAGCAGCGAGGCTGGGGTTCGTTCGACCCCAATGACGACTTATCGAGACTCGAGACGAGACTCCAGTGGGAGGGGTTCGTCTCTTGGCCCTCGAACGAGTAGGTGGTGGTTCGAGACCGAGACGAGCAACGAGATGAAATTCCAAGAGACGTGCATTGGAAAATATTTAAGGCCATAATAATCGGGGCCACGTTAATTGCTTTTTATGTGATTTACGTGTTTATTATTATGCTTAATTATTTATGCATGTTATCCCTTATCGTAAAATACTAAGTGGGAGAGGGATTGGAAACAATCCCGCGGTCTCCATTCTCTGTTTTGAATGTGATGTGTATTGACTTACGAGTTGGCTTTAGTGCCATCCTCCCTATCGGATAAAGTCGATACACGGATATCACTGGATCAAAATTCGAATTCAATTCCACTTATAAAATTGAACAATTATATTTCTCAAAAGCAATGCCTAATTTGTTTTTCAAAGACTAATTTCAACTCGACTCATTCTCACCCCGGGGAGTGGAATGGAGCCAAAGCGCTTGGTTATGTCGATGACACAGATTAGAGACTTTCGAGCCATTCGATGACTAGATCGATTGTCTGATTGGCTCCCTCACCTTGTGAGAGATAGGGCTCAATTGCATGAATGATCGTTGGTTAGAAACGTCGAGTTTCACTTACGAGATATCAAGCTTTGATTAATAAAATTGTGAAATTTAATAAATGTAAAAGTCAATTAACAAAGTTGTTTGTTTTAGTAAACGTCCACACTATCGTGGCTTGCTAAATGGAAACGATACTTTAGGTTAATTAAGACTCTATGACATTTAAGGGATTCAATTAATAAAGTTGTTTGTTTTAGTAAACGTCCACAGTAACGTGGATTGCTAAATGGAAACGGAACTTTGGGATTAATTGAAGCTCGACAGTTATAGAAAATCGTGGAGGACCGCATGTGAACGTAAACGTCCACATGAACGTGGCTTGCGGTGGATATGTAGTTCCCGAGCGATTTTTACGACCGAAGTAAAAATCCAATTATAAAATCGTTTGGATTAGTATACGTCCACATGAACGTGGCATGCTATTCTGATGGGATTTTGGAAATGATTGGTAGTTTAATGATATTATTTGAGGGAAATGATATCGAATTAAACTCATTGTTTGTTTTATATGGTATTATTCCCATTAAAAGTCAAAAAACTCACTAAACCTGTTTGTATGGATTAAAGAAGAAACTTGGACATTGTCCTTGTTGGAGTAGTATACTTAATGTCTAGATTTGAGTATTATGAACTCCTTGTACACTTTCATTTACCTATTAATAACGAACATTCATTTGCTTTTAATTATTGTTAATTAAATATATGCAAATTATAGTCCTGGATTTTATACGTTGTAGTTAGTATGGTGTTGCATGGGCGCACAGAAGATCATACTATCGGTTACTCGTATTTAATCGAACAGATGCTCACGACCTAGATGGACACGGACCAATCCATCGGTATAGTCGTTGTGTGAGAGAGAAAATAATTTATCTTAATTATTTTATCACACTTGTACACTTGGTGTATTGAGCGGATCGATTGAGACTCATCAATTAGGTTTGCTCGGCGATAATTGATTTGAGACTCAGTGTATTTTATTCTTAATCCCCGATACAATTGCGGGTGTGTATATTTAATATAAGTGACTTTGATTTTCCAAAGGAATTGACCGGTTTAATTATTGGGTCAATTACCGGTTAAGTTGGGTCACTATATTTTATATATGGCATGCCGTGAATTCTTGACGGGACAGTGTATCCCGGAAGGGTTGATAATATCCCCGAGATGAGCTCATAAGGATTTATTATGTAAACCTCGCGAGTGGATTTAATTCCTCATAATAAATAAGGTTGAGTGGTACTAGTCTAGGATAAAAGAGATGAATAAATTTATTAAGCAATAAATAAATTTTATTCATGGATATTTATATCTTAAATACACGGAATAAATAATACTACCGGAGAAATATTATTTGGATATAATATGGTTTAATATTGGGAGTGCAATTAATTTATATAGTGGAAAATAAATTTAATTAATATTGATAAGGATTAATGGACTTGAGCAGTGGGCTCAATTTAATCTTCAATATTGGAAGCCCAATATTCCACCTCCTTTAGATCCCCTACGTAGCCTATAAAAGCACTACATGGCCTTCATAAATCATAAGACAAGATAATCATACTTGATTAGTCTAGAGAGTTGAAGGAGATCCATAGGAGTTCGATAGATCGTCGCCCACCCGACGTTCGAACGGAGTGCAAGGAATACGTGGGAAGATTCAAAGGTCATCTTGATTTCGTTTCTCCGAACAACGAATCGTAGGTATGATATCTAAACTAACTTGATATTATTAGATTTTGGTTTATCGTGAAATACCGTAGAACGCAAGATCCGAAGGATGAAATCCGGAACGAGGGACGATCGCGTGGTGGTGGTCGAACCACCGGACCACGGGATCGATCGCCCCTAGGGTTTCATGGGGCGTGAGGGTCGAACCCTCGGCTGGAGCCGAGGGCATGCGATCGATCCTTGTGATCGATCGCTGGGGGCGCGGGCTGGTGCCGCCCCCCATCCCGCCGTGAAGGCGGGGCCCCTCCAGGCGGCGGCGAGTCGCCGGACTCGCCGGACTCGCCGCGGGGGCTGCTGGGCAGCCCCACCCCAACCGATCGCATGGTGCGATCGGGATCGCACAACCCCGCGACGCGGGGGTTCGGTCGGGGCAGCCGTGCGCCTTCGGGTGCATGGTCTCCTCGGCTGGACTCCGACGCGTTCGTCGGCGTTCATGTGATCTCCGGCGATGGGTTTTTGATCGGGCTATGAATTCCGCAAATTTTAATAGCCCGGGATATCGAATTCCAACAGTCCTCACTGCAGAGGAGTACAAATATGTACTCCAAAGTCGATTGACTTGCTGAGCCAAATGATGCTTCCACTACTGAGGGAAGGAAGCTCATTGGAAATGGTTCAAGGCTGTTAAGCCATGACCATTACCTATGATATGATGCTTAACCTCAAGGAGCTTTTTGGTTATCAGGACAGGACAGCCGGGCAAAATGCAATGAGGCAACTCATGACGGCCATCATGTCGGAAAGAACGCCCGTGAGGGATCACGTTCTTAGAATGATGGGCTATCTTAATGAGATAGAGATTTTGGGAGTAATTATCAATAGGGTAACCCAAGTTGATATTGTGCTCCAGTCTCTGCCGAGAAGTTTTGAGCTGTTCCGCCTGAACTATAACATGAATAAGAGGTCTTATTCATTGACGGAGCTCTTGATTGAACTTCAAGAGGCTGAGGGAATCTTTAAGGGCTTTCAAGCACTTGTGGCTGAGAAATTGGCTCTTCTTAGGCCTCCGGGCGGCAAAAGGAAGGAGAAGCAAAGACGGAAACCCAATGGGCCTAATATATCTGAACCACGGAATGGGACAAGCAAAGCCCAAAGGGCAAGTGCTTCCGTTGTAAGCAGTCTGGATACTGGGAGTTTTAATTGTCCTCTCAAGCAACAAGAAGTTGACTCTTCCTTAGTCACCGAAACATGTTTAGTGGTGTTATCCACCAGTACCTGGTGTGTGGATACGGGAACCACTAATCATGTCTGCACTTAAATGCGGGGGTTCCAGGAAACTCGGAGACTTAGAAAGGAAGAAGTTATAACCTACATGGGCAATACTGTTAAGGTAACAGCCGTTGCAGTGGGAGATGTTAAATGTTTTAACGGTAGCATTTTAGTTCTAATAAATTGTCTTTATGTGCCAGCATTTAGAAAGAAATTTCATTTCGGATTTCTAAATTGGCTTAGAATGGATATTCCGTTTCTTTAGATGGTTTCATACCTATCAGAGTAGGAAACGGGGATATTATCTATTCTGGTACATTGACAGACAATTTAATACTAAATCCATTTTCTTCCACGATGCAACACACCGGAGCTGATAACACACTGTCGAACCCCAATAAGAGTAAAGATCCTTCTAGGATGAATCAAATGTACTTATGGCATCTTAGGCTAGATCATTTTAACTTCAGTACGATTTAAAGGGTGAAAGCTGATGGACTACTCAGCTAGGTGGAAGGAAAGGACCTTCCACCCTTCAAATCATACTTGGAAGTTTAAATGACCAAGCAACCCTTTACGGATAAAGGGCAAAGATCCAAGAAAGTACTAGAGTTGATTCGCTCTGATGTATGCAGACCTCTTTGAGGAGTAAGGCATACTTATCAGAAAGATGGGATTAACTCCCAATTGACTACACCATTCCTGCTTTGGAAAAAATGATGAGCTAGTAAGAAGGAATAGGACTCTTATAGATATGGAAAGTAGACAATGAGTTATTCGGAGTTACCTAATTCGGTTTTGGGATATGGCTTGGAAACAACGGCGTTTATCCTGAACTTGATTCCTTTGGAAACTTGTACAGATATTCTGCTGTTGATAGGATACCCTAAGAAAACGAATTGAGATATGTAATATAGTCCAAAGGACCAGGTATTCGTTGATTGCATCAACGTTCGGTTCTTAGAAATGGACTATATATGCAAGATCACAAGCCCAAGAGTAGAGTAATACTTAATAAGTTTAGAGGGACTGATCAAGACTTAGAACCAGCCAAACTGAGTAGTTCACTACTATAATCTTTAGTCACTAAAGATACATTGGAGCGTCGTCGTAGTGGGAGGGTTGTTAGACAACCCGACAGGTTCATGTTTATAGGTGAGTCTTAAGACTTGTTACCTGGAGAACATGAAGCCGACCCCTGGACCTATGACGAGACACTAAAAGATCAAGATGCTCAGTCTTGTCAAAAGGCGATGAAATCTGAGATTGAATCTTTGGATTCAAATCATGTCTAGGATCTTGTAGCACCGCCCAAAGGTGTAAAAGCCATTGGTTGCTAGTGCGTGTACAAGAGGAAAAGAGGGTCTGACGGGAAGGTGGAAACCTTCAAGGCTAGGCTTGTTGCGAAAGGGTACACTCAGAAAGAGGAGGATCGATTATGAGGAAACCTTTTCGCCGGTAGCTATGCTAAATTCGATCCGGATTCTTTTGTCTTCACATGGAAGATGGAAGTCAAGACGGATTTCCTAAATCAAAGTCTTGACGGGACCATCTGTGTGGGACAGCCAGAGGGATTCATCGAAAAGATCCAAGAGCATTTAGTAAGCAAGCTTAATCGATTTTTGGATTGAAGGAAGCTTCAAAGATCTTGGACACATGCGAATCTATGAGAAAATCCATTTTATGGATTCTTTCAAGGCATGTTTGGGTCCTGTGTGTAACAAAGAAGTGACGGAAAAGATGTGGTGTTTTTTGATAGAGTTGTATACTTAACGTCTAGATTTAAGTGATATGAACTCCCGATCCATTGCCATTAATCTATTTAATTAAATAAAAAATTATTTGCGTTTAATTATTTATAATTAAATATATGCAAATTATAGTCCTAGATTATATACGTTGTAGTTAGTATGGTGTGCGTCGTCACACGGAAGATCATACTATCGGTTACTCGTATATAATCGAACAGTTGCTCACGACCTAGATGGAAAAGGACCAATCCATCGGTATAGTCGTTGTATGAGAGAGAAAATAATTTGTCTTGATTATTTTATCATACTTGTACACTTGGTGTATTGGGCGGATCGCTTGAGATTTATCGATTAGGATTGCCTTAGATAATCGATTTAAATTTTAGTGTATTTTATTCTTAATCCCCGATATTATTACGGGTGTGTATATTTAATATTAGTGACTTTGATTTTCCAAAGGAATTGACCGATTTGTATATTGGGTCAATTACCGGTAAAGTGATGGAGTAGTATACTTAATGTCTAGACGTAAGTGATCTGAACTCCTTGTACACTTTCATTTATCTATTTATAAATAAACATTCATTTGCTTTATTAATTAAATGCAAAAATTATGGTTCTGGATTTTATACGTTGTATTTAGTATGGTGTGCGTCGTCACACGGAAGATCATACTATCAGTCACTCGTATATAATCGAACGGTTGCTCGCGACCTAGATGGACAAGAACTAATCCATCGGTATAGTCGTTGTATGAGTGAGAAAATAATTGTTCTTGATTATTTTATCATACATGTACACTTGGTGTATTGAGCGGATCTGCTTGAGATTTATCGATTAGGATTGCCGTTGATAATCGATCTAAATCTCTGAGTATTCTATTCTTAATCCCTGATATTATTGCGGGTGTGTGCATATAATATAGGTGGCTTTGATTTTCCAAAGGAATTGATTGATTAGAATAACCAGTCAATTACCGGTAAAGTTGGGTCACCGTATTTTATGTATGACATGCTGTGAATTCTTGACGGGAAAGTATGTCCCGATAAGGGTTGATAATATCCCCGAGATGAGCTCATAAGGATTTATTATGTAAACCTCGCGAGTGGATTTGTTCCCGCATAATAATAAAGTTGAGTGGTACTAATCTCGGATATAAGAGATGAATAAATTTTATTATGCAATAAATAAATATTTATTCATGGATATTTATATCTTAAACATACGGAATAAATAATACTACCGGAAGAATATTATTTGATATAATATGGTAAATATTGGGAGTGCAATTATATTTATATAGTGGAGTTAATCATATAATTAATATTAATGGATTAATAGATTTGGGCTTGGGCTCAATTTAATCATTAATATTGGAAGCCCAATATTCTACTTCCTTAAGGTCCCCTACGTAGCCTATAAAAGCACTACATGGTCTTCACAATTAGAACACAAGACAAGGATATCATTAGTTGATAGTTCTAGAGAGTTGTGAAGGAGATCCATAAGCTTGGAGGATCGTCGCCCACACGACGTTCAAGCTAGTGCAAGGAATACGTGGGAAGGCTTCAAGGTCATCGAAGATCTTCGTTTTTGCGGACAACGAGAACGAGGTAAAATCGAGAAAACCCCCTCTATGATTTTAATCGTTAATATATTGTAAATACCGACGAACCAAGATCCAAGGACGAACCCCGGAACGAGGACCGAACGGGTGGTGGCGGCGTTAGCCGCCGGACCGCCGGCGATCGATCCCCGTGGGGATCGCGACCAAGAAGGGCCCCGGCTGGACGCCGGGGGAGCGATCGAGCATGGCTCGATCGCTGGGCTGACCGCGGGCTCGTCCCGCGGTGGTTCGCTGATCGAACCGCCCCCCAGCGGCGGCGAGTCGCCGGACTCGCCGCGGGGTTGCATGGTGCAACCCCAGCGATCGATTCGATCGATCGCGAACCCCGCCTCATGCGGGGGTTCGGCTGGGGGCGATCGCGTGCCTTCGGGCGCGTGGTCTCCTCGGCTGGACTCCGGCGCGTGCGGTGGTGTTCGCGTGTTATCTGGCGATGGGTTTTTTGATCGGAGTTGTCATGTTCCGCAATTCCGGCAACTCCGGGATATCAAATTCCAACAATTGGTATCAGAGCATGGTTTACGTTCGCGGTATTTACGATATAATTGTTCTACCTTGCAGGGTTTCCGACTATTATGGCTTGTTTAATTATTGTTAATTATTTTTTCATAATTGTTGGATTATTAAACTCTCGGACATGTCGAGATTCGTTTTGTGTGGTGAATGCTTGTAATAGTAAAAATTCGGGGGTTGACCGAATTTAGGATTTATTATTGTTCTATCTTTTTCCGAAAAATGTATAGGGTCGATTTCATGTATAGAATCGATACCGGATTATGTAGAAATAAATTTGTAATTTATTTTGCGTTAGATCGATGCCGAAACAACCGCCGGAAGAGACGTGTGACGGAGGAGACGAAAGAGAGGGGGAGGACCCTCTCGGCCATCCCCATGGCTGAGGGATCGACCGCGGAGGGACGGGCCGTCGGCGACGGTGGCCGGCCACCTTCATGGCGGCGGTCCGGTGGTGGCGCGGGGATCCCCACCCCGTGCTATCCCGGTCCGGTGATTCGCTTTCCTAATTGGTTTGGTTTTCCTATTTTGAGTGTTCTTATATTTGGGAACTCTCATGGAATAGGAAAAGAATCAATTTGGAATTAATTAGGATTCCTAATTGATTATTTTTATTTTATGAAAATATTCATGGATTAGGAATCTAATTAATTTGGAAAGTAGAAGAGTCCTAAATTATTTTATTTCCTTATTTCATTATGGAAATCTTCTAGAATATTCCAAGTGGATCTTGGATAGATTATTCTAGAGATTTAATGAAATAGTAAAGGAAAATAAAATAAATAAAAATATTAATAATATTTAATTTTATTTTTAATTTATTCGATTGACTTAATTATTTTAATTAAGTATCTTTTGAATTTATTAAAAATAAATATATTTAAATATCGGAATTAATATTCCCGTCACATGGAGCATTCAAAGATGAAGACTGAAGACTAGAAGATGCATACGGGGATGCGATAAAGCTATAATAGTCGGAAAATAATATTCTAGTATTATTTTGATTATGTGATAATACTATGTGCTTTATTACATGTATGCATTCTATATGTGTTTACTTTATGCACTAGATAGCGTATCCCTTTGTTGTAAAAAGCTAAGTGGGAGAGGGAATGGAAACATTCCCATGGTCTCCATTACTGCTCTCTTGGTGACCTTTATAAACTTTTGAACTTTATATAGATAAGTTATTGGAGGAGAGTTCTTGTAATTCCTCCTACGAGAATCATTGATTAAGTTTGTAAAACAATGCCTAATTTGTCTTTCCAAAACTGATTTCAAGTCGACTCATTCTCACCCCGGGGAGTGGAATGGAGCCAAAGCCACTTGGTCATGTCGAGGACACAAATTAGAGACATTCGTACCATCCTTTTAAAGGTGGATCGATTGTCTGCTCGACTCCCTTATTTTTTAGAGATAGGGTCGTTCGCATGGTGAATCACTGGTAAGATACTTCGATTTTCACTTATGATTCTCCACGTCTTGATTTGCAAGATCGAATGGATCAAGTAATTGGGAGTCAATTATAAAGGTCTCTTGGTGTAGTAAACGTCCACACCACGTGGCTTGCTATACTAACGGATTTTGGATTAATTGATGTAGACAGTTATAAGGAATTGTGAAGAGTTGTGAAGTTGTCGTAAACGTCAACACCACGTGGCTTGCGGTGATGTAGCAATTCCAAACGATTTACTTTAGTACTGAGTAATGGTTTACACTTAGATACGCATTATAGTATTCCTCCCCACGAGGTTACGCTATAAGTGATGTGTGACCGAAGCAAATCTAATTGCGAAATCGTTTGGGTGGGTAAACGTCCACACCACGTGGCTTGCCTTACCTGATGGGATTTCAGATGTGATTAGTAATTTAATGATATTATTTGAGGGAGATAATATCGGTATTAAATTGTTTGTTTGTTTTATGTGCTTATAGGTTAAGAATGACTGTGACCCCACTTTGTGATATACTTAAAAATGAAAACTCACTGGATCCATATAGTAGTGATTGGAAACGAAATCTAGACATTGTTCAGACTGTCGAGCTTTCTAGATCCACTGTTGTCCCAACTGATGAGGACATTGAGAATGACCTCAAGATGACGTTGAGACATAACGTGGAAGCTGGACAAGAGGTGGTTAACATGCACACGGAATCCTCTCTCAATGAGTCTCTTAAAAACGATTCAGCGAGAGCGAATTTTTTGCGTAAGTTAAGAGAATCACGAGCTCTTGTGGCAAGGCTAAAAGAAAAGCGTGCAAAGAGGCCCAGTGGTTTTGAACCACGGAATGGGAAAAGCAAGCCGCTAGGCAGATGCTTTCGATGCAAACAGTTTGGACACTGGAGGTCTGATTGTCCTCTCATCAAAGGTACGAAATTTTCCTTAGTCACTGAAACATTGTCAGTGGTGTTATCTACCAGCACCTGGTGTGTAGATACGGGGGCCACTGACCATGTCTGCAATTCAATGCAGGGGTTCCAGGAAACCCGGAGACTTAGAGAGGGAGAGATCGTGGTCTACATGGGCAATGCTGCGAAGGTGGCAGCTGTTGCAGTGGGAGACGTTCACCTACTCTTTAGTAGTGATAGGATTTTAGTTTTACAAAATTGTCTTTATGTACCGAATTTTAGAAAGAATTTAATTTCGGTTTCTAAACTAATTCTGAATGGGTATTCTGTTTCTTTTGATCACTCCGTGGTCATAAGAAGAAACAGTGACATTATCTGTTCTGGTACATTGATAGACGATTTATATGTACTAAATCCTGAGTCTACCACGATGCAACTAACCGAGACTAATAACACATCTACGAACACCAATAAGAGAAAGGAACCTTCTAAGATGAATCAATTATACTTATGGCATCTAAGGCTAGGTCATATTAACTCAAATAGACTTCAAAGGTTGAAAGCTGATGGTTTGATCAGCGATGTTGAAGGAGAGGACCTTCCAACCTGCGAATCCTGTTTAGAGGGAAAAATGACCAAGCGTCCTTTTTCTAGTAAATGACGTAGAGCTGAACAAGTATTGGATTTGATTCACTCTGATGTATGCGGACCTATGTCTACTCAAGCAAGGGGAGGGTACGAGTACTTCATCACTTTCACTGATGATTACTCAAGATATGGATATGTGTACTTGATGCACCGCAAGAGCGAGTCTTTTGACAAGTTCAAAGAATTCAAGGCTCTTGTGGAAAACCTTCGTGGTAAATCCATAAAATGCCTGCGATCTGATCGCGGAGGCGAGTACCTGTATGGAGAATTCAAGGCATACTTAGCAGAGAATGTGATACGAACCTCGTTGGGGATCGAAAAATAGAAGAAATACGAAGGACGGAAATTAAGAAAGATACCGGCGGAAGGTCCCAAAACCTCTGAATCTGAATCGTGAAATAATCTAAGGACGAAACCCTAGACCCCAACACGTGATCGACGCAGCAACTCGGGGATGAGGAAGACACACGAACGAAGGGTGGATCGCTTGGTTGATTCGTCGGTTGAATTCTTTGGATAGTCGGGTAGAATTCGAACCCCAGAGAGAATTTTAGTAAAACTCACAAAAAGTAATTTTATTCATCAATAATGTTCTGATTAAAACAATACGTTGGGGAGCTTTATATAAGCAATGCCCTAATTATTAAATAAAAAGAAATAAAACAATTAAAATTAAAACAATTAAAAATTGACGCAAATAAAACAATTAAAATCAAAACAATTAAAAATTGACGCAAATAAAACAATTAAAACGGACGCAAATAAAAACTTAACGCTGAACATTAATTGTTTCTCTTGCTGCGCTACTTTTCTGAATATGTCGGCCGACAGGTTGAGGGTGTCGGCCGACACCTAACCAGAAATGCGGGTTTCACCTCGGGTTGAACCTCGTGTTCCCCAGAATGTCGATTTCAGCCCTCTCCTGTCGGCCGACAGGCCTTAGTGTCGGCCGACACCAAGCCTAAAGTTCGACCGAACTTCGCGGCGCGTCTTCGGCACACTCTAGACTCTCTCGTTCCGATGCCTTCTTCGTCGTTACGGCCTGAAAACGAAAATCACCGTCTTTTGCGGGTCTTTGGATTGCATCATTCCCCTCCTCTTCAAGAGGATTTGTCCTCAAATCCAAGACTATGCCAGGCTCGAACACCACTCTCACGAACAGACTCGGAACAATGTCAGTCTGATGCTCAATCCCTCGAATCGATGATAAATCAGGAAGTGTATCCTCAGGGAAAACATCATCAATTTCCTGCCACACAAAACGAATAGAGAGGGGCAGAGAAGATAGATCGTTAGTATAGAACATCGTCTCCTTGCACCACACCACAGACGTCGGTTGCCCCTCTTTCTCTACTTGTTTCACTATGGGTAACTCCAATCGCTGATCCTCGATTGCATCAACCTCATGCGGGCACATACTAAGGTGAAGAAGGTCCTCGGACTCCACCGAATACTCTTTCTTGAACTCCACCAAAACCGACTCTTCCTCGGACTCCTCCGAAGCCAACTCTTCCTCGGGCTCCACCGAAGCCGGCGGTTCTGGCTTCTTGCCTTCTTCATTAGTCTCTACTTTCCCAGCCTCCATTGACGCTTGTACGAACTCCCCTAACATACGCTCAATATTGCTCCAACTCTCGTCCTGGATCTCAGCTCGAGATCTCCTCTTATTAATGTCAGAAGCTTCATCCTTCTCAACATGAGACTCCCGACTACGATCACGGGCTCGATGATGGCCATTCCGAACTCCTCGGTATTCTCCGCCTCTCCGATACCCTGCATTATCACGATGAGCTCTGACCTCTAGGGACGGTGAGTCGTGCATTCACCTTCTCCAGCTCAGGCGCCAAGGACTTCTTCAACTCAAAACGAACTGACTCCACGATAAGCTGAATTTGGGTAGGATCCATCTCAGTCATCCTGCAAAAGTGTTAGAAACAAAAGAAATAAAGAACTCTCTCCCTCACAGCTCTCGTGTATCTCTCAATATGGCTTTTATCTCACTCACACTCTGCCTTTTGTCCTCCCAAATTCTCTCTTAAGGAATTGAAATTCCCAACCTTACTAGCCGAATTCAATCCAACAAAATCCTCAAACAAACAGAAGATGTTAAATTGTTGAACGAACGATGAACAGCAAGAAAAGAATAATCGAGACAAATTTAATTTAATTTTTTTTTTAATAATTACTGTTCATGAACAGTAATTTTCGAAAATAATTATTTTTTTTTTAATAAAAAGATAAGAAGAAACAAATACGATGGAAGAAGAAACGAAAGAAAGAAAAACGAGGTTACGTAATCGAAAAATTTAGAACCCTAACCTGGCTCTGATACCAAATGATACGAACCTCGTTGGGGATCGAAAAATAGAAGAAATACGAAGGACGGAAATTAAGAAAGATACCGGCGGAAGGTCCCAAAACCTCTGAATCTGAATCGTGAAATAATCTAAGGACGAAACTCTAGACCCCAACACGTGATCGACGCAGCAACTCGGGGATGAGAAAGACACACGAACGAAGGGTGGATCGCTTCGTTGATTCGTCGGTTGAATTCTTTGGAGAGTCGGGTAGAATTCGAACCCCAGAGAGAATTTTAGTAAAACTCACAAAAAGTAATTTTATTCATCAATAATGTTCTGATTAAAACAATGCGTTGGGGAGCTTTATATAAACAATGCCCTAATTATTAAATAAAAAGAAATAAAACAATTAAAATTAAAACAATTAAAAATTGACGCAAATAAAACAATTAAAATCAAAACAATTAAAAATTGACGAAAATAAAACAATTAAAACTGACGCAAATAAGAACTTAACGCTGAACATTAATTGTTTCTCTCGCTGCGCTACTTTTCTGAAGATGTCGGCCGACAGGTTGAGGGTGTCGGCCGACACCTAACCAGAAATGCGGGTTTCACCTCGGGTTGAACCTCGTGTTCCCCAGAATGTCGATTTCAGCCCTCCTGTCGGCCGACAGGCCTTAGTGTCGGCCGACACCAAGCCTAAAGTTTGACCGAACTTCGCGGCGCGTCTTCGGCATACTCTAGACTCTCTCGTTCCGATGCCTTCTTCGTCGTTACGGCCTGAAAACGAAAATCACCGTCTTTTGCGGGTCTTTGGATTGCATCAGAATGGGATTGAGTCCCAACTGACTTCACCATATACTCCCCAGCAGAATGGTGTGTCAGAAAGAAGGAATAGGACTCTTATGGAGATGGTGCGATCAATGATGAGTTACTCGGATTTACCTATGATGTTCTGGGTACATGCCTTGGAAACAGCGGCGTACATTCTGAATAGAGTTCCAACCAAAACGGTACCTACTACACCCATGGAATTGTGGAGTGGGCGTAAGCCTAACTTGAAACACATTCGGATCTGGGGATGTCCAGCACATGTGTTGAGACAAGGGGCCGATAAGTTAGAACCTAGGTCGGAAGTACGGCTGTTTATAGGATACCCGAAAGGAACTAAAGGTGGCATGTTCTATAGTCTTACGGACCAGATCGTTACAAGTACTAACGCTCGGTTCCTAGAGGAAGACTATGTCATGGACCACAAGCCCAAAAGTGACATAATACTTGATGAGATGAGAGGTAACGATAAAGACTTAGATACAGCTGAACCGAGAAATGATACACCAGTAGAACCTGCACCTGACACTATCACTGTTAATACACCGGAACGCCGTCGTAGTGGGAGGGTTGTTAGACAACCGGACAGATGGATTGGACTGGGTGAGTCTTCGGACTCTGCACCTGGCGTTCATGAAATCGATCCCTGGACCTATGACGAGGCGGTACATGATAAAGATGCGCCTTCTTGGGAGAAAGCGATGAAATCCAAAATAGAATCAATGGATTCTAATAAAGTCTGGAATCTTATAGAACCACCAAAAGGCGTAAAGCCAATTGGGTGTAAATGGGTCTACAAGAGAAAGAGAGGATCTGACGGAAAGGTTGAAACCTTTAAAGCTAGGCTTGTTGCGAAAGGATATACTCAGAAAGAAGGAATCGATTATGAGGAGACCTTCTCGCCTGTAGCCAAGATAAAGTCGATCCGGATTCTCTTATCCATAGCAGCTCATATGAACTATGAAGTGTGGCAAATGGATGTCAAGACAGCTTTCCTTAACAGAAGTCTTGACGAGACGATTTATATGAAACAACCAGAAGGATGCATTAGTGAGGGGCAAGATCATCTAGTGTGCAAGCTTAATCGATCCATCTATGGATTGAAACAAGCCTCAAGATCGTGGAACATGCGATTTGATGAAGTAGTCCAGTGTTATGGATTCATTCAAAGCATGGACGAATCGTGTGTGTATTGGAAACGTGATGGGATGAAAGTGGTGTTTCTCGTACTTTATGTAGATGACATTCTTCTCATTGGCAACAATGTAAAGATGTTGTCAGACATAAAGGGATGGTTGTCTAGACAATTCGATATAAAAGATTTGGGAGAAGTTGGACATGTTCTAGGGATCAAAGTTATAAGGGATCGCCAGAATAGAACATTGTACCTTTCCCAGGAATCTTACATAGACACGATTCTGGCTCGCTTTAACATGCAAGATTCCAAGAAGGGTGAGTTACCCTTCAGAAAAGGAACTTATCTTTCTAAGAAGTTGTGTCCTAGGACAAAAAAGGAGAAAGATGAAATGAAAGCAGTTCCCTACGCTTCGGCTGTGGGAAGCTTAATGTATGCAATGTTATGCACGAGACCTGATATCTGCTATGCGGTTGGCATAGTGGCGAGATATCAGAGTAACCCTGGAAAGGAACATTGGTCTGCAGTAAAGAGCATTTTCAAGTATTTGCGAAATACTAAGGATTATGTTCTGAGATACAAAGCAGACGAGCTATTTCCTTTGGGTTACACGGACTCGTATTTCCAAGATGATAAGGACCGGCGTAAGTCGACATCAGGCTATGTGTACACTTTGGGAGGTGGAGCTGTATCATGGAAGAGTGTTAAGCAAAAGTGCATTTCGGACTCTACCATGGAAGCTGAATATGTTGCAGCCTCAGAGGCAGCGAAAGAGTCAGTGTGGTTCCTTAATTTCCTTCGGGACTTAGATGTGATTCCAAGTTTGCCCAAGGCTATGACAATTTATTGTGACAATAGCGGTGCAGTGGCAAACAGTAAGGAACCACGGACCCATAGTGCTACGAAACACATAGAGCGCAAGTACCACCTGATTCGAGACATCGTCAAGAGAGGCGATGCTGTAGTCACCAAAATAGCTTCGGAGGACAACCTAGCGGACCCTTTCACCAAGATACTTCCTAAGGAAGTATATTTTAAGCACTTGGAGGGTTTGGGAGTCAGAAGTTTGGAAGATAAGACTAGACCTTAGTATAAGTGGGAGATTGATGGAGTAGTATACTTAATGTCTAGACTTAAGTGATCTGAACTCCTTGTACACTTTCATTTATATATTTATAAATAAACATTCATTTGCTTTATTAATTAAATGCAAATTATGGTTCTGCATTTTATATGTTGTATTTAGTATGGCGTCGTCACACGGAAGATCATACTATCAGTCACTCATATATAATCGAACGGTTGCTCACGACCTAGATGGAAAAGAATTAATCCATCGGTATAGTCGTTGTATGAGTGAGAAAATAATTGGTCTTGATTATTTTATCATACATGTACACTTGGTGTATTGAGCGGATCTGCTTGAGATTTATCGATTAGGATTGCCGTTGATAATCGATTTAAATCTCTGAGTATTCTATTCTTAATCCCTGATATTATTGCGGGTGTGTGCATATAATATAGGTGGCTTTGATTTTCCAAATGAATTGATTGATTAGAATAACCAGTCAATTACCGGTAAAGTTGGGTCACCGTATTTTATGTATGACATGCTGTGAATTCTTGACGGGAAAGTATTTCCCGATAAGGGTTGATAATATCCCCGAGATGAGCTCATAAGGATTTATTATGTAAACCTCGCGAGTGGATTTGTTCCCGCATAATAATAAAGTTGAGTGGTACTAATCTCGGATATAAGAGATGAATAAATTTTATTATGCAATAAATAAATATTTATTCATGGATATTTATATCTTAAACATACGGAATAAATAATACTACCGGAAGAATATTATTTGATATAATATGGTAAATATTGGGAGTGCAATTATATTTATATAGTGGAGTTAATCATATAATTAATTTTAATTGATTAATAGATTTGGGCTTGGACTCAATTTAATCATTAATATTGGAAGCCCAATATTCTACTTCCTTAAGGTCCCCTACGTAGCCTATAAAAGCACTACATGGTCTTCACAATTAGAACACAAGACAAGAATATCATTAGTTGATAGTTCTAGAGAGTTGTGAAGGAGATCCATAAGCTTGCAGGATCGTCGCCCACACGACGTTCAAGCTAGTGCAAGGAATACGTGGGAAGGCTTCAAGGTCATCGATGTTCTTCGTTTTTCCGGACAACGAGAACGAGGTAAAATCGAGAAAACCCCCTCTATGATTTTAATCGTTAATATATTGTAAATACCGACGAACCAAGATCCAAGGACGAACTCCGGAACGAGGACGGAACGGGTGGTGGCGGCGTTAGCCGCCGGACCGCCGGCGATCGATCCCCGTGGGGATCGCGACCAAGAAGGGCCCCAGGCTAGACGCCGGGGGAGCGATCGAGCATGGCTCGATCGCTGGGCTGACCGCGGGCTCGTCCCGCGGTGGTTTGCTGATCGAACCGCCCCCCAGCGGCGGCGAGTCGCCGGACTCGCCGCGGGGTTGCATGGTGCAACAACCCCAGCGATCGATTCGATCGATCGCGAACCCCGCCTCTGTTGGAGTTGTGTACTTAATGTCTAGATTTAAGTAACGGAAACTCACGATCCATTGCCATTAATCTATTTAATTAAATAAACAATTATTTGCGTTTAATTATTTATAATTAAATATATGCAAATTATAGTCCTGGATTATATACGTTGTAGTTAGTATGGTGTGCGACGTCACACAGAAGATCATACTATCGGTTACTCGTATTTAATCGAAAAGTTGCTCACGACCTAGATGGACACGGACCAATCCATCGGTATAGTCGTTGTGTGAGAGAGAAAATAATTTGTCTTAATTATTTTATCACACTTGTACACTTGGTGTATTGAGCGGATCTGCTTGAGATTTATCGATTAGGATTGTCGGCGATAATCGATTTAAATCTATGAGTATTTTATTCTTAATCCCCGATACTATTTCGGGTGTGTATATTTAATATAAGTGACTTTGATTTACCAAAGGAATTAACCGATTTAATTATTGGGTTGATTACCGGTTAAGTTGGGTCAATATATTTTATATATGACATGCTGTGAATACTTGACGGGAAAGTGTATCCCGTAAGGGTTGATAATATCCCCGAGATGAGTTCATAAGGAATTATTATGTAAACCCTGCAGGTGGATTTGTTCCGCATAATAATTAAGGTTGAATGGTACTATTCTCGGATACAAGAGATGAATAAATTAATTAGCAATAAATTAATTTTATTCATGGATATTTATATCTTAAATACACGGAATAAATAATACTACCGGAGAAATATTATTTGATATAATATGGTTTAATATTGGGAGTGCAATTAATTTATATAGTGGAAAATAAATTAATTAATAATAGTAAGGATTAATAGATTTGGGCTTGGGCTCAATTTAATCACTATAATTGGAAGCCCAATATTCCACCTCCTTAAGATCCCCTACGTAGCCTATAAAAGCACTACATGGTCTTCTCTATTCTCATAAGTTAATAACTTGAAGATCACAATTCTAGAGAGAGAAAGTAGAGAGGAGGATCCATGGAGTTCGGTAGATCGTCGCCCACACGACGTCCGAGCTAGTGCAAGGAATACGCGGGAAGATCTCAAGGTCATCAAATTGAGTTCTTTGTTTTTCCGAACAACGAGAACGAGGTAAATCGTAAAACCCTTTTTATGATTTTATCGTTTAATTATCGTGAAAATATCATGAACCAAGATCCGAGGGACGAACCCCGTGGACGAGGATCGACCTCGCGGTGGTGATGGAAGATCACCGGACCGCGGAGGCCGAGAGATCCCCGGCGGGGATCGCGCATGGCAACGGACCCTCGGCTGGACGCCGAGGGTTGGCGATCGAAGCCCTAAGGCTCGATCGCCGGCAGCACGCAAGGAAGGGAGCCCCGGCTGAACGCCGGGGCGAGCGATCGACCTAGGGTCGATCGCTGGGGGCAGCAGGGGGCTGGTGCCGCGGCAGGCGCCCCCTCCCTCGACTGACGGTGGCGGTGAGTCGCCGGACTCACCGCCGGGGGCTGCTACGAGCAGCCCCGGGGGATGCGAGGCGCATCCCCGGCGATCACCGTGCGTGATCGCGAGCCCCGTACAGGGGCTCGGCTAGGGCACGCAAGCGGGGGCTTCCCCGCGGGTGTGTGTTCGGCCGGGCTCCGGCTCGTATGATGGTTCGCGGTGGTTTCCGGCGAAAGGATTTCGATTGGATTGTCGGTTCCGCAATTTTTGACAATCCGGATATTCGAAGGATTTCGGTCGGAATTAATTAGATAATTTATTAATTTAAATTTATTAATTCCGGGATATCGATTTCCAACAATTGGTATCAGAGAGTTGATTTTAGTTCATGGTATTTTTCGATAAATTGTTCTACCTTGCAGGGTTTCCGATTATTATGGCTAGATTTAATTATTGTTAATAATGTCATAATATTTCTCTTGATTATTAAACTCTCGTTGATGTCGAGATTCGTTCTTGTGTGGTGAATGCTTGTTCTTATTTTCCGGAAATTGTATGAGGTCGATTTCATGTAGAGAATTGATACCGGATAACGTAGTAATAAATTTGTAATTTATTTTACGTTGGATCGAGGACGAAACGACGACCGGAAAAGTGTGACGGAGGAGACGAAGAGAGAGAAGGACCGGGGATCGATCAACCTCATGATCGATCCCGTATGATCAATCGATCGAGGGGAGGGGGCTGCCCTTCGAGCCTCTCGGCCGAGCGCGATGCCACCATGGGAGGTGGTGCGCCGGCTGGGCGGCGGCGGCGGTGACGTGCCCTCTTGACCGGCGATCGATGGTGGGGGTGCGGGGATCCCCAACCCGTGCTCTCCTACCAAGATCCAACTTTCCTAAATTATTCGGTTTTCCTATTTTGAGTATTCCTTTTTTTGGGAATTCTCATGGAATAGGAAAAGAATAAATTTAGAATAAATTTATTTTTCCTTATTGATTATTCCTATTCTTGGGAATTTTCATAGATTAGGAAAAGGAATAAATTTATAATTAATTTATTTTTCCTATTTAATTATTCCTTTATGGAATATTTAATGGATTAGGAAAATAATTAATTTGGAAAGTTTAGGAGTCCTAAATTAATTTTTCCTTATTTAATTATTCCTTTATGGAATTTTTAATGGATTAGGAAAGGAATTAATTTGGAAGGACTAGGAGTCTAAAATTAATTTTTCCTTATTTAATTATTCCTTTATTGAATTTTTAATGGATTAGGAAAGGAATTAATTTTGAAGGACTAGGAGTCCTAAATTATTTTATTTCCTTATTTCATTATGGATATCTTCTAGAATATTCCAAGTGGGTCTTGGATAAGATTCTAGAGATTTAATGAAATTGGAAAGGAAAATAAAAATAATAAAAATATTAATAATATTTAATTTTATTTTTGATTTATTCGATTGACTTAATTTTCGAATTAAGTAACTTTTGGATTTATTAAAAATAAATAGATTTAAATATTGGAATTAATATTCCCGTCACATGGAGCATTCAAAGAACGAAGACTAAAGACTAGAAGACGCATACGGGGATGCGATAAAGCCATAATAGTCGGAAAATAATATTATAGTATTATTTTGATTATGTGATAATATTCTATGTGCTTTATTTCATGTATGCATGCTTATGTGTATTTAATTATGCATTAGATAGCGTATCCCTTTGTTATAAAAAGCTAAGTGGGAGAGGGTATGGAAACATATCCATGGTCTCCATTGCTGTTCTCTTGGTGACTTTTATGGACTTTTGAAGTTCGTATAGACAAGTCATTGGAGGAGAATTCTTGTAATTACTTTTACGAGAAAGATTGATTAAGTTTATCAAACAATGCCTAATTTGTCTTTCCAAACAGATTTCAAGTCGACTCATTCTCACCCCGGGGAGTGGAATGGAGCCAAAGCCACTTGGTCATGTCGAGGACACAAATTAGAGACTTTCGTGTCATTTGATGACTAGATCGATTGTCTGCTCGGCTCCCTCATTTATGAGAGATAGGGTCGTTCGCATGGTGAATCACTGGTTAGAAACTTCGAGTTTCACTTATGATTCCTTGCGTCTTGATTTACAAGATTAAATGAATCAAGTAATTGGGAGTCAATTGTAAAAGTCTTTTGGTGTAGTAAACGTCCACACTATCGTGGCTTGCTACATTGAATGGGATTTTAGAACGATTGATGTAGACAGTTATAGAAGGGAGTAAAGGAGCGTATGTTAACGTAAACGTCCACACTATCGTGGCTTGCGGTGAATATGCGTGTCCCAAACAATCTTCTTAGATACTGAGTAATGGTTTACACTTAGGTACGCTTCTTAGTATTCTTCCCATCGAAGTAACGCTAATGATGATGTACGACCGAAGCAAATCTAATTGCTAAATCATTTGGATAGGTAAACGTCCACACTATCGTGGCTTGCCATATCTGATGGGATTTTAGATGCGATTAGTGGTTTAATGATATTATTTGAGGGAGATAATATCGGAGATTAAATCGATTGTTTGTTGTTATATGTGCTCATAGATTAGGAAATGGCTTTGAACCCACTTTATGTGATACTTAAGGAATTTAACTCACTGGTCCCTGAATGTATTGATTGGAATAGAGATCTAGACATTGCCCAAACTGTCAAAGAGTACAAGTTTGTACTCAGTGAGCTTTGTCCTCCCGAGCCTATTGACATAGGCGGCTAGACAAGAAGCGATGAGGAAACTCATAAAGGCCAGTCACTTCGAGGAAACGCTTAAAAACGTTTTTGAGATGATTGACCTTTTAGACGAGTTGAGACGGAAATCGCAAGCTCTTGTAGCCAATGCCAAAGGTTTCGAACCTAAAGGCATGAATCGGGAGAAAGGACAAGAAAGCAAAGAAATCCAGTGGTTCTCTTTGGACCACGAGATGGGACGAGAAAGCCAATAGGCAAGTGTTCTCGATGCAAACAGTCTGGGTACTGGAAGTCTGATTATCCTCTCAAAGAAAGTACGAAATTTTCTTTAGTCGTAAAACATAGTCAGTGGTATTATCTACCGGAACCTGGTGTGTAGATATGGAACCACTGACGGTATGTGCATTTTAAATGCAAGGGTTCTAGGAAACCTGACGACTTAGAAAAGAAAAGATCGTAGTCTTTGTGGGCAATGCTGTGGAGGAGGCAGTTGTTGCAATGGAGGACATTTTATAGGATTTCATTTTGAGTTATTGCTTTTATGTACCTTTCAAATTAGAAAGAACTTTTTTCTTGATTTCTAACAAATGGATATTTTATTTCTTTTAATCATTTGATGGTTATAAGAAGAAATAAAGATATTATCTATTCTGGTACATTAGCTAGCAATATATAAATGATGAATCCTGAGTCCACCATAATGCAACGAACAGTTTTATACAACTCGTTTTTGTTGGAGTTGTGTACTTAATGTCTAGATTTAAGTAACGGAAACTCACGATCCATTGCCACTAATCTATTTAAACTAAATAAACAATTATTTGCATTTAATTATTTATAATTAAATATATGCAAATTATAGTCCTGGATTCTATACGTTGTAGTTAGTATGGTGTTGTATGGACACACAGAAGATCATACTATCGGTTACTCGTATTTAATCGAACAGTTGCTCACGACCTAGATGGACACGGACCAATCCATCGGTATAGTCGTTGTGTGAGAGAGAAAATAATCTATCTTGATTATTTTATCACACTTGTACACTTGGTGTATTGAGCGGATCGTTTGAGATTTATCGATTAGGATTGCCGGCGATAATCGATTTAAGTCTCAGTGTATTTTATTCTTAATCCCCGATACTATTGCGGGTGTGTATATTTAATATAAGTGACTTTGATTTTCCAAAGGAATTAACCGATTTAATTATTGGGTTAATTACCGGTTAAGTTGGGTCACTATATTTTATATATGGCATGCCGTGAATACTTGACGGGAAAGTGTATCCCGTAAGGGTTGATAATGTCCCCGAGATGAGTTCATAAGGAATTATTATGTAAACCCTGCAGGTGGATTTATTCCGCATAATAATTAAGGTTGAATGGTACTAGTCTCGGATATAAGAGATGAATAAATTAATTAGCAATAAATTAATTTTATTCATGGATATTTATATCTTAAATACACGGAATAAATAATAGTACCGGAGAAATATTATTTGATATAATATGGTTTAATATTGGGAGTGCAATTAATTTATATAGTGGAAAATAAATTAATTAATATTAATGGGATTAATAGATTTGGGCTTGGGCTCAATTTAATCATTAAAATTGGAAGCCCAATATTCCACCTCCTTAAGATCCCCTTACGTAGCCTATAAAAGCACTACATGGTCTTCTCTATTCTCATAACTTGAAGATCACAATTCTAGAGAGAGAAAGTAGAAAGGGAGATCCATGAAGTTCGGTAGATCGTCGCCCACACGACGTCCGAGCTAGTGCAAGGAATACGTCGGAAGATCTCAAGGTCATCATAAGATCTCGTTTCTCCGCACAACGAATCGAAAGGTGAATTAAATATTTCCGCTATTTAATTCTTATTGAAATCAATTATCGAAAAACAAGATCCAAGGATCGAACCCCGGATTAGACGACGAACGCGTGGTGGCGATCTAGGATCGCCGGACCACGGCGATCGCCGCCTAGGGTTTCGAAGGGCGCGCGGAGGAGAGACCCGCGGCTGGGCCGCGGGCATGCGATCGATCTTACGATCGATCGCTGGGGGCGCGGGCTGGTGCTGCACCCCACCCCACCTCGACGGTGGGGACCTCCCAGGCGGCGGCGAGTCGCCGTACTCGCCGCGGGGGCTGCTGGGCAGCCCCACCCCAATCGATCGATCGATGCTATCGGTAGTCGCATGGAGCCCCGCTCGCGGGGGCTCGGCTGGGGCAGCGGCGTGCCTTCGGGTGCGTCGTGTCCTCGGTCATGCTCCGGCGCGTGCGGTGGTGTTCGCGTGATCTCCGGCGAAGGGTTTTTGATCGGGTTATTGTTTCCGCAATTTCGAATAACCCGGGATATCGAATTCCAACAATTGGTATCAGAGCGTACGGTTACGTTTTTCGTTAATTGTTTCGATAATCGATTCTCGTTGTTTATAGCCATGGATTAATTTATTTAATTAAATTATTGTGCTATATTGTTCTACGTCTATGATTTTCTCTCTCGTATGAATCTTGTGAATTTTTATTAAATTAAAAATCGACGGAAAATTATATTAAAAATCGAGGGTTTTCGGAAATCGAACCGGATCGATCGGACGAGGGCTTGTAGCGGGACCGGGCTGTATGGCGGCTGGAGGTCGACGGCATCAACCACCAGTGGTGGTGGTCGCCGGAGGTCGACCGCTACGCGCGGCGGCTCGTGGGTCGCGGTTTCGGCTTCGGCTCGTGTGCGGGCTGCTGCTGTGTCGAGGTCGATGGCATGATCCGTCAGAGGAGACGTCCTGCCAGAAATTGACCATGGCCCGTGCACAGGTTGCTTGTCAAAGACGATCGACCATGGCAGGTGAATTTTTCTTTTCGCTGAATGAATTATTCATCCCTGTAGCATGGCTTGTGCTGTGCATTTGCATGGCATGGTGAGTGCGTTAATGTGCTTGCATGGGAATTAATTGATGTTGTGTGGCCATGCGTTTAGCATGGTGAGATACACGACCAAGCATGCGGGTTCGATTTAGGGATGACCGGAATTGTTTAGGTTCGTTCCGGTAAATCCGATCTTTCCGGAAATAATTTAATCTTTCTAATTTTATTTAATTTAATTTTGGAATTAATTCAAATTCTATTTGGATTAGATTTCTTAATTATGGAATTAAATAATGGAATTAGATGGAGAGTTAAATTAGGAAAGAAAATCCTAGTTTCTCTAGATATCCTATACCTACTTGGATTAGAAGTCTTAAGAAGAATCAAAATTCGATTTTGATTAGGATTCTTGAGATCTAATTTAAATAGGATTGAGAAATTATTAAAATATTGATTTTATTTAATTTAAGTATTTTATTTAAAATTATTAGATTAATTCAAAATTTATTTTGGATTGGAAAATCTTGGATTTTATTTAGAATACAATTAAATATGGAAATCAATGGATTTTAATAAAAATTGATTTTATTTAATTTAAGTATTTTATTTAAAATCAATAGATTAATTCAAAATTTATTTTTGAATTGGATAATCTTGGATTTTATTTAGAATAGAATTAAATATGGAAATCAATGGATTTTAATTAATTTTATTTAATTGGAGTATTTTATTTAAAGTCATTAGATTGATTCAAATTTATTTTGAATTGGAATCTTGGATTTTATTTAAAATAAATTAAATATGAGAATCAAAGAATTTTTCCGTCGCTCGGCAAAGTATTCAAGACGTAGAATGAAGACTCAAGACAAGCATGCAGGAATTCATCAAGGTACGAATAGTCGAGAAATAATTTTACTTGAGTAATTATTTGATTATTTGTGAACGTACTTGCATGAAATGTATGTTTGTTATTATGCTTATGTGTATTTAATTATGCATTAGATAGCGTATCCCTTTGTTATAAAAAGCTAAGTGGGAGAGGGAATGGAAACATTGCCATGGTCTCCATTGCTGTTCTCTTGGTGACTTTTATGGACTTTTGAAGTTCGTATAGAAAAGTCATTGGAGGAGAATTCTTGTAATTCCTCTTACCAGAAACATTGATTAAGTCTATCAAACAATGCCTAATTTGTCTTTCCAAAACTGACTTCAAGTCGACTCATTCTCACCCCGGGGAGTGGAATGGAGCCAAAGCCACTTGGTCATGTCGAGGACACAAATTAGAGGCAGTCGTACCATCTTTTGAAGGTGGATCGATTGTTTGCTCGGCTCCCTCATTTTATGAGAGATAGGGTTGTTCGCATGGTGAATCACTGGTTAGAAACTTTGAGTTTCACTTATGATTCTCCGCGTCTTGATTTACAAGATTAAATGATTCAAGTAATTGGGAGTCAATTGTAAAAGTCTTTTGGTGTAGTAAACGTCCACACTATCGTGGCTTGCTACATTGAATGGGATTTTGGAACGATTGATGTAGACAGTTATAGAAGGGAGTAAAGGAGCGTATATTAAAGTAAACGTCCACACGAACGTGGCTTGCGGTGAATATACGTGTCCCAAACAATCTTCTTGGATACTGAGTAATGGTTTACACTTAGGTACGCTTTATAGTATTCTTCCCAACGAAGTAACGCTATAATTGATGTACGACCGAAGCAAATCTAATTGCTAAATCATTTGGATAGGTAAACGTCCACACGAACGTGGCTTGCCATATCTGATGGGATTTTAGATGTGATTAGTGGTTTAATGATATTATTTGGGGGAGATAATATCGGAGATTAAATCGATTGTTTGTTGTTATATGTGCTCATAGATTAGGAAATGGCTTTGAACCCACTTTCTGTGATACGTAAGGATTTTAAACTCATTGGTCCCTAAATGTAATTATTGGAATAGAGATCTAAACATTACCCAAACTGTTAAAGAGTGCAAGGTTGTACACAGTAGCTTTGTCCTCCCGAGCCTATTGACATAGGCAGCTAGACAAGAGGCGATGAGGATACTCATAAAGGCCAGTCCTTCGAGGAAACGCTTAAACACGTTTTTGAGATGATTGACCTTTTAGACGAGTTGAGACAGAAATCGCAAGCTCTTGTAGCCAATGCCAAAGGTTTCGAACCTAAAGGCATGAATCCGGGGAAAGGACAAGAAAGCAAAGAAACCCAGTGGTTCCTTTTGGACCACGAGATGGGACGAGAAAGCCAATAGGCAAGTATTCTCGATACAAACAGTCTGGGTACTGGAAGTCTGATTATCCTCTCAAAGAAAGTACGAAATTTTCTTTAGTCGTAAAACATAGTCAGTGGTATTATCTACCGGAACCTGGTGTGTAGATATGGAACCACTGACGGTATGTGCATTTGAAATGCAAGGGTTCCAGGAAACCCGACGACTTAGAAAAGAAGAAATCGTAGTCTAAATGGGCAATGCTGTAGAGGAGGCAGCTGTTGCAATGGAGGACATTTTATAGGATTTCATTTTGGGTTATTGCTTTTATGTACCTTTCATATTAGAAAGAACTCTGTTCTGAATTTCTGATAAATGGATATTTTATTTCTTTTAATCATTTGATGGTTATAAGAAGAAATAATGATATTATCTATTTTGGTACATTGGCTAGCAATATATAAATGATGAATCCTATGTTCACCACGATGCAACGAACCGTAGTATGAAACTCGTTTTACTAGTAAGAGATTTATTTATCAATTATACTTGTGGATTCTTATGCTGAGTCATGTTTATTCAAATAAGAAGTTCAAAGGTCGAAAATTGATATTTGATCAATTAAGTTGAAGGAGTGGACCTTCCGACCTATGAATCTAATTTGGAGGATAACATGACTAAGCAATCCTTTATGGATATAAGATATAAGATCTGGAAAAGAATAAGAATTGATTAGCTCTGATGTATGCAGACCTATGTCTACTCAGACAATAAGGTACGAGTACTTCATTTGATGATTACTCGAGAAATGGATTAGAATACCTGATGTGCCACAAAAGCAAGTGTTTTGACAAGTCAATGGACACTAAGCAATTGTGGAGAACCATCAAGGTATATCCATTTATAGCCTGCGATTTGATCGCGGAGGCAAGTACCTGTCTGAGGAATGCATAGCATACTGATCAGAGGTTGGGATTTGATCCCAAATAACTACACCATACACTTTTGTGTAGAAATGGTATGTAGTAAACAAGAGATGGAACTCTTATAGAAATAGTAAAAGCATGAGTTAAACGGAACTACCTATGTTCTATGGATATGTCTTGAAACAACAGCGCATTCAAATGCGGTTGTAGAATATCCTAGAAGAACAAAAGATGTGTGTTCGATAGTACTATGAACCAGAAGGACGTTATAAGTTCTAACGCCCGGTTCTTAGAGGAAGACTATTAGATGAACCACAAGCCCAAAATGACATGATACTTTTGTAAAGAGAGAAAATAATTAAGACTTAGAACCAGCCGAACCGAGTAGCGGTACACCACTAACTGCACCTATTGTTATTACTGTTTATACACTGGAATGCCATTGTAGTGGGAGGTTGTTTGACAACCGGAGATATTCATAAGACTAGGAGAGTTTTGAACTCTGGACCTAGTATACATGAAATCAATCCCTGGATCTACATGAAGGCGTTACTAGATCTAAATGTGCCTTCTTGGAGAGCAATAAGGATTATTGCTAAGAAGCAAGATCATTTAGAGTACAAGCTTAGTTGATCCATTTATGGATTGGAACAAAGCATTGAGTTCGTGGTACTTGCAAATTGATGAGATAGTCCATTTTATGGATTCATCAAAGCATAGACGAATCGAGTGTATGGGAAACGTGATGGAAACAAGGTGGTGTTTCTCGGAGGTTTTATGTAGATAGAATTTTATCATTGGTAACAATGTAAAGATGTTGTCAGACATAAAATGATGGTTGTCTAGAAAAATCGATATATGAGACAAAGAAGAAGTTAGAGCATGTTCTTAAGATCTAGGATCTCAAGAAAAGAACATTGTACTTCTCTAGATATCTTATACGATTATGGTTCGTTTTAACATGCAAGATTCCGAGAAAGGTTCGTTACCTTTCAGAAACGGAATGCATCTATCTAAGGATATGTGTTTTGGAACACAAAAGGAGATAGAAGCAATGAAAGCGGATTCCTACACTTCTAGTGTGGAAAGCTTAATAAATGCGATGTTGAAAACAAGAACCTGATATCGGCTATGAGGTTAGCATAGTGGGAGGATATCAAGGTAATCCTGGAAAGGAATACTTGACTGCTGTAATGAACATTTTAAGTACTTTCGAAGTACTGGAAACTATGTTCTGGATTACGGAGCAAGCAAGCATTTCCTTTGGATTACATTCTCTTAGATTTCTAATCGAATGAGGACCGGTGTAAGTCGATATCAGGCTATGTGTTTCACTATTAAAGGAGAAGGAGTTTTAACATGGAAGAGTGATAAGCACGATGCTTTTCGGACTCTGCCATAGGTAACCAAATAGCGGCCTCAGAGGCAGCGGAAGTTTTGGTATAACTCCGGAATAATCTCTGGGACTTAGATGTGATTCTTAATTTGCCAAAGGCTATGTAAATAGCGGTGCGATGGCAAATGGTAAGAAATCACAAGTCCATAAGTGTAAGATAACACATAGTGCAAGTACCACCTGATACGAGTCATCGTCGAGGGAGACGACGCTGTAGTCACCAAGATAACTTCAGAGCGGCAACCTAGAGTGCTCATTCACATAGTACTACTTGGAAGTACAACTTAAGCACGTGATGAGTATGGAAGTCGGGAGTTTGGAGGAAATGACTAGACCTTAGTACAAGTGGGAGATTGTTGGAGTTGTGTACTTAATGTCTAGATTTAAGTAACGAAAACTCACGATCCATTGCCACTAATCTATTTAAACTAAATAAACAATTATTTGCATTTAATTATTTATAATTAAATATATGCAAATTATAGTCCTGGATTCTATACGTTGTAGTTAGTATGGTGTTGTATGGACACACAGAAGATCATACTATCGGTTACTCGTATTTAATCGAACAGTTGCTCACGACCTAGATGGACACGGACCAATCCATCGGTATAGTCGTTGTGTGAGAGAGAAAATAATCTATCTTGATTATTTTATCACACTTGTACACTTGGTGTATTGAGCGGATCGTTTGAGATTTATCGATTAGGATTGTCGGCGATAATCGATTTAAGTCTCAGTGTATTTTATTCTTAATCCCCGATACTATTGCGGGTGTGTATATTTAATATAAGCGACTTTGATTTTCCAAAGGAATTAACCGATTTAATTAACCGATAGTGGAAAATAAATTAATTAATAATAGTAAGGATTAATAGATTTGGGCTTGGGCTCAATTTAATCACTATTATTGGAAGCCCAATATTCCACCTCCTTAAGATCCCCTACGTAGCCTATAAAAGCACTACATGGTCTTCTCTATTCTCATAAGTTAATAACTTGAAGATCACAATTCTAGAGAATGAAAGTAGAGAGGAGGATCCATGGAGTTCGGTAGATCGTCGCCCACACGACGTCCGAGCTAGTGCAAGGAATACGCGAGAAGATCTCAAGGTCATCAAATTGAGTTCTTCGTTTTTCCGAACAACGAGAACGAGGTAAATCGTAAAACCCTCTTTATGATTTTATCGTTTAATTATCGTGAAAATATCATGAACCAAGATCCGAGGGACGAACCCCGTGGACGAGGATCGACCTCGCGGTGGTGATCGAAGATCACCGGACCGCGGAGGCCGAGAGATCCCCGGCGGGGATCGCGCATGGCAACGGACCCTCGGCTGGACGCCGAGGGTTGGGGATCGAAGCCCTAAGGCTCGATCGCCGGTAGCACGCAAGGAAGGGAGCCCCGGCTGAACGCCGGGGCGAGCGATCGACCTAGGGTCGATCGCTGGGGTCAGCCGCGGGCTGGTTCCGCGGCAGGCGCCCCCTCCCTCGACTGACGGTGGCGGTGAGTCGCCGGACTCACCGCCGGGGGCTGCTACGAGCAGCCCCGGGGGATGCGAGGCGCATCCCCGGCGATCACCGTGCGTGATCGCGAGCCCCGTACAGGGGCTCGGCTAGGGCACGCAAGCGGGGGCTTCCCCGCGGGTGTGTGTTCGGCCGGGCTCCGGCTCGTATGATGGTTCGTTGTGGTTTCCGGCGAAAGGATTTCGATTGGATTGTCGGTTCCGCAATTTTTGACAATCCGGATATTCGAAGGATTTCGGTCGGAATTAATTAGATAATTTATTAATTTAAATTTATTAATTCCGGGATATCGATTTCCAACAGCCTCATGCGGGGGTTCGGCTGGGGGCGATCGCGTGCCTTCGGGCGCGTGGTCTCCTCGGCTGGACTCCGCCGCGTGCGGTGGTGTTCGCGTGTTATCCGACGATGGGATTTTTGAAAGGAGTTGTCATGTTCCGCAATTCCGGCAACTCCGGGATATCAAATTCCAACATAAAGTTGGGTCACGGTATATTATATATGACACGCCGTGAATTCTTGAAGGGAAAGTGTATCCCGATAAGGGTTGATAATATCCCCGAGATGAGTTCATAAGGAATTATTATGTAAACCCTGCAGGTGGATTTGTTCCGCATAATAATTAAGGTTGAATGATACTATTCTCGGATATAAGAGATGTATAAATTAATTAGCAATAAATTAATTTTATTCATAGATAATTATATCTTAAATACACGGAATAAATAATATTACCGGAGAGAATATTATTTGATATAATATGGTTTAATATTGGGAGTGCAATTAATTTTATATAGTGGAAAATAAAATTAATTAATATTAATGGGATTAATAGATTTGGGCTCGGGCTCAATTTAATCATTAATATTGGAAGCCCAATATTCCACCTCTTTTAGATCCCCTACGTAGCCTATAAAAGCACTACATGGTCTTCTCTATTCTCATAACTTGAAGATCACAATTCTAGAGAGAGAAAGAAAGAGAAGGAAATCCATAGAGTTCGGAGGATCGTCGCCCACCCGACGTTCGAACGAGTGCAAGGAATACGTGGGAAGATCTCAAGGTCTTCAAATTGAGTTCTTCGTTTTTCCGAACAACGAGAACGAGGTAAATCGTAAAACTCTCTTTATGATTTAATCGTTTATTTATCGTGATTATACCGTGAACCAAGATCCGATGACGAGACCCATGACGAGGACGAACCAGGCGGTGGTGGTCGAAGACCACCGGAACGCCGGCGGATCGTCGGCTCGGGCTGGAGGGTCGAAGGGCACAAAGGTTGGCTGGACGCCACCATTCGCTCGCACGGTACAAGCTCCGCTCGCGCGGAAGGACCACCGCTCGCGCGGTTATGCCGCCGCTTGCGCGGCGGCAGCTGGGGGCGATCGCGAGCCACGGGTTCGACCGTGGCTGGAGCGCGATCTCCCGGGCGTGGCTGGGCGTGCAAAGGGGGCTGCCAAGGGCAGCCCTAGGCGGCTGCAGTGTACAGCCGCGAGCCCCATGCGGGGGCTCGACCGGACAGCCACGGGTATCCCCGCGGTTAGGGTTTTGGTCGGGCCGGCCTTCGTGGTGGTTCGTGGCGGGTTTCCGGCGACCGGGATTTCGATTGGAGTTGTCATTCCGCAATTTGACAACCCCGAATATTCCATCTCCAAAGGATATCGGTCGGAATTAATTAGATAATTTATTTATTTAAATTTATTAATTCCGGGGTGTCGATTTCCAACAATTGGTATTAGAGCGTTGGTTTTAGTTCATGGTATTTTTCGAAAAATTGTTCTACCTTGCAGGGTTTCCGATTATTAAGGCTAGATTTAATTATGTTAATTAATGTCCATAATATTGCTCTTGATTATTAAACTCTCGGTGATGTCGAGATTCGTTTTTGTGTGGTGGATGCTTGTTCTTATTTTTCCGGAAATTGTATGAGGTCGATTTCATGTAGAGAATCGATACATGATAGCGTAGTAATAAATTTGTAATTTATTTACGTTGGTTCGATGCCGAAACGACCGCCGGAGAAGAAGACATGTGACGGAGGAGACGAAGAGAGGGAGGACTTCGGATCGATCATCCCCATGATCGATCCATGAGGATCGATCGACCCAAAGGAGGAGGGGCGGCCATCGAGCCTCTCGGCCGTGCGCGGTGCCACCAAAGGAGGTGGTGCGCCGGCGAGGCGGCGGCGGCGGTAGCGTGTCCCCTCGGCTCTCGATCAAAGGTGGTGGGGGCGCGTGGTCCTCGTGATCTCGTGCTCTCCCGCCAAGATCCAACTTTCCTAAATTATTCGGTTTTCCTATTTTGAGTATTCCTATTTTTAGGAATTCTCATGGAATAGGAAAATAATAAATTTAGAATAAATTTATTTTTCTTTATTGATTATTCCTATTCTTGGGAATTTTCATGGAATAGGAAAATGAATAAATTTAGAATTAATTTATTTTTCCTATTTAATTATTCCTTTATGAAATTTTTAATGGATTAGGAAAATAATTAATTTGGAAAGTTTTAAGAGTCCTTAATTAATTTTTACTTATTTAATTATTCTTTTATGGAATATTTAATAGAAAAGAAAAGGAATTAACTTTGATAGGATTCTAGAGATTTAATAGAATTAGAAAGGAAAATAAAAAATAAACAAAAATATTAATAATATTTAATTTAATTTTTGATTTATTCGATTGAATTAATTTTGGAATTAAGTATCTTTTGGATTTATTAAAAATAAATAGATTTAAATATTGGAATTAATATTCCCGTCACATGGAGCATTCAAGAACGAAGACTGAAGACTAGAAGATGCGTACGGGGATGGAATAAGCCATAATAGTCGGAAAATAATATTCTAGTATTATTTTGATTATGTGATAATATAATGTGTGTTTTATTTCATGTATGGATGCTTATGTGTATTTAATTATGCATTAGATAGCGTATCCCTTTGTTATAAAAAGCTAACTGGGAGAGGGATTGGAAACAATGTCATGGTCTCCATTGATGTTCTCTTGGTGACTTTTATGGACTTTTGAAGTTCATATAGATAAGCCATTGGAGGAGAATTCTTGTAATTCCTCTTACGAGAAACATTGATTAAGTTTATCAAACAATGCCTAATTTTTCTTTCTGAAACTGATTTCAAGTCGACTCATTCTCACCCCGGGGAGTGGAATGGAGCCAAAGCCACTTGGTCATGTGGATGACACAAATTAGAGACCTTCGTACCATTTCTTGAAATGGATCGATTGTCTGCTCGGCTCCCTCATTTATGAGAGATAGGGTCGTTCGCATGGTGAATCACTGGTTAGAAACTTCGAGTTTCACTTATGATTCTCCGCGTCTTGATTTACAAGATCGAATGGATCAAGTAATTGGGAGTCAATTATAAAAGTCTCTTGGCGTAGTAAACGTCCACACCACGTGGCTTGCTATACTAACAGATTTTGGATTAATTGATGTAGACAGTTATAAGGAATTATGAAGAATTGTGAAATCATCGTAAACGTCCACACCACGTGGCTTGCGGTGATGTAGCGGTTCCAAACGATTTACTTTAGTGCTGAGTAATGGTTTACACTTAGATACGCATTATAGTATTCTTCCCCACGAAGTTACGCTATAAGTGATGTATGACCGAAGCAAATCTAAGTACTAAATCATTTGGGTAGGTAAACGTCCACACCACGTGGCTTGCCATATCTGATGGGATTTTGGATGTGATTAGTGATTTAATGATATTATTTTAGGGAGATAATATCGGAGATTAAATCAATTTTTTGTTATTGTGTGCTCATAGATTAGGAAATGGCTTTGAACCCACTTTCTGTGATACTTAAGGAATTTAACTCACTTGTCCCTGAATGTATTGATTGGCATAGAGATCTAGACATTGTCCAGACTGTTAAAGAGTACAAGTTTGTACTCAGTGAGCTTTGTCCTCACGAGCCTACAAATGAGGAAATGACTAATTTTAAGAAGTTGGAAAATGCTTAAAATAACCACTGATTATGATATCATGTTCAAACTCAAGCAAATGTTTAGACATGACGTAGAGGCTAGACAAGAGGCGATGAGGATACTCATAAAGGCCAGTCAATTCAATGAAACGCTTAAACACGTTTTTTTGAGATGATGGACCTTTTAGACGAGTTGAGACGGAAATCGCAAGCTCTTGTAGTCAATGCCAAATGTTTCGAACCTAAGGGAAAAATCGGGGATAGGAAAAGAAAGCAAAGAAACCCAGTGGTTCTAAGTTACATGGACCACGAGATGGGACGAGAAAGCCATGAGGCAAGTATTCTCGATACAAACAGTCTGGGTATTGGAAGTCTGATTATCCTCTCAAAGAAAGTACGAAATTTTTCTTTTGTCGTAAAAACATAGTCAGTGGTATTATCTACCGGAACCTTGTGTGTAGATATGGAACCACTGACGGTATGTGCATTTTAAATGCAAGGGTTCCAGGAAACCCGACGACTTGATAAAGAAGAAATCGTAGTCTACATGGGCAATGCTGTGGAGGAAGCAGCAGTTGCAGTGGAGGACATTTTATAGGATTTCATTTTGAGTTATTGCTTTTATGTACCTTTCATTTTAGGAAGAACTTTGTTCTGGATTTCTAATGAATGAATATTTTATTTCTTTAATCATTTGATGGTTATGAGAAGGAATAATGATATTATCTATTCTGGTACATTAGCTAGCTATATATAAATGATAAATCCTAAGTCCACCACGATGCAACGAACCGTAGTATATAACTCGTTTTACTTTTAAGAGATATTTTTGTAATGAATCATTTATACTTGTGGATTCTTATGCTAAGTCATGTTTATTCAAATAAGAAGTTCAAAAGGTCGAAAATTGATATTTTAATCAATTAAGTTGAAGGAGTGGACCTTCCGACCTAAGAATCTAATTTGGAAGATAACATAACTAAGCAACCCTTTGGAAAGGATATAAAATCCGGACAAGTATTGGAATTGATTAACTCTGATGTATGCAGACCTATGTCTACTCAGACAATAAGGTACGAGTACTTCATTTTATAATTAATCGAAAAATGGATTAGAATACCTGATGTGCCACAAAAGCAAGTGTTTTGACAAGTCAATGGACACAAAGCTATTGTGGAGAACCATCAAGGTATATCCATAGAAAGCCTGCGATTTGATCGCGGAGGCAAGTACCTGCCTGAGGAATGCATGGCATACTGATCAGAGATTGGGATTTGATCTCAAGAGACTACACCATACACTCTTGTGTAGAAATGGTGTGTCGATAATAAGAAATGGAACTCTTACAGAGATAGTAAAAGATAAGTTAAACGGAACTACCTGTGTTCTATGGATATGTCTGGAAACAACGGCGCATTCAAATGCGGTTGTAGAATATCCTAGAAGAACATAAGATGTGTGTTCAATAGTACTATGAACCAGAAGGACGTTATAAGTTCTAACGCCCGGTTCTTAGAGAAAAACTATTAGACGAACCACGAGCCCAAAGTGACGTGATACTTTTGAAATGAGATAAAACGATAAGGACTGAGAACCAGCCGAACCGAGTAGCGGTACACCACTAACTGCACCTACTGTTATTACTGTTTATACACCGGAATGCCGTTGTAGTGGGAGGTTGTGGGTCAACCAGAGATATTCATAAGACTAGGAGAGTTTTAGGACTCTGGACCTAGTATACATGAAATCGATCCCTAGATCTACAGAGAGGCAGTACTAGATCTAAATGTGCTCTCTTAGAAAGCAATAAGGATTATTGCTAAGAGGCGAGATCATTTAGAGTACAAGCTTAGTTGATTCATTTATGAATTGGAACAAAGCATTGAGTTCGTGGTACTTGCAAATTGATGAGATAGTCCATTTTATGGATTCATCAAAGCATAGACGAATCGTGTGTATTGGAAACGTGATGGAAACAAGGTGGTGTTTCTCGAGTTTTATGTAGAGAACATTCTTATCATTGGTAACAATGTAAAGATGTTGTCAAGACATAAAATGATGGTTGTCTAGATAAATCAACATGAAAGATAAAGGAAGAAGTTGGACATGTTCTTGAGATCTTGGATCTCTAGGAAAGAACATTGTACTTCTCCTGGACATCTTACATATATATAATTATGGTTCGTTTTAACATGCAAGATTCCGAGAAAGGTTCGTTACCTTTCAGATACGGAATGCATCTATCTAAGGAAATGTGTTTTGGAACACAAAAGGAGATAGAAGCAATGAAAGCGATTTCCTACACTTTGAGTGTAGAAAGCTTAATAAATGCAATGTTGAAAACAAGAACCTGATATCGGCTATGCGGTTAGCATAGTGGGAGGATATCAAAGTAATCCTGGAAAGGAATACTCGACTGCTGTAATGAACATTTTAAGAACTTTCGAAGTACTGGAAACTATGTTCTGGATTACGGAGCAGACAAGCTTTTCCTTTGGATTACACTCTCTTAGATTTCTAATCAAATAAGGACCGGTGTAAGTCGATATCAGGCTATGTGTTTCACTATTGAAGGAGGATGAGTTTTAACATGGAAGAGTGATAAGCACGATTCTTTTCGGACTCTCCCATGGGTAACCAAATAGCGGCCTCAGAGGCAGCGGAAGTTTTGGTATAGCTCCGGGATAATCTCTGGGACTTAGATGTGATTCTTAGTTTGCCAAAGGTTATGTAAATAGCGGTGCGATGGAAAATGGTAAGAAATCACAAGTCCATAAGTGTAAGATAACACATAGAGCGAGTACCACCTGATACGAATCATCGTCAGGGAAGACGACGTTGTAGTCACCAAGATAACTTCGGAACGACAATCTAGATTGCTCTTTCACAAGGCACTTCTTGGAAGTGCATATTAAGCACGTGAAGATTATGGGAGTCGGGAGTTTGGAGGAAATGACTAGACCTTAGTATAAGTGGGAGATTGATGGAGTTGTATACTTAATGTCTAGATTTAAGTGATATGAACTCCCGATCCATTGCCATTAATCTATTTAATTAAATAAACAATTATTTGCGTTTAATTATTTATAATTAAATATATGCAAATTATAGTCCTAGATTATATACGTTGTAGTTAGTATGGTGTGCGTCGTCACACGGAAGATCATATTATCGGTTACTCGTATATAATCGAACAGTTGCTCACGAACTAGATGGACAAGGACAAATCCATCGGTATAGTCGTTGTATGAGAGAGAAAATAATCTGTCATGATTATTTTATCATACTTGTACACTTGGTGTATTGGGCGGATCGCTTGAGATTTATCGATTATGATTGCCCTAGATAATCGATTTAAATCTCAGTGTATTTTATTCTTAATCCCCGATATAATTACGAGTGTGTATATTTAATATTAGTGAATTTGATTTTCCAAAGGAATTGACCGATTTGTATATTGGGTCAATTACCGGTAAAGTTGGGTAACGGTATTTTATATATGACACGCCGTGAATTCTTGATGGGAAAGTGTATCCCGATAAGGGTTGATAATATCCCCGAGATGAGTTCATAAGGAATTATTATGTAAACCCTGCAGGTGGATTTGTTCCGCATAATAATTAAGGTTGAATGGTACTATTCTCGGATATAAGAGATGAATAAATTAATTAGCAATAAATTAATTTTATTCATGGATATTTATATCTTAAATACACGGAATAAATAATACTACCGGAGAGAATATTATTTGATATAATATGGTTTAATATTGGGAGTGCTATTAATTTTATATAGTGGAAAATAAAATTAATTAATATTAATGGGATTAATAGATTTGGGCTCGGGCTCAATTTAATCATTAATATTGGAAGCCCAATATTCCACCTCCTTTAGATCCCCTACGTAGCCTATAAAAGCACTACATGGTCTTCTCTATTCTCATAACTTGAAGATCACAATTCTAGAGAGAGAAAGAAAGAGAAGAAGATCCATAGAGTTCGGAGGATCGTCGCCCACCCGACGTTCGAACGAGTGCAAGGAATACGTGGGAAGATCTCAAGGTCTTCAAATTGAGTTCTTCGTTTTTCCGAACAACGAGAACGAGGTAAATCGTAAAACTCTCTTTATGATTTAATTGTTTATTTATCGTGATTATACCGTGAACCAAGATCCGATGACGAGACCCATGACGAGGACGAACCGGGTGGTGGTGGTCGAAGACCACCAGATCGCCGGCGGATCGTCGGCTCGGGCTGGATGGTTGAAGGGCACAAAGGCCGGCTGGACGCCACCAGCCGCTCGCACGGTACAAGCTCCGCTCGCGCGGAGCGACCACCGCTCGCGCGGTGATGCCGCCGCTCGCGCGGCGGCAGCTGGGGGCGATCGCGACCCACGGGTTCGACCGTGGCTGGAGCGCAATCTCCCGGGCGTGGCTGGGCGTGCAAAGGGGGCTGCCAAGGGCAGCCCTAGGCGGCTGCCATGTACATCCGCGAGCCCCATGCGGGGGCTCGACCGGACAGCCGCGGGCTATCCCTGCGGTTAGGGTTTTGGTCGGGCCGGCCTTCGTGGTGGTTCGTGGCGGGTTTCCGGCGACCGGGATTTCGATTGGAGTTGTCGTTCCGCAATTTTACAACCCCGGATATTCCATCTCCAAAGGATATCGGTCGGAATTAATTAGATAATTTATTTATTTAAATTTATTAATTTCGGGGTGTCGATTTCCAACATTTTTCTCATTCTTTGTGTAGACAACATTCTTCTAATTGGCAACGATATGAAAATGTTATCGGACATAAAGGGATGGTTGTCCGAGTAATTCAATATGAGGGACTTTAGAGAAGTCGGGAATGTTCTTGGGATCAAAGTTATAAAGGATCGCCAGAAAAGAACATAGAACTTATCTCGAGCCTCATACATAAATACAATTCTTGCTCGTTGCAGCATGAAGAATTCCAAGAAAGGTTTTTACCTTTTAGATGTGGAATTATTTATCTAAAGTTTTGTGTCTGACACAATAAGGAGATAAATGAAAAGTAAGCAGTTCCCTACACCTTAACGGTGGGAAGCTTAATATATGCAATGCTGTACACGAGAATGATATCTACTATGCCGTGGGCATGGTGGTGAGATATCATAATAATCCTGGAAAGGATCACTCAACTGATGTAAAGAACATGTTTAGGCACCTGTAAAGGACTAATATAATATGTTCTAAGTTACAAAACAATCAAGTTGGTTCCTTTGGATTACAGAGAATTGTATTTCAAATCAAACAGGGACAATCGAAAGTCGAAGTCAGGTTATGTGTTCTCACTGTGAAGTGGAGCAGTTACTTGGAAGAGTGTAAAGCAGTGATGCATTATGGACTCTACCATGGAAGCTGAAAGGATAACGGCCTCTGAGGCAGTTAAAAGGTCAGCGTGGCTCCAGAACTTCCTGAGAGACTTAAGTGTGGTTTCTAGTTTGACCAAAGCTATTTTGAATAGCGGTATATTGGCAAACTTGAAATGCCACGAGTACACAGTGGAAGATAACACTAGAGCGCAAGTACCACCTGATTCGAGAGATCGTCTAGTAAGACGATGCAGTTGTCACCTAGATAGCATCGAGAGGATTGCCTGGTAAAACCGTTCACAGAGGCTCATCCAGCGGAAGCGTTGGATAGGCGTGATGAGGTTATGGGAATCTGATGTTTGGGAGAGGGCGACTACACTTTTAGTATAAGTGGGAGATTTATGGAGTTGTATTCTAAATGTCTAGTTTAGTGCAAATACGGAACTCCTTATCTATGCCTTAATCTATGTATGATTCAAGCATGATTGCATTTAATGCAATAGTCCTAGATATATACGTTGTAGATAGTATGGCGTGAGGAGACACGCGGAAGATCATACTATCGGTTACTCGTATACTATCGAACAGTAGCTCACGACTTAGATGGACATGGACAATCCATCGGTACGTCGTAGTGTGACTGGTAGATAGTCGGTCTTGACTATCATGTTACACTCGTACACTAGGTGTATTGAGCAGGACCACGGGAGGGCGTTCGATTTATACTAATCAAAGTAATCGAACCAGACCTCAGATATTACGGATATGTGAGTTCTTAATCCCTATATAATTATAGGTGCGTGTGTCCAATGCTCGGTTCTTTGATGTGCCAATGAGTGAGACTAATGGATTAGTCAATATTCTCGGTAGATTGGGAATCGGTATTGTACACACGGCATGCTATAGATTATAGACAGGAAACCGTGTCCCATTTATTGGGTTGATGATGTCCCCGAGATGAGCTCATAAAGTTTATCATGTAAACCCTGGGGGTGGATTTACTCCGCATGATAATAAGGATGAGTGGTACTAGTCTCGGATAATAAGAAATGAATTAATTTAATTATTAGTAATTAAAATTAATTCGTGGACATGCGATATCTTAAACACGGGGAAATATCACATATGTAATACAGCAGGAAAATTATTGACGGAATAATTTGAATTAATTAATTGGGAAATTATTTATAATTTTATAGTGGAATTAATTATAAATAAAATTCTGGAATTTAATTAAAGTTTTCCTTTTGGGACACCAAGTTAATTAAATTGCAATTTAAGACTAATTAATTAATTGTATATGGGTCCCTAGTGTGGCCTATATAAATTCTCGTCTCTCTTCTCTAAACCTACAGAACGCCGCTATTTTATTTTCGCGGAGAAAAATTAATTGTTAGCGCAATAATTTTTCTGTGAAAATAAATAGATTAGCGCAATAACTTTTCTGCTCCAGAAAATTATATTCTTGCATAAGTTTGAGAGAGAAGAAGAAGAGAAACTCCAAGCGGATCGATGCCCACACATCGGCTGGAGCAAGAGGGCTAGGATACACGCTAGAAGACTCGAGGTCTCTGTCAATTCGGCTTCTCCGAATCACGCGACAAAGGTATAGAATCGAAACCCTATTTCCGCATCGTTTCGATTCGATCTCGTATGTAATCATACAACAAACCTCCGATCGAGTTCCGAGAACCGTGGTATGTGTTTCGTGATCACTGGGCGACTTCTGGTTGCCGGAACGTGATAGAGTAGGTGACCAACAAGCCAACCTGTGGCTGTGGTCGAACCTAATTTATTATTTAATTAATAAATATTATCAATTTATTTCGAAATTATGAAAGATTATTAATTATGATTAATTAAGGCATATGCTATATCTACTCCCCATGTTGAATCATAGATATAGTCCTGTACAGTTACACATGTTGTATGAATTCGGTTTTGTGGAAACCGAGAGATAATTCTGTTAACGCAACGTAACTGGTCAAACTCAGTTCCTAGTCGATGGGTTACGCCAATAACAAGGATACCCGGCCTTTCCCCCTTGAGACTAGCACTTAGTGTATGTGGGCTAATCTCGAGCCTCGGTGTTGGGACATCGACATACATGAGTGGGTGCTCACTATTAATGAGTTCACTGAACCCCCTCTCCCTGGAATCTCTAAGTGGTTATCACTGATCGAGTAGAGAATTCCATAATATAGTTGTACACAATTAATCCTTAAGACCCAGACATCACCGTGACTTCATCAGAGGACTAGCTGTATCGTAACGTGTTTCTGATTCCCTGGAAAGGGAGTAAGTCGAAAAAGGAGGCAATGTTCGTGCAGTTCGAAATCTGATGTGAAGTCTGTGCATGGTAGTAGGGGATCTGATCGCTTGATATAGATCATGGATGTCCTATGTGGTTCGTAGTCCCGGAATCTCTGGCCAGAGTTGAACAGTGAGATGATTAGAGAAATGTGTTTCTCTAGATCAATCACGACTGGATTATACGAAGCCTAGAACGTTCGCAAAGTTATCAAACACAACAAGAGATCTCGATTGACCAATATCTCTAGTTTGATAAGGACATATGAATCGGAGGGATCGTACTGTACGCTAACTATATTACAAGGTTCTTGTAGGCACTTCATTTCTATCTAGGGAATTAGTGAAGCGTGGTTGCTAGACGCTCGTCACTGATTCGTTGGGCACCGAATTGTTTGGAGATTAAATAATATGATTATTAATCTAAAACTCTCGGGAGTAGTTGATATAAGAACAATATGTTGTTCGAATCACAATGTGTTGTGAGCCCACGGCTAGTTATACACCTGAACCATTGAGGGTCACATTCTCGTGTAAACCAATCCTTGAATACGATCATGTATTAATTAACTGTTAATTAAGTACATATAGTCGGAGGTCAATATGATTGAATCCGAGATTCATAATTGTGATTATGAGTTGGAAATATTAATGAGCTAAAGAAAACGGACACGATGGTGTACACTTTCTATTTTGGGAAATTTCCCGATTTAGCAGTACCCCTGAAATGGGCTTTCCGATTTTGTGAAATTGGAAATTTTTATTATTATCTCATATCGATGAGAAAATTAAAACGAGAAAGAAAATATAATCGTTATATTTTTCGGAGATCAAATTGATTGTCAATTTGGGAGAAACGTAATGACGGCTAATGAATTGGGCCGGCTAGGCTTAATGGATCCGATCCATTAGGGTTTGAGCCCAAGTAGCTCTTTTCTTCACCTATAAAAGGAGCTCCATAGGCATGAAGAAGAACACACCAAAACCTAGAGAGCTCTAGCCTAGCCTCTCCTCTCTCCCTCTCCCTCTCTCGCCGCCGCCCCCTTCGGCCGCCTCCCTCGGAGGACCGCCGCCCGCCGCCGCCCAGCGCCGCCGCCGGCAGCCGCCGCCTCGCCGGAATCCGATTCCGGCGTCATTTTTCTGGCCCGTTTTTCCCGTCGTATTCTCCCTCTCGTATTTCTAGTGCAATACGCGAGTGGGATTACCTATACGAGGTGAAACCTGATTTGACGAGAGACGCCGGAGGTTTGAACGAGCAACGCCCGAGCACGACGAGCAAAGCCCGCCCGCGCTCGAGCGCCGCCCGCGACCAGCCGAGAGCCACCCCGGCTCTCCCCGTGTTCAGCCCGCACGCCCCGCGTGCATCCCCGCGTCGCATCCGCGCGACTTCCAACGAACTTCGTTTCGTCCGACGAATCCCTAAGGTACTCACGATTAAACTTGAATTTAATTGTTTTTGCGTTAATTGTTTGCACTAAAGTACTGGGATTATAATTGACAAATAAAATTAATAGAGATTAATTTAATTGTTAATTAAAATCAATTTGATTTGAATTATATAATTGTGATTATGTTAATTGTCAAATTGACGCAATTAATTATGTGTGCATGTTTGCGTAATTAATTAGTAGTGTAATTTATATATATGATAAATGTAATTGCGCTACAAGTAATTAATTTATATGATAAATTTAATTGCGCTAGATTTAATTTATGTAGTATGGGATGCATGAATTAAATGTTTAATTATTTGATAATTAAATTAAATGGTGGATTATTTATTTAATAGATTTGAATTAAATCAATTAATGCATGTAATATTAAAAATAGGATTTTCAATAAAATAAAATAAAATAAAATTTTTGTTTTCCGCTGCGTATACATGCACGATCCCCAAAAGTGGTATCAGAGCGTAGGTTCTGAAATTGATTAATTGTCTATGAATATAATCACCTTTAAGCATGCTGTTTGTTGAATTGATTGATTTAATTTTATTTGATTGGGACTTAGTTGTTTCTATTAAGACATTTATTTTTATCTAATAGTTCAAACAATGCCTAATTTGTTATTAAGTGACAAGTCAATGTCGAACGTGAATTCACCTCGGGGAGTGATTCATCTAGAATTGTTTTTGTTAAAACAAATTAGAGATCTTCGAGTCATATGATGACATAAAATCGATGATCTGCTCGGCTCCCCCATTTATGGGAGATAGGGTCGTTTGCATGATGAATCGCTGGTTAGAAGCTTTGAGACTTCACTTACGAGACATCACGTTTGAGTATTGGGATATTAATAAATTGAAATAGAAAAGAAGTATCAATATTTAATTTAGTGAAATTATTTATTGACCAATTAAATAATTGATTTAAATATTCGATCAACAAGGTGATAGATTAATTATTTGATTTAATTGTTAAATCAAGTTAATTAATAGAGCACCAATTTTATTTACATACCTCGTTTTAATTGTGATTAAATGCTATGTGAATTATATGACTTTTGTGAGATATATATATATATTGTGATATATATTATGATCGTATGTGCTCCATTAGGATGGCCTATAGAGAACATAGTTGTTAGGAATCAACAATCGATCGCTCACTTAATCTGATGAGATAAATAATCCTATAGTCCTCTATTCTCTCCCGAGAATGTATATCAAGCCATAAAGAAGAACCGATGTGTCGTTCTTTCTTCTTTCCTTCTACCGACGGTAAATCATGAGAAAGCCACTTGCAAGTAGTATGGTATGCCGTGTTAGCGGGGAGTACTGCTTGTGAATCAAGCTGTGATTTACCGACATATGATGGAGACGTGTTGGCCACGATTCCTTTAGACTTGTGCAGTCGGATAGATTAACTATGGGCTGTACATGTTTATTGGAATCCAACTTTCACTTCTCATATCGGTGGGTCGGTCTTCACACATGGTTGACTTTGAAGGGTACGATTAACGTAGTTCATTGTCATGGTGAGGAAAAGCTAACTTTAGGATCACATAGAGATGTGATTGAAAAATAGTTTTCTACCATTGGGTAAACATAACTGGGCTAGATTAACTACGAGTTATGGTTTTCGCCTTTGGACCTAAAGCCCATCTAAGGAAAATTGGATTTTCCCGTCTGTTCGCTAGAGGATAGTGGAATTCGAAAAATTTAGTGGGAGGCAATTAAAATTCCTAAAAGTCCTTACAATTTTAATTGCAATCATAATTCGAACTATCACTTATTAATCTTCTTAAAATTTTCTCAGTAATCATGTCTAAGAATCCCCTAGCGTCGATCCTCGACCAAAACAAACTCACTGGCCCAAATTATCTTGATTGGCTACGCAATCTCAAACTTGTGCTGCAACTTGATCACCTTACTTATGTCTTGGATGATAAGTTTGACTTTGACCCGGACCTCGATCATACTGACGAGGAGAAGAAAGACATGGAGATATGGAAAGAGGACAATAATACTGTCTGATGCTATATGATAGCTGCGATGTCTCCTGAGCTTGCTAGGAAATATGAAGCATATGAATGGGCTCATGATATCAAGATTCATCTTGATGGCCTGTACAGTGAGAATATTAGGACCGCGAGGTTCACTGCTACGAAGGAGCTGACCACTATGAAACTGCGCGAAGGGGCTTCGGTCCACGAGCATGGTATCAAAATGATCGGTCTCATTGAGTAGTTAGTGAATTTCAAGGTCGTCCTACCTGAAGAGCTCTCGGTGGATTTGATCCTCCTGTCTCTCCCAAGTTCGTATGAACCGTTCATAGTGAACTTCAACATGAACAAACTGGCACCACCTCTCGAGGAGATGCTTAACATGTTGGTCAGTTTTGAAACGACTATCAAAAAGGAGAAATCTGTTCTCATTGCTTCGACTTCTGAGAGGAAGCGTTCCTATCCGAAGAAGAGGAAAGAAAATGTTTCTTCCTCGAGCAAGATGGTCTATAAAAGGAAGAAAGGTGGATCTAAGGACAAAGTCGTCAAATCTATTGATGACGTTTGTCACCATTATGGAAAGAAAGGCCATTGGCGCCGTAACTGCAAGGAGTACCTTGACCAGAAACGTTCTGGGAATGGTACGTTTTACATAGAAGTAAATTTATCCTTAAATTCTTCTTCATGGGTATTGGTGTTGGAGTTGTGTACTTAATGTCTAGATTTAAGTAACGGAAACTCACGATCCATTGTCACTAATCTATTTAATTAAATAAACAATTATTTGCGTTTAATTATTTATAATTAAATATATGCAAATCATAGTCCTGGATTTTATACGTTGTAGTTAGTATGGTGTTGCATGGGCGTACAGAAGATCATACTATCGGTTACTCGTATTTAATCGAACAGTTGCTCACGACCTAGATGGACACGGACCAATCCATCGGTATAGTCGTTGTGTGAGAGAGAAAATAATTTATCTTAATTATTTTATCACACTTGTACACTTGGTGTATTGAGCGGATCTGCTTGAGATTTATCGATTAGGATTGCCGGCGATAATCGATTTAAGTCTCTGTGTATTTTATTCTTAATCCCCGATATTATTGCGGGTGTGTATATTTAATATAAGTGACTTTGATTTACCAAAGGAATTAACCGATTTAATTATTGGGTTAATTACCGGTTAAGTTGGGTCACTATATTTTATATATGGCATGCCGTGAATACTTGACGGGAAAGTGTATCCCGTAAGGGTTGATAATATCCCCGAGATGAGTTCATAAGGAATTATTATGTAAACCCTGCAGGTGGATTCGTTCCGCATAATAATTAAGGTTGAATGGTACTAGTCTCGGATATAAGAGATGAATAAATTAATTAGCAATAAATTAATTTTATTCATGGATATTTAAATCTTAAATACACGGAATAAATAATACTACCGGAGAAATATTATTTGATATAATATGGTTTAATATTGGGAGTGCAATTAATTTTATATAGTGGAAAATAGAATTAATTAATATTGATAAGGATTAATGGACTTGAGCATTGGGCTCAATTTAATCTTCAATATTGGAAGCTCAATATTCCACCTCCTTTAGATCCCCTACGTAGCCTATAAAAGCACTACATGGTCTTCTCTATTCTGATATCTCATAAGTTGAAGATCACAATTCTAGAGAGAGAAAGTAGAGAGGGAGATCCATGGAGTTCGGTAGATCGTCGCCCACACGACGTCCGAGCTAGTGCAAGGAATACGTGGGAAGATCTCAAGGTCGTCAAATTGAGTTCTTCGTTTTTCCGAACAACGAGAACGAGGTAAATCGTAAAACCCTCTTTATGATTTTATCGTTTAATTATCGTAAAATTATCTTGAACCAAGATCCGAGAACGCGACCTTTGTCGAGGTTGAACCGGGCGGTGGTGATCGAAGATCACCGGACCGCCGGCGGTTCAACGGCTCGAGCAAGAGAGGGTCGAGAGGGGCGAGCCTCGGCTGGACGCCGAGACTCGATCGAGCGCGTGCTCGATCGTCCGGATGGGCTCGACGCGAGCTGCGGTTTCTCCCGCAGCGGACTCGCGTGCGATGCGAGCCTCGTCCGGGGACGACCAGCGGGCTGCTGGGAGCAGCCCGTACGATTGCTCAGCTCCGCTTGCACGGCGCGATCGCCGCTTGCGCGGGCTGGCCGCCGCTCGCGCGATGGCGGGCTGTGGTGATCGCATGCCACGATTTTGATCGTGGCGGATGTGCGATCACCTAGGGCATGGCTGGGCAGCCCCTTACGGCTGCTACGAACAGCCGCGAGCCCCACACGGAGGCTCGACCGGACAGCCGCGGGCCATCCCCGCGGTTAGGGCTTCGGTTGGGCTATCCCCGTGGAAGTTCGTGGCGGGTTTCCGACAACCGGGATTTCGATTGGAGTTGTCGTTCCGCACTTTTGACAATCCGGATATTCGATCTCCAAAGAATTTCGGTCGGAATTATTTAGATAATTAATTTTAATTAATTTATTAATTCCGGGATATCGATTTCCAACAATTGGTATCAGAGCGTTGGTTTTAGTTCATGGTATTTTTCGATAAATTGTTCTACCTTGCAGGGTTTCCGATTATTATGGCTGGATTTAATTATGTTAATTAATTTCCATAATAATGTTCTTGATTGTTAAACTCTCGGTGATGTCAATATTCGTTCTTGTGTGGTGAATGCTTGTTCTTAATTTTTCCGGAAATTGTTTGAGGTCGTTTTCATGTAGAGAATCGATACCGGATAGCGTAGTAATAAATTTGTGATTTATTTTACGTTGGATCGAGGACGAAACGACGACCGGAAAAGTGTGACGGAGGAGACGAAGAGAGGGAGGATTCAGGGGATCGATCAACCCCATGATCGAACCCCATGAAGGGTCGATCGATCGAAGGGAGAAGGGGGCTGCCGAGGCTCTCGGCCACGCCTAGCCACCGGCGGTGGTGGCGCGTGGGCTGGGACGGCGGCGATGCTCCTCCTCGAGCCGCGGTCGATGGTGGTGGGGGGCGCGGGGTCCTCGTGATCTCGTGCTCTCCCGCCAAGATCCAACTTTCCTAAATTGATTCGGTTTTCCTATTTTGAGTATTCCTATTTTTGGGAATTCTCATGGAAATAGGAAAAGAATTAATTGGAATTAATTTATTTCCTTATTCTATTATGGAAGTCTTCTAGAATATTCTAAGTTCTACTTGGAATAGGATTCTAGAGATTTAATAGAATTAGAAAGAAAAATAATTAATTATTAAATTAATTTATTTCCTAGTTGATTATTCCTATTTTATGGGAATTTTCATGGACATGGAAATTAATTAATTTTGGAAAGTAGAAGAGTCCTTAAATTAATTTTTCCTTATTTAATTATTCCTTTATGGAATTTTTAATGGATTAGGAAAGGAATTAATTTGGAAGGACTATGAGTCCTAAATTATTTTATTTCCTTATTTCATTATGGAAATCATCTAGAATATTCCAAGTGGGTCTTGGATAGATTATTCTAGAGATTTAATGAAGTAGAAAGGGAAAATAAAATAAATTATTTTATTTCCTTATTTCATTATAGAAGTCTTCTAGAATATTCCAAGTGGGTCTTGGATAGATTATTCTAGAGATTTAATAAAGTAGAAAGGAAAATAAAAATAATAAAAATATTAATAATGTTTAATTTTATTTTTGATATATTCGATTGACTTAATTTTCGAATTAAGTAACTTTTGGATTAATTGAAAATAAATAGATTTAAATATTGGAATTAATATTCCCGTCACATGGAGCATTCAAGAACGAAGACTGAAGACTAGAAGAAGCATACGGAGATGCGATAAAGCCATAATAGTCGGAAAATAATATTCTAGTATTATTTTGATTATGTGATAATATTCTATGTGCTTTATTTCATGTATGCATGCTTATGTGTATTTAATTATGCATTAGATAGCGTATCCCTTTGTTGTAAAAAGCTAAGTGGGAGAGGGATTGGAAACAATGCCATGGTCTCCATTGCTGTTCTCTTGGTGACTTTTATGGACTTTCGAAGTTCGTATAGATAAGTCATTGGAGGAGAATTCTTGTAATTCCTCTTACGAGAAACATTGATTAAGTCTATCAAACAATGCCTAATTTGTCTTTCCAAAACTGATTTCAAGTCGACTCATTCTCACCCCGGGGAGTGGAATGGAGCCAAAGCCACTTGGTCATGTCGAGGACACAAATTAGAGGCTTTCGTACCATTTGTTTTAAAATGGATCGATTGTCTGCTCGGCTCCCTCATTTGATGAGAGATAGGGTCGTTCGCATGGTGAATCACTGGTTAGAAACTTTGAGTTTCACTTATGATTCTCCGCGTCTTGATTTACAAGATTAAATGAATCAAGTAATTGGGAGTCAATTATAAAAGTCTCTTGGTGTAGTAAACGTCCACACCACGTGGCTTGCTATACTAACGGATTTTGGATTAATTGATGTAGACAGTTGTAAGGAATTGTGAAGAATTGTGAAGTCATCGTAAACGTCCACACCACGTGGCTTGCGGTGATGTAGCGGTTCCAAACGATTTACTTTGGTACTGAGTAATGGTTTACACTTAGATACGCATTATAGTATTCTTCCCCACGAACTTCCGCTATAAGTGATGTATGACCGAAGCAAAACTAATTGCTAAATCATTTGGGTAAGGTAAACGTCCACACCACGTGGCTTGCCATATCTGATGGGATTTTAGAGGCGATTAGTGATTTAATGATATTATTTAAGGGAGATAATATCGGAGATTAAATCAATTGTTTGTTGTTATATGTGCTCATAGATTAGGAAATGGCTTTGAACCCACTTTCTGTGATACCTAAGGATTTTAAACTCACTGGTCCCTAAATGTAATGATTGGAATAGAGATCTAGACATTACCCAAACTGTTAAAGAGTGCAAGGTTGTACTCAGTGAGCTTTGTCCTCCCGAGCCTATTGACATAGGCGGCTAGACAAGAAGCGATGAGGATACTCATAAAGGCCAGTCGCTTCGAGGAAACGCTTAAACACGTTTTTGAGATGATTGAACTTTTAGACGAGTTGAGACGGAAATCGCAAGCTCTTGTAGCCAATGCCATAGGTTTCGAACCTAAGGGCAAAATCGGGGGAAAGGAAAAGCAAGCAAAGAAACCCAGTGGTCCTAGTTTTCTTGGACCACGAGATGGGACGAGAAGGCCAAGAGGCAAGTGTTCTCGATGCAAACAGTCTGGGTACTGGAAGTCTGATTATCCTCTCAAAGAAAGTACGAAATTTTCCTTAGTCGTAAAACATAGTCAGTGGTATTATCTACCGGAACCTGGTGTGTAGATATGGAACCACTGACGGTATGTGCATTTTAAATGCAAGGGTTCCAGGAAACCCGACGACTTGGAAGAGAAGAAATCGTAGTCTACATGGGCAATGCTGTAGAGGAGGCAGCAGTTGCAGTGGAGGACATTATATAGGATTTCATTTTGAGTTATTGCTTTTATGTACCTTTCATATTAGAAAGAACTTTGTTCTGGATTTCTAATAAATGGATATTTTATTTCTTTTAATCATTTGATGGTTATAAGAAGAAATAATGATATTATCTATTTTGGTACATTGGCTAGCAATATGTAAATGATGAATCCTGAGTCCACCACGATGCAACGAACCGTAGTATGAAACTCGTTTTACTAATAAGAGATTTCTTTATCAATTATACTTGTAGATTCTTATGCTGAGTCATGTTTATTCAAATAAGAAGTTCAAAGGTCGAAAATTGATATTTGATCAATTAAGTTGAAGGAGTGGACCTTCCGACCTAAGAATCTAATTTGGAAGATAATATGACTAAGCAATCCTTTATGGATATAAGATATAAGATCCGGACAAGTATAAGAATTGATTGACTCTGATGTATGCAGACCTATGTCTATTCAGACAATACGGTACGAGTACTTCATTTGATGATTACTCAAGAAATGGATTAGAATACCTGATGTGCCACAAAAGCAAGTTTTTTGACAAGTCAATGGACACTAAGCAATTGTGGAGAACCATCAAGGTATATCCATTTGTGGCCTGCGATTTGATCGCGGAGGCAAGTACCTATCTGAGGAATGCATGGCATACTGATCAGAAATTGGGATTTGATCCCAAATGACTATACCATACACTGTAGTGTAGAAATGGTGTGTCGTAAACAAGAAATGGAACTCTTAAAGAAATAGTAAAAGCATGAGTTATACGGAACTACCTATGTTCTATGGATATGTTTGGAAACAACGAGGCATTCAAATGCGGTTGTAGAATATCCTAGAAGAACAAAAGATGTGTGTACAATAGTACTATGAACCAGAAGGACGTTATAAGTTCTAATGCCCGGTTCTTAGAGAAAGACTATATGATGAACCACAAGCCCAAAGTGACATGATACTTTGAAATGAGAGAGAAAGATTAAGACTTAGAACCAGCTGAACCGAGTAGCGGTACACCACTAACTGCACCTACTGTTATCACTGTTTATACACTGGAATGCCGTTGTAGTGGGAGGTTGTGTGACAACCAGAGATATTCATAATACTAGGTGAGTCTTCGGACTCTGGACCTAGTATACATGAAATCGATCCCTTGATCTACATGAAGGCAGTACTAGATCTAAATGTGCCTTCTTAGAGAACAATAAGGATTATTGTTAAGAGGCGAGATCATTTAGAGTACAAGCTTAGTTGATCCATTTATGGATTATAACAAAGCTAGAGTTCGTGGAACTTGCGCATTCATGAGATAGTCCATTTGATGGATTCATCAAAAGGCATTGACGAATCATGTATATGGGAAACCTGATGGAAACAAGGTGGTGTTTCTCGGAGGTTTTATGTAGATAACATTTTATCATTGGTAACAATGTAAAGATGTTGTCAGACATAAAATGATGGTTGTCTAGAAAAATCAATATGAAAGATAAAGGAAGAAGTTGGACATGTTCTTGAGATCTTAGATCTCTAGGAAAGAACATTGTACTTCTCCTGGACATCTTACATATATATGATTATGGTTCGTTTTAACATGCAAGATTCCGAGAAAGGTTCGTTACCTTTCAGAGACGGAATGCATCTATCTAAGGATATGTGTTTTGGAACACAAAAAGGAGATAGAAGCAATGAAAGCGGATTCCTACACTTTGAGTGTGGAAAGCTTAATAAATGCATTGTTGAAAACAAGAACCTGATATCGGCTATGCGGCTAGTATAGTGGGAGGATATCAAGGTAATCCTGGAAAGGAATATTCGACTGCTGTAAAAGTACTTTCGAAGTACTGTTCTAGACTACGAAGCAGACGAACATTTCCTTTGGATTACAATCTCTTAGATTTCTAATCGAATGATGGTGTAAGTCGATATCAGGCTATGTGTTTCACTATTGAAGGAGAAGGAGTTTTAACATGAAAGAGTGATAAGCACGATGCTTTTCGGACTCTGCCATGGGTAACCAAATAGCGGCCTCAGAGGCAGCGGAAGTTTTGGTATAACTCCGGGATAATCTCTGGGACTTAGATGTGATTCTTAATTTGCCAAAGGCTATGTAAATAGCGGTGCAATGGCAAATGGTAAGAAATCACAAGTCCATAAGTGTAAGATAACACATAGTGCAAGTACCACCTGATACGAGTCATGGTCGAGGGAGACGACGTTGTAGTCACCAAGATAACTTCAGAGCGGCAACCTAGAGTGCTCTTAAGCACGTGATGAGTATGGGAGTCGGGAGTTTGGAGGAAATGACTAGACCTTAGTACAAGTGGGAGATTGTTGGAGTTGTGTACTTAATGTCTAGATTTAAGTAACGGAAACTCACGATCCATTGCCACTAATCTATTTAATTAAATAAACAATTATTTGCGTTTAATTATTTATAATTAAATATATGCAAATCATAGTCCTGAATTTTATACGTTGTAGTTAGTATGGTGTTGCATGGGCGCACAGAAGATCATACTATCGGTTACTCGTATTTAATCGAACAGTTGCTCACGACCTAGATGGACACGGACCAATCCATCGGTATAGTCGTTGTCTGAGAGAGAAAATAATTTATCTTAATTATTTTATCACACTTGTACACTTGGTGTATTGAGCGGATCTGCTTGAGATTTATCGATTAGGATTGCCGGCGATAATCGATTTAAGTCTCTGTGTATTTTATTCTTAATCCCCGATATTATTGCGGGTGTGTATATTTAATATAAGTGACTTTGATTTACCAAAGGAATTAACCGATTTAATTATTGGGTTAATTACCGGTTAAGTTGGGTCACTATATTTTATATATGGCATGCCGTGAATACTTGACGGGAAAGTGTATCCCGTAAGGGTTGATAATATCCCCGAGATGAGTTCATAAGGAATTATTATGTAAACCCTGCAGGTGGATTCGTTCCGCATAATAATTAAGGTTGAATGGTACTAGTCTCGGATATAAGAGATGAATAAATTAATTAGCAATAAATTAATTTTATTCATGGATATTTAAATCTTAAATACACGGAATAAATAATACTACCGGAGAAATATTATTTGATATAATATGGTTTAATATTGGGAGTGCAATTAATTTTATATAGTGGAAAATAGAATTAATTAATATTGATAAGGATTAATGGACTTGAGCATTGGGCTCAATTTAATCTTCAATATTGGAAGCCCAATATTCCACCTCCTTTAGATCCCCTACGTAGCCTATAAAAGCACTACATGGTCTTCTCTATTCTGATATCTCATAAGTTGAAGATCACAATTCTAGAGAGAGAAAGTAGAGAGGGAGATCCATGGAGTTCGGTAGATCGTCGCCCACACGACGTCCGAGCTAGTGCAAGGAATACGTGGGAAGATCTCAAGGTCGTCAAATTGAGTTCTTCGTTTTTCCGAACAACGAGAACGAGATAAATCGTAAAACCCTCTTTATGATTTTATCGTTTAATTATCGTAAAATTATCTTGAACCAAGATCCGAGAACGCGACCTTTGTCGAGGTTGAACCGGGCGGTGGTGATCGAAGATCACCGGACCGCCGGCGGTTCAACGGCTCGAGCAAGAGAGGGTCGAGAGGGGCGAGCCTCGGCTGGACGCCGAGACTCGATCGAGCGCGTGCTCGATCGTCCGGATGGGCTCGACGCGAGCTGCGGTTTCTCCCGCAGCGGACTCGCGTGCGATGCGAGCCTCGTCCGGGGACGACCAGCGGGCTGCTGGGAGCAGCCCGTACGATTGCTCAGCTCCGCTTGCACGGCGCGATCGCCGCTTGCGCGGGCTGGCCGCCGCTCGCCCGGTGGCGGGCTGTGGTGATCGCATGCCACGATTTTGATCGTGGCGGATGTGCGATCACCTAGGGCATGGCTGGGCAGCCCCTTACGGCTGCTACGAACAGCCGCGAGCCCCACACGGAGGCTCGACCGGACAGCCGCGGGCCATCCCCGCGGTTAGGGCTTCGGTTGGGCTATCCCCGTGGAAGTTCGTGGCGGGTTTCCGACAACCGGGATTTCGATTGGAGTTGTCGTTCCGCACTTTTGACAATCCGGATATTCGATCTCCAAAGGATTTCGGTCGGAATTAATTAGATAATTAATTTTAATTAATTTATTAATTCCGGGATATCGATTTCCAACAATTGGATACCGGTTGTGGCTCACATCTCTGTAATGATTTGCAGCTCATGAAAAGAAGTAAGAAGCTCAAGGAAGGTGAGACCTTCTTGAGGATGGGAAACGGAGCAAGAGTTGCTGCTGAAGCCATCGGGACTATTTACTTAGATGTTTCTGATTCTCGTTTTAAATTAGTTTTGAACAATTGTCTTTACGTTCCATCACTTATTCGGAACCTTATTTCTATTCCTGTTTTGGATAATGAAGGTTATTCTTTTGTTTTTGGAAATTCGATTTGCCTTATACAAAAGGACGATAAAGTGATATGTAAGGGACATCTGTCAAACAATTTATATGAACTTAACTTAAACGAGATCCCTGTTAATGTGCTAACAGCAAAACGAAAAGAAATTAGTCTTAACCCCGCACAACTTTGGCATGCCCGACTAGGACATGTTTCCCTGAGACGATTGAATGAGTTCCTAAAGGAAGGGCTGTTCACACTTGATGATGTGAAATCGCTCCAAGCTTGTGAAGCTTGCCTAAAAGGGAAAATGATCAAGTCTCCCTACAAAGGGACAATGGCACGTGCTGAAGGTCTATTGGATCTGATCCATACTGACGTGTGTGGTCCACTAAGTGTTAGTGCGAGGGGTGGATTCAACTACTTCGTAACCTTTACCGATGATTATTCAAGGTATGGTTACGTGTACTTAATGAAGCACAAATCGGAGAATTTTGAAAGGTTCAAAGACTTCCGACATGAAGTAGAGAATCAACTTGGGCTTCGTATTAAGCAACTACGATCCGATCGTGGTGGCGAATACTTAAGCGCTGAGTTTATAGACTATCTAAAAGAGAATGGGATTCTCTCTCAGTGGACTCCTTCTGGAACACCTCAGTTGAACGGAGTGTCCGAGCGTCGTAACCGAACCCTGTTGGACATGGTTCGATCTATAATGAGTGTCACTGAGTTACCGGCGTACTTGTGGGGTCACGCACTCTTGACAGCCGCCTATTTGCTGAATAGACTTAACACTAAAGCAGTTAAATCCACACCTTATGAACTTTGGCATTCCCGACAACCCACGTTCAAACATATAAAGATATGGGGTTGCCCCGCTTACGTGAAGCGGCTAGTGGGAGATAAGTTGGATAGTAAATCCGACTTATGCTACTTTGTGGGATATCCCGTGGATTCCATGGGATATGAATTCTACTATGTTTCTGAGGCAAAAGTGTTTGTCTCGAGAAATGCTGTATTCCTTGAGAAGGAATTCCTAGCGGATGGAAAAGGCAGCATAGTAGATCTCGAAGAGGTTCGAGATGACAACCCACAAACTGAAGTTCATGCACCAGTCCCTGAACCAGAGCCAATTCAACAAACCACTGATACACCTCCACGATCGACAGTCCGTAAATCTGAAAGAGTTCGGAGGTTGCCTGATCGGTTGTTCCTCGTTGATAGTGATCACGAAATCATTGATGATGGATCCGATCCTAGAACCTTCAATGAAGCCGTATTGGATACGGACAAGGGACATTGGCTTACTGCCATGAAATCCGAAATGGACTCCATGTATTCCAACAACGTATGGACGTTGGTAGACCCACCTAAAGGAATCGTTCCCAGAGGCTGCAAGTGGATCTATAAAAGGAAAGTTGGAGCTGATGGAAAGGTTGCGACCTTTAAAGCTAGGTTGGTGGCAAAAGGATATACTCAAAAGCAAGGTGTTGACTATGAGGAAACCTTTTCACCAGTCGCTATGCTTAAATCCATTAGGATTTTGCTGGCCATCTCTGCGTGGTATGACTACGAGATATGGCAAATGGATGTGAAGACCGCGTTTCTCAATGGGGACATTGAGGAGGAAATTTATATGGCGCAGCCGTAAGGCTTCATATCTCCTGGAGAAGAGCAAAAGGTTTGCCGACTCCAGCGATCCATTTATGGATTGAAACAAGCATCCCGAAGTTGGAACAAACGTTTTGACAACACAATCAAAGAGTTTGATTTTGTCAAGAACCCGGAGGAACCTTGTGTATACAAGAAGGTTAGTGGTGTTGGAGTTGTGTACTTAATGTCTAGATTTGAGTATCGGTAAACTCCCGGTCATGGCATTTAACCTATTAAATTAATAAACAATTATTTGCATTTAATTATTATTAATTAATTATGCAAAATATAGTCCTGGATTTTATACGTTGTAGTTAGTATGGTGTTGCATGGGCACACAGAAGATCATACTATCGGTTACTCGTATTTAATCAAACAGTTGCTCACGACCTAGATGGACAAGGACCAATCCATCGGTATAGTCGTTGTGTGAGAGAGAAAATAATTTATCTTAATTATTTTATCACACTTGTACACTTGGTGTATTGGGCGGATCGCTTGAGATTTATTGATTAGGATTGCCTTAGATAATCAATTTAAATCTCAGAGTATTTTATTCTTAATCTCCGATACTATTGCGGGTGTATATATTTAATATTAGAGACTTTGATTTTCCAAAGGAATTAACCGATTTAATTATTGGGTTAATTCCCGGTTAAGTTGGGTCGCTATATTTTATATATGACATGCCGTGAATACTTGACGGGAAAGTGTATCCCGGAAGGGTTGATAATATCCCCGAGATGAGTTCATAAGGAATTATTGTGTAAACCTCATGAGTGGATTTGTTCCGCACAATAATTAAGGTTGAATGGTACTAGTCTCGGATTCAAGAGATGAATATAATTTATTGAGCAATAAATAAATTTATTCATGGATATTTAAATCTTAAATACACGGAATAAATAATACTACCGGAGAAATATTATTTGATATAATATGGTTTAATATTGGGAGTGCAATTAATTTATATAGTGGAAAATAAATTAATTAATATTGATAAGGATTAATGGACTTGAGCATTGGGCTCAATTTAATCTTCAATATTGGAAGCCCAATATGTTGGAGTTGTGTACTTAATGTCTAGATTTAAGTAACGGTAAACTCCCGGTAATAGCATTTAATCTATTTAATTAATAAACAATTGTTTGCTTTTAATTATTATTAATTAAATATATGCAAATCATAGTCCTAGATTTTATACGTTGTAGTTAGTATGGTGTGTCGGGCACACACAGAAGATCATACTATCGGTTACTCGTATTTAATCAAACAGTGGCTCACGACCTAGATGGACCCGGACCAATCCATCGGTATAGTCGTTGTGTGAGAGAGAAAATAATTTGTCTTAATTATTTTATCACACTTGTACACTTGGTGTATTGAGCGGATCGTTGAGATTCATCGATTAGGATTGCCGGCGATAATCGATTCGAGTCTCAGTGTATTTTATTCTTAATCCCCGATATTGTTGCGGGTGTGTATATTTAATATAAGTGACTTTGATTTACCAAAGGAATTAACCGATTTAATTATTGGGTTAATTACCGGTTAAGTTGGGTCACTATATTTTATATATGGCATGCCGTGAATGATTGACCGGACAGTGTATCCCGGAAGGGTTGATAATATCCCCGAGATGAGTTCATAAAGAATTATTGTGTAAACCTCATGAGTGGATTCGTTCCGCACAATAATTAAGGTTGAACGGTACTAGTCTCGGATTAAAGAGTTGAAAAAATTAATTAGCAACAAATTAATTTTATTCATGGATATTTAAATCTTAAATACACGGAATAAATAATACTACAGGAGAAATATTATTTGATATAATATGGTTTAATATTGGGAGTGCAATTAATTTATATAGTGGACAATAAATTAATTAATATTGATAAGGATTAATGGACTTGGGCAGTGGGCTCAATTTAATCTTCAATATTGGAAGCCCAATATTCCACCTCCTTTAGATCCCTTACGTAGCCTATAAAAGCACTACATGGCCTTCATAAATCATAAGACAAGATTATCATACTTGATATTCTAGAGAGTTGAAGGAGATCCATAGGAGTTCGATAGATCGTCGCCCACCCGACGTTCGAACGGAGTGCAAGGAATACGTGGGAAGATCCAAAAGGTCTTCAACTTGATTTCGTTTCTCCGCACAACGAATCAAAGGTATGATCATAAAACTCCTTGTGTGATTTTATGTTCAATTAAATTGTGATACATGCATGAACACACGATCCGGGAAAACGACGAACTTCGGGGACGGGGATTCGAGATCCCCGGCGAAGGTTCGAAGGACCCTTGGCTGTGAGCTGAGGGGGTGCGGTCGAGCCCTGGGGCTTCGACCGCGAGCTCACACGAGGAGCCCCGGCTGGACGCCGGGGCACGCGATCGACCGCGGGGTCGATCGCCGGGCAAGCCGCGGCTGGGCCGCGGCTGGTGCGCTGGGCGCACCGCCCTCCTCGGCGGTGGCGGTGAGTCGCCGGACTCACCGCCGGGGGCTGTTCGGAACAGCCCCACGGGGATGCACCCCGCATCCCCGTGCGATCGCGTGAGCGATCGCGAACCCCGCGATGGGGTTCGGCTAGGGTTTAGCCGCGGGTTCATCCCGCGGCGATGCTCTTGTCGAGCCTGGCTCTTCGTGGTGTTCGTGATCGGTTTCCGGCGATGGGATTTCGGTCGGGGTTATCGGTTCCGCAATTTTTGATACCCCGGGATATCGATTTCCAGCAATTGGTATCAGAGCGTTTGGTTTCGTGTTCATGTATGTGTTCAATTGTGTTCTACCTTGCAGGGATTCCGACTATCATGGTTTAATTAATTGTTAATTATTCGTTTAATTAATTGCTATTTAATTTACCATGATTGTTCGTTTATTAAACTCTCGGACATGTCGAGATTCGTTTTGTGTGGATGAATGCTTGTAATAGTAAAAATTCGGGGGTTGACCGAATTTAGATTTATTATTATTGTTCTATGTTTTCCGGAAAGTGTATAGGGTCGATTTCATGTATAGAATCGATACCGGAATTGTAAATTTATTTCTTGTAATATTTACGTTGGATCGATGCCGAGACGACCGCCGGAGAACTCGTGTGACGAAGAAGACGAAGAGGACGAAAAACCGGGGGGGTCGATCAACCCCATGATCGATCCCCATGAGGATCGATCGACCCCACGCCGAGGGGCTGCCCGCTAGGGTTTCCGGCCACGCCGGCCACCGGTGGTGGTGGCGCGTGGCTAGGGGGCGGCGGCGGTGGTGCCCGGCGATGGTGGTGGTCGACGGTGGGGGTGGTGTGGGGATCCCCCTCCCATGCTACTCCTACCTAGATTCTACTTACCTAATTGATTCGTTTTTCCTAATTGATTTTTCCTATTTTTGGGAATTCTCATGGATTAGGAAAAGAATTAATTAGAATTAATTTTATTCCTTATTCTATTATGGAAGTCTTCTAGAGTATTCCGAGTTCTACTTGGAATAGGATCCTAGAGATTTAATAGAATTGGAAAGGAATAAAAGTTAATTTAGGATTGATTTATTTCCTAATTGATTATTCCTATTTTATGGGAATTTTCATAGTAGTGGAAATTAATTAATCTTGGAAAGTAGAAGAGTCCTAATTTATTTTATTTCCTTATTCTATTATAGAAGTCTTCTAGAATATTCCAAGTTTGACTTGGATAGATTATTCTAGAGATTTAATAGAATTAGATAGGAAAATAAATAAATAAAAATATTAATAATATTTAATTTTATTTTTTGATTTATTCGATTGACTTAATTTTCGAATTAAGTATCTTTTGGATTTATTGAAAATAAATAGATTTAAATATTGGGATTAATATTCTCGTCACATGGAGCATTCAAGAACGAAGACTGAAGACTAGAAGACGCATACGGAGATGGAATAAAGCCATGATAGTCGGAAAATATTTTTCTAGCATTATTTTGACTATGTGCTATGTGCTTTATTGCTTGTATGCATGCTTATGTGTTTAATTATGCATTAGATAGCGTATCCCTTTGTTATAAAAAGCTAAGTGGGAGCGGGGATGGAAACATTCTCATGGTCTCCATTACTGTTCTCTTGGTGACTCTTATGGACTTTTGAAGTTCGTATAGATGTGTCATTAGAGGAGAATTCTTGTAATTCCTTTTACAAGAAACATTGATTAAGTTTATCAAACAATGCCTAATTTGTCTTTCTGAAACTGACTTCAAGTCGACTCATTCTCACCCCGGGGAGTGGAATGGAGCCAAAGCCACTTGGTCATGTGGATGACACAAATTAGAGATATTCGTACCATTCTTTTAAAGATGGATCGTTTGTCTGCTCGGCTCCCTCATCTAATGAGAGATAGGGTTGTTCGCATGGAAAGTCACTGGTTAGAAACTTCGAGTTTCACTTATGATTCTCCGCGTCTTGATTTACGAAAATCGAATGCTTCAAGTAATTGGGAGTCAACTATAAAAGTCTTTTGGTGTAGTAAACGTCCACACGAACGTGGCTTGCTATGCTGAATGGGATTTTTGGAAATAGTTGATGTAGACAGTTATAGGGAATTGTGAAGGATTGTGAGTTATCGTAAACGTCCACACTAACGTGGCTTGCGGTGACGTAGCAATTCCAAATGATTCACCTTAGTACTGAGTAATGGTTTACACTTAGGTACGCTTTATAGTATTCTTCCCAACGAAGTAACGCTATAATGATGTACGACCGAAGCAAATCTAATTGCTAAATCATTTGGGTTGGTAAACGTCCACACGAACGTGGCTTGCCTTATCTGATGGGATTTTAGATGTGATTAGTGATTTAATGATATTATTTGAGGGAGATAATATCGGATATTAAATTAATTGTTTGTTTAAATGTGCTTATAGGTTTAGAGAATAGCTATGAACCCACTTTCTATGATACTCAAGGAATTCAACGCACTGGTTCCATACTGTGTTGGATGGAATTAAGAGTTAGACATTTCCCAGACTGTTGCTGAGTACAAGTTAGTACTCAGTGAACTTTGTCCTCCTGAACCAACACGTGTCTCAACTATTGAGGAAATAGCTGATTTTGAAAAGTGGAAAAGTGCTTTTGCATTAACCACCAATCATGACATCATGCTGAAACTCAAGCTTATGTTTAGAGACAACGAGAAGGTGAGAAAAGAGGCGATGAGGATACTCATAAAGGTCAGTCGCTTCGAGGAAACGCTTGAACACGTTTTCGAGATGTTGGACCTTTTGGATGAGTTGAGACAATCGCAAGCTCTTATGGCCAAAGCCAAAGGTTTTGAACCTAAGGGCATAGACCAAGGAATGGAGAAGCAGACAAAGAAGCCCTGTAGTCCTTCACTTGGACCACGGAATAGGGTGAGAAAGCCTTCGAGCAGTCATTCTCAAAGAAAGCCTTCTGGGGACTGGAAGTCTATATTTTCTCCTCGAGAAGGTATGAGATTCTCTCCTTCGTCTTAAAACATAGTCAGCTGTGTTATCTACCAGAAACCTGGTTGGTAGATATGGAGCCACTGACGGTATGTATGCACTGAAAATGCAGGGACACCAGGAAACCCAAAGACTTGGAAATGGAGGAATAGTCAAGGCAAAGCTGTAGAGGAGGCAGCTGTTGCAGTGGAAGACATTTATCTGCTTTAGTAGTTAAATAGGATTTCATTTCAAGTTTATTGCTTTATGTACCCCTTTATTTTAGAAAGAACGTTTTGTTCTGGGTTTCTATTATTTATGAATGGATATTTTATTTCTTTAATCATGGTGATGATTTTGATAAGAAATAATGGCATTATCTATTCTGGTACATTAGATAGCAATATATGAATGATAGATCCTAAGTCCACCCCGATGCAACGTACCGTTCTATAACTTGTTTTACTTGTTAGATATTTCTTTATTGATCATTATACTTGTGAATTCTTATACTTAGTAGTATTTTTCAAATAAGATCCAAATGGTCGAAATTGATTTGATCAATTATAGTTGACGGAATGGACCTTCCGACCTAAGGATTGAGTTTGGAGGATAATACGTCTAAGCAAACCTTTCTGGATAAAGGATAGAATTCAGACAAGTATTGGAAATGATTAGATATGCAGACATATGTGTAAATTAGAAAGGTACGAGTAATTCTTTCAAAAAATCATAGAAAGACCAGTGTAAGTCGATATCAGGCTATGTGTTCACTTTTAGAAAGATGTGGAACCATGAAATAAAAAGAGTGATAAGCAGGACGCTTCTCAGACTCTCTCATAACCGAATAGCAGCCTCAGAGGCAGCGGAAGTTTTGGTTAGGTTCCGGGATAACCTCTTGACTTGGATATGACTCTTAGTTTACCAAAGGCTATTGGATAGCGGTGCACGGTAAACTGGAAGAGGTCATAAGTCAAAAGTGATGATAACACATAGAGCAAGTACCACCTGATACGAGTCATCGTCGAGGGAGACGACGTAGTAGTCACCAAGATAACTTCAGAGCGGCAACCTAGATTGCTCACTCACATAGTACTTCTCGGAAGTACACTTTAAAGCACGTGATGAGTATGGGAACCGGGAGTTTGGAGGAAATGACTAGACCTTAGTACAAGTGGGAGATTGTTGGAGTTGTGTACTTAATGTCTAGATTTAAGTAACGGTAAACTCCCGGTCATAGCATTTAATCTATTTAATTAATAAACAATTGTTTGCTTTTAATTATTATTAATTAAATATATGCAAATCATAGTCCTAGATTTTATACGTTGTAGTTAGTATGGTGTGTCGGGCCCACACAGAAGATCATACTATCGGTTACTCGTATTTAATCAAACAGTGGCTCACGACCTAGATGGACCCGGACCAATCCATCGGTATAGTCGTTGTGTGAGAGAGAAAATAATTTGTCTTAATTATTTTATCACACTTGTACACTTGGTGTATTGAGCGGATCGTTGAGATTCATCGATTAGGATTGCCGGCGATAATCGATTCGAGTCTCAGTGTATTTTATTCTTAATCCCCGATATTGTTGCGGGTGTGTATATTTAATATAAGTGACTTTGATTTACCAAAGGAATTAACCGATTTAATTATTGGGTTAATTACCGGTTAAGTTGGGTCACTATATTTTATATATGGCATGCCGTGAATGATTGACCGGACAGTGTATCCCGGAAGGGTTGATAATATCCCCGAGATGAGTTCATAAGGAATTATTGTGTAAACCTCATGAGTGGATTCGTTCCGCACAATAATTAAGGTTGAATAGTACTAGTCTCGGATTAAAGAGACTAATAAATTAATTAGCAATAAATTAATTTTATTCATGGATATTTAAATCTTAAATACACGGAATAAATAATACTACCGGAGAAATATTATTTGATATAATATGGTTTAATATTGGGAGTGCAATTAATTTATATAGTGGAAAATAAATTAATTAATATTGATAAGGATTAATGGACTTGGGCAGTGGGCTCAATTTAATCTTCAATATTGGAAGCCCAATATTCCACCTCCTTTAGATCCCCTACGTAGCCTATAAAAGCACTACATGGCCTTCAAAACTCATAAGACAAGATTATCATACTTGATATTCTAGAGAGTTGAAGGAGATCCATAGGAGTTCGATAGATCGTCGCCCACCTGACGTTCGAACGGAGTGCAAGGAATACGTGGGAAGATCCAAAAAGTCTTCAACTTGATTTCGTTTCTCCGCACAACGAATCAAAGGTATGATCATAAAACTCCTTGTGTGATTTTATGTTCAATTAAATTGTGATACATGCATGAACACACGATCCGGGAAAACGACGAACTTCGGGGACGGGGATTCGAGATCCCCGGCGAAGGTTCGAAGGACCCTCGGCTGTGAGCCGAGGGGGTGCGGTCGAGCCCTAGGGCTTCGACCGCGAGCTCACACGAGGAGCCCCGGCTGGACGCCGGGGCACGCGATCGACCGCGGGGTCGATCGCCGGGCAAGCCGCGGCTGGGCCGCGGCTGGTGCGCTGGGCGCACCGCCCTCCTCGGCGGTGGCGGTGAGTCGCCGGACTCACCGACGGGGGCTGTTCGGAACAGCCCCACGGGGATGCACCCCACATCCCCGTGCGATCGCGTGAGCGATCGCGAACCCCGCGATGGGGTTCGGCTAGGGTTTAGCCGCGGGTTCATCCCGCGGCGATTCTCTTGTCGAGCCCGGCTCTTCGTGGTGTTCGTGATCGGTTTCCGGCGATGGGATTTCGGTCGGGGTTATCGGTTCCGCAATTTTTGATACCTCGGGATATCGATTTCCAGCACAATATTCCACCTCCTTATGATCCCCTACGTAGCCTATAAAAGCACTACATAGCCTTCATAATACATAAGACAAGAATATCAATACTTGATAGTTCTAGAGAATTGAAGGAGATCCATAGGAGTTCGATAGATCGTCGCCCACACGACGTTCGAACGAGGTGCAAGGAATACGTAGGAAGATCGCAAGGTCATCAACGTTTAATTCGTTTCTCCGTACAATGAATCGAGGTAATATAATCATAAACCCCTCTATGATTATTTGTTCATAATAATTGTGATATATACATGAACAAGACGATCCGGGAAGACGTCGAAACCGGGATACGGGGATCACGTGATCCCCGTCGGGATCGAGAGGGGCGGCCGAACCCTAGGGTTCGACCGCCGGCGCGCGCGGACGAGGGTGCCCCGGCTGGACCGCCGGGGCAAGCGATCGACCATGGGTCGATCGCGGGGAGACCGCCGTGGGCTGGAGCCACGGCAGCTGGTCCCCCCCGCCACCTCGACCGGCGACAGGCGCACGGGAGGAGCCCCGGCTGAAGCCGGGGCAGGCGATCGACCGTAAGGTCGATCGCGGGAAAGCCGCGGCTGGTAGCCGCGGCGGGTCAGCTGGGGGCTGACCGCCCTCCTCCGGCGGCGGTGGTGAGTCGCCGGACTCACCACCGGGGGCTGCTGGGCAGCCCCGGCGATCGCATGTGCATGCGATCGCGAACACCGCGTGGGGTTCGGCTAGGGTTTCGCCCTCGCGGCGATTCCCTCGTCGGACTCCGGAGACGTGGTGTTCGTGATTGGTTTCCGGCGACGGGGTTTCGGTCGGGTTATCGGTTCCGCAATTTTTTTGATAGCCCGGGACATCGAATCCCAGCAATTGGTATCAGAGCGTTTGGTTTCGTGTTCATGTATATGTTCGATTATTGTTCTACCTTGCAGGGATTTCCGGCTATCATGGTTGGAATTAATTATTGTGTTAATTAATTATCATGATTATTCGTTTATTAAACTCTCGGACATGTCGAGATTCGTTTTGTGTGGTTGAATGTTTGTAATAGTAAAAATTCGGGGGTTGACCGAATTTAGGATTTATTATTACGTTCTATGTTTTCCGGAAAATGTATAGGGTCGATTTCATGTATAGAATCGATACCGGAATTGTAAATTTTTAATTCTTGTAATTTATTTACGTTGGATCGATGCCGAGACGACCGCCGGAGAACGCGTGTGACGAAGAGGACGAAGAGGATGAAAAACCGGGGATCGATCAAAACCCTTGATCGACCCCAATCGATCGACCCAAGGAAGGGGGCCGATCGCTCTCGGCTATGGCTGCCGCCGGCGACGGTGGTGGCCGGTCGAAGGTGGGGGTGGCGTGGGGTCTCCCGATCTCATGCTACTCCTACCAAGATACTACTTTCCTAATTAATTCGGTTTTCCTATTTGAGTTTTCCTATTTTTGGGAATTCTCATGGATTAGGAAAAGAATTAATTGGAATTAATTTTATTTCCTTATTCTATTATGGAAGTCTTCTAGAGTATTCCGAATTCTACTTGGAATAGGATCCTAGAGATTTAATAGAATTGGAAAGGAATAAAAGTTAATTAAGGATTGATTTATTTCCTAATTGATTATTCCTATTTTATGGGAATTTTCATAGTAATGGAAATTAATTAATCTTGGAAAGTAGAAGAGTCCTAATTTATTTTTATTTCCTTATTCTATTATAGAAATCTTCTAGAATATTCCAAGTTTTACTTGGATAGATTATTCTAGAGATTTAATAGAATTAGATAGGAAAATAAATAAATAGAAATATTAATAATATTTAATTTTATTTTTGATTTATTCGATTGACTTAATTTTCGAATTAAGTATCTTTTGGATTTATTAAAAATAAATAGATTTAAATATTGGGATTAATATTCTCGTAAAATGGAGCATTCAAGAACGAAGACTGAAGACTAGAAGATGCATATGAAGATGGAATAAAGCCATGATAGTCGGGAAAATAATTTTCTAGCATTATTTGACTATGTGATATGTGCTTTATTAGTTGTATGCATGCTTATGTGTTTAATTATGCATTAGATAGCGTATCCCTTTGTTATAAAAAGCTAAGTGGGAGAGGGGATGGAAACATTCCCGTGGTCTCCATTACTGTTCTCTTGGTGACATTTATGAGCTTTCGAAGTTCATATAGATATGTCATTAGAGGAGAATTCTTGTAATTCCTTTTACAAGAAACATTGATCAAGTTTATCAAACAATGCCTAATTTGTCTTTCTGAAACTGACTTCAAGTCGACTCATTCTCACCCCGGGGAGTGGAATGGAGCCAAAGCCACTTGGTCATGTGGATGACACAAATTAGAGACCTTCGTACCATTCTTTGATAGATGGATCGATTGTCTGCTCGGCTCCCTCATTTATGAGAGATAGGGTCGTTCGCATGGTGAATCACTGGTTAGAAACTTCGAGTTTCACTTATGATTCTCCGCGTCTTGATCTACAAGAATCGAATGGATCTTGTAACTGGAAGTCAATTATAAAAGTCTCTTAGTGTAGTAAACGTCCACACCACGTGGCTTGCTATACTGACGGATTTTGGATTAATTGATGTAGACAGTTGTAAGTAATTGTGAAGAGTTGTAAAATTATCGTAAACGTCCACACCACGTGGCTTGCGGTGATGTAGCAATTCCAAACGATGTACTTTGGTGCTGAGTAATGGTTTACACTTAGATACGCGTTATAGTATTCTTCCCCACGAAGTCACGCTATAATTGATGTATGACCAAAGAAAATCTAATTGCTAAATCATTTAGGTGGGTAAACGTCCACACCACGTGGCTTGCCTTACCTGATGGGATTTTAGATGTAATTAGTAATTTAATGATATTATTTGAGGGAGATAATATCGGACATTAAATTAATTGTTTGTTTAAATGTGCTTATAGGTTTAGAGAATTGCTATGAATCCACTTTCGTTAATACTTAAGGAATTCAACGCACTGGTTCCATACTGTGTTGGATGGAATAAAGAGTTAGACATTACTCAGACTGTAAAGGAGTACAAAGATGTACTCAGCGAAACTTGTCCTCCTAGACCTACCATTAACTCAACTGATGAGGAAATAGTTGACTTTGAGAGGTGGGATAGTGCTCTTGCATTAGCCACTAATCATGATGTCATGCTAAAACTCAAGTTTATGTTTAGACATGATGTAAAGGCTAGAAAAGAGGCGATGAGGATACTCATAAAGGTCAGTTGCTTCGAGGAAACGCTTGAACACGTTTTTGAGATGCTAGATCTTTTAGACGAGTTGAGACAATCGCAAGCTCTTGTAGCCAAGGCCAAAGGTTTCGAACCTAAGGGCATACATAAGGAAAAGGAGAAGAAGACAAGGGGGTCCAGTAGTCCTAAGGGACTTGGGCCAAAGGGTGGGATAAAGAAGCCTTCTGGCAAATATCCCCAAGGAAAGCAGTCTGAATACTGGGGGTCTATATCTTGTCCTCTAAAAGGTACGAATTTTTCTTTAGTCGAAAAACATAGTCAGCGGTATTATCTACCAGAATTCTGGTGTGTAGATATAGAACCACTGACGGTATGTGCATTCTTGAATGCAGGGGTTCCAGAAAACCCGGCGACTTAGAGAAGAAAAGTTCGAGTCTACATGGGCGAAGCTGTTGGGGTAGCAGCAGTTGCAGTGGAAGACATTTATCTGCTTTAAGTAGTTTTAGGATTTCATTTCAATTTATTGCTTTATGTACCCCTTATTTTAGAAAGAACGTTTTGTTCTGGATTTCTATTATTTATGAATGGATATTTATTTCTTTAATCATTCAGTGATTTAGATAAGAAATAATGGTGTTATCTATTCTGGTACATTTTAGATAGCAATATATGAATGATGAATCCTTAGTCTACCACGATGCAACAAACCGTTATGTATAACTTGTTTTACATATTAGATGTATTTCTTTATTAATCATTATACTTGTGAATTCTTATACTTAGTAGTATTTATTCAAATAAAGATTCAAAAGGTCGAAATTGATTTAATCAATTATAGTTGAAGGAATGGACCTTCCGACCTAAGAATTGAATTTGGAAGATAATACAACTAAGCATACCTTTCGGTAAAGGATGGAATTCAGACAAGTATTAAGAATGATCAATGATATGTGTAATGTGCGAGTAGTCCTTTTAAGAATACTCGAAGATGGATTAGAATGCTTGATGTGCCATAAAAGCGAAGTGTTTTAGTCACAAAGCAATTATGGGGAACCTTCAAAGTATATCCATTGGAAGCCTGCGACTTAGTCGCGGAGGCTACCACATAACACAATCAAAGATTGAGATTAAGTCTCAAATGACTACACCATACACTTACGTGTAGAGATGGTGAGTCAGTAAGAAATAGAATTCTAATAGTAAAAAGACAAGTTGTTCGGAACTACCTATGTTCTATGGATATTCCTGGAGACAACGGCATATTCAATATGGTTGTAGGATATCCTAGATGAACAAAGTATTGTGTGTTCTATAGTACTATGAACCAGAAGGACGTGTAACGCCCGGTTCTTAGAGAAAGACTATTAGAAGAACCACAAAGCCCGAACTGACGTAGTACCTTGGAATGAGAAAAAGGACAAAGACTAGGAACCAGCCAAACCGAGTAGAGGTACACCACATACTGCACCTACTGTTATTACTGTTATACACCGGGACGCCATTGCAGTGGGAGGTTGTTAAGCAACCGGAGATGTTCATAAGACTAGAAGAGTTTTAACTCTGGATCTGGTAAAGATGAAATCGATCCCTAGCTCTGCATAAGGGCAGTACTAGATCTAAATGTGCCTGCTTAGAAAACAATAAGGATTATTGTTAAGAGGCAAGATCATTTAGAGTACAAGCTTAGTAAATCCATTATGGATTGAAACAAAGCTATAAATCGTGGAACTTGCGAATTGATGGGATAGTCCATTTGATGGATTCATTAAAAGGCATAGACGATAGGTGTATTGGAGACGTAATGGAAACAAAGTGGTGTTTCTCGGAGATTTTATGTAGAAAACATTTTATCATTGGCAACAATGTAAAGATGTTGTCAGGCATAAAATAATGGTTGTCTAAATAAATCGAGATATAAGATTGAGAAGAAGTTTGAGCATGTTCTCTAGATCGTTCGTTCTAACGATAAGAACATTGTACTTCTCCTAGACATCTTATACGATTATGGTTTGTTTTTAAACATGCATACTTCTGAGAAAGGTTATTGCCTTTCAGAGACAGAATATACATCTATCTAAAGGATATGTGTTCGAACACATGAAGGAGATAGATAAGGACAAAGCAATTTCCTGTACTTCAAGTATGGAAAGCTTTATAGATGCAATGTTGTAAAACAAGAACCTGATATCAACTATGCGGTTTGCGTAGTGGGAGGATATCAAGGTAATCTAGACAAGAGAATTTCAGATGCTGTAATAGTACTTGCGAAGTACTGGATTACGGAGCAAGACGAAATCTTCTTAGATTACAGTTTCTCAGATCCAAAAATCATAGAAAGACCAGTGTAAGTCGATATCAGGCTATGTGTTCACTTTTAGAAAGAGGTGGAACCATGAAATGAAAGAGTGATAAGCAGGACGCTTCTCAGACTCTCTCATAACCGAATAGCAGCCTCAGAGGCAGCGGAAGTTTTGGTTAGGTTCCGGGATGACCTCTGGACTTGGATATGACTCTTGGTTTACCAAAGGCTATTGATAGCGGTGCATGGTAAACTGGAAGAAGTCATAAGTTCAAAAAGTGATGTTAACACATAGAGCAAGTACCACCTGATTCGAGTCATCGTCGAGGGAGACGACGCAGTAGTCACCAAGATAACTTCAGAGCGGCAACCTAGATTGCTCATTCACATAATACTTCTGGAAAGTATAACTTAAGCACGTGATGAGTATGGGAGTCGGGAGTTTGGAGGAAATGACTAGACCTTAGTACAAGTGGGAGATTGTTGGAGTTGTGTACTTAATGTCTAGATTTGACCTGGTCATGGCATTTAACCTATTAAATTAATAAAAAATTATTTGCATTTAATTATTATTAATTAATTATGCAAAATATAGTCCTGGATTTTATACGTTGTAGTTAGTATGGTGTTGCATGGGCACACAGAAGATCATACTATCGGTTACTCGTATTTAATCAAACAGTTGCTCACACGACGTCCGAGCTAGTGCAAGGAATACGTGGGAAGATCTCAAGGTCGTCAAATTGAGTTCTTCGTTTTTCCGAACAACGAGAACGAGACAAATCGTAAAACCCTCTTTATGATTTTATCGTTTAATTATCGTAAAATTATCTTGAACCAAGATCCGAGAACGCGACCTTTGTCGAGGTTGAACCGGGCGGTGGTGATCGAAGATCACCGGACCGCCGGCGGTTCAACGGCTCGAGCAAGAGAGGGTCGAGAGGGGCGAGCCTCGGCTGGACGCCGAGACTCGATCGAGCGCGTGCTCGATCGTCCGGATGGGCTCGACGCGAGCTGCGGTTTCTCCCGCAGCGGACTCGCGTGCGATGCGAGCCTCGTCCGGGGACGACCAGCGGGCTGCTGGGAGCAGCCCGTACGATTGCTCAGCTCCGCTTGCACGGCGCGATCGCCGCTTGCGCGGGCTGGCCGCCGCTCGCGCGGTGGCGGGCTGTGGTGATCGCATGCCACGATTTTGATCGTGGCGGATGTGCGATCACCTAGGGCATGGCTGGGCAGCCCCTTACGGCTGCTACGAACAGCCGCGAGCCCCACACGGAGGCTCGACCGGACAGCCGCGGGCCATCCCCGCGGTTAGGGCTTCGGTTGGGCTATCCCCGTGGAAGTTCGTGGCGGGTTTCCGACAACCGGGATTTCGATTGGAGTTGTCGTTCCGCACTTTTGACAATCCGGATATTCGATCTCCAAAGGATTTCGGTCGGAATTAATTAGATAATTAATTTTAATTAATTTATTAATTCCGGGATATCGATTTCCAACAATTGGATACCGGTTGTGGCTCACATCTCTGTAATGATTTGCAGCTCATGAAAAGAAGTAAGAAGCTCAAGGAAGGTGAGACCTTCTTGAGGATGGGAAACGGAGCAAGAGTTGCTGCTGAAGCCATCGGGACTATTTACTTAGATGTTTCTGATTCTCGTTTTAAATTAGTTTTGAACAATTGTCTTTACGTTCCATCACTTATTCGGAACCTTATTTCTATTCCTGTTTTGGATAATGAAGGTTATTCTTTTGTTTTTGGAAATTCGATTTGCCTTATACAAAAGGACGATAAAGTGATATGTAAGGGACATCTGTCAAACAATTTATATGAACTTAACTTAAACGAGATCCCTGTTAATGTGCTAACAGCAAAACGAAAAGAAATTAGTCTTAACCCCGCACAACTTTGGCATGCCCGACTAGGACATGTTTCCCTGAGACGATTGAATGAGTTCCTAAAGGAAGGGCTGTTCACACTTGATGATGTGAAATCGCTCCAAGCTTGTGAAGCTTGCCTAAAAGGGAAAATGACCAAGTCTCCCTACAAAGGGACAATGGCACGTGCTGAAGGTCTATTGGATCTGATCCATACTGACGTGTGTGGTCCACTAAGTGTTAGTGCGAGGGGTGGATTCAACTACTTCGTAACCTTTACCGATGATTATTCAAGGTATGGTTACGTGTACTTAATGAAGCACAAATCGGAGACTTTTGAAAGGTTCAAAGACTTCCGACATGAAGTAGAGAATCAACTTGGGCTTCGTATTAAGCAACTACGATCCGATCGTGGTGGCGAATACTTAAGCGCTGAGTTTATAGACTATCTAAAAGAGAATGGGATTCTCTCTCAGTGGACTCCTTCTGGAACACCTCAGTTGAACGGAGTGTCCAAGCGTCGTAACCGAACCCTGTTGGACATGATTCGATCTATAATGAGTGTCACTGAGTTACCGGCGTACTTGTGGGGTCACGCACTCTTGACAGCCGCCTATTTGCTGAATAGACTTAACACTAAAGCAGTTAAATCCACACCTTATGAACTTTGGCATTCCCGACAACCCACGTTCAAACATATAAAGATATGGGGTTGCCCCGCTTACGTGAAGCGGCTAGTGGGAGATAAGTTGGATAGTAAATCCGACTTATGCTACTTTGTGGGATATCCCGTGGATTCCATGGGATATGAATTCTACTATGTTTCTGAGGCAAAAGTGTTTGTCTCGAGAAATGCTGTATTCCTTGAGAAGGAATTCCTAGCGGATGGAAAAGGCAGCATAGTAGATCTCGAAGAGGTTCGAGATGACAACCCACAAACTGAAGTTCATGCACCAGTCCCTGAACCAGAGCCAATTCAACAAACCACTGATACACCTCCACGATCGACAGTCCGTAAATCCGAAAGAGTTCGGAGGTTGCCTGATCGGTTGTTCCTCGTTGATAGTGATCATGAAATCATTGATGATGGATCCGATCCTAGAACCTTCAATGAAGCCGTATTGGATACGGACAAGGGACATTGGCTTACTGCCATGAAATCCGAAATGGACTCCATGTATTCCAACAACGTATGGACGTTGGTAGACCCACCTAAAGGAATCGTTCCCATAGGCTGCAAGTGGATCTATAAAAGGAAAGTTGGAGCTGATGGAAAGGTTGCGACCTTTAAAGCTAGGTTGGTGGCAAAAGGATATACTCAAAAGCAAGGTGTTGACTATGAGGAAACCTTTTCACCAGTCGCTATGCTTAAATCCATTAGGATTTTGCTGGCCATCTCTGCGTGGTATGACTACGAGATATGGCAAATGGATGTGAAGACCGCGTTTCTCAATGGGGACATTGAGGAGGAAATTTATATGGCGCAGCCGGAAGGCTTCATATCTCATGGAGAAGAGCAAAAGGTTTGCCGACTCCAGCGATCCATTTATGGAATTAAACAAGCATCCCGAAGTTGGAACAAACGTTTTGACAACACAATCAAAGAGTTTGAGTTTGTCAAGAACCCGGAGGAACCTTGTGTATACAAGAAGGTTAGTGGTGTTGGAGTTGTGTACTTAATGTCTAGATTTGAGTATCGGTAAACTCCCGGTCATGACATTTAACCTATTAAATTAATAAACAATTATTTGCATTTAATTATTATTAATTAATTATGCAAAATATAGTCCTGGATTTTATACGTTGTAGTTAGTATGGTGTTGCATGGGCACACAGAAGATCATACTATCGGTTACTCGTATTTAATCAAACAGTTGCTCACGACCTAGATGGACAAGGACCAATCCATCGGTATAGTCGTTGTGTGAGAGAGAAAATAATTTATCTTAATTATTTTATCACACTTGTACACTTGGTGTATTGGGCGGATCGCTTGAGATTTATTGATTAGGATTGCCTTGGATAATCAATTTAAATCTCAGAGTATTTTATTCTTAATCCCCGATACTATTGCGGGTGTATATATTTAATATTAGAGACTTTGATTTTCCAAAGGAATTAACCGATTTAATTATTGGATTAATTACCGGTTAAGTTGGGTCGCTATATTTTATATATGACATGCCGTGAATACTTGACGGGAAAGTGTATCCCGGAAGGGTTGATAATATCCCCGAGATGAGTTCATAAGGAATTATTGTGTAAACCTCATGAGTGGATTTGTTCCGCACAATAATTAAGGTTGAATGGTACTAGTCTCGGATTCAAGAGATGAATATAATTTATTGAGCAATAAATAAATTTATTCATGGATATTTAAATCTTAAATACACGGAATAAATAATACTACCGGAGAAATATTATTTGATATAATATGGTTTAATATTGGGAGTGCAGTTAATTTATATAGTGGAAAATAAATTAATTAATATTGATAAGGATTAATGGACTTGAGCATTGGGCTCAATTTAATCTTCAATATTGAAAGCCCAATATTCCACCTCCTTATGATCCCCTACGTAGCCTATAAAAGCACTACATGGCCTTCATAATACATAAGACAAAAATATCAATACTTGATAGTTCTAGAGAATTGAAGGAGATCCATAGGAGTTCGATAGATCGTCGCCCACACGACGTTCGAACGAGGTGCAAGGAATACGTAGGAAGATCGCAAGGTCATCAATGTTTAATTCGTTTCTCCGTACAACGAATCGAGGTAATATAATCATAAACCCCTCTATGATTATTTGTTCATAATAATTGTGATATATACATGAACAAGACGATCCGGGAAGACGTCGAAACCGGGATACGGGGATCACGTGATCCCCGTCGGGATCGAGAGGGGCGGCCGAACCCTAGGGTTCGACCGCCGGCGCGCGCGGACGAGGGAGCCCCGGCTGGACCGCCGGGGCAAGCGATCGACCATGGGTCGATCGCGGGGAGACCGTCGTGGGCTGCAGCCACGGCAGCTGGTCCCCCCCGCCACCTCGACCGGCGACAGGCGCACGTGAGGAGCCCTGGCTGAAGCCGGGGCAGGCGATCGACCGTAAGGTCGATCGCGGGAAAGCCGCGGCGGGTCAGCTGGGGGCTGACCGCCCTCCTCCGGCGGCAGTGGTGAGTCGCCGGACTCACCACCGGGGGCTGCTGGGCAGCCCCGGCGATCGCATGTGCATGCGATCGCGAACCCCGCGTGGGGTTCGGCCTCGCGGCGATTCCCTCGTCGGACTCCGGAGACGTGGTGTTCGTGATTGGTTTCCGGCGACGGGGTTTCGGTCGGGTTATCGGTTCCGCAATTTTTTTGATAGCCCGGGACATCGAATCCCAGCAAGTGGGAGCGCCGTGACGTTTTTAGTGCTATACTTTGATGACATACTACTCATTGGGAATGATGTAGGTATGCTGCAGGCAACGAAAGCATGGTTGTCCACACGTTTCTCGATGAAGGATTTAGGCGAGGCATCTTACGTATTAGGAATACGAATCTATAGAGATAGATCTAGAAAGATGATCGGCCTATCACAATCCTTGTACATAGAAACCATTTTAAAACGGTTTAACATGGAAAACTCCAAGAGAGGGTTTTTGCCAATGTGTCATGGAATTCGTCTCTCAAAAACCATGTGTCCAGCAACGGAACTGGAAATCGAGAGGATGAATCGCACACCATACGCATCCGGTATTGGAAGCGTGATGTATGGCATGCTATGTACTAGACCTGATATTGCTCATGCTGTGAGTGTCACGAGCAAGTATCAGTCTAATCCTGGACCGGCTCATTGGAAAGCCGTGAAGGACATTCTTAGGTATTTGCGAAATACCAAAGAGATGTTCTTAGTCTATGGAGGTCACGATTTGAAGATAGAGGCGTTTACGGACTCTAGTTTTCAATCTGACGTGGACGATGTTGGAGTGGTATACTTTGTTGGAGTTGTGTACTTAATGTCTAGATTTAAGTAAAGGAAACTCACGATCCATTGCCATTAATCTATTTAATTAAATGAACAATTATTTGCATTTAATTATTTATAATTAAATATATGCAAATTATAGTCCTGGATTCTATACGTTGTAGTTAGTATGGTGTGTCGGGCCCCACACAGAAGATCATACTATCGGTTACTCGTATTTAATCGAACAGTTGCTCACGACCTAGATGGACACGGACCAATCCATCGGTATAGTCGTTGTGTGAGAGAGAAAATAATTTGTCTTAATTATTTTATCACACTTGTACACTTGGTGTATTGAGTGGATCGTTGAGATTCATCGATTAGGATTGCCGGCAATAATCGATTCGAGTCTCAGTGTATTTTATTCTTAATCCCCGAAACTATTGCGGGTGTGTATATTTAATATAAGTGACTTTGATTTACCAAAGGAATTAACCGATTTAATTATTGGGTTAATTACCGGTTAAGTTGGGTCACTATATTTTATATATGACATGCCGTGAATACTTAACGGGAAAGTGTATCCCGGAAGGGTTGATAATATCCCCGAGATGAGTTCATAAGGAATTATTATGTAAACCCTGCAGGTGGATTCGTTCCGCATAATAATTAAGGTTGAATGGTACTAGTCTCGGATATAAGAGATGAATAAATTAATTAGCAATAAATTAATTTTTTTCATGGATGTTTATATCTTAAATACACGGAATAAATAATACTACCGGAGAAATATTATTTGATATAATATGGTTTAATATTGGGAGTGCAATTAATTTTATATAGTGGAAAATAGAATTAATTAATAATAGTAAGGATTAATAGATTTGGGCTTGGGCTCAATTTAATCACTATTATTGGAAGCCCAATATTCCACCTCCTTAAGATCCCCTACGTAGCCTATAAAAGCACTACATGGTCTTCTCAATTAGACAAGACAAGATAATCATACTTGATTAGTCTAGAGAGTTCGTGAAGGAGATCCATGGAGTTCGGTAGATCGTCGCCCACACGACGTCCGAGCTAGTGCAAGGAATACGTGGGAAGATCTCAAGGTCATCAAATTGAGTTCTACGTTTTTCCGAACAACGAGAACGAGGTAAATCGTAAAACCCTCTTTATGATTTTATCGTTTAATTATCGTAAAAATATCGTGAACCAAGATCCGAGGTTTGGGATCCTCACCGGGGTCGAGCCGAGCGGTGGCGATCGAGGATCGCCGGACCGCCGCGGCTGGAGCGACCCGGCGGCAAGGATCGCGCGCACCCGCTGCCTGGGGAGGCAGGCGACCGCCTGGGGGCCAAGCGCCCGCCTGGTGGTGGTCGCGAGCGGCCGCCCGGCAGGCTGGCGGGCGCTTCGTGAGGATGGCATCGGTGGATCCTCGGGGCTTCGCCGGGGCTGCACGGGGCTGAACGGACTGAACCCTAGCGCACGTCCGGTGACGTGCGCATGCCTTCATCGAACAGCGGTGGCTCGGGCTGCTGCTAAGGTTCGTCGAGGGGCTGTCCGCGGGGGTTCGGGGATGTTCGACGGGCTGCCAAGGGCAGCCCTAGGGGGCTGCTGTGATCAGCCTCGAGTCCCATGCATGGGCTCGACCGAACAGCCGCGGCTTAGCCGCGGTTAGGGTTTGGTTGAGTCCGGATATACGTGGTGGTTCGTGGCGGGATATTCCGGCAACCGGGAGTCGATTGGAGTTGTCGTTCCGCACTTTGACAACTCCGGATATTCGATCTCCAAAGGATTTCGGTCGGAATTAATTAGATAATTAATTTTAATTAATTTATTAATTCCGGGATATCGATTTCCAACAATTGGTATCAGAGCGTTGGTTTTCGTTCACGGTATTTTTCGATAAATTGTTCTACCTTGCAGGGTTTCCGATTATTATGGCTAGATTTAATTTTGTTAATTAATGTCATAATAATGTTCTTGATTATTAAACTCTCGGACATGTCGAGATTCGTTTTATGTGTGGTGAATGCTTGTAATAGTAAAAATTCGAGGGTTGACCGAATTTAGGTTTATTATTACGTTCTACTTTTTCCGGAAAATGTATAGGGTCGATTTCATGTATAGAATCGATACCGGATAATTGTAATTAAATTTGTAATTTATTTACGTTGGATCGAGGACGAAACGACGACCGGAATAGTGTGACGGAGGAGAAGAAGAGAGGGAGCTAGGGCTCGGGATCGATTGGGATCGATCCCATGATGATGATCGAACGATGGCATGGGCGAGGGGGTCGATCGCCCTAGCCGCGGGCTGCCGCCGGTTCGGTGGCTGGCCGGCGTGGCTGGGCGGCGGTGCTCCTCCCCGGGTGGCCGGCCGATCGATCAAAGGGTGGGGGTGGCGCACCCCGTGCTACTCCTACCTAGATTCGCTTTCCTAATTGATTCGGTTTTCCTATTTTGAGTATTCCTATTTTCGGGAATTCTCATGGAAATAGAAAAAGAATTAATGGGAATTAATTTATTTCCTTATTCTATTATGGAAGTCTTCTAGAATATTCTAAGTTCTACTTGGACTAGGATTCTAGAGATTTAATGGAATTAGAAAGGCAAATAATTAATTATTAAAATTAATATATTTCCTAGTTGATTATTCCTATTTTATGGGAATTTTCATGGACATGGAAATTAATTAATTTTGGAAAGTAGAAGAGTCCTAATTTATTTTATTTCCTTATTCTATTATAGAAGTCTTCTAGAATATTCCAAGTGGGTCTTGGATAGATTATTCTAGAGATTTAATAGAATTAGATAGGAAAATAAATAAATAAAAATATTAATAATATTTAATTTTATTTTTGATTTATTCGATTGACTTAATTTTCGAATTAAGTAACTTTTGGATTTATTAAAAATAAATAGATTTAAATATTGGAATTAATATTCCCGTCACATGGAGCATTCAAGAACGAAGACTGAAGACTAGAAGACGCATACGGGGATGCGATAAAGCCATAATAGTCGGAAAATAATATTCTAGTATTATTTTGATTATGTGATAATATTCTATGTGCTTTATTTCATGTATGCATGCTTATGTGTATTTAATATGCATTAGATAGCGTATCCCTTTGTTATAAAAAGCTAAGTGGGAGAGGGTATGGAAACATATCCATGGTCTCCATTGCTGTTCTCTTGGTGACTTTTCTGGACTTTTGAAGTTCGTATAGATAAGCCATTGGAGGAGAATTCTTGTAATTCCTTTTACGAGAAACATTGATTAAGCTTATCAAACAATGCCTAATTTGTCTTTCCAAAACTGATTTCAAGTCGACTCATTCTCACCCCGGGGAGTGGAATGGAGCCAAAGCCACTTGGTCATGTCGAGGACACAAATTAGAGGCAGTCGTACCATCTTTTGAAGGTGGATCGATTGTCTGCTCGGCTCCCTCATTTTTATGAGAGATAGGGTTGTTCGCATGGTGAATCACTGGTTAGAAACTTTGAGTTTCACTTATGATTCTCCGCGTCTTGATTTACAAGATTAAATGATTCAAGTAATTGGGAGTCAATTGTAAAAGTCTTTTGGTGTAGTAAACGTCCACACGAACGTGGCTTGCTACATTGAATGGGATTTTGGAACGATTGATGTAGACAGTTATAGAAGGGAGTAAAGGAGCGTATGTTAACGTAAACGTCCACACGAACGTGGCTTGCGGTGAATATACGTGTCCCAAACAATCTTCTTAGATACTGAGTAATGGTTTACACTTAGGTACGCTTTATAGTATTCTTCCCAACGAAGTAACGCTATAATGATGTACGACCGAAGCAAATCTAATTGCTAAATCATTTGGGTGGGTAAACGTCCACACGAACGTGGCTTGCCTTACCTGATGGGATTTTAGATGTGATTAGTGGTTTAATGATATTATTTGAGGGAGATAATATCGGAGATTAAATCGATTGTTTGTTGTTATATGTGCTCATAGATTAGGATATGGCTTTGAACCCATTTTCTGTGATACGTAAGGATTTTAAACTCATTGGTCCCTAAATGTAATGATTGGAATAGAGATCTAGACATTGTCCAGACTGTTGAAGAGTACAAGTTTGTACTCAGTGAGCTTTGTCCTCCCGAGCCTACAAATGTCTTAACTTCTGAGGAAAGGACTGATTTTGATTTCATGTTCAAACTCAAGGTTTAGACATGACGTAGTGGCTAGACAAGAGGCGATGAGGATACTCATAAAGGCCATTCAATTCAAGGAAACGCTTAAAAACGTTTTTGAGATGATTGAGTTTTTAGACGAGTTGAGACGGAAATCGCAAGCTCTTGTAGCCAATGCCATAGGTTTCGAACCTAAGTGCAAAATCGGGGGAAAGGAAAAGCAAGCAAAGAAACCCAGTGGTCCTAAGTTTCTTGGACCACGAGATGGGACGAGAAAGCCCGGAGGCAAGTGTTCTCGATACAAACAGTCTGGGTACTGGAAGTCTAATAATCCTCTCAAAGGAAGTACGAAATTTTCTTTAGTCGTAAAACATAGTCAGTGGTATTATCTGCCGGAACCTGGTGTGTAGATATGGAACCACTGACAGTATGTGCATTCTAAATGCAAGGGTTCCAGGAAACCCGACGACTTAGAAAAGAAAAGATCGTAGTCTACATGGGCAATGCTGTGGAGGAGGCAGCAGTTGCAGTGGAGGGCATTTTATAGGATTTCATTTTGAGTTATTGCTTTTATGTACCTTTCATATTAGAAAGAACTTTGTTCTGGATTTCTAATGAATGGATATTTTATTTCTTTTAATCATTTGATGGTTATAAGAAGAAGTAATGATATTATCTATTCTGGTACATTAGCTAGCAATATATAAATGATGAATCCTGAGCCCACCACGATGCAACGAACCGTAGTATGAAACTCGTTTTACTAATAAGAGATTTCTTTATCAATTATACTTGTGGATTCTTATGCTGAGTCATGTTTATTCAAATAAGAAGTTCAAAGGTCGAAAATTGATATTTTGATCAATTAAGTTGAAGGAGTGGACCTTCCGACCTAAGAATCTAATTTGGAAGATAATATGACTAAGCAATCCTTATGGATATAAGTTATAAGATCCGGACAAGAATAAGAATTGATTGACTCTGATGTATGCAGACCTATGTCTACTCAGACAATAAGGTACGAGTACTTCATTTGATGATTACTCGAGAAATGGATTAGGATACCTGATGTGCCACAAAAGCAAGTGTTTTGACAAGTCAATGGACACTAAGCAATTGTGGAGAGCCATCAAGGTATATCCATTTGTAGCCTGCGATTTGATCGCGGAGGCAAGTACCTATCTGAGGAATGCATGGCATACTAATCAGAGATTGGGATTTGATCCCAAATGACTACACCATGCACTGGTGTGCAGAAATGGTGTGTCGTAAACAAGAAATGGAACTCTTATAGAAATAGTAAAAGCATGAGTTATACGGAACTACCTATGTTCTATGGATATGTCTGGAAACAACGGTGCATTCAAATGCGGTTGTAGTATATCCTAGAAGAACAAAAGATGTGTGTTCAATAGTACTATGAACCAGAAGGACGTTATAAGTTCTAACGCCCGGTTCTTAGAGGAAGACTATATGATGAACCACGAGCCCAAAGTGACGTAATACTTTGAAATGAGAGAGAGATTAAGACTTAGAACCAGCCGAACCGAGTAGCGGTACACCACTAACTGCACCTACTGTTATCACTGTTTATACACCGGAATGCCATTGTAGTGGGAGGTTGTGGGACAACCGGAGATATTCATAAGACTAGGAGAGTCTTCGGACTCTGGACCTAGTATACATGAAATCGATCCCTGGATCTACATGAAGGCCGTACTAGATCTAAATGTGCCTTCTTGGAGAGCAATAAGGATTATTGCTAAGAGGCGAGATCATTTAGAGTACAAGCTTAGTTGATCCATTTATGGATTGAAACAAAGCATTGAGTTCGTGGTACTTGCAAATTGATGAGATAGTCCATTTTATGGATTCATCAAAAGCATAGACGAATCGTGTGTATGGGAAACGTGATGGAAACAAGGTGGTGTTTCTCGGAGGTTTTATGTAGATGACATTTTATCATTGGTAACAATGTAAAGATGTTGTCAGACATAAAATGATGGTTGTCTAGAAAAATCGATATATGAGATGAAGAAGAAGTTAGAGCATGTTCTTAAGATCTAGGATCTCAAGAAAAGAACATTGTACTTCTCCTGGACAACTTACATATATATGATTATGGTTTGTTTTAACATGCATGATTCCGAGAAAGGTTCGTTACCTTTCAGAGACGGAATGCATCTATCTAAGGATATGTGTTTTGGAACACAAAAGGAGATAGAAGCAATGAAAGCAGTTTCCTACACTTTGAGTGTGGAAAGCTTAATAAATGCAATGTTGAAAAACGAGAACCTGATATCGGCTATGCGGTGAGCATAGTGGGAGGATATCAAGGTAATCCTGGAAAGGAATATTCGACTGCCGTAAAAGTACTTTCGAAGTACTGTTCTAGACTACGAAGCAGACGAGCATTTCCTTTGGATTACATTCTCTTAGATTTCTAATCAAATGAGGACCGGTGTAAGTCGATATCAGGCTATGTGTTTCACTATTGAAGGAGAAGGAGTTCTTACATGGAAGAGTGATAAGCACGATGCTTTTCGGACTCTGCCATGGGTAACCAAATAGCGGCCTCAGAGGCAGCGGAAGTTTTGGTATAACTCCGGGATAATCTCTGGGACTTAGATGTGATTCTTAATTTGCCAAAGGCTATGTAAATAGCGGTGCAATGGCAAATGGTAAGAAATCACAAGTCCATAAGTGTAAGATAACACATAGTGCAAGTACCACCTGATACGAGTCATCGTCGAGGGAGACGACGCTGTAGTCACCAAGATAACTTCAGAGCGGCAACCTAGAGTGCTCATTCACATAGTACTTCTTGGAAGTACAACTTAAGCACGTGATGAGTATGGGAGTCGGGAGTTTGGAGGAAATGACTAGACCTTAGTACAAGTGGGAGATTGTTGGAGTTGTGTACTTAATGTCTAGATTTAAGTAAAGGAAACTCACGATCCATTGCCATTAATCTATTTAATTAAATGAACAATTATTTGCATTTAATTATTTATAATTAAATATATGCAAATTATAGTCCTGGATTCTATACGTTGTAGTTAGTATGGTGTGTCGGGCCCCACACAGAAGATCATACTATCGGTTACTCGTATTTAATCGAACAGTTGCTCACGACCTAGATGGACACGGACCAATCCATCGGTATAGTCGTTGTGTGAGAGAGAAAATAATTTGTCTTAATTATTTTATCACACTTGTACACTTGGTGTATTGAGCGGATCGTTGAGATTCATCGATTAGGATTGCCGGCGATAATCGATTCGAGTCTCAGTGTATTTTATTCTTAATCCCCGAAACTATTGCGGGTGTGTATATTTAATATAAGTGACTTTGATTTACCAAAGGAATTAACCGATTTAATTATTGGGTTAATTACCGGTTAAGTTGGGTCACTATATTTTATATATGACATGCCGTGAATACTTGACGGGAAAGTGTATCCCGGAAGGGTTGATAATATCCCCGAGATGAGTTCATAAGGAATTATTATGTAAACCCTGCAGGTGGATTCGTTCCGCATAATAATTAAGGTTGAATGGTACTAGTCTCGGATATAAGAGATGAATAAATTAATTAGCAATAAATTAATTTTTTTCATGGATGTTTATATCTTAAATACACGGAATAAATAATACTACCGGAGAAATATTATTTGATATAATATGGTTTAATATTGGGAGTGCAATTAATTTTATATAGTGGAAAATAGAATTAATTAATAATAGTAAGGATTAATAGATTTGGGCTTGGGCTCAATTTAATCACTATTATTGGAAGCCCAATATTCCACCTCCTTAAGATCCCCTACGTAGCCTATAAAAGCACTACATGGTCTTCACAATTAGACAAGACAAGATAATCATACTTGATTAGTCTAGAGAGTTCGTGAAGGAGATCCATGGAGTTCGGTAGATCGTCGCCCACACGACGTCCGAGCTAGTGCAAGGAATACGTGGGAAGATCTCAAGGTCATCAAATTGAGTTCTACGTTTTTCCGAACAACGAGAACGAGGTAAATCGTAAAACCCTCTTTATGATTTTATCGTTTAATTATCGTAAAAATATCGTGAACCAAGATCCGAGGTTTGGGATCCTCACCGGGGTCGAGCCGAGCGGTGGCGATCGAGGATCGCCGGACCGCCGCGGCTGGAGCGACCCGGCGGCAAGGATCGCGCGCACCCGCTGCCTGGGGAGGCAGGCGACCGCCTGGGAGCCAAGCGCCCGCCTGGTGGTGGTCGCGAGCGGCCGCCCGGCAGGCTGGCGGGCGCTTCGTGCGGCTGGCATCGGTGGATCCGCGGGGCTTCGCCGGGGCTGCACGGGGCTGAACGGACTGAACCCTAGCGCACGTCCGGTGACGTGCGCATGCCTTCATCGAACAGCGGTGGCTCGGGCTGCTGCTAAGGTTCGTCGAGGGGCTGTCCGCGGGGGTTCGGGGATGTTCGACGGGCTGCCAAGGGCAGCCCTAGGGGGCTGCTGTGATCAGCCTCGAGTCCCATGCATGGGCTCGACCGAACAGCCGCGGCTTAGCCGCGGTTAGGGTTTGGTTGAGTCCGGATATACGTGGTGGTTCGTGGCGGGATATTCCGGCAACCGGGAGTCGATTGGAGTTGTCGTTCCGCACTTTGACAACTCCGGATATTCGATCTCCAAAGGATTTCGGTCGGAATTAATTAGATAATTAATTTTAATTAATTTATTAATTCCGGGATATCGATTTCCAACATACTTAATGTCTAGATTTGAGTATTGTGAACTCCTTGTACACTTTCATTTACCTATTAAATACAAACATTCATTTTCTTTTAATTATTGTTAATTAAATACATGCAAATTATAGTCCTGGATTTTATACGTTGTAGTTAGTATGGTGTGTCGGGCCCACACAGAAGATCATACTATCGGTTACTCGTATTTAATCGAACAGATGCTCACGACCTAGATGGACACGGACCAATCCATCGGTATAGTCGTTGTGTGAGAGAGAAAATAATTTGTCTTAATTATTTTATCACACTTGTACACTTGGTGTATTGAGCGGATCGATTGAAACTCATCAATTAGGTTTGCTCGGCGATAATTGATTTGAGACTCAGTGTATTTTATTCTTAATCCCCGATACAATTGCGGGTGTGTATATTTAGTATAAGTGACTTTGATTTTCCAAAGGAATTGACCGGTTTAATTATTGGGTCAATTACCGGTTAAGTTGGGTCACTATATTTTATATATGGCATGCCGTGAATTATTGACGGGACAGTGTATCCCGGAAGGGTTGATAATATCCCCGAGATGAGCTCATAAGGATTTATTATGTAAACCTCGCGAGTGGATTTAATTCCGCATAATAAATAAGGTTGAGTGGTACTAGTCTCGGATAAAAGAGATGAATAAATTTATTAAGCAATAAATAAATTTTATTCATGGATATTTATATCTTAAATACACGGAATAAATAATACTACCGGAGAAATATTATTTGGATATAATATGGTTTAATATTGGGAGTGCAATTAAATTTATATAGTGGAAAATAAATTTAATTAATATTGATAAGGATTAATGGACTTGGGCAGTGGGCTCAATTTAATCTTCAATATTGGAAGCCCAATATTCCACCTCCTTTAGATCCCCTATGTAGCCTATAAAAGCACTACATGGCCTTCATAATAGACAAGACAAGATAATCATACTTGATTAGTCTAGAGAGTTGAAGGAGATCCATAGGAGTTCGATAGATCGTCGCCCACCCGACGTTCGAACGGAGTGCAAGGAATACGTGGGAAGATTCAAAGGCCATCTTGATTTCGTTTCTCCGAACAACGAATCGAAAGGTAAAAATCTAAACGCCCTTGATTTATTCGATTTTGGTTTATCGAGAATACCGTAGAACAAAGATCCGAAGATCGAAACCCGGAATAGACGGACGAACGCGTGGTGGTGGCGAAGCCACCGGACCACGGCATCCGCCCGCTAGGGTTTCGGCGGGGCGACGGGGGCCGAACCCTCGGCTTGGCCGAGGGTGTGCGATCGACCGCGAAGGGTCGATCGCTGGGCACGGGCTGGTGCCGTGCCCAACCCCGCCGTGAAGGCGGGGGCCTCCAGGCGGCGGCGAGTCGCCGGACTCGCCGCGGGGGCTGCCGGAGCAGCCCCACCCCAACCGATCGCCGGCGTGCGATCGGTGATCGCATCGAGCCCCGCGTGCGGGGGCTCGGGTTGGGCGTGGCGCGGCTTCGGCCGCGTCGTGCGTTCGGCTCGTGCTCCGGCTCGTACGTGGTGCTCGCGTGATCTCCGGCGGATGGTTTTGATCGGGTTATTGGTTTCCGCAAATTTAAATAGCCCGGGATATCAAATTCCAACAATTGGTATCAGAGCGTGGTTTACCTTCGCGGTATTTTCGTTAAAATTGTTCTACCTTGCAGGGTTCCGACTATTATGGCTTAATTTATTATTCGTTTAATTTATTTTGTCATGTATGTTGGTTTGATTAAACTCTCGGACATGTCGAGATTCGTTTTTGGTGGTGAATGCTTGTAATAGTAAAAATTCGGGGGTTGACCGAATTTAGGATTTATTATTACGTTCTACTTTTTCCGGAAATTGTATAGGGTCGATTTCATGTATAGAATCGATACCGGATAGTGTAAAATTAAATTTGTAATTTATTTTGCGTTGGATCGATGCCGAAACGACCGCCGGAGAAGACGCGTGACGAAGGAGATGATCGTGAGGGTGAAGGGCTCGGATCGACCGCCCCATGGTCGATCCCACAAGGACGATCGACCCACGCCCAAGAGGGCTGCCCGTGGGAGCTCCGGCCACGCCGGCCACCATGGGAGGTGGCGCGTGGGCTGGACGGCGGCGGCTTGGAGGCGGCGGTCGAGGGGTGGCGCGGGAATCCCCACCCCGTGCTATCCCGGTCCGGTAATTCGCTTTCCTAATTGGTTCGGGTTTTTCCTATTTGAGTGTTCCTATTTTTGGGAACTCTAATGGATTAGGAAAAGAATCAATTTGGAATTGATTAGGATTCCTAAATTGATTATTTCTATTTTATGGAAATATTCATGGATTAGGAATCTAATTAATTTGGAAAGTAGAAGAGTCCTAAATTATTTTATTTCCTTATTTCATTATGGAAATCATCTAGAATATTCCAAGTGGGTCTTGGATAGATTATTCTAGAGATTTAATGAAGTAGAAAGGGAAGATAAAATAAATAAAAATATTAATAATATTAAATTTTATTTTTGATTTATTCGATTGACTTAATTATTATTAATTAAGTATCTTTTGGATTTATTAAAAATAAATAGATTTAAATATTGGAAATTAATATTCTCGTCACATGGAGCATTCAAGAACGAAGACTGAAGACTAGAAGATGCGTACGGAGATGGAGTAAAGCCATAATAGTCGGAAAATAATATTCTAGTAATTATTTTGACTATGTGATAATACTATGTGCTTTATTACATGTATGCATGCTATATGTGTTTACTTTTATGCACTAGATAGCGTATCCCTTTATTGTAAAAAGCTAAGTGGGAGAGGGTATGGAAACATACCCATGGTCTCCATTGCTGCTCTCTTGGTGACTTTTATAAACTTTTGAAGTTTATATAGATAGGTCATTGGAGGAGGGTTCTTGTAATTCCTCTTGCGAGAAACATTGATTAAGTTCATCAAACAATGCCTAATTTGTCTTTCCAAAACTGACTTCAAGTCGACTCATTCTCACCCCGGGGAGTGGAATGGAGCCAGAGCCACTTGGTCATGTCGAGGACACAAATTAGAGGCAGTCGTACCATTCTTTGATAGATGGATCGATTGTCTGCTCGGCTCCCTCATTTATGAGAGATAGGGTTGTTCGCATGGTGAATCACTGGTTAGAAACTTCGAGTTTCACTTATGATTCTCCGCGTCTTGATTTACAAGATTAAATGGGTCAAGTAATTGGATTTCAATTATATAAATCTTCTGGTATAGTAAACGTCCACACGAACGTGGCTTGCTATACTGGATGGGATTTTAGAATAATTGATGTAGACAGTTATAGGGAATTGTGAAGGATTGTGAGTTATCGTAAACGTCCACACGAACGTGGCTTGCGGTGATGTAGCAATTCTAAACGATTCACCTTGGTACTGAGTAATGGTTTACACTTAGATACGCTTTATAGTATTCTTCCCAACGAAGTAACGCTATAATGATGTATGACCGAAGCAAATCTAATTGCTAAATCATTTGGGTGGGTAAACGTCCACACGAACGTGGCTTGCTTTAACCTGATGGGATTTTAGATGTGATTAGTTATTTAATGATATTATTTGAGGGAGATAATATCGGATATTAAATTGTTTGTTTGTTTTATGTGCTTATAGGTTAGGAATGACTGTGACCCCACTTTGTGATATACTTAAAGATGAAAACTCACTGGTTCCATATAGTACTGATTGGAAAAGAAATCTAGACATTGTTCAAACTGTCAAGCTTTCTGAATCCACTGTTGTTCCAACTACGTTGAGACATGGTGTGGAAGCTAGGCAAGAGGTGTTTAACATACCCACGGAATTGTTCCTCAATGAGTCCCTTAAAAATGGCTCGGCGAAGGCGGTTTTTGTGCGTAAGTTAAGAGAAACACGAGCTCTTGTGGCTAGGCTAAAAGAAAAGCGTGCAAAGAGACCCAGTGGTTTAAAACCACAGATTGGGGAAAGCAAGCGGTTTCGCAGATGCTTTCGATGCAAACAGTTTGGGCACTGGAGGTCTGATTGTCCTCTCATCAAAGGTACGAAATTTTCCTTAGTCACCGAAACATTGTCAGTGGTGTTATCTACCAGCACCTGGTGTGTAGATACGGGGGCCACTGATCATGTCTGCAATTCATTGCAGGGGTTCCAGGAAACCCGGAGACTTAGAGAGGGAGAGATCGTGGTCTACATGGGCAATGCCGCGAAGGTGGCGGCTGTTGCAGTGGGAGACGTTCACTTACGCTTTAGTAGTGATAGGGTTTTAGTTTTACAAAATTGTCTTTATGTACCCAACTTTAGAAAGAATTTAATTTCGGTTTCTAAACTTATTATGAATGGATATTCTGTTTCTTTTGACCACTCTGTGATCATAAGAAGAAACAGTGAGATTATCTTTTATGGTACATTGGTGGACGATTTGTATGTGCTAAATCCTGAGTCTAACACGATGCAACTAACCGAGAGTAATAACACATCTACGAACACCAATAAGAGAAAGGAACCTTCTAAGATGAATCAATTATAATTGTGGCACTTAAGGCTAGGTTATATTAACTCAAATAGAATTCAAAGGTTGAAAACTGATGGTCTCATCAGTGGTGTTGAAGGAGAGGACCTTCCAACCTGCGAATCCTGTTTAGAGGGAAAAATGACCAAGCGTTCTTTTTCTGGTAAAGGACGAAGGGCTGAACAAGTATTGGATTTGATTCACTCTGATGTATGCGGACCTATGTCTACTCAGGCAAGGGGAGGGTACGAGTATTTCATCACTTTCACTGATGATTACTCAAGGTATGGATTTGTATACCTGATGCGCCGCAAGAGCGAATCCTTTGACAAGTTCATGGAGTTCAAGGCTTTTGCGGAGAACCTTCAAGGTAAATCCATTAAATGCCTGCGATCTGATCGCGGAGGCGAGTACCTGTCTGGAGAATTCAAGGCATACATGGCAGAGAATGGGATTGATTCCCAAATGACATCACCATATACTCCTCAGCAGAATGGTGTGTCGGAAAGAAGGAATAGGACTCTTATGGAAATGGTGCGTTCAATGATGAGTTACTCGGACTTACCTACTATGTTCTGGGGATATGCCTTGGAAACGGCGGCGTACATTCTCAACATGGTTCCAACAAAAACGGTACCCACCACACCCATGGAAAGGTGGAGCGGGCGCAAGCCTAGCCTCAGGCACCTTCGGATCTGGGGTTGTCCAGCACATGTGTTGCGACAAGGTGCCGATAAGTTAGAACCTAGATCAGAATTACGGCTGTTTGTAGGATACCCGAAAGGAACTAAAGGTGGCATGTTCTATAGTCCTACGGACCAGAAGATCGTTATAAGTACTAACGCTCGGTTCTTAGAGGAAGACTATGTCATGGACCACAAGCCCAAAAGTGACATAATACTTGATGAGTTGAGAGGTAACAAAGAAGACTTAGATACAGCCGAACCGAGTATAGATACACCACTAGAATCTGCACCTCACACTGTCACTGTTAATACACCGGAACGCCGTCGTAGTGGGAGGGTTGTTAAACAACCAGACCGATGGATTGGACTGGGTGAGTCTTCGGACTCTGGACCTGGAGTTCATGAAATCGATCCCTGGACCTATGATGAGGCGGTACAAGATATAGATGCGCCTTCTTGGAAGAAAGCGATGAAATCCGAAATAGAATCTATGGATTCTAATAAAGTCTGGGATCTTGTAGAACCACCAAACGGCGTAAAGCCAATTGGGTGTAAATGGGTCTACAAGAGAAAGAGAGGATCTGACGGAAAGGTTGAAACCTTTAAAGCTCGGCTTGTTGCGAAAGGATATACTCAGAAAGAGGGAATCGATTATGAGGAGACCTTCTCGCCGGTAGCCAAGATAAAGTCGATCCGGATTCTCTTATCCATAGCAGCTCATATGGATTATGAGGTGTGGCAAATGGATGTCAAGACAGCTTTCCTAAATGGAAGTCTTGACGAGACGATTTATATGAAACAACCATAAGGATTCATTGCTAAGGGGCGAGATCATCTAGTGTGCAAGCTTAATCGATCCATTTATGGATTGAAACAAGCCTCGAGATCGTGGAACCTGCGGTTTGACGAAGTAGTCCAGTCTTTTGGATTCAGTCAAAGCATGGACGAATCGTGTGTGTATTGGAAACGTGATGGGAAGAAGGTGGTGTTTCTCGTGCTTTATGTAGATGACATTCTTCTCATTGGCAACAGTGTAAAGATGTTATCAGGCATAAAGGGATGGTTGTCTAGACAATTCGATATGAAAGATTTGGGAGAAGTCGGGCATGTTCTAGGGATCAAGGTTATAAGGGATCGCCGGAATAGAACATTGTACCTATCCCAGCAATCTTACATAGACACGATTCTGGCTCGTTTTAACATGCAAGATTCCAAGAAGGGTGAGCTGCCCTTCAGTAAAGGAACTTATCTTTCTAAAGAGATGTGTCCTCAGACACAAAAGGAGAAAGATGAAATGAAAGCAGTTCCCTACGCTTCGGCTGTGGGAAGCTTGATGTATGCAATGTTATGCACGAGGCCTGATATCTGCTATGCAGTTGGCGTAGTAGCGAGATATCAGAGTAACCCTGGAAAGGCTCATTGGACTGCCGTAAAGAGAATTTTCAAGTATTTGCGAAATACTAGGGATTATGTTCTAAGTTACGGGGCAGACGATCTGATTCCTTTGGGTTATACGGATTCGGATTTCCAAGCTGATAAGGACCGGCGAAAGTCGACATCAGGCTATGTGTACACTTTGGGAGGTGGAGCCGTATCATGGAGGAGTGTTAAGCAAAAGTGCATTTCAGACTCTACCATGGAAGCTGAATATGTTGCAGCCTCAGAGGCAGCGAAAGAATCAGTTTGGTTCCTTAATTTCCTCCAGGACTTAGATGTGATTCCGAGTTTGCCTAAAGCTATGACAATTTATTGTGACAATAGCGGTGCAGTGGCAAACAGTAAGGAACCACGGTCCCATAGTGCTACGAAACACATAGAGCGCAAGTACCACGTGATTCGAGTCATCGTCAAGAGGGGCGATGCGATAGTCACCAAGATAGCTTCGGAGGACAACCTAGCGGACCCTTTCACCAAGATACTTCCTAAGGAAGTATATTTCAAGCACTTGGAGGGTTTGGGAGTCAGAAGTTTGGAGGATAAGACTAGACCTTAGTATAAGTGGGAGATTGTTGGAGTGGTATACTTAATGTCTAGATTTGAGTATTGTGAACTCCTTGTACACTTTCATTTACCTATTAAATACAAACATTCATTTGCTTTTAATTATTGTTAATTAAATACATGCAAATTATAGTCCTGGATTTTATACGTTGTAGTTAGTATGGTGTGTCGGGCCCACACAGAAGATCATACTATCGGTTACTCGTATTTAATCGAACAGATGCTCACGACCTAGATGGACACGGACCAATCCATCGGTATAGTCGTTGTGTGAGAGAGAAAATAATTTGTCTTAATTATTTTATCACACTTGTACACTTGGTGTATTGAGCGGATCTATTGAGACTCATCAATTAGGTTTGCTCGGCGATAATTGATTTGAGACTCAGTGTATTTTATTCTTAATCCCCGATACAATTGCGGGTGTGTATATTTAGTATAAGTGACTTTGATTTTCCAAAGGAATTGACCGGTTTAATTATTGGGTCAATTACCGGTTAAGTTGGGTCACTATATTTTATATATGGCATGCCGTGAATTATTGACGGGACAGTGTATCCCGGAAGGGTTGATAATATCCCCGAGATGAGCTCATAAGGATTTATTATGTAAACCTCGCGAGTGGATTTAATTTCGCATAATAAATAAGGTTGAGTGGTACTAGTCTCGGATAAAAGAGATGAATAAATTTATTAAGCAATAAATAAATTTTATTCATGGATATTTATATCTTAAATACACGGAATAAATAATAATACCGGAGAAATATTATTTGGATATAATATGGTTTAATATTGGGAGTGCAATTAAATTTATATAGTGGAAAATAAATTTAATTAATATTGATAAGGATTAATGGACTTGGGCAGTGGGCTCAATTTAATCTTCAATATTGGAAGCCCAATATTCCACCTCCTTTAGATCCCCTACGTAGCCTATAAAAGCACTACATGGCCTTCATAATAGACAAGACAAGATAATCATACTTGATTAGTCTAGAGAGTTGAAGGAGATCCATAGGAGTTCGATAGATCGTCGCCCACCCGACGTTCGAACGGAGTGCAAGGAATACGTGGGAAGATTCAAAGGTCATCTTGATTTCGTTTCTCCGAACAACGAATCGAAAGGTAAAAATCTAAACGCCCTTGATTTATTCGATTTTGGTTTATCGAGAATACCGTAGAACAAAGATCCGAAGATCGAAACCCGGAATAGACGGACGAACGCGTGGTGGTGGCGAAGCCACCGGACCACGGCATCCGCCCGCTAGGGTTTCGGCGGGGCGACGGGGGCCGAACCCTCGGCTTGGCCGAGGGTGTGCGATCGACCGCGAAGGGTCGATCGCTGGGCACGGGCTGGTGCCGTGCCCAACCCCGCCGTGAAGGCGATGGCCTCCAGGCGGCGGCGAGTCGCCGGACTCGCCGCGGGGGCTGCCGGAGCAGCCCCACCCCAACCGATCGCCGGCGTGCGATCGGTGATCGCATCGAGCCCCGCGTGCGGGGGCTCGGGTTGGGCGTGCGCGCGGCTTCGGCCGCGTCGTGCGTTCGGCTCGTGCTCCGGCTCGTACGTGGTGCTCGCGTGATCTCCGGCGGATGGTTTTGATCGGGTTATTGGTTTCCGCAAATTTAAATAGCCCGGGATATCAAATTCCAACAGACGACTCTAAGTCGATATCGGGATACATATTCAAGCTGAACGGAGGTGCCGTCTGTTGGAAGAGTTCCAAGCAGAAGACCACGGCTGATTCCACCACCGAAGTTGAATATGTTGCGGCAAGTGAAGCTGCAAAAGAGGCTGTTTGGATACGGAACTTCATCCAAGAGTTGGGAGTCGTTCCGAGCACAAGTGATCCAGTAACGTTGTACTGTGATAACACGGGAGCCGTAGCACAAGCTAAGGAACCGAGATCTCATCAGAAATCCAAACATGTACTGAGGAAATATCATCTGATCCGCGAGATCGTTGAGAGAGGTGACGTCTTGGTCGAAAGAGTCACTTCGGGAGATAATATAGCTGATCCCTTTACCAAGCCTTTGTCTAAATTAGTCCACGAGAAACATAGAGAGTCGATGGGACTTAGATACGAGAGCAGTTGGCTTTAGGTCAAGTGGGAGATTGATAGAGTAGGTGACCAACAAGCCAACCTGTGGCTGTGGTCGAACCTAATTTATTATTTAATTAATAAATATTATCAATTTATTTCGAAATTATGAAAGATTATTAATTATGATTAATTAAGGCATATGCTATATCTACTCCCCATGTTGAATCATAGATATAGTCCTGTACAGTTACACATGTTGTATGAATTCGGTTTTGTGGAAACCGAGAGATAATTCTGTTAACGCAACGTAACTGGTCAAACTCAGTTCCTAGTCGATGGGTTACGCCAATAACAAGGATACCCGGCCTTTCCCCCTTGAGACTAGCACTTAGTGTATGTGGGCTAATCTCGAGCCTCGGTGTTGGGACATCGACATACATGAGTGGGTGCTCACTGTTGATGAGTTCACTGAACCCCCTCTCCCTGGAATCTCTAAGTGGTTATCACTGATCGAGTAGAGAATTCCATAATATAGTTGTACACAATTAATCCTTAAGACCCAGACATCACCGTGACTTCATCAGAGGACTAGCTGTATCGTAACGTGTTTCTGATTCCCTGGAAAGGGAGTAAGTCGAAAAAGGAGGCAATGTTCGTGCAGTTCGAAATCTGATGTGAAGTCTGTGCATGGTAGTAGGGGATCTGATCGCTTGATATAGATCATCGATGTCCTATGTGGTTCGTAGTCCCGGAATCTCTGGCCAGAGTTGAACAGTGAGATGATTAGAGAAATGTGTTTCTCTAGATCAATCACGACTGGATTATACGAAGCCTAGAACGTTCGCAAAGTTATCAAACACAACAAGAGATCTCGATTGACCAATATCTCTAGTTTGATAAGGACATATGAATCGGAGGGATCGTACTGTACGCTAACTATATTACAAGGTTCTTGCAGGCACTTCATTTGTATCTAGGGAATTAGTGAAGCGTGGTTGCTAGACGCTCGTCACTGATTCGTTGGGCACCGAATTGTTCGGAGATTAAATAATATGATTATTAATCTAAAAATCTCGGGAGTAGTTGATATAAGAACAATATGTTGTTCGAATCACAATGTGTTGTGAGCCCACGGCTAGTTATACACCTGAACCATTGAGGGTCACATTCTCGTGTAAACCAATCCTTGAATACGATCATGTATTAATTAACTGTTAATTAAGTACATATAGTCGGAGGTCAATATGATTGAATCCGAGATTCATAATTGTGATTATGAGTTGGAAATATTAATGAGCTAAAGAAAACGGACACGATGGTGTACACTTTCTATTTTGGGAAATTTCCCGATTTAGCAGTACCCCTGAAATGGGCTTTCCGATTTTGTGAAATTGGAAATTTTTATTATTATCTCATATCGATGAGAAAATTAAAACGAGAAAGAAAATATAATCGTTATATTTTTCGGAGATCAAATTGATTGTCAATTTGGGAGAAACGTAATGACGGCTAATGAATTGGGCCGGCTAGGCTTAATGGATCCGATCCATTAGGGTTTGAGCCCAAGTAGCTCTTTTCTTCACCTATAAAAGGAGCTCCATAGGCATGAAGAAGAACACACCAAAACCTAGAGAGATCTAGCCTAGCCTCTCCTCTCTCCCTCTCCCTCTCTCGTCGCCGCACCCTTCGGCCGCCTCCCTCGGAGGACCGCCGCCCGGAGCCGCCGCCCGCCGCCGCCCAGCGCCGCCGCCTCGCCGGAATCTGATTCTGGCGCCGTTTTTCTGGCCCGTTTTTCCCGTCGTATTCTCCCTCTCGTATTTCTAGTGCAATACGCGAGTGGGATTACCTATACGAGGTGAAACCTGATTTGACGAGAGACGCCGGAGGTTTGAACGAGCAACGCCCGAGCACGACGAGCAAAGCCCGCCCGCGCTCGAGCGCCGCCCGCGACCAGCCGAGAGCCACCCGGCTCTCCCCGTGTTCAGCCCGCACGCCCCGCGTGCATCCCCGCGTCGCATCCGCGCGACTTCCAACGAACTTCGTTTCGTCCGACGAATCCCTAAGGTACTCACGATTAAACTTGAATTTAATTGTTTTTGCGTTAATTGTTTGCGCTAAAGTACTGAGATTATAATTGACAAATAAAATTAATAGAGATTAATTTAATTGTTAATTAAAATCAATTTGATTTGAATTATATAATTGTGATTATGTTAATTGTCAAATTGACGCAATTAATTATGTGTGCATGTTTGCGTAATTAATTAGTAGTGTAATTTATTTATATGATAAATGTAATTGCGCTACAAGTAAATAATTTATACGATAAATTTAATTGCGCTAGATTTAATTTATGTAGTATGGGATGCATGAATTAAATGTTTAATTATTTGATAATTAAATTAAATGGTGGATTATTTATTTAATAGATTTGAATTAAATCAATTATTGCATGTAATATTGAAAATAGGATTTTCAATAAAATAAAATAAAATAAAATTTTTGTTTTCCGCTGCGTATACATGCACGATCCCCAACAGAACGGTGGTCGGAAACGGAAAAACGCACCAGAAACGGACCCGGAACAGCAGCGTCGCGCTGCTGTTCGCGACGCTGTCGGCCGACGGCGTTTCCTGTCGGCCGACAAGGGCCTGTCGGACGACACCATATGGTGTCGGACGACACCACATGGTGTCGGACGACAGAGAGGTCAGCAGCCCCTCGTTTCGCGCGGTCGTGCCTCGGGTGCGATGACTGGGCGTGTTTCGGGTCTGGGGATTCGTCGTGAGCACAGTAGGCACGCTGGAGGTCGACTGGGCGTGTCCGGATGTTCGAGTAGTCGAACGGACTCGTCCCGGGTAGTCGATTTCCAACAACTTTGTCTACTTTACTACGTGCAATTATAAATAAAAACATTAAGTCTTGGGAGGAGTGTTTGCCTCATGTTGAGTTTGCTTATAATCGTTGTGTTCATTCTGCTACTAAGTTTTCTCCATTTGAGATTTTGTATGGTTTTAATCCTTTGACTCCTTTGGATTTATCCCCTTTACCTGAGCATGAGCATACTGATCTTGATGGCCAGAAAAGGGCTGATTTTGTGAAACAGATACACGAGACGACTAGGATGAACATAGAGAGGCGGACCAAGCAATATGCAGAGCAAGCCAACAAGGGACGTCGCAAAGTAGTGTTTGAGCCTGGTGATTGGGTATGGTTGCATATGCGCAAGGAGAGGTTCCCATTGCAGCGCCGGTCGAAGTTACTTCCTCGCGGCGATGGACCATTCCAAGTGTTGGAGCGCATCAACGACAATGCCTACAAACTGGATCTCCCAGGTGAGTACAATGTTAGTGCTACTTTCAATGTTACTGACTTGAGTTTGTTCGATGCAGGTGACGACTTGGATTTGAGGAGAAATCCTCTTCAAGAGGAGGGGAATGATGCAACCCAAGAGTCGTCGATGATACAAGACTCGGTGCATGTTCCGGTTGGACCAGTTACGCGCTCGAGAGCTAAGAAGTTCAAGGCAAGATTGATGTCGATGATCCAATAAGTATGGGCGCAAGAGCTATTGAAGAAACCCATTGGTGATGTGGAGAAGCCAAGCCTTATCAACCTGATTATGTACGAGGAAGCCAATCCATCAGAGGACATTGAGTTTCAAGCTGGATCAATGGAGAAAACGCTGGAACGGAGGTCAGATGAGAGTCGAGGACGCGCCGCTGATTTCGGCTATGAAAGTGACTTGGTGTCGGGCGACATGGGAAGCTGTCGGCCGACAGGCGGTTTGTCGGGCGACACCTCTAAGCTGTCGGCCGACAAACAGTGTAAAATAGGGACGGGGCAGAGAGGACTCGCAGGTTGAGCCTGCGAACGAAGGAGAGTTGTCGGCCGACACCCTTTCCTGTCGAGCGACATGTGTCCAGATTTTTATGAAAATCGCATTTCGCGATTTAGAGACTCGAGACGAATTTCTTTCTTCTTTTTGTGGATTTCTAGGTTTGCCTTTTTAAAGGCTTGGACCCCATTGTTTTTAGAACACAACTTTTATGATAATTAATAATTTGGTGAGTTTAATTCTCTCTACTCTTTTCGTTCTCTTTTCGATTGTGCCAAAAGAGATCACTTGACGAATCTACGAGACAGTCCAATCTCTTCGTGTGTCGTTCATCGATTTTCCGAGTTGCTGCATCGATCTCGTGTTGGGGTTTAGGGTTCCGTCCTTAAACTGTTTCACGAATCAGGTTCAGAGGTTTGTGATCATCCGCTAGGTATCCGAATTAATTATTTCTTCTTCTTTCCGTTCAATCCATCAACGAGGTACGTATTATATCTCATATTTGAAGATTCATAGAGGCTTAAGATTCAAATAATTGCGATTATCGTGTATGGTCTCACGGTGTTCATTTATCGTGAATAGTTTCACGGTGTCCTATGATCGTGGATGGTCTCACGGAGTCCATTGATCGTGAATTAGTCTCACGACGTGCGATTATAGTGGATGGTCTCACAATGTCCATTTATCGTGTATGGTTTCACGGTGTTCATTTATCGTGGATGGTCTCACGGTGTTGGTGTTACTTATCGTATATGGTCTCACGGAGTCCACTTATCATGTATGGTCTCATGGTGTCCTATCATCGTGTATGGTCTAACGGTGTCCTATTATCGTATATGGTCTCACGGAGTCCACTTATCGTGTATGGTCTCACGGTGTCCTATTATCGTGTATAGTCTAACGGCGCACTTTCACGTCTGAAATTGTCATATTGTCTTATTGAAGTATTATTATTTTTTAAAAAATGCACTTCTTTTTTAAATTACTTTTTCAGTTCACTTATTGTGTATGGTCTCACGGTGTCCTATTATCGTGTATGGTCTAACGGCGCACTTTCACGTCTGAAATTGTCCTATTGTCTTATTGAAGTATTATTATTATTTTTAAAACGCACTTCTTTTTTAAATTACTTTTTCAATTTCTACTTAATGTATTAAAAAACAAGGGTATTACAGACTTTTCCTACTTCGACGGTCTATAAAATATGTAGTTTTATGGACAAGGCTTTAAAACATATACTACTACATTATATTTTATGAAATTGTCATGAATCCGGTATTCCCACATAAACAATTGATATAGTTGTTAATCAAATATTTTGGAGGTCAAAAGCTCGAACCTCATCTTAACATTTTTATTTATTTTTATTTAGGCTACTTTCTTACTTATTCTAGTCATTTCTAAAATAAATTTTCGACTCCGCCTTTCGCAATGCTACAGTGTTGTTCAGTGTTAACATGAGTGACGCTATTTGAAATTTTGAACCCCTTCCTCCTCTAAGTACACCACTACTTAATAATTACAATTATGCCATTAGTTTTAAAAGTAAAATATCCTTACATAAATTATAATCTCTAAATACACCCTTAAATTATTAATATAATATTATTTACGCCTTTTATTCATCAAATACATACCACTCTTTTATTACATCAAAACTTATATTTTTTTTTTCTTATTTAGAACTAATTGTTTTTTTCTGTTTTAACAATTTTAAAATTTTATTTATATTAAATTTCACATATTTAATTTTTTGTTTGAGACTCCAGTAAATCACTTATAATATTATGCATAATTAATCCCTTCGACAACCTCATTCACCAATTTTTTTCTAATTGTATAAAAAAATCATAAAATTAACAATACAAACATTGATATTTTTTTCTTTTATATTTCAATAAATAAACCAGTCAATTTTAGATTCTAGACATTGTGTGTTTGCGCGTGCCTGTGGGTGTGGGTGTCTGGCGCAATTTGTGTGTGGGTTTGTGTCATTGTGTGTGTGAAATGTGAATGAAGAGGGTGACGTAGATAAATAAAATGCTTGGTTAGAATAAATACTAAAGAATTAATTAAAGAACCCTAATTCTTATACGGACCCTCAGGATGAAGATGATCGATCTCAGGCCAAGGTATTCGATTGAAAACCCTAACATTAGTTAATTATTTATTTATTTTATTTATGTAATTAGCAAGTTAATCAAATTTAAAAAGTATTAAATAAGTATTTATATAAGAGAATTAAATATATTTAGGGGTGTATTTTTGTAGAGGGACATATTATGAATATTAAGTGGTATTCGATTGAAAACCCTAACATTAGTTAATTATTTATTTATTTTATTTATGTAATTACTAAGTTAATCAAATTTAAAAAGTATTAAATAAGTATTTATATAAGAGAATTAAATATATTTAGGGGTGTATTTTTGTAGAGGGAAATATTATGAATATTAAATAGTGTATTAAGTAAAAATATTAAAAATAAATATTGTTTATTAGGGTGTATTAAGTAATAGGTGTAACTAGAGAAATAAGGGGTGTGAATAGTGTTGCCCAGTTAACATTTGTTAAATAGTTTAACTTCTTTTTTGAAAATTTATTTTTGAATTCAAATATGTTAAGTTAAACAATTTTATCAACTTAAGCTTTATTTTGTCCACCCCTTGATTCGATTAGTGCCGAACTAATTCAGAAGATCACCGTCCGGCGTCCGCCATAACATCATCATAAAAAAAAACATTAGAAATCAGAATCACAGGGAAACTGACCCTATATGCAAATAAAAAAAAACACTACTCCTTCTATGCAATATTATTATGGCAGGTGGACCCCACTCCACTCACACCTAGAGCTGAGACTTGGGTCGGGCCGGCCCAATCCGGCCCAACCAATCGGGCCAACACTTTTTTATGGGCCCAGCCTAGCTCGGCCCGAAATTTTCGAGTCTAATTTTTCAAGGCTCAACCCAGCCCCTGTAGGGCCATCGGGCCACCGGGCCAAAATGGCCTGATATTTTTAAATAAAAAAAAAATAATTATTTAAAAATAATATTATTTATATTTTTAACATAAATTAATTATTAAACTTACTAAAAATATAAAATAAATGTATAATAAAATTTTATATTGATAAATATAATAAAATTTATACAAAATTAATAAAAATAAATTATTATATCAATTAAATTAGTACTAAAATCAATTTTCAACTAGTATATTAATAAAAGAATATTTAATTTTTTTATTAAAATAAAAATAAAAATCGGGCCGACCCAGCCCAACGGACCAAAATCGAGTCTAGCTCATTTGGCCCATCAGCCCATCGGGCCGGGCCAAATAGACCCGAATTTTTTTGAGCCACAAATTTCTTGGCCCAGACTGGCCCATTGGTCGGGCGGGTCGGGCCAACCCATCGGGCCGGGCTGAAATTCCCAGCTCTACTCACACCCCTTTTTTCTCTCTCTCAAGTCTTGCACTATAAATAGGCAATTTATACCGTGTTCCTAGGAGTATGATTTTAATTGTGCACCCATGTTATATCTTCATGTATTTTGTGATAAATATTCATTAGGTATGCTAAAATATTCATTGCTATGCTAATTAATGTTTATAATAATTATTTTTTGAAATGAAGATTTCTTAATTATTAAATGATGATTTTTATATTTTAAAGGGTGGGAGCACTATTTATATTGTGCTCCCGGGAGTATGATATAAGTATTGCTATAAATACACTCAAAACTTTCTCACTCAAAAAAAGAATAATCTTTCTTTGCTAATTCAAGGACAAGAAATTCTTTCAAAAGGTAGTTTACTTTGTTTCTTTTGATTCCATATATATATATATATATACATATATATATATATATATATATATATATATATATATATATATATATATATATATATATATATATATATATATTCTTTTCTTAAATTCCATTTTTGCCCCTGGCTCAGAAATGGAGAACCTCAACGCGAAGTTGAGAATGGAGAACTTGTACCTCAAGCAGCACAACGAGATGATGACGAAGGTGATGGAGCGTCTCGAACAGGAGAACCAAGCCCTATTCGACGAGATGCTAAGGAAGAAGGCGGAGCTCCAGCAGAAGATGGCCGCTGCCGCCTCCACCAGCACCTCCAAGAAAACCAACAAATGATCATATCGCCATGGACACATCAATTTCAATAAAATCAAAATCTATTTATAATTCATAGTGCATTGTAACGAGTATTCATTTTTGTTTGTTTGTTTGTATTTTTTTTTTTTTGTTGTTGTCATGCTATCACAATTGTTTGGGTCTTGTTATTACATTTTAATGGCGAAATGGATTAATAAATTGTCTTGTTTTTAATATTTACTTCTCTAATTGCTAAATTTACAAATGAATTTTGTTCGCTATTATGTGACATGTGACAGATATGTAAATCAAACGAAAGTTCAAGTGTTTTGATAATTAAAACAAAGAAAGGACGAGAAATTTCAGTACTATAAGAATAAAAAATGGTAAAATTAATCAACTTTTACGAAATTAATTGATGTACGGTTGCCTAAAAAATGAACTTTAAGTTTGCGAAACATTAATTTGTTCGAAAAAAACTTAATGATAAGGCGTAAGTAATATTGGATAATATATTCCACCCATTAATATAAGTGAAGTTGTTCAACTTTTTTATCAGTTTGAGCTTTTAGAAGAAGCGACTTCTAACCAGTACTACGTTCATATAAATCGAGAGTTCACGTATCTTAACAACCTTGAAATGAAGAAAAAAAAAGGTCGAGGAATTTCAATATTAAATTATGAATATGGTAAAATTAGCATTTACATGTGACATTTATTCTTATTGCCATACATATGATCCATACATTTTAATCACTAAATTATCTAGAATTAATTAAGGCTCGTGCTTGGTAAGTAATTAATAATAATTTTTGTCTAAATTTAGGGCTACGGGTGTGTCTCACAAAATATGTATATGGTTAGTATTATTATCATATTATATTAATGAAAAAAAAATAATGTCAATATTTAACAATGCCTTTTTTTAACATATTTCATTCCATAAAAAAATTATAGTTAGATACTACAAGTTTTATATAAAAATGTATAATGTATTATGTACATATATATAAGTGCAGATTGCATACATTAAATGTAATGCTACTTCTACTTTTTGAGATAAATGTGAGTATCACGCGTTTCATGTTATCGTTGTTTCACGTGTTTTAACTAGCTTAAAACAAAAGTCGAACCAGGAATTTTAGTATTACAAATAATTTATCGTGTTATAATTGTTTCACGTTATAGTTATAGTTGTTTCACGTATTTTAATTAATTTAAAATCAAAGTCGAACCATGAATTTTTAATATTGCAATCATATGCCATACATATGATTCATACGTTTTAATTACTAAATTATCTTGAATGAATTAAGACTCATGTAAGTAATTAGTAATTATATTTATGGAAAAAAAACAATGTGAATATGTAATAATGCCTTATTTTTAACATATTTCATTCCATAAAAAATCATATTTAGATACTATAAGTTCTTATATATAAGAATGAATTATGCATAATGTAAATATATAAGTGCAGATTGCATACTACTATTTTTCGAGATAAATGTGACTATCACGCGTGTCGTGTTATCTTTGTTTCACGAGTTTTAATCAACTTAAAAGAAAAGTCGAACCATGAATTTTAGTATTGCAATTAATGTGTCGTGTTATAGTTGTTTCACGTATTATAACCAACTTAAAACAAAAGTCAAACCATAATTTTAGTATTGCAATTAATGTCTCGTGTTATAGTGTTCACGTTATAGTTGTTTCATGTATTCTATCAAGCTTAAAACAAAAGTCGAACCATAAATTTTAGTATTACGACTACCTAAAATGATAAAATAATTTTGCAATTAATACATTGTAAATGTTGATTTTGGCGACAACATATTTCGTGTTTGGTTTGTTGGTTTTTGGTTTCAGGGTTGAAGTATAAGATCCAGTTGTCAATAGTTGTAGTCGCCGATTTTGAAGACGTGCATCAAAACCGGCAAACAGCGTATGCTGAATTCAGCGAACGGCGACTGGCGACTCTAACTTCATGTCTTCAGTTGAGAGTCGCCAGTTCTTGGGTCTAACACAAAACCAGCGACTGGCGACTAGAGTCGCTGGTTTATGAGCTCGCTTCTAATCCAGCGACTGGCGACTCCCTCCCTTGGATTCGGCGACAGGCGACGCTAGTTGTCCATCACATGGAATCGGCGACAAGCGACGCGAGCTGTCCATCTCATGGATCCGGCGACTGGCGACTCGCGTCCATAAAATCGGCGACTGGCGACTATGTCCCTTAAGACCCGAATCCGGCGAACGGCGACTATGTCTATCATTGATGATTCCATTCAACCCGACGAATCATAAACCAGCGACTATCATCATGTTTTGGGTTCGACGACTTTGTATTTCAACCTCAATGATATCGACGACCATGAAGACGATGAAAATTCCGAAGCTTCAATACTTAGAGTTTTTCACGAGAAATTGAAGATGAAGAGTTGAGATCGACGAAGTCAAGATTTATTTGAAGAATGAAATTGATTTTGAAGAAATTGAAGATTCAAGATTCAAAGATTCAAGAATCAAAGATTCAAGATTCCAAGATTCAAGAATCCAATTTTCTCTAAGTGATGTCATCCGTGGAATTATGATGTCATCCAAGCATGTGACAAATCAGAACGTGCCACGTCATTGCTTCACATGTGCGGGGTGCCTATATATACCCATAGATTTCAGTGTCATCACTTCACGATTTTGAGAGAACGAAATCTGATTTTTAGAATCGTAACCGACAGCTTTCAGCTTCGAGTTTGTGTAGTTTGCTTTTGCGCTGTGCGCCAATATTAGAGTTAGGAGATATAACTCTAGGTGCACTTGTGCTAGATTACTTGTGAGTGGGAGTGTTGCGACACTCGGGAAACTTCTTGTAATCGTTTTGCCTACCATACTCATTGTAATAGTTTCGTTTTGTTTTCAATGAAATGAAATATATTACATAAACTTCGTCTCCACTTTTTATGCTACGAACTTGAGTGAGTGCGAGTGTTCATTGACTGAAGCTGTTGATGTTGTGTTTAAGGCCAACTTCACGAAAGTTGGTACCCTACGTCGAAGACGTAATTTCATACATGACGCAGCGTAAGCTACGATTTTTCTATAAGAACTCTTTTATTTCATCAAAGAAAACAATTACTGAATAAATGAATGAAAAAAAATATAAATAACAACGAAACCCAATATAAATCTCAACGAAACCCTAAACATGTTGGGGATTATTAAAAATATACGTAAATAACCTAGTTAAATATTGGGCTTCTCAATACCCACATCAATACATATAATTAAAGAGGACATTGTTTTGAAAACATAAACAATACAATAAATTAATTTTATGTGTCTTAAAAACAACATTGTTTATGAAACAATTATTGTCTACAATATTTTATGTTAGTAATGTGACGAATGACAAAATATATAGTAAAACCTCTATAAATTAATAGTCTTGTAACCGTGAAATTTTCTTAATTTAGATATGTTATTAATTAACGAGTATTTTTTTTCAATTAAGAGACCAAGTCTGGACCAGAAAATTTTATTAATTTAGAGAAGTTATTAACATATTGAGTATTAATTTATAGAAGTTTTACTGTATGTCAAAATTTATAATTTTTGGGTGTTTTTTAATTAAAGTTTTTAATTAATATTTTGGTCTTTAACGTGTTAATTAAATTGGGAGTATATAATGGAAATAAAAAAATAGTTAGGTAGCAGCAAGATGAACATACCTGCGAAGCATTATTCTCTAACAATTGAGCAACTAGAAAGAAAGAGGAAAATTATTATTAGGGAAAATGGGTTTTTATATATTGTTTGGTAAATAAATGAGTCTTGTATAGTTGTATACATCTCAATATATTTTACCTATTTATATGCACTAAATACTTATGAATGGACTAATATGCCCTTTTTAAATATATTACTGTTTAATAATTAAAACACATTATCTCTTAATTATATTCTGCACAAATCTCAACTTCAACCGGATAAATCTCTATTACCGCACTTTGTTATCAAAATTAAAAGCTCCATTGTTTTTCATGAATTTGAAAAGAAATAAATATCTTCAAGAGAAAAAAAATTGCTCAATTTTATCCAAGAAGTCCAAAAAAAAAAAAAGAGGTATACTTCATTTCAAAGAATTATTTTATATATAGATTTGTTTTCTTCTATAAGTTAGTGTATCTGAATTCGTTAGTGTATAGATTTTTTTTTGGGTAATTGAGATGGAAATGAGTATTCATTTAATTGTGTTGGAAAAAATATATATATTTATATATTTAACATATTATGTCAATTACGAGCAAGTAACCCGATGGTTATTTGCTTCGATAGTGGGGGTGACTACGCGAGTTCAAACCCTCGCAAGACCATAATATATATATATATTAATAAGGGCCTTGGGACCTTGGGGGTCCTTGGGGTGGATAATGTTCCTTACGCCTCGGCTATAGGATCAATTATGTATGCCATGATATGTACGAAGCTAGACGTATTGTATGCTTGGAGCATGATAAGTCGTTTTAAATCGAACCAAGGTGAGGCGCATGGGATGCGGCCAGAAACGTTCTCAAGTTCCTTAACGGGACTATAGGAGAAATATTTTGTCTCTCGGGGACAAGAAAAGTTAAAAATGACGGGATATACGGACTGATAAAGATGACTTCCGATCTCTATCTGGATATGTCTTTTGTCTGAATAAAAAGTGTTTTTAGTTGGAAGGGTTCCAAGCAAAAACACTATCGCCGACTTAACTACAAAATTTTAGTACATATTGCGGCTTCGGAAGCTGCAAAGGAATGTGTATGGATGGAAAAGTTCCTCGAGGAGCTTGTTGTCATCTCTAGTGCTGCCAAATTTTTAGTTCTCTATTGTGATAATAGTAGAGCTATAGCCTAGGCACAAGAGACGAGGGATCACCATAAATCTAAACACGTGCTCAGAATGTTTCACATTCTTCGCGAGATCGTGGAGAGAGGTGATATTGAAATTTGCAAAGTGGCAACCGAGGATAACGTTACCGACCCATTATTCAAACATCTACCGCAGTCAAAGCATGAGGCTTTAAGTACTGCGATAGGAATTAAACGTCTTAGAGACTAAATTCTTGTGTTGTAATTTACTTACAAACGGAGATTGTAAAGTAAACATTCAAGGTTGATTGATAAATCAACTCATTCATATTTTTATGATTTGGATTATATGAATTGTTCAACGTAGATTTTAAAATTTTATCTGAGTTATGTGATAATGTCACATAATGAGGCTCAGTGATTGAACTAAAATTGAAATCAACTTAAAGTCCCTAATCTAGATCACCGTGTATGAACAGACACAATGGATCAATATAAATATTAGATTGCATGTTGTACTATAGCGCCACCTCATGGGCTAGACGTGAGAAGTCGAGTATAATTGTATAGACAACGACTGGGAGCTGGGTGTCGGACATGACTTGCCTAAGAATGGTATATAAGACAGTGTGTCATAATACCAATTCTTATAGCTTTCGGACGTCTCCTCAAACCTAAGTAGTCTAGAGTAGCTACATTGTGGAATGTTGTGTTTTGACGCAGTCAAACGCTTTCGGTAAAAAAGAGCTATAAAGATAGTCGTTGAATACCTCAAGAAGAAAGTGGGAACACTTATATTGACAAGATGGGATTATCCTCCTACGAGGTAGGATTAAATGTCTTAAAGTCCACTCGGAGAGTTGGGATTGCAAAACTGCATGGCCATGCCCGGATATGTATCATGGTGATCATCCGGTTCGCAATCCGCTCATGAAATCCGAGAAAGGTTTGAACGGAACGAGGGTGACACTGGTCTTACCTCTAGTTTGAACTTAGACATCAAGCGATAAGGGAAACGTGGATACACACTAGATCTAAAGTCCAAGTGGGAGATTTTTGGATTTGTGTCCTTCATCCCACGTGTGTTGTACCGAGACAAGTTATATAGTGAGTCCCATGTAGATGGATCGATTAGTCGATGTTATGTGTTTTGTCGAGAACATGAACTTAACACTCGATAATCAAGCCAAATGAGTCATACGACCCTCTTGATCATGTATACTTGGAGTATACAAACTTCGGTTGAGAACCGGGGTGAAACGACGAGACGCTAGAAAAACGAGCGTGTTGGGCGCAACGGGCGCGCCGCGCTCTGATTGAGCGCGCCGTGCTGCGCCACATCATGAATTTTAGGTAAATTTCCAGTTTTTCCTATTTTGGACTCCTATGCCTATTTGGTAACCCTATGGCTTTTTTCCCCTATATAAGGGGACCTAAGGCCACGAAATTAAGTACTAAATCATCATATATTCGTGAGAGAATTTCGTGGAGAGGCCGGAGGAATCGAAGAATCGAACGAGGTTCGTTTCAAGCGCGTTTCAAGGATCAACGAAGGGTTCGTGCAACGAATTGAGGACGGATATTTTCGTGGCTGATCCATCTACGTTCGGGCATCGATTACATTCGAAGAATCACAAGGTACACGATTCTTAAACTAACTCACTAATTGTTCTTACTACTACCTGCACACTAGATCCATGTTTAAGATTGTAAAATACGTAAACTCCATCTCTTAGGGTATGGATGAGATCCATACAATCCCAACAGACAAGATATAAGTGTCGGCCGACACCAAACCCGCAGCTCGGGTTTCACCTCGGGTTCTGCAGAAACTCCTCCTCGGCTATTTTGTCGGCCGACAGGCCTTGGTGTCGGCCGACACCAAGCCAAAAGGGCTGCCAAACTCTTCGTCTTCATCCCGACTCACGTCCGATCCCCGTTCTGGCGTCTTCTTCGACGTTCCGGCCTGAAGACGACCATCTTGACTAATCAACGGACCTTGGGCTGCATCAGGTTATATTATGCACAACCTTGTAGATGTTAATGGCCTATTGGGCAGGAAGAAATTGAAAACCAATGATGATGTTCTTAATTTGTTTCGGCAGCCTCCTAATCCTGTGGTGTTTGTCTCCGTGAGAAAAATCAACTATGAGCCAAGATTTTCGCCACAAAAGGATATTGTTCAATCCTCTTCAAAAACTTATGACAAGTTAGCTCCAACGAATTATGGCGTCGCTGCCCGAAACACACCTACTTGCTTTGTGAATTTATTAAATTTACAAAGTACTTACCAATAGACAAATAAAACTCCTGGAATGTGTTCTTCATACTTCCCTCAATCTCAGTCGAATTATCCTCGATCTCGATAGTTTAATGATCATACAGATTATTTTATTTAAGAACCGATAACCGAAAATAATGTGGTAGAAAATGAGTGTAAGTGGTGGAACTGATGCTGATGGTGATGATGAGGATGATAGAAATGAAGGGGATAGAGCTAATGAATTTGACAATGAAAGAGGTACAGGAGAGGAAGTTGAAAATGATAGAGGTGTGAATGGAAGTATGTGTGGTGGTAGCCGAAGTGTTCGACGACCACAAATTAACCAAAATGAGAGAACCATTGGTGAGTTTCTAGAATGCAGACAATGTGGTAGATGGTTAATTCCGGGATATTCAAACGAGGAAGATAATTTTCAACTGGAGGATTAAAAACACAAGAGACGAGGTTAGAGAGACAAGGATCGGGAAGCTCCAGCGGATCGTTGCCCACTCAACGGCTGAAACTCGAGGGCTAGGACATACACTAGAAGCTCTAAAGGTGTTCATCAATTCGGCAATCGAAAAGGTATGAAATCGAAACCTCCATCCGCATCGTTTCGATTTTGATTCGCAAATAATTGTACAACGAACCAACGATCGGGTTCCGAGGTTTGTGGTTGATGTTCCTTGATTACTGGGCGGTCGTTGACTGACGTTGTCGGCCGAAAAGGATAGATTTCGGCCGACACAACCCTGTCGGGCGACACCGAGGGCAAAATCCATTCGTTTCACGCGGTCGTGCCTTGGGCACGATGATTGGGCATGATTCGGAGCAGGGGCTTTGTCGTGAGTGCAATGATGATGCTAGGGGTTGACTGGACGTTCGAGGTTTCCTATAGATACCAAACAATAATAACAACTTCAATACTCAACATACTTCAATAGAGAGGTGCCATGCATTTGATAGAAGATCTTTCGGTTGACAACCATGCATATGATAATAATTTCCGCCTAAGTAGTATTCACATGCAAAAATCAATATCTATTCGTATTCAAGAACCATTATTTCTTTTTACATTTGAAATTGTAAAAAACATGTAACATAAAAAAAATTATATACGAAGAAAATAAATAAATATATTAAATGGAATAAAAATCTAAATTAAAATGTGAATGTAAAATATCTACATCTCATTTTTGTAAGCATTCCTTTAGATTCATTTGAATTTTTTGAGCATCTATAAAACTTTCAAAATTAAACGTATTTGATTCACAACAATTTAAGATCTATGAATACATAAAAACTCATATTTTTATTTTCTGATCTGGGCAGTGTTATCGAAAACTGCTTACTCGATGTTAAGTATCTCATATCGGTTGAAAATAAATTCAAATGCTGAGTTTATTTACACCTCCAACATTACTAAACAGGGAAAATATCAAATATGATCCTGTTTGAAAATCAAATCCTGTTAATATGTGACTCGAATCAAAATAAAAACGGACGAAAGGAAACGAAGTTAAGTTTCAGAAGCCTGGCTCGCCCGAGCCCGAACTCTCTGAAATCCTGCTCGCCCGAGCCCAAACTCTCTGAAGCTCGGCTCGCTCGAGCCCAAATGGGCACGCCCGAGCCCGTCGGCATTTTTTTTCCCAGCTTAGTCAGTTTTTGGCGTTGGTTCCGTTTTTGGACTCCATGTGCGATTTTTTGGGGGTGAAGATCAAGTCATAATATACTTCCTTTGTTAGGGGATATGGAGTTATATTTGGAAAAGGATTCTTATTCCTTATTCTAATTGTTTCCAATTTGATAGGTTTTCTACACCTATAAATTGAGGTTCTCCGGTAGACGAAAATCAGACATTAGACATTGTAACCTCAACGATATAGTGAAGTGTTTCTTTCTTCCCGTGGTTTTTTCCCGTGTTTTGGGTTTCCACGTAAATTTGTGTGTTCGTTCTTTTCGCATATCAATTTCTTTGTGTCATCTCGGGTTTATATTCGCGAGCGTCGTGCGCGATTTGTGCTTTAAATCGAAACAAGTGGTATCAGAGCATGAGGTCGCGAATTGGGTTTCCGTTTTCCGGTGGTGCTCGTAAATATTCTGGGAGATGTCGGCGAAATTTGATATTCCGTTGTTAGATCGGAGCATGCGGTTCTCTACATGGCAGTTCAAGGTGGAGTCGGTTCTCACCAACATGGACCTTGATGATGCGTTGCTGGGCATGGACAATATGGCAAGCACGATGAAGCCAGAAGAGAAGGCTCGGAAGGATAGAAAGGCAAGAGGTATAATTTCGGTCTACGTCTCTGGTCCTTTGCTCGAAGAGGTGATAAAGGAGAAGACGGCGGCAGAGATGTGGTCGAAGTTGGAGGATCTGTGTATGACGAAGACTTTGACCACAAAGTTGCATCTAAAGCAAAGGTTGTACGGGCATAGTATGGTGGAGGGTACAAACCTGCAAGAGCATCTGTCTACCTTCATTGAGATTGTGTCTGATCTTGAGGCCATTGTGTTAAAGTATGATACAGAAGATCTTGCTTTGATTTTGCTTTGTTCGTTGCCATCTTCATATGATTCGTTTAGGGATACAATTCTGTTGGAAATCGATCACCCGGAATCGTCGTAGAACCGACTCCGATCGATGTCCCGGAAACCACGACAGAACAGCCTGGAGCCACCGCCCGAGGAGCGCTCGATCGAGCCCTAGCCGCGGCGAAGCAGTGACGGCTCAATCCCGCGGGGCGATCGCCCGCGCACGGGCGGGCGCTCGGCTGCCCAGCCGAGACTTCTCGCGGGGACTCAGCCGCCGGGAGTCTTCAACCAGCCCGTGGTCCGGCGGTCTTCGACCGCCACCACCTCGGTTGATCCCGGTCCGAATCTCCAACATTCGAATCTTGGTTTTCGATAATATTTCGATGAACATGAATTAAATAGCGGAAATATTTAATTCACCTTTTGATTCGTTGTGCGGAGAACCAAGATCTTATTGAAGACCTTGAGACCTTCCCACGTATTCCTTGCACTCGTTCGAATGTCGGGTGGGCGACGATCCTCCGAACTCTATGGATCTCCTTCTCTTCTTTCTCTCTCTAGAATTGTGATCTTCAAGTTATGAGAATAGAGAAGACCATGTAGTGCTTTTATAGGCTACGTAGGGGATCTTAAGGAGGTGGAATATTGGGTTTCCAATATTAGTGATTAAATTGAGCCCAAGTCCAAATCTATTAATCCTTACTATTATTAATTATATATTAACTCCACTATATAAATATAATTGCACTCCCGATATTATACCATATTATATCAAATAATATTATCTCTCCGGTAGTATTATTTATTCCGTGCGTTTAAGATAGAAATGTCCATGAATAAATTATATTTATTGCTAATTAATTTATTCATCTCTTGTATCCGAGACTAGTACCATTCAACCTTAATTATTATGCGGAACAAATCCACCTGCAGGGTTTACATAATAATTCCTTATGAACTCATCTCGGGCACATTATCAACCCTTATGGGGACACACTTTCCCATCAAGAATTCACATCATGTCATACACAAAATACAGTGACCCAACTTTACCGGTAATTGACTGGTTATTCTAATCAGTCAATTCCTTTGGAAAATCAAAGTCACTAATATTAAATGCACACACCCGCAATAATATCAGGGATTATGAATATAATACACTGAGATTTAGATCGATTATCAATGTCAATCCTAATCGATAAATCTCAAGCGATCCGCCGAATACACCAAGTATACAAGTATGATAAAATAATTAAGACAAATTATTTTCTCTCTCATACAACGACTATACCGATGGATTGGTCCTTGTCCATCTAGGTCGTGAGCAACTGTTCTATTATATACGAGTAACTGATAGTATGATCTTCCGTGTGACGACGCACACCACACTAACTACAACATATATAATCTAGGACAATAATTTGCATATATTTACTTATAAATAATTAAAATCTAATAATTGTTTATTTAATTAAATAGATTAGTGGTAATGGATCGGAAGTTCATATCACTTAAATCTAGACATTAAGTATACAACTCCATCATATTCTTTATTGTAGTAAGACCCTAAAGCTTAGAGACTTGGTCGATGCTTTGAGATCAAAGGAGACGATGAAGAAGGTTGTAAGTGGTGAAAATCCAGGTGAAGGTCTTAATGTCCAGGGTGGGGCAAAGAAGAAGAGATTCAAGGGGATTTGTCACTACTGCAAGAAAGAAGGCCACATGAAGAGGGACTGTCAGGCCCTGAAAAATCGGAGAGAGGAATCGAACGTGGTCAATTTCGGAGAAGGAGGTTTCATCGATGGTGAACTCCTGGCTGTATCCGATTTGGGAACGAGTAAGGGGTGGATCTTGGATTCGGGATGTTCATATCACATGTGTCACAACAAGGATGAGTTTGACACGTTTGATGAGAGTGTCGGTGGAACGGTGGTCATGGGTAATGACTCATCGTGTGAGATACGCGGCACGGGAACGGTGAGAATCAAGATGGTCGATGGGAATATTCGAACCCTCGGTAATGTAAGGTACGTTCCGGACCTGAGGAGAAATCTTATCTCTCTTAGCACCTTAGATCAGAAAGTCTACCGGTACTTCTGTAAAGGTGGAGTGTTGAACGTAAGTCGGGGTAGACGACTTATTTTGCGAGGCGAGAGAAAGATTGGTGGATTGTATGAGCTGTGCGGCAACACAATTACCACGAGGGCAACTGCCTCTGCCCAAGGAAGTCATTCGCTGGAAAGTGAGTCGGGATCACTTTGGTTGAAAATTCATGCATGTGTGATGGTGTCGAGGGCACCAGGAATACTAACCCGAATAGTATTCAAAAATCGGAGATCGAGCCTAGGCGTACTATGCATAGTACTGAAGCTATGGCGAATGCAGGGGGTGCTGATAGTAGTGGGAAGGCGAGACTTGAGAATGGAGATTGCGTGATGGTCACGGAGCTTGGCGGTACCCAAGGGGTGATCGGTGCAACTTCGGATTCTTGTACTAAGTTTGGGTGTGGCTCAAATTTAGGTTTCTCATGCTTTGAGTGAGCCCTACGGGGCTGGGTGGAAGGAAGAAACATTGGTCTATGATCGTTGGAGGTCGGTGCGACTTGGAGTCGCGGGAATTCTCGTCAAGGTGGAGATTTGTTAATATGTGACTCGAATCGGAATAAAAACGGACGAAAGGAAACGAAGTTAAGTTTCAGAAGCCTGGCTCGCCCGAGCCCGAACTCTCTGAAATCCGGCTCGCCCGAGCCCAAACTTTCTGAAGCTCGGCTCGCTCGAGCCCAAACGGGCTCGCCCGAGCCCGTCGGCGTTTTTTTCCAGCTCAGTCAGTTTTTAGCGTTGGTTTCGTTTTTGGACTCCATGTGCGGTTTTTTTGGGGGTGAAGATCAAGTCATAATATATCCATGTGCGGTTTTTTTGGGGTGAAGATCAAGTCATAATATATTTCCTTTGTTAGGGGATATGGAGTTATATTTGGAAAAGGATTCTAATTGTTTCCAATTTGATAGGTTTTCTACATCTATAAATTGAGGTTCTCCGGTAGACGAAAATCAGACATTAGACATTGTAACCTCAACGATATAGTGAATTGTTTATTCCTTCCCGTGGTTTTTTCCCGTGTTTTGGGTTTCCACGTAAATTTGAGTGTTCGTTCTTTTCGCATATCAATTTCTTTGTGTCATCTCGTGTTTATATTCGGGAGCGTCGTGCGCGATTTGTGCTTTAAATCGCAACAAATCCCATAGTTCTTTATCCTTAAAAATCATCAAAATTAGTCTTTTAACCCACTCCAATAGGTTATTGCAAAAATTAAAAATTGTACTCCTTAGAGTTCGAACTCAAGTTTATTAAAAATGAATGGCACACACTTACAGGTGTACCAAACATTTGAATTGATAAAAATAAAATGTTAAATAATAATATATTGTAAGTCTTTATAAGATAAATAAATAAAATAACTTAAATTTACTAATCAATAACAATAAGAATTAATCAAGACAAATTTTAAAAAATAAATAAAAATATATTTAATTTTGATAAAAAATTAATAAAATTAAAGAGTAAAATTAGTTTTATAATTCATTAGTTTGTATTTATTAATTATTTGATAGTAAAAAAATATTAATCAAAAAACTTAATAATAAATATTTAAAAATTAATTAAATACATAATAATTCAAATTTAATAGTAATTCATTATTTTATATTTATTAATTAATTATTTAAATTCATTAATTAAAATTATAACATTAAAAATAAGGCATGAAAAAAAAAATTGGTACTTATTATTTATTTTAATATACTATTACAATAATTTGTAATTTTATCTAATGATTAATTTATTTATTAAATGAGTTTCATATTTAATTTAAATTTTATTTTATTTGTGTATTTAATTTAAATTTTATTTTATTTTAGTTTATATTGTATCATTTATTTATTTATTTTTAATTTTATTATTTATTTCTTAAATATTGGTATAATTAATGAATAGTACAAATAAAGTAATCGTTCATATAGTTTAATTTTGGTGTGCATGGTGTAGTAGGTTTTCCCTCTTTTAATTTTTTATAGGTCAAAAGTTCGATCCTTTATTCATCATTTTAGTTATTTAAATAATTTGGCACAAATTACCAGTTTAACAAATTTCATGCCATAATTTAACCTGTAATAGCATGTGTTGGGGGATAAAAAACCAATTTGTACACACGGAGGACGGGCCCGCCCACCGCTCTCGAGAACGGTCGTGAAAGGTCGGGGTCGAACCCCAGGTACGAGTCCATGCAGACCATGCAAAGGATGGCCCCGGAAGACCAGCAGAAGGGAAGAGCCCCGAGGATCATCACGAGTCCGCTCCGAGGCGACAACGATCCCGGGCCAAACTCTCGGAAATCCCCCGAGGGGACCCAACCGGGTCCCGGACCCGGATGCCTGCAGCGTGTCCGAGGCGCCGTCCCGGGCCGAGTTCAAAAGGCAGCAGGGGTCCGTGGGTCGTCCAAAGAAGCAAGAGGAAAAGCCCTCCCACTCAGGATTCCACGACGAGATCTGCGCCAGACGCCTCAGACACCGTACCCCGGAACTCGCATAAACCCAATGCAAAATTGTGCCCCGGCATTTAATGATCGAAGATTAGATCTTAAACGTGTCCTGATGTCGTGGCTCTGCATGAGCATGTGCTCTCGCCTATAAAAGCCGACCCCCTCATCTCATTGTAAGGGCGGCGAAAATTACCGAATAAAAGACATATAAAAAGAAAGACATTATCTTCTCGAGCTCGGAATTCTTATCCTTTTCCCCCGGGGTCTAGAAATTTCAACCCTTTCTACATATAAATTCACATGATTTGGTAGTCGTTGCGAAACCCTCATATCCACCCCGTATCTCACCCTCTCCAACAAAAACGACCCAAAACAGTTGGCGCTAGAAGGAGGGGGTTGTATTTCTAGACCCAGGAATAGAGCTTTGGTGAAGAAATGTCCAGCCAGGAGCAAGACGGAGCCACGGCGTCGGACTCTTCGAGATCCGTCACTCGGAGAAGGTCAGAACGAGCAAAGATGCCCGTGGAAGACGAACCCGCGGTCCCGGCACCGACCACACACGGATGCTATCCCACGTCGGAGGCCGAGATCCACTTGAAGGAGCCAGGTTCTCGACGAACCGCTCGTCGCCAGGTACGAAGCAGCTCTGAAGCGCGACGTTTGAAGCGTCACCTGCTCACCGAACGGCACAACCGGCGCGCGCGTCCCGGCCCACGCCGAGATCCACCAGTTCCCGCCACCCCGGCTCTCTTCTCGGGCAGTATGCTCGATACCCCCGAGAAGATCGACGAAGTCATGGCCAGCCTGGCCCAGCGTAAGCACGCTCTTAATACTCCTATATCTCTGTCGTCGAGAAAACAGGTCAAGACCAGCGCTTTCGACCGACTGGGGCCAGGACAAACGAGCCATGACCAGCGCGTCGCCCCGGCTAGGAGATTGATGTTCGACTTGAACGATCCGGCTGAGTATCTGTCCGCATCGTCAGCGCATGGGGCCCCAGACCACGGGGCAGATTTGCGAGAGACATTGGGGAGGCGTGATCCTCACCCCGTCCCCCCAGTCCCAATCGCGCCGGGACCCGAGGCAGGTGTTGGAGTTGTGTACTTAATGTCTAGATTTAAGTATCGGTAAACTCCCAGTCATAGCATTTAACCTATTTAATTAATAAACAATTATTTGCATTTAATTAAATATGCAAAATATAGTTCTGGATTTTATACGTTGTAGTTAGTATGGTGTTGCATGGGCACACAGAAGATCATACTATCGGTTACTCGTATTTAATCGAACAGTTGCTCACGACCTAGATGGACACGAACTAATCCATCGGTATAGTCGTTGTGTGAGAGAGAAAATAATTTATCTTAATTATTTTATCACACTTGTACACTTGGTGTATTGGGCGGATCAGCTTGAGATTCATCGATTAGGATTGCCGGCGATAATCGATTCGAGTCTCAGTGTATTTTATTCTTAATCCCCGATATTATTGCGGGTGTGTATATTTAATATAAGTGACTTTGATTTACCAAAGGAATTAACCGATTTAATTATTGGGTTAATTACCGGCTAAGTTGGGTCACTATATTTTATATATGGCATGCCGTGAATACTTGACGGGAAAGTGTATCCCGTAAGGGTTGATAATATCCCCGAGATGAGTTCATAAGGAATTATTATGTAAACCCTGCAGGTGGATTTAATCCGCATAATAATTAAGGTTGAATGGTACTAGTCTCGGATATAAGAGATGAATAATATTTATTGAGCAATAAATAAATTTATTCATGGATATTTAAATCTTAAATACACGGAATATATAATACTACCGGAGAAATATTATTTGATATAATATGGAATAATATTGGGAGTGCAATTTTATTTATATAGTGGAAAATAAATAAAATTTAATATTGATAAGGATTAATGGATTTGGGTTGGACCCAATTTAATCTTCAATATTTAGAAGCCCAATATTTATTCTCCTTATGATCCCCTACGTAGCCTATATAAGCACTACATGGTCTTCACTTTTCATAACACAATTAATTGACATACGCCAATCATAAAGTCTTGAGAGTGAGGAAGATCCATAGGAGTTCGATAGATCGTCGCCCACACGACGTTCGAACGGAGTGCAAGGAATACGTGGGAAGATCGCAAGGTCATCAAAGGCGTTAGAATTCGTTTCTCCGTACAACGAATCAAAGGTAAAAATCATAAACCCTCTTTTATGATTTCGTGTGAATTAATCGTAGTAAATACATGAACACACGATCCGGATAAACGTACGAACTTCGGGGACGGGGATTCGAGATCCCCGGCGAAGATCGAAAGACCCTCGGCTTGGAGCCGAGGGGGCGATCGAACCCTAGGGTTCGATCGCGGCGCGCGGACGAGGGAGCCCCGGCTGGACCGCCGGGGCAAGCGATCGACCTTGAGTCGATCGCGGGGAGACCGCCGTGGGCTGGTGCCACGGCAGCTGGTCCTCCAGCCACCTCGACCGGCGGCCAGGCGCGACGGAGGAGCCCCGGCTGGAGCCGGGGCATGCGATCGACCGTAAGGTCGATCGCGGGGAAAGCCGCGGCTGGAGCCGCGGCGGGTCAGCTGGGGGCTGACCGCCCCTCCTCCGGCGATGGTGGTGAGTCGCCGGACTCACCACCGGGGGCTGCTGGGCAGCCCCGGCGATCGCGGCGTGCGATCGCGAGCCCCCTCGCGGCGGGGGGCTCGGCTAGGGTTTTGCCGCGGCTTGTCCGCGGTGGAGCTCTCGTCGGGCCCGGTTCCGTCGTACGGTGGTTCGCGTTCGTGGATCCGACTCGCGGGAGAAAATCGACTGGGGGCGGGCTGCGTGTCCTCGGGCGCGTAGTCTCCAAAGGTCGGACTCCTGCGGATGAGTCGGGGATCCATCTCCGGCGATGAAGGATTTCGGTCGGGCTATTGGTTCCGCATAAATTTTAATAGCCCGGGACATCGATTTCCAGCAGCAGGCCTCCGAGACCTGTACGAGAAAGTGAGCGAGGTAGAGAGAAGGCTCGCCGAGGCTCAGGTAAGGCCCGAGCGGATCGACTTCTGCAAGGAGCCTTTGGCCCTGGAGGTCGAGCACGCCACCATGCAGTACGAGATCCAGCCTCTGCAGACCGCTCTTTACGATGGGAAGACAGACCCCGAGGTCCACCTCAGCCGCTTCCGCACCTACATGTCGGGACGGGATGCCAGCGACGCCACCAGGTGCAGGTTGTTCCCCCTCACCCTCGGGGACACAGCCCACAAGTGGTTCGCGGGGTTACCCTCCCGATCCATCCACTGTTTTGACGACTTGGTCCAACGCTTCGTCGCTCACTTCGCCTCAAAGGTCAATCGGCTCGAGCAAAGCCAGAGGTTGATCGGTGTTAGGCAGGCGGCAGACGAGAGAGACGAGTCCTATGTGGACCGAGTGGGGGATATTCTGATCGGCGGCGAGGAAGTCGGTGACGATCTAAAATTGCACACGGCCATGAGTGGGCTCCGAAAGAACTCGGAGCTGTTCAAACACCTGATGCTTTGCTACCCGCGAAGTTACGAAGACTTCCGCATCAAAGCCGGGGCCCAGTGTTGGTTCCAGCGACTTATGCGGGGAAACGAAAGTGCCCCGGAGCGGAAGGGGCAGGACCCGGAGCCCGTGGACCGGAGGACCACCCACGCCCCACGGAAGGCCCCTTACAAGCCTTACGAGCAGGGTCGCCCGCTCCCCAGCTTTAAAGAGATGGAAGTGAAACTCCTAGAGCAGACCAGTCAGGACGCCCTAACCATGATGGAAATTTTGCTAGCCGTGGGAGGAGACATTTTGGTGAAACCGGGGCCCATGCGAGCCCCCGAGGGAAAGTTAGACAGGAGACTGTGGTGCTCCTTCCATGACCAGCATGGGCATGCTACGGGCCAGTGCAGGCAGCTGCTCCGACAACTTTGGAAGCTGTTTGAGGATGGGAAGCTCTGGGACTTGTTGTCGCGCCCCGGCCCTCGGGGCGATGGGGAGGCAGCTCGAGGGAACCCCGGACAGGCAGGAGCGGGTCGCGACCCGCAAACCCACGACCTGCACCGGGCCCAGGGAGGCCAAATTCTCATGATCGGCGGGCTACGCCCGATAGCCAGTGATAGCAAGCGCAAGAGAAGGCGTGAACTCGAGGTGTGGCAGGTCTATCACGCGACGCGACCGGCCCCGCCCCCCGGGATCACGGAGAAGGCAGAGATCTCGTTCTCTCCCACGGACAAGGACGGCGTGACCTTTCCTAAAAGGGACGCCCTGGTAATCAAAGCCCCCATCTTGGGGATGGAGGTCTCGAGGCTGCTAATCGATAGCGGGGCCCACTGCAATATCCTTTACAAACAAGCCCTGGATCAGATGGGCCAGCTCGCCCAGTATATCCTCCCGTGCGACCTTAGACTCAAGGGTTTCGGCAGCGACGTGGTGACCCCCTTTGGTACGATCAAGTTGCCTCTCGAGCTAGCAGACTCCGTCAGACCCGAGGTCAAGGTGTTGAGAAACCTCGAGTTCGTAATAATAGATAGGGCTAGCGGGTACAACGCACTTCTGGGGAGGCCCTTCTTAGAAGCTTTCGAAGCTGTGGCCTCCACCTACTATTACTGTATCAAGTTCCCCGTCCCCTCCGGAGCTATTGGCACCGTGAGAGGGGACCAACTAATGGCAAAAAAGTGTTTGCTCTATTCAAATTCTTATGAACTAACGGACCCAACGGCGGAAGCCGCGACAGATACCTCCCGGGTAAATCAGCTTTTAGCTAGGCTAAGTACCCCAGGAGCCCAAACGAGCGTGTTCGACCTAGACCCCCCGACCTCCCAGGGGCCCGAGGAGAGGACGTCGAGCACGGTTGCCTCGGTCCCCGTCCTCGAGGCCGGCGCCGCGCCTGGGACGGGGCACGAGGGCGCCGTGATCGACCCGAGCTCCAGCGCGGGCGAGGGAGTCATCGGCCTCGGGGCGGGGGAGGACCTCGAGTCCCCAAGGGTCAGCGAGTCTAGTCTCGACCCTTTCCCCGAGACCCGTCTCCGGAACGACCGCGGAGTCGAGACCCTCGAGGCACCCGTGCAATGCGAGGTCGGGACCCCGGAGCTCCCCCGACAGGTGTTGCTCGGCTCCCTCATGGACCACGGGACCCGGGTAGACCTCGAGTCGTTCCTGAAAGCCAACTTGGCCACATTCGCCTGGAGCATCGGAGAGCTCGGGAGAGTCGACCCGGAGAATGCCAGTCACCGCCTCCGCTTGGATCCCAAGCGCCGTCCGGTAGCCCAAAGACGGAGGAAAATGGGGCCCGAAAAGGGAGAAGCACTAGCCGCGGAGGCCCACAAGCTCTTGAAAATGGACCACGGGCTAATACGCCTCGCCCCGCACGACGCGACATGGGTGTCAAACGCGGTGATGGTGCGGAAAACGGGGGGCAATTGGAGGCTCTGCATCGATTACTCCGACCTCAATGAGGCGTGCCCCAAAGACCATTTTCCGATGCCCCACATTGACCAATTGGTCGACAGCACCGCGGGCCACGCGATGTTCTCCATTATGGATGCAAGCTCCGGTTACCACCAGATTCCAATGGATCCCGAGAACACCCGCCACACCGCTTTCTACACTGGGAGCAACGTGTACTGTTGGGAACGGATGCCGTTCGGCCTAAAAAACGCCGGGGCCACCTACCAAAGGCTGGTCAACACCATGTTCGCCGGAGAGATCGGCAAAACGGTAGAAGTATACATTGACGACATCATTGTGAAAAGTACGAGCGAGACAGACCACGTCGCGGACCTCGCTCGAGTCTTCGAGATCCTCGGGGCGTACAACATGAGGTTGAATCCCAAGAAGTGTCATTTCGGGATCAAGAAAGGAATGTTCCTGGGACACGTGTTTGGAGAGTATGGGCTCGAGCCCAACCCAGCAAAGATCAAGGCCGTGCTCGACATGGCCGAGCCGCGGACGTAAAGGGAGTCCAAAGGCTCACCGGTTGCCTTGCGGCGCTCAGCCGGTACGTATCGCGACTCGGGGACGAAACCCGCCCGTTCTTCGGGTCAATCAAAAACCAAGAGTTCCACTGGAAAAAGGACAGCCAGGACGCCTTCAGACGAATCAAGGAGTATCTCGCAGGACCCCACATCCTGACGGTCCCCAAAGCAGGGGAGAAACTATTTCTTTACCTCGCCGCGTCAGAGTACGCATTGAGCGCGGTGCTCGTCCGAGCCGAGGGCACCCTCCACCTACCCATCTATTTCCTAAGCCATGTCCTCCACGAGGCAGAGACTCGGTACACACCACTCGAGAAGTTGGCGTACGCTCTGATAATTTCGGTCCGCAAACTCAGGGCATACTTGTTCGAGCACCCAGTGGAAGTGCTCACCACAATGCCCTTACGACAAGTCATGCATCGCTCCGATGTGACGGGTAGACTGCTCCGGTGGAGCCTGGAGCTGAGCCAGTACGATATCACTTTCGCTCCCCGTACCGCGATAAAGGCACAGGCACTCGCGGATTTTGTCGTCGAGTTGACCTTTCCCCAGCTGAGCACGGGTCAAGCACGCCCCTGGAGACTTTACGTGGACGGGTCGTCTACAAGTGCGTGCTCGGGGGCCGGAGTGGTGCTCCTCGGGCCAGACGGTGACTCGTTTGCCCACGCGGTAAAATTCGAATTTTCCGCGACAAATAACGAAGCAGAGTACGAGGCACTCGTAGCGGGCCTCGAGATGTCCATCGCGGTAGACGTCCCGCAACTCCATGTGTTCATGGATTCACAGCTAGTAGTGAACCAAGTCACGGGCGATTACGAAGCCAAAGGCGAACAAATGATCAAGTACCTCGAGCTGGTGTGGAAGTTGTGCGGCAAGATCCCCGATGTCCGAATCGAGCAAATCCCCAGGGAACAGAATTCACAAGCCGACGCGCTATCCAAGTTGGCCTCATCCGAAGGATCCGCAGATCTATCCCGAGTCATGCTAACACAGTTAAGGACGCCCTCGGTCGACGCCCGAGAAGAAATCCTCCCCGTAGTCCCGGAGCCCGGGGCCGACTGGCGGGACGCGATCAAAGGATTCATCGAGTCCGGGGCCCTGCCCCCGGACAAGGTCGAAGCGAAACAGCTCCGCATACGGGCTGCAAGGTACTCTGTTCTGGGAACCCAACTTTATCGCAGGAGCTTTTCTATGCCTTTGTTAAAATGTATATCCAGGGACGAAGGAGCCAAAGTCTTGTCCGAAATCCACGAAGGCATATGCGGCAACCACGCCGGCGGTCGATCTTTAGCCCACAAAACCATGGGCCAGGGCTTCTACTGTCCGAGCCTACGCCGCGACGCCGCCGAGTTCGCAAAGAGATGTGTCCAGTGCCAACTCATGGGCCGCAACATCCTCACCGCGCCCGGGACCCTCAAGGCGCTGTACTCCCCGTGGCCGTTCGCCCGGTGGGGCAAAGACATCATCGGCCCGTTGGCCACCGCCCCGGGCGGAGTCAAATTCGTGTTTGTCGCGGTCGACTACTTCACCAAATGGGCCGAGGCGGAAGCAGTCCAGAAGATCGATCAACCCCAAGTAATCAAATTCATCTGGAAGAACATCATATGCCGATTCGGGTTTCCCGAGTCCATCATCTCGGACAACGGCAAGCAATTTGACGGCGAGCGAGTTGCGGATTTTTGCGAGCTGTGGGGTATTAGGAGGGCGTTCTCGACCCCGTACCACCCGCAGTCCAATGGGCAGGTCGAGGCAGTGAATAAAATCCTAAAGCACACCATCAAGGCGAAGCTGGAGTTACGAAAAGGAAAATGGGATGAGGAGCTACCGGAGGTGCTGTGGTCATACCGCACCACGGTAAAAAACGCAACAGGAGAGACGCTGTACGCCCTCGCGTTCGGTACGGAGGCCGTGGTCCCGGCCGAGGTGGTAGTGCGCTCGCACCGCACCGCCCAGGACGTCACCCCTGAGAACGAGGCGGTACTGCGCCTCGAGTTAGATCTCCTTGAGGAAAGGAGGTTGAGTTCTGACTCCCTCAATACAATGAACAAACAGCGGATTTCCAAGCTGTACAATACGAAGGTTAGGGCCCGAGAGTTCAGCCCTGGAGAGTTGTTCTTAAAAAAGTTACTAGGAACCCACTCCGGGGCCCTCGGGCCGACATGGGAAGGACCCTTCCGAGTAGCGACTTGCTTGGAGAACGGGGCCTACGCACTGGAGTTAATGGACGGGACCCCAGACCAATACCGATGGAATGCATTGCACCTGAAGAAATTTTACCCGTAGAGGAGCGAGACCGGAGCAGGCCCGAGCCCCGACGAAGCCGAGACCGGAGCAGGCCCGAGCCCCGACGAAGCCGAGACCGGAGCAGGCCCGAGCCCCGACGAAGCCGACGCCGGAGCAGGCCCGAGCCCCGACGAAGCCAATGGGCGGAGTTATATGTATATGCTCTAAGACAACAAAAATAAAACGAGCACCCACGAGTGTCGGAGAATTTGAAACAATTCCCTATGATTTGCGTATTGTCGTTTAGTCGAGAAAAAGACCTAACTTGCCTAAGACCCGGGAACCGGAGGTTGAAATAACACAATCCCGGGGCACGGGCAGCGGGGACGATACAAGAATAATTTGTGGACTCATCCGCAAAAGCCCACAAGGCCACGAACCCATTCAGTCTTCAACTTCGGCGACTCTAGAGTAAGAACGATATTTACCATGTCCCAAGTTGCGAGCACGGGGGGGAGAAAATAAAAGCTATCAAAAGCCACAAAAAACCCGCTTCAAACCAGTAAAATCCCCAAACCCACAAAGGCTCCGCAAAGCCTAGAGTCGAGGAGGTCCGGGTACTAAATAAACCAAGCATTTGAACTAAGGGTTTAACTTAACCCCAAGAATCTGAGTTATCAAAAAAGGTCAAAACATGCAAGATTGATAAAACAACTATCAAAAGCTTCAACTCTAGCACCCCGGAGTCCGGGGTAACCCTATCCCCGGAGCCCACAACTCGGGGGGGGGGGGGGGGGGGGGGTCACAATGAAAACCTCGCGAGTCCGGGGCCGAAACGAGGTCCAAAAGCACCTTTCTCTATCTCGGAATAAACGTTTCAAAAGCAAGACAAATCTTGTAAGAGAACGAAGCATAAGTAAACAAGGGATCATCCCGAGACAAACATAAAAATCGGGGCCACTGCCCCACGCCAAATCCAAACCAAACACAAATAACCACGAGAAATTGTCTTAAGGCCGAAGCCCTTACCAGAACAAAACGAAAATAAATGATTAAAATCCAGGAGTAATAAGCAGGGAAACCTTCGAGACCACCTCAAGCCTGCGACCCCGGAGACTTCGGCGCCGAGACCGGGTCAACCACAGGAGTCTCTTCCATCGTGACATCGGCATCAGCTCCGACCCGTTCCTCAGCGGGCTGGGCGCTCTGATCAGCCTCAAAGCCTTCGTAGAAAGCATCGATGCTCTGCTCAGGGAAGCCGGCGACGACATCCTCCAGAACGGCCACCTGTCGAGGAGAAAGCCCATCTTCGACTCCAGGAGAGCCACCAGTCGCACTAACCGCAGAGGTAGCCTCGCCCGCCTCGGGTCCGCTCCGTCAATTTCCCCTGAACCGGAGCGGGCAGCCTAATTAGCGGTTTCTGGGGACGGACCAGGCGGTCGTAGCTCGGCCACCACTTCATGTCGATGTGGAAATCTTCCTCGAGGTCTAGGTACTCCTGATGAAGCCGAGGATCGAGGACCCGGGTGCTCATATACTTCTTCCAATACTCTAGCACGCGATCCCGAGCCGCCACATCGTTTTTCGTGTGAGCATACCGGACGGCGTCGGCCAGACCACTCGTATAGAAATGGTCATTGAGCACACGGTGGTCGGTCCACGGGCTAGCTAACTCGTCTTCGAGGACGGCGATCCGAGCCCGAGCTTCCTCCAATTGCTCCCGGAGGGCCGCGGCCTCCGCAGTCTGGGCCTCGAGGGACTCGGTGAGTTTCGCCACCTCCCCATTCACATCAATGATTTGCTGCGACAGAGCCGTGGCTCGAGACTTAAGAGTCGTGGCCTCCGCGCCCGCTATCTCCAACTTGTCATTCCGGTACTCGGCCAACTCGCGCCACATATCCCGATCCTTCGAGGCCGCCGCAAGGGCGGTGGTGTACTCCTTAACCTCCGACATAAGGTGGTCACTCTGGGCGATTACCTCCTCGTTCAGCCGAGCCATCTCCTCAACCTGCTTATCCTTCGCCAGAGCAGATGTTTTCCACTGCTCCACCGACGCGGTGAGCTGCTCGATCTGACGGGCCTGGTTCTCCGACCACTCGAACCCCGCGGCGCTGACAACGGCGGCCTGGCTAATCAGCATCGTGCCCAGCATGAAGGTGTGGTCCCGGCGGCCAACCATGCCCTGCAGCTCGTGGGTCCATGACCGGCCGAGAGCGCTGAGGGCCGCACCAACCGGGGTCCCGGGGGTGACCACCGGGAGCGCGGGGCCGTAGCCGGCCAGATAGTCCCGAATCACGGGAGGCATGTCCGGGGTGGCGTCCAAGATCCTGCTTAAAAAGAAAAGGCGAGGTCGCGTTTAGACAAGTAAAAAGATACCCAAAACCTCGAAAGACACCCCCGAGGCATGGTTTAAAAATCGGAGTTTCGAAACTACCAAACGAGGGGTTCAGTTTAGATCGCACCTCTGCTGACGGCTCAGGTCAACGCCGTAGTACGGCGAGCATCCCATCACGGCCGGTGAAAGTCCAGAGCCTTCAGGCACAGTCAGGGGAAGTTGACCAGGGCCGAGGTCCGGGGCCTCGGGGTCCTCGACGGCTTTGCGCTTCCGCGACTCGCCGGTAACCGAGCCCTCAACCCTATCGAGGGGGGCGGCCTGGACGGGGGCGAACAAGGGAGGGCAGTCCACGGCTTCCACCCTCGCCCGCGGAGTGGAGGAGATTGGGGGAGCTGCCAAGGGCTCCGAGACCCGGGGCCCGGAGTCCAAGGTCAGGTCGATCACATCCTTCTCGCCGATGCGAGGCAGCATGGGGCCACTCTCCGCCGCCCGCTCGGGCGCGGTGGACTCGACCACCCCGGCGGAGGCGGTCGGAGAGGAGAGGCGCATCACGACCGGGGTGACCTCGGGGCGCGAAGGAACTGCGGAGGTCGAAGGGCCTGCTGAGCCGACCGACCGACTCCGTGAGGCCGGGATCGGGTAGTCCGACCCCTTGCGGTCCGTAATCCTTGGGAATCCAGACATCCTCAGCCGAGGGCGATCCTCAAAGATAAAAGTACGGGGAGCTGCAATCAAGACCCGTTTAGGAAACATGAAATCAAAAGTACGTGTGATAAACAGAACAAACCACGACTCTGTCACTCACCGGGATAAGGGTCGTGGAGGTGTCGCGGCGGGCAAACGAGGCGCGCATTCAGAAGGAGATCCTCACGGCAAAGGACGGTGGCTTGGCGTTCGGACGAGGTGTACGCTTCGGCGATCTTCAGGGCGGCCTGGTAGTCCCAGTTCAAGGGCCCTTCTCTCCGAGTGCTGACACCTGACCAAGGACATGAAGAAGTTAAGAATCAGCAAAGGTGAATTCGGGCCAAAAATAGCGCGACTCACTCAAAATCTTCTCAGAATATCTCGTGGGAATATCAATCTCCCCCTCCGGAGTCAGGGTGCGCCAGGCCCCGGAGACATAAAGCCATCTCGGCCACGGATTATCGACCTTCGAGGACTTTACCCCGACGGTGGGAAACCCCTCGCGACCCCTCACGGTGAAGCGCCCGTTTAGCCCACCAGTACTCGAGATCCCAAACGAGCGGCGGATCTCGGCGTCGGTCAACACCCGGATCAGCCCGGAGCTGCCCAGGAGGGACAGGAAGGCCATGATCTGGGCCCACCCGTTGGGATGGATTTGGTGCGGGGCCACCAGCCAAAAGCGCAACGCCGCCGTCACCGACGGGTGCAACGGGAAGCGTAACCCGAGGTCTAGGGCATCCGTCCCCACGGCCACCATCCCGGGCGGCGGGCAACACGGGGATTCTCCCGGAGCCGGGGCATGGATCATCGCAGCAGTGATCACGCTGGGTTTGCCGTGATCGCCCCATTTGGGAGTGTGGCACTCGGCAGGCGGCGCGTACGGTTCACGAACGGCGGCCACGTAGGGGTTGGACCGGTAGTAGGTTGGGTAGTCGAGAGGAGCGAGCGGCGGAAATTTCTCGTCCATCAAGCTTAGAAATTGAGCGTGGAGAGAGTGGATGTCGGTTTCCTCGTCGGAGCTAGATGAGGAGTTACTCGACGCGGCGGCGCCACCAGAACTCGCGACCGATCCCCCCGCCTCGGCCATGAACTCGTCATACGGGCTCGACATTTTCTCGAAGTAGGAGCAATAGAGTTGGACAGGAAAAAGTTAAAGGAAGCACGTAAGGAAGTGGGCGACAATCACGGCAGGTTTTTTGGAGAGATATGCACGCAAGACGTGAAGGGGCGGGAGCGGTTACCCGTAAAACACACTCGAGTTTTCCCCTTTTTCCAAGCAGCCCAACGAGGCCCATTGGGCACAAGTGGGCCCAACAGGATCCCAATGATTGCCCCCTAGATCGCCCGCCCCTGCAACCCTACTGGATAGGGCCGAGGCCCGGGCTCAGAACGCCAGGTAGCCCGGGATCCAAACGGCAAGCGGCCCCCGGGTCAAGAACCTGAAGGCACAATGCGCGAGCCCCGGGGCGCGCCTACCCGAACCACGGCGTTCGAGGGCAGGGTCCCCCTCGCCCGGGAGGCTTGTCGAGGGGAATCAGGTTGTTCGTCCCCACAAAGAAAAGAGGTACAAAGAAAACAGAATTAACCGAAGCAAAGAGAGTTGCAGATGTCTCAAAATATTGGATTCTTATTTAGATTTTTTACACCGGAGGGAGGAGCCCCCCGCTACATCATCGGAAAAAGAAAATGTACAGGGAAACCCTAAAAAGAGAAAAACCCTAGCCTAGTCTACTCCCCGCCGGGATTTCTATCTAAGCCTAGTCCGGGCGGAGCCGTCTCCGTCGACCACGAAAACCCTCGGCGTCTCGTCCCTGTCCCACCGAATCCGCACGCACCAGTCTTGATCGATGCCCACGTGGCGGCAAAAAGTCCTCCATCCTTTTCCTGAAAGACGAAGGCGGTCCCCGCGGCGCACCAGGTGCACAGGCCAGTCCTGGCCCAGCTCGTCCCGGAGAACTATGCTCCGTTTCTCCAGCCCACGAAAGCGGACGGTTAGGGGTGGCAGTAGCCTCGCCCCCGGGCGGCGCCGGAACTCTGGGAGGGTCCGGGAGTGCCAGAAGCGAGCGACTTCTAGCGAAGGGGGGACGGACATGTGGCTGTCCCCGGCATCCGGGTCCGAGTCGGAGGAAACGTCGAAAATTTCCGGCGCCTCCTGAATCGGAGCCCCGACCGCCTCAGGCTCCTCGTCGGAAGAGATGTAGACTATCTCCGGCGGGTTATAGTCGTTACTTCCCACAGATGAGCTCACCATTCTTGTTTGTGTCGGGGGTAAGGTTTTTTTTTCTTTCTTTTTCTCGCCGGAGAAGACGACCGGAGAAGGGCTTGAAGGAGGCTCAAGGTCGGACGAATGATTGGATTAGGATTGGATTTTAAAAAGGCGCCCAGAAGACGTGACACACCGAAAAGGCGTCATCATTAGCCTGGGGAACCGCCGCGACCGTCCGAATCCCAAGGAGCCGAACGGAGCCAGGCTGTGGCCCCGGGCGCGCGTGGCCCGGACTCCGCACCAACGACCAAAAGGAAAAAAGAAAAGAGAAAAAGAGATTTTTCGTTTTTCTTAACTCGTTTATTCATTATTTCAGAAAAGTCGAACCGGGATACGACCTCCGGGTCCCGAGGCCCGGACTACAGTTAAAAACAAAGGTTTAAATAAGCATGAAAAGCACCAAGGCACGACGCAAAGACGATAAACGGCCCCGCCGCTCGTTCAGAACGAGACCGGCGGAACAGGAACTAGGGACCCGTCCCCACGAGTGACGACGATGTTGATATCCTCCACCTCTGACCAGCGGAGCTCTACCCGCCAATCATCTTGGAGTTGCATGTGTTGGACGTACACCGCCCAGCCGATACCTCCGATCCCCAAGCGGTTGCCACCGGGAACCAAGTCAAAAACCCAGAGGCAACCCGACGAGTCGCTGACAGCAAGCATGGCGGGCCACACGTGCCTATACATCTGCGCAAAGGGAGACGGCATCAAGAGGACCTCGCGGTGGTAGCGGGAGTTGAACTTACGGGACACGACGTAGCGACGAACGCCGGAGCCCGCCGTCTCCACCCGCGACTCGTCACCAGGTTCACGGTCCCGAAGTTGGACGATGGGGCCCACCGCGGAACTGGCGGTTCTCTTAGGTTGAACAGACATGAGAGGAGAAAGATGAGAAGAGCGGTTACCTAGACCTCGTTATATAGTCCAGAAGATCGAACAACGGCCACACATCTCGACGCCACCTCCCAAAGCCACCACTCCGCGAGCACGGCATTTATATAGGGGCTTTCACCTTTTCAGACGCCCCACAGGTCTGAGAGCACCCAGGCCGACACGAATCCCTCGAAGGAAGGCAGGGAAGCAAGCAGGTCAAACAACCACAAACCACATCATTTAACGATGGCCCGACCATCGGAAAAGTCAACCGAGTCCACAGAAGGAAATAAAGGACGTCGGCCCAACGGACGGAAACCCCCCCGGATCTCCCAAATCTCCGACGATGTTTCCGGGGGCCAATGTTGGGGGATAAAAAACCAATTTGTACACACGGAGGACGGGCCCGCCCACCGCTCTCGAGAACGGTCGTGAAAGGTCGGGGTCGAACCCCAGGTACGAGTCCATGCAGACCATGCAAAGGATGGCCCCGGAAGACCAGCAGAAGGGAAGAGCCCCGAGGATCATCACGAGTCCGCTCCGAGGCGACAACGATCCCGGTCCAAACTCTCGGAAATCCCCCGAGGGGACCCAACCGGGTCCCGGACCCGGATGCCTGCAGCGCGTCCGAGGCGCCGTCCCGGGCCGAGTTCAAAAGGCATCAGGTGTCCGTGGGTCGTCCAAAGAGGCAAGAGGAAAAGCCCTCCCACTCAGGATTCCACGACGAGATCCGCGCCAGACGCCTCAGACACCGTACCCCAGAACTCGCATAAACCCAATGCAAAATCGTGCCCCGGCATTTAATGATCGAAGATTAGATCTTAAACGTGTCCTGATGTCGTGGCTCTGCATGAGCATGTGCTCTCGCCTATAAAAGCCGACCCCCTCATCTCATTGTAAGGGCGGCGAAAATTACCGAATAAAAGACATATAAAAAGAAAGATATAAGCTAATTCGCCTCCTCGTGGGATCGACCCTATACTTGCTGCTAGTACTTGTGCTAGTTAATAAGTTTAGGTTTATAAATATTATTTTGCGCTACTCCACGACGGTAGCGTCACTTTGGCTCCATTCCACTCCCCGGGGTGAGAATGAGTCGACTTGAAGTCAAATTCAGAAAGACAAATTAGGCATTGTTTGATAAACTCAATCAATGTTTCTTGTAAAAGGAATTACAAGATTTCTCCTCCAATGACTTGTCTATACGAACTTCGAAAGTTCATAAAAGTCACCAAGAGAACAGCAATGGAGACCATGTGATTGTTTCCAATCCCTCTCCCACTTAGCTTTTTACAATAAAAGGATATGCTATCTAATGCATAACTTGTTGGAGCTTATCAGAGTTTACTCGTACAGTAAAATAAGTGGCTTTTAATATTGGACATTTGTCTTAATGACGTGCCAAAATTAAAACTTTATTTTATTTTTATTTATTAATTTTGAATAAATATTCTGATAAAACAATGCCGTTAAGGGAAGAGGTTACAACTTTTGAATGAGTTTTCTTTTGAATGAACTCGTACAACATTTCAGAATATTGTAACGTTTAGAAAGTATAACTTCTTATTTTATAGCCTATATAAAGAGACATCACGAAGCAAAAAGAAGAAACAGAACAAGAAAAAGTTTCTTCTTAATAATATATTTCAGAGAGATATAATTAGAGTTTGCAAGGATCTCAAGTTGGTGTGTAACAACGAGAGTTCGATAGTTGTATCCTACGTCCGAGAACTACATACACAGACGGTAGTGGGCGAATTTCTGTCTTAGGAGATTGTTGCGCAAGCCTCTATCAAAACAAGTTAGTTTTATATATATATATATATATATATATATATATATATATATATATATATATATATATATAAATATATTTGCGTAAGAATCAGTAAATATATTTGCGCTAAAAATATATTTGCGCTAATATCACATTATATATATAAATATATATATGTTTATATCAAAATATATTTGCGGTATAGAATTAGCGCAAGTATAAGTACAAATATATAATAATTATAATTGCGGTACGTACTATATTTTCTGTGTTCTATTTTATGTGATATTTTTCAGGTAAATTGTATTGATTGTTGTCAAACTAATTAAAAGTTCTAACAATCTAAGACAGAAATCTCTAACTATTTTTTTTTTAGTTTGACAATGGATCAATCAATTGCTCCTGTGGTCAATGAACATCAATTCATTGGTGTTGTGGCTGAGGCCAATATTATAGTTGATTCCAATGAATGGTGGGTCGATACCGGTGCATCGAGGCATGTATGTTCGTCGAGGAACAAGTTCAATACATATGAAAAACTCACCGGTGAAGAAAATTTGTACATGGGAAATGCCAGCACTGCTGCCGTTGAAGGGAAAGGAAAAGTGATATTAAAACTCACTTCGGGAAAAGAACTCATACTCACTAACGTTTTGTATGTTCCTGAGATTCGGAAAAAATTTGATCTCTGGACCTCTTCTTAGTAACAAAGGTTTCAAGTTAGTATTTGAGTCAGATAAGTTTACTCTGACAAAGGGTGGAGTGTATGTTGGAAAAGGTTACGTAACTGAGGGACTTTTCAAACTTAATATATCATCTGTTCTTAATAATAATAATAGCGCAGATAATAGCGCTGGTTCCATCTACTTACTTGATTCTTTTAATTTATGGCATGAACGATTAGGCCATGTTAATTTTCGTTCTCTTAAAAGAATGATAAATTTAGGACTACTACCTAAATGTAGTTCTAATTTAAAACGCAAGCATGGGCTTGATTCCGAAAGCATTGAAAAATGTGAAATATGTGTTGAATCAAAGTTTGCATGACATTCTTATAAATCCGTTGAGAAATCAAACGAGGTTCTTGGATTGATTCATTCTGATCTTTGTGACTTTCAATCAACTCCAAGTCGTGGAGGAAAGAATTATTATATTTCTTTCATTGATGATTGTAGCAAATTTTGTTATGTTTATTTGATAAGCAATAAAGATGAAGCATTAAGCATGTTTAAAAATTACAAAGCTGAAGTCGAAAATCAATTAGACAAAAAGATCAAAATTCTAAGATCAGATTGTGGTGGAGAATATCAATCAAATGATTTTGCTGAATTTTGTTCGCAAAATGGAATAATACATGAGACGACGGCACCTTATACTCCAATGCAAAATGGTGTTGCTGAGCGTAAAAATAGAACACTGAAAAATATGATAAATTCTATGTTGAATAATTCAGGAGCGCCACATAATCTATGGGCTGAAGCACTTCTTGCTGCTAATAGAATTTTGAATAGAATTCCTCATAAAAGAAGTAATAAATCTCCTTATGAAATTTGGAAAGGAAAATTACCTACGTACAAAACCATGAAAGTGTGGGGTTGTCTCGCTAAAGTTCTTATTCCCCATCCTAAGAGGCAAAAACTTGGACCAAAAACAGTGGATTGTATTTATTTAGGACCTGCACATAATAGTGCAGCTTATCGGTTTTTGGTTCATAAATCGGAGAATGGGGAAATTAAAGAAAATACTTTTATGGAATCTTCTGACGCTGAATTTTTCGAAACCATATTTCCATATAAAGGAAAGATGAGTACTATTATAAAAAGAGTACACGAGAATGAATTAACAAATGCTAAAAGTATTCAAAATAATTCATCTACTTCTCAAGATCAAGTACAAGATTTTGAACCAAGAAGAAGTAAAAGAGCGAGGATTGTCAAGGATTTCGAATCTGATTTTATGACATTTATGAGTGAACATGAACCTCAAACATATAAGGCGGCGATTGAATCGTCGGAGGGACCTTATTGGAAAGAAGCAATTCAAAGTGAAGTTGAGTCCATTACGAATAACCACACTTGGGAGTTGGTTGATTTACCCCCTGGAAATAAAACTATTGGATATAAATGGATATTCAAGAAGAAGTTAAAACCAGATGGTACTATTGACAAATATAAAGCGCGATTAGTCGCTAAAGGGTTTCGACAAAAAGAAGGCATCGATTACTTTGATACTTACTCTCCGGTTACAAGAATTACATCCATTCGATTATTAATAGCAATAGCAGCTATATATAATTTAGAAATACATCAAATGGATGTTAAGACGGCATTCTTAAACGGGGAATTAGAAGAAGAAATTTATATGGACCAACCGGAAGGATTTATTGTTAAAGGTCAAGAAAGGAAAGTTTGTAAACTTGTTAAGTCATTATATGGTCTTAAACAAGCACCAAAACAATGGCATGAAAAGTTCGATTATACAATGATGTCTTATGGTTTTTCCATAAACGAATGTGACAAGTGCGTCTACATAAAACAAACAAAAAATGATTATGTATTTATTTGTTATATGTCGATGATATGCTTATTATGGGAACAAGCAAAGATATTATAAACTCCACAAAGAAAATGCTACATTCATGTTTTGATATGAAGGATATGGGATTAGCAGATGTAATTCTTGGAGTGAGAATTTTACGAAATTCTAATGGTTATACACTTACCCAATCACATTATATTGAGAAAGTTCTCAAGAAATTTGGGCAGTACAATAACAAGCCCATGACGACGCCATTTGATCCGACATACAAACTATCTAAAAATAGTGGAGAAAGTATATCACAGTTGGAATATACACAAGTTATAGGAAGCTTGATGTACATCATGAATTGTACAAGACCAGATCTAGCTTATTCACTAAGTCGATTAAGTAGATATTCAAGCAATCCTGGAAAAGATCATTGGCATGCTTTAATCAGAGTCCTACGATATTTAAAATATACGATAAACTTTAGTTTACAATACACAAAATATCCTCATGTTTTGGAAGGATATACTGATGCAAATTGGATATCGGGAAGCACTGAGAGTAAATCTACAAGTGGCTATGTGTTTACTCTTGGTGGGGCAGCCATATCGTGGAAGTCGTCAAAACAAACTTGTATTGCGCGTTCTACTATGGAGTCTGAATTTATAGCATTAGACAAAGCTGCCGAGGAGGCTGAATGGATTAGAAATTTTATTGAAGATATTCCATTGTGGCCTAAACCATTAACAGCTCTTTGTATCCACTATGATAGTATGGCTTCAATATATAAAGCTAAAAATAAGATATACAATGGTAAATCAAGGCATATAAGACGAAGACATGCCACAATACGACAATTGCTTTCCAATGGAGTAATAGCATTGGATTATATTAAATCAAAGGAAAATATAGCTGACCCTTTGACTAAAGGCCTACCTAAAGAGCAAGTCGTATTTACATCGAGGGGAATGGGTCTAAAGCCAATACAATGAATCATTACTTGGCGGAAACCTAACCTAGCAACATTGGAGATCCCATGGTCTAGTTTCAATAGGCAAACTGGTTAAGGAAGATTCAAAATTATAGAAACACACAAAAATCTATTCCTATGATGTAATGACGTATGTGTTTTCCGATGACGATTAAAGGGATAAATATTATTATTATTTTTAATAATGCTAATAGCTTATGAAGTGGGATAGTGCGGACTATTCTTAATTAGCATTACCTATATGAGAGTGATGTCGGGTCGCATCTATGAGAATTAATATGGCTTAAAATTCTCTAGAGCTCTCATGAAGTCGGGATATGTTCAGGACCAAAATAAACACAACCGTATAAACTCGAAAGTATGATGATGATATATGTGTGATACTTATTGTTGTATTATTACAAAACGGTGAATAGTTCAGGATGAAATAATCACTACCTCATCAAGTAATACCAGTAAGTTTTACTAAGAAAAGGTTCAAGTAAACAAAGACACCTCTTTCAATGCATATTGATTCTATGATCTCTGAAATAAGGATGATGTATTTTATAGCTTATTTTCTATTCAAATGTGGGGTATTGTTAAAGTTTGAATAGAAAATGTGGGGTATTGTTGGAGCTTATCAGAGTTTACTCGTACAGTAAAATAAGTGGCTTTTAATATTGGACATTTGTCTTAATGACGTGCCAAAATTAAAACTTTATTTTATTTTTATTTATTAATTTTGAATAAATATTCTGATAAAACAATGCCGTTAAGGGAAGAGGTTACAACTTTTGGATGAGTTTTCTTTTGAATGAACTCGTACAACGTTTCAGAATATTGTAACGTTTAGAAAGTATAACTTCTTATTTTCTAGCCTATATAAAGAGACATCACGAAGCAAAAAGAAGAAACTAACAAGAAAAAGTTTCTTCTTAATAATATATTTCAGAGAGATATAATTAGAGTTTGCAAGGATCTCAAGTTGGTGTGTAACAACGAGAGTTCGATAGTTGTATCCTACGTCCGAGAACTACATACACAGACGGTAGTGGGCGAATTTATGTCTTAGAAGATTGCTGCGCAAGCCTCTATCAAAACAAGTTAGTTTTATATATATATATGTATATATATATATATATATATATATATATATATATATATATATATATATATATATATATATATATATATATATTTGCGTAAGAATCAGTAAATATATTTGCGCTAAAAATATATTTGCGCTAATATCACATTATATATATAAATATATATATGTTTATATCAAAATATATTTGCGGTATAGAATTAGCGCAAGTATAAGTACAAATATATAATAATTATAATTGCGGTACGTACTATATTTTCTGTGTTCTATTTTATGTGATATTTTTCAGGTAAATTGTATTGATTGTTGTCAAACTACTTAAAAGTTCTAACATAACTAAATACACATAAGCATGCATACATGAAATAAAGCACATAAATATTATCACATAATCAAAATAATACTAGAATATTATTTTCCGACTATTATGGCTTTATGGCATCCCCGTACGCATCTTCTAATCTTCAGTCTTCGTTCTTGAATGCTCCATGTGACGAGAATATTAATTCCAATATTTAACTCTATTTATTTTTAATAAATCCAAAAGTTACTTAATTCAAAAATTAAGGCAATCGAATAAATCAAAAATAAAATTAAATATTATTAATATTTTTTTTTTCTTATCTAATTCTATTAAATCTTTAGAATCTTATTCAAGTCAAACTTTAAATATTCTAGAAGACGTCTATAATAGAATAAGAAAATAAAATAAATTAGGACTTCTAAACTTTCCAAATTAATTAATTTCCATGTCCATGAAAATTCCCAAGAATAGGAATAATCAATAAGGAAATAAATTAATTCCAATTTAATTCTTTTCCTATTCCATTAGGGTTCCCAAAAATAGGAGTACTCAAAATAGGAAAACCGAATTTAATTAGGAAAGTGAATCTCGGCCGGAGAAACACGGGGTGGGGATCCCCGGGCCCCCCAACCGATCGACCACCGCCACCGGAGGAGCACCGCCGCCCAGCCCAGCCGGCCAGCCACCACCACGCCGGCGGCAGCCGAGGGGCGATCAGCCCCTTCCTCGCGGTCGATTGCATGGGATCGATCATGGGGTTGATCGATCCCTGGTCCTTCGTCTTCCTCGTCCACGTCTTCTCCGGCGGTCGTTTCGGCATCGATCCACCGCAAAATAAATTACAAAATTTAAATTAAAATTCCGGTATCGATTCTATACATGAAATCGACCCTATACAATTTCCGCAAAACTTAGAACAATAATAATAAAACCTAAATTCGATCAACCCCCGAATTTTTACTATTACAAGCATTCACCACACAATACGAATATCGACATGTCCGAGAGTTTAATAATCAAACCATTATGAAAAAATAATTAAACGAATAATCATAACAAGCCATAATAGTCGGAAACCCTGCAAGGTAGAACAGTATATCGAACATACACATGAACTAGAACCAACGCTTTGATACCAATTGTTCGAAATCGATATCCCGAGTTATCAAAAATGCGGAACCGACAACCCGACCGAAATCCTGGATCACCGGAGACCAACCGCGAACACCGCACGAGCCGGAGCCCGGCCGAACCCACCGCCACGGACGAACCACGGCTGCCCAGCCGAGCCCCCGTACGAGCTCGCGATCGTCACGCGGACCATCGCTAGGGATGCATCGAGCATCCCCGGGGCTGCTCGTAGCAGCCCCGCATCGAGTCGCATGACTCGCTGCTCGCGGGGGGTCATCCCCCGCACACCTTGCTGCGGGAACTCCCGCAGCGCGTACGAGGCGGCTGCGGGTCACCCCGCACCGATCCCGCGATCGAGCTCACGGGCTCGATCGCCCCCGGCGTCCAGTCGGGGCTTCACGCGTACCCGGCGATCGAACCCTAGGTTCGATCGCCACCCCTCGTCTCCCAGCCTAGTGTCGATCACGACGGGGATCTCTAGGCCGCCGGCGGTCCGGTGGTCTTCGACCACCACCGCCCGGTCTATCCCCGTCCCCGGTCTCGTTCGTTTCCCGGACCTTCGTTCATGTGTATATTACGATTAAGATAAAATCATAAAGGGGGTTTATGATTTCTACCTTTGTTCTCGTTGTGCGGAGAAACGAGATTAGTTGAAGACCTCTAAACCTTCCCGCGTATTCCTTGCACTTCGTTCGAACGTCGTGTAGGCGACGATCCTCCGAACTCCTATGGATCTCCTTCACGAACTCTCTAGAATATCAAGTATGATAATTCTTGTCTTATGTTAATTGTGAATGTTGGAATTCGATATCCCGGGTTATTAAAATTTGCGGAAACAATAACCCGATCGAAAACCCTTCGCCGGAGATCACACGAACGCCGACGAACGCGCCGGAGTCCAGCCGAGGAGACCACACGCCCGAAGACGTGCGGCTGCCCCCAGCCGAACCCCCGCGTCGCGGGGTGCATGCGATCGAGGGGACCGATCGCACAAGGCGATCGATCGGGAGGGGCGGAGAGTCCGGCGACTCGCCGCCGCCTGGGGTGGCCCGCCTCCAGCTGGGCCGTCGTGCCCAGCAGCTGCCCGCGATCGATCGATTGATCGATCGCGCCCCGGCGTCCAGCCGGGGATCGTCCCACGCCCATGCCGCCGAAACCCTAGGCGGCGATCCCGCGGTTCGATGGCTTCGCCACCACCGCGTGATCGTTCGTCTAATCCGGGTTCGATACTTCGGATCTTCGTTCTACGGTATTCTCGATAATTCAAATCGAATAAAATCATAGAGGGTGTTTTAGATTTTACCTTTCGATTCGTTGTTCGGAGAAACGAAATCAAGATAACCTATGAATCTTCCCACGTATTCCTTGCACTAGCTTGAACGTCGGGTGGGCGACGATCCTCCAAGCTCTATGGATCTACTTCTCTCTCTACTTTCTCTCTCTAGAAGAATTATGATCTTCAACTTATGTTATGAGAATAGAGAAGACCATGTAGTGCTTTTATAGGCTACGTAGGGGATCTAAAGGAGGTGGAATATTGGGCTTCCAATAATAGTGATTAAATTGAGCCCAAGACCAAATCTATTAATCCTTACTATTATTAATTTATTTATTTTCCACTATATAAATTAATTGCACTCTCAATATTAAACCATATTATATCCAATAATATTTCTCCGGTAGTATTTATTTATTCCGTGTATTTAAGATTTAAATATCCATGAATAAAATTTATTTATTGCTTAATAAATTTATTCATCTCTTTTATCCGAGACTAGTACCACTCAACATTATTTATTATGCGAAACAAATCCACTCGCGAGGTTTACATAATAAATCCTTATGAGCTCATCTCGGGGATATTATCAACCCTTCCGGGATACACTGTCCCGTCAAGAATTCACGGCATGCCATATATAAAATATAGTGACCCAACTTAATCGGTAATTGACCCAATAATTAAACCGGTCAATTCCTTTGGAAAATCAAAGTCACTTATATTAAATATACACACCCGCAATTGTATCGGGGATTAAGAATAAAATACACAGAGACTTGAACCAATTATCACAGAGAAAACCTAATTGATAAGTCTCAAGCGATCCGCTCAATACACCAAGTGTACAAGTGTGATAAAATAATTAAGACAAATTATTTTCTCTCTCACACAACGACTATACCGATGGATTGGTCTGTTTCCATCTAGGTCGTGAGCAACTGTTCGATTGAATACGAGTAACCGATAGTATGATCTTCTGTGTGGGCCCGACACACCATACTAACTACAACGTATAAAATCCAGGACTATGATTTGCATATATTTAATTAACAATAATTAAAGCAAATGAATGTTCGTTATTAATAGGTAAATGAAAGTGCACAAGGAGTTCAGAATACACAAATCTAGACATTAAGTATATTACTCCAACAATCTCCCACTTATACTAAGGTCTAGTCTTATCTTCCAAACTTCTGACTCCCAAACCCTTCAAGTGCTTGAAATATACTTCCTTAGGAAGTATCTTGGTGAAAGGGTCCGCTAGGTTGTCCTCCGAAGCTATCTTGGTGACTATCGCATCGCCCCTCCTGACGATGTCTCGAATCAGGTGGTACTTGCGCTCTATGTGTTTCGTAGCACTATGGGACCGTGGTTCCTTACTGTTTGCCACTGCACCGCTATTGTCACAATAAATTGTCATAGCCTTGGGCAAACTCGGAATCACATCTAAGTCCTGGAGGAAATTAAGGAACCAAACTGATTCTTTCGCTGCCTCTGAGGCTGCAACATATTCAGCTTCCATGGTAGAGTCTGAAATGCACTTTTGCTTAACACTCTTCCATGATACGGCTCCACCTCCCAAAGTGTACACATAGCCTGATGTCGACTTACGCCGGTCCTTATCAGCTTGGAAATCCGAATCTGTGTAACCCAAAGGACTCAGATTGTCTGCTCCGTATCTCAGAACATAATCCTTAGTATTTCGCAAATACTTGAAAATGCTCTTTACGGCAGTCCAATGAGCCTTTCCAGGATTACTCTGATATCTCGCTACTATGCCCACTGCATAGCAGATATCAAGCCTCGTGCATAACATTGCATACATCAAGCTTCCCACAGCCGAAGCGTAGGGAACTGCTTTCATTTCATCTTTCTCCTTCTGTTTCTGAGGACACATCTCCTTAGAAAGATAAGTTCCTTTACTGAAGGGCAGTTCACCCTTCTTGGAATTTTGCATGTTAAAACGAGCCAGAATCGTGTTTATGTAAGATTGCTGAGATAGGTACAATGTTCTACTCCGGCGATCCCTTATAACCTTGATCCCCAGAACATGTCCAACTTCTACCAGATCTTTCATATCGAATTGTCTAGACAACCATCCCTTTATGTCTGATAACATCTTCACGCTGTTGCCAATGAGAAGAATGTCATCTACATAAAGCACGAGAAACACCACCTTCTTCCCATCACGTTTCCAATACACACACGATTCGTCCATGCTTTGAATGAATCCAAAAGATTGGACTACTTCATCAAACCGCAGGTTCCACGATCTCGAGGCTTGTTTCAATCCATAAATGGATCGATTAAGCTTGCACACTAGATGATCTCGCCCCTTAGCAATGAATCCTTCTGGTTGTTTCATATAAATCGTCTCGTCAAGACTTCCATTTAGGAAAGCTGTCTTGACATCCATTTGCTACACCTCATAGTCCATATGAGCTGCTATGGATAAGAGAATCCGGATCGACTTAATCTTGGCTACCGGCGAAAAGGTCTCCTCATAATCGATTCCCTCTTTCTGAGTATATCCTTTCGCAACAAGCCGAGCTTTAAAGGTTTCAACCTTTCCGTCAGATCCTCTCTTTCTCTTGTAGACCCATTTACACCCAATTGGTTTTACGCCGTTTGGTGGTTCTACAAGATCCCAGACTTTATTAGAATCCATAGATTCAATTTCGGATTTCATCGCTTTCTTCCAAGAAGGCGCATCTATATCTTGTACCGCCTCATCATAGGTCCAGGGATCGATTTCATGAACTCCAGGTCCAAAGTCCGAAGACTCACCCAGTCCAATCCATCTGTCTGGTTGCTTAACAACCCTCCCACTACGACGGCGTTCCGGTGTATTAACAGTGACAGTGTCAGGTGCAGATTCTAGTGGTGTATCTATACTCGGTTCGGCTGTATCTAAGTCTTCTTTGTTACCTCTCAACTCATCAAGTATTACGTCACTCTTGGGCTTGTGGTCCATGACATAGTCTTCCTCTAACAACCGAGTGTTAGTACTTATAACGATCTTTTGGTCCGTAGGACTATAGAACATGCCACCTTTAGTTCCTTTCGGGTATCCTACAAACAGCCGTAATTCTGATCTAGGTTCTAACTTATCGACCCCTTGTCGCAACACGTGTGCTGGACATCCCCAGATCCGAATGTGTCTCAAGTTAGGCTTGCGCCCACTCCACAATTCCATGGGTGTAGTTGGTACCGTTTTGGTTGGAACCCTATTCAAAATATACGCCGCTGTTTCCAAGGCATGTCCCCAGAACATAATAGGTAAGTCCGAGTAACTCATCATAGAACGCACCATCTCCATAAGAGTCCTATTCCTTCTTTCTGATACACCATTCTGCTGAGGAGTATATGGTGATGTCAGTTGGGATTCAATCCCATTCTCTGATAAGTATGCCTTGAATTCTCCAGACAGGTACTCGCCTCCGCGATCTGATCGCAGGCACTTTATGGATTTACCACGAAGGTTCTCCACAAGAGCCTTGAATTCTTTGAACTTGTCAAAAGATTCGCTCTTGCGGCGCATCAGGTAAATATATCCATATCTTGAGTAATCATCAGTGAAAGTGATGAAATACTCGTACCCTCCTCTTGCCTGAGTAGACATCGGTCCGCATACATCAGAGTGAATCAAATCCAACACTTGTTCAGCTCTACGTCCTTTACCAGAAAAAGGACGCTTGGTCATTTTACCCTCCAAACAGGATTCGCAGGTTGGAAGGTCCACTCCTTCAACATCGCTGATTAAACCATCAGCTTTCAACCTTTGAAGCCTATTTGAGTTTATATGACCTAGCCTTAGATGCCACAAGTATAATTGATTCATCCTAGAAGGTTCCTTTCTCTTATTGGTGTTCGTAGATGTGTTATTACTCTCGGTTAGTTGCATCGTGTTAGACTCAGGATTTAGTACATATAAATCGTCTACCAATGTACCAGAACAGATAATATCACTATTTCTTCTTATGACCACGGAGTGATCAAAAGAAACAGAATATCCATTCAGAATTAACTTAGAAACCGAAATCAAATTCTTTCTAAAGTTTGGTACATAAAGACAATTTTGTAAAACTAAAACCATATCACTACTAAAGCGTAAGTGAACGTCTCCCACTGCAACTGCCGCCACCATTGCAGCATTGCCCATGTAGACCACGATTTCTCCCTCTCTAAGTCTACGGGTTTCCTGGAACCCCTGCAATGAATTGCAGACATGATAAGTGGCCCCCGTATCTACACACCAGGTGCTGGTAGATATGACCACTGATAATGTTTCGGTGACCAAGGAAAATTTCGTACCTTTGATGAGAGGACAATCAGACCTCCAGTGCCCAAACTGTTTGCATCGAAAGCATCTGCCTAACGGCTTGCTTTTCCCAATCCGTGGTTTTAAACCACTGGGTCTCTTTGCACGCTTTTCTTTTAGCCTAGCCACAAGAGCTCGTGTTTCTCTTAACTTACGCACAAAAATCGCCTTCACTGAGTCGTTTTTAAGGGACTCATTGAGGAACGATTCCGTGGATATGTTAAACACCTCTTGCCTAGCTTCCACACCATGTTTCAACGTAGTTGGGACAACAGTGGATTCAGAAAGCTTGACAGTCTGAACAATGTCTATATTTCTTTCCCAAACATCACTATATGGAACCAGTGAGTTTTCATCTTTAAGTATATCACAAAGTGGGGTCACAGTCATTCTTAACCTATAAGCACATAAAACAAACAAACAATTTAATATCCGATATTATCTCCCTTTAATAATATCATTAAATCACTAATCGCCTCTAAAATCCCATCAGGTAAAGCAAGCCACGTGGTGTGGACGTTTACCCACCCAAATGATTTAGCAATTAGATTTTCTTCGGTCATACATCTCTTATAGCGTAACCTCGTGGGGAGGAATACTATAATGCGTATCTAAGTGTAAACCATTACTCAGTACCAAAGTAAATCGTTTGGAATTGCTACATTACCGCAAGCCACGTACGTGGTGTGGACGTTTACGACAACTTCACAACTCTTCACAATTTCTTACAACTGTCTACATCAATTAATCCAAAATCCGTTAGTATAGCAAGCCACGTGGTGTGGACGTTTACTACACCAAGAGACTTTTATAATTGACTCCCAATTACTTGATTCATTTAATCTTGTAAATCAAGACGCGGAGAATCATAAGTGAAACTCGAAGTTTCTTACCAGTGATTCACCATGCGAACAACCCTATCTCTCATAAAATGAGGGAGCCGAGCAGACAATCGATCCACCTTCAAAAGATGGTACGACTGCCTCTAATTTGTGTCCTCGACATGACCAAGTGGCTTTGGCTCCATTCCACTCCCCGGGGTGAGAATGAGTCGACTTGAAATCAGTTTTGGAAAGACAAATTAGGCATTGTTTGATAGACTTAATCAATGATTCTCGTAAGAGGAATTACAAGAACTCTCCTCCAATAACTTATCTATATAAACTTCAAAAGTTTATAAAAGTCACCAAGAGAGCAGCAATGGAGACCATGGGTATGTTTCCATACCCTCTCCCACTTAGCTTTTTATAATAAAGGGATACGCTATCTAGTGCATAAAGTAAACACATATATCATGCATACATGTAATAAAGCACATAGTATTATAACATAGTAAAAATAATACTAGAATATTATTTTCCGACTATTATGGCTTTATTCCATCTCCGTACGCATCTTCTAGTCTTCAGTCTTCGTTCTTGAATGCTCCATGTGACGAAATATTAATTCCAATATTTAAATCTATTTATTTTTTAATAAATCCGAAAGATACTTAATTAATAATAATTAAGTCAATCGAATAAATTAAAAAATAAAATTAAATATTATTAATATTTTTTATTTATTTTATTCTCCTTTTCTACTTCATTAAATCTCTAGAATAATCTATCCAAGACCCACTTGTAATATTCTAGAAGATTTCCATAATGAAATAAGGAAATAAAATAATTTAGGACTCTTCTACTTTCCAAATTAATTAGATTCCTAATCCATGAATATTTCCATAAAATAGAAATAATCAAATAGGAATCCTAATTAATTCCAAATTGATTCTTTTCCTAATCCATGAGAGTTCCCAAAAAAAAGAATACTCAAAAAGGAAAACTTGAATCAAATAAGGAAAGTTGGATCTTGGTAGGAGACACGAGATCACAAGACCCCGCGCCCCCACCATCGATCGCCGCCTACCACCGCCGCCGCCCAGCCCACGCGCCACCTCCACTGGTGGCAGGCGTGGCCGGAACTCCCGCGGGCAGCTCACCTTGGCCGTGGGTCGATAGATCCTCATGGATTGACCATGGGGATGGTCGATCCTTGTCCTTACCCTCACGATCATCTCCTTCGTCACACGTCTTCTCCGGCGGTCGTTTCGGCATCGATCCAACGCAAAATAAATTACAAATTTAATTTTATACTATTCGGTATCGATTCTATACATGAAATCGACCCTATACAATTTCCGGAAAAAGATAGAACAATAATAATAAACCTAAATTCGGTCAACCACCGAATTTTTACTATTACAAGCATTCACCACCAAAAACGAATCTCGACATGTCCGAGAGTTTAATCAATCCAATAATCATGACAAAATAAATTAAACGAATAATTAATTAAGCCATAATAGTCGGAACCCTGCAAGGTAGAACAATTTTATCGAAAATACCGCGAACGTAAACCACGCTCTGATACCAATTGTTGGAATTCGATATCCCGGGTTATTAAAATTTGCGGAAACAATAACCCGATCGAAAACCCTTCGCTGGAGATCACACGAACGCCGACGAACGCGCCGGAGTCCAGCCGAGGAGACCACACGCCCGAAGACGTGCGGCTGCCCCCAGCCGAACCCCCGCGTCGCGGGGTGCATGCGATCGAGGGGACCGATCGCACAAGGCGATCGATCGGGAGGGGCTGCTCATGCAGCCCCCGCGGCGAGTCCGGCGACTCGCCGCCGCCTGGGGTGGCCCGCCTCCAGCTGGGCCGTCGTGCCCAGCAGCTGCCCGCGATCGATCGATTGATCGATCGCGCCCCGGCGTCCAGCCGGGGATCGTCCCACGCCCATGCCGCCGAAACCCTAGGCGGCGATCCCGCGGTCCGTTGGCTTCGCCACCACCGCGTGATCGTTCGTCTAATCCGGGTTCGATACTTCGGATCTTCGTTCTACGGTATTCTCGATAATTCAAATCGAATAAAATCATAGAGGGTGTTTTAGATTTTACCTTTCGATTCGTTGTTCGGAGAAACGAAATCAAGATGACCTTTGAATCTTCCCACGTATTCTTTGCACTAGCTTGAACGTCGGGTGGGGGACGATCCTCCAAGCTCTATGGATCTACTTCTCTCTCTACTTTCTCTCTCTAGAAGAATTATGATCTTCAACTTATGTTATGAGAATAGAGAAGACAATGTAGTGCTTTTATAGGCTACGTAGGGGATCTAAAGGAGGTGGAATATTGGACTTCCAATAATAGTGATTAAATTGAGCCCAAGCCCAAATCTATTAATCCTTACTATTATTAATTAATTTATTTTCCACTATATAAATTAATTGCACTCCCAATATTAAACCATATTATATCCAATAATATTTCTCCGGTAGTATTTATTTATTCCGTGTATTTAAGATTTAAATATCCATGAATAAAATTTATTTATTGCTAAATAAATTTATTCATCTCTTTTATCCGAGACTAGTACCACTCAACATTATTTATTATGCGGAACAAATCCACTCGCGAGGTTTACATAATAAATCCTTATGAGCTCATCTCGGGGATATTATCAACCCTTCCGGGATACACTGTCCCGTCAAGAATTCACGGCATGTCATATATAAAATATAGTGACCCAACTTAATCGGTAATTGACCCAATAATTAAACCGGTCAATTCCTTTGGAAAATCAAAGTCACTTATATTAAATATACACACCCGCAATTGTATCGGGGATTAAGAATAAAATACACAGAGACTTGAATCAATTATCACAGAGCAAACCTAATTGATAAGTCTCAAGTGATCCGCTCAATACACCAAGTGTACAAGTGTGATAAAATAATTAAGACAAATTATTTTCTCTCTCACACAACGACTATACCGATGGATTGGTCCGTGTCCATCTAGGTCGTGAGCAACTGTTCGATTGAATACGAGTAACCGATAGTATGATCTTCTGTGTGGGCCGACACACCATACTAACTACAACGTATAAAATTCAGGACTATGATTTGCATATATTTAATTAACAATAATTAAAGCAAATGAATATTCGTTATTAATAGGTAAATGAAAGTGCACAAGGAGTTCAGAATACTCAAATCTAGACATTAAGTATATTACTCCAACAGTGAAGACCATGTAGTGCTTTATAGGCTACGTAGGGGATCTAAAGGAGGTGGAATATTGGGCTTCCAATAGGATTAATTAAATTGAGCCCAAGCCTAAGTCTATTATTTAATCTTATTAATTATATATATTTTCCACTATATAAATATAATTGCACTCCCAATATTATATCATATTATATCAAATAATATTATCTTCGGCAGTATTATTTATTCCGTGCGTTTAAGATATAAATGTCCATGAATAAATTAAATTTATTGCTAATTAATTTATTCATCTCTTATATCCGAGAATAGTACCATTCAACTTTAATTATTATGCGGAACAAATCCACTCATGGGGTTTACATAATAATTCCTTATGAACTCATCTCGGAGACATTATCAACCCTTTCGAGGACACACTTTCCCGTCAAGAATTCACGGCATGCCATACATAAAATACCGTGACCCAACTTTGTCGGTAATCAACTGGTTATTCTAATCGGTCAATTCCTTTGGAAAATCAAAGTCACTAATATTAAATGCACACACCCGCAATAATATTAGGGTTTAAGAATAAAATACACTGAGATTTAAATCGATTATCTAAGGCAATCCTAATCGATAAATCTCAAGCGATCCGCCCAATACACCAAGTGTACAAGTATGATAAAATAATTAAGACAAATTATTTTCTCTTTCATACAACGACTATACCGATTGATTGGTCATTGTCCATCTAGGTCGTGAGATACTGTTTGATCAATATACGAGTAACCGATAGTATGATCTTCCGTGTGACGTCGCACACCATACTAACTACAACGTATATAATCCAGGACTATAATTTGCATATATTTAATTATAAATAGTTAAAAGTAAATGATTGTTTATTTATTTAAATAGATTAAATGCCATGACCGGGAGTTTACGTTACTTAAATCTAGACATTAAGTATACTACTCCATCACAAACAACCTACGGTTTCTAGGTCATGTACAGAGGCTGAGTATAGAAGTCTAGCTAATGTAACTAGTGAAGTGATGTGGATCAAGTCTCTACTGCAAGAGTTAGGTTATGCACCTGCCACAACTCCTATTATATGGGTTGACAATTCAGGAGTTGTGTTTTTGTCTGCAAACCCTATATCACACTCTAAAACCAAGCATGTGGAACTTGATCTTTACTTTGTAAGGGAGAAAGTGAACAATGGTGAGATTTCAGTACGACATGTTCCAGCTATTGATCAGGCTGATGATTCGTTCACAAAGGCTCTAAGTGGACAATTCTTCATGCGAATGCGTGACAAGATCAATGCTGTTTCCAAGACCGCATTCGAATTGAGGGGGCATGAAAACGAGAGCCATGCAGCAGCCATGCACAACCGCCCCAACTAATATTATGGAGATGATTATTATGAAGAGTTTGTATTTTATGTAAATACTTATCTTACGGGATTAGGTATTATATGATAAGTATGGAACATGTCCATTACTATCTATATATACCAGTAAAAACCTAGAAGTGTTTTAGGGTTTCAGAGGGAATTAATCCCGGTTAATAAATCATCATCCTTCTCCCTCTGTGTTTTATTTTCTCTTTAGTATCCATCAAAAGGGCATGTTTAATTATAATACTCCATATATGAATGTAGAACATTATTATAGTGTGTACGATAAAGCCAATAAATGAAATGAATGTTAGTAATTTGTATTTGTTATTTTAAGTAAATAAAATAAATTATATTTGTTTCAAATAGATATAATATTTTACGTAAATAAATTAATTATATCAGTTCAAAAGATATAAATTAATAATTAATAAAACAGATAAATTAATTTCAGATAAAATTTAATATTAAAGCTGAAAAGTTAATGTGAAACGTTGCGTGTAATAGTTGCGTATGAAACGTTGTGTTCCGTATAATCAAATAATAGTTGCGAGTTGCGTGTAATAGTTGCTTATGAAACGTTGCGTTGGGTATAATCTGAAATAATAGTTGCGTGAAGTTGTTGCGTTGCGTATAATCTGAAATAATAGTTGCGTGAAGTTGTTGAGTTGCGTATAATCTGAAATAATAGTTGCGTCCCTCTGAACTGTTGTCTTCTGCATATAAATATATGTTTGCGTAAAACAGAAAGAAACCAACACACAGAAAAGTACATAACAGAAAAATAATAATCTGTTTCTCAAAAAGAATTTTGTGCTTTGTTGTATCCTGTAAACAAATTTCTATATAATGGAAATATTGTTTTCGGATAGTGATCAACACGTCTCAAGGTTTTAGATTTTTGTTTTCTATAAATATAAAAATACACAACATTGAACACATGTAAGGAATTCTCAATAAGCTATAGGGGTTTATAAGATAGTGAGTTAAGAATCCTCAGGACAAAAAATAAATCAACTAATCCTTCAAAAGTGAAATCCGGCCACAAAAACAACTAGACAAAACAATAGGAAAAATAAGTTTAATCAAAACACTCTTTGCAATAGCCTCTATGGTGCCTAACAAATCTAAGCTATGAAGCTCTAGATATGGTTATTAATTGACAACCCGTAAAAGTAAACAAATACTCTGTCACATCACAATAGTCATACTTTTTTTGTAAATTATAAAAAAAAATGTGACTATTGTGATGGGACAGAGGTAGTACGAAAAATAATTTCTCGTAAATGCACAAAGTGATGTATGAGTGTAATCTTTATCAGTGCCATGTGTTCAATGATAAATGGCTAGATATTGAAATAAATTGAAATAAGTGTTTTAATTTATTTTTAATATATATTATTATTATTGTAATATAATGTATATTACTCTCCGGCGCTATTGCAGTTTTTGTAATGCAGTTATCTGTAACTTCATTATCTGAATAATTGGTCAACATTCAATCTGAGTGTTGTAGACCTTGCAAATTCAATCCGTTATTTGATTTTTTTTCTGCATTAACAAAAAAAGTAAGTTTTTGTTTTAATTATATCGCGTTTACTTATTTTGTACAAGTAAAATGCTTCATAAATAAATATATATATATTGAGATAATAAAGTTGTAAATCTAGTACTACACTTCATTTATAGATGTGCATTGTTGTAAGGGATAACCCAACTTTGACATGATGTATATTAGAGCATGCCCGACACGATGATCGGTGCCCCAACCAATGAAATTTCTGGCTAGCCCAAAGTTGACACTACCGACAAAATCGAGCCTACTCGTGAAGGGGCGTGTTATGTATCCTACATAAGTTGGAAAAAAGTCTTAAAAATCCTAAATATAAGTTAGACAACTTTATCAATGACTTTTTAAAATGTTATTGGTCCAACTTTAACAACTCTTTCAAGCTTATTGCACCATGCAAGATTATTGTGGCAGGTGGACCCCACTCAACTCACACCCCTTCTCTCTCCTTTAATTCTAGCACTATAAATACACTCACTTGCTTGAAACTTTCTCACTCACTAAAACAATAATCTTTCTTTTGCTAATTCAAGGACAAGAAATTCTTCTAAAAGGTAGTGTACTTTTGTTTCTTTTTTTACAAAATAAATAAAATGATTTGATTCCATATATATATATATATATATATATATATATATATATATATATATATATATATATATATATATATATATATATTCATTTCTTGAATTCCATTTTTGCCTCTGGCTCAGGAATGGAGAAGCTCAACTCGAAGTTGAGAATGGAGAACTTGTACCTCACGCAGCAGAATGAGATGCTGAGGAAGGCGACGGAGCATCTCGACCAGGAGAACCAGGCCCTATATGACGAGATGATAAGGAAGAAGGCGGAGCTCCAGCAGAAGATGGCCGCCGCCGCCGCCAGTACCTCCAAGAAAACCAACAAATGATCACATCGCCATGGATACATCAATTTCATTCACATCAATTTCATTAAAAATCAAAATCTATTTATAATTCATAGTGTATTGTAACGAGTATTCGGTATCTTTGTTTTGTTTTGTTTCGTTTGTTTGTCCTGCTATCACAATTGTTTGGGTCTTGTTATTACATTTTAATGGCGAAATGGATTAATAAATTGTGTCTTCTTTTTAATATTTACTTCTCTAATTGCTAAATTTACAAATGAATTTTGTTCGTTATTATGTGAGAGATGTAGTAAATCAATCGAAAGTTTAAGTGTTCTGATAATTAAAACAAAGAAAGGACGAAAAATTTCAGTACTATAACAATAAAAAACGTTAATTAAAATTAATCAACATGTAAGAATTTGACGTTGTTCTTATTAACTTTGTCAATATTTATGCATATAAGTGTGACCGTACTAGTTATATATATATATATATATATATATATATATATGGTTTATTCGCGCGTAGATATTATATGTTTTTTCACGTAGTTAAACAATTCTTAATTGGTTTACGGTTGCCTAAAAAATGAACTTTAGGTGGCGAAACATTTAATTTGTTCGAAAAAAACTTCATGATAAGGTGAAAGCAATATTGAATAATATATTCGGTCTATTAATACAAATGTGAAGTTGTTCAACTTTTCTACTAGTTCGAGCTTTTAAAAGAAGCGGCTTCTAACAAATAATACGTTCAAATCAATCGAGATTTCACGTGTCTTAACAACCTTGAAATGAAGAAAAAAAAAAGTCGAATAATTTCAATATTAAATTATGATAAATAGTAAAATTAGATCTATTAATTTCACGTGTCTTATACATATGATCCATACATTTTAATAACTAAATTATCTTGAATTAATTAAAGCTCATGCTTTGTAAGTAATTACTAATAATTTTTGTCTATATTTAAATCTTATGAGTGTGTCTCTCACAAAATATGTAAATGGTTAGTAATATTATTATTATATTATATTAATGAAAAAAAACAGTGTCAATATGTAACAATGTCTTGTTTTTAACATAATTCATTCCATAAAACATGTATAATTAGATATACTACAAGTTTTTATATAAAAAAGTATTATATATTATGTACATATATAAGTGTAAATTGCATACATCTAAATTTAATTATACTTCTACTTTTCGAGATAAATATGAGTATCACGCGAGTCGTGTTATCGTTGTTTCACGTGTTTTAACCTGTTGAAAACATAAGTCGAACCAAAAATTAACGTATTGCAATTAATGTGTACTGTTATAGATGTTTCACGTTATAGTTGTTTCACATAATATAACCAACTTAAAACAAAAGTCGAACCATGAATTTTAGTATTGCAATTAATGTGTTGTGTTATAGTTGTTTCACGTTATAGTTGTATCACGTTTTATAACCCGCTTAAAACAAAAGTCGAACGATAATCTTAGAATTGAAATTAATGTGTTGTGTTATAGTGTTTCACGTTATAATTGTTTCACGTATTATATCCAGCTTAAAACAAAAGTCAATCCATAAATTTTAGTATTACAACTACCTAAAATCATAAACTAATTTACAATTAATACATAATTAAAGAGGACATTGTTTTGAAAAAATAAATAATACAATAAATTAATTTGTGTTTTAAAAACAACATTTTTTATGAAAGAATTATTGACTACAATATTTTATAATGTTACGAATGAAAAAAAAATCTATGTCAAAATTTATAATTTTTTTGTATTTTTTAATTAAAGTTTTTAATTAATATTTTGGTCCTCATTAACCTGTTGATTAAATTGGGAGCATATAATGTAAATGAAAACGTAGATTGGTAGCAGCAAGATGAACATGCCTGCTTAGCATTATTCTCGAACAATTGAGCAACTAGAAAGAAAGAGAAAACTTATTATCATCATAATAACATTTAGCTAATGGCCTTGTTGAAATTGTGTTAAGTCCAAGGAATTTGAAGGGTAACACTCTTGGAATTGGATGAAGGTTTGACGGAAAACAACGTCAATAGACTATGTAACACAATGTGATTTCTTCTTAAATATATGTAATTTGTATTAAGTGATGTGACTACAAAAAATATACACAAGCTCGCGAACTTGTGAATCGATTACATGACCAAAAAGTCTTCCTTTTCGAACGAGACTATTATCTATGTGAACTGTCAAATTACTACAAAGACAGACACAAAACTATCTCTAGCGAGTTTATTCTATACTATCTGAAAACAAATATGATTTCGAACTATCTAGGGAGGAATCGTTCGACTTACAATCACAAATCTCTTAGAATAATCTCTAACATTTACATCTACCAGAAAATATTTCAAATATTTAAAATCGTTGAGAACAAATCTCCTCAACAAATTTTAAAAAATATTTTCTTCCGACTCACCAAAAATTGTTTCCAACGAAAAAAAATCCTCTCAGTGAGATAGAATTCCATATGCGTGTGTGAATGTGTAAAAAGTAGAGGCAAACGAGTCGAGCGGCTTTGTAACGCCCCAGAAAATCCAAAGGCTAAAAGGAATTGAATATGCTACTCATACCAACAGATGCATCTTCTTTTCTGGGCATCCTCTTATAAGAACTTCAAAGTTAAGCGTGCTGGCTCTGGAGTAATTCTAAGATGGGAGACCCCCTGGAAGTTTCCCGGTGCACGAGTGAGAACAAAGTGCGCTGGAAAAGACAAGTGTTGGTACAGTGGGGCCATGTTATCACTCCAGACGACAATCATTGGTAACCGAGTCCGGCCCATTAGGGTCGGGCTTCGACCCTTCAACGGGCCGGGGCGTTATCGGGCTTCGACCCCTCAACGGGCTGGGGCGTTACAGGCTTACGCCGAACTCGATTTCCATAAAAAAAAGTGCACAAATATATAAAAAATAAAAAACATGAATCGAGCGTCTTTTTAATAAAGTTGTAGACAAATTTACTCCTACTTTTTTCAAAGTCAGGTTTAAAAATATCAACGATGAAATTAAGCAACCATTTGAAAAGTGCACAAATGCAAGCATTTTTATAATTTACACCTACAAAAATATAAATAAGTTGATTAAATTTCAATAATTAAATATGAGCATAGTAAATGTGATTATGTTGACTCTACAAAAGACAATTGCTCACCATTTCATAAAGCAATCTACAATGTCAGTATGTCTAGCAATGGTCATATGTTCACTTCGAGCCCCAGGATAATCATAACAATCGACTAAAATTGTCTTTGCATAATTAGCACGACCATATATAACTGAGAACTAAACATGTCAAGTTTTTGAAACAAATTCAGATTGATGTAAAAACGGTTGAAGCTAAAACATATAACAAATTGCACACGGATGATGCAAATGTATCTTTAATCAACACATGAAGGTGCAAAATTAGGGTTACGAAGAAAGTTTCCATGCTTTATGCATCATATCATCATCTATGAAAGGCCGCAGGGACCACAGCTGGCAATAGGTCTCCATTTCTCCGGGCGAAGGAGTGTGGTCTAGAGATGATACAATCCGAACCTATAATCGCAAAACTAATCAAACTTTATAATAATGTACTAGACTAAATTCAATTATCTTTTCAGAAACTACAATTATTATCTAGTTTACAAATTGCACCATACTGATGAGGAATTTTGTGCAACATATACAAACCTATATGGTACGTCTATAATTCCTCAAGGGGGTGGATGGGGGAGGAGGTTCATGTTGATGATTTAAGTGAAATCATTGTCCGTTTAATGTGATTGGAATCATTCAAGGCTTTTGATTAATCCTAGTCAATAGAATATGAATTTGGAGAAGTGTGGAGTACACGTTCATATAAAATTGATACGGATTAATACTTTGAATAAGTATGTTGATGCATGTCGAGTTTAATCTCGTGGTTGCATGGTTTGCATGGCTATGTAATGATTTAATATCATATATTGTATGCAAATTCGAAATTGCATGAATAGCCATACAAAACAACATAAATAGGTGCTTAGTGAAAGGGTGTGTTCACTAAAAGGTACCTATTCAACTAAAGGGTGCTTATGTTCAAAGGAAGTGGTGTCTAAAACTTATATAAGGGAGTGGAATTCATTTTCTGAATACACACAACATCTCCTACGAAATTGAGAGCTTTGAAGCAATAAATAATACATAAAGTTCCACAAGTTGCTCGTATTCTAAGCCTAAGACGCGAGTGTCGTTATTGTCTTATCCTGCGAGGGATTTCGTGATACCCAGGCTTATAGGGTCGAAATACTCTTTAAGGAAAGCGTGCTACGCGATTTAATAAATATCCAAGCCTCTCTTCTTTCAGTAAACACCCGAAATCTACAACAATCTTAAAGAGTATTTTCACACACTGAAAGATGAAGTCCGTTCGAGAGATGAACATCAAGTTTGGCAAGTTGGGGAAATTTGAAGTGTGAATTTTGGAAGGTGTATGTTCTAAGCACTCCTCAACCGGAGCAAGTGGAAAAAAAAATACCGGAGGCAACTCGGAAATGGTGCATGTGGGACAACGACGACTATATATGTCATGGGCATATATTGAACGGTATCTCTGAACTCTCATTTTTACATTTATCAAAATGTTGAATCTTCTTAAGTATTATGAGATGTTCATGCTTAATATTATTAATAAAAATAATTAATATGTGCTTATGACTTCTTCGAACTTAAATGATTCATGATTGTGGCATGTTAAATTAAAACATGTTTTTATAAGCGTATGATTGAAATGTCAAAACTATATTTTTTAATTTTTGTCATGAACTTAGAAGAAGATAAGTGTAATACATGCATGCTAACTAAAATTGTTAGGCAGCATTTTAAAGATGTTCAACGTGAATCTTGTATGCTTGAACTTGTGCATAATGACTTATGTGATTTCCATGCTACACCTTCGTTGGGGAATAAGAAATACTTAGTAACTTTCAGAGATGATTATTCTAGATTTTGCTATTTATTCTTGTTAAGTACTAAAGATGAAGCGCTAGAAAAGTTTAAGGTATTTAAAACTGAAGTTGAACTACAACAAGAATGCATGATTAAAATGTTGAGAATCGATAGGGGAGGCAAATATTATGAACCGGTTTTGTTTAAATCATGTGGTATTATACATGAAATTACTGCTCCTTATACTCCTCAACAAAACGGTATATCCGAAAGGAAAAACCGGGTACTAAAGGAAATGGTGAATTCCATGTTGTTTTATTCGGGTTTGATTAATGGATTTTGGGGAGAAGCCGTGTTAACGTCTTGCTATTTATTAAATAGGGTTCCTAACAAAAGGAACAAGGTTACTCCCTATGAACTTTGGTACAAAAAGAAGCCTAACCTGAATTATCTTAAGGTTTGGGGATGTCGGGCAGTCGTAAGACTACCGGATCCCAAAAGGAAAACTTTGGGAGAAAGAGGCATTGATTGCATCTTTGTTGGATATGCTGTGCATTCCAAGGCATATCGATTCTATGTGATTGAACCAAATGATTCAGTTGCGATTCATTCAATCATAGAATCGAGGGATGCCATATTTGATGAAACTCGTTTTTCATCAATGGTTCGGTCCCGATTTCCAGACTTTTCTGGTTGAAGGATCAAGGGACGAAGTTGGCTTCCAATACTCGTATTGCTATCATGTTGATGATGAGCCTAAAACATACGAGGAAGTCATGAAATCGCAAGATGTTGCATTTTGGAAAGAAGCCATCAATGATGAGATGGATTCCATTATGGGAAACAACACTTGGATGCTTGCTGATTTACCTAACGGTTGTAAACCATTAAGATGCAAGTGGATCTTCAAAAAGAAGATGAAAGTCAATGGTTCAATCGACAAGTATAAAGCCCGATTGGTTATTCAAGGCTTTAGGCAAAAGGAAGGCATTGATTATTTCGATACTTATGCCCCTGTTGCGAGAATAACTACGATTAGATTATTGATAGCTTTGGCTGCAATAAATAATCTAATGATCCATCAAATGGATGTAAAAACGGTATTCCTCAACGGTGAGTTAGAGGAAGAGATTTACATGAAACAACCCGAAGGGTTCGTTATGACTGGTAATGAGCATAAAGTTTGTAAACTCGTTAAATCCTTGTATGGATTGAAACAAGCACCTAAGCAGTGGCATCAAAAATTTGATGAACTAATCTTGTCGAATGGATTTAAATTAAATCAATCGGACAAGTGTGTGTATAGCAAATTCGATGACTTTGGGAAAGGAGTCATCATTTGTCTATATGTTGATGATATGCTTATCTTTGGTACTGACCAAAGACAAGTGGACCTTACTAAGGCATTTCTATCATCAAGCTTTGACATGAAGGATATGGGGGAGGCGGATGTGATTTTGGGAATAAAAATCAAACGTGAGAACAATGCTATTACTTTAACACAATCTCATTACATTGAGAAAGTGTTGAAGAAATTTCATTGCGATGACTATTCTCCGGTTAGCACCTCTTATGATCCAAGTGTGAAACTTATGCCTAATACGGGTGTTGCGGTGTCCCAGTTGGAATACTCCAAGGTAATCGGATGTCTTATGTATGCTATGACTAGCACAAGACCGAACATTGCATTTGCAGTGGGCAAACTAAGTAGATACACAAGTAATCCTAGCACGCATCATTGGCAGGCTGTTAGGCGTGTATTGAAATATTTAAAGGGAACCAAAGACCTTGGTTTGACGTATGTCGGATATCCTTCAGTACTAGAAGGGTATTCTGATGCGAGTTGGATAACCAATATAGAGGACCATACATCTACTACTGGTTGGGTGTTCCTACTCGGAGGCGGTGCTATAAGTTGGGCTTCAAAGAAGCAAACTTGTATTACGAGTTCCACTATGGAATCGGAATTTATAGCACTCACGGCAGCTGGTAAAGAAGCTGAATGGCTAAGGAATTGGTGTATGAAATTCCTTTGTGGCCGAAGCCTATTTCGGCATTTTCTATTCATTGTGACAGTGCAGCCACTTTGGCTAAGGCATACAGTCAAGTATACAATGGCAAGTCAAGGCACTTGGGCGTTAGACATAGCGCGATCCGTGAGCTGGTCACTCATGGAGTAATCTCAATAGATTTTGTGAGATCTCAACATAATCTCGCTGATCATTTGACCAAGGGATTAGCGAGGGACTTGGTAGCAAAGTCGGTAACTGGGATGGGTCTTAAGCCTCTCTGAATCTTCAAATATGGGATACCAAATTCATTTCTAATTACATTAGAACCAGAATTCAATTGGGAAGCCTATATTTGAAATTGAAACACATGGAAATTATCCCAAAGGTATGTGTTTGAACCTGCATGTTAAGGTTGAATTTAATTCTTAATGAGTCTTTTGACAAAGTGCATTGTGCAGGTGCACGAAGAAAAGATTCACCTATATGAGTGGGAAGTGTGGCAACTTCAAGAGTCGTGGCTAATCTCTATATACGCTCATGAATGGATAGGGACACAAGGCCTAATTTTGTGTCGGTTTTTCTTATGGAATTGTAATAAACTTGTGTGTGTTTTGTCTTCATGTATTCAGATGGGTTGAACGGTTCAATCTTTAAGACACCGTGATTCTCGAATATTTGTAAAGTATAATTCACTAAGATGAAAATTCAATCTTCAAGACATTTTCATTTTATGCACTAGTTTGGTTTTATTTGTTGAATTTGTATGATTCAAGGATTACACTTAAATGGGGGAGGAATGTTGATGATTTAAGTGAAATCATTGTCCGTTTAATGTGATTGGAATCATTCAAGGCTTTTGATTAATCCTAGTCAATAGAATATGAATTTGGAGAAGTGTGGAGTACACGTTCATATAAAATTGATTCGGATTAATACTTTGAATAAGCATGTTGATGCATGTCGAGTTTAATCTCGTGGTTGCATGGTTTGCATGGCTAAGTAATGATTTAATATCATATATTGTATGCAAATTCGAAATTGCATGAATAGTCATACAAAACAACATGAATAGGTGCTTAGTGAAAGGGTGTGTTCACTAAAAGGTACCTATTCAACTAAAGGGTGCTTATGTTCAAAGGAAGGGGTGTCTAAAACTTATATAAGGGAGTGGAATTCATTTTCTGAATACACACAACATCTCCTACGAAATTGAGAGCTTTGAAGCAATAAATAATACATAAAGTTCCACAAGTTGCTCGTGTTCTAAGCCTAAGACGCGAGTGTCGTTATTGTCTTATCCTGCGAGGGATTTCGTGATACCCAGGCTTATAGGGTCGAAATACTCTTTAAGGAAAGGAAAGCGTGCTACGCGATTTAATAAATATCCAAGCCTCTCTTTTTACAGTAAACACCTGAAATCTACAATTGTTCAGCTAAACCTAGTAGGTTTTGTAATCTTCACATATTATTATTAATTCTTCCGTCTCATTTTAAATGCCAACTCTTCTCATTTTAAAATCAAAACAATACCCATTGTTTCTATTATAGTATTTGTCATTACTTTGAAATATGTGAAAATGACTCATTGAATATAAGGGTATAACATGGAAAACTAAATGTATACACCTTAAAATAATACCAATTGTTTCTATTATAGTATTTGGCATTACTTTGAAATATGTGAAAATGACTCATTGAATATAAGGGTATAACATGGAAAACGAAATAAATACACCTTAAACTTACCAAAGTAGACTTGCATTTATAGAGAAAAAATGAAGAAAATGCCTTTAAATGGTGCAGCAGAGAATATATAAGTAAAGGTTATTTTATTACCTGCATTGTGTAGTCTTGTTTCATCATACTGTAAATGATAGCCATCATAGTAGCATAATTAGTAACATCAAGCTGGTACAATAATGACATTTCTTCCTGTTATATAAATATAAAATTACCAAAAAAGTGAGGGAGTAAAGCATAAATTAATCTTCTGAATCATGCAAATATTCTTATAATAACTCGTTGAAAAAAAATTCAATTCCATGGGGGGAGAGGAGAGAGAGAATTTTACTTCGTCACTTGAAGTGATAACATTACGCAAGCTGTAGTTATCGTCTTCGTCTTTCCCCTTTGCAGTTTGTACAACGATGACTGCATCATCCAGAAGGCATTCGAGTTCACTGACAATAATTTTAGCTGCGAATGAATTTTCAGAAAATTAGGCACTCAACATAGTCAGAAATTCATATAACCAAACACTCAACCACCACCAAACAATACTCCAGTGAACATTATAGTTAGTTAATCTCGTGAAACTCTTTCCTTCAAATGCATTTGGTATATATAAAAGGTAAATGTGAAAATAAGTGTATTTCTAAATAATAATTCAAAAACAATTACACAAAATAAAAATTGTTTGATATCATAACAATTACAGTAATTTAAAACAAAGATAGAGTGAGACATCAAAGAAGTAGTCCGAGAAGAAATTACCTTTATCTATATGGTCCAAAAGTCCGAGATGGCATATATGCACTTCTGCACGAGCATCCATGAGTATGGATAAAGAAAATTAGAGATAAAAAGATGCAAGTTGCAACACAATAAATGGATAGAAAAGAAAAGAAACTAAATATCATTCATTTTATATTTTTAAATATAAAGAGCAGTGTTTTAATTTATAAAAGACATTTGAAGGGAATTATTCATGACTATTTATGTATATTATATCTGTAAATTGTAAAACTGTAATGTACACATTGAACTATGACCCTGAATGGAAAAAAGTCAAGAGATGATGCTAACGGCAAAAGGGAACCAAATATTAAATATAGAATTGAAGGGAGTTTTAGCATGTCCAAGACTAGGTACAATCCTCAATACAATTTCCTTCTAAGAAAAACTAAAAAGTACTACTATAGAATAAAATACCCTTCGATATTCGAAAACTCAAATATATAAAACATGAATCTGATTCCGTGAAAAATATTGTACTGACAATAGAGAGAGCCTAATTTAAAATCACATTAAGAACTCTTAAGAATCTAATGGTTACCTAGTGTAGTTGTAAAAAAACGTATAAAATGATGATTTGTCATGCTGACAAGAAATCATTAGAAGCTACTGTGTGGAACAAATTACAAACATCCTATTTAACTAAAACAGATGGATAGAAGTTTCCAAGAATGCACATGACATTTTTATTCAACACACATAGAAGCACAATTGTAGCCACTAATTTATACACAAATGTGTGTGTGTTTAGCGGTGTAACTTACACCGCTAAAAACACACACATTTGTGTATAAATTAGTGGCTACAATTGTGCTTTTATGTGTGTACCTGAATAAAAATGCCATGTGCATTCTCAGTTATTTTCTGAAAATTCAGAGGGAGGGTATTCATTTAAGACTTACATGTGCTCAAATTTTGTGCACTGTCATAACTGTTGACATGCCCAGCTTCGACATAGGATAAAACCCTTCTTGAACCATGAGCTTTAATTATATGCTCAACCACTATTGACTTCTTATCAATCGGCGGACGCCCTAAAAAACCTGTGCAGAAAATAATATCAATCATTAACTAATATTTCAGCTAACTCCGCATAAGACATCATAGATGCAATAATCAAGCATATTCCGTCTGTTCAACCAATCAAACTGACAATGCAACTGATTATTATTGTTGTGGATAGTTAAGACAAATATTTATCATTTGCAATCCAACCAAACCATTACACCAGTGCCTAGAAATTAGTTGGAAAAAATATGATTCCAAACCAATTCCAAATTAAAAGGATCGAATAACCCATTCAGAAATACGCACTAAGTGTCTGCTGAAAGCCAACAAGTAATCTGCTTCCCATAGATACTAAATCATCAAATTGTGTAACCCTGAAATCGATATACAGTTAGTACATGTAGAGTAGTCTTAAAAAGGGTTGGAGAAATTTACTATTTGAAAGGAAATCTAACAATTACTTTGAATTACGATTTACGTGTAAGAAAACGGAATACTAGTAAGTCTTGAAGTTAACCTTATCATAAAATCTAAATATACACTGATAATTCTCTTTTGATTCACTTGGTCTTGATTCTCCATTTTCCATTCTTCACGACAATGTATATTACTGCCCAAAGCCATCTCCTTCCGTACCACACACAAAATAGATACAAACTTCATTCTCAAATACACATTGAATTAATTGATCCCTACCGAAAAGTATACAACAATATGTTGTATCTATTAAAGGAAAGTTGTTCTTTTTATTAAATTTTTGTAATCTTTTCATCTATCCATACTTGATAATTGTACTGTTGTTCCAGCATTAACATTTTTTCTAATTGTATGTCTTGCTTTGATTTACAGTTCCAAAATTGATAAATATTCAAACTTATGAGTTATGACGTGTTAATGTTGTGTTTGATCCATGGTAATATGTTTCTTCTACTAATTCCTGAATCTTGATGAAATTCTTCAGCTAACTAGGCTTTCCTACTTATTAATGTGTCAATTCTTTTTTCCACTTAATATTCATGAAATTCTACAGCTTGGATATAATTAACTGGGTTTACTGACTAATGAGATGCACAAATTTCTTAATATCCATTATCCAACCAAAATGATGTTTTTCCAGTTTCAAAAACTAAATTTGGGATTTAGTTTGGTTTGGATTAACTGAAACCGATATTGAAATCAACAATAATTAACTCAAGAAAACAGAGGTTTGTTTCTGAATTACTTATGTTGTGCAAAAAACATAGATTTAGAATACAAAAGAAAGTGAACAAAAATGTATCCAACGAAAAAAAACTAAAGCTTAAAAGATTTATATTTTCAGTTAGGTTTTCGATTGATCAAATAAACCGAAATTTAATGGGGGAAAATATTCGAAACGGAAAAGGTCAGGTGCGTTATCAGCCAAGAGCCTTGGTATGTTGTTAAATATCATTAGTCATTACTTGTAGCATGCACACGACCCGCAGCCTTTATGAGCTCGTGATAGATACAAGAGTTGGATGATAAACAAATAAGAAGAAACCAATAAGTATTATCCAACAGAACATATATGTCGTTGCACAACGAAATTGATTTATTAGATCTCCCGCCTAATTTATAGTTGTCAATCATTCCAATCTCAGAAGTGACTTGTGCAACACACTACTCAAGTAATATAAAATCAAACTGTTAATGAGCTAAGAACCCACAACTAATTAACCAAATAAATATATAATAACATTAAAAAAATGATGACCAACAGTTATAGCACTCACCTCAGTTTTATCATCCCTAAATGTAAATACATTACTAAGTCAAAAATATATGAATGACTACTTTGTATTGATCAATATTGCAAAACCCTTCTCATCAATTTCATGAAACCCAATCCTATGCACATTTATAATTAAAAATATTGAAATATAGGAAAGATTTAAAGCCTATGGGTAGAAAGTGATGTATGTTCGAAGCCCTTTCTGGTAAGAAAAACTAATTTAGATTTTTACATCCATTAATTTTTATGGAATTGGAATCATAAAAAGGAATTTGAACATATACAAGAATCAGTGATATATATGGCTATGATATAATAATTGGACTTTTATTCCGTTCCCTTATATTATTGGGGTAAGGTAGTGTGAAGAAGCTTTTGGAAAAATAAGAATGTGTTTATGTGAATAAGATTGGATATGCCATGGAAAATAGTTGTTGTGGTTGGTGATGTGATGGATTATTGGAAAAGTGAATCATGTAATTTTTTAAACAATTACATATTATTGAGCCAAAAATAGTTTCAAAAGAAAAGTTTACAAACTTAGATAATAAGAAATAATACACCACTCCTGTTTTAATCCCAAAGATTTCATATTCACTAAATATATAGTTATAACAACTACAATCCTTAAAATTACAAGTACTTTCTGGGAAAAGATATTGTATAACATCTATCGATGTAATACTAAAATAAAATTAATAAAATTTCACCTAAAGACTTTATTTCACCTAGTGCATGCCAGGAAGTACCAAAAAGGAGAGTATCTGACCTAAAAAGTGCCAAAAAATGACCATCAAGAGAATAAGTAAACGGACCTTTAATTGTGTTTCGTCGTATTTCTGCTAATTTCATTTACCATTGTCGAAGTTTGCCACGAAACCGAGGAGGAAACGCAGCTGAAGGAAATGGTGACCGCCGTTTTGGAATCGGCGGTCGCCGGTGGTCGTTCCGCCCTCGCGGAAGGAGGGCAGCGCCCGCCATTCACGACACCTGTAGCATCGAAGCTACGATGCAGATTCAGTTCTCGCCGAAGGAAAACGGCGCCCGCCGTTTATGTCCGGCTACCGCCAAACGAGGATCCACGCCCGCCGAAAAGGTCAAGAATGATGAAGTCGGGACTGCACAATTTTGGGGGCTTTCGGCGCCAGCCGAAAGGGATTCGGCGCCCGCCGAAATGGTTCCGCGACCGCCGGTTGCAAACGGCGGTTGCCGAATGTGCCTGGCGCGAGGATTTTAGGAAAATCCTATTTTTGGTCCGTTTTGGTTTCCTTCTCCTACAAGGCATGCTATGGGCGAGAATTAATGTTTCCATACATTAATTAGGTCTCTCCCCTATATAAAGAGAGCTTCTACATAGTCATCAACACACCAATTATTCTAGCTATAACTATTACGTGAGATTTGAGGGTTTAGAGCGTATATCATCCTTGTAATCGTGAAGTAATATTATAGTGAATTGTTCGTCGTTCCTCCCGTGGTTTTTCCCAGTTGGGTTTCCACGTAAATTCTTGTCTTCTCTATTTTCTTGTTGATTTCTTTTCTTCGGTATCCTGTTATTATCATACTATACATCGCCCGATCCTACAACAAGTGGTATCAGAGCTAAGGATGACGAGCGTGAGGTATGACATACCGTTGCTGGATCTCAACACAAGGTTCCCGACGTGGCAATACAAAATGAGGTTAGTTCTACGATCCCTGAAGCAAGAGATCGCCCTCAATGGTATTGACAACATGCCGGTTCACATGGAGCATAACGACCGCGTGACGCTCGATCAGATGGCTATGGCGACCATAGGGCTCCATGTTTCGAACGCATTGGCGGAGGACATCATGGAGATGAAGACAGCGAAATAATTATTGGAGAAGCTTGAAGAGATGTGCATTACCAAGACGGTGTCAAGTAAGCACAATTTGAAAAGGAGTTTATATTTCCTCAAGATGGCGTAGGGTTCTTCTATCCCCGCGCACGTAGCGAAATTAAAGAAGAAGGTTGTCGACCTCGGCAACATTGGCGTGAAGCTCGAAGATGATGATCTCGCGTTTTGGATCCTAATTTTGCTACCTCCTTCTATGGTGGGGTTCCGTGATACTCTCCTATATTCTCGAGATAGCCTCACGTTTAAAGACGTAACCTCGGCTCTGTCATCCAGAGAGAATATTTTGATGATGGATGATACACACCCTAGCTCTGATACCAAATGATACGAACCCTAGCTCTGATACCAAATGATATGTACCCTAGCTCTAATACCAAATGATACGAACCTCGTTGGGGTCGAAAAATAGAAGAAATACGAAGGACGGAAATTAAGAAAGATACCGGCGGAAGGGTCCCAAAACCTCTGAATCTGAATCGTGAAATAATCTAAGGACCAAACCCTAGACCCCAACACGTGATAGACGTAGCAACTCGGGGATGAGGAAGACACACGAACGAAGGGTGGATCGCTTCGTTGATTCGTCGGTTGAATTCTTTGTATAGTCGGGTAGAATTCGAAACCCAGAGAGAATTTTAGTAAAAACTCACAAAATAATATTTATTCATCATCAAAGTCATAATTGTTCTAAAATAATGAAAAGCAAGGCCTTTATATAGGCAAACTAAAAACATGAAAGAAAAAGGAAATAAAACATTAATTCACGCGGAACCCTAAAATCCGCCCACTTTCGGAACCTGTCGGCCGACAGGATATGGTGTCGTCCGACATGCTCTTGTCGTCCGACAGGAAATCCTGTCGTCCGACAAATCTTCGTCGTTCGCAGGCTCAACCTGCGAATCCTCTCTGCCTCGTATCCAAATTTCCAGGACCTGTCGTCCGACAGCTGGGAGGTGTCGTCCGACAGTTCGCCAGAATCCTTCCCGACTTCTCGGCACGTCCCGACTCCTATTTCGATGCTCTCTTCGTCGTCCCGGATCTTGAGTTGCATCATTCCCCTCCTCTTCAAGAGGATTTGTCCTCAAATCCACGTCGATGCCAGGGTCGAACACCACTCTCACGAACAAGCTCAGAACAATGTCAGTCTGCAGCTCACACCCTCGATGTAGTGGAAATCTAGGAGATCCTTCTTTAGGGAAGACTCCATGAAATTCCTGCAAAATAGAAAGAATAGAAGGGCGTAGAAATGATATCATCACCAACATCGGCTGCCCCTCATTCACTGTTTGTTTCTCCTCAATGGCACCAATCCCATTCAACCACAACAATTGATTCGGCTCAGGATGCTTCACCATTGATAACTCCAATTGTCGAACCACGGTTGCACCAACTTCATTAGTGGGTAGAATCTCCTCCTCGGACTCCACCGAAACCTCCTTGATGTCGGACCCCACCGACTCCTCCGCGACGTCGGAATCCACCGAAACCGACGGTGACGGTTCGCCGTACACTTCAACGGACTCCACCGAAGTCAAATCTTCCTCGGAATACACCAAGACCGACTCTTCTTCGGATTCCACCACTGCCTTCGGTGCTGGTTTCTCGCCTTCGTCATCAGTCGCTAATTTCCCAGGTTTCATTGCCGCTTGTATCCGCTCCTCCACCCGACGCTTAATATCGCTCCAACACTTGTCCCAACGCTCAGCTCTGGCCCTCCTCTCATCACGACACTCCCGACTAAGATCACGGGCTCGATGATGGCCATTCTGAACTTCTCGGAATCCGCTGCCACCTCTTCGATTCCATGCTTCATCACGATGAGCTCTCTCCTCTAAGGCGGTAAGTCGTGCATTCACCACCTTCATCTCCGATGTAATCATCGAGCTCCACCGTGCAGTCACCTTCTCCATGATGAGCTTAGCTTGGGTATGATCCATGTCCGGTACCTTGCAAAAGTGTTAGAACCAAGATAGAAAATTCCTCACCACTCTCGTGTATCACTCAATATGGTAAGTCACTCAATACTCGGTTCTCTCACTTCTCTCTCTCAAGAATCGATCTCTCCCAATATACCGATCGAATTCAGCTCCAACAAAAATCCACGAAATGACTTTAAATTGCTTACGAATCGATGAACAGCAACAAAAAGAATAATCGAGAATAAATAATAATAATTTTTTTTTTTTTAAATTTCGGATGAACAGTAACTGTTCAAGATGAACAGTAAATTCGAAATAAAAAAATAAAAAAAAATATTTTTTTTTTTAAATCAAGGAATAAGAAGAAAGAATAAGAAACGAGAAGAACAAACGAGGTTACGTAATCGAAATATTAAAAACCCAAACCTGGGCTCTGATACCAAATGATACGTACCCTAGCTCTGATACCAAATGATACGAACCCTAGCTCTGATACCAAATGATATGTACCCTAAATCTGATACCAAATGATACGAACCTCGTTGGGGTCGAAAAATAGAAGAAATACGAAGGACGGAAATTAAGAAAGATACCGGCGGAAGGGTCCCAAAACCTCTGAATCTGAATCGTGAAATAATCTAAGGACCAAACCCTAGACCCCAACACGTGATAGACGTAGCAACTCGGGGATGAGGAAGACACACGAACGAAGGGTGGATCGCTTCGTTGATTCGTCGGTTGAATTCTTTGTATAGTCGGGTAGAATTCGAAACCCAGAGAGAATTTTAGTAAAAACTCACAAAATAATATTTATTCATCATCAAAGTCATAATTGTTCTAAAATAATGAAAAGCAAGGCCTTTATATAGGCAAACTAAAAACATGAAAGAAAAAGGAAATAAAACATTAATTCACGCGGAACCCTAAAATCCGCCCACTTTCGGAACCTGTCGGCCGACAGGATATGGTGTCGTCCGACATGCTCTTGTCGTCCGACAGGAAATCCTGTCGTCCGACAAATCTTCGTCGTTCGCAGGCTCAACCTGCGAATCCTCTCTGCCTCGTATCCAAATTTCCAGGACCTGTCGTCCGACAGCTGGGAGGTGTCGTCCGACAGTTCGCCAGAATCCTTCCCGACTTCTCGGCACGTCCCGACTCCTATTTCGATGCTCTCTTCGTTGTCCCGGATCTTGGGTTGCATCAATGGAGAATCCTAATTCGGGAGAGACGCCAAGCGAAGGATTGAATGTCCATGGACGGACCAACCAGAGATCGGGCGATAGGTCTCGATCGAAGTCACGACATAGTAACAAGGTATGCAACTATTGCAAAAAGAAGGGTCACATCAAAGCCGATTGCTACGCTTTGAAAAATAGGAAGGAGAGAGAAGGCGGCAACAACAACAACAATAATTCCGGTAAGAGTTCCGGTGAAGTTGGTGTAGCCGAGAATTATTGTGATCTCCTTATGGCTTTGGGTGAGGTCTCCAAATCAAGCGAGGAGTGGATTCTAGACTCGGGATGTACGTTCCACATGTGCCCGAATCGTGATTGGTTCGATACTTTTGAGAAGGTGGATCAAGGTGCGGTGACTATGGGCAACAACGCGTCATGCAAGATCGAAGGGATAGGAAGCATCCGGATAAAGGTGTTTGGCGGCGCGATCCGCACCCTAAGCGAGGTTAGATACGTTCTTGGCTTAAAGCGGAATTTAATTTCGCTTAGTACTTTGGAGCTTAAGGGTTACTCGTTCACCGGAGAAGGTGGAGTCGTGAAGGTTTCCAGCGGTTCATTGGTTGTTATGAGAGGGGAACGTAAGTCAAATAGGCTTTACGTTCTTGAAGGCGCCACGGTGAAAGGTGAAGTAGCTGTGGGCGATTCCAAAGTCCCGGATATCGATACAACGAGACTTTGGCATATGCGTCTAGGGCATATGAGTGATTCCGGAATGGCCGAGTTGAGTAGACAAGGGCTTCTTGGGGATAAGGGCTTGTCGAAGTTGGAGTTCTGTGAGCAGTGCGCCTATGGGAAGCAAACGCAAGTGAAGTTCACTAACGGCGCTCACACAACGAAGGAAATACTCGGGTATGTCCATTCCGATCTATGGGGACCATCCCCGGTCCCCTCCACTAGAGGTTCTTACTACATGCTTACCATCATCGATGACTATTCCCGAAAGGTTTGGTCGTTCTTCTTGAAGCACAAGAGCGACGTGTTTTCTACCTTCAGAGATTGGAAGGTGATATAGAGAAACAAACGGGGAAAGTCGTGAAGAACCTAGTACGGACAATGGCCTAGAATTTGTGTCCGACAAGTTCAACCAGTTTTGTAAGAGTTCGGGGATTGTGAGGCACCACACTGTGAGATACACGCCCCAGCAAAATGGAGTAGCCGAGAGGATGAATCGCACGATTATGGACAAGGTACGTTGCTTGTTAGCAACTTCTGGGTTGAGTAAAGGTTTTTGGGCTGAAGCGGCTTCCTTAGCATGTTACCTTATCAACCGTTATCCGTCCATGGCGATTAATAAGAAGACTCCACAAGAATTTTGGAAGGGATCTCCGGCGAATTATGAGGACTTAGGGTGTTTGGGTGTCCGGCCTACATGCACGTCAACGACGGGAAATTGAATGCACGAGCTAAGAAGTGCATATTCGTTGGCTTTAAGGAAGGAGTTAAATGATACAAGCTTTGGTGTCCAGAGACGAAGAAGATCATTCTAAGCCGTGATGTAGTCTTTGATGAGGCTTCTATGATTGGTGATCAGGCGTCTAAAGGGAATCTCGAGATTCCAAGTACTCCTACTGAGGTGGAGCTGGACAGGGTGCAAGAGGAAGATGATGGGTCAAGTTCCCCGACCGATGAGACGAGTAGTTCGACTACTCCGGAAGATCCAAAAGAGAAAGAGCCGCAATGCATAGCACGAGATAGGCCAAAGCGTGAGACTCGACCACCCAAAAGGTTATCTGAGTATGAGTTAGTTGCCTATGCTCTAAACGTAGCCGATGAAGTTGATTCGTATGAGGAACCTTCCTCATATGCCGAGGCGGTTACGTGTGATGACTCAAGTAAATGGGTCTTGGCTATGCAAGAAGAGATGGAGTCTCTTCATAAGAATGGCACTTGGGAGTTGGTTGATCTCCCTAAAGGCAAGAAGGCCATAAAGTGCAAATGGATCTTCAAAAGGAAGGAGGGCATCCCTGGGGTCGAGGACGAGAGATATAAGGCGAGATTGATGGCTAAAGGTTTTAGCCGAATTCCAGGAGTAGATTTTAATGATGTGTTTTCACCGGTGGTCAAGCATAGCTCGATTCGGGCAATTCTAGGCATTGTGGCAATGCATGATTTGGAGTTTGAGCAAATGGATGTGAAGACGGTCTTTCTACATGGGGAGCTTGATGAAGATATCTACATGGTCCAACCCGAGGGGTTCGAGGGTTCAAACAAAGAGAACAAGGTTTGTTTTCTCAGGAAGTCCTTATATGGTTTGAAACAGTCTCCTAGACAATGGTATAAACGTTTCGACACGTTTATGATTAAGAATGGTTTCCAAAGGAGCTCCTACGACAGTTGTGTGTATTTCCGGAAAGGCCGTGATAGGTCTTTAGTCTATCTTCTCCTCTACGTCGACGATATGTTGATAGCGGCTAGGGATAAGTCGGAGGTGGAGAGAGTTAAGGCACAACTTAGCAAGGAGTTCGTGATGAAGGATCTAGGTGCGGCAAAGAAGATCTTTGGGATGGAAATCACTAGAGATCGAAAGGATGGCAAGTTGTATCTTGGCCAAAAGGGGTATATAGAGAAGGTGCTACGTCGGTTCAACCTTGAGAATGCGAACCCGGTACAGGTGTCAAATGGTCGTGCCGGGCCGGCTCGGCCCAAGCCCATCGGGCTGGGTGATTTTCATGGGCCGGGCTGGCCCGACCCGAATTTCAATGGGCCTAGATTTATGAGGCCCAGGCCGGCCTTGGTCGGGCCAATGGGCCTTCGGGCTTTTTTGGCCTGTCATATTAAATAAAAAAATATTTTTTAATTTTTGTTTTAAATTATAAAAATTGTTTAATTAAACAAATTAATTACAAAATTATAATAAATAATGAAATTTTAATGTTTAAAATATAATTAAATTAAATTAAAGCTACTAAAATAATTTTGAATAGTAATTTAATGTTTCTTATAAATTAAAAATACTATTTATATTAGAAAAAATATACTTACCCAATTAAATATTGTAATTCTAAATTTATATTCAAAGAAATATATAAAATTATTTAGTTTTAACATTAATATTAATTAAAATTCTAAATAAAACATAAATAAAAATAATAATAGGTATTTAGTCGGGTCGGGCCAAAAAAATCGGGCCAAGCCCGGCCCAGGCCCACTGGCCCATCGGGCCTATCGGGTCCGGCCAAAAAGGCCCGACTTTTTTTGGGCCTCATATATTGAGGCCCAGCCCAGCCTTATGGTCGGGCTGGTCGGGCCGGGCCAACGGGTCGGGCCCAGTTTGACAGCTCTAGAACCCGGTAAGTACTCCCCTTGGAACACAATTTAGACTTACCTCTGCTTATTCTCCGACTACGGAGAAGGACATTGAGGATATGGCTCGAGTCCCTTATTCCAATGCTGTTGGGTCCTTGATGTACGCCACGGTGTGTACACGTCCGGATTTGGCCCACGTCGTGAGTGCCGTGAGTCGGTATATGACGAATCCCGGAAGAGAGCATTGGAAGGCGGTGCAATGGGTGTTGCGCTATTTGAGAGGTACGTCCAACAAGAAGTTAGTGTTCGGGAGGAATCAAGAAGATGTGCGAGGGTTCGTGGATTCCGACTATGGCGGTGATCTAGATAAAAGAAGATCTCTTACCGGGTATGTTTTTACCATTGGTGTGTGTGCTATAAGTTGGAAAGCTATCTTGCAAAGTACGGTGGCCTTATCAACTACCGATGCGGAGTATATGGCAGTCACCGAGGCTTGCAAGGAGGCTCTATGGTTGAGAGGTTGGTTTAGGGAACTCTGAAGAGTTCTAAGACGACGTCAATCTTTTGTGATAGTCAAAGTGCTATTTGTCTCACAAAAGATCAAGTGTTCCATGAGAGAACAAAGCACATTGATATTCGTTATCACTTTGTCCGGAGGTGATCGCTCGAGGCGATATTAAGGTGAGTAAGATTAGTACTCACGACAATCTGGCGGACATGTTGACGAAGAATTTACCCGCAACCAAGTTTGAGCTTTGCTCTAGCTTGGTTGGACTTCGATCGAGAGATTAAGCACTTAGGGGCTTTTGGAGGAAGACGGAAGGCGAAAGAAGTTCGCGGTTTAATGCCAATGTGGAGATTTGTTGAAGTTTGCAACGAAACTGAGGAGGAAACGCAGCTAAAGGAAATGGCGACCGCCGTTTTGTAATCGGCGGTCGCCGATGGTCGTTCCGCGCTCGTGGAAGAATGGCAGCGCCCGCCATTCACGACACCTGTAGCATCGAAGCTACGATGCAGATTCAGCGCTCGCCGAAGGAAAACGGCGCCCGCCGTTTATGTCCGGCGACCGCCAAATGAGGATCCGCGCCCGCCGAAAAGGTCTAGTATGACGAAGTCGGGACTGCACACTTTTGGGGGCTTTCGGCGCCCGCCGAAATGGTTCCGCGACCGCCGAAATGGTTCCGCGACCGCCGGTTGCAAACGACGGTCGCCGAATGTGCCAAGCGCGAGGATTTTAGGAAAATCCTATTTTTGGTCCGTTTTGGTTTCCTTCTCCTACAAGGCATGCTATGGGCGAGAATTAATATTTCCATACATTAATTAGGTCTCTCCTCTATATAAAGAGAGCTTCTCCATAGGCATAAACTCACCAATTATTCTAGCTATAACTATTACGTAAGATTTGAGGGTTTAGAGCGTATATCATCCTTGTAATCGTGAAGTAATATTATAGTGAATTGTTCGTCGTTCCTCCCGTGGTTTTTCCCAGTTGGGTTTCCACGTAAATTCTTGTCTTCTCTATTTTCTTGTTGATTTTTTTTCTTCGGTATCCCGTTATTATCATACTATACATCGTCCGATCCTACAACAACCATTCTCCAGAAGGCCATATCAATTCAACAAGGAAATCATCCTCTACCGGGTAGACAAGTACTTTTCAGTTAGGTTTTCGATTGATCGAATAAACCGAAATTTAATGAGGGAAAATATTCGAAACGGAAAAGTTCAGGTGCGTTATCAGCCAAGAGCCTTGGTATGTTTTTAAATATCATTAGTCATTACTTGTAGCATGCACACGACCCGCAGCCTTTATGAGCTCGTGATAGATACAAGAGTTGGATGATAAAAAAATAAGAAGAAACCAGTAAGTATTATCCAACATAGCATATATGTCGTTGCACAACGAAATTGATTTATTAGATCTCCCGCCTAACTTATAGCTGTCAATCATTCCAATCTCAGAAGTGACTTGTGCAACGCACTACTCAAGTATAAAATCAAACTGTTAATGAGCCAAGAACCCACAACTAATTAACCAAAATAAATATAATTACATTAAAAAAATGATGACCAACAGTTATAGCACTCACCTCAGTTTTATCATCCCTAAATGTAAATACATTGCTGAGTTAAAAATATATGAATGACTACTTTGTATTGATCAATACATCAAAACCCTTCTCCTCAATTTCATGAAAACCAATCCTATGCACATTTCTAATTAAAAATATTGAAATATAGGAAAGATTTAAAGCCTATGGGTAGAAAGTGATGTATGTTCGAAGCCCTTTCTGGTAAGAAAAACTAATTTAGATTTTACATCCATCTATTTTTATGGAACTGGAATCATAAAACGGAATTTGAACATATACAAGAATCAGTGATATATATGGCTATGATATAATAATTGGACTTTTATTCCGTTCCCTTATATTATTGGGGTAAGGTAGTGTGAAGAAGCTTTTGGAAAAATAAGAATGTGTTTATGAGAATAAGATTGGATATGCCATGGTAAATAGTTGCTGAATGTGGTTGGTGATATGATGGATTATTGGAAAAGTGAATCATGTAATTTTTTAAACTATTACATATTATTGAGCCAAAAATAGTTTCAAAAGAAAAGTTTACAAAATGAGATAATAAGAAATAATACCGCACTCCTGTTTTAATCCCAAAAATTTCATATTCACTAAATATATAGTTATAACAACTACAATCCTTAAAATTACAAGTACTTTCCGTAAAAGTATATTGTATAACATCTATCGATGTAATACTAATAAAATTAATAAAATTTCACCTACAGACTTTATTTCACCCAGTGCATGTCAGATTGCCGGGAAGTACCAAAAAGGAGAGTATCTAACCTAAAAAGTGCCAAAAAAAAATGACCATCAAGAGAATAAGTAAACGGACCCTTAAGGGCCTGTTTGGTAGCCCATATAAGACCTAGATAATTAAGTTATATATAGTTATCTCATGTTTGGTTAGTAACTACTGGGCCTGTTTTAGATAACAGGCCCGCTATTAAATACTGTTGCCCTTCAGTAGATTTAACGGCCCATTTCGGGAAGATAAAATTCTTATTTCAACAGTAATCATTTTTTATTGGGAAATATACCATTATTTATATTTTTGATACTTTAGGAGGGTGTATTGGTTTAGGAGTCTATATGATTTTAATGGACTTTTAAAATCCAGGGGTATTCAATTCGGATTTTTAAAAGTCCATTAAAATCCGGAGGTATTCAATTAGGATTTTTAAAAGTCTTAAAAAATCATTAGGTATTCAACACTCCATGGATTTTAATAGATTTTAATAGTTTGTGGATTTTGATGGATTCTCTTTAAAAATTATAACTAGATTTGAATTTTCAAAATCTCTCATATCTAGGAGAGATTTCGACGGACTTCTTTCCATCACGAAAAGTAAAAAAAAAATCGTCATTTACAAGAGTATTATACAAATCTTTAAAAATTCAAATATAATAAATTTAATTATTAATATTACTATTAATTTTCTTAAAAAATTCATTTATGTTAATTTATGTACAATATTGTATTGTTTAATATTCCATAGAATATGATCAAAATTTACCAAGACAAATGAAGATTTTTTAGAAACAATTGATATTTCAAAGTCAACTAATGAAAGTTGATAAATGGAGATCAAGTATTGTTAAAGCAAAAGATAAAGATGTAAACAATGAGTTCCAAGTATAAAAGTTATAAAATAAAAATAAAAATAATAATTTATTTATTTTAATTTTCTAAAAAAAATCTTATTTTTTTATATAAAAGTATGTTTATATACATTGGATAAATAGAGAACAAGTATTGTTAAAGCAAAGAGAGATAAACAATGATTTTCAAGTATAAAAATGATAAAAATTAAAATTAAAATTAAAATAATTATTTATTTATTTTATTTTTCTAAAAAAAATTAATTTTTTATTATATTCTAATTATTTATTTATTTCATTATTTAAAAAAAATTAATAAAATTATGTTTTACAATTTTTTGAAATCTATGAAAATCTATAAAAATCAATCATAAAGTCAGTCAAACTCTGCATAGAGTCTATGCACTTTACAAATCTATAGACTTTTTTTTTTTTTTTTGCGTTTTCAAATGAATTTACGATTATGAAATATTTTGGGTTTAAGAATTGATCTAGGATTATGAAAGATTAAAGGCATGGATTTTACTTTATTTCGGCATCCACTTCGCCGCAGGTTTATTTTCATGAAACCTTAATGCTAGCTATAATTGATATCAAAACTAATTAGCCGATTTTTTTTTTTAATTTTTTTTCTTGTATAAGGTATTTGGGACATGCCCGATATATGTTTGTCAAAATGCCAATGTCTGTTTGATAAAATGCTGATATGTAGGTGTGAAGTTCCAATTCGGTTTTATCATGAGCATTCAAAATCTAAATTCAAATGCAGCCTGGAAGGATCTTTCTGAGACATCTTCCACTGGTTATGCGTGTGGACGGGCAAAATTGTTTCATCATGTGCCTTGCCGCCAGCTGCCCAGTATGCTTTCGATTTTCATCCATTCTAATGACCGGTGGTTCGAGAATAAATACGGTAATCAGAATGTCTAATTTGGTTTCAGGAAATCAAAGGCTGTTAATACAATGTGGAGTCCGGTTTCGGCCTTGTATTGACATACACAAGGTTTGTTCTATATTTTGTGCCCGTGTTCCTTTTACTGCTGATGTGGGTTCAGAATGACTAATGCAAGATCGTATTAATAAATTTTCAGGGGAAAGTGAAACAGATTGTTGGGTCCACTCTTACAGATTCAAAAGAGGAAGATTCAAGTCTTGTCACTAACTATGAATCTGATAAATCAGCTGCAGAATACGCTAGAATGTATAAGGATGACGGACTTACCGGTGGACATGTAATCATGCTTGGAGCTGATCCCTTGAGTAAATCCGCAGCAATTGAAGCCTTACAAGCTTATCCCGGTATGTTGATTTACTCTCTCTTTTGAAACGTTATTATATTATTTCGGGTTTACCTTCTTAGTGTAATGGTTCCAGTTAGCCTAATCAAGACTGTATATACTCCATAAATCTATTTGAAGGCTTTGAAGATGAAATTCTGGAACAATATTAACTCTTAGATTTTCGTACTTGTATCTTTAATGCCAAATTCTAGTATATTTTTTCTTGAGAGGAAATAATGTTCTGAATATTATCACGTTCAAGGATGTTTTTTATTCGCAATTATGTTTGCGGCAGGTGGATTGGTGATAGTGTTGTGTTACACCAAGTAGTAAATAAAAAAAAAAAAATGCAAAGTGATTCTAAGATTAATTCCATGGACTGATAATCTGAATGCATATTTCACTAGATGTGTGTCTTTATGATATTTTGAAAAAAATTCACTCGTTGTCTTCAGAGTTTGTACTTGAAACTTAAATAAGTTGGTGCGTTTCTGTAAGGTAGATGCAGGCGATTCTGCAATCTTTAATAAAGTTGATCCCCTTTCTAGACTCCAAAAAAGGATGATCAATTGCCTCACTTGAAGTATGCCTACAAACTTAACTACTTAAAGACAGTTTTGAAAGCAGCAGCAGCAGCATATCCCTTTATAGGCTCAAGCATAGATTCTAAATACGACAATCAAACGTTTGTCAAAACCTTTTAAGATATTTGGTAGAATATTTGAATTCCACATTTGGTTAGAGAATCTAGAGATAAATTCAATTATTCCAACAATAAAATCCAAATTAGGCTAAAGTTGATTTTTATCCCTTAAAAACCAAGATTATTTCATGTGTGTCTCAAACATTACTATGAAGCCACTTATTGATACTTTAGTAACCCCATCCTATGAACCCACTTACTAGAGAAACTGTAGAGAAATATTTTTGATTTATTCAGATCTATTCCAAAAAAATTGAATTGTGCTTACAAGTTCTGTGGAGTAACAGTTAGTCTTGCTTATTTTTCTACTACTATATACTGTTTCGCTAAAATGTGTTCTATTTTATACCCGAATGTCGTTCTCGAGGGGAGTAATGCTATCGGAGAGTGATTGAGTTTCAATTGATTGTCAAAAGCATAAAAGAAAGCATAAAGTTCAAGTAGTCGCAAAATGGGGGGTTTTGTAAAGTGGAGTTTAAGAGAATAAACGGAAATTAAGAAAGCAATTAAAGTAATCAAACGAGTTTTTAGCAAGAGAGAATGAGGTTAGGGGAAGGGGTCGTATTAGTTGAAGTTAAGGCCGATTTTCTCTACATGAAAGGGTTGTTAGGTTAAATGTGTCGTCTCTCGTGTCGACCTCGGTTATACCCAATCCGAGATTCAAACTTTGGTCCCCACGAGATTCCCCACGATTTAACTAACAACGGGCTTATTGACCGCAAAGTGCGAATCAATTGAGCCGGCCACGCACAACCGTGATTAGGCCTCGGGGTAGTACGGAAGGCCAAACTCGTGCTAAAGCAACGAGTCTACCATTTAGAGGGGACTTGGTCCGTCTCCCCCTCGATAAAAATACCGACTACCCCGGTTTTCATGATAGAACCCGAACCTACACAACAAATAATACTAACCCGCCCCTAACAAATACTTTAGCCAAGCAACATCATCATAATCATGAGAACATCAAACAACAAACTCATAGACAAGCAAGAAATAAACATATATTTCATAAATAGTCGAAACCGAAAATAAGTTATACCATAACGATCCTCGGATGACCACGAATATCGTTTACACTTGAGTCGAATGATGAATCCCAATGGATGATGAACTACAAGAGCCAAAATATTCAAAACCTTGTTAAATCCTAGAGAGAGAAAATAAAATAGTGTGTGTTGTGTGTGTTAGGTGAGGGTGATGGAGAGTGTGTGTGTTGTCTTCTTGTGCAAGCCTCCAAATAGCCTTCAAAATCCCCACTTGAAATGACCAAAACGCCCTCCAAAAAGTCTTCAATTGGGTGGTCAAAAGCAAGTCAAACCAAGTCAACATTATGTGGCGCAAATGCGCCACGCTCCCAGCCGCTTGACGCAAATGCGCCACACTCTGAGCTGCTTGACGCAAACGCGCCAGTCTTTGACTGGTTTTTACTTCTTCCGTTTTCGCTCGATATCTCTTTCCTCGGACTTAAGCTCGTCGAGCCCTTCGGTCAAAATATAGATCATGGAGTCCTTGTCATGTCGTGAGAATTTGAGGCCGATCCGACGGTAGAAGAAGCCGTGATGACTATTTCCCCGCAGCTGCCCGATGCTGGAATTTATCGGAAAACCTTCTTCGTCTATTGCTCGTTTCTTAGCCGTTTTCGCACGTTTTCTCTCCCCGTTTCGCCTACACCTGTCCGGACGATAAAACGACAAAAAGAAGTTAAAAGAGACGAAAAACGATAAAAGACATGAACATAAAACGACGATAAACACAAAAACAAACGTAACAAAAACGGTTGAAACATATACTTATTGCAACAATGGAAAACTTTTAGGTGGTTTGCAAGTTGGAGGCAGTATCAGTTCAAGTAATGCCTTGAGTTACATAGATGACGGAGCAAGCCATGTTATCGTTACATCTGTACGTACTGCTTTTTGTCTGTTCTTCAAGTAGCTTTGACTCTTGTTCCTCGAGAGCAATCCATGCTATTGCAAAGCATGCTGGCCAAAACTATTTTCGGTTTTGGAAGCTTACCTATTCTGCACTTCTTAAATGCAATGACAGTTCGTGTTCAAGGATGGACAAGTAGATTTGGAAAGACTAAAGGAACTTGCCAATGCCGTGGGAAAACAGAGACTTGTGTTGGATCTTAGCTGCAGAAAGAAGGTATACATCTATTCTTAAGAACTTTACATGACTTGAAGTCTTGACGAATATTAGGCTTCAGAAATTTCTTGTTGTTAATTTTGATCTGTGTTTGAGTCTGATTTGTCTTGACATTTGACAACCCGCAATGAAAATTGCTGTTTTTGGGTTTCAAATGACCTGAACAACCTGACCTACTTAAATTTATGATAATATATTTAATAATTGATATTTCTACTTAATAAAAATATGTTTCAGATCTTAATTTTCAACACTATAAAATAAATGGAGATATTTCTCAGCTAAACATTTTATTGAACTTTATATTTTGTTTCTTCATATGCCCTTGATGGATTTATTCACCTTCTGTAGGAGCTTTTTCTAATTCTGTAAATAAACATAATAACGGTCCAAAGATAATTGAATAAGTAGAGCAATATATGTTCGAAGCTGGATCCATTGAGCTTTATATCTGTTTACTGGACTGATATGGCGTTTTCCATTTTTGTTTATTTGGTTTTACACAGGGCGATAGATATGCAGTTGTCACAGACAGATGGCAGAAGTTCACTGATGTATATGTTGATCAAAAGGTGTTGGATTTTTTTGCCAGTTATGCAGATGAGTTCCTAGTCCATGGAGTTGATGTTGAGGGCAAAAAGTATGTCTTATTGCTACAATATGGTTCTAAACTTTTGCTTCCAGAACTAAGTAATCCCAAGAAAAAAAATCCCACTCATGAACAGTGTCTATCTGTAAAATCTGGAAATGTGTTCACTCCTTTTTCTACTAGAGAAAGTCGTAAAGATTTTCCTTGAACAGTGAAAGTAGTAATATTTTGCATCTGCTTGTTTTTCAAATATTGCAGACTAGGAATAGACGAAGAGCTTGTTGAATTGCTGGGCAGGCACTCACCGGTATGTTCCATTCTGAATGCGTCTTTGAATACTGAATAGCATTTCAAACTGACCTACATTAATGTCAAATAAACTAAATGATTATTTGTCGCATTGTTTTGAACACCATACTTTTTCGGTTGATTTATAATGGAAATACTACTAGTTTCTATCCTGTTTGCAAGAATTATCTCTTCAGCTTCGGTTTGATTTGGTTTTTATTTTTATTCAATTAAGATTCCAGTGACATATGCTGGTGGAGTCACCATTATGGATGATTTAGAGATAATCAAGATAGCGGGAAGAGGACGTGTAGATGTTACAGTGGGCAGTGCTTTGGATATTTTCGGGGGTAAATTGTTTTACAAGGATGTTGTTGAATGTTGATTGGCATTCTCAGCAAGAGGTTTTGTGAGTTTAATGTAGCCCCGGTTTCTCCCATTATACATACTGTATACCTTAAAGGGACTTCAAGGGCTGTCGATTTTTTTGGCTAATGTAGTATCATTGCTGAAATTATTTCTTACTGTTTAAGTGCCCTTATATTTTTGTTACTTGATTTACAAATACTTAAATTGTACTACGTATTTTTCTACAAAGACCGATATCAACTTGATTTATAAGTCGATTTGTATTTTTCTACTCAATGTTTGATGCAATCTACTAAAACTCAAATAATAAGTTTTTAATTTAATAGTGTGCTTCATCTTCTTTATTTTATGAAAAAATTTATAAAAATAATTTGAAAATGTTTTTAATTTTCCGCCACATTATGTATTTACATTTTAATAAAACATAAAATAAATAAATTTAAAATTCATAATTTATAATCTTCAAAAACAAAAAAATATCTTTGTAATATATTTTTTTTTCAATTTTGTAATTTAGTTTTTTATTTTCAATTTTAAAACTAAACTTATCTCTTATTTTTACAAAATTCCAATAATATACTAATAAAAGTTTAAAATCTATTTATATCTATACATATATAATTTCTGAATCCACTAATGTCAAATGGACCAATAGAAAATCAATAATAATATTGTGTTCACACTATAAATTATAAATAAAAAAATTATAAATTCTAAATAATAATATTATTAAGAATATTTAAATTATATATAAATTCTAAATAATAATTTAAAATTATATATTTTTTGATAATAATAATTTATCTTTCTCAACATTCTTTTATTATTCTATTAATATTAATTTAATTCCTATCTCATAAAAATCATTTTTTCTTATTTCCTAATCCACCGTAGTTAAAAAAAATTATGAAACATTTTAGGTATATTATTTTCTCTTGATGTAAATTTTTATTATTCTGAACATTGAATCCATTTACATGTATACGATTCTTCTATTCATTCATTTTTTTCCTCCATTTTTTTTAATTTTATTTTTTAATTATGATTTTTGTCGCAGATTCCAGAATCAAATTGTTGAAGTATTAATTTCTGGATCCACTAATGCCAAGTGGATCAATAGAAAATCAATAATAATGTTGTGTTCACACTATAAATTATAAATATAAAAATTATAAATTCTAAATAATAATATTATTAAGAATATTTAAATTATATATAAATTCTAAATAGTAATTTAAAATTATATATTTTTGATAATAATAATTAAGGGAGATTTTCAAAAAGGGTAATTATCTTACTCTCTATTATATATTAAGATCAATCTTTACACTATTTATAAAAAAACTAAATTTACCCAATCAACCCTTTGAATTATTGAAAACTATATAATATATATTAAATATACACTGCCAAAAACCTTCCTACGTAAATCACTCATCTTATACTGAAACGTATCATACACTTTCTATCATTCCTCTTACAATGTCGACGCCATAGTTTCTCTTCCAAAACCTGAAGATTTGACATTTTAAGGCAAGTTCTCTCAATTCGTTAACACTGAATTTACATTGCTGGTTGTTTAGATTCCATACTAGGGTTCTTCGATTTGTGGTTTGATTCTACCCAAGGTCAGCCATCGAAGTCGTGTGAGATCACAGGTTGAGAAACCTTACAGGCCGTGCGAGAGTAGGACGACGAGAAAGTTTAATGGTTGGTAGGTTTTTTCTCAATTTTTCATTCACAATGTAGTTGATCTTTAACCATCAGTGTGAAATTAAACACATGTAATAAGTTTCTGTCTAAACCTAGCAAAATCACAATTGGAGAATTATTGGGTTTTTTTTATTTCGATCCCTTCTTCCCAAGAAACAATTAACAAAACAAGATGAAGATCTATCAGGAAAATAATTGTTGATATGTTTATTTCATTGAAAATTTACTCATTTTATGATTCACAAATTTGGAAAATTTGGCAGAAGATCAAATAATTGAATTGGGTAGTTTCTATACACATATAATTGCTTAAATAGTGTTTCCTATGCATAAACAATTTTTTCACTGTTCGTCCTTTTTGACACTGTTCCGGCAGGAATTGCACGTGAAAGTCACGTGATTGCTGACGTGGCGCCGGAATGCTGACTTGGATTGACGAGGTTTCTGCCGGAACAGTGAGATTTCTGTCGGAACAGTGTCAAAAAGGATGAACAGTTGGAAAATGCTGACTTATGGGGCTTTTGTGAGAATGACATTTTCCAATGGGACCATTTGTGATTCTAACTCTCTTTTTAGACCACTATAGAGAGACTGTTATGATTTCTTAGACAATTTAGTTTTTTGCCGTAGTATAGTAATATTTTGTTCTTTGTAGCCTATTAACTCTCAATTATCTTCTTCTGGTGCAGCTGATCTTGCGTAGGGTTATGGACACTGCAAAGCAGGTCACCAAATCTGGAGAATTGAACGAATTCTCAATGGTCCTGCTGAACAATACACTCTCACTGCCCCTTGGAATTTTTCTAATTCTTGTATTCAACGAGGTCGATTATCTTTTACAGACGTGAGTAATAATTTATAATTATATTTGTTTTCTTCTAGCAAACAACTCATCCGTAAACGATTAAACCACGTTATGCATCTAGACCTTCATTATACACTGCCCAAAAATTTACAGTGTTTGTAAGAGATTCTGAAATTAATCTATCACACTACTACAATACTTGTTTCTTAAACTACTGGTACAAGTTATGATTTTTGAACTACCAAATACACTGTACAAGCCGAAGCAGTGTATGTAATAGTTCCTCTCATGCAATGGTTGTGAACAGAGGTTATGGCGGTGGGCTTCGCAATGGTTGGAGAAAGTTTGTCCTGGATAACTGCCTGTAAGAGCTCGACGTATGCGTCTTTGATTGTTGGATACAGTATATATAATTTGTTCGTAAACATATCACCTATTAGTTTTGATTATTGATCCTTTTTTGGATAATCTATTATGTACACGTTCCTATGTTCTTGTCCAGTGAACTGGGAGGCCTCGCTGCTCGACGGACTACCCAAAGTCGACCAGACTCACTGTTTCAACGTGTGATGTCAAGCATTCAGGCACTTGCTTCGGTCCATCCAACACTCAGTAATATGATCAACCTGCATCATATTATGATAGTACTATATAACATAATAAATCATGAATTTATCGAAATTCTAATAAGTCTGAAAATTAAGAAATAACTACTGATGACAAACCATACCGTGTTGTGTGTATCTTAAGGACGCGAAGATTATTAGCACTTTCAAGAAAACTCGTGATGAAACGCCAATCAGTACTCAGACTGAGTTCGGTTAAATTACGAAACTTTACAACCAAATAGGAGAACGATATGTTATTAGCCTGCTAAGAAAGAAAAAAAACAATAACAGCTATATATAAAAGTAATAAAACCACTTCCAATAAAACAATAAGATTGCGAAGAAAATGAACACTTACATCCATTCAACAAGTCGATAACTTAAGACACTTGACAGTGTACAATTCTTCAACAAAATTTATCATGGCATGCGAATAAAACTTTCTCACAGATGCATCAAAGAGATCATCGTCTAGAAACTTTCTCCCTGCATTCATGAGATCTACGTCTGCTTGGGGGCCTTTGGTCAGGTCGAAACTCGATGTTATATCAAACTCTTATGTCGTCATGGCCTTTGGTCAGGTCGAGATTGGGATCGAACTCGACGACATCGATGGCGAGGTCAAAAGTTTGGGGGTGGGTATCATATGAGAAGAAATGGATGTTGAGATATACAAACATCCGTAAACCACAATGCATATACTCAGGGAGCGGGTGACACTAGTGCCAAGAAACAACGCGTAAAAATAATCGAAACATCAACACAGGTAGAGACCTTGAAACTAATTGGCAATTAAGAAATAATGTTTGAACTGATCGATTTGAAATTCACCAACATATTAAATGATTGAACCGATCGAAAAAGTACCCCACGCAAAAAAATCGAATTTGACAATAATTTCTAAAAAAAAAAAGCTTCCTCTAATTGATTTCAAAAATCCTGTCCGAAAACAACGATTAAGATTTCTGAAATAAATTAATCGTTACATAATAAATGTGGAAAATATCATTATTATAATACCAAGGTTAAAATAGACAAATCAAATATGAAAAACTTACCTACATTATGAATATAATTAATATAATTATATTAAATTATATATATACAATAAATTGATTACCTTTTTTATTAGGAAGGTAAACTAGGATACTATTCTTTAAATCATAAACCTATTCTAATTTATTCTCTAATTTACTCAACAATTAATCATCATCTTACATATATACGTTTTTATTTATCTTTCTCAACATTCTTTTATTATTCCATTAATATTAATTTAATTCCTATCTCATAAAAATCATCTCCTCTTATTTCCTAATTCACCGTAGTTAAAAAAAATTATGAAACATTTTAGGTATATTATTTTCTCTTGATGTAAATTTTTTATTTTTCTGAACATTGAATCCATTTACATGTATACGTTCTTCTATTCATTCATTTTTTTCCTCCATTTTTTTAATTTTATTTATTAATTATGATATTTTTCGTAGATTCCAAAATCAAATTGTCGAGGTATTAATTATGTTCGACTATATTTTTTTTATTTTTAGTTTATGTCTAATTCAGTTCTGTAAATTTTGTTTTGCAGGTTAACGTACATTATATTAATATAATTGCATTTCCGTCATCTCATCCCCTTCATGTTCACCAAGTAAATTCAATTTTTTTTATATTTTTATTTATTTTCTAGCTTTATAATTTTTATTTTCCATTAATTTTGATTTTCTCTCCACCGATTTTAAGTATTTGCTGGATGCGTTTGACACTCGAAAAATGCAAAGACGAGAAACGGAATGCAGAGACGAGAAACTCTTTTCCCACCAGATCAGAGACTCCTCAATCGGGTAAGATGTAAATCGAGGGATGACGAGAAACTCTTCTCCCACCAGATCAGAGACTCCTCAATCGGGTAAGATATAAATCGAGGGATGTGAAACTCCTCTCTCACCAGATCAGAGACTACTCAATCGGGTAAGATGTTAATCGAGAGATGTGCTCGAGTAACAAACACATGTGGGAAAGAGACAATAGGTCTCATCTCACTACTAAATTCATAATATTTAAATGAAAATTTGTTATATCCGAGATTCGAACTCTGCGTCGCCGGGAATTACACCAACATCACCACATACTTTACCACTCGGCTATGCCCAAGAGGCTTACCTACTATAAATACGAGTTTATAAATTTAAGTGAGAGTTCGATTATTAAATAAAATAATTTCTTAGTCCATTAATAAATTTTTGTGAAATACGTTGTAGATTAAATAAAATTTTAGATTATTTCAAACAAATAAATCACGTGCATCGTACGGGCAGTGATACTAGTATAATTAAAATTGATTATATATAACTAGTATAATTAAAATTGATTATATATAATTAGAAATATATACCTAAACTAAATATAATAATTTTAGATTGAGTTGGGTGGAATTTTTGATAAACTATTTACATCTATATAAAATATAATTCAGCTAACAAATGTCCTAGGTGTCCTATGTCCTACCCGTTGGATTCTTTTGTGTTCACACTTATTGCTAAATAATACACCGTTAGATTAAGAATGTGTTCTCACTATTAATTGATTAATATTTGTTAATTATCATTAAGAAATTAAACATTAATTACCGCAACTAATTATATCAATAATTCACATTTTATTTCGGCCGATTTTAGTTAATTATATTTACTTTTTTCAACTAATTATATCAATAATTCACATTTTATTTCGGCCGATTTTAGTTAATTATATTAATTATAGTAAGGATTGACTTAAGAAATTCAAATTAACTAATATATTCGTTTTCTCCATAATTATCTCCACATAATCAATCAATTATATTAATAAAAATCAAATCTTTTTATTCTATAATTAACGCAGCTCTTTTATGCGTCTTCTACATTTCATTTTTATCTCTTTTATCATTATATAAAGCGTCTTCTACATTTCATTTTTATCATTGCTTTCATCATTTTTATCTTTCATCGTAATTAAAAATTTTATTGTTTATTATTTTATAATACTATATTTTTTTTTGCAGATAACACTGTAAGTATTAACATGAATTTTTGATAATTGTTATTAAAGTGTATTCATCTCCTTATTTGTTTGTAATTTCGTTTTTTTAATAACTCAATTATTATATTTTTTTTCTTTTTTCAGGGAGAATTGTAAGTATGTTTTTATAGTTTTTTGATTATTTATCTAACAATTTCATTGAAGTTTTTTTTTTTTGCAGATTAATATCTCATAATTTAATCTAACTATTTCAATTTTTTTTTGTTAATATTTTTTTTTTCAGGTACAATGTAAGTATTTTGTTTCAAGTGAATTGTTTTATAGATTAAAGTTTTATTCGTTTTTTTTTGTTTTTTTTTTTGTTTACGATCATTTTATTATCATATATAGGTTAAAATATACATTGAGATTTCAAATCATTTTATTATCATATATTTCTTTTCAATTTATTTGCAGGTTAAAATATACATTGAGATTTCAAATAATCATCCATTTACTCCTAATAAATCTTCTTTCCATTCTACATATTAATAATTTTTTTCTTTTTTGGCAGTACTTTAATTTGAAGCCGAGCCGCTTCGACCTCCTCTCCTAACATAGTATTCGATCGTCATCTTATATTTTTACTTCATGATGCTTGGCACCGGAAATCCTTGAAGCCCCTTCCTTCGGATCATGTAAATTTATGATGCTCGCATTCAACCCTTTTTTATTATTTCAACTTTGATTACATGTTCAGAAAGATATCGCAGCACAAGATTTCTACAATTTCAACTTTGATTACATGTTCGGAAAGATATCGCAGCACAAGATTTCTACAATCCTCTTAAGTGATGTTATTGGTCAACTCGAACTCTCTAAGTGCCCTAGAATCACATATCTCTCTCACGGTGTATGATCTATTCGATTCCGGATGATGCTGCCATCGATCTATGTCTTCATTTCTGAAACTTTCTCCCAAGAAGCCTATCAAATATGGCGGTGTTGCTTCAATTTTAATAATTCTATATTTTGTTGTATTGTGTTTCGATGATTCTAGGAATTCGGTGTTGCTTCAATTTTAATAATTCTATATTTTGTTGTATTGTGTTTCGATGATTCTAGGAATTTATTGTACTTTTATATATTTATCGGTATTTTATTAGAAATGATATTATAAATTCAAACAAATAAAATCTTCTCCTTAATCATAGGAATCGATTAAATTTGTTATGATATCTAAATCAATCTATTATCTAATTATTCATTTTACATCAAATCTTTCAGTAATATTATTAATTCTAACTATGGTAAATCTATTTCTTATGGTAAATCTATTCCTTATTTTAATCAATTAAATTAACTTGATATTTTATACTTTTAAATATTGGTATAAAATCTCAATTAATATATTATAATTTTATTTATATTTTAATTTAGGAATATTATTTAATATAATAATTAGTACAATTAAAATTAGGAATATTAAGAGTTTTTTAGTTTTCGGCCGGCTCTTTTAAGCACCTCCTACTTAATTATCCAATTACAAAACAAATCTAGGGTTACACAATCTTACAAATTTACTGCTGGATTCACAGAAAAATACTCCTCTCGCGCTATTGTTCCAGGTTTATAACCCAAAATTTGTGTGATGTCTTTTTGTTTATTTGTTCATACTTATTTTTAAAGTCGAAATCGTTTTTATTGAGCTTTACATTTTACATAAACTAATCTAGGGTTAGTCGTTTATCTTGCTTCTCCTTTTCTAGAAGTTCGACAAAACTCAAAAGAGACATGAATTCCAACTCTCCTAATCCTACATATTCCGCTGGAAGTTCGAGTAGAGGTCTCGCAAAGATGAATCCTGGTGTAATTGACTGTTAGTATTCTCTCTTTTTGTTATTGTTTCGATTAGTTTGTTTTTGATACTTCTTTTAAATTTTTTGTATATGAAAATATTTTTTTGCAAATTCGGGATAGCGCCGAGGTTTGTATTATCGATCAGTATTGTTGTTACTGTCGTCGACATTCATTCAACAGACGGGAAGTATCGATCGATGGATTCATGTTTATTTATTGTATATGTATTGTATGTAGGCGACTTTGTCTTGCACAGGCGCTACAGAGGTTCATATTTATCGCCATGTGGACGAGGTGCGCAGTTGAGTAACGTCAATGGTCAACGGTACAATTTTTATTTAGATAATGTCTTTTGTTTACCACAAAACGTCTTCTCTTTACAGATTTAGAGTAGGTGTATAAATGAATAGGATCACTCATCTTTTCGAGGTCGGCGGTGGACGACTCGGCGGCGTTCCAGCAGACCGAGTAGCCGGTCGAGTCGGGATCTGTGTTGGTGCCCTACTCCCAATATCACTGCTCCGTCTTCAATAGTAGTAACAACAACAACAACAACGTCATCGTTTCTGGCGATACTAATCACTAGAAAATCGCTGATAATTAATACTAGGTACGATTTCAATGATTTCCAACTTTTTTTGAGCCGAGTCGGTGCCTACTCCCAATCCCACTTCCCGTCGTCAATAATAGTAACAACAACTCCATTATTTTTTATATTCTCTGTGATTATTTTTTATTTGTATTGTTTCTTAATTGATTCATTGCTTTGATTGTTTTTAGATTCAATGTAAGTAATTAGTTAATTATTATATTTAAATTGCTTTTTTTTTCTTCAGCTTCATTAATTAATTAATTTTTCATTTTTTCTCCATTTTTGGAGTTGTTATCTACTTTTGTGAATATCATTTATGCGTTCTACATGATACAGAAAAATCTTATCTCCTTTTGTGAATATCACTTATCCCCGCATCGGATCAATGTCGATTTGCCCTAGCATCACTTATTTCTCTTATGCACCGATCGAGCTTGATATATCTCAAATAAAAACATATTTTATCATATCCTAATTTTTTTCATCTTATTTATGATATTTGTTTATGATATTGTACAAATTGAATATTTGTTTTTTTTTGTTTTTTTTTCATATGCCGACATAATTATTTTCATATAATATCAATTTCTATTGAATTTCTTATTTTTAGTTATGAATAATGTTTAAATTTACATGATGATCATTGAAAATGGCATCTCTCAAAGAATATAATCTATTTAAACATTTGTTATATATATATATATATATATTAATTCTTTTTAACTTTGATTTTATTTGAATGGTAAATAAATACAAATATAATTATTAATGCGTAATTGCCGCATGTGTGAAATTTATGTTTCTGGTATTTAACTTATTTAACTAATTGTATTAAATATTGTAATAAATAATATATGTGGGTAATACTTTTTAGGGGCAAATATAAACTATATTCTATATTAACATCCAATACTTTTGTTACATTGAAATGAAGGGCATATTGAGTCATCGACACTATAACCGGTTACACAAGTAGTAAAAAATAGAAAGAAAATAGGGGAATTTTTAAAAAGGGTAAATATCTTAGTCTAAAACACACATTAAGACCAATCTTTACACTAATTATAAAAAAACTAGAATTACCTAAACAACCCTTTTAATTACTGAACACTATATAATATATTTCATTATTAGCAAATTATATGGAATCTCTTAATTAATGATACTAATTATACACTTACTATATATAACCATACACTACAAAAAAAAAGGGTTAAGCAATTAAATACATATCACATTCTTTCACCTTCTAAGAATACACTACCATCCTTTTATGAGCGTAAAAACTAAAACCTAAAAATCACATCTTGCGGAAATCACCTATCGCCGGTGTCGTCGTTGCAGTGTTTACTCTCGAACCTCGAAGCGTCGTAGTGTTAAGGTAAGTCTTCTGAATTAAGTTTCAGTGAATTGAAATTAATGGGTGAATAGATTACCTACCTGATTTGGGGTTTTCTGATTTGGTTTTTGATTCTACACAAAAGATTTTTTTTTAGGTTTGAATTGAAATAGTGTAGGAGTAGAAACGATTGCATGTTGAAAGATTAATATTCAATTGTCTCAATTCTGCAAATTTGAGGATGTATTTTATGTTTTGATCCTGTACAATTAATTTCATATTTTTATGCTTGGACCAAATTCTGCAATCAGACGAATTATAGCGTAGTAGGTACTGTAGTGTCAGCCTCGATCGTTTTTTCCACAGTTAGAGCATTACAATGGATCAGAATATCAACTTCTTCTGTTGTTTTATGTTGAAAAATAGTTGGTTTATGTTTTACTCTTATCCATTTGTTTATGGACAAGACTGTGTGGTGTTTATTAACTTATTGGTGTTGTTGACATACCCAAGCTCACGAGTCACGTCAAATTGTGCTGTTGACAGAATAAACTAAAAAAATTAAAGAGTATGGGTTTGCAGGTGGGGTGGTTGGGACTTTAGAGCTCACGTCCATTGTTTTTCATTTCATAGTTTTGTTAGTTTAGTTAACTAATAGTTAGGAGTAAACAATCTATTACTTGAGTAGTTGTTTCATAGGATGGTGTTGTATACTGTAATTGTATTATGATTTTATATACAGAGGAATGTACGAGGAACCCAACCCTTGACTAATACGCTCAAATTTTGGATGTCGAATGTCACGGTTATTAAGCCTGGGTCTGTAGTGTCATCTTTGTTATTATTGTTTCAATTTTAGTGTTTTTTAAGAGAGATTGCTATGACAACTTTGAAATGAATTAATTCAGGTTAGGAACTATGCACAAAAATTATGTTTTCAGTTTATGTCATTATTAAAGAAGTTATGTACTCTACTTTGAAATAAATAAATTTTAGAATCTACTACAAACACTACTTTTTTCCACAGTGTATTTTGTAGTTTTTCTTGATCGAGGAGAGGCTTAAGACTCAATGGTCCGGAACAAGATATGTACCTTTTTGCATAGTGTATTTTTTAGTTTTTCTTGACTGAGGAGAGGCTTAAGCCTCAATGATCCGAAACAAGATACTTACAGACAATTCATTTGTGTACAATTATAAATAATTAAAAATCTTATTTAAAAAGCGAATTTAAAATAAAACACCTCAAATGAGTCGGATTTCAAAACATTATTTTTTTATTCATCCATATGGCTTGTTCACATAAGCTATTAAAAAGGTTAATGACAGATTCTATTACATACACTACTTCTGCTTCTGCAGTGTAGTTGGTAGTTCAAAATGCATAAATTGGACTATTAATTTACGAACAAGTGTTTTTGTAACTAAATATATACACTAAATAACAGTTGGTTAGTTAAACACTGAGAAATATTTTGATGTATTAATATTTCATGGAATATAAGTTCAACTTGGAGACCTTTAAGCTTCAGAAGACACCTACCTGTAATAGTTGGTGTTTTGACTTCTGCAGCACACAAAGCACTAGCTAGTGTAGTTGGCAGTTCAACATCAATCAAGTAGATTGATAGGTTACGAGCAAGTGTTTTAAAATCTATAAGATACAGTACTTACGATTTGTTCGTAGATATAACACGTATTAGTTTTTCCTAGCTTATAAGGTTGTCTTATAATACTCAAACAACTTAGCTATTGTATGGTTAGTCATTCTAGTTTAGAGATTAGTTATTTGTTTGAGAGTATTACATGTGTTGTCCAAACTATAAGATACAGTATATATAATATGTTTGTAGAACATACACCTATTAGTCACAATATTTATTTGCATTTCATAATCTATTATCTACACTGATATTATCTTATGCAGTGTAGTTGGAAGATTTGAATGCATTAAGTGGTTTAATAGTTTACGAACAAGTAGTGTAATAGCTTAATAGTTACACTTCGTCAAAACTTGGTCGAATACATAACATCTATTAGTACAAATAGATCAAGCTTGATTACAAGGGTGCCTTGGGTGATGATTAATAATGGTTTAACTTCCTGTCAGAATCGAATACATACATTGTATTTGCTTGTTCACATAAGCTATTAAAAAGGTTAATGACAAATCTATTACATACACTACTGCTTCGTGTGCAGTGTAGATGGTAGTTCAAAAGACATAAAGTGATTTATCAGTTTACGAACAAGGTGTTAAATAGCTTAAACTAAAAGTTACTCCAACTATAACTTATTCTGGGACATAACACCTATTAGTCCTTATAGTTAATTCTTGATCACAGGGATGCATTGGACGTTGGTTAGTAATAGTTTAGTTCTTATGACATAATCTATTACATACACTATATATGCTTTGTGCAGTGTAGATGGTAGTGCTTATTAATTATTAATATGTGATGTCAAATTTTATAGGCCTGCATTGTTTGAGAGCATGGAGATAATTCAGTGGCACTATGGTCAAGCATCAGTGTTGGAGGAGTGTCGATTCTCAGCTTCTTAAAGATGCATCAATTTGCCTACGAGAAGGAAACACTAAGAAGGATTCACAAAGAAGTGCAAAGTGCGTTTGAAGTCATTCGCTTGAAAGGCTACACGTCTTGGGCTATCGGCTACTCTGTCGCTAGCTTGGCTCGTTCATTGCTGAGAGATTAGAGAAAGATTCACCCCGTCTCGGTTCTTGCTCAGGGGTTACACATTGAGGGTGGTGAAGTCTTCCTCAGCCTGCCAACTCAGCTTGGTCGGAACGGAGTGCTGGGGGTTACCAATTTGCATCTTACTGACGAAGAAACTCAGGAACTCGGCCCAGACCATTTTGGTGGTGCAAAGCCAATTGGGAATTTGACGACCGGTAAATATAAAAAAATAAGCTGTGTTTGGGCTCTCGGGTGGTAATTTGTACTCTATGTTTTGTTACTGAATTTTTTTTGTGTTTGATCTTTGAGATTCTTTGAGGAGCTTATATGTACCAGCACTTTTGTAAGAAATGTTATGCATTATCCAAAAACAAATAATATATGTCAATTCAATTTGAAATTCTTGGGTGCTCCAAAAATATTCAGAGCAAACAATAATACAGTATGTGATGGCTCTGAAAATTTTAATTACAAAAAGTTTTCTACTGCAAAATTAGCAAAAAAACTAGTAATTATATTACACAAAATTAAGAACGAACTAGCAAAAAAATTAGAAATTGTATTACACAAAACTAGAAACTAGCAAAAAAACTAATTGTATTACATGAAACAAAAAACGAAACTAGTAAAAAATTGCCAACTTGATTAATTAAATGAAACTTTTAGAGTGATTTAATAAATATTCCACATTCCATTATTCCTTCCTTGCCGCTATAAGTTTTATCTTATATGATTCGAGCTATCAATCAAATATTCAATAAATCATTCACGTCGATGAACACGAGATACACGATGATCTCTCACTTCAGCCACCCCCACCACAACCTTAAGTAAGAAAGATGATACCTTACGTAAATGATATCGCTTCAAAGACAATTGGAGGTGCAATTACAGCTACAATGGAAAAACCAATATGTATCTACACCAAAATTATTCCCAATACATCAAAATAGGCAAACTATTGTCATACAATTGTTGAAAATCAAGTGTTACCCAGAAACATACCAAAATGAAAAATAAAAACCACTAGCTAAAAGATAGGTAACATTGAAACTTCCATAAATCAATTGAAACTAAAGACAAAACACATGACACCGCCCTCAGTTTGGCAATGTACGATTGATTAATAAGGCTCTCCCGATTGACCGACAATTTCAACAATTAGTCTCTCGAATTCCAGCGAATCTGGAAGATCCTCGAGAGCTCGGATCTCGACAATGACAGCTACGTCCTAGAGGCAATGCGTTTCGTCCCATCGCGGCCGTCGATGTGCTCCGCTAGGGAGGAGGTCGGACATGTCATGATCGGAGCCCTCGATAGTCTCTTTGCGAACACCAACGCCAATCTCAAGGAGATCGGAGTCCTTGATTTCAATTGCAGCTTTTTTAATCCGACATTGTTCTCTATAGTATGATTGTGAAAAAGTCGATTTTTGAGGAAACTTACGGGCTTGGGCTAAATGAGAGGAAACTTACGAGTTTGATCGACGAATGAGGTGGATCTGGTCGATGGAGGAGTGCCGGTCGGTTGAAGCCACTCACATGGAACACAGTATCACAATGCGCGAATCGAGCTACTTGTAGATTGTTGTAAATCTACCAATCGCAAATCGGAAGTAAAGAAAAGAAAAGAACTTTGGGGCTCAAGTGTAGTTTGGAGAAGGGAACGATAAGTCAGTGTATATTTTTTGAAAAAATTCACAATCTAATTTTGTCCCAAACGGATTAAAATTTGTAAGAATTAAATTGAACAACGTAATTATGTTAAAGAATAAAATATTGATGTAGTAGAAAGGTTAAAAACGACATTTCTAATTTGAAAAACATACCTAAATTAAAATTATACTAAATATCAGTACATTAAATGATAATTAAGAAAAACATAAATTACCTTAATTTTAATTTAGCTAAAAATTGTTAGTTTATTATAAATATTAAAACCATTCTTATTTTTATTCTAAATTCTCCAAGAAAATAATTGTTAATAATAATTTAAATGAACTTAAAATCAAACAAATTTATACAATTTTATAAAAAATAATTAATTTTATTTAAAATTACACTAATATTAACATAAATAAATCAAGTCCTTAATTATAGAAATATGTTTAAATAAATCAGCATTTAAATTAATTTAACATATCTATATAAAATATAATTCAGCCAACAAATGTTCTGACATATGTTCTTTTTTTGTGTTCACTGAATTAATATTTATTAATTATTGTTAAGAAAAAAAATATTAATTAGGCAACTAATTATATAAATATTTCATAATTTATTGTGTTATTATTTTTATTTTATAGATTCCTTAATTATAGTATAATTAGGCAACTAATTATATAAATATTTCATAATTTATTGTGTTATTATTTTTATTTTATAGATTCCTTAATTATAGTAGAGATTGACTTTAAAAATTCAAATTAATAAATATATCATTTTTTATTCTATCTTACTAATTTAATTTACGCGTTTTCTCTTTAATTATCTCTGCTAAATCAATCAATATATTAAATTTATTTTTTCCATAGCAGCTCTTTTATATAAATATTATGCGTCTTCTACGTTTAGTTTTTATAACTCTGCTCTCATTTTTTTTTTTCAAGAAAATTTATATTATTCTATAATGATATAATGATTTTGTTTTTAGAGGGAATATGTAAGTATTTACAATCTCAATCTTCTTCTTGGTTTTTATAATTTTGCTCTCATTTTTCTGTTTTCTTTTATGGTCATGAAATTTTATATTATTCATTTTTTTGTTTGTAGGGACATGTACGTATTTATTCACGTTGTAATGTTAAAATTTCATTCTTCTTTTTCTTCATATGATTTATCATTGAGGCATTGTTTTTTTTCTTTTTTTCTTTTTTGTACTCTCGCTTTTTTTTTACAGGTTACACTGTAAATATTTAATTTTAAAATGTGCATCTTTTTTTTTAATCTTGCTTTTTTCTTTTTGTAGGGCTTATGTAAGTATTCATGTTGTATGTATTTTTTTATTACATGATTTAATTTTTGGATTTTTTGATATTATATTTGTTTATTTTTTTCGTCTGTTTTCTTAGTCTATCTTGTGATTATTTATTTATTTTTCCATCGCTAGCTCTCAATCTTCACACGCTCCTGAAGTAGGTGACCTAAATCCAGCCCGAGCCTCTTCAACCTCATCTCCGAAGAGATTGTCTTCATCATCCTTGATTTCCTCGGCGGCGACATGAAATCCTTCTCTCTTATGAGCATGTAGTTTACGTCATCAAGTCTATCCTCTAGAAATCCCTATATATATATCGATGGGTAGGCCTGTCAATCGGGCTATATGGGTCGGACTTTGATTGGCCCTGACTCGGCCCATATAACTTTAAGGGCTATGGGCTACGGGCTTTAGCCCTTGGGCTTGAAAATTTCAAGCCCAAGCTCGGCCTATATTAATATTAGGGCTTCGGGCCTAGAACGGGCTAAGCCTTAACATCTCAATGTAAAATTATTTTCACAATTTTTTCATAAATATTTTTTAAAAATATATTATGATTGATTGAGTAGCAACAAAACAAACACAAGGGAATAATATTATCAAAACAAAAACAAAGATTATCATATTTTAAACCTTATCCCAAAGATTATCATATTTTAAATCATGCTCCATATCAACCATGTAATGTTGGTCAACACTTCTACTTAGAATGATTTAAAAAAAACAAATATTAAAAAGTAAGTATTAATAAATTTATAAAAATAAATATAAACGAAAAGAAAAAAAACAAAGCTATTACAAAAAAAATATTATTTGTACTAGCCATTGAAAGATAGAGTGTTTCTTAATCATAATTTTAAATTTATATTTATTTATAAAATTAAAACTAATTATTTATATTTATTTATAAAATTAAAATTAAAACTAATTAAAGCCCAAGCTCGGCCTATATATAATACGGGCTTCATTTTTCGGCCCAAGCTCGACTCGACCCTAGATAATATCAATCGAACGAGGCTTTTCTTAGGGCCGAACGAGCCGAGTTAGGGCCGGCCAGACCCGATTGACAGGCCTCACTACAAAAAAACCGCGGAACCCCTACGGGAATCCCCTACGGGAAATTTGCCGTAGGCATCCCCTACGGGGTCCCCTACGGGGAATTCTATAGAGATGATCCCTACGGGCACTCCTACGGCCGTAGCCGTAGGGGTGAATCCCGTAGGGGATACCCGTAGGGGGGAGCGCGCGCTTTGGCGCGCCTAACTTCCCTCCAAAACGTACTACGGGGTCCCCTACGGGAGACCTGTAGGCCATTAAACCCTACGGCATTTTCCCCGTAGGGGATTATAATTGAGGACCCCTACGGCAATACCCGTAAGGGAGCCCTACGGGAGATATCCCGTAGGGGTGGCTTACGGCAAACCCCCCGTAGGGGATTATTAAACGGCACCGTTTTGGAAACTGGCTTATGCCCTACGGGCATTATTAATTCACACTACGGCAATCCCCGTAGGGGACCCTTACGGGAAAGTCCCCGTAGGGGAGTATTAAAACGACATCGTTTTAGATACTCACTTATGCCCTACGGCTCGACCCGTAGGGGACCCCCGTAGGGGATTTCTGGATATCAGAAAGCGGGCAGAGGCTCTTTTTTCATTCTGTTCTTCACATTCTAAAAAGAGGGCTTAGGGTTTCCGGCGATTTTCCGGCGATTTCAACTTCCACCCGGCGAATTCAACCAACAAACTCATAAATCCCTTCGATTATCCACACCATCAAGGTTAGATTTCGATTTATCCTCTTTTATTGTTTGATTTTTTCAATTTTGAAATAAATAGGGTTTGTCGAAAAAACTTGATTTTTGGTTTGAATGTTCTTCCCATTGTTGTTATTGAGTGTACCTAAGTATAGAATATCATATATTACGTTGATTTTGAATATGAATTGTTGAGAATTTCGATTTTAGGGTTTGAATTTTTTTAAAAATTTTTTGGTCTGAAATTGATTTATGATTAGTTACAGTAGTTTGATTGAGCGGTTTATTGTTGTTATTGAGCTTGAATTGTTGATTTAAGGTTTTTGAAAATTGATTTAGGGTTTTTAAAATACGTACGTTTCATTCCCGTTTGTGAAATACGTTTCATTCTCGTTTTCAAAAGTCAGGAAAGAGGGGTGGCCCACAGCAGTTCGATTTCCGGCCAGTTTAGGCGTTCTCCGGCGAATACAAGAGCTAGTGACCTCGTTTAAGCCGATTCTTCTTCAATTGCAGGTTTGAACTCTCTTTTCGAACTTTTAATGGTTCATTTTATTTTATTTTGTTGATTTTGTGTGAAATACGATTTTAAGGTTTGGGGGTTTTTGAATTTTTGTAAAATTATTGTGTTTTAAAATGTGTAAATGACTCAAGTCCATGTTTTGGATGATTTGTAGTAGAAAGAATTGGGTTTAGAAGTACAAAAACAAAATTGTAAACGAAACTGAAATTTTTTCGATTTTAACACGTACTTTTAAAGGGGGCAGCTGCGGTTTTGGCTGTTTTAAGATAGTAAATGACTTCGTTCGCAAAAATTTCACTACGGTGACCCCCACTAATTTTTTGATACGCAACTTTTTCGTTTATAGAGTTTGAACTAAATCCTTCATCTTTGTGGTAAAAATATATGCTTTTGGACTGTTTATGTAAGAACACGAATGATTTTATTTTTGTTGTCCATTTTTAAAAACTAAAGAAAGTAAAAGTGTATGTTATACTGCTTCTTTTGAGATATGTTGCATTTTACCATTTGATCATATGTTGGAGCTTAGACCCGTTTGAGATTTAATATCGAACTTACCATTCGATATTGAATCTTGAATTGTCCCATTTTTGGACAGTTTGAGAATGTGATTATGATGTTCTTTGTTAGTTGATATGTGTTTCGATTATGGACTTATTTTAAGATTTGGTTAGTTATTTCTCTACGTTCTCGGGTACATTGAAACACGTGTACTTAGAGAACTGTAGGGAAGTGCTGCCAAATTTTTTAAGTCCATTCGAGACACTAACTAACAAAGAACATCATATCACATTCTTGAATGGGATAGGACCCTTACCAATAAAGCAATTACAACGCATATGTGCTGTCGAATTCATGTCAAAATCTCATTAACTTTTTTAAATGTGTATGATTGTTTAGTATACTTTCTTAAATGTGTATGATTGTTTATTTTGTTTAAAAATTATCTCATTAACTTTTTTAAATGTGTATGATTGTTTAGTATACTTTCTTAAATGTGTATGATTGTTTATTTTGTTTAAAAATTATCGTTTTAATTCTATAGAATGAACTCTGATCGTAATTGGATGTACAAACGGAGGGTTGGCGGTTATCTGTCTAAGGAATATATTGATGGAGTAGAGTCATTCATTGAGTTTGCAAGAATAAATGCTGAATGGAGAGACGGTGATAAGTTGAAATGTCCTTGTAGTCGAAAGAGGTGTAGCAATATTAATTACTTGGACATTGAGACAATCACGCAGCATCTGCTGAAACATGGGTTTGTTCCGGGTTATTACACATGGCTATTCCACGGCGAAGGCCATCTTTATGAACACGTTCAGAATCAGAATGTGATCCCTGTTCGAAGCCAATCAAACATTCCGGCCGATCCAAATCCATACATCGATATGATCCGTGATGCTGCTGGTCCTTCATTCAATCAGTCTGAAACAGTTGAGGAACCACCCAATCCAGAGGCTCAAAGATTTTATGATATGTTGAAAGCAGCGAATGACCCATTGTACAAAGGATGTGAGACGCATTCGAAGTTGTCTTTTGTTGCTAGAACGATGAATATAAAGTCCGAGTGTCACATCTCAGAGAAAGGTTACGACCTATACGGATCGTTGATCAAAGAACTGTTGCCCGCTGGTAACTTGGTAACTGAAAACTTCTACAAGAGCAAGCAACTACTTCGAGGCATGGGTTTACCAGTTGAGAAAATTGACACGTGTATCAATAACTGTATGATATACTGGGGAAGCGAAGACCGTGACAGAAAGAGTTGTAAGATTTGTGATCATCCGCGATTCAAACCAGTGAACACGACCAGTAACAAACGGAAGAAGACAAGCACACCGTACAAGAGAATGCATTATTTTCCTTTGACGCCCCGTTTGCAGCGTTTGTATGCATCTAATGCCACAGCTGCGGACATGAGATGGCATGCCGAACATGTTTTCAAAGACGATATTATGCATCATCCATCAGATTCAATGGCTTGGAAGCATTTCAACCAAGAACATCCAGACTTCGCAGCTTATTCTCGAAATGTCAGATTAGGTTTATGTACCGATGGGTTTCAACCGTTTGGAAGTTTTGGTCAACAGTACTCTTCATGGCCCGTAATACTCACACCTTACAATTTGCCACCGCATATGTGCATGAAAGACCAGTACATGTTTTTAACCGTATTGATCCCAGGACCAAAAAACCCGAAGGACAAAATTGACGTGTTCCTACAGCCATTGATAGCTGAATTGCTTAATTTGTGGGAAAATGGTGTTGCATCCTATGACATATCTAGGAAACAAAATTTCATGCTTCGTGCTGCATTGTTGTGGACAATTAGTGATTTCCCAGCTTACTCGATGTTATCGGGTAGAAGTACTGCAGGTAAAGAAGCATGTCCCTACTGTATGGAACGTTCTGAAGCGTTCAGCTTACGATGCAGTGGAAAACAATCGTGGTTTGATAACCACCGGAAGTTTCTTGAAGCCGATCACCCTTTTCGAAGGAATAAGGTAAATTTTAGGAAAAACAAAGTTGTCACTACTACCCCCCCTGCTCCGCGATCCGGGACTGAAATTCTTGCCGAGATTGATCGACTAGGTCTTTTGAAAGTGACTGAACCAGATGCAGCTCTAGTTAATGCTAATATTTTCAAGACTACCGGTTGGAAGAAAAGAAGCATCTTCTGGGATTTACCGTATTGGAGCACTAATCTCATTCGACATAATCTTGATGTAATGCACATTGAGAAAAATGTTTTTGATAATGTCTTTAATACAGTCATGAATGTGAAGGGAAAAACGAAAGACACGCCGAAATCGAGAGAGGAGTTAAATGATTATTGCAGACGACCTGAGTTACAAAAAAATCCTGTAACTGGAAAATTTCCTGCAGCGTGTTACTGTTTGGATAAAGCTTCCAAAACACAGTTGTGCGAATGGTTGAAGGGACTAAAATTCCCGGATGGGTATGCAAGTAATCTTGGGCGATGTGTCGACATGATTGGTTTAAGACTGATCGGCATGAAAAGTCATGATTGTCACGTATTTATGCAAAGATTGATTCCAATTGCTTTTCGTGATTTGCTACCGCAACCAGTTTGGAAGGCGCTAACAGAGTTGAGTTTGTTCTTTAAAGAACTGTGCTCTAGGTCGATAGGCACTCATGATATGATCAGGTTGGAGCGCGAAATCCCGATAATATTGTGCAATTTGGAAAGGATCTTTCCCCCGAGCTTCTTCGATTCGATGGAGCATTTACCTGTTCACCTGCCACACGAAGCCAAAATTGGTGGTCCAGTTCAATACAGATGGATGTATCCATTCGAGAGGTACCTTCGAAAGTTGAAAAACAATGTAAGAAACAAGGCTAGAGTAGAGGGTTCGATCGCGAATGCTTATCTGATTGAAGAGACTGCTACATTCATGTCATTCTATTTTGAAGATCACGTGCCTACCAGGATTAACAGTTTTGGCAGAAATGAAACAAATAATGACATTGAAGTAGGTACTCATCATGGCGATCGACTTTCATGCTTCATACAACGGGGAGAACCTTTTGGGGGAGCACAAAAAAGGTTTCTAACCACGAAAGAGCTCGATGCAGCTACAATCTATGTGTTGTTGAATAGCCCTGAAGTCGAAGAGTATGTAAAGTAAGTTTCAAACTACAAATCGCACCTGAAGTATTAATCATTATGATCTTTCACTACTAACTTATTAATATTTACTATGTCTATGTGTGTAAAAGTATATACACAGAGATGGTGAAGCAACAGGACCCGAGAATCTCAGATGCGAGGCTCAATGAAAGACTAGACAAAGAATTTTCCCGCTGGTTTAAAGAATATGTGAGTTTGTAACTTATTACATTTTCAAAGAATAAACTTCAATTACTAGTTAAATTGTTCATTGTTCAAATGTGTAGGCTGAAGACCCGTCAAACAATGTTGTAAACGAAGACATTCGAAATTTAGCAATAGGGCCATCTGCTTTCGTGACAGTATATCCCGGTTGCAAGGTCAATGGATATAAGTTTCACACTGTTGAATATGGGTCTAACAGAACGTCGTCAAATATGGGTGTTTGTATTCGAGGAAGTAGCTACTCATCTGAAGATGATGACTACTATGGACTTCTAAACGAAGTTTTATATCTCGACTACACGGGAATGCTTCAAAATAAAGTCTTGATGTTCAAATGTGAATGGTTTGACCCTACACCAGCAGGCACGAGACTAGATCGGCGATACAGACTGGTCGATATCAATCACAATCGACGTTTCAGAGGCTACGAGCCATTCGTTCTGGCATCACAAGCTGAGCAAGTTTATTACTCAGCTTACCCGAGTACTCGTAGAGAGAATAAAGATTGGTGGGCAACATATAAGATAAAACCAAGGGCTTCCATAGAATATATTGAACATTTGTCAGACTCTTTTCAAGAAGAAATAATTGATGATCACGTCCCGGTACAAGCAGACGATGCATTGCTTTTGTTAACAAATCCAAATATCAATCAAGAAGACACTGAAATGCACGAAGATGCTGATGCACTAAATGATGATAGTGATGATCTAGGATCGTTTGATGAGGATGATGATAATATAGTGTCATCCTCAGGTAATATTGGAATGATGTGTAATATTGTTGTTAAATATGTTTGTAAATTAATATTATTGTTGTTTTTGTATATGCAGATGGCGGGTCGAGGTAAACGTAGAGTTGGAGCTGGAGGTGGAGGTGTTCGTAGACTGAGTGATCGTGATGGCGATGACGACACCTTCATGCAGTCTCCTTCTTCAGGGAGTGTTCCAGCGACTCCTTCTTCAGGGAGTGTTCCAGCGACTCCTACTGCTGAGCTGACTCCTGCTGCTACTCCTCCGAGTGCAGATGCATCCTCTTCAGCTGCTCCCCCTCCTCCTGTCGAGATTTGGCCAGAGGGAAACACGTAAGTTTAATTTTATTTGAATTTCAGTAACTATTGATTTTGTCTTTTGTTAATCTAATCTTTTTAATGCAGTTTTATAGCTCGCAATAATGCGAACATTGCAGCCGAGCTCCGAGAGATCATTGAGGCTCGTATCCACCCAGATGGATACACTCTTGCTAAGGTCCCTAAGGTCCATCAGGACATTTATTGGACCGAGTTTAAGGTACGTGTGTTGATACTTTATTCTTCTACACATATGTTTGATTTTACTAACTGTATTTATTTTGTCTGTTTTGAAGAAGCGCTTTTCTTGGGATAGGAGCAGGTTCAGTGATGCTGTGATCTATAAACATTTCAGAGGAGTGCTGATGAGGAGGTACAGCAGCCGCGTGAGCGAGTTGCGTAAGAAGTGGAGGGCCGATCAGACAAAGCCGAAGTGTGTGCCCGATGAAGTGTGGAAGAGGTGGTTGGTGATCTTCGACTCAGATGACTATAAAGAGAGGTCTGAGCGTAACACGAAGAATCGGATGAGTGAGCCCGATGGGCCGGGCACCGGCATTTCAAAGGCCGCTGGAGGATCCCGATCGGGCGTCAGATATGCCCGTGACATTGTAAGTTTATAAATTAATTATGTTTTCATATTTTAAATTATATTTGTTCTTTAATTATACATGTTTTTATATTTTGAAGGCTCAGGAGTTAGGTCGACCTGCGACGGCTCTGGACGTTGCAAAACGTCTGCACGTGAAGAAGGACGGGACCCCGACATCTCAGCGAGCACATCAGCTCATTGTAAGTTTATAACTTTAACAATTTGAGTTTTTCTAAATTTTATGTTTAAATTATTCTTGACTAATTAAAGATTTCTTTTAGACTTCGGTGGAGCAGACTCTTGAGGAGCGTCGAGCCTCTACGCAGGAGGAGCCCGACGTGGACGAGGTTTACCTGAGCGTCGCCCCGAAGAAGAAGAATAGGATCTTCGGAACGGGCGCTTTAGCGAAGGTATCGATTTTAATTGTTTGTTTATTCTTAAAATCAACGAGTTTAATTGTTTATTTACTCTTCCGTCTGCTTCAGGTCTTCAGCAGCTCTTCCTCCTCATTTTATGTGTCCTCCTCGTCTGGCCCGTCAGAGTCGGAGGAGCGCTTCAGACAGGCTTTGAGAGAGGAGTTCGAGCAGAAGCAAAAAGAGACCGAGGAACGTCTTGCTCGGGAGCGAGAGGCTGAGCGTGCTGCTGATCGTGAAGAGCTACAGAGGGGGTTCGCTGAGAGCATGAGAGAGATGGAGCAGCGTTTACGAGAGGAGCTTCTACGTCGACCACCTCCACCTCCTTGATTAGTACACATAGTGTGTTGTTATCCTTATTTTGTTAACTTGATATTTTAGATGTTTTTGAATGTTTTTGGATACTTTGGATTGATTTTGGATGTTTGTTTATTGTGTTGATTTGAATGATTTTCATATTGTGTTTGTGTAGAATTTGAGTAGCAGGTTTGAATTGGATTGTATTTGGATTGTATTCGGTTTTGTGTGCAGGTTTGGGCAATAAAAACAGAAATTGCCCTGCCAAAAAAACAGCAGAATCCCTACGGCAAACGCCGTAGGGATTGCATTTGTATGGCCCCTACGGCTCAGCCCGTAGGGATGTCACGCTATGATTCCCCTACGGCTACTCCCGTAGGGGATAGGCAGCCTTTAACCCTTACGGCGTTTGCCGTAGGGGATCACCTCTGAGGCTTCCCTACGGGGTCCCCCGTAGGGGACATCCCTACGTCCTCCCTTACGGCGTCGACGTAGGCCCGGCCTACGGGGGAGAAGGGGCGGGGGAAACCTATCCCCTACGACCTCCCTTACGGGAATCCCGTAGGGGATCTCCCCTACGGCGCGTATTTCCCGTAGGGATAAAGTTCCCTACGAGAGAACCCCTACGTCAAAATCCCGTAGGGGATGCCGTAGGGGAATGGCTTCCCTACGGGAATCCCTACGGGAATGGCCGTAGGGATCCCGCGATTTTTTTGTAGTGCCTATCGATGGGAACATTTGTACACTATCGTCTATCGATGTGCCCTAGAATCACTTATCTCTCGCTCGGCGTCGCATGATCGATGCCGAAGGATGTTCGAGGTCTAGGTTCTTCTCCCAAGAGGGGCTATCGAATTTGTTGTTGAATTGCGAGATTTTAGTCGAGATTGACCTGTCCAGCTCAAGAGATTGTGTTTGGATTGTTATTCTCGCTCTCTTTGCCTGGTATGAATTTTATATTTTTAATTATTATTTTATTTATATATACATCTATGTATATAATTTTGTTTTGTTTCAAAATGCTGGGTGAGATCAACGAACCATTAAGTATGTGTTTTAGTCTCTCATTGTTACGGTTTCTTTGGTACTGTGCTCAGTGGATGCTTAACACTTTTTAATAAATTTGGGTTTCAATAATAACTATATGTAAGATTGAGCTTATTAAATGAGATCTTAATTTTCAATACTTACAGAGATACTGAAAAAATGAATGTGTTATAATGATATTATAATTAAGAGATATCTTAGCATGTTATAATAATACAATAACTATAATTTTCAATACTAACAAAAATTTTAAGTGCTTATGGATTCATTTACCGGACTATGCAATGATACGTGGTTAGTTATAACAAATGCATTCGGTAATTATAATATTTACTAATACTCTAACAATAATAATAATAATAATAATTAAATATTAATTAAGATTACTAAAAATAATTCTAAATTTTATGAATTAATTGAAACAAATCTTAATATAGCGGAGCACGAAAATAAAATATAAATTATTACTATAGATTAATATTTTCAAAATTTCTTTTTTAAGAATCAATTTAGAGCACAAAATTATATTTATTTTAATAATAACACATTTATATTAATAAATATATTCATTAAGTTTAAGATAAACATTGAAATTTATTTAATTTCATGAATTTTTTATGCAGGATATTATGTAGCTAATAATTAAAACTTTTACATGGTTACATATATGTGTGTGTATATATATAGCTAATTATATATAGATTTCGATGTTAAATTGTAATAAATTACTAACATGCTTTTTATTTTTAAAATCACTGAATTAATTTTCTATAAGTTATTAAGTTATTCACATTAAATTGCTATTAAACCAGTTTGGTTGTTCAATTCAAGGGAATACAAATTCCTGCATCTTTTTCTATAAGTTATTAAGTTAGTCACATTAAATTGCTATTAAACCAGTTTGGTTGTTCAATTCAAGGGAATGCAAATTCCTGCATCTGTTAGTAAAGAGTTTGTTTAAAGTTTTTTATAATAAAATTATAGGAGGTGAACTTTACAATGTCAAGAACTTTCGTGTGATGAAATCCCACGAGAACAATATTATTGTTGACAATAGTAAGATGATTTGCTTCATTAAAGACGTAAATGGACATGTTGTTCATGTAGATTACACGATGATGAATGGAGATTTTGATCCATGATTCAAGTTCATTCAAAGTAAACTTTAATTTGTTTTTTTTTTCTTCTAATTTTGTGATTATGAAGTCAATCACTCTATATCTTAAATTCTGCATAATTTTTTAATAAAATGGTTTAGCTACGAGAGATTGTCTATGTGCATTTCGATCATTTCTCAAGTGAGATCATTTCTCAAGTGAAATAAAGAGAATTGTGCAAATAACTAGATAATACATTGGACAATGTCGTTATGTTCGTTCAACCAACGCCCACAATGACAATTGGAGGTACATCAATCGTTTTTTGTTTATACCTGTAATGTTACTCTTTGAGTTTGTACTTTAATATTTTTTATAATTTGTACAATTATAGACGATGACGCTACTAATGTACGTATTTAAATAAATCTCAATACAGATTAAATGAGGCAATTTATACCGTGTTTCTAGGAGTACGATTCTAATTGTACACCCATGAGTATATCTTCATGTATTTTTGGATAAATATTCATTACGTATGCTAATATATTCATTGGTATGTTAATTCAATATTTATAGTAATTGTTTTTTGAAATGAAGATTTCTTAATTATTAAATGATGATTTTTATATTTTAAAGGGTGTGAGCACCATTTATATTCTACTACCAGGAGCATGATATAGGTATTGATTAAATGATAATAGACTTGAAAAATAATGTCAATAAATATATTCTATTTTTGCAACTAAACCCATTACAAATCAAATAAAGATTTTTTCCTTCATTTATTTTCTACTTCTCACATTTTGTTTCAGCTTTTTTTTTACGTAAGTTACGATTGTTAATGATTACAATAAATATTGATGATTCTAAATATGTTTTTTGTAGGACGCAACACTTTAAGTATTATTTTATTGCGAGTTTTTTTCATTGTGTTTTTACTTTATATTACTACTAAATATTTCTCATTTTAAAAAGAATGTCAAAATAATTTATAAAATATGAAAAACATGATCATAAAATATGAAAAACATGATCGAATTTGTTCTTTAACTATGAAAAAATGAGAAATATTTAAATAAGACAAAATGTAGTGATGATTTGTGATGAGCGTGATGCCCTAAGAATATAAACACAAATATAATTTATAATAAGCCATTCCAAAATTTGTAATTTATTTATCAATAATAATAAAAAAATAGTTAAAAATGACTTTTTATTGATTTCAACATTCAACAAGTTTCAAAAATTACAATTAGATCACTTACTTATTGTTTATTATAAGTTATCAAAGTGTATATCGAAATATTTTTTATGTTAAACGTGAAATTTAAGCAAAAAGAGCCCCACACCGATTAAAAAATATTCTTTAAGTGCACATGCATCGCATGGGCAAGAGGACTAGTTTAAATAGTTTATTGAAACAATCCGAATTGAAATGAAATGTATTGAAATAAAATCTAAAAGAACGGAGGCATAGTTTAGCTAAGAATACCCTATGAACACCATCCAAAATAAAACCAAATTAAAGGAATAAAAACTTGCTATATTGTAGCGAAAACCCCCAATAATTCCCCGGTTGATGACTCACAATATGAAAGAGGCAGCCGCCGTCGTAATCGAGGAAGAAGAGTACTTTGATGTTCTAACAAAAACCGGAGAGAAAACCGGAATTTCCAAACCCAGGTAACTGAAAGTAGGGTTTATTGCTCTCCGATTGATTTGTTTGTCGCCTTCATTAATTCAATTCGAAATTTCTTGTTTTCCCTAAATAGATTTATCGTTTATTTGATCGTGTTGCTTTATGGGGTTTCATCGATGATAAGATATTGTGAAACATTGCTTGTTAATTCTTGGTTTTTGTGACTAATGACTTTGGTAATGAGTCAGTCCTTGCATTTTTGCATTGCAGGAGTGCTGTCCATAGAGACGGCGATTACCACCGAGCGGTTCACGTGTGGATATTTTCCGAGGCCACGCAGCAACTCGTTCTTCAAAAACGGACCGACTGCAAGGATTCCTGGCCGGGGCTTTGGGACATTTCTAGCGCTGGTCATATTTCCGCCGGTGACTCGTCTCTTGTCACGGCAAGGTCATTTCTGTTCGATTCATCCAACCTTATTTTTTATTTTTGTAATTTCTTAACTGTGCTTTGAGTATTCGTATACTTTGTTCAGATGCATCTATATTATCTGGCATCTTGGAAAAATACGACAGAATTCGGCGGTTGTTGGATAATAGTCCACTGCCTTTTTTTCCGTTGCTATTTAGCCCAAATTAAAGATAAAAAGTGAAATTTTCCATTGCATAATCAAGTCGGAATAATGTATTTTAGTAAGAAATTTAGGATTCTGAGATATTCAGGTCAAAGAAAGGATTATTTCCCGAACGAATATCTTCCGTTTGAGTTTGAGGTAAAAATATGTGGGAGTGAACTATATGGAAATTATCCTGTTTAATTTTACGGTTTAAATGGTCTATAAACCGTAAACCCATCGTTGTTTCCTTCTGATAACTAGTGGGTTTTAATACATACTGTTATTAAACAGGAGGGAGCTTCAGGAAGAGCTTGGTATTAAGCTTCCAAAGGATGCATTTGAGCTGCTATTTGTCTTTCTCCAAGAGAGGTTGGCTTATGAAAATTGCAACTTTACTTTAACGAGTGATTTCCTTTATCTGGTGCTTAAATGTTAGTTAAGTGGATTTTAATATTTATCTTTGTGATTTGTAGTAAATTTCTTAAAATTTGCTTAGAGACACAACTGACTGTATAATATATGGTTTTTTTAAACATTATGAATTCACTAAAATAGTCAATTTGTTGCCTACTAGGATTCTTATCACCAGAGCTTTGGATTGATTTATGATCAATTTTTGTATTTTTTTCTTGTAGTGTCATAAATGACGGAAAATTTATTAACAATGAATACAATGATGTTTATTTTGTCACGACCATAGATCCAATTCCATTGGAGGCATTTACTCTTCAGGTCTGGAAGTTTTATTTAGCATTATTATATTTTTAACTTCTGCTAGTTATTTATAAATAATCGTTTTCATTTTTTCTAATTATTTTTTGTTCCGTTTTGACATAGTTTCAATATGTAACTTACTAACTTGTTTTTTGTTTAAAGGAATCTGAGGTTTCTGCTGTTAAGTATATATCTTTGGAAGAGTATAGAAGCTTGCTTGCAAGAGAAGATCCCGAATATGTGCCTTACGACGTCGATGGTCAATACGGTCATCTCTTTGATATCTTGTCAAAGAGGTAATGTTATACGAAAAGCTTCAGATGCTTTTCAGATTTCTTTCTTAGCTAGTGTCCTTGGGAATGATATGCTATTAGCAAGTACCATTGAGGTTTGACATAAATATAAACTTCGGGCATTTAAATGATTTTTGTGTCTGAAGTGTTTAATGTAAGATAAATTAAAATCACGGGTAGTTTTTGTAATTTTAAAAGCTAGTTTATAGTTAGGACAAACCTTGGGGTTACCTGTTTATAGTGGATTGCCTTTGTATTTCCCATTTTTCGCTTGAGTTCTTTGCTCATGTAAATGTATTCTTTGGCTGACTTGCATATGCTTAAGCACATTTAAATTTATGACTACTATGGTAGGTACAAGCAAAACTCTGAAACACGTGCACTATCTCTACAAAAGCAGCTAAATCGTTATGCTCCTATCTCCCTTGATGCAGAGGTTTTTGTAATTCAATTACTTTTAATAATTATTTCTCCCATGATGCAGAGCTGAACAATTAATTATATTTTATTTACATGGTGATTTATAACCTCAGACCCATTTGCTTTCTTCTAACTCGCCCATCCGCCCTTTTTTTCCCTAACAGCTAACGGGACTCAGTAATGCAGACAAGGAAGTTCTCACTTTACTTGTTAAGGCAGCAAAAATAATGGACAAAATCTTTCTTCTTCAGGTTTGTTTATTTATTTATTCAGTCCTAGCAATTTTTATATATGATATCCATATTAAATATATATATTTCTGATTTAGCTCATGCAGAAATGCACTTTACTTCCATTTTTTCCTGTTGATTTATACTTCAGTCTTCTTAATTTATGTTGTGTTTCATATGAAAAAAATGTCCACTGGATTTTCTCATTTCATTTAACGGGTGATATTTTGCGGCATTTCTTTTCTTTTCCTACTTGTTTGTAAATTAGGTATGGCTCAGCAATCCATCACTAAGAGATTGGCTAGAGCTGCATGGTGATGAATCTCAGCTTCACAAATTAAAATGGATGTATTATCTTGTCAACAAAAGTCCATGGTACATTTGCTTAGCATAGAATATGTTGTATCTATATATATATCTACATATCTGTTTCAAAACTGCGTCTTGGTACACTTTTAAAGCTACCTGGAAAAGTTTGTTTTATACCTTAGTTTGGAGATCACATAGAATGCATATTTATATGATGTCCATTTATCCTATTGGTCTAAACTCTAAGGCATGAAAACGAATTTCAAACCGGATCTGCAGCATGAAAACGAAATCCAAATTGGTCTAAAGCGTGCAAATGAATTTCAGAAATGGTACTTATTTATTGTACAGTTGCTATTGCCTTATTGACATTGCATTGTTGAAACATGTCATCAAGTTTACTTTTAGGTATAAATCCGATGTTGGTGGTTTGAATTCTAGATGTTTGGCAAATAACATGTCATCAAGTTTACTTTTTTTTGGCAAATAACATTTATTAAGTTAATAATGTCATCAAGTTTACTTTTTTTTTTTTTGGCAAATAACATTGTTGAAACATGTCATCAAGTTTACTTTTTTTTTTGGCAAATAACATTTATTAAGTTAATAATGTTGGTGGTTTGAATTCTAGATGTTTCAGTGAACAATTTCCTTGTTTTGCTCTCTCTATATGTGTGTGTTTTGTTTCTCTAAGTTTCACTCATATCTTTCTTTATCTTGGAAGGTCGTCTTTAGATGAAAATGAGGCATTTTTGACAACTGCTGACTCAGCCGTGAAGCTGCTTCCGGAATCCACAAAGCCGGTCAGCGGTTGGAAGGGTGTTGAATATAGGGAGGCATTTCCCATTGTGAAACCAGCGGGTGCAAATTTTTATCCTCCGGATATGGAAAAAACGGTATGTAGTACTCTTTTAAAAATGTGAAAAAGAAAGAGATAATCATGTTTGACATCCTTTTAAGGGTGAATTAACAAAATTTCCCTATCGAGGTTTAGTCTAAGTACTAAAAAACTCAACTCTCAGTCGAAATTAGCAATACAGCTGGACTGGGCTCATATTTTAGAGGCTAAAAGGAACGGGCCTATTTCACCTTCCCTGAAAGAATTTTTGTACATTAAACATTAAACTCCCACAAGACCTGTGCATACATAATTGGCCAGAATGAGTCTGGCCCGATCCAATTCTTGTCATTGTAATCATTTTCCTTTTTATGCACTTTATTTTGATTAATAGGAATTTGATTTGTGGAAAGATAGTCTACCGGAAGAAAAACAGAAAGAAGCGACAGGATTTTTCAGTGTCATCAAAAGGGAAAGCGAAAGAATATTAGACAACTCAGTTTCGAGCACTGGCGGTGGTGCTCATGATCTTTACATTGTACCTTATTCCGAAGAATACAAAGCTTTTCTTACAGAAGCTTCTGGTCTACTGCATAGAGCCGGGGACCTGACCAGCTCTCCCAGGTAAATTGTTGTTTGTTCCTGAAATTTAATGTGGTTTAAATAAATAAAGAAAATGAGTTTTCAAAAATGTGAATCTTTTTGGTGCAGTTTGCAGAAGCTGTTGCATAGCAAGGCAGATGCCTTTTTCTCGAATGATTACTATGATTCTGATATTGCCTGGATGGAATTGGTTAGTTTTTTTAAATGGCATAATAATTTTTATACATTTGCCCACTTTTTTGAGAAAGGCGATGATTAGTTACGAAGTAAAAAAATGCAATAGTCAATTTTATGCAATCTCTCTCGAGTCTTGATATAGCTGAAATAGGCACCATATGTAATTAATTTGAACGCATGGAAGGAAGGAAAATATTATCATCTCTGTATTATTTGGCTGACAGGCACCATATATATATATATATATATATATATATATATATATATATATATATATATATATATATATTATCTTCCAGGACTCAAAGCTGGATATTACTATTGGCCCATATGAAACATACGAAGATGCAATTTTTGGATACAAGGTATTATTTCTCTATCATTCTAATAAATTGTTTTATGAAATTACAATGTCAGTTTTTGGTTCTGGAAGCATACAACCTTCTTTAGAATTAAAGGAAAAAATTATTGAACATGGAAAAAATTATAGCATTTGCAAAAAATTTTGAACATGGAAATAAAAGGAAATTTATTTCTATTTATTTTCCTCTAAATGTCTATGTACATCAGGCTACATTTGAGGCGTTCATTGGAGTTAAGGATGATGAGGCAACATCTCAAGTCAAACTATTCGGCGACCATTTACAGGTGGCCCTATTGATTTTTAATTTTATTAGTTGTCATTTTTGTAAACTTTCCTTATTATCCAAGCATTATTTACCCTTTCTAGATTTTGGAAAAGAATCTTCCAATGGATAGTATTTATAAGTCGGAAGATGTAATTGCAGCCCCAATTCGAGTCATCCGCCTAATTTATAATGCTGGGGTGAGCTAGCTCTTTTCTTATATAATTATTTATTTAAATATCTAATTTGAATAAGGGGTGGGTGTGTTTCTACTCAAATATCTTGAAGTGTTAGAAAGTGTCATTGATTTTTATTTATTTATTTTACATACACTACTAGGTAAAAAAATAAGCACACACTAAACAGTGAATTTTTTGTTGTTTCATTTTTGTATAAACTGAGTTTAAGTAGTATTAATTCCGAAAATTTGAATTGCATATTTGGTCCTGTAATTTTAGGGCAGTGGCAATATGGTTCTGTAAATGCAAGATTTGCAAAATAGTCAAGTAAATAATGAAAATACATGACCAAACTTGAGATGCTAAATATAAATACACCGCCTTTTTTTGCTAAGCGTTGTTTTTACTGGACAATTTTGGTAACACCTTTTTTACTAATCTTGCCTCCCAAAAATATTACACTTTTGCAGGACGTGAAGGGTCCACAAACTGTTGCGTTTAATCTTCCCAATGATGAAAGGATTGTAAATGACAGAGGAACCTCTATGGTCATGCTCAAGAATATTTCGGAAGCAAAGTATGTTTTCTCCACAATGTGTTGTCAGTTCTAAAATTTGTGCGAAATATTTGAATTTGGAACTTAAAACTACTTTAGTACTATGGGGAATGGAGATTTTTTATTTATTTCATTTTGAGATGTTGAACCAGGTTCAAGCTTATTCTTCAGCCGATAGCCCATGCATGCATCATTGAGGAACAACGCATATATGTTGACTTTGACTCTTTCTTCACTCACACAATTTGTCATGAATGCTGCCACGGTATTGGACCTCATACAATCACACTTCCGAATGGGAAAAAGTCCACTGTGAGATTGGTATGTAATATTTTAGTCTCTTTGTTTAGTGTATGAGGACACTGCTGAAAGTATGGAATTATGTTCTTAAGGTAGTTTTTTCGAGGTACTCTGCTTTGGGCGAGGTCTACCTTTCCTTTGCACCTAATAAATCAACGAAAACCGCACTTATAAAGATTTTAATCACGACGGATATAAAATCACGTGTAAGTTATATGGAAAAATATACCTTACACAGTGTAGCCTCACTGCTAAAAAGAATTCATACTTGTGAACTACAAAAACAATTCGAGAGTATGGATATACAAAAAGAGAGTTCTTTGCATTTTACTATCTGATCTCAAGGTAGGCATTACAAAGTAAGCGCTCTCGAAACAAGAACAAAAGTAGCTCCAAAAGTAATGCTATGCCTAAAACTATTTCGTTTTACATTGAAGATCTAATTTTCGTAATCGATGTGTATTGTCGTATTGACGATGTAAAAGTAGCCAAGTGGGTTAGGGGATCTGAAGCTCTGATATTATAGACTTTAATTCCTGGCCTCTAAGGAACTCCTATCTTCAAGGAGCTATTATATGGTATAGTAGGGTTCTGAGTTTTCACCAACAAACAGCCTTGGTGAACACGGTTTCAACGCTAACTTTGGAAATCTCAATGATCTTGACTCTTCTAGCACGAGGTAGACTCTACGGTAGTGGCTACCTTCTAGATTTGTCTGAAAACTTATTCATACCATTTATCATTGAGTTAGAATCTTGAACCCTTCTTATCCTCATAAGCTTCCACAGTCGTAGTCCAAGTTCTTCCACGGTAGTGCCTACCTTTGCAAGGTGAGGTACCGTGAGATTACCTCCGAACCTCAGCACTTGTAAACTTTGTCAAGAACAACTCCTTTGATATTTGTATGGTGTTGTTCTCAATGTAGTAACATACATATAAAGTAAAATCACATTATAAATTTGTGGAGAAAGGAAAAAAGATAGAGAATTGTCTTTATCCGAGAAATCGGACATTAACAACTGCATATTTTTTTTCATATATCCCATATATCCCCTTTTTTCATCATTTATAATTACATATACTACTAAATGAATATTTGTATTGGAGTTTCACCTCTTTTTTTAAGCTGAAAATTCTAGCCAATTTGCTAAGACTCAAGGACTTTGTGGTATGGTACAGGAATTGCAAGAACTTCACTCAGCTCTAGAAGAAGCTAAAGCCGACATTGTTGGCCTCTGGGCCCTAAGATTTCTTGTTAATGAGGTAACTATGTGATACCACTTAACAGAAATTTCTTTATTGTCCCTCACTTTGTTCATGGTATGTCAAACGGCTCGTGCCTAGGCCTTAAATATTTCTGTTCAGATGTTTTCAAGCTTAACGTATATCATTAAGTTATGTACATCGGTATATCCAAGCTTCAGCTCTTTGATCCAATTTTGATTAAATTGCAACATACAGCATACTACTGTGGTTGTCAGCTCAGTTCTCACTATTATCAAATCAAAGTTGTCAGGAAATTTCGCATATAAGCAGTCTGATGTGTTTCTCATGTCAGACCTGATTTTGGATCTTTCTAAAGGCTATTTTTCTTCTAATTGTATATGGTGTCACAGAATTTATTACCGAAGACATTGCTCAAATCTATGTATGTTTCTTTCCTTGCTGGTTGCTTCCGATCTGTACGTTTTGGATTAGAGGAAGCTCATGGGTAAGCCATTTCCTTATTATTTTATTTTACCTCGTTATTAATTATTAGTCCACAAATTAATTTTGAGCTTTAAACATATAACAAACATGGCCCATTATCTTTTTGAGCATCATCAGAAATGGCCCATCTAATCTGTTGTGCAATTTGTAAAATGAAATCATATGGTAGGGCTTAGGGGGTCTTTGTCATCGTGAAAGGAAATCGTGTTGTATTTTAATCATCCTTTATAGTTTATAAGTTGTGTATTTACTCTTGCATGTTTTTGTTTCGTGTTAGGAAAGGGCAAGCTTTGCAGTTCAACTATTTATTCGAAAAAGGGGCGTTTGTTAAGCACCCTGATGGAGCATTCTCTGTCGACTTCGATAAGGTAATGATGTATTAAAAACTATAATTCTCCATAAATGCAATCATATCAACTTTCATCATTTCATTTTCATCCCACATGTAGTTATATCTTCCCTAGACATTTAGGTCATCGTCTCAAAACTCTTCCAATATATTCAAACACAAACTTTTATCTTTCTAATTGAAGGTGGAAGATTCTGTTGAGAGCTTAAGTCGGGAGATTCTTACGATACAAGGAAAAGGAGACAAAGGCGCCGCAAAATCTCTTATGTTGAAGTATTGTGTGATGACACAACCACTGAAATCCGCTCTTGAAAAATTGGAAAGGATTGAGGTATGGTTTTTATCTTTTTTAAAAATACATATGGCTGATTTAAAAATTAACATTGTGGGTTCTGTTCAGTCTAGTTTTATCTTTTTTTTAAACGATAAATGTTTAAGGCCTTAATTTAGTAAGAAACAAATTTTTAGGTGATAATATCCTTGGAATGATTAAGCTTGTGATATTCTTGTGAATCCAGGTTCCTGTGGATATATTGCCTGATTTCCCGATTGCTGATGAGATCTTGCGCAAAGGCTCCGTCTGATGCAACAGGGATGACTTAGGCATGTTTGGAAAAGTCTTATTACAGAATAATGAAACAAGTGTTTTGTTTTGGAAGAAACATGAGACTTGTATATGTAGCTTTCTCTGGCTGGTAGAGAGAGTTGAGGTTTTGGAATAAAAACATGTCATCTTCTCGGTTACCAAATTGTAATTTATCTTGGTTTTTATAAATATCAAAACATGTCTTTGGCTATAATTCTGGCGAGAATACTTGGCAATACACCTTCAGGAAATGTATTCGAACGGGCCAATTCATTACCCGTTAGGCCCTTTACATCAGCACGTGTAAAATGTTGAAAAACCACCAAAGAGGGAAAAGGATTTGAACGGGACCAAGTTAATGAAAGGAACACCTCCACACAAACTAGGCTACCAAACTTGTTCAAAAGACGTATTTAACTAAGAATAAGTTTAGAAATATCAAATTAAATTGCTCTCGTGTAACAATATCAAAATTAAATTATTAAATTGCTCTCGTGTAACAATATCAAAATTAAATTTTAAATATTCTTGAAAAACATTATAATATGATATTTTGCGTAAATATCAAATCAAATTGTTTCTGGACAATTAAACTTAAAATATTGTAAAATGATTAAACTTTAAATATTGTAAAATGATATTGATATTCATAAGAAATAAGGATAATTGTAGTTTAGTAGCTGAATTATAGGCACTTTTGAATATTGATTATCCGACTTGCATTTTGTACACCCGAGTAGTTGAACATTAACGAATTTGCACTTTCATGCAAAAAATCATTTCTTCCGACATGTGAGAAACACGTGATCTTCAATGCCACATGTCATGTTTTCTGTGGATTGATAATACGTTATTGACCCTGAAGATATTTATATCTTTTAATATCTCTTATTATGGTGATTTTTTATTTTACTTTATGAATTAGTATAAAAAACACAATTACTAAAATAATAATAATTTAATTGTAAAAAAATCAAATTATATAAAAAAAAATACAAAAACACTTTTAATATTTCAAAAATCAATATCATCAACGATCACGTCCAAGTTTTTATCACAAAAAAATTGAGTTTCAGAATCGGAAATCTCATGGATCGAGTCATCAACGACTGCGTCCAAGTTTTTTTGGGAAAACAACTGAGTCTCTGAATCGGAAACCTCAAGGATCGAGTCCTCAACGACCAAGTTTTTTTAGAAAAAAATTGAGTTTCGGAATCGGAAATCTCATGGATCGAGTCATCAAAAACAATGGCCATGTTATTCTCCAGACAAAACTGCGTCTTTGAGTCCGATTCGGCAGACAAACTCATCGAAGAAGAAGGAAAAAAACAGATCTAGGGCTTCCAATTTAAATATAGGGATTGACGGTATGATTTGGGTAACAGACCTGTAATCCGTTTATCGTGTGTGAGAGTTGAGAAGATTAGATCTAGGGTTTATTGACAAGCTCTCCAGAATTAAAAATCACCAAGTGTGTGAAGTTGAATGTGTGCTGTTGAATCGGTGGGTTGGACTCGAGAAAATTGTGTTTTGTGTTTAATTTAGATTGGTCTAATATTTATTTTTTGTTTTGATTAATTAGAGTATAAAAATAATTAAATGGATTTTAGAACATTTAAGTAAAAAGTCAAAATTACCCTTTTCTATTTAATTAAATAAGTACAAAATTATTGAAATGTCACGTGGATCTCACCTGTCGCTGGAAACAACTTATTTTTAAATTAAAGTGCAATTTCGTTAAAGTTCAGCTACTTGAGTGTACAAAATGCAAGTTGGTTAATCAAATTACAAAAGCGCCTATAGTTAAGCTACTAAACTAAAATTATTCCTAAGAAATAATACAAAATATTATTGAAAGAATATTTTTATTGATTGTTCCCGAAAAAGCAAAGTTCAAACATTAAATGTTTTTGAATAAAGTATTGTCAGATTAGATTGTTCTCGTTGAAACAATGATTACATATAAATTATCAATGAATGATATCTTTTGAAAATCGAGAACAAATATATCTTATTATGTGGGTACTCATGGAATATCCAAAAACTCGATTCCAATTAAATATAATTATGGTGCACCTAATATTATTGAAAGCTCCGAAAGAGCTAGTATAAATATTTTATGCATATATTTCAACAAATCGAGGTATACTTTGCTATATAATGTATGGAATACATTTGCATAACTTATTTTGAATTTAGACGTGTTATTCCTGAATAATACACAATTGATTTATGTGTATGTTTTTCGAAGAATGATACATAATACAAATTATTCTTGAAGAATATTTTATGAATAAAGTAGCAAAATATATATTGTTTAAAGAGCAATGTAATATCATTAAGAGATTATTAATTTTGATAAATATTCTTGAATGATATTTGATTTGATTATTCGTCAATAAAGTTTGAATGACACAAGTATTTTGATTGCTACCTAATATTTTGATCCCCGAATGATCATTGGTAAAGATATTATTATGCAAATGATGACATATTAAGAGTGGGATCCGGAAGAGCTTTAATAATTATCAATACGAGTACTACAAATGTACTTAAAAATGAAGATGATGCATGTCATGATTATTATTCAGTGCGTGGAAATGAAATAAACATATATAAATGCCGATAAATTTCATTGAATGAAAACAATCTTCAATTCTAAATCCACGCACAAACCAATTGAAACCGAAGTTCATGAAAATATGTGATTTGCAATATTCAGCAAATAATATGTCAAATTCATTTACACATTAATGAAGGTGTGACAAAATCACATATATTTGTGATAAAATGAACTATAAGAGTTCAAATACCAAAGAAATGAACTCAAATGTTGATTCTAATATACGTATGAAGCGTAGTAGATCGATCTCAAGATATAAAATAAATGAATGGAAAAACAAATAAATTAAGTCACTTTCAAAATCTCCTGAAGAGAGTTAGATGGAAATCTCATTGAAAAAGCATTTGCACATAATAATAGAAAATCGTGGGATTGCGGAACAACCAAATTAAACATTTTGAGAAATGATTAAAGATTTGGTTGATATATTGAATCGTCATCAACATGGAAAAATAAAAAGTCGTCAACGACATATTTTCTTCAAGCATTGCTCTAGAAAAACTGGATCAAAAACTTAAATTAATAATAGTGTGCCGGCAGCACTAAGAAACGAGCAATTGAGGCTGAGCATGACTCGCTGAATAAAGATATATTTTGACTACATAGTACACACCTCAAAATATTATCCCAGAAGGATATACGTGGGTGTTCGTACGAAAAACGATCAATGATGTGGTGAGATATAAAAGCGAGATTAGTTGCTCAAGAGTTTTTCGCAGAAACTCGATGTTAATAAAATATTTTTAAGGATGACATTATGTTCCACTACCTAATATTTCTGGCAGCAACAACGATAAATATAGATATGCATCGAATGTATGATTTGACCATGCAGAAGTCATTATAAAGATACATACATGAACTACAAGAAAAATGGGCATTTGTGAAAAATTTTAAGAGTCTATCGGTCACAAGGTTATAGTACGAATAATAATGCGTAACTCCGAAAATAACTCAACAATAAAAGAGAGGAGACAAGTAAAAAAGACAAGAAATTTACGTGGAAACCCAATTGGTAAAAACCACGAGAGGAACGGCGAGAACTTTTACTATAATATTGCTCACGATTACAAGGATTGATATCCACTCTAAAACCCTCTAATCTCACACAATATTATCTCTCTAATTGATGGTGTTAACTCGTGTTACACACAACTAATTGTCTCTATGGAGATCCCTATTTATAAGTGTAGAAAACCTATCAAATTGTAAACAATTAGAATTAGGAATAAACGTTTTTCCTAATATATGACTCTTAAATCCATAAGGAATAGAATTATATTCAATATAATTTTAATTTTCCTAAAAAAGAAAACAAAATTCCTACGGATTCGAGTCATATTTTAACAATGTCCATCTTGACGAGAAACCGCGAAATTCTATCGCTCATGTGAAATCACATCACATATAAAACCAAGTCGCGAAATCCTATCGTGCATGCGAAATCCCATCGCACATCAAACCATAAAGCGAAATCACATCGCCCATTGGAAATCACTTCGCACTCCAAGTCTCGTCCCTCGTCTTCCTCCAAACTCCCCAACGGGCCTAGTTCCTAGAAGTTTGGACCTTCGAAGGTCCCCATGAATCGGAACGTACATACCCGAGTGTATTCTTCAAGTTGTGAGCCCAATTCGAGAAATACCCCCTCGACCGCTTTCCAAGCGCACATGGCTCACCAAGTTTCGAAACTCTCCATAGATCGAGAAACACTCGATCCTTCAAATAGACATTCCTCACATGCCCAAGCCGCACATGGTCTAGTCGTGTAAACTCTTCATCCGAGAGCCTATCTTTTCCCACGGTTACTTCGTTCACCGTTTCATATTTATTCAACTTGGTCACTCCGGCCTTACTTGTTTGCATGCCTCTAAGCCGGACAGACTCTTCTACCAAGAGTCGAGTTTCGGCCCCGATTACTTCCTTCACCGCGCCTTCTTGGAGGACATAAGTTCGTCTCGCCTTGTCCTCTCCTCCCAACACTACCAAAGCCTCTTAGGTATCCTCATAAACTCCACATTCACAGGTGTAGCTAAAAATAACTCTAGTACAGTGACATACCTTATTCCCGTGTCGCGACTTCGAATTCCCCGAGCCGCTCCCTTTCTCACGGTACTTATTTTGGACGTTATGTCCACCACACGATGCCACATAGGAGACACCCACACCAATTCTCTTCACGTTGTCCTCCGCAAATAGCGCCAATAACTCCCAATAATTCCCACAACTCCTTTGCGGACCTTGTCTTTATGGTTTCCTCGGTCATGGAGTTCGATATATGAAGGTCAATGGTAATTACCTTCCGATCGAGCTAAATCCTCACGGACTCCTCCATGTCGTGATGGTAAAGAGGAAACCCCTCCGTTGAGATCTTACATCGGTAGGTCGTACTTCACGCTTGCCATTGAAACCTTGCTCCGGAAGGTCGTAGGATCGTAGTCTGGCTCTGATAGGTCACATGATCGTTGCCTAGCTCTGATACCACTTGTTAGCTTTTAGGACAAAGCTCTGAACGCCACACGATCAAGACCGGTGCCACTAGATACTACTTGTTGCAGATCGACGATGTATAGTACGAATAATAATGCGGAACCCCGAAAATAACTCAACAATAAAAGAGAGGAGACAAGTAAAGAAGACAAAAAATTTACGTGGAAACCCAATTGGGAAAACCACGTGAGGAACGATGAGAACTTTTACTATAATATTGCTCAGGATTACAAGGATTGATATCCAATCTAGAACACTCTAATATCACACAATATTATCTCTCTAATTGATGTTGTTAACTCGTGTTACACACAACTAATTGTGTCTATGAAGATCCCTATTTATAGGTGTAGAAAACCTATCAAATTGGAAACAGTTAGAATTAGGAATAAACCTTTTTCCTAATATATGACTCATAAATCCATAAGGAATAAAATTATATTCAATATACTCCTAAATAAAGAAACAAAATTCCTACGGATTCGAGTCATATTTTAACAATTCCAATTTAATAATTTAAATCTGCTATAGTTCTTTGAGTTAGTATTACGAACCTGTGATGTTTGAATCCATAAGGAATAGAATTATATTCAATATAATTCTAATTTTCCTAAATAAGGAAACAAAATTCCTACGGATTCGAGTCATATCTTAACAATATCCACCTTGACGAGAAATCGCGAAATCCCATCGCGCATGCGAAATGTCATCGCACATCAAACTATAAAGCGAAATCTCATGGCCCATGCGAAATCACATCGCACTCCATAGTCTCGTCCCTCGTCTTCCTCCAAACACCCCAACGGGCCTAGTTCCTAGAAGTTTGGACCTTCAAAGGTCCCATGAATCGGAACGTACATACCCGAGTGTCTTCTTCGAATTGTGAGCCCAATTCTAGATATCCCTGTCGACCGCTTTCCAAGCGCACAATGCTCACCAGATTTAGAAACACTCCATCGATCGATATACACTCGATCCTTCAAATCGAATTTCCTCACATGCCCAAGCCGCACATGGTCTACTAGTGTAGACTCTTCATCCGAGAGCCTAGTTTTTCCCACGGTTACTTCGTTCACCGCTTCATCTTCATTAAGCTTGGTCACTCCGGCCTTACTTGGTTGCGCGCCTCTAAGCTGGATAGACTCTTCTACCAAGAGTCGAGGTTCGGCCCCGGTTACTTCCTTCACCGCGCCTTCTTGAAGGACATAAGTTCGCTCTGCCTTGTCGTCTCCTCCCAACACTACCAAAGCCTCTTCGATAGTCTCAGAAACTCCACCTTCATCGGTGTAGCTAGAATTGACCTCGGTTACTTCTTTCGCCGAGCTTCCATCGAGGACATAAAGACGATTCGTCTTTCTCTTTCCCCGCAATATTACCAAACCACCTTTGGTAACCATTAAAACTCCACCTTCACAGGTTTAGCTTAAAATAACTTCGGTTACTTCGTTCACCGAGCTATAGTGACATACCTTATTCCCGTGTCGCGACTTCGTCTGAGATCCACTCGCTGAACCGCTCCCTTTTTCACGGTACTTACTTTGGACGTCAAGTCCATCACCCGATGCCACATCGGAGACACCCACACCAATTCTCTTCATGTTCTCTCCCGCAAATAGCGCCAATAACACGGCTACATAGGATATTATCTTGAAAAAATGACACAAATTTTCAAATAATTCCTACAACTCCTTTGCGGACCTTGCCTTTCTGATTTTCTCGGCCATGGAATTCGATGTATGAAGGTCAATAGTAATTACCTTCCGATCGAGCTCAATCCACACGGACTCCTCCATGTCGTGATGGTAAAGAGGAAATCACCCCGTTGAGATCTTAGTTCGGTAGATCGTACCCCACGCTCGTCATCGAAACCTTTCTCCGGAAGGTAGTAGGATCGTAGTCTGGCTCTGAAAGGTCACAGGATCGTTGTCTGGCTCTGATACCACTTGTTACGGGATCGTAACTTGGCTCTGATACCACTTGTTAGCTTTTAGGACAAAGCTCTGAACGTCACACGATCAAGACCATTGTCACTAGATACTACTTGTTGCAGATCGACGATGTATAGTACGATAAATAATGAGGAACCCCGAAAATAACTCAACAGTAATAGAGAAGACAAGGAATTTACGTGGAAACCCAATTGGGAAAAACCACGGGAGGAACGACGAGAACTTTCACTATAATATTGCTAACGATTACAAGGATTGATATCCACTCTAAAACCCTCGAATCTCACACAATATTATCACATGGTGTCTCTCTTGGTTTTCAACACACATCTAATTGTGTTTATAGAGGTCTCTATTTATAGGTGTAGAAAACCTATCAAACTAGAAACAATTAGAATTAGTAATAAATCATTTTCCTAATATCTCCTAAATTCATAAGCAATAGAATTATATTCAATATAATTCTAATTTTCCTAAATAAAAAAACAAAATTCATACGGATTCATTCGAGTCATATCTTAACAATTCTTATTTAATTCTCCAACTATCTCAAACACTTAAATAAACAATCATGGAGGGAATAGCCGCCGTGGATCGAGCTTCCCCGGGATGTGACGGCGAACATCCTCCATTTTTATGCAGTACCAATTTTTATTTGTCAATAATATTAAAAATTTTGTAAATTTATAAAAGAATCACTAGTCCATTTTTATGCACTATCAATTTTTATTTGTGAATAATATTATATATTTTTTAAATTAATAGAAGATTCACTAGTTATTAAAATTCGGTTTATATTGAATCAAATTTTTTAGTAATTTGGGGGACTAAGTTGAAATCAAATCAATTTAATTTACAAAGAAAGTGACATGAGTTTGTCGTATGATTTGTTGGGTAAGGCCATAAAAGGGATTTTAATTAGGGTCAGACTATTTACACCTCTCCTATTACTTTACCCACCCCTCTTTATATTTTATTTATTTTTATATATGGTAAAATATCTATATTAACCTTCTATACAATACTATTACTACTTACACCCTCTTTCTTATTTACACCTCTCCTATTACTTTACCCACCCCTCTTTATATTTTATTTATTTTTATATATGGTAAAATATCTATATTAACATTCTATACAATACTATTACTACTTACACCCTCTTTCGAAAAAATAAATAAATTAAATAATAAATGAATAAAAACCTAATTCCAAACCAAAAGCAGAGAAGAAAGAAACATGGGTTTGACGAAGGATTTATCTATAAGCACAAAGTGGCTTTAATTTCTTTTTGCGGCGACCGTCGGATCGATATAAACAAAGAGAAACTAGAAGAGCAAGTATTGTAGGGCTCTAATGGCTTCAATCGGATAAAGCACACAATAAATGGTCTCAGAGACTTTCGATGATGATGTTGATGCCTTTTATTTTATTTTTTATGAGATGTGTGTTTTTTATTGTTTGATTTTGTTTTGTTTTACTTTTTATGAAGATGGAAGGAGTTACATTAATATGTGAAGTTGAAGAAAGATTGAGATCGGGATAGATAAAGAAACTGTGCCATCTGTAACCTTTAAAATCGCCATCCACATGGCTTCATTCTGACCATAAAGTATGTCAAAACAGTCGAATTTCATGTCAGGCTGCCTGAATAAATCACCGAGAATATATTCACGATCGTTTGTGGGTGTATCTTCTACTTGTGATATTTTTCCCTTAGTTCTTAGACTTAAGGCGATTTAACCACTTCTCTGAACCAGCTGAGAAAAGCACCATGCATGGTTCCCGGATAATTCCTCTTGGTGGCCTGGCCGGCAAATAAGAGCCTCCCTCCGAAACTTTATCCTAGAACGTCTAGGTTATCTCCGATGCACCAACTGCAACACTAGAGTACGAGCCAAAAAAATAAAAATATATAATAACATAAAAAGTAAATATATATAACCAAAATAATATTAAAAAAATATATAAAATAGCCAAAAAGTAAAAATATATAATAGCAACAAAAGTAATAATACAAAATAAAAATATATAATAGCGCAACTAAAATATTCCAAACAAATATATAATATCGCAACTAAAATTGTAACGCCTCGGCCCGTTGAGGGGTCGAAGCCCGACCCTAATGGGCCGGCTCGGTTACCAATGACTGCCTTCGGGAGTGATATCCTGGCCCCACTGTACCAACACTTGTCTTTTCCAGCGCACTTTGTCCTCACTCGTGCGCACCCGAGAAACTTCCCAGGGGGTCACCCATCCTATAACTACTCCAGAGTCAGCACGCTTAACTTTGGAGTTCTTATAAGAGGATGCCCAGAAAAGAAGATGCATCTGTTGGTATGAGTAGCATATTCAATCCTTTTAAGCCTTTGAATTTTCTGGGGCGTTACAATCACCCCACCTTTTTCTGCGCAGCCTTTGAATTTTCTGGGGCGTTACAATCACCCCACCTTTTTCTGCGCAACGTCCTCGTTGCGTGCCTTACTTGCCTTACTTGCCCAGGACCAACCATCCGTGCAGGAATGCCCCTTACGGGTACTCTCACCAACTTCTGGGTGGAGCACTTGGCCCCGCAAGACACTTAGTTCCCGCAATTCCGGTCGACACCTGCTCTGATACCATTTGTAACGCCTCGGCCCGTTAAGGGGTCGAAGCCCGACCCTAATGGGCCGGCTCGGTTACCAATGACTGCCTTCGGGAGTGATATCCTGGCCCCACTGTACCAACACTTGTCTTTTCCAGCGCACTTTGTCCTCACTCGTGCGCACCCGAGAAACTTCCCAGGGGGTCACCCATCCTATAACTACTCCAGAGTCAGCACGCTTAACTTTGGAGTTCTTATAAGAGGATGCCCAGAAAAGAAGATGCATCTGTTGGTATGAGTAGCATATTCAATCCTTTTAAGCCTTTGAATTTTCTGGGGCGTTACAATCACCCCACCTTTTTCTGCACAGCCTTTGAATTTTCTGGGGCGTTACAAAAATATTGGGCAATTAGCGCAAAAAATATATAATACCGCAAATATATAAAGAAAATAATAATAAAAATAAAAATATATAATAGCAAAAAAGTAAAAATATATAATATATAATAGCGCAAGTAAGATGAAATCATCCTAGCCGTCTTGATAAAATGAATCACAAAATCAATAGGTGTAAATAAATTATAGAATCAATAGTGTAAATCTTAAAACGGTTCTCCTTTCCGATTATGGCCACACAAAGTTTTCTGAATAAGAAATATCATTCTATTTAAATCAATTCAACTAACTTTCACCAATTCATTCATTAGCTTCGTATATACTAACCTATAGAAGTGACACTCTTTGATGCTATTTTAATTCAAAATTAAGTTGCTCAAAGAGCATGTAAGCCGAACAAAGCTCATCAAATTTATTCGTTCGGATAGTGTAACCCTTAAAATCGCCATCCACCAGGCTTCATTCTGACCATAAGTATGTCAAAGCAGTCGAATGAATAAATCACCGAGAAAATATATTCACGATCGTTTGTGGGTGTATCTTCTATTTGTGATGTTTTTCCCTTAGTTCTTAGACTTATGGCGATTTTACGGCTTCTCTGAACCCGCTGAGAAAAGCACCATGCATGGGTCCCTGATAGTTCCTGTTGGTGGCCTCGCCGGCAAAGAAGAGCCTCCCTCCGACACTTTCTGCTAGAACGTCTAGGTCATCTCCGGATGCACCAACTGCAACACTAGAATACGAGCCAAAAAAATAAAAATATATAATAACATAAAAAGTAAATATATATAACCAAAATAATATTAAAAAAATATATAAAATAGCCAAAAAGTAAAAATATATAATATCAACAAAAGTAATAATAAAAAATAAAAATATATAATAGCGCAACTAAAATATTCCAAACAAATATATAATGTAGATGTAAGTTTTGTCGACAATGTGTGTTTGTTGTTTGTTTTTGTTTTCAGGTGTTAAGGTGAATGGATGCAAGACTAGCATGGTGATAAGGAGTGAGTGAAGTCAAGTGTCAAGTATCAGCATCAGCGACATCAGGTGTCATCACCCTCGCTCAGTGGCGCTAGCGCCAACATGACAAGGTCCGTCATCCTCACTTCCTGGCGCTAGCGCCAATCACACATGGTCCAGCATCTGCGCCAACATGACATGGTCCAGCACCTGCACCAACATGGCAAGGTCTCGCTTCATCACACCCTGGCGCTAGTGCCAACTTACCATGGTCCGTGATTCTCCCACTCTGGCGCTAGCGCCACTCTGCCATGGTGTTGCACTCTCGCATGTCAGCTTCATGTCACGCCGTGGTACCTTCTCTCAGTGATCATCTCCTGATGCTGAGAGTGTAACGTCCTATCATCAACGTCAAGTGCAAGTGATACCTATTCACGTTCAAGTGTTGATGATGAGTGAATGTTGTTTACTACTTCAACCATATCGACGACCGTGAAGACGATGAAGTACTGAAGACTCAACGACGAGTGTTCGTCATGATGAAGTTGAAGATGAAGTATTGAGATCGACGGAGTCAAGATAGTGTTGAAGTCTGAAGTTAAAGAATCGAAGATTCAAGATTCGAAGATTCAAGAATCGAAGATTCAAGATTCCAAGATTCAAGAATCGAAGATTCCGAAAGTGATGTCATTCATGGAAAGATGAGGTCAGCCAAGCATGTGACCAATCATATGGCTCCATTCCATTGCCTCACATGTGCGAGCTACCTATATATACCCATGAAGTTGGATGACATCTTTTGACGATTTTGAGAGAACGAAATCCGATATCCGAGTATCAACGTTCGTTGTTTACGGCTTTCTGCCTTAAGAGTTTTGGTAGTTGTTTTGTGCTGTGCACCAATAGTAGAGTTATGCGATTTAGCTCTAGGTGATATAGTACTAGATCATTAGTTCGTTGGAGTGCTACGTCACTTGGGATACGACTCTTGATCATTTCGTCTACCTTTCTCCACAAGTGTAATAGTTAGTTTTGTTTATCAATAAAATGAAACTATTATACAACCTTGTCTTCACTACTTAACTACTTTGAGTTCGATCATATATACATACTTCAAGGGTGTGTTAACGGAGTGTGGTTGAGCGAACGAAGACTGTTTTAAGACCGACTTCACGAAAAGTTGGTATCTTACGTCGAAGACGTAATTTCAATTGGTATCAGAGCGGGACGTCATACGTATAAGACGTGATCCGTTACTTGACTTCATAATTCCGCTACAATGGAGTCGTCTATGTTTGTTCAGAAACTGATGAGCCATTTTATTTGCTCATCTTAGAGCACTTTTACCCCCTTTATTGAGGCAGTTTGAGTCGTTAACGTGTCTGGGAGGGCACAATTAGGTGTTTGGGCAGAGTGTGTGGTGATGCAGGTAACAGGTGGCGCACTGGGCAAAAGAGGCAAGGAAACCACCTTCTTTGGGCAAAGTTCTGGAGCGGTAGTGACAAGCAACAGTTTGACCACATCGGGCAAATGGGTAAGGTCACGAAGCAGAAGACCCAGAATTCTTACCAAGTACCGTGCCTGGTCCGACCACCTGTGGAGGAGAAGAAATACCTGCAGACTTCGATTTGGGCAGAGAGCGGCTGAAGACAGGCGATTCGCTGCGGGCAAGCTGGCAGCATACCAGAATCCCTGGATTCGGGGGATCTGACTTATCCCCCAGCCCATTGACCAAGGACGCCTATTCTTTAGGGAGGAGCAACAGCCGGGAATTCAAATTCAAATTTGAAGTCTATTAAAGGGGCGCGACGGGCAGCAAAGAAAAGAGGAGAACATTACGCATTGAGAAATCGAGAGAGCCGCCGGTCCCGAAGTTCGCCGTCGCCGCCGGAGGAGTCGCCGGAGAAGAGATCGGAGCTGTTCGTCCGAGTCTCTTGTTTGTTTTGCAGTAGATCCGACCTTCGGGTCGAGAAACAATTTCTTTATGTTTTATTTCTATGTTTTTAATTCCGTACTTTGATTTCCTTCAAAAACGTTTATCGATTTGAAGCTATGATTAATATAGTTTGCTTTTCCTTAATTATTTCGTCTTTTAATTTCTGTATGAGTAGCTAAGTTGTTTTTCATCTGGGCAGGGGCGGATCGAAGGTGAAATTAGGGTTTAGTTAGGCCGTGAGGCTGGAGGGGCTGAACTAACCGGTTGGGTGTTTGTTCCCGAGGCAAAGTTGGTTGAGGTTTATTTCTAGGGAGTTTGGGCAAACTAGGACGACCACTAGTGAACCTTTACAAACTGGGATACTGGTGATTGGCAAACCGCATAGATGTACCTTGTAGTATTGTTGCGGGCATAGCACTAGAACTTGCAGGAGATGCGGTCGTATGTTTCGAGCATGCTATTGGCCGAGCGGGTCTGTCTAGAGGGTAATGCGGGTTTGGGCAAACTAGATCCATGTTTGGTCGCATAGGTTATCGAATTGTTCAGATCCAGGGGGTTTAGGCATAGTGATAACTAGCCTTCTCTTTACACAGTAAGGATAGATAAGGGGTGGGGCAATTGCTGGGCGTGACGCAATAGGACCACTTTTGTTTTTGCACCCCATAACTGCTGACAAACCGCTGGTAAAAATCCTTAGTGCCAATGAACGATAGTTTGCCCTAATAATCCTGAGTGAAGTTGTCTGCCCGGATGCTTTGTTTCCCATTTGATTTCAGTTTTCCTTTTAGTATTCTGTTAGATCTGAGTGTTTGGTTTGTTTACTTTAGTCTTATTTATTTGCATGTTAGTTTGGTTACCCGTAGTAAGTCAAAGTGTAGAAACGATTGCAGAACCGCTGTGCCCACAGCAACCAAAAATCAAGTCTTTTTGTGACAACCCCTTGGGCAAAGCCGAGATCACCTACTGTAATTGCCTCCTTGTGGGACCGACCCCACGTACTTGCCATTATCTACGTTTTGTAGTTATAAGAGTACTGGCTAAATATAAATATCATTTTGACAGCTTGTTTGCCCCTAACGACAAGCATACGGGCTCGTCAAAATTGGCGCCGTTGCCGGGGAGGCAAATTTCCAACAGTAAGTCGTCTGTGCTAACAGTTTGACTTGTTTTGTTTATGCAGGATTCTACTTCGGGCAAAGAGATTGTACCCTGGTACGACCCTGAGATCGAAAAGACCGCAAAGCGAATCCGAAAAGAGACAAGGCTAGCCAAAGCATTAGCACGTGCCGCCCAAGAAGCTGCCCGAACACCAAGGGCAGAAAATCCGAGAAGGGCAAGGAGAGGTGAACCAATTACCCCAACACGACCTTCACCGTAACCAGCCATAATGGCAACCCTCAGGGAAATGATGTTCCCTGCCAATCTGAACCTCCAACCATCAGCCATCACTTTGCCCACCATCAACGAGAACTGGGAGATGAAACACAATTTCATCCAAATACTACCTAAGTTCAGCGATATGCCCATGGAAGACCCACAGAGGCATCTTCAAGACTTCGAGTTAGCCTGCGGAACCATAAGGGGAGGGCCCCCTTTGAGTGAATACATCCGACTGCTGGCTTTTCCCTTTTCACTTGGGGATGGAGCACGAGAGTGGCTCTACACTCTGCCCGAAGGATAAATCACTACTTGGGCACAGCTCCAGCGGAAGGTTTTGGAAAAATACTTCCCTGCCGCCCGGATCCAACACATGCGAAGGAACATCAGTAGCATTAAGATGGGGGCAGGCGAAGAGTTTCCCGCCTATTGGGCACGGTTTAAGCAGATGTTGGCAAAGTGCCCTCACCACCAGATCCCTGATCACGATTTGATCCAATACTTTGTGTCTGGGCTAAGGATGCACGAGAGAACCCTCTTGCACGCTGCCAGTGGAGGGTCCATCCTGAATAAAAGCGCTGAGGAGGCATTTAAACTCTTCAAGGAGATGGCAGAGGAGTTCAGAGATGATGGAAGTGAGTTGCCCAGGACCAATTTGTGGACAACCACTGCTGCGGATCTAAAAATCGACAAACTATGCAGCGCGATGGAAAAGTTTATGAACACTATGGCCACCGGGCCAAAGAGAGGTGTGAAAGCTTGCCAGATCTGCCAGGGCATAGAGCATGCCACTGATGAATGCCCCTCACTGTATGACGAGGAGGTCAAAGCGATGGGGCAGAGTAACGGTAATGGGCAAGGAAGGGGGAAACCATACTATGATAATAGGTATGGGAATAGCAACAACTACAATGAGGGGTATAATGGTAACCAGAATTTCCAGCGCTACAATCAGTAGGGGCAGTACCAACAGCAAGGCCCAGGGATGTACCACCAGCCCGCTCAGACCAAAGGGCCTACCTTGTCTGAAATGATGGAAACTTTGGTCAAAGAGAATATTAAGTTCCAGCAAGAGAATGCCAAAGCCCACCAAGAGAATGAGAAATTCAAGCAAGAGACTAGAGGGCAGTTCCAAAATCTAGGAGCCCAAGTCTCACATCTTACTCAAGTTGTAGCAAAGCTGGAACAGAAAGGAGGTACTTTGCCCCCAAAAGTCGAAGTGAACAATGCTCATGTTAATGCCGTCCAGCTCAGGAGTGGCAAACCACTCACCATAGTGGAAAAGTCTGCAGAAAAGGGCAAAGAGCCCGTGTTAGATGGCCCCCCCAGTCATTGAGGAAGACCCTGGGACAGATATTGAGCAAGAAGAGGTGACAGTCAGGGCAAAGAGGGACAAATCTCCACCACCGAAAATCAAGCCACCCTTCCCGGGCAGACTGAGTAAAAACCGTGAGAAGGAAGAAACTTAAGAGATGTTCAAAATGTTCAAGAAGGTGGAAATCAATATGCCCCTTCTGACCATACTGAACGCTATGCCCAGATATGCTAAGTTCTTGAAGGAGCTTTGCACAAAGAAGGTCAAATATCAGGATGATGCGAAGTTTGAGGTGGGGGAGAATGTCTCTGCCGTTATTAAAAAGACTGGACCTACAAAGTGTGGAGACCCAGGCATGTTCTACATTCCGTGCATCATAGGGCATATGAAGATAGAGAAGGCAATGCTCGATCTGGGAGCATCAATTAACGTTATGCCCAAAACGATGTACGAAGACCTGGAAATCGGGCAACTGAAGCCCACTCGAGTTGTGATCCAACTGGCTGATAGATCTAATGTTTATCCTGAGGGCATACTGGAAGATGTCCTGGTCAAAGTGGAAGAGTTGATATTTTCTGCTGATTTCTATGTGCTCGATATGGGCAGATCAAGTAAAGCCCCTGTGATGATATTGGGCAGACCGTTCCTCAAAACAGCAAGGACCCACATCGACTGTGAAACCGGAAGGCTAACGTGCAAATTCGAAGGAGAAACGGTCACCTTTGACCTCTACAAATCCATGAAGCACCCGGCCGATACCGAAGAAATCCACTACATTGACCAAATTGAGAAAGCAGTGGAGGCAAAGGCACTCCAATGTGGCAAGTATGACCATACTGAGATAGCCATTCAGCAAGGGCTTACTGGGTTTGATATGGAGGGCGAACCAGAATAATTACAAGAGGCAATTGAGCAGTTAGACTCTCTGGAGGATTTCAAAAGCAACCCGGGCAAACCGATAGAGATTGAAGAAATGATCATGGTACCTTCCCTTGAAAAGCCACCAATGCTGGAATTGAAAAAACTACCTAAGCATCTCAAGTATCTATATTTGGGAGATAATGACACTTTGCCCGTCATCATAAGTGCCTATTTGCAAGAGGCAGAGGAGGCAAAGTTGAGATATGTACTGGGGCAGTACAAACAGGCCATAGGGTGGACTTTGGCTGACATCAGAGGGATAAGTCCAAGCATATGCCAACACCACATTCTTCTGGAAGATGACTCTATGCCCGTACGTGATCCTCAAAGGAAGCTCAATCCAGCAATGAAGGAAGTTGTGCTCAAAGAGATCAAAAAGCTTCTCAGTGTGGGCATAATCTACCCAGTGTCAGACAGCAAGTGGGTTAGCCCATTGCATGTGGTGCCAAAGAAGTCTGGAGTTCAAGTCATAGAGAACGAAAGGAATGAGCAGATTGCCACACGACTACAAACTGGGTGGAGAGTTTGCATTGACTACCGCAAACTGAACAAGGTAACCCGCAAGGATCACTTCCCTTTGCCCTTCATTGATGAAATGTTAGAGAGATTGGCTGGGAAGAAGCACTTCTGTTTTCTAGATGGCTACTCAGGGTATATGCAGATATGGGTTGCTCAAGAGGATCAGGACAAAACCACCTTCACCTGTCCCTTTGGCACCTTTGCCTACAGAAGGATGCCCTTTGGCCTCTGCAATGCACCAGGAACTTTTCAAAGATGCATGATGAGTATCTTCGCTGACCTGCTCGAGAATGGAATTGAAGTGTTCATGGACGATTTCACCGTGTATGGCAACTCCTTTGACTCCTGCCTGGAACACTTAGAGATGGTGCTCAAAAGGTGTGTAGAGAAGAGCCTCGTACTGAATTACGAAAAATGCCATTTCATGGTCGAAGAGGGAATTGTCCTTGGACATGTTATTTCAGCTAAGGGCATAGAGGTGGATAAAGCAAAAATCGAAGTCATCTCGAAGCTACCATATCCAAGGAATGTGAAGCAAGTCAGAGGGTTCTTAGGGCATGCTGGTTTCTACAGACGCTTTGTGAAGGACTTTGCCCAAATTGCTCGCCCTTTGACCAGACTGCTTCAGAATGATGTAGAATGGGACTTTGATGAGGACTGTAAGGCTGCTTTTAACCACTTGAAGGAGAGATTGGTCACAGCGCCTATTATTCAACCACCAGAGTGGGGCATGCCATTCGAGCTGATGTGTGATGCAAGTGGATATGCAGTAGGAGCTGTGCTAGGGCAAATTAAAGGGAAAGAAAGGCATGTGATCTACTATGCCTCGAAGACCCTTAATGCTGCCCAAAGCAACTATGCCACGACCGAGAAGGAGCTTTTGGCCATAGTCTTTGCTTTCGAGAAGTTTAGGTCATATCTGCTGGGCAGTAAGACCATAGTGTACACAGACCACGCTGCATTGAAGTATCTCATGGCAAAGAAGGAGACTAAACCAAGGCTTATTCGATGGATCCTTCTACTCCAGGAGTTTGACATTGAAATTCGAGACAAGTTTGGGAATCAAAATCTGGTGGCGGATCACCTCAGTAGGATTCTCTAGAAAGAAGAGGATATGCCTATCACCGAAACATTCCCCGATGAACATTTATATTCTATTGCCACTTTGGGCGAAGAGCCATGGTTTGCTGACCTTGTGAACTTTATGGTTACAGGAATTTTCAGAGATGGCATGACTTACTATGAGAAAAACAGGATGAAACGTGAGGCAAGGAGCTACGTCTGGGATGAACCCTATTTGTGCAAAAGATGTGAAGACCAAGTCCTTAGAAGATGCATTCCTGAGTCTGAGCAGCAGGGCATAGTGGATCACTGCCACAAGCAACCCTGTGGAGGCCATTTTGGGCCTAGGCGAACGGCAAGAAAGGTTTTAGATTGTGGATTCTACTGGAACACTTTGCTCAGAGACTGCTATGACCTATGTAAGAGGTGTGACGAGTGTCAGAAGGAAGGCAATTTAACCAAGCGCAATGAAATGCCCTCTGTGCCCATACTGCCAGTAGAGATTTTTGATGTCTGGGGCATAGACTTCATGGGGCCATTTCCAAATTCACAAGGTAAGGAATACATACTCCTAGCAGTTGATTATGTTTCTAAGTGGGTCGAGGCAAAGGCTACTACCACCAATGATTCGCGCATTGTAGCTGAATTCCTAAAAGGGAATATTTTCACTCGATTTGGTGTGCCCAGAGCGCTCATCAGTGATCAAGGGACCCATTTCTGCAATTACATCATAGAGAGGCTACTGCGCAAGTATGGAGTCACTCATCGAATCACCTGTGCCTATCACCCCCAGGAAAACGGCCAAGCAGAACTCTCCAATAGGATTATCAAGGCCATTCTGAGGAAGACAGTTAGGCCAGAAGGGAAAGATTGGGCAGGCAAACTTGATGATGCACTGTGGGCATACCGCACTGCGTTCAAAACTCCTTTTGGCATTTCTCCTTACCGAATGATATTTGGGAATGATGGAGTTGTATTCTAAATGTCTAGTTTAGTGCAAATACGGAACTCCTTATCTATACCTTAATTCAAGATATGATTCAAGCATGATTGCATTTAATGCAATAGTCCTTGATGTATACGTTGTAGACAGTATGGCGTGAGGAGACACGCGGAAGATCATACTGTCGGTTACTCGTATACTATCGAACAGTAGCTCACGACTTAGATGGACAGGGACAATCCATCGGTACGTCGTAGTGTGACTGGTAGATAGTCGGTCTTGACTATCATGTTACACTCGTACACTTGGTGTATTGAGCAGGACCACGGGAGGGCGTTCGATTTATACTAATCGATGTAATCGAACTAGACCTCAGATATTACGGATATGTGAGTTCTTAATCCCTATATAATTATAGGTGCGTGTGTCCAATGCTCGGTTCTTTGATGTGCCAATGAGTGAGATTAATTGATTAGTCAATATTCTCGGTAGATTGGGAATCGGTATTGTACACACGGCATGCTATAGATTATAGACAGGAAACCGTGTCCCATTTATTGGGTTGATGATGTCCCCGAGATGAGCTCATAAAGTTTATCATGTAAACCCTGCAGGTGGATTCGTTTCACATGATAATAAGGATGAGTGGTACTAGTCTCGGATAATAAGAAATGAATTAATTTAATTATTAGTAATTAATTAATTCATGGACATGCGATATCTTAAACACGGGGAAAATCATATATGTAATACGGCGGGAAAATTATTGACGGAATAATTTGAATTAATTAATTGGGAAATCATTTATAATTTTATAGTGGAATTAATTATAAATAAAATTGTGGAATTTAATTAAGGTTTTCTTTTTGGGACACCAAGTTAATTAAATTGCAATTTAAGCCTAATTAATTAATTGCCTATGGGTCCCTAGTGTGGCCTATATAAAACCCTCGTCTCTCTTCTCTAAACCTACAGAACGCCGCTATAATTAATTCTGTGGAGAAATTATTTTGTTAGCGCAATTATTCTCTTCTCCGCTTAATTAATTTAGATTAGTGCAGTGTTTTTCTTTTCTGTAGAAATTAATTTGCTAGCGCAAATATATTTCTGGGATACATAATAGTTTTTCTTTTCTGTAGAAATTAATTTGCTAGCGCAAATATATTTCTGGATACAGAATAGTTTTTCTTTTCTGTAGAAATTAATTTGCTAGCGCAAATATATTTCTGGAATAGTTTTTCTTTTCTGTAGAAATTAATTTGCTAGCGCAAATATATTTCTGGAGACAGAATAATAAAAACGTGAGAAAGAGGGTTTGAGAGAGAAGAAGAAGAGAAACTCCAAGCGGATCGATGCCCACACATCGGCTGGAGCAAGAGGGCTAGGATACACGCTAGAAGACTGGAGGTATCTGTCAATTCGGCTTCTCCGAATCACGCGACAAAGGTATGAGATCGATCCCTAATTCCGCAATTATCGATCTCTAAATTCGTTAAAAATACATCGAACGAACGATCGGGTTCCGGGAATCGTGGTACGTGTTCCTCGACTACTGGGGGTTCAAGGACCTTCGGATCGGTAGTCGGAAGAGGAAAAACGGACCGGAAACGAGCCCGGAACAGCAGAACGTGCTGCTGTTCGCGGAGAAACGGCGACCGCCGTTTCCAAACGGCGACCGCCGTTTTGGTCTTTTTCTGGCAGCCCGCTCGGTTCGCGCGGTTGTCCTTCGGGGCAATGGCTGGGCGTGAATCGGGGCACGGGCTGGAAAAGCGAACGAAGTAGCGACACCGGATGTCGACTGGGATCGTTCGGATGTTCGAGTGATCGAACGAACGCATCCCGGGTAGTCGATTTCCAACAATTGGTATCAGAGCCGGTTTTGTACGTTCGTTGTATTTTTGCGAGAATTGTGTTGCAGGTTCGAACCCGATTATTATGGTCATGTGATTGGACTGTATGTTTGTGGTTTGTTAAACTCTCGGGCTTGTCGAGATCTTTGTTTTATAATCGTTGCATGTTTGTAATAGATAAAAACGACGGGTTGAGTCGTTAGGTTTATTTATTTATTTCCGTTGTTTTTCCGGGCATGTATAGGATCGATCACCCTGTATAGGATCGATGCCGGATTTAGTAGATTTATTCTTGTAATTTTTCTTGCTATTTTTGGTGGATCGAGACGAGATCGAAACCCGGAGAAACGAGAGTCGAGGAGACGAACCGGCACCGGGCAGCCATCGAACACACCCCGTGTTCGCGACGGGCAGCAGCGGGGCTGGGGTTCGTTCGACCCCACGAGCGACTCAACGAGGCTCGAGACGAGGCTCCAGTGGGAGGAGTTCGTCTCTTGACCCTCGAGCGAGTCGGTGGTGGACCGAGACCGAGACGAGCAACGAGATCCAAGAGACGTGCATTGGAGAACACTTAAGGCCATAATAATCGGGACCACGTTAATTGCTTTTTGCTTGTTTTACGTGCTTTATTATTATGCTTAAGTGTTTATGCATGTTATCCCTTATCGTAAAATACTAAGTGGGAGAGGGATTGGAAACAATCCCGCGGTCTCCATTCTCTGTTTTGAATGTGATGTGTATTGACTTACGAGTTGGCTTTAGTGTCATCCTCCCTATCGGATAAAGTCGATACACGGATATCACTGGATCAAAATTCGAATTAAAATTCCACTTATAAAATTGAACAATTATATTTCTCAAAAGCAATGCCTAATCTGTCTTTTCAAAGACTAATTTCAACTCGACTCATTCTCACCCCGGGGAGTGGAATGGAGCCAAAGCGCTTGGTTATGTCGATGACACAGATTAGAGACTTTCGAGTCATTCGATGACTAGATCGATTGTCTGATTGGCTCCCTCACTTAGTGAGAGATAGGGCTCAATTGCATGATTGATCGCTGGTTAGAAACTTCGAGTTTCACTTACGAGATATCAAGCTTTGATTAATAAAATTGTGAAATTTAATAAATGTAAGATTCAATTAACAAAGTTGTTTGTTTTAGTAAACGTCCACAAGAACGTGGCTTGCTAAATGGAAACGGTACTTTGGGTTAATTAAGATTCTATGACATTTAAATAAGTGAGATTCAATTGATAAAGTTGTTTGTTTAGTAAACGTCCACACTAACGTGGCTTGCTAGATGGAAACGGAACTTTGGGATTAATTGAGGCTCGACAGTTATAGAAAGTCGTGGAGGACCGCATGTCAACGTAAACGTCCACATGAACGTGGCTTGCGGTGGACATGTAGTTCCCGAGCGGTGGACTTAGTACTGAGAAATGGTACACACTTAGGTACGCTTTATAGTATCCTCCCCATCGGAGTCACTGCTATGATGATGTACGACCGAAGTGAAATCCAATCATAAAATCATTTGGACTGGTAAACGTCCACAAGAACGTGGCTTGCTATGTCTGATGGGATTTTGGAAATGATTGGTAGTTTAATGATATCACTTTAGGGAAATGATATCGAATTAAACTCATTGTTTGTTTTATATGGTATTATTCCCATTAAAAGTCGACAAACTCACTGAACCTGATTGTATGGATTGGAAAAGAAACTTGGACATTGTCCTAACTGCAGAGGAGTACAAATATGTACTCCAAGTCAATTGACCTGCTGAACCAAATGATACTTCCACTACTGAGGAAAGGAAGCTCATTGGAAATGGATCAGAGCTATGAGATGACGCGGAGCAACATTATGACTTTCAAGTCAAATGTGCTGCGACATCGGTATCATGCTATGACCATTACCTATGATATGATGCTTAACCTCAAGAAGTTTTGGTTATCAGGACAGGACAGCCGGACAAAGTGAAATGAGGCAACTCATGACGGCCATCATGTCGGAAAGAACGCCCGTGAGGGATCACGTTCTTAGAATGATGGGCTATCTTAATGAGATAGAGATTCTGGGAGAAATTATCAATGGGGTAACCCAAGTTGATATTATGCTCCAGTCTCTGCCGAGAAGTTTTGAGCAGTTCCGCCTGAACTATAATATGAATAAGGGGTCTTATTCATTGGCGGAGCTCCTGGTTGAACTTCAAAGCGGCTGAGGGAATCTTTAAGGGCTCTCAAAACACTTGTGGCTGATAAATTGGCTCTTCCTAAGCCTTCGGGCGGCAAAAGGAAGAAGAAGAAAATACGGAAACCCAGTGGGCCTAATATATCTGGACCACGGAATGGGACAAGCAAGCCCAAGGGGCAAGTGCTTCCGTTGTAAGCAGTTTGGATACTGGGAGTTTTGATTGTCCTCTCAAAGCCACTAGAAGTTAACTTCTCTTTAGTCACCGAAACATGCTTAGTGGTGTTATCTACCAGTACCTGGTGTGTGGATACGGAAACCACTAATCATGTCTGCACTTAAATGCAGGGGTTCCAGGAAACCCGGAGACTTAGATAGGAAGAAGTAATAACCTACATGGGCAATACTGTTAAGGTAACAGCCGTTGCAGTGGGAGATGTTAAATGGTTTTAACGGTAGGATTTTAGTTCTAATAAATTGTCTTTATGTGCCGGCATTTAGAAAGAAATTTCATTTCGGATTTCTAAATTGGCTTAGAATAGATATTCTTTTTCTTCTGATAGTTTCAGACTTGTCAGAGTAGGAAACGGGGATATTATCTATTCTGGTACATTGATAGACAATTTAATACTGAATCCGTGTTCTTCCACGATGCAACACACCGGAGCAAATAACACATTGTCGAACCCCAATAAGAGTAAAGATCCTTCTAGGATGAATCAAATGTACTTATGGAATCTTAGACTAGATCATTTTAACTTGAGTACGATTCAAAGGGTGAAAGCTGATGGACTACTCAGCTAGGTTGAAAGAAAGGACTTTCCAACCTTCGAATCATACTTGGAAGTTTTAATGACCAAGCAAACCTTTACGGTTAAAGGGAAAAGATCCAAGAAATTACTAGAGTTGATTCGATCTGATATATGCAGACCTCTTTGAGGAGTAAGGCATGCTTATCAGAAAATGGGATTAACTCCCAACAGACTACACCATTTATGCCTCGGCAAAATAATGTGTTGTAAAGAAGGAATAGGACTCTTATAGATATGGGAAAGTAAACAATAAGTTATTCGGAGTTACCTAATTCGTTTTTGGGATATGGCTTGGAAACAGCGGCGTTTATCCTGAACTTGATTCCTTTGGAAACTTGTACAGATATTCGGCTGTTTATAAGATACCCTAAGAAAATGAATTGAGATATGTAATATTGTCCAAAGGACCAGATGTTCGTTGATTGAATCAACGATTCGGTTCTTAGACATGGACTATATGTATATGCAATATCGCAAGCTCAAGAGTAGAGTAATACTTAAATGTGCTTAGAGGGACTGATTAAGACTTAGAACCAGCCTAACTGAGTAGTTCACTACTATAATCTTTAGTCACTAAAGATGCACCGGAGCGTTGTCGTAGTGGGAGGGTTGTTAGACAACCCAACAGGTTCATGTTTATAGGTGAGTCTTCGGACTTGTTACCTGGAGAACATGAAGCCGAACCCTGGATCTATGACGAGACGCTGAAAGATCAAGATGCTCAGTCTTGGCAAAAGTCGATCGGGATTCTTTTGTCTTCACATGGAAGATGGAAGTCAAGACAGATTTTCTAAATCGAAGTCTTGACGGGGCCATCTGTGTGGGACAGCCAGAGAGATTCATCGAAAAGAGCCAAGAGCATTCGCTAAGCAAGCTTAATCAATCTTAGGATTGAAGGAAGCTTCAAGATCTTGGACACGTGCGGACCTATGAGAAAATCCATTTCATGGATTCATTTAAGGCATGTTTAGGTCCTGTGTGTAATAAAGAAGTGACAGAAAAGATGTGGTGTTTTCTCATTCTTTATGTAGACGACATCTTTCTAAATTGGCAACAATATGAAAGATGTTATCGGACATAAAGGGATGGTTGTACGAGTAATTCAATGTAAGAGACTTAGGAGAAGTCGGGAATGTTCTTGGGATCAAAGTTATAAATGATCGCCAGAAAAGAACATAGAACTTATCTCGAGTCTCATACTTAAATACAATTCTTACTCGTTGCAGCATACATAATTCCAAGAAAGGTCTTCACCTTTTAGATGTGGAATTCATCTATCTAAGGTTTTGTGTCCGACACAATAAAGGAGATAGATGAAGAGTAAGCAGTTTCCTGCACCTTAATGGTGGGAAGCTTAATGTATGTAATGCTATGCACGAGACTGATATCTGCTATGCCGTGGGCATGGTGGTGAGATATCATAGTAATCCTAGAAAGGATCACTCGACTGATGTAAAGAACATGTTTAGGCTCCTGCAGAGGACCAGGAATTATGTTCTGAGTTACAAAGCAGTCAAGTTGTTTCCTTTGGATTACATAGAATTGAATTTCCAATCAAACAGGGACAGTTGAAAGTCGAAGTCAGGCTATTTGTTCTCACTGTTAAGTGGAGCAGTCACATGGAAGAATGTAAAGCAGCAGTGCATTACGGACTCTACCATGGAAACTGAAAGGATAACGGCCTCTGAGGCAGTTAAAAGGTCAGTGTGGCTCCAGAACTTCCTAAGGGACTTAGATGTGGTTTCTAGTTTACCCAAAGCTATTTTGAATAGCGGTATTGGCAAACATGAAATGCCACGAGTCCACAGTGGGAGATAACACGTAGAGCGCAAGTACCACCTGATTCGAGAGATCGTCTAGTAAGACGATGCAGTTGCCACCTAGATAGCATCAAGAGGATTGCCTGGTAAAACCCGTTCACAGAGGCACTTCCAGCGAAAGCGTTGGGTAGGCGTGATGAGGTTATGGGAATCTGATGTTTGGGAGAGGGCGACTAGACTTTTAGTATAAGTGGGAGATTGATGGAGTTGTATTCTAAATGTCTAGTTTAGTGCAAATACGGAACTCCTTATCTATACCTTAATTCAAGATATGATTCAAGCATGATTGCATTTAATGCAATAGTCCTTGATGTATACGTTGTAGACAGTATGGCGTGAGGAGACACGCGGAAGATCATACTGTCGGTTACTCGTATACTATCGAACAGTAGCTCACGACTTAGATGGACAGGGACAATCCATCGGTACGTCGTAGTGTGACTGGTAGATAGTCGGTCTTGACTATCATGTTACACTCGTACACTTGGTGTATTGAGCAGGACCACGGGAGGGCGTTCGATTTATACTAATCGATGTAATCGAACTAGACCTCAGATATTACGGATATGTGAGTTCTTAATCCCTATATAATTATAGGTGCGTGTGTCCAATGCTCGGTTCTTTGATGTGCCAATGAGTGAGATTAATTGATTAGTCAATATTCTCGGTAGATTGGGAATCGGTATTGTACACACGGCATGCTATAGATTATAGACAGGAAACCGTGTCCCATTTATTGGGTTGATGATGTCCCCGAGATGAGCTCATAAAGTTTATCATGTAAACCCTGCAGGTGGATTCGTTCCACATGATAATAAGGATGAGTGGTACTAGTCTCGGATAATAAGAAATGAATTAATTTAATTATTAGTAATTAATTAATTCATGGACATGCGATATCTTAAACACGGGGAAAATCATATATGTAATACGGCGGGAAAATTATTGACGGAATAATTTGAATTAATTAATTGGGAAATCATTTATAATTTTATAGTGGAATTAATTATAAATAAAATTGTGGAATTTAATTAAGGTTTTCTTTTTGGGACACCAAGTTAATTAAATTGCAATTTAAGCCTAATTAATTAATTGCCTATGGGTCCCTAGTGTGGCCTATATAAAACCCTCGTCTCTCTTCTCTAAACCTACAGAACGCCGCTATAATTAATTCTGTGGAGAAATTATTTTGTTAGCGCAATTATTCTCTTCTCCGCTTAATTAATTTAGATTAGTGCAGTGTTTTTCTTTTCTGTAGAAATTAATTTGCTAGCGCAAATATATTTCTGGATACAGAATAGTTTTTCTTTTCTGTAGAAATTAATTTGCTAGCGCAAATATATTTCTGGAATAGTTTTTCTTTTCTGTAGAAATTAATTTGCTAGCGCAAATATATTTCTGGAGACAGAATAATAAAAACGTGAGAAAGAGGGTTTGAGAGAGAAGAAGAAGAGAAACTCCAAGCGGATCGATGCCCACACATCGGCTGGAGCAAGAGGGCTAGGATACACGCTAGAAGACTCGAGGTATCTGTCAATTCGGCTTCTCCGAATCACGCGACAAAGGTATGAGATCGATCCCTAATTCCGCAATTATCGATCTCTAAATTCGTTAAAAATACATCGAACGAACGATCGGGTTCCGGGAATCGTGGTACGTGTTCCTCGACTACTGGGGGTTCAAGGACCTTCGGATCGGTAGTCGGAAGAGGAAAAACGGACCGGAAACGAGCCCGGAACAGCAGAACGTGCTGCTGTTCGCGGAGAAACGGCGACCGCCGTTTCCAAACGGCGACCGCCGTTTTGGTCTTTTTCTGGCAGCCCGCTCGGTTCGCGCGGTTGTCCTTCGGGGCAATGGCTGGGCGTGAATCGGGGCACGGGCTGGAAAAGCGAACGAAGTAGCGACACCGGATGTCGACTGGGATCGTTCGGATGTTCGAGTGATCGAACGAACGCATCCCGGGTAGTCGATTTCGAACAGGGAAAGCCTGTCATTTGCCCGTAGAGATAGAGCACAAGGCACACTAGGCTGTAAATAAAGTCAACTTTGACTGGGATCTGGCTGGGAACGAGCGTAAACTTGACTTGGTCGAACTGGAGCAGCTTCGCATTGAGGCGTATGACCATGCTGCCCACTACAAAGAGCGGACCAAGAGAGCCCATGACAAACTGATTAAGAAGAAAAAGATTGAGGCTGGACAGTTAGTATTACTGTACCAAACCAAAAATCAATTCCGTTCGGGCAAACTGTCTTCTAAGTGGGAGGGACCCTATTTTGTTCACCATGTCAGCCCAAATGGATCTGTGGAGTTGAAAAGCAAAAAAGATGATGACTATATCTTCAAAGTGAATGGCCATAGAGTGAAACCCTACTTTGGGCAAGAGAATCTGGAAGGGCAGCTTGCCCTGATTGAGTGATCGAATAAACCACTTGGGTCCTGCCCGGGACTATAAATAGGGCGCTGGCCAGGAGGCAACCTGGTATGTTTATATAATTTTGTTATTTCCCTTTTAATTAAATTAGGAATAAACTACTTTCAACAAGAGACTTTGACTATGCCTTGAGGAAGGGTATTGTTTTTGATTCTGCAGGAGCATACTTTGGGTAGACCGAGACTTTGGGCAAACAGGGACGCAAGTGGGCAGTTGCGATTTTCAAGGGTTGGAGCCCGTCCCATCAGGGACTCTGCAACTCCACCATCATCACGCCCCTATCCACTCCCCACAATTATCGATAACTGCCATTAACTCCTCTATTTTCAAAATTCAAAAAACCCTAATATATATAACTTCTTTTCTCTCTCCAGATGGTATCTACAAGAGCAAAAAACAAACTCAGAAAAATACCTACCGGAACCCTAATTGATCTAACCATTGGAACCGCTGCAGCCAAACTGAAAAAGATGGTGTCTCCAAAGCGATCGAGCCCAGCGAAACCCAAATCCCCCACCGCCGAAGAAGCCATCCACGCCGTCCCACTGGCCACCATACTGCCAAGCCCCGCCACGACGGAGACGGACAACACCCCAATCGACGATTTGGCCAAAGAAATCGACGAGTCTAAGACCACCAGCGAGAAGGATCTGGAAACCCTAGCCACCGCCGCTCAGGAGGAGGAGGGCAAAGCCGCCGCTGATAGCCCCCCGAAAAAGAAGCAGAAAAAGGCGGCAGGCAAAGGCAAGAAGAAGGTCACTCCCACCCCCACTGCCGGATCCACCTCCGACGACATGGAGAAAGAGGAATCGACGGCCGCCGGTAAGACGCCGATGGAGGAAGACGACGTGGAGGAGGTGACCTACAAAACCCCCAAAAGCCGGACCCGCGCATCCACGAAGAAGAGAAAGGCGGTTGACACGTCGGCGCGCGAAATCGCGGCCCCCAAAACGGTGTGTTTTGAATCGCTCAAACTGATGGGTGTGGAGAAGGAGGTTCGAGGGTATTTCAAGGCCATAGGGTGGGAGCCGTTTCTTGAGTGGTCTGGGCAAATCAGCGAGGAGGTGGTGCGAGAATTCTTTGGTTCACTGGGAATCAAGGAAACCAGAGATGAGGGAGTTATAGGGATCCAGTTTGAGTTGTTTGATCAAGCTGTTTCTACTGGTAATGAACTTGATTTGTGTTTGGATATGGCAGGTATTGCGGATCTGAAGTCAAAGGCATACCAGGAGTCACTGAGGGCTTTGCCAGAGTACACAAAGAAGGAGCTGCAGAAGATATGGAAGCAGCTGGGCAAAGGAGGCGAGTTCGTGGGGCAAAGCACCAAGTCAATCCAGTTGAAGAGCCATGCACTCAGGGTTTGCCACCGGATCCTGGCCATCAATTTCTTCGGCAAGATCGACACCAGCAGTGCTATTTCCCATCTCGAGCTGGGCATACTATGGTGCATGACTCAGAAGATCAGGCTACACTTCAGTTCTTGCCTCTCTGTCCAAATGAAGTGGTTGCATACCCATCCTCTCCAGCGCCTTTCACTGGCCCATTTTCCAATGATGTACGCGGCCAAGATGAACCTGATCAAGAAGGGCAAAGAGTTGGAGATGATGGTGGAGGGCAAGTTTGACATCCAGTGCTTCAAGCGCATGCAGGACATAGTCCCTTTGAGTGATGGCAGTGTGAAGTTCCTGGAGGAGAAACCAGTTGCGGTGAAGGCAGAGGCGAGAGATCCGATTGCAGAGGCTAAGGCCAAAGAGGAGATTGCAGAAAGGCAAGGAGCCATCGAGGCTTAGTTGGACAGGATTGAGAAGGCGTTCGAGGATGTGAAGGCGATGATGATCGCATACTTTGACTACTGTGGATTCAGGTACGCACCTGCTTCCACCTCCTAATTTGTACCCTCCCTTGTTTTTAGTAGTTGTTAGTTTTTTTATTTTTTGTTTGTTTCTGTTAAAGTCACCCCCGAGTCACTTTGGTTCGGGGGGAGACTAGGTTGATCTCCCTGCTGACACACTTTGCCCAGGCAAAGTGTGTGAGGGGGCAGGTGCGCCAAACTTTTAGAGTCACAGTCTGGTCGTGGGTAGCCCCTACCAATCTTATTACTTTTGCACACTTTGCCCAGGCAAAGTGTGTGAGGGGGGAAAGGGAAAGGGCAAACCCCTGTTTCTAATCGAGTCAGCATGATTATGTGATCACTTTGGGCAAACGTACATACAATAACTCAAACTTCATAGTTAAGATGCATGAAAATAGGGATGATGGAACTGTTCTAGGCAAACTGTGAGAATTGAGCCAACATTGATATATGATTTCTTTCTTTGAGAGTCTGCTGTGATATTTACAATGCCTGTCTTTGCCTGTTTGCTGAAATGAGTAGTTTGACTGAGTAAGGGTTGTTAGATGATTAGGGCATTTTCTTGTTTCCTTTTGCTTAAATAAATAACACTTTCCCTTGCTAGCCCCTTTGAGCCTGATTGAATATTCTTTGTGAACCCATCTGGTATTATGCCCACATTACATAGGCAGCCAGAGAGAAAAGAGGGAGTTAGGGCATAGTGTTGAAGAAAAAAAAAGAAAAAAAAAAAGAAAAAAAAAAGGAAAAAAAAAATAGAATAAATAGTTTTTGTGCTAAGGCCCGTAAGAAAAGGGGCAAAGTGGCAGAGAAAAGGCTAACATCAAAAAGCCCTCTGCCCAAATAGAGCCTACTCCTCAAAATCTACCCATATGAGCCCAACACTACAACCCAATAAAAGCCCCTTTGATAACCCCCCTGCTTAGTTAAAACAAACTCAGATTAGCAATAAGGCAAATTTAGGCAAAGTGGAATCACAGCAGAAAATGAGTGTCATTGAACCTATACACTGAAAAGAGAGAAACACTGTGAGGGAGTGAACCCAAAGACCTAGAACAGACTCTTGACTTATTTTTGTCTTTACTTGAATTTTGTGTTATCTGTATGTACTATGCCCTGTACTGATCATGCTAAATTCCTTTGCTTTATTTCTCCCTACTTCTTTCATTTCTGTTTTCACTTTGGTCTTGAGTCAGGCAAATCAGAGCCCACGCTTGGGGACAAGCGTATCCAAGTGTGTGCGGTTCTGATGAGCCATTTTATTTGCTCATCTTAGAGCACTTTTACCCCCTTTATTGAGGCAGTTTGAGTCGTTAACGTGTCTGGGAGGGCACAATTAGGTGTTTGGGCAGAGTGTGTGGTGATGCAGGTAACAGGTGGCGCACTGGGCAAAAGAGGCAAGGAAACCCCCTTCTTTGGGCAAAGTTCTGGAGCGGTAGTGACAAGCAACAGTTTGACCACATCGGGCAAATGGGTAAGGTCACGAAGCAGAAGACCCAGAATTCTTACCAAGTACCGTGCCTGGTCCGACCACCTGTGGAGGAGAAGAAATACCTGCAGACTTCGATTTGGGCAGAGAGCGGCTGAAGACAGGCGATTCGCTGCGGGCAAGCTGGCAGCATACCAGAATCCCTGGATTCGGGGGATCTGACTTATCCCCCAGCCCATTGACCAAGGACGTCTATTCTTTAGGGAGGAGCAACAGCCGGGAATTCAAATTCAAATTTGAAGTCTATTAAAGGGGCGCGACGGGCAGCAAAGAAAAGAGGAGAACATTACGCATCGAGAAATCGAGAGAGCCGCCGGTCCCGAAGTTCGCCGTCGCCGCCGGAGGAGTCGCCGGAGAAGAGATCGGAGCTGTTCGTCCGAGTCTCTTGTTTGTTTTGCAGTAGATCCGACCTTCGCGTCGAGAAACAATTTCTTTATGTTTTATTTCTAAGTTTTTAATTCCGTACTTTGATTTCCTTCAAAAACGTTTATCGATTTGAAGCTATGATTAATATAGTTTGCTTTTCCTTAATTATTTCGTCTTTTAATTTCTGTATGAGTAGCTAAGTTGTTTTGCATCTGGGAAGGGGCGAATCGAAGGTGAAATTAGGGTTTAGTTAGGCCGTGAGGCTGGAGGGGCTGAACTAACCGGTTGAGTGTTTGTTCCCGAGGCAAAGTTGGTTGAGGTTTATTTCTGGGGAGTTTGGGCAAACTAGGACGACCACTAGTGAACCTTTACAAACTGGGATACTGGTGATTGGCAAACCGCATAGATGTACCTTGTAGTATTGTTGCGGGCATAGCACTAGAACTTGCAGGAGATGCGGTCGTATGTTTCGAGCATGCTATTGGCCGAGCGGGTCTGTCTAGAGGGTAATGCGGGTTTGGGCAAACTAGATCCATGTTTGGTCGCATAGGTTATCGAATTGTTCAGATCCAGGGGTTTTAGGCATAGTGATAACTAGCCTTCTCTTTACACAGTAAGGATAGATAAGGGGTGGGGCAATTGCTGGGCGTGACGCAATAGGACCACTTTTGTTTTTGCACCCCATAACTGCTGACAAACCGCTGGTAAAAATCCTTAGTGCCAATGAACGATAGTTTGCCCTAATAATCCTGAGTGAAGTTGTCTGCCCGGATGCTTTGTTTCCCATTTGATTTCAGTTTTCCTTTTAGTATTCTGTTAGATCTGAGTGTTTGGTTTGTTTACTTTAGTTTTATTTATTTGCATGTTAGTTTGGTTAGCCGTTGTAAGTCAAAGTGTAGAAACGATTGCAAAACCGCTGTGCCCACAGCAACCAAAAATCAAATCTTTTTGTGACAACCCCTTGGGCAAAGCCGAGATCACCTACTGTAATTGCCTCCTTGTGGGACCGACCCCACGTACTTGCCATTATCTACGTTTTGTAGTTATAAGAGTACTGGCTAAATATAAATATCATTTTGACAGCTTGTTTGCCCCTAACGACAAGCATACGGGCTCGTCAGAAACCTATCATGCTTACTCATCAGAACTACTCTAACTGGAAATCGAAAATATCTGCTACAATCAAGGGTTTTGATTCAAGAGCTTGGATGGCTGTGTTGGAAGGATGGGAGCGTCCTTACACTGAAGATGCTGATGGACTGAGAACCCCAAAGCCTGAACGTAGTTGGACTAGAGAAGAGCATGACTTGTCTACTGCGAATAGTAAAGCTCTTCTACTTATTTGTGAATGGCTGGATCTCAGCATGTATCAGTTGGTCAAAAATTGCACATCAGCCAGAGATGCATGGGAGACGCTACAGAGAACATGTGAGGGTAGTCATGCTGTTAAGCGCTCAAAGATCCGAACTATAACTGCCCAGTTTCATCAACTCCGCATGAGAGAAGATGAAGACATAAATGACTACCTGGACAAGGTAATGAGATATGTCAATGAGGCATTTGAACTGGGAGAAGTCTTTCCTGCTATCATGGTCTACGAGAAGGTTCTATCCAGTGTAAGTTCTAGATTTGAGAGCAAGGTGCTAACTATTGAAGCACGCAACGATGGTAATCAAAACTGGGATTATGCTGACCTGATGGCTGACTTGAGAAACTACGACTTAACTCTCAAGGTACGAAGCAACCTCAGATATGTCTCTTGTCTATGAACCGATGACTGCTCTTAAGATATCTGAGAAGGGAAAGAGTTCTAGAAGCACAAAATCTCAACAATCTCGTTTGAAAAATGAGAAGTGTGAAAGTAGTTTTTCAGCTGATTTGAATGAGTCTGACGATGAGGAAGCGGAGGACATTGAACGGTTCATGAATTTTAACAATCCGGATAAGCTCGCTGTGTTGACTGACATAGTCACCTATCTTGTAAAACAAGATTTTAAGAGAAACAACCGAGCTCGAAATTTCCAAAAATTTCAGAAAAGTTCTAACTCATACCCAAACACTCCGGACAACCGAAATCAGGGGTCTACATCTGGTAAGAGGTTTAAAGGGACTAAGCTATCACCACACACTTCCAACAGCAAAGATGTCTCAAAAATGCAGTGCTTTGAATGTAAGGGATATGGACACGTCAAGTATGAATGTCCTAACTTGCACCGAAAGAAGAAACTACCAGTAAGTTACGTGGTGATAGATGATGAAGATGTGATCTCTGAGAACGATGCATTTGATGACGATAACTCAGATGAAGATGAAGACAACGCTCTTGTTGTCACTTTTGAAGATAATTTTGAACTGGATGAATTTCTAAAGGACACAGCAACTGCTGATAATATTTTTGTTATGGCAACTCAAAACCGAAATGATTGTGATGACTGGATTTTCTCAGATTGTGAATCTGAACCTGAGTCTGAGGCTGAAAAGATAGAGATGACACTTGAAGTGTCTCAAGATGAAGCTGTGTGTGATGAGCTACTCACTCTGAGAGATGATCTCTCTAAACTTCAAATTTTAAATGACTTAGCTATCACTGAGAACGTTACACTTGAGGTGTCGCAGAAGTTTATGACAGAATCCATTTCTGAACTCTCGAATGAGAAACACAAGATGTATGATGAGGCTGTTGAGTTGAAAAACTCAGTTGAGAAGACGGAGGATGAGAAGAAGAAGTTGAACAATTCTCTGACAATTCTTAAAATCAAATTTGATGATCTTTTCGAAGAAAAGCATAAGTATTTCAAAGAAGTTGTCGAACTGAGAGAAGTGTGTGAGAAGTTGAGTTCTGAAAACTCAAAACTGAAGGCTTCCCTGAAAAAGGAGTCAACTGAAGTTAAGAAACTGCAGACTCTGTTCAAGAATTCGAATGCTGAAAATGATGAACTAAAGTCATCTCTAATGAAAGCTCAAACTGATCTTGCCATGACTGACAAGGAACGATATGTCTTGAAAGAAAAACTTCAGATGACTGATGAACTCTTGAGGAAAATGAATACGAACTCTTCAGTATTTGATAACGCTGCATCATACATGAACCCAGGTCGTGTTGGACTTGGATTTGAGAAAGTTTTTGAATCTATCTATACTGCACCTGAAAAGAAAGAAGTGACCTTTATCAAAGCTTCTATTGACTCTTCCGAGAGTATGACCAAAGATGATTCTGAAACTCTAAAACGAAAAGAAATTGCTGAAGGAAAGAAAGTTATGACATCTCCGAAAAATGAAACTCAAAAGTCGATCTCGACTACTAGTCTGAAGATGGAGACATATCAATTTCCTAAGTCCATAGTAAAACATCCTCGTGGTATCTTGCCATATGAGAAGACACTGTTGAAGAAGTTGAGTAAACCTCAGAATGTGAAGCTGAATGTACAACTCTCTCGCTCTAAACCTGTCATGGTTAAGACCACATTGAATGCTGAAGTTCGTTATAAGAGAGAGTATGTGTGTCACTACTGTAATGTACCTGGACACATTCGACCCTTCTGCTATAAGCTTAGGGATGACATGAACCGTGATTTGGTGACTAATAAGAAGAGTGGAGTTGTTAAGAGTGTGAAGAAACACACGTCTCCAGTGCTGAGAGTCGAGAAGGATGTGAAAAATGTTACTAAGGAAAACTCTCGAAATTTTGTTGTAAAAAAGAAGTGGGTGCCTAAGTCCCGAGAGAGTGAAGTTAAACATAACTCCACCACTTCAACTACCTGGAGACCGAGAGAACTTATATTTTGCAATGTTGCACTCAATGCTTCTGATTCTGGAAATAAAGGCATTTGGTATTTTGACAGCGGTTGTTCACGACACATGACTGGAACTAAAATATTCTTGAAAGAATATGAGCCTATGACTGGTTCTCCCGTGGTGTTTGGAGGGGGAGCTAAAGGCGTTGTTATGGGTAAGGGAACGCTGCATATCAAGGGATTGTCACCAATTCGCAATGTTGTTCATGTGAAAGGTCTTGTGGCAAATCTTATTAGCATCAGCCAACTGTGTGATGAAGGGCTAAATGTTAGTTTTGATAGAGACTCTTGCAAGGTTTTTGATGTAGAAGGGAAGTGCATCATGGAAGGTCCACGTGCGAAGAATATATTTTATACAACTGAGTATAGTTGTTTTTCTGTGACCGTTCCTGATGAAGTCGATTTGTGGCATCAACGCCTTGGACACACTAGCACTCGAAACTTGAGTAAACTGGTTAAGGGGGAGATAGTTCGAGGAATCTCTCAACTCCCCAAAATCGAAAAAAGAGTGTGTGGTGACTGTCAGAAGGGTAAGCTGACGAGAACTCCTCATCCTGCACTGCCAACACTGATGAGCACTTCTGCTCCTTTCGAACTACTTCACATGGATCTCATGGGTCCAATGGAAGTGAAGAGTATTGCTAAGAAAGAGTACGTGTTGGTGGTTGTTGATGATTTCTCTCGCTACACGTGGACGAGATTTCTTGCCACTAAGGATGAGACTTTCAATGCCTTCAAAGGTATTGTGAAATGGATTCGAACGAATCATGAAGCTAAGGTGAAGAGGATCAGGAGTGATCACGGGACTGAATTTAAAAATTCTAGCTTCAATGAATACTGTCTGATGAAGGGGATTCATCATGAATACTCGGCTCCGAAAACGCCTCAACAGAATGGAATCGCCGAACGTAAGAACCGCACGCTGCAAGAGATGGCTCGTGTCATGCTAATCTCGAAAAATCTTGCTCGTACTTTTTGGGCGGAAGCCGTCTTTACCGCTGGTTATATCCTTAATCGTATAAGTATTCGATCCGGCACTACGGCGACCGCCTATGAGCTTGTGAATGGCAAGAAGCCATCTGTATCACACTTTCGTGTCTTTGGCTGCACGTGTTATATCCTGAAGGATCGTGATCCACTGAAGAAGTTTGAAGCCAAAGCCGATCGTGGTATCTTTGTAGGCTTTAGTCAGAATAGCCATGCATGCCGTGCATACAACCTCCGTACTAAGAAAGTCATCGAAACAGTGAACATAAACTTTGATGAACAAGACTTTCTAGGGAAAGATGTGGATGCTGATTGGGTTAAGGAAGGAATTCTTGAATATCAAACTTTCCCATCTACACCTACTAGTGTGACTCCTGATGTACCTTCTCCAAACACTTCACCTGAAGTTGGAGAAACTAGTCATCGAAACAATGACACTTTATCATCTGATGAGGAAGGAAGTGAAGAAGTGGATAACCCAGCTGATGCACCTAGAGAGGGATCTCGTATTGTGCAGAAGAGACATCCTCTGACTCAGATGATTGGAAACCTGAACGAGCGAACTACACGCTCAAAGAAACAAATTTCGTCTCCAGATGAACTATATAACATCTGTACTTCTGCTGTGTGCCATGAAATCGGAGTCTCTTGCTTCCTATCTGAAATGGAACCGAAAAACTACAAGGAAGCTATGAAAGATGACTTCTGGATAATGGCTATGCAAGAAGAACTAAATGAGTTCACGAGAAACAATGTTTGGTCTTTGGTTCCCCGTACTTCGAATATTAATGTTGTTGGAACCAAATGGATCTTTAAGAACAAGACGGATGAGCATAACCAAGTTGTGCGAAATAAAGCTCGTCTCGTTGCACAAGGCTATGCCCAAGTTGAAGGGATAGATTTTGATGAAACCTTTGCTCCAGTTGCTCGCATTGAGTCTATTCGTCTCTTAATTGCTATTGCTTGCCATCTTGGCATCAAACTCAGACAAATGGATGTCAAAGCTGCATTCCTAAATGGAGTTCTTGAAGAAGAGGTTTATGTTGCTCAACCGAAAGGCTTCGAGGACCCTAAGAAGCCTAATCATGTTTATAAGCTTCACAAAGCTTTATATGGGTTGAAGCAAGCTCCGAGAGCGTGGTATGGGTGTCTGGCAGACTATCTACTCAAGTTTGGATTTGAACGAGGCTCAGTTGACAAGACTCTCTTCTTGAAGCGTGATGGCAAACACATGATGGTTGCCCAGATTTACGTGGATGACATTGTATTTGGTGCTACGTGCCCCAAGCTCGTGAAAGCTTTCACGGATTCTATGTCTTCCACATTTCAGATGAGTCTTGAAGGCGAGCTACATCAATTTTTGGGTCTTCAGATATCTCAACGACCGAATGGGATCTTCGTATCTCAAAGCAAATACGCTAAAAATATGGTTGAGAAATTTGAGATGCACCATGCTAATCCCGCCAACACTCCCATGGAGACAATAGAACGGTTATCTATGTCGACTAAGAGTCGAAGTGTTGATCAAACTCTCTATCGCTCTATGATTGGGAGTTTACTTTATTTAACTGCTACTCGCCCTGACATAATGTTTAGTGTTTGTATGTGTGCCAGGTACCAAGCTGATCCTAAGGAGGACCATCTACGAGCTGTGAAACGGATACTCCGCTACATCTCTGGAACTTCGGATCTCGGCCTTTGGTATGCATGTGACACTACATCAAATCTCGTCGGTTACTCCGATGCGGATTGGGCGAGTGATAATGATGAACGAAAGAGCACTTCTGGATGCTGCTGCTTCCTTGGCAATAACATAGTGTCATGGCATAGTCGGAAGCAAAATTGTATCGCTCTATCAACAGCTGAGTCTGAGTATGTTGCAGCTGGGAGTTGCTGCACTCAATTGCTTTGGCTTAAGCAAATGTTGTACTGTGATAACCAAAGTGCTATCAAAATCAGCGAAAATCCTGTTCAGCATTCTCGCACTAAACACATCGACATTCGCCATCATTTCATTAGAGATTTGGTTGATCGTGATATAGTCAGTCTACAGCATATTTCAACAGAAAAACAACTCGCTGACATCTTCACCAAATCTCTTTACTTTGAGAGATTTAAAAAATTAAGAAATTCTCTCTGCATGTGTTCTCTCTAAGAGTTCACGAAATTTTTGAAGTCTGAAAGATTGTTTTCTTTACTTCTGAATACGCACTATGGATCGTCGTGGATTAATCTAATAAGATGAACATGGATCGAAGCCGCTTTAGTCTTCGGACCCAAGTGCATTTATTCCTCTGAGTGCAAACATGTGAACTTGGCATATAACTCTCATCGCTATCATTTGCATAGATCCATAATACCGAGTAACGGAGGACGCCGGATCACATTGTCCGCCGGCTCCCCTCTTCGAAAGGTAGCACATGGACGCTCTAATTTAAGATGCTCAATCATCACACTTTGGAGATGCAGGATGATCCTTGCTCCCCTCTGACTGCTGTAATGAGCATCTGTTGCATATCATTTAAAGCTAAAACTCATCTAGAGGACGCCGGATCATGTGTCCGCCGGCTCCCCTCTGATGAAGTAACGCTAGTCCCAAGTGGAGTGCCTTAAGAGTTCACCTTGCACTCATAAATTAAAATCTCTTGTGCGCTGTTAACTCACCATATATGTTCCAATGAAACACGATTGCATTCTTGTGACTGCGACGAAGGACAAGTTAAACTTATTTCAACATACTTCGGTCCGTTTCACCGGTTTTTACATCGAGAGTTATTTCACTATACCTCAAAGTTTTATTCACCTTGTGTGATATTTTTTGATTTGGAGATTGATAATAAGTGAAATTTTTTTTGGGGAAAATATTTGCTCTTCACTGACTGGTATCACCGATTGAATCTCCACTAAAATGTTTTTGAATGTTTGCAGTGTGTTGAACGCTTGAATACTAACTCGGGATGTGTTGTTTTGATATGTACTCATGTAGTTCATGTTCAGCATCTCGTGGAGTTCAACCGTAAAGACATAGGATGAGTGTAGCAGCACCTGGCGGACTTAAATCTCATGACGTGATGACATAGGCATCATTTGCCCCATCTCCAGCGCAAATTGGCGCTTGCGAAATTTTCGCTGGTCCAAGACTTACGCCAACTGGCGCTAGCGCCAGGATGAGAGGGTCGCGATCTGCACCTTTCGGCGCTAGCGCCGATCTTACCAGGCCATGAGACTCTTGCTGCTGTTGATCTACTCAACTCATACATCCGGCTTCAACACCACAACATCAACACTCCAACACTTCAGTCGTGCGACTTTCGATCGACGACACTTGATCCTGTTACTTAGAATATTTTTCCGATTTTCGGAAAATATTTTATTATTTTATAAATTTTTATTATTATTTTAATTCGATTTTTGTACTGATGGGCTGATTTTTGTTCTGTTAGTTGGGCTTTTACAGGTCTTTTTATTTCCGGACGGGCCGACCAAAACTTTGCCTATATATAGGACTTCAAAATTTGGATTTAGGGTTACCTGAATTCTGAATTCTCTAAGTCTTATAGTCGCCGTGCTTCCTTCGTGTTCTTGCTAGCATCGTTGTTCTTTGTGATCGACTCTTCACGCATCCGGCGTTCGACTCTCTTACTCTAGCTTCACGCATCAGGCGTCTGTGATCTCGTACTTAGGTTCTTAGATCTTCACTCTTGCTACTCTCGTGCTATTAATATGACTTCTGCTGCTGGCAATATGTTTGAAGAACTTGACAAGGAAGTTCTCGCCGAGTTGACTACTGCCTGGAGAGACGCCTCTCCCAACTCTAAGAAGAAGGCACTTCATGCCCTGCAGAAACACATGGACAAGATGGATAGTAGAGGTAGTAAGTCCAAGTCTTAATCTCCATCGGTCGATCTGACGAAACCTGCTAAGCCGGCACATTCTGTGTCTCGGAGCGCTGGTATAGACTCTACATCTGAAAAGGACCCTAAGTACACAAGGGATCCGAAATCGGGATTCTATCGAACATTCAAAGGCAATGTCTTTGCCAAAGAGTTTAACAGAATGGTTGCTGAGGGTGAGATGACCAAGGAAGGGAAGAGGGTTGTCAAAATTCCATCTACTGCTGATGTCGTTAAGTCGACTATTTCTGGCCCTGGTGGCTCTTCTAAGAAATCAACGTCATCTGACGTTGCTGCTGAAACTAAGAAAGCCAAACCTTCTATCTCTGGGGTTGTTGAACCTAGGAAGGTTGTTGATCTGAAGAAGGTTGTTAAGCCTACTGGCTCTACTATCTCTGATGATAGTAAGAAGAAAAAGACTTCTGTCTCTGGTGATGGAGAGAAGACACTGTCTCTTGGCTCTAAGCCACCCGTGCACCCCACTACATCTGGCTCGACTAGAGCCACTGCTCAACCTGAGTACTATCTGTTGGTTGAGGAGTGTGGTCCTCATTACAAACCGGATTTCTTCACCGTTGCTGCTGAACGTCGTCTCACGTTCATTGAAGGATTGCCTATCCTTGCTGATCGCAACATTCGCCCGGTTGACTATGAGAAAACGGGAGTCTCGAAATTTCTGGAAGCCATGCACCTCATGGACTCCGTGACTAAACCTTATCACTTCTCCTTTCCAATAATTCACAAGTTCTATGCGAACCTGACACCTGAGTTTGCTGACCCGACTAGCAAGATGCACGGTCGTTTCGTTTTCCGAAATAAACTCTATCTTTTTCGCCCACTCAACATCAACAATTATCTCAAGCGCCTTGAGGTTGAGAGTTCATGGGTGACGCCATCTGATGATGATCGGATGAGTGCTATGAAGATTGGGTCCTTCCTGACTCAAGGAAAGGCGAAGTCGATTTTGCCTCCGTCCACGAAGTTGTCGGCCTTCTATGGCACGCTTCATCGTCTCGGCATGACGAACTGGGCGGTGGCTAATCCTGATGAAAACTATCTCTCTCCCAAACTCATGCACATACTCTTCCGCCTCGGCTGCGGTGAACAGATTGATCTCGGGGAGATCATTTTTCATGATATCTGTCGCATAGTTAAGGCTACAAACTCTACTCTCGCACAGTAGCGAGATCTTGAAGAAGGGAGGCGTTTACACCTTACTCATCCTTGCCTCATCTACGGCATGCTGTGTGAACAAGGGTTCAAAGGGATGACTGAAACCGAAAGAAAGACAAAGAAAAATTGTCATGTCAACGTTACTCCTACCTTTCTGAAGAGGAGAGTGATGGACTTTCCCTGGACTAAGTTTGCGAAGAGAGAAGAAGTCCCTGATCCTATTACACCACCTCCTTCTCCGAAGTCTTCAAAGAAGCGTGCTGCTGTTCCGAAAGCTGAACCTGTGAGTACTAAGAGACAGAAGCGTGATACCGTTATCATCGAAGATATCACTGAGGAGGACATACGTGAGGGCTTAACTGGTGAGGAGAAGAAAGATGAGAAGAGTGATACTCCAACTGTGGTTCCTCGTGAGTTTGGTCCACAATCTAGGTTGCCGCCTCATGAAAATCCTTATCATCCGATGAACAACTATCGTTCCATCGTTCCCTCTGTAGCAGTTCATCGTTGTTTCACGACAACACAACGACTGGAACGTAAGCAGGCAGCTCATGCAGTTGCTTATGCTGAGATGATGGAAGCTCAGCGTGATCAAAAGGAGGCCTTCACTTACCTTCACCAGATGACCCATCAAGGGGGAGGATTAGGTGGTGCTGGGTCTTCTAGCAAAGGTTTAACTGATACATTTATGTTTCAGCTGATCAAGGATGGGATTAAAGAGGCGATAGCTGATCTTGCTAAGTCCAAGCACGTTGTTGTTGACACCAATGATGAAGGTGTGCGTGAGATGATGGCGGATGAAGTGTTTGATATGCTGAGGAAGGGGAAGGGAAAGGTTGATGAAGAAGGTTCTACATATCCAGAGGTATCGCGTGCGATGCCGTCTGACGGGTTGAAGGATGAAGATGTTGATATCTAAGGCGACACTGATGATGAGGATGAGCGAATCAGGATCGGTGAAGATGAATTTGGCTTCTACGAAACTCAAGAGAAAGACTACAAGTCAGACTCTGATGAAGCTGAAGTGGAGGAAGACAAGGATGAAGGCACTGATGCCGATGATGATGAAGCTAAGTCTAGAGATGCTTCACCACCTACTACTCCTCTGCGCTCGCCGACTCCAGCTGGATCACCGAAGGCTTCAGACTTTGCATCTTCGTGATGCTTGATTATCTCGTTTTGATTAACTGTTGAACAATTTCAGTTTTTCATATTTCATCTCTGCATGCATAAGACTTTGATTATTTTCCACCATGCATGTCTTTCATATTTGTTTTTGATGAACATCCTTGAATGTTTTTGCTTTGAGTTTTTTCGACTAAGTATTTTGGTTTTCATATCTTGATGATTGATCTACTTGACTGAATGAATGAATTTTGTTATTCTTACTTAGTTTATTTTGATTGTATCTCTTGAGGGGGAGATAACTTGCATCTCCTTATGCTAACTCTTGTTCACATGAGTTGTGACAAAAAGGAGGAGATTGTAGATGTAAGTTTTTTCGACAACATGTGTTTGTTGTTTGTTTTTGTTTTCAAGTGTTAAGGTGAATGGATGCAAGACTAGCATGGTGATAAGGAGTCAGTGAAGTCAAGTGTCAAGTATCAGCATCAGCGACATCAGGTGTCATCACCCTCGCTCAGTGGCGCTAGCGCCAACATGACAAGGTCCGTCATCCTCACTTCCTGGCGCTAGCGCCAATCACACATGGTCCAGCATCTGCGCCAACATGACATGGTCCAGCACCTGCACCAACATGACAAGGTCTCGCTTCATCACACCCTGGCGCTAGCGCCAACTTACCATGGTCCGTGATTCTCCCACTCTGGCGCTAGCGCCACTCTGCCATGGTGTTGCACTCTCGCATGTCAGCATCATGTCACGCCGTGGTACCTTCTCTCAGTGATCATCTCCTGATGCTGAGAGTGTAACGTCCTATCATCAACGTCAAGTGCAAGTGATACCTATTCACGTTCAAGTGTTGATGATGAGTGAATGTTGTTTACTACTTCAACCATATCGACGACCGTGAAGACGATGAAGTACTGAAGACTCAACGACGAGTGTTCGTCATGATGAAGTTGAAGATGAAGTATTGAGATCGACGGAGTCAAGATAGTATTGAAGTCTGAAGTTAAAGAATCGAAGATTCAAGATTCGAAGATTCAAGAATCGAAGATTCCAAGATTCAAGAATCGAAGATTCCGAAAGTGATGTCATTCATGGAAAGATGAGGTCAGCCAAGCATGTGACCAATCATATGGCTCCATTCCATTGCCTCACATGTGCGAGCTACCTATATATACCCATGAAGTTGGATGACATCTTTTGACGATTTTGAGAGAACGAAATCCGATATCCGAGTATCAACGTTCGTTGTTTACGACTTTCTGCCTTAAGAGTTTTGGTAGTTGTTTTGTGCTGTGCACCAATAGTAGAGTTATGCGATTTAGCTCTAGGTGATATAGTACTAGATCATTAGTTCGTTGGAGTGCTACGTCACTTGGGATACGACTCTTGATCATTCCGTTTACCTTTCTCTACAAGTGTAATAGTTAGTTTTGTTTATCAATAAAATGAAACTATTATACAACCTTGTCTTCACTACATAACTACTTTGAGTTCGATCATATATACATACTTCAAGAATGTGTTAACGGAGTGTGGTTGAGCGAACGAAGACTGTTTTAAGACCGACTTCAAGAAAAGTTGGTATCCTACGTCGAAGACGTAATTTCATATAATATTGCAACTAAAATATTGGGCAATTAGCGCAAAAACTATATAATACCGCAAATATATAAGGAAAATAATAATAAAAAGAAAAATATATAATAGCAAAAAAGTAAAAATATATAATATATAATAGCGCAACTAAGATGATATCATCAAATTTATTCGTTCGGATAGTGTAACCCTTAAAATCGCCATCCACCAGGCTTCATTCTGACCATAAGTATGTCAAAGCAGTCGAATGAATAAATCACCGAGAAAATATATTCACGATCGTTTGTGGGTGTATCTTCTATTTGTGATGTTTTTCCCTTAGTTCTTAGACTTATGGCGATTTTACGGCTTCTCTGAACCCGCTGAGAAAAGTACCATGCATGGTTCCGGGATAGTTCCTGTTGGTGGCCTCGCCGGCAAAGAAGAGCCTCCCTCCGACACTTTCTGCTAGAACGTATAGGTCATCTCCGGATGCACCAACTGCAACACTAGAGTGTGAGCCAAAAAAATAAAAATATATAATAACATAAAAAGTAAATATATATAACCAAAATAATATTAAAAAAATATATATAATAGCAAAAAAGTAAACATATATAATAGCAACAAAAGTAACAATAAAAAATAAAAATATATAATAGCGCAACTAAAATATTTCAAATAAATATATAATATGGCAACTAAAATATTGGGCAATTAGCGCAAAAAATATATAATAGCTCATAAAGTACAAATATATAAGGAAAATAATAATAAAAAGAAAAATATATGTTAGCTTTTAGGATCGTAACCTGGCTCTAATACCACTTGTTACGGGACAAAGCTCTGAACGCGACACGATCAAGACCGGTGCCACTAGATACTACTTGTTGCAGATCGACGCTGTATAGTACGAATAATAATGCGGAACCCCGAAAATAACTCAACAATAAATAAAGAAGAAGGAGATAAGTAAAGAAGACAAGGAATTTACGTGGAAACCCAAATCGGGAAAAAACCACGGGAGGAACGACGAGAACTGATGAGCCATATTTTTTGGCTCATTTTTAGGTTTTTAGAGTCAAGTATATCGAGTCTTTAGTTTGTTTTTACTTTGTTTGTGTTTGGGAGGGCACGTTTGGGTACTTGGGCAAGTTTTGCAGGTGGGCAGGTAAAGGGAAGAAAAGAGGAGCGCACTGTGTGAAAGAGGCAAGGAAATCACCTTCCATGGTCAAGAGCATCCGTTGAGCAAGCCAGACTGACGAAAAGGATCCAGCAGAGTTGATCAAGCAACTAGGCCGTCAGCAGGTGGAGCAAGACTTGAGCTCGATCAAGTACCGCACATGGTCCGCTACCTCAATCAGTCAGAGAAGGAAGTACATGGGCAAGCACTAACATTGACGGAGACGGAACGTTGGGCATGCGGTGTACCAGGAGTCCTGAATTCTGTGGAGTCTTTTAAAGAGGACCAGATTCATACTCCCGCCTAAGAAGGACTCTCGTCCGGTCTTAGAGGTATTTCCCCCTCACGTCTCTTATCCATCCAAGCCCGTCTATATAAGAAGACCGACTGATGAAGAAACCCTACGACGCATGAGCAGCGAGCAATCCGGATCGAACCCTAACCTGTCCAGCGAAGAAGAAGGCGGCCGCGTGAGCAACACCACCCGCCGGCGTTTATTTTCTGTTAAGCCCTCGGGCTAGAAACAATTTACTTTATGTTTTTTATGCTTTTGATTTCGTACTTAGTTTTATTTCCCTTTGAACAATTTCCCGTTTCAATGCAAAGTTCAGTTCGTCTTATTGAATCTACTTTATTTTCCGTTTTAAATATGATAAGTAGCTAATCTGTTTGTATCTGGGCAAAGACAGAACCTGACCAACCCTAAGACGTGACCATGCCGGGAGGCTTAGTGAAGACAGCAACTAGCTGAGTTTTGTTCCCGATTCAACAGGGTAGTAACTTAAGCATGTTAGGGACTTGGGCAATCCTACAGTGACCAGTGGGAACCCCGACTTGCCTAACACAGGAGTACGTGGATCAACGCGACCGGGAGACTGGGCGTCCGCGAAGTACAACATGTTGCTGGAGATGTGGTCGTATGACTTGGGTCTGTCCAGGCATACTATTGGCCATTCCGGGTTTGCTTGGAGGATGAAGGCGACTTGACCAACTTAGACTCATGCGGTCACATAGTGTCGAATTGGTCAACGTCAGGAGACCTGTCGAGAGAGATCTGGCAGGACTTAAACATAAGAGCGAATAAGGGTTCGGGGTATTAATATGCGTGACGCTATAGGGATGTTAATACTTGGGATCTATAACTGGAAGACAAAACTGTTAGCAAAATGACATACGTACCGATGATCGGCATCACATAGGTCAAGGGGGAAGTCAGGGGAGTCAATGCCTGGATACTTTATTCTTTATTTGGTTCAACTTATTTGCTTAGTCGAGTCTGTTAATTGCCCAGTCTATTAATTAGGTTGCATGCTAGTTTTATTTCTGTTTAAGTTATTTGTTATTTTCAGTCAAGTAAACACGGTGACCACGGTTCGGCAGTGCCCAACTGCTCTCCAAAACAAAACCTTTTCAAACGTGACAACCCAATTGAGCATTCAAAGCCGGGAAAACTATAAGCTAAATCGCCTCCTCGTGGGATCGACCCTATACTTGCTACTAGTACTTGTGCTAGTGAATAGTTTAGGCATTATAAATATTATTTTGCGCTACTCCACGACGGTAGCGTCAAAATTGGCGCCGTTGCCGGGGAGGCAATATTCCAAGCCAATAGTTTTCCGTGCTAACGCTTGACCTATTTTTGTATGCAGGATTCTGACTCATCGGGAAGCAAGGATACAGGGCTACTATTTGATCCTGAAATCGAGCGAACCGCAAGGAAGAATCGAAAAGCAGCAAGACAAAAGCAAGCATTAGCACGTGCCGCTCAAGTAACTCAGTTGACCATAACTGAGACAGGAGAGTCGATCTCGGACACAGCGAGAGAAGATTCACCGAACACATCCAGGTCACCTACGCGATCAAGGATGGGAGAAGAGAGAGCCAAGACGTTGAGGGACACGATGTTCCCAGAAAACTTGAATCTGAAACCACTGGGCATCACCTTGCCCACGGTTGAAAACAATTCTTGGGAGATGAAACACGGCTTCATCCAGATCTTGCCCAAGTTCAGTGACATGCCCCTGGAGGATCCCCAGAGACACCTCCAAGACTTTGAATTGGCATGTGGCACCATCCGAGCGAGTGAAGGGCTAGGGGAATACATAAGGCTCCTAGCCTTCCCTTTCTCACTAGCCGAAGGTGCCCGAGAGTGGCTTTACACTCTACCTGCTGGAGAAGTGACCACCTGGAGTCAGCTTCAGCAGAAGTTCCTTGAGAAGTACTTCCCAGCTGCACGCATCCAGCAGATGAGGAAGAAAATCAACAGCATCAAGATGGGAGGAGGAGAGAATTTCCATGACTACTGGGTCAGGTTCAAGCAGATGTTGGCCAAGTGCCCACAGCATCAGATCCTTGACCATGACTTGGTCCAGTACTTCATCTCTGGACTAAGAGAGACGGAGAGGACATGGATTAATGCAGCTTGTGGAGGATCCATTCTAAACAAAAGGGCCGACGAAGCATTCAAAATCTTCAAGGAAATGGCCGAAGAAACAAGGGAGGATGGCAGTGACCTACCTAGGAACAACTTGCCCGTACCATCTGCCACTGAAGTCAAATTGGACAAGCTGTGCAATATAGTTGAGCAACTGGTGCTCAACCAAAACCCAGGGCTAAAGAGAGGAGTCAAGGCATGCCAAATCTGCAAGGAAAGTAACCATGCCACTGACGAGTGCCCTGAGCTTTTTGACGAAGAGGTCAAGGTGATAATGCAGAACAATGGGAACGGACAAAGGCCCAATGGAAACGCGTACAACTCGAACAACTGGAAAAATCATGACAATAACCGGTATGGAAACAACAACTACCAGGGCGGAGGGAACCAAGGAAATCAAGGCCAGCAATACCACGGCCAGAACAATCATCAGAGGAACAACTACCAAAATCAGGGCAACCAGCAGAACCAGAGCAATGGCCCAACTTTGGCAGACATGATGCAGACCTTGGTCAATGAAAATATCAAAGCCCAGCAGGAGAATGACCGGTATAAACAGGACAACGAGAAGTACAAGGTTGAGACTCGAGGTCAACTGCAGAATATCAATGCTCAAATGCTTGAGTCGCGCGGGCAATTCCAGAACATCAATGCCCAACTGGCGCACTTGACCCAGGCAATGACTGAGATGAAAAAGAAGGCCAACGGTCTACCTCCCCAAATTGAACTCAATAACGCCCAACTGAATGCAATCCACCTCAAGAGTGGAAAGGTCCTGGCCGAAGCACCCAAGAATCCCACTCCACCATCTCGAGTGGAAGGAATTGTTGAAGAAGTCAACGAGGAAGAAGAGTCAGAGGAAGAGCTTGAGCTGACACCACCCAAACAGAAGGAAACATCAGTACCCACTCAAGCAGTAACACCACCAAAAATCTACCCTCCTTTCCCAGGCAGATTGAGCAAGAAGAAAGAGAAGGAGGACACTAATGAGATGTTCCAGATGTTCAAAAAGGTGGAAATCAACATGCCTCTGTTGACCATCCTGAAATCCATGCCCAGGTGCGCCAAATTCCTCAAGGAGCTGTGCACAAAAAAGGTGAAATACCAAGATGATGCCAAGTTCGAAGTAGGAGAGAATGTTTCAGCGGTACTCCAGAGGAATGTGCCAAGGAAGTGTGCAGACCCTGGAATGTTCTATATTCCCTGCATAATCGGCAACATGAACATAGAAAAAGCCATGCTCGACTTGGGAGCATCTATCAATGTTATGCCTAAGTCAATGTACGAGGACTTGGGTATAGGGCCGATGAAACCAACAAGGGTAGTTATCCAGTTGGCAGACAGATCAAACGTGTATCCCGAGGGAATCCTGGAAGATGTATTGGTCAAGGTGGAGGAGCTCATTTTCCCTGCCGATTTCTATGTCCTGGACATGGGGAGATCAAGTAAGCAGCCAGTGATGATCTTGGGCAGACCATTCTTGAAGACAGCAAGGACACACATTGACTGTGAGACTGGAAAGCTAACCTGCAAGTTTGAAGGAGAAACGGTCACATTCGACTTGTTCAAGTCGATGAAGCACCCAGAAGACACTGAGCAAGTGCATTATGTTGACCAGATTGACGAATTGATCGAGGAGCAGGCTCTGGGATATGGAGTCTCTGACAAAGTAGATCTGGTGATACAAAGGGGATTGACCATAGAAGATGCAGTTGATGAGCAACTTGAAGTCCAACAAATAGTTGAGCAACTGGGAGCTTTGGAAAATCATCCTATGGGCATGAGCAAGCTGCCACCCCAGGAAATCACGATCATGGTGCCATCCCTGGAAAAACCACCAGAATTGGAACTGAAGAAACTCCCTGCACATCTCAAGTACATGTTTCTTGGGCAAAATGATACGTTGCCCGTGATCATTAGTTCAAAATTGAAGAAGGAAGAGGAGAGCAGGCTGAAATACATCCTTGACCAATACAAGCAAGCCATTGGATGGACTCTGGCCGACATCAAAGGGATCAGCCCCACCATATGCCAACACCACATATTGCTCGAGGAAGAGTCAAGTCCAGTACGTGATCCACAGAGGAAACTGAACCCTGCCATGAAGGAGGTGGTGCTCAAGGAAATACTCAAGTTGCTTAACTTGGGCATTATCTACCCTGTTTCAGATAGCAAATGGGTCAGTCCAGTCCATGTGGTGCCCAAGAAGTCAGGAATCCAAGTGATTGAGAACGAAAAGAAGGAGCAAATAGCTACTCGACTTCAAACCGGATGGAGAGTATGCATAGACTACAGGAAGTTGAACAAGGTAACAAAGAAAGACCACTTTCCACTACCTTTCATTGATGAGATGCTCGAGAGGCTAGCTGGGAAGACACATTTTTGCTTCCTTGACGGATACTCCGGCTACATGCAAATTTGGGTGGCCCCGGAAGACCAGGACAAGACTACTTTTACTTGCCCATACGGTACATTCGCATATAGACGCATGCCCTTTGGTCTATGCAATGCCCCTGGGACTTTCCAGAGATGCATGATGAGCATTTTCGCTGATCTACTTGAGCAAGGAATAGAAGTCTTCATGGATGACTTTACTGTATATGGCAGCTCATTCGAGACATGCTTGAACAACCTGGAGTTGGCCCTCAGCAGATGTGTGGAGAAAAGTTTGGTACTTAACTACGAGAAGTGCCACTTTATGGTCGAGGAAGGGATAGTCCTTGGGCATGTAGTCTCTGCCAAGGGAATCGAAGTTGACCGAGCCAAAATAGAGACCATATCAAAACTGCCTTATCCAAGGAATGTCAAGCAAGTTAGAGGCTTCCTTGGGCACGCTGGGTTCTACAGGAGGTTCGTGAGAGACTTTGCAAAGATTGCCCAACCTCTGACCAGGCTGTTGCAAAATGAGGTTGACTGGAACTTTGATGATGACTGTCAAGCTGCCTTCAACCACCTCAAGGAAAGGTTAGTCACTGCCCCCATCATTCAGCCACCAGAATGGGGAATGCCATTTGAACTTATGTGCGACGCAAGCGGGTATGCTGTTGGAGCTGTACTTGGGCAGATGAAGGGCAAGGAACGACATGTAATCTACTATGCATCCAAGACTTTGAACCCTGCCCAATGCAACTACGCGACCACAGAGAAAGAACTGCTGGCTGTGGTGTTTGCATTCGAGAAGTTCAGATCTTACTTGCTCGGGAGCAAAACCATAGTTTACACTGACCATGCCGCGCTGAAGTACTTGATGGCTAAAAAGGAGACCAAGCCACGACTGATTAGATGGATCTTGTTGCTGCAAGAGTTCGACATCGAAATCAGAGACAAATCAGGTAACCAAAATTTAGTGGCCGACCACTTGAGCAGGATAATCCAGCGAGAAGAAGGCATGCCCATCACGGAGACTTTTCCAGATGAGTACTTGTATCAGATTTCAACCAAGTCAGAAGAGCCATGGTACGCAGACTTGGCCAACTACATAGTCACAGGAGATATACGAGAAGACATGACCCTCTACGGTAAGAACAAGCTCAAGCGGGAAAGCAAGAAGTACATTTGGGATGATCCCTACATGTGGAAAAGGGGAGAAGACCAAGTGCTGAGACGTTGCATCCCTGAAGTTGAGCAAGCAGACATCCTGAAGCACTGCCATGAGCAAGCCTGCGGAGGACATTTTGGCCACCGACGCACAGCAAGGAAGGTACTTGACTGTGGTTTTTATTGGACAACTCTTTTGAGGGATTGTTTTGAGTGGTGCAGGAGCTGTGACAAGTGCCAAAGAGAGGGGAACGTGACCAAGAGGGATGAGATGCCCATGATGCCCATCATGCCTGTAGAAGTCTTCGACGTATGGGGCATCGACTTTATGGGACCATTGCCCAACTCCAGAGGGAAGGAGTACATACTCTTGGCAGTTGACTATGTATCCAAATGGGTCGAGGCGAAGGCTACAGCAACTAATGATTCTAGAGTGGTAGCCACCTTCCTCAAGGGCGATATATTCAGCAGATTTGGGGTACCCCGCGCACTGATCAGTGATCAAGGTACACATTTTTGCAACTATATAATTGAAAGGTTGCTCAGGAAATATGGAGTGCACCACAGAATCTCCACAGCTTATCACCCCCAGGCCAATGGGCAAGCCGAGCTATCCAATCGTATCATTAAAACCATCTTGAGGAAGACGTTCAAGCCAGAAGGTAAGGATTGGAGTGACAAGCTCGATGATGCACTATGGGCCTACAGAACCGCCTACAAAACACCTTCAGGGATCTCTCCCTACCGTATGGTGTTTGGCAAGTCATGCCACTTGCCCGTGGAAATTGAACACAAGGCGCATTGGGCAGTTAACAAAGTCAATTTCGACTGGGATGCAGCCAGCGAAGGACGTAAGCTTGACCTAACTGAGCTGGAGGAGATAAGAATTGAAGCGTATGATAACGCGGTCAATTACAAGGAGCGAACAAAGAGAGCCCACGACAAAATCATCAAGAAAAAGAAGATCGAGCCTGGTCAACTGGTTCTGGTTTACCAAACCAAGTTTAAGTTCAAGGCTAAAAAGCTATCCACCAAATGGGCAGGACCATTCATAGTCCATGCTGTTTGCCCAAATGGTTCGGTAGAGCTATTTAAACCAGGTGACGATCAGATCTTTAAAGTGAATGGGCAGAGAGTCAAGGCTTACTATGGGAATGAGGATCTCAAGGGGATGATACCCCCTGAGCCAGCCACTTGACCAAGTAAAGCAAGAAAAATAAGTCAGGCCCATGACAATAAATAGAGGCAAATACCGAAGGCGAACTCGGTATGTATACTATGCTTTTCCATTATTTCTTTTTATTAATAAATTTACCACGCCAAGGAGTAGCCTTGGGCAGGAAAGGGTTTTGGTCTGTCTTTGTTTTCAGGAAACATAAAATTGGAGCGAGCAAGTGCGGAGATTGAGCAATGAATAGAGGAGGGCAGTTGTGATGATTGCTGAATTATCGGGAATCCACAAAAGAGTCCCATCGACTCTGAATTTGCAGAGTCCTAAATAAATTCAAAATCCTAATTCACCTCTACCACTACCCCTCTACTTCAAAAACCGCACACAACTCCTCAACTTCCCCACTACCTCTACCACCCCCATAACCCTAACTCCGAAAATCATGGTATCCACCCGCCCCAAAAACACCAAGTTAAACAAAATCCCCCACGGTACCAAAATTGATCTCACAAGTCCTCAATCACAACCGTCAAAGAAGATGGCCGGAGCCAAGTCGTCAAAAACCGCCGCCGCCGCCTCTGTACCCGCGAAGGAGAAGACACCACCACCACCGGAAAAAGGAAACACCCCTTCGCCGGTCAAACAGAGCCCGGTGCGCGAAGAAAGCCCACCACCCCTCAACACCGCCTTGGTGGACCAACTGACGGCTGAAATCGAAGCCCCAAAACTTTCTGACCTTGATGTGACCCCTAAACCGTCAACCGAATCGGCGCCGGCGAGCCAGAGTGGCGAGCCAAGTGAAGACGCCAGGAAAAAGAGGAAGTTCACGGCTGAAGAGAAAGGCAAAACAGTTAAGAAGCCCCGAGAGAACACGCCGGTCGCCACCATGGAGTCGTCGTCCGACGAGAAGCCCGACGATATGTCCACTGCCGGCGGCGAGGAGGATGAAAAAGACGGTGAAGAGGAGACGGAGATTAAGGAAGAATCGGAGTCGATTCCGGCCAACACGCCTGAGAAATTCAAAACCCCGGCGTCAACCCGAGTCACCCGTGGCAAGGGCAAGCAGTCAGTACCCACACCTTCAAACATCCAGAAAAGGGCAGTCGTCGTGCCCAAGACGGTATGTTTCGAAACCCTTAAAGATTTGAATATTCTTGATCAAGTTAAAGGGTATTTTGCAGCTATAGGATGGGAGGACTTCTTGACCTGGCCAGGGCAAGTCTCTGAGAAGTTGGTCAAGGAGTTCTATGAAGATCTGGAGGTGAGGACGAGCAAGGATGGCGGGCCGTTGGGCATTTCTTTCAAAATGATGGGATCGTATAATGAGGCGAGCATCTTCGAGATCAACATGGCCATGGGAGCGGCCAGTTTCAAGGACAAGTTTTCAAAGGAGTACCAGGACAGGTTGACCACGCCACCCGAGCGCACGCAGAAGGAAAGGAATGAGATCTGGAGAGCCTTGAGCAAGGAGAAAGTGTTCAAATCTCAGGAGGCCAAAAATTTCCAGTTGAAGGACGACGCCTTGCGCATCTGTCACCGTATCCTGGCCTACAACTTTTACGAGAAGAAGGACAACAGCAACACAGTCTCCCTGACCGAGCTTGATCTACTGTGGTGCATGACCAAGAAGATCAAGGTCAACTTTGGAGCTTTCCTGTGCGCACAACTGAAGAACATCTTGAGCAAGCCAGCACAGAGGTTGTCCCTTGCCCACTTTCCAGGAGTCTATGCCCAGAGAATGGAGTTGAAGCTTGATTTTGAGTTGATGGAGATGATGCCCGAGGAGAAGTTTGACCACGCATGTCTGAATAGGATGGCTGATATCAGAGTTGATGGAGAGGAGTGGGTGTTCACAAACCCAGAGGAAGTGAAGGCCTTGGCAATGGCAGCCAAGGCGAAAGTGAAGACCGAGCCTGTGAGTCGACCAAGTGTGAAGGTCTAGTCGCAGAAGGAGGAGATCCTTGAGCAATTGGATGTCCTAGAAGAGAAGCAGGATCGCATTGGAGAGAAGCAGGAAGAGATGCACGCTGCCCTACTTGCCTACTTCGCCCACGTTGGATTCAGGTACCCACCTGAACCCAAACCCTAAATGTACCCTCCCTTTTTGTTTTAGTAGTTTAGGTTTTTTATTTTTTATTTTTTTTATTTGGTCTTGAGTCTGCCCGACTCATGTCTGATGGGGTCGACCTCTTTATTTGCACACTTTGCCCAAGGCAAAGTGTGTATGTGGGAAGGTGCGCCAACATCGTTGGAGTCGGAGTCAGGGGGGATGCTTGCCCAACTTATTACTGTTTGCACACTTTGCCAGAGGCAAAGTGTGTGAGTGGGGGAAGGTCAAGAGAAACCCCATAGTTTGATCGAGTCGTATGCTTGATAAATACCTTGATCAAATTGAACAGTTTTCAAAATTAATAGTCTATGCATGAAAAATATTAGGGACGATGGAATTGCAACTAGGTAAGCTGTGAGGATTTGAGCCTACATCTGTGTGATATATTTCTTTCTTGAGAGTAGCTGTTTAAAATGTTTGTGATGCTGAAGCTTGCCCAAGTTCTGACCATTGTGATTATTTGAAAATTGAGTTGAGTAGTAAATGACTTAGGCATTTTCTTTCTGCACTAAAAATAAAAGAAGACCCTTGTTAGCCCCTTGAGCCGAGCCAAAATTTCTTGATCACCTGGGGGAAAACTCCCACTGCCCTGACCAACCTGCAAATATGCTCAATTACATAAAAAGAGCAAGTCAGGGCAAAGTCTTCTCTAAAAAAAAAAAAAAAAAAAAAAAAAAAAAAAAAAAAAAAAAAAGAAAAGAAAAAGAAAAAAAATAGATCCACCAATAAAAGGGTGTGCTAAGGCCCGTAAGAAAGAGAAGAAATTAGGAGGAAATTTGCTAAGTAAAATGCATGTCCTACCTAAGATCAATTCTGGGCATTGCCCAAGCTAGCCTATACAGTCACCCTAGAAAGCCCTAATGATATTGCCCAACTCAATTGAAAATGTCACAGGATAGAACTTGGTCAAGCCCAAAGCAGAACTTCTTTTAAAATAGCATTGAGCGAAACACTACCCATCCACTACATAGAGAGAAACACTTAGTGAGAATCCCAAAATCCTGTTGCAAACTCTTGACCGTTTTTTATGCATCCCCTTGACTATGATTTTGACTATCTGTTCACTTGATCAACTCTCTGTATTTTGATAAGCATGCTGTCCTTGAGTCTTCTATTTTCTTTCCATCTCTACCCCCTGTTTGTTTTCTGCTTGAGCAGGCAAGTCACCGTGCACGCTTGAGGACAAGCGAAGTAAAGTGTGTGCGTGTGATGAGCCATATTTTTTGGCTCATTTTTAGGTTTTTAGAGTCAAGTATATCGAGTCTTTAGTTTGTTTTTACTTTGTTTGTGTCTGGGAGGGCACGTTTGGGTACTTGGGCAAGTTTTGCAGGTGGGCAGGTAAAGGGAAGAAAAGAGGAGCGCACTGTGTGAAAGAGGCAAGGAAATCACCTTCCATGGTCAAGAGCATCCGTTGAGCAAGCCAGACTGACGAAAAGGATCCAGCAGAGTTGATCAAGCAACTAGGCCGTCAGCAGGTGGAGCAAGACTTGAGCTCGATCAAGTACCGCACATGGTCCGCTACCTCAATCAGTCAGAGAAGGAAGTACATGGGCAAGCACTAACATTGACGGAGACGGAACGTTGGGCATGCGGTGTACCAGGAGTCCTGAATTCTGTGGAGTCTTTTAAAGAGGACCAGATTCATACTCCCGCCTAAGAAGGACTCTCGTCCGGTCTTAGAGGTATTTCCCCCTCACGTCTCTTATCCATCCAAGCCCGTCTATATAAGAAGACCGACTGATGAAGAAACCCTACGACGCATGAGCAGCGAGCAATCCGGATCGAACCCTAACCTGTCCAGCGAAGAAGAAGGCGGCCGCGTGAGCAACACCACTCGCCGGCGTTTATTTTCTGTTAAGCCCTCGGGCTAGAAACAATTTACTTTATGTTTTTTATGCTTTTGATTTCGTACTTAGTTTTATTTCCCTTTGAACAATTTCCCGTTTCAATGCAAAGTTCAGTTCGTCTTATTGAATCTACTTTATTTTCCGTTTTAAATATGATAAGTAGCTAATCTGTTTGTATCTGGGCAAAGACAGAACCTGACCAACCCTAAGACGTGACCATGCCGGGAGGCTTAGTGAAGACAGCAACTAGCTGAGTTTTGTTCCCGATTCAACAGGGTAGTAACTTAAGCATGTTAGGGACTTGGGCAATCCTACAGTGACCAGTGGGAACCCCGACTTGCCTAACACAGGAGTACGTGGATCAACGCGACCGGGAGACTGGGCGTCCGCGAAGTACAACATGTTGCTGGAGATGTGGTCGTATGACTTGGGTCTGTCCAGGCATGCTATTGGCCATTCCGGGTTTGCTTGGAGGATGAAGGCGACTTGACCAACTTAGACTCATGCGGTCACATAGTGTCGAATTGGTCAACGTCAGGAGACCTGTCGAGAGAGATCTGGCAGGACTTAAACATAAGAGCGAATAAGGGTTCGGGGTATTAATATGCGTGACGCTATAGGGATGTTAATACTTGGGATCTATAACTGGAAGACAAAACTGTTAGCAAAATGACATACGTACCGATGATCGGCATCACATAGGTCAAGGGGGAAGTCAGGGGAGTCAATGCCTGGATACTTTATTCTTTATTTGGTTCAACTTATTTGCTTAGTCGAGTCTGTTAATTGCCCAGTCTATTAATTAGGTTGCATGCTAGTTTTATTTCTGTTTAAGTTATTTGTTATTTTCAGTCAAGTAAACACGGTGACCACGGTTCGGCAGTGCCCAACTGCTCTCCAAAACAAAACCTTTTCAAACGTGACAACCCAATTGAGCATTCAAAGCCGGGAAAACTATAAGCTAAATCGCCTCCTCGTGGGATCGACCCTATACTTGCTACTAGTACTTGTGCTAGTGAATAGTTTAGGCATTATAAATATTATTTTGCGCTACTCCACGACGGTAGCGTCAAGAACTTTCACTATAATATTGCCGATGATTATAAGGATTGATATCCACTCTAAAACCCTCTAATCTCACACAATATTATCTCTCTCTATGATGGTATTAACTCTTGTTCTACACCAATAATTATGTCTATGGAGATCCCTATTTATAGGTGTAGAAAACCCATAAATTAGGTAACCAATAGGAATAGGAATAAACTTTTTTCCTAATATATGACTCCTAAATCCATAAGGAATAGAATTATATTATATTCAATATAATTCTAATTTTCCTAAATAAGGAAACAAAATTCCTACGGATTCGAGTCATATTTCAACAATCTCCACCTTGACGAGAAACCGCGAAATCCCATCGCACATGTGAAATCACATCACATACCAAGCCGCGAAATCCCATCGCGCATGCGAAATCTCATCGCAAATGAAAACCATAAAGCGAAATCACATCGCCCATGCGAAATCACATCGCACTCCATAGTCTCGTCCCTCGTCTTCCTCCAAACGCCCCAACGGGCCTAGTTCCTAGAAGTTTGGACCTTCAAAGGTCCCCATAACTCGGAACGTACAAACCCGAGTGTCTTCTTCGAGTTGTGAGCCCAATTCGAGATATACCCTCTCGACCGCTTTTCAAGCGCACATGGCTCACCAGGTTTAGAAACACTCCATAGATCGAGAAACACTCGATCCTTCAAATCGACTTTCCTCACATGCCCAAGCCGCACATGGTCTAGTCGTGTAGACTCTTCATCCGAGAGCCTAGTTTTTCCTACGGTTACTTCGTTCACCGCTTTATCTTTATCTTTAAACTGGGTTACTCCGGCCTTCGATTGCATGCCTCTATGCCGGATAGACTCTTCTAGCAAGAGTTAAGGTTCGGCCCCGGTTACTTCCTTCACCGTGCCTTCATGGAGGACATAAGGTCGCTCTGCCTTTTCGTCTCCTCCCAACACTACCAAAGCTCTTCGGTAGCCTTAAAAACTCCACCTTCTCCGGTGTAGCTTGTATCAACCTCGGTTACTTCTTTCGCCGAGCTTCCATCGAGGACATAAAGGCGACTCGCCTTTCTCTTTCCCCGCAATATTACCAAACCACCTTTGGTAACTCTTAAAACTCCACATTTACAAGTGAGTTTATAGACCTTCATATCAAGGGTACTCAAGGAAATCAAATTCCTCTTCAAGTCAGGGACATGTCTTACCTCGCCTAACGTGCGCACCGTGCCATCGAACATCTTCAAGCGGATATTCCCAATCCCTTCGACCTTGCACGAGGTGTCATTAGCCATGAACACCGCACCATGCTCCAAAGATTCATAAGTCTCAAACAACGATCGGTCCGGACACATATGAAACGAGCAGCCCGAGTCTAAGATCCAATCACCACAAAAGTTGGAGTTCTCGCCTAGAGCCATTAGTAGTTCCCCATAGAATTGGCCATCTACTAATCCAACGTCACCGGAATCCTTATTACCGGAATTATTGTTGTTGCTCTCCTTTTTCTTCCACGCGTAGCACTCCGACTTTATGTGTCCCTTCTTCTTGCAATAGAAACACGTCTTATTCCCGTGTCGCGACTTCGAATTCCCCGAGTCGCTTCCTTTATCACGGTACTTCTTTTGGACGCTAAGTCCTTCACCCACATCGGGCACACCATCCTTGTTAGACTCCATCATTTGTACGTTTTCCCTTGACGAGAGAGCCGAAGTTACGTCTTTAAACATGAGACTATCTCGTCCATAGAGAAGCGTGTCCCGAAAAGCCGCCATCGAGGGGGGTAGCGAGCATAACATCCAAAACGCAAGATCATCATCTTCGATCTTCACGCCAATTTTCCCAAGGTCAGCTACACGCTCCTTGAATCTCGCTACATGGTCTTGAATCGACGACCCCTCCGCCATCTTGAGGAAGTAGAGACTTCTCTTCGAGTGATGCTTGCTAGACACCGTTTTCTCAACGCACATTGACTCCAACAACTCCCATAATTCCTTTGCGGTCTTCGCCTCCGTCGTTTCCTCAGTCAAAGAATCCGAAACATGAAGCCCTATGGTCGCCATAGCCATCTGATCGAGCTCCACCCACTCGTCATGCTTCATGTCTTTCGGCTTGTTGTCAATACCAAGTAGAACAATATCTTGCTTAAGAGATCTGATGACTAACCTCATCTTGTATTGCCAATAGGAAACCTCGTGTTGAGACTTAAATTCGGTAGATCGTACTTCACGCTCGCCATCGAAACCTTGCTCCGGAAGGTAGTAGAATCGTAGTCTAGAAGGTCACGAGATCGTTGTTTGGCTCTGATACCACTTGTTAGCTTTTAGGATCGTAACCTGGCTCTAATACCACTTGTTACGGGACAAAGCTCTGAACGCCACACGATTAAGACCGGTGCCACCAAATACTACTTGTTGCAGATCGACGATGTATAGTACGAATAATAATGTGGGACCCCGAAAATAACTCAACAATAAATAAAGAAAAAGGAGACAAGTAAAGAAGACAAAGAATTTACGTGGAAACCCAAATCGGGAAAAAACCACGGGAGGAACGACGAGAACTTTCACTATAATATTGCCGATGATTATAAGGATTGATATCCACTCTAAAACCCTCTAATCTCACACAATATTATCTCTCTCTATGATGGTATTAACTCGTGTTCTACACCAATAATTATGTCTATGGAGATCCCTATTTATAGGTGTAGAAAACCCATAAATTAGGTAACCAATAGGAATAGGAATAAAATTATATTATATTATATTCAATATAATTCTAATTTTCCTAAATAAGGAAACAAAATTCCATTCTAGTCATATTTCAACAATATATAATAGCAAAAAAGTAAAAATATATAATATATAATAGTGTAACTAAGATTAAATCATCCTAGCAATAAAATGAATTACAGAATCAATAAGGTAAATGAATTACAAAATCAATAGTGTAAATGAATTACAGAATCAATAGTGTGAACTTAAAACGGTTCTGCTTTCCCATTATGGTCACACCAAGTTTTGTGAATAAGAAATATCATTCGATCTAAATATATTCGGACACTTTTTGCTAACGTCTAGGTTTTTCCGGATGCACCAACTGCAACACTAGAATTCGAACTAAAAAATAAAAATATATAATAACATAAAAAGTAAATATATATAACCAAAATAATATTAAAAAAAATATATATAATAGTCAAAAAGTAAAAATATATAATAGCAACAAAATTAATAATAAAAAATAAAAATATATAATAGCGCAACTTAAATATTTCAAACAAATATATAATATCGCAACTAAAATATTGGGCAATTAGCGCAAAAAATCTATAATAGCGCCAAAAGTACAAATATATAAGGAAAATAACCAACAGAAACTGCAATAACCAACAGCAATAGTTTGTTAATTCTACGAGATAGATTTTTTTTCAAATTTTTTAACTTCATGATCTTTCGTTGCAGTCTCTTATTCTCATTCTTCAGGAGCTCATTATCAACATGAACCGCTTCATTTGAATTGGAGTTCCTTTCATTCAATCTTCTCAACAATCCCGGAATTATTTGTTTCGACCTCTCACATATGGGTGGATCTATCCATCTAAAAAAATTACAGTAGCCTTGATTCTGCCCAGAAAATTCAAGAACAAAAATTAAAAAAAAAAAGATATTGAGAATTCCAGGTAGTGAGAGGAAGAGATACATATCGGATATTTTCCACATCCCAAAAATCGACGCCCTGGGTTCTCCTTCTTCCACGTAGTTGTAGTTTGTGCGATTTCACCACAAAAGCAATATCTTGCTCTCGAATTCTCACTCGACTGAGAAATTTTTATGACGAGCAAATGATTGCCTGAAGATGGGCGAGCAAACCTATATAGGTAATTGATACGAATTTGTAAAAAAAAATGTGATCGAGAACTAGGGTTCTTCAAGAGGGGCGCAAATTTGGGGATTAAGGTTTTTCTGAAATGGATTTGGGAAATACATGAAATGAAACCCGACTCCTTTTATAATTTATGTATTTTCATTTTTGATTTCTTTTAATTCTGTAATATCCACGTGGCCAGTCCAGTTGGATATTGTTTTTTTTTTGTTTTTTTTAACAGCTCCAGCCAATGAGAATTTGCCGCGTGGATTAGGTCATCGGAAATTCCCAAATCGCTCATCACCTGCATATCAGGCGCAAAAATTCCGGCCACTTTTGAATTTTCAGGCGAAAATTGGATGTAATCGACTCGATTTGAGGCTTTAGCGGATGAAATTGAAAAACCGACTTTTTCTGGTACCAAAAAGAAAATGGTCCATCTTTATGGGACTAAATTGGTAATTTTCTCAATCTATAATAGTGCCAAAAGTACAAATATATAAGGAAAATAATAATAAAAAGAAAAATATATAATAGCAAAAAAGTAAAAATATATAATATATAATAGCGCAACTAAGATGAAATTATCCTAGCATTCTTGATAAAATGAATTACAGAATCAATAAGGTAAATGAATTACAAAATCAATAGTGTAAATGAATTACAGAATCAATAGTGTGAACTTAAAACGGTTCTGCTTTCCCATTATGGTTACACCAAGTTTTGTGAATAAGAAATATCATTCAATATAAATTTATTCGGACAGTTTTGGCTAGAACGTCTAGGTTTTTTCCGGATGCACCAACTGCAACACTAGTGTACGAGCTAAAAAATAAAAATATATAATAACATAAAAAGTAAATATATATAACCAAAATAATATTAAAAAAAATATATATAATAGCCAAAAAGTAAAAATATATAATAACAACAAAATTAATAATAAAAAATAAAAATATATAATAGCCCAACTTAAATATTTCAAATAAATATATAATATCGCAACTAAAATATTGGGCAATTAGCGCAAAAAATCTATAATAGCGCCAAAAGTACAAATATATAAGGAAAATAATAATAAAAAAAATATATATAATAGCAAAAAAGTAAAAATATATAATATATAATAGCGCAACTAAGATGAAATTATCCTAGCATTCTTGATAAAATGAATTACAGAATCAATAAGGTAAATGAATTACAAAATTAATAGTGTACATGAATTACGAATCAATAGTGTGAACCTTAAAACGGTTTTGCTTTCCCATTATGGTTACACCAAGTTTTGTGAATAAGAAATATCATTCTATCTAAATCAATTTCACTAACTTTCACCAAATGCAACAACTGCAACACTAGAGTACGAGCCTCCCGTTGGTGGCCTGTTGTCAAACAAGAGCCTCCCTGTGACACTTTCTGCTAGAACGTCGAGGTCATCTCCAAATGCAACAACTGCAACACTAGAGTACGAGCCAAAAAATAAAAATATATAATAACATAAAAAGTAAATATATATAACCAAAATAATATTAAAAAAATATATATAATAGCCAAAAAGTAAACATATATAATTACAACAAAAGTAATAATAAAAAATAAAAATATATAATAGCAACTAAAATATTCCAAACAAATATAACAAATATATAATATTGCAACTAAAATATTGGGCAATTAGCGCAAAAAATATATAATAGCGCAAAAAGTACAAATATATAAGGAAAATAATAATAAAAAGAAAAATATATAATAGCTAAAAAGTAAAAATATATAATATATCATAGCGCAACTAAGATGAAATAATCCTAGGCGTCTTGATAAAATGAATTACAGAATCAATAGTGTAAATGAATTACAAAATCAATAGTGTGAACTTAAAACGTTTCTCCTTTCCCATTATAGCCACACAAGTTTTCTAAATAAGAAATATCATTCTATCTAAATCAATTCCAGTTTGCGGGTGTATCTTAGAAGGCTATTTAAGCTTCTCTGAACCCGCTGAAAAAAGCAACATGCATGGTTGCCGCATAGTTCCTGTTGGTGGCCTCGCCGCAAAGAAGAGCTTCCCTCCAACACTTTATTCTAGAATGTTGAAGTCATCATGCACCAACTGCAACACTAGAGTACGAGCTAAAAAATAAAAATATATAATAACATAAAAAGTAAATATATATAACCAAAATAATATTATAAAAATATATATATAATAGCTAAAAAGTAAAAATATATAATAGCAACAAAAGTAATAATACAAAATAAACAAATATATAATATCGCAACTTAAATATTTCAAACAAATATATAATATCGCAACTAAAATATTGGGCAATTAGAGCAAAAAATCTATAATAGCGCCAAAAGTACAAATATATAAGGAAAATAATAATAAAAAGAAAAATATATAATAGCAAAAAAGTAAAAATATATAATATATAATAGCGCAACTAAGATGAAATTATCCTAGCATTCTTGATAAAATTAATTACATAATCAATAAGGTAAATGAATTATAAAATCAATAGTGTAAATGAATAAATCACCGTGAAAATAACTACGTTTTTGAAAACATATTAAATTCAAAACATATGAAATTCTAGTGTAACACCATGCACGGGATATAACTTTACGTTTTTGATGTTTTAACGTGCCCTTGATCTTGCGGTGCTCGTGATTTTACGTACATAGCTCTCTACAATATCGTTTAAAATAATTTGTTTCGTTTAAAACATACATTACAATAGTAAAGTACATGTTTGAACTTCATTTATATTCTCTAAAGGAAACATTAAAAGGAAAAATTCTAAACTTTTATTACAAATTTTGAAAGACTTCCTTAAACACCACATTATTTGTTTTGTTTGTAAGTTTATCATTCTCGTCACAACACAAAATTTTTAACCCACTTCTATTCGTCACCCTTGAAACAGCAACTTACAGTTGCCCATGAGTGAAAACCGGTTTCTTCAAAAACACACCAAGAGCTGTCAACGATTGACCTTGGCTTTTATTGATCGTCATTGCATACGATATCATCAACGGGAATTGTCTTCGTTGAATTTTAAAAGGAATCCTCGAATCAGAAGGACAAAGCGTCATCCTGGGAATATACACAATTTCATTCGCGTTTTTGCCTCCCAAGACTCGTGCCTCTATAACATAAGTCCCAAGTTTGGTTACCACCAATCGAGTTCCATTGCACAGTCCTGCCGAGTGATCAATGTTTCTTATCAACATCACCGGAACACCAACCTAAACAAAAAAAAAAACAATAAACATCAATAACTAAACATCATGTTCATATGCATCAAGCATAAACAATAAATAAAATAATCTACATTTTCATTTTATGAAGAAGATACCATTTAATATAAACATTAAGGAGCATAACATCCATTAATATTTTATATTACAACAAACATAAAAACTTTACAAATAAGATAGAAATAACCTTTAACTTCAACTGATGATTCGGCAACCCTGAGCATTTGATGGTATTCAAGAATTCAACGGAGTGCATGTTTGCAAACATATTCTCTGCACCCTCAGACTTTTCAATCGAATCAGCACTAAGATATATTCTTTCATCCGTAGAGTGCATCGAAACCATGTAATCGTTAATAGAATCAACTTCTTCCAAAGTCGGGGCCAAAATGGCCCTACCTTGTAAGAATTCCACATATCCAATATGATTTGAGAAATCCGGATATATTGCATTAACCATTGAACAGATGAAATCATCGGAAGAGGTTATGAGAAAGATCATTGGGAATTTCTAGAACAGCAACCCCATCATTGTCGTCTCCTATAGTTCCATCCCCAATCGAAGACATCCAATTAGAGAATTCTCTTAAAGTAATTAAATCATTTTCGTCCACAACATTCTGCAATCTCATATTAGTCGTCAACCTCAAGACTTTGCATTCTCTCCAAATGTTGGAGGAATTAATCGTCGCATGAACAATATCCTGTCTCGTACCTTTAGCAATTACCGGCAAAATTTGACGGAAATCCCCTCCAAATACAATAACCTTTCCCCCAAAGGGCTTTTCATCAGCTCGCGGATCAGAACTTCGCATAATATCACGCATTGTTCGATCAAGTGCTTCAAAACAATGCCTACAAAATTATACAAAGTCAACTTCAGTTAGATAATTTTCAGCAAAAAAAAAAATACAGAAAATGTGAAATACAAAACCTGAGAATGAGAGGCGTTTTATTACCTATGCGTCATGGGAGCTTCGTCCCATATAATCATTTTAGATTGTTGAATCAACTCAGCGAGTTCGGTTCTCTTGCTTATATTGCAGGTTGAATCATCGGTTAAGTTCAAAGGAATTGAAAATTTTGAATGAGCTGTCCTGCCTCCGGGTAAGAGAAGAGAAGCTATTCCGCTAGAAGCAACATTCAACACAATATGTCCCATTGAACGAACAGCGGCAGAGAGAGTGTTCCAAACAAATGTCTTGCCGGTTCCTCCATAACCATATAGAAAGAAAATTTGTCCTTTGTTTTCGTGGAAAGCAGACATTATCGATTCATATGCTTGGCTTTGATCACGATTGAGCATTCCGACCAGCCTGATGTGCTCTTCTGTAAGTTTTTTTCGATCGTAATTCATCTCTTCCGCTATAAGGCGATTTCTACCAATAACTTCATCGTGCTGCGGATACGGCATGTTGGGATAATCTAAAAGGGTTTTCCCTTTTCTTTGCATTACATCTTCAATTTCCCTCAAGCACAAAATTTTAATTTGATCGTCACTGAGAATCAAATCTGTAAAAAAAGAGAAGAAAAAAAAAATCATATTAAGGACTCTTAGACCCGATGTATAGTGCATTTATGTCGTCGACACGGGAACAAACTCTAAAGAATGAATTGGAGATGTTAATAATCATACCAGGGCGTTCCAAACGAATACGATATTTATTTAAGATGTCTGGTGTGAGTAGATGACTGCAACTTTCCCAAAGAATCTCTGGCCGACTGACAGAATCAGAAGTAATCAAATTCACAAATAAAATTCGAAGCATTATTTTTGAACCCCAAACAGCAGCTTCTTCAATGGCTATAACAAACTCATTATCGTCATCAATCAAACCACGGGCGAAACAGGTTTCTCTAAAGGTTTCATATCGTATCCCGTTATAACGATAAATATCATCATACGATTCACAACCTTTCACAACATTCAGCAGAAGTCGCATATAATACAACTCCCCCCTGGCTGGATGTACATAGTTCAATCTCCCTAGAGCAACTCTTCTCTTCCTTGGCCGCCAAGCATGTTCCTTCTCAACCCAAACGAATTTCATAGGAAACTCAGCGTAAGTTATCTCTTTCGCTCCTGGAAATTTACTGTTTGCAATCATCCAAGCTGTAAACAAAGTCTCTTTACCCGCTGCTCTGGCCACAACATTCGTAACAGACGACCCTTCCCTAAATACAACAACCTGCTCGTTAGGCAGATGAAATTTCAATCTCACAATGTTAGGCTGGTTGAAATGAATTTCATATCCATATAACCGCCACACCGCTTCCGAAGCCGATACGTATCTGCAATCTAAATATTGCTTTATTTCATCAACAATTTTATTTCCAGCAGCGTCATTGTGAAACTTATAAAAAACGGCAGTTGCTCGATCGTGTCCTTTGTGAACGTACTTGAACAAATATTTAATAGACCGCGAACGATTGCACCACTCCACGTTAATATGGGATCTATATTTTTTCAGGAGATAAGGGTTATGGGGAACAACAGACCTGAAAAAAATATGAACCCAATGAGATTATTAGAAGATGAATTTTATACAATGGCATTCTGAACGATGTATTCAAAGATGAATTTTATTTTTTATTATCTAAGCATAAATAAAACGAAACATCCTAAAAGCATACCTATTGTCAAGTTCAATTCCTCCCTTTAATATTGTCCTGCCATCATCCCTTCTTTTGTAAACGACAAAGCCATCATTATCTACCGTTGTGCGATCAATGTATTTCTTCGGGAATTTTTTTGTACATCGACATCCATCCATGCACGGTGATTTTTTATTTGCTACGCCACACGGACCATGAATCATGAACTCACTGACCGCGTCATAATATTCCCGATCTTCCTTGCAATCAGGAATCTCCGCAGATATAATATCGTCGACGACACCTGGACTTGCTGTCTGAGGGAAATTTTTTATGAACAGTAGAATATGAGCGTGCGGCATTCCACGTTTCGGAAACTCGATAGTATAAACAACTGAAAATAAGAATTAAACACAATGAGAATATAAAACTTTAAACTAATTAAATAAGAGTAGTTGAAAATTAAAAATACATAAAGGATGCACTAACTCGCAGATAACTCCCCAAACAGCTTTCCCTGACGAATATCTCTCAACATGTTGTCTAACTTAGTGTGGAACATTCGAGAAAGAATATCCGGTCGATCATTTGCAGTCAATCCTCTTTCTTTACAATACCTCTCTATTTCATCCCACTTCGGATTACACGTGAGAGTAATAAACAAATTTGGATATCCTACCCACCTACATACAGCCATTGCGTCATGATAATTCTGTATCATGAATCAGGCACCACCAACGAAGGAAGAAGGCAAAATAATTCTTTTACCAGTTTCTGCCAGGTTAGTCTCTCCACTAATTAATGCTTCACCCAACGCAGCGTAAGAGTCACATCTGAAATCCTGCTGATGCTTTTTTATGTAAGTAATTCTGTACGACTCAACCATCGTATAAGCGTCAACCAAGAACTGTTGAAATAAACGTTGTCCAAAAAGAATATGAGGAGATTCAGTATCCCTCTCCTGCAGCATGTAAGAGAAGTACTCTTTCATTGAAACCTTTCTTTTTTTAACTTCTTTACTCCTAGTCGTTTCACGATGAGGAACGTCATCTCTAAATCCGTCTTCTCCGTACAAATATTGCAACGGATACTGGAGCGGCAAATACGACACATGCAACTCATTTATGCGATGTAAAGTCTTTGATCGAGTTTCAATAATAATATCCCTGTGATCCTCCAGGTTATCAGCATCTCCAACAATTAAAGCCGCCACCTCCGAAACAGTTGGCAAATTGTATCTTTGGCCATCAGAACTCCTTCGGCAAATCAACCTCAGTTTAATGTCATCTTCAGTGAACAAATTTTCACTATGTTCACGTATCTTTTCCCCGGCATAGCGAAACCAAAGAACCAACATATTATTCTCATTCAGTACGCTCTTGAGAAGAGAAACGATCTCGGCATGAAACTCAGCAACTTGTAGCTGAGCCTGTTTGTCTGCAGCGTTACTGTTAAACAGACAATGCGATATTAATTAAATTTATCATAATTTAAATAAAAAAATAAAAACCGCCATCTCGATGCAAATAATTGAATACCATAAATAAATCAAAACATCTAACCTTACGGAATTAATTTTGTTTACTACTTCATTTTCAGTGTCGTAGATGTACAGTTGAGCAAACATAACTCTATCGCTTCGGGTTGGGAGTAAACTACCAATCAAATGATAATTATCGCCATTTAATCTGAAAATAGGAGCTGCCCTTCCGTCGTTAAATGACTTGTCGATCTTCCCTCCCAATGAAGTGAAAGAAAAGATCATATTGTACATTCGCATTGACTTTTGAAATTTTTTACTCATCGGGCCATTTCCGTACAATAAATCTTTGTACTTTTGTGGAGGGTCCAGGATGGCCGGTAACTTAATTTTACCTGAGTACCAAAAAAACAGTTGTTTAACTATCCTAATACTGTATATAAATAAAACAAATTATCTACCCCAAAAAAATATCATTATGAATACACAAATGACATAAAATATAATAACAAATACTAACCATGAACGCAACACAAATTATACTTTGGAAGTCCTGAAATATTTCTGTACTTTTCTATTCTCTCATCTCTCCAGAATTTAGCACCGCAATGAATACATTTCCAAACCGGATCGCCAATGTCGTGATAACCTTAAAAGAAATGAAAATTTTAAAACTTTTATTAATTCATGCTTATTACAAAGTAAATTAAAAATAATGCATGCGGGCTGCGGCTGAAAAAGATTAACCTGGATATTTTGCATTCTCCTTAGAAAGTCCTTGATTATTCAATGTGCAAGCACTTGGCTGATTTTCTTTTCCATTCCGCTTTGGAGCTCCAATCATTCTATTTACTACTGAAGGGACTACATTATTTTGAATTCGAGCATTTGAAGTTGATCCTTCGCATGTCGCCATACCACTATTTATCAAAACTGAACTGTGACCACTCTCGACAATAGGAGATTTATTAGTAGATCCGCCTAAAGAAATCATAAAATGTTATCATAATGTATTCTTCGTTAATAATATAAATGTTAAAATTTTTGAAATAGATAGCCGGACTACATTGGACTTGTACGCAATCGAATTGTTTACTCAAATCGACAATCTTGATCCATCGTATATTCTGATCAGTAGTAAATGATAAAGGAGGCTTGCTCGAGGAACATGCATTCACGGTAGACGACTCTAAAATAAAACCATCTGGTTGTAGATAGATAACAAAAAGATAAAAAGATTTAACGAAACACGTTGATCGTATGAAAATATAACTTGTAAGATAAAATGTATTTATTGTTTATTAACAACATTGCTCGAAAATAATAAGATTACCGAAAGAGTTCGTTGGAGACAGAGCTTTCTTCGTATTTTCCGCTCGGTTGGAAATATTATCTTTCCATATAGGAATTAGAGAGAAATTATTATCGACTTTTATAAATATACAGATCTCAAAAACATTGGAATGATACAGAAGAACTTTTGTTGAAAATTCTTAACTCGTTTTCTCACCTGATTTCTTTTTCCTCTTGGTTGACATTGATATCAAGAACTTGATATATATATATATATATATCAAGAGTATATATATATTACTGTTAAATAAGAAATCAAGAGTAAATAATCAATAAGGATGTATATAAATTTATCTCTTTACGTATAATACATGCATGGCAAAATAAGAAAATAAATCAATTCATAATAAGAAATATTTAGAATCAATTAGGGTTCTTCCCCACCACGTGATTCTTTGGTGTGGTGTTCTTGACCAGCACACGATGCTTTGGTGTCGTTTTCTTGACCAGCACCTGATGCCCTTGACAACATTTGCAATTCATTCATCATATATATATAATACCTAGGAAAAATATTTAAAGGTTTTAACATTAATAATGATTAGGAAACATAACTTGTGGAAAAGAACAATGTAATTGCGTATGGTATTCACCTTTCCCTCTGGAGAGGATAAACCATACCATGCGCATGGAGTTGATTATTTTTAGCATAAATTACTATTTAATATATATTTGGTATTATATATTATATTAATGAAATATTAATGTATTTGCGTATGGTATTCATCTATTATTATTTTTTTGTTATAAACTTTCTTTAAAAAAATATTAATGAAAAACAATACAATTAATATAAACATATTAGGAAAAAAATATGTAGAAAATATTAGAAAGATATTATATAATGATTATTTCCAAATATAAAATGTATATTAATTTTATTATTAAAGGGTAGAATTATTAAATAAAAATTTAATTTAAGAATTTTATTAATTTGAATATGAATTATAATACTAAAATAAAATGAAGATTAAATTTATCATCATTACTTAATTTAAGTACCCATAAGTAAATAGTGATAATAGAGAGTACTGAATATTTAGAATTACAACAATAAATATTGTTCAAAACTAAAAAGATTAAAAGATAATACTAAATAGAAATATTGTAATTTAAAAATAAGCTGCCGTTTTCGAAACCATGTTCCTCGTGGCATCTGAAGAAGGAGATTCATCTTTGAAAAAGAGGTGCTTGTTCATGTCGATAAGAAAACGATCAGTGGATAACTCATCAACAACATAAGCAAATTCAGATTCTTCAACTTGGCTGGAAGGAACAACGACATTTAACAAAATTTCTTTTCCAATAAGATTGAAGATTGGTTCTGGAAGAATACGTTTAAGATTAATTTCTACGCGAACGCAATGGCCATCAACTTCTTCAAATGTATCCTGCAAAGATGACAAATATTTAATTATGAAAAAATCATTTTGGATATATTGTAAAATAATGATATTTATAGAATCAAAATTTTTAATTACTAATCATTTTATAATTAAAATTATTTATATAAAGAAGAGATAATACTACCATAACCATCTTCTGAAAAGCATCTTGAGCAGTTTTACCAAGAAGTTTCATAGCAACTTGATCCAACAAACGCAACACTACAATATCGCAGTTTCATAGCAACTTGATCCAACAAACGCAACACTACAATATCGCGGCCATTAGTAACACGAATGAAGATATCGTACTTTGCGTTTTTAATAAGATAGTCATCACAGCCATGGCAAACCAAACTGGAATCATTAACAGGAGGATATTCATTGCAATCAAAACAAAATGTATAAAACCAATCTCTTGTGCTAACAATTTCAGTTATCCATCCAACGCTCCAAATATTACTTGACTACAAAAAAAAAAGAATTTAATTAAATAAAATTTAAATTTAAATAAAATAGACATAAATTAATTAAGGAACATATGCATAATACCTCTAAACACTTTGGAATATCAGAGAGGTTCACAATTTAATAGAAGTAATCCGCAAATCATGAGCAGCTCTGACAAAACTAAGACATGGAAACCGAGACATAGAAAAGTTAAAGAAAATTGAATACACAACACTGAAACTGAATTTTTTTGAGAGAAGGATGAGGATGAGAACAGAGGAAAATAGTATTATAAAAAGATATAGAGATAATGATAATCCTTTTGAGGAAACGTACATCATCATTTTTCTTTGGTTGAAATATCGATGCTTATAATTATTATTACTTAAAAATAAAAATATTTTAAATTTTTGGTCTGGGGTAATTTTAACAGGTTTGATATGCATCTCTAGAAAAAAAACAATTCAGCAACACAAACAATTAAATCACACTGCAAATTAAAAAAAGAAAGTTGCTACTTCTTCAAAAGATATTTCATAATATCAAAACCAATGTTTCCAAGTGCTGAAACAGTTAAACTTCGAAATAGAAAATAGTACCCGCAAAACACCAAAACGATTCCAAACAGAATTCTGTAGCAGCACAACAAAAAAAGGAAACACGATAATAAAGTCCGAAGCATACATAAATGAAAATGAGAAAACATTGGCGGAGAACACATTCTTGCATCAAATTTATTTTTCAGTCTTGATGATCTTTGAAGTTACCGATCCCGCTGAATCCTGTAAAGCGCACTGCAAATTCCTTTTCGTAATCTTCTTAGTTTCAGGGGTTTTGAAGCCTTCACCCTAGTTGACAACTTCTTTACCCTTGGGGGTGACTTATTCAGCAACAACATCATCAAGAGGACACCAACCGAAAGGAAGAACTCCATGGTTGAATTTTTTATGCTTCATGATCATTTCCGGATCATCGGAAAATTTCTCAACAACATACACAAGGTCACTCCCTTAAATATGCTTCAACCCAACACTGACCTTGAACATAAATTCCTTTCCAATCAATTTGTCAACAGGCTCGGGGAGATCAACTTTAGCAACATCGTTTATACCACCTTCAACATTTTTGTTTAGAAAATCCTGAAATACACAAAGAATTTATTTATACATTAACATCCATGCCATTAATGAAAAAAAATCTGTAATATATTTTCGAATGTATTAGTCAAAAACCAAAATCTTACCTTACTGGAAAATTTTTTTACCTTAGTGAGACCATCCAAAACCTCCGAAGCAGTTTTTCCAATTAACAACGTAGAAATTTCATTCCACAGCAAGAACTCAGCATTACCGGAACCATCAACCACATTAATATGTATTTTATAACGTTGACATCCAAGAACAAAATCATCACACGAACCACAGTACAACTTGTTTTCTTTATCTACAACCTTTTTTTTGCACTTCATGCAAGACGTATAAAACCAAGCTTTCTCATATAAAACCTCGGCAACAGATGCCACAACCCAAGCCTTCAAAACCTAAACATGATGAATTCGGTATAAAAATTTAAATAAAAAATTCAGTTCACACAAATAAAATATTAAATAAATAAATGTTAAATAAATGCTATAATTAAAATAATAGAAAACAAACTAACCACTTCACAATTCTTCAAGTCATGGAGAGTTAAGTTGACAGTAGAAGGGTTCTGCAACTCATCCTTTACACTGACAAAAGATGCACTTGATATTTTTGAACCATCGAAAGAACTTGTCACAGCATTATTTGGCAACCTGTTTATTATAAATTCCAACACGATTGTCAGTATTCTGAATTATTTATAGCATTGATGAAAAAAACACAGTATTACCTGCTCTTGTACTCAACAATCTCTTCCAAATTTTGATCAACAATAACTTTAGTAGCATGAAAAGTATTTGAAACTCCAATCGCCCCTTCAACAAATATACAACACATTTTTAAAATATTCATTAAGCTGGAATTATAAGTAATGATATAAATCAATATTTATTCGAGTAATTTCTTTACCTCTAAATTTCCTTGCTCTGCACAACTGTATAACCACTACTTGGTTATCTTTGTTTGTTCTCAACTCTTCAACAAATTCTTTCAACTCATGTCAATAGGGCTCCCACAGAACGCACTCAATTTTCAGCTCTCTATTAATTCAATGATTAATATTTAGTATTCGTGAAATTAACTTTAAAAAAAAAATACAAAACGTACTGGTGATCTTGAAGCAAGAACTGAATGCTCTTGTTGCCTTTGACAGACGTATCGATCTTCAACCTTGAGTCATTAATATCAGCAATAGTGCCAATTACATCTTGCATGAACACATAGTCAGATGTTTATATCAATTTAACGTAAGAAAAGAATAAGAAAATATATAATGATAAACATATTAAGATATAAAATACAAAAATACCAAATAAACCATCATCATCCTTTAGAGAGCCACTTAGAATTTCCAAATAATCTTTGAACTGGAAAATGGACTTGGGAAATTTGTTGTTCATGTTTGAACCAACATATGTATTTCCATGAAACACAATCCTATATGCAAAATCCGCAACAGGAAAGTTCTTTGGCCTATCAACAACTGAGAACTGATGGACAGTAACAATATCTCCTTCATTGCACAAATCCTGGAATTTAGGTATGAGCATCTTTTTAACAATTGCATGAATTCTAGTTCCCTGCCAAAAGTCAAAGGAAAAATATATTTAAGTATATGTATATTTTTAACTGCAATTAAGATAATTGAAAAATACGTAAGACACTAAAAAACCTGAATATCGGCAAACAAAAACTCCAAGGTTTCTAAAATTTTTCCATTGCCCGTCGTCTTCCACTTCCTACAAATTCGAACTTGTATCTTCCAGTCCATTCTATCCTTGTTAATGTCAGAGACAGGAGTAAAGTGTTTCAACGAACGGAAATTGTCAGCCATTCTATCTCAATATATTTTTCAAGTATAGGGTAGTGAAGTACAACAAATAAAATGCAAAGAGAATATAAAGAAGGATGCATCGTTATCGATGCTTTTAAAAATAAATAAATTATTAGGGTTCTCTTGGAAATCCCATTAAGAGAATACGTGTTGCATTAGGTTTAACCAAAAAAATTTCTAATAACGAAAAGACAAAGAATTATAAAAAACTAACGTGTTGAATTGGGTTTAACCATTTTTTTTTCTAATGAAAAGACAAATAATAATAATAAAAATAATGTCTTGCATAGATTTTACCAAAAAAAATTATAATGAAAAGACAAAGAATTATAAAAAAAATAACAAATTAATAAAAAGTGCTTCTAATGAAAAGACAAATCGGTCAAAAATAATTATAAAACTTATTTAGGGTGTAATTTTAGGATTGAGATCCTGTCCTAAATGAAAATTTAACTAAAATAAGTTCTAATGAAACAATGGAGATCTTTCATTGAATATAGAACCATTAAGATCTTTCTCAATTAAAAAAATAAAATAAAATAAATATTATTATTATTATTGAAAATTAGGATGAATAATTATTGGTAAAAAATTAAATTGTGAAAAAAAATACTACTGTACTATTTTACTCTATTTAGGAGAATGGATACCATTTTCACAAATTCTTTTTATGGAATAAATATAAATTAATTAATCAAATATTTATTACACTCATCTTTATTATAATAAATAATAATAATAATACTAATAATAATAATAAGTCGTCATTTTTTTTTCCAATTACTTGTGCAACTAAATTTCTATTTTTCCATCAATAAAAACAAAAACTTCAACTTCTCTTTTGCCTTCTTTCTTTGGTAATTGAAACAACAGCCTCTCTTTTTCCATCCATAATAACAAACACTTGTACTTCTCTTTTGTCTTCTTTGGTAATTGGAAAAGCAGAACAGCAACCACCAATACCATCTCCCCCTTTGCAATTTTTATAATTGTTTTCAATAAACTTTTACAACAAATATCACTTCAATAAACAAACAATCCATAACAAACACTTCAGCCACTGCCATTTGCTCCTCTGCAATTCTTATCCAAAATACAGAATATTGAAAGAGTTCTCAATCAAAAAAATCTCCAGCAAAACAAAAGCACGAAAAACTTGAATAGCATAAGTTGTTATAATAAAAACACATTTTAATTTAAAAAATCCGATAAATACTAAACTAATAAACATAACTTGGTTTATAGATCCAAAACAAAATCATAAAGTCAACATCTAAATATGTCACCCAAAATGCACACAAAGGAAGGGCTCAAAGTCAAGTACATTTCGAAAATCCTAGAAATATTTCAGTTAAAATTTAACAATGTTTCAGTTCAAAATAATAATAGAAATACTAATTAGGAATTATTCTAATTCGTCAATCGGAGGAGTCGGAAGCAGACAACATTTCAAATTCTGGAACAACATACAACGTGGTGGAAGTACGATCGTAGTAGAAGTTCAACACCATGCCAACATAATACTCACTCTGATTACAGAATTCCTGCCATTCCTTGTCGAGAAAAATGCTCTTATTTTTATCTGTATCACTTCGTCTACGTTTACGCAAACGGGCTGACATTCTGATTCCTTTTCCATTTGACAGGATCACCTCTGATTTGTTCTCAAGCTCAGTCTCGATGGCGAATGATCTAGGAATCGTCTGAAAATCATAGAAAAAACGCATGAATTAATTTTATATTGAACTGGCAAAGTAAAAAAAACTTACAGTAGTACTTACCAAGCAATAGCGTCGATGGTCTAAAATTCGTTCAGAAAACTTGTGAGAGAGACTCTTTAAATCTACTGCCCGACCTCTTCGGACATGGTCAGCATCATAGGTTATCTCAACCCCATCAACATCATAAATGTGCACATTGAAGTGGAATAGATCGTTCTAATGGAATGTCAACAACTGCCCCGCCTTAATCTGATATTTTTCCCGAAACTCCTGCCAACCTCTTACTATGTGGAGACGACCGTCGCTATCTTCACCCAACGCAACAGAATGAACTCGAGCAAAAGGAGTCTTAATATCGGCGAACACAGGCATACGATAAGAGCACTTTTCAATGAATGATGTTGGCATTGGCTTACAAAAGACGCAGTTGGTCAAAATCAAAGTTGTTAAAACCAAAAAATAGGAAATCAACGAATTCAAAATATATACTTACAACAGTCACAGTATCTCCATCTTTGATCGTAATGTGGAATCTCATTGGACAGGGAACTCTTCTTGTAACTTCAGAAACAATTATAATATAATAAGATAATACATATCATGAAAAAATATTTTAAAATACGAAGACATAATCTGGGACATTGTTCCGCTAATTCGCATAATCATAGAAAAACACAAATAAGACATAACTAACTGATATATAAATATATAATAAAATGATATAAAACTGATGCAAGTGAATTATTTTATCAAGATTTAAAAGAATAATTTAATGAAAATGAGTTAAGAAAAAAATAAATCGATGAAGCGGGTAGAAAACCTAGAACAAATTTGGAACAAATAGTTAATATGAAAAATCTAGTCAGAAACAGAATATTTGTTACTGTAACAAAAGGAGAGAAGACTCACAATCAATTACACCGGGACAGATCTTTCCTTGACCTGAAGTCGAAAAAAAACCAATATCGATCTCTACGCGATCTTCAGTTGAAGTGCTACCGGAATTTCCAGAAGTGCTAGAGGAACTTCCAGAAGTCCAAGCCGAATTTTCAGCCTCTCCGCCGGTGAAATTCATGTCTCGTTGGAGTATTCTTTAATTTCTGGAGAAGGAGAAGAAAGAAAAACCCGGAGAAGGAGAAGAAAGAACAAAGACAAACCCCAAATCTATTTTAAAAAATAAAATTTAGTATTATATAAAGAAACCGAAGCAGTCAACGAAAGTTATTCTTCATTTTATTTTCATGGAATAAATATAAATTAAATACTACTTGTGTTTTTAATTCCAAAAACAAAGAGTCCAGTCTACTATTATCTAAGTATCTTGTTCATATGACAATGCTAACCAAGAGTTCATACTATACTACACTGTCTGAAAACTTACGCTTGGAGATGCGAGTTTTAGATCGAGAAACTCGACATCGACAATTAACTTTAATGGAGTTTTCAAACAACTTCAATAAAACGACAAAGCATGAGTACAGAACCAAAAGAGATTTCAGTTTTACAAACACAAACAAAACATCAATAAATCAACTAAACACACAATAGAGAATATTTCAAAGAGTTTTCAAAAAAAATAAAAAAAAAACTCCAACAAAACAAAAGCACGAAAAAGTTGATAATTTAAAAAAGTGTTCCACGAATAAATTCCAAATCACTCAAAGCCAGTATCATCTGAATGGACTTGGGATGAGGAACCTTCATCTTTCCTTTGCTTCTTGCGGACAACTCCTTCCTCCGAGCGTACTTCATATTTGTCGGCCGCATAGTCACCTGACACAGGACTTAAATTGGACATCAATTGCTTGTCATCATCGTCATCTGGTACCATCACGGACACAGGGCTCAGATCGTGCATGGACTGATCAGAATCATCACTGGGGTCAGAACTTTCAGACACCGCTAGATCATCTTCCACTGGAAATTTAGGCTTATTGTTGTTCAATTTCAAAACGTGCAGTTCCACTAACACACTGTCATAACAGATATTGTGAACTAAGAAAACGGCTTCACTTTTGGTATCCTCGTCCCTTGAATAGATACTTTGAATAAAAGATCCTGTCCAATCAGACCTTTCACAACCAAGGGAATAGAAGGACCTACAGTGACATCGGGACCATCAGACTCGTCATCCTGAAAAGATGTTATCAGAATAAATATTCGATAATCATAAGGATTTCAAGATTAATATAACAATTGGAAATTAATATTGAATAATAATTTACCAAAATCATACAATCAAAAGCACCTTCCACTGACTCTCCAAACAACCTCAAGCATAAATTATTTTTCAATAAAAGGAGGAAATTGTAAGAGCCATCACACACACGCACATATATGTTGAACATTGCGTGTGGAATTATATAATCACCACACGAAGAACAACACAGCCTTGAATATAAATCAACAGATACGTTCTTGCACTGCGGGCAAACTGCACGAAACCAACCTCTTTCCTTCACAATTTCAGTTATTTTTCCTGCTGTCCAAAACATCCTGGGCTAACAAAGGAAACAGAAAAAACAACAGATAAAAAACTTGTGAATGTGGGTTTAGATACATGCATATATGAAATGGTATGTGCATGTGAGTGTGCGCACGTATTCTTGATTGTTTAAAAATACATGTATATATAGATAGCATATGTATATATACTGTTGTTAGCAGTAGGCAAACATACGCTGATATATCAATAAGAGCATAATGTATATAGATATAAGTATACGTATATAAGATAGAATCCCATTTTCTACACCAATTCGTTACTTTAATAAAATTAAGAAAATCAAGTAATGATATATACTTACCTCATTACAAAAAAGTAGAGCGGATAAAGATATAACTACCGCCGATTTGTCTGACAACTCCTTTTCCGCGGGGACATAAAGAGGGTCGATAGAAAAATCTTCATCCAAAACATTCACAATAGAAGAAGAACCAAACATGCTACATAATATTTCATTAATTTTAATTAAATTTGAATTCATAAAAGCACTGGATAAACAGTAATCAAAGTATAAAATAAAATAAAAACAATGAAATATTAAGAATACCTATTACTGAAATCCTCAATTTCCTTCACGTCGGGGGAAAATACGACTCTAGTTAAATTGAAAAAATTGGTCAGGTGATATTCTCCTGTAAAAGAGATAAAGATAAAATTTTCCATTGTAATTTATACATAATTTTTCAAATATTGTTCAGCACTTTTAATGATAATAAATCTAACCTTGGTATTTTTTGGTCTTGCACAGTTGAATGATGATTACACACTTTTCCATCTCAACAGATTTCTTCATAAAACGAATGAAGTGGTTCACCGATTTTGAATATGGTTTGAAGAACTTGCAAGTTAATATATTTTCTCTGAAATAAAGAACAAAAAATATAAAGTTAGTAAGAAATATGCAATTTAGTAAATATGGTTTAAAATAAAGGAATGGAGAAAATAGCCCTTGATAATTTTAGAAAGATTAATTACTCAAGATCTTGAAGAAGAAAATGCAAGCCGGGTTTATTCAAGTCTTTATCATACACAGCAATGACGCGACCAAGAACATCTGAAAATATAAAAAAAAATTGCATTGAAATATAAAAGAACACAATGTTTTAATGTATCGCACAACAAATTAATATTAACAATCCATATACTCAAATATATTAAAAGATGATTTATGATACAAAAAGAAATACCCAAAAGAAGATCATTAGCCAAGTGGAAACTCCTCTCGATATCATTAAAACTTTTGATATCAAAGATAGATTTAGAAAACCACGGATAAATAGCTGGACCGACAAATGACTCTTTTTTGAAAACGATCATAATGTCGTGATCGATTAGAACCGGATATTCGAATTGCGGCAGAACTGTGATATTACGAATATTGCATAACATTCCCTCTTTAAGATCACCATCAAACCACGAAATAAGCTTCTTCGGTACAGATCCTAGAATCCGGAAGCCCTACAGAAACCAAAAATCAGAAATACACACCAATATAATTCACCCACCTGTGAACAAAAAATAATATATTATTTAATAGTACTAAAAAATAAACAAACTTACTTGAAGATCAACCATTACAACCTCTAAAGATCGAGGGGTATCGGACGGATAAGAATGTATCCATTTCCTGCAAATCCTTACTTATAGAATAGGATCAGGACTAAAATCATTAATATGTTTAAGAGAGGCGTAAGATTGAGACATGTTTGAGAGAGAGAATGGATACGGTTGTTTGTAGAGAACCTAAAGATACAGTTTTTAAATACAAACTGATTCTGAAAACTGTAAAAGGTGAAGTACAAACTTAGATAACCGTTTGATTAAAGTAAGAAGGTGAAGAGGTTCACCCTAAAATAGAAGAATCCTACCAAACGCGTGGTAAACACTTAGCAAGTATCAAGAAGAATATAATGATTAGTAGTTAGCCAAAAAAACGAAAAAAAAAAGTAATAATTATGAATTGCTTCATTGATTTACATACAAACCTAGTTTTTGTTGTAATATAAATAGGTTCTTGTTTTAGGATTTACATGTTTATAAAAAAAAAATTAAAGAAAAAAATATAAAACATATGAATATATTTTTCATTAACTTATACAGTATCTAGTAAACAAATTGTTTTCATTATTAATTTTAGGAAACAAATTTGGTCTTACATACTACCTTCATAATATTTTTTCAAAAAATACAATTATTATACTTTATTAATTTAAAATAAATATTTTTCACTTGGAATAATACTACAACATACCTAAAATAAGTACATAACTTGATAATGGCGCTAAATAATATTAATCGATCTAGATCAAGTTGATACATGCAAAAAAGATTCATTCTCCTATGTCTTTAAGAATCACTGAAATCTATAAGCCTTGTTGTTTTTGAAGATAATCCCTTTGAAGTTCTTCCGTAACGGGCACTGAAAACTTACACTCGGAGATGCGAGTTTCAGATCGAGAAACTCAACATCGACGATGAACTTTACAGGGAAGCATTCTGTTAGAAATATTTAAACGGAGTTATCAAAAAACTTCAATAAAACGACAAAGCATGAGCACATAACCAAAAGAGTTTTCAGTTTACAAACACACAAAAAAAATTCAACAAACCAAGAAACATCCACAACACAGAATATTCAAACAGTTTTCAAAACAAAAAAAAATCTAACAAAAAACAAAAGCATTAAAATCTTGATAATTTAAAAAGTGCTCTACGAATAAATTCCACATCACTCGGATCCAGAATCTTCTGAATGGAAGTGGGATGAGGATCCTTCATTTTTCTTTTTCTTCTTGCAGGCAAGGTCTTCATCATTGTCGACAACATGTTCACCGAAGACAGGGCTGAGATCATGCATGATCTGATCAGTATCATCACTGGAGTCACAACTTTCAGACACCGACAGATCACCTCCCACTGGAAATTTAGGCTCAAATTTAACCCTGTACAATTTCGACATGTGCATTGACACTAAATTATTGTCATAACAGATATTGTTAACTAAGAAAATGGCTTCACATTTGGAATCCTCATTCCCTTGAATAGATACTTGGAATAAAAGATCCTTTTTAATCAGATCTTTCACAACCAAGGGAATAGAAGGATCTAGCGTGACATCAGTATCATCAAACTCATCATCCTGAAAAAATGTCATTATTAAAAAAATTGATAATCATAAAACTTTCAAGATTAACATAACAATGAAAATTAATAATGAATAATAAATTACCAAAATCATGGAATCAAAAACACCTTCCACCGAGTTTCCAATCAACCTCAAGCATAAATTATTCTTCAATAAGAGGAGGAAATCGTGAGAACCATCAGAAACATGGACATAAATATTAAACATTGCATGTGGAATGATATAATCTCCACACGAAGAACAACAAAGCCTTGAATTTGAATCAACAGAGATGTTCTTGCACTCCGGGCAAACTGCATGGAACCATCCTCTTTCCTTCACAACATCAGTAATAGTTCCAGCAATCCAAACCATCCTAGGCTAACAAACGAATCAAAAATAAAATCATATAAAAATTCTTGTTGATGTGGGGTTACAAACATGAACATACTTTACTGGTATGTGACTGTGTGCGTTTGCACCTGTACTTGATTGTTTAAAAATATATGGATACATAGCATATGTATATATACTATTCTTACCAGTAGGTAAACATACATGAATATATAAATAAGAGCATAATCTATAGAATACGTTGTTGGAGTTGTGTACTTAATGTCTAGATTTAAGTATCGGTAAACTCCCGGTCATAGCATTTAACCTATTTAATTAATGAACAATTATTTGCATTTAATTATGCAAAATATAGTTCTGGATTTTATACGTTGTAGTTAGTATGGTGTTGCATGGGCGCACAGAAGATCATACTATCGGTTACTCGTATTTAATCAAACAGTTGCTCACGACCTAGATGGACACGAACTAATCCATCGGTATAGTCGTTGTGTGAGAGAGAAAATAATTTATCTTAATTATTTTATCACACTTGTACACTTGGTGTATTGGGCGGATCAGCTTGAGATTCATCGATTAGGATTGTCGGCGATAATCGATTCGAGTCTCAGTGTATTTTATTCTTAATCCCCGATATTATTGCGGGTGTGTATATTTAATATAAGTGACTTTGATTTACCAAAGGAATTAACCGATTTAATTATTGGGTTAATTACCGGTTAAGTTGGGTCACTATATTTTATATATGGCATGCCGTGAATACTTGACGGGAAAGTGTATCCCGTAAGGGTTGATAATATCCCCGAGATGAGTTCATAAGGAATTATTATGTAAACCCTGCAGGTGGATTTAATCCGCATAATAATTAAGGTTGAATGGTACTAGTCTCGGATATAAGAGATGAATAATATTTATTGAGCAATAAATAAATTTATTCATGGATATTTAAATCTTAAATACACGGAATATATAATACTACCGGAGAAATATTATTTGATATAATATGGAATAATATTGGGAGTGCAATTTTATTTATATAGTGGAAAATAAATAAAATTAATATTGATAAGAATTAATGGATTTGGGTTGGACCCAATTTAATTTTCAATATTGAAGCCCAATATTTATTCTCCTTATGATCCCCTACGTAGCCTATATAAGCACTACATGGTCTTCACTTTTCATAACACAATTAATTGACCTACGCCAATCATAAAGTTTTGAGAGTGAGGAAGATCCATAGGAGTTCGATAGATCGTCGCCCACACGACGTTCGAACGAGGTGCAAGGAATACGTGGGAAGATCGCAAGGTCATCAAAGGTGTTTGATTTCGTTTCTCCGCACAACGAATCGAAGGTAAAATCATAAACCCTCTTTTATGATTTCATGTAAATTAATTGTAGCGTATACATGAACACACGATCCGGATAAACGTACGAACTTCGGGGACGGGGATTCGAGATCCCCGGCGAAGATCGAAGGACCCTCGGCTTGGAGCCGAGGGGGTGATCGAACCCTAGGGTTCGATCGCGGCGCGCGGACGAGGGAGCCACGGCAGCTGGTCCCCCCAGCCACCTCGACCGGCGGCCAGGCACGACGGAGGAGCCCCGGCTGGAGCCGGGGCATGCGATCGACCGTGAGGTCGATCGCGGGGAAAGCCGCGGCTGGAGCCGCGGCGGGTCAGCTGGAGGCTGACCGCCCCTCCTCCGGCGATGGTGGTGAGTCGCCGGACTCACCACCGGGGGCTGCTGGGCAGTCCCGGCGATCGCGATGTGCGATCGCGAGCCCCTCGCGGCGGGGGCTCGGCTAGGGTTTTGCCGCGGCTTGTCCGCGGTGGAGCTCTCGTCGGGCCCGGTTCCGTCGTACGGTGGTTCGCGTTCATGGATCCGACTCGCGGGAGAAAATCGGCTGGGGGCGGGCTGCGTGTCTTCGGGCGCGTAGTCTCCAAAGGTCGGACTCCTGCGGATGAGTCGGGGATCCAATCTCCGGCGATGAAGGATTTCGGTCGGGCTATCGGTTCCGCATAAATTTTAATAGCCCGGGATATCGATTTCCAACAAATGGTATCAGAGCGTTTGGTTTCGTGTTCATGTATATGCTCGATCATTGTTCTACCTTGCAGGATTTCCGGCTATCATGGTTGATTTAATTATTGCTTAATTAATTATCATGATTATTAAACTCTCGGACATGTCGAGATTCGTTTTGTGTGGATGAATGTTTGTAATAGTAAAAATTCGGGGGTTGACCGAATTTAGGATTTATTATTACGTTCTTTGTTTTTCCGGAAAATGTATAGGGTCGATTTCATGTATAGAATCGATACCGGATAATTGTAATTTAATTCTTGTAATTTTAATTACGTTGGTTCGATGTTGAGACGATCGCCGGAAGACGAAGAAGGTGTGACGAAGAAGACAATGGACGAAGGGGCCGATCATCCCCATGATCGACCCCATGGATCGATCGCCGGCTTAGGGGCTGTCCGTGGGAGCTTCCGGCCACGCCGGCCACCGGTGGTGGTGGCGCGTGGGCTGGGGGCGGCGGCGATGCTCCTCCCGGAGGGCGGTCGACGGTGGGGGTGGTTCGGGGACTCCCAACCCGTGCTACTCCTACCATAGTCCGACTTTCCTAAATTAATTCGACTTTCCTAATTGAGTATCTTCCTTTTAGGAAACTCTCATGGATTAGGGAAGAGAATTAATTGAATTAATTTTATTCCTATTTGTTTTGTCTCCTTTATGGAAATATTCATGGATTAGGAATTTAATTAATTTAGTATTAATTTACTTCCTATTTGATTATTCCTATTCTTGGGAATTTTCATTAGATGGAAATAAATTGATAATGGAAAGTAATAGAGTCCTAAATTTATTTTATTTCCTTATTCTATTATAGAAGTCTTCTAGAATATTCCGAGTTTTACTTGGATAGATTATTCTAAAAGATTTAATAGAATTAGATGGGAAATTAAATAAATAAAAATATTAATAATATTTAATTTTATTTTTGATATATTCGATTGACTTAATTTTCGAATTAAGTAACTTTTGGATTAATTAAAAATAAATAGATTTAAATATTAGAGATTAATATTCTCGTCACATGGAGCATTCAAGAAACGAAGACTGAAGACTAGAAGATGCATATGAAGATAAAGCCATGATAGTCGGGGAAAAATAATTTCTCTAGCATTATTTTTGACTATGTGCTATGTGCTTTATTGTTTTCATGCATGCTTATGTGTTTAATTATGCATTAGATAGCGTATCCCTTTATTATAAAAAGCTAAGTGGGAGAGGGGATGGAAACATTCCCATGGTCTCCATTACTGTTCTCTTGGTGACTCTTATGGACTTTCGAAGTTCGTATAGACGAGTCATTGGAGGAGAATTCTTGTAATTCCTTTTACAAGAAACATTGATCAAATTTATCAAACAATGCCTAATTTGTCTTTCTGAAACTGACTTCAAGTCGACTCATTCTCACCCCGGGGAGTGGAATGGAGCCAGAGCCACTTGGTCATGTAGAGGACACAAATTAGAGACTTCCGTGCCATTCTTTGATAGATGGGTCGCTTGTCTGCTCGGCTCCCTCATTTATGAGAGATAGGGTCGCTCGCATGGCGAATCACTGGTTAGAAACTTCGAGTTTCACTTATGATTCTCCACGTCTTGATTTACGAGATTAAATGGATCAAGTAATTGGGAGTCAATTATAAAAGTCTCTTAGTGTAGTAAACGTCCACACCACGTGGCTTGCTATGCTGACGGATTTTGGATTAATTGATGTAGACAGTTGTAAGTAATTATGAAGAGTTGTGAAGTTATCGTAAACGTCCACACCACGTGGCTTGCGGTGATGTAGCGATTCCAAGTAATTTACTTTGGTACTGAGTAATGGTTTACACTTAGATACGCGTTATAGTATTCTTCCCCACGAAGTTACGCTATAATTGATGTATGGCCAAAGAAAATCTAATTGCTAAATCATTTGGGTGGGTAAACGTCCACACCACGTGGCTTGCCTTACCTGATGGGATTTTAGATGTGATTAGTAATTTAATGATGTTGTTCTAGGGAGATAACATCGGATATTAAATTAATTGTTTGTTTAATGTGCTTATAGGTTTAGAGAATTGCTATGAATCCACTTTTGTTGATACTTGAGGAAATTAACGCACTGGTTCCATACTGTATTGAATGGAAAGAAGAGTTAGACATTGCTCAGACTGCAAAGGAGTACAAAGATGTACTCAGTGAAACTTGTCCTCCTGGACTCACCATTAACTCAACTGAGGAGGAGATTTTTGACTTTGAAAAGTGGGGTAGTGCTCGTGCATTAGCCGCTAATCATGATGTCATGCTCAAACTCAAGTTGCTGTTTGGACATGATGAGAACGCTAGAAAAGAGGCGATGAGGATACTCATAAAGATCTGTTACTTCGATGAAACACTTGATCATGTTTTTGAGATGATGGATCTTTTAGACGAGTTGAAACAATCGCGAGCTCTTATAGTCAAAGCCAAAGGTTTCGAACCTAAAGGCAAAGGAAAGGAGAAGAAGACAAGGGAGTCCGGTGGTCCTAAAGGACTTGGACCAAAGGGTGGGATAAAGAAGCCTTCAGGCAAACATCCCCAAGGGAAGCAGTCTGAGTACTGGGGGTCTACATCTTGTCCTCTCAAAGGTACGAATTTTTCTTTAGTCGTAAAACATAGTCAGCGGTATTATCTACCAGAATTCTGGTGTGTAGATATGAAACCACTGACGGTATGTGCATTCTAAATGCAGGGGTTCCAGAAAACCCAGCGACTTAGATAAGAAAGAGTTCGAGTCCACTTGGGCAGAGCTGTTGAGGAAGCAGCGGTTGCAGTGGAAGACATTTATCTTTTTTATAGTTATAGGATCTCATTTCAAGTTTATTGCTTTGTACTTTTATTTTAGAAAGAACTTTCGTTCTGGATTTCTATTATTAATGGATATTTTATTTCTTTAATCACTTGATGATTTAGACAAGAAATAATGGCGATATCTATTATGGTACATTAGATAGCAATATATGAATGATAAATCCTTAGTCTACCACGATGCAACAAACCGTTATAACTTATTTTACTTATTGGATGTATTTCTTTATCGATCATTATACTTGTGAATTCTTGAACTTGGTAGTATCTATTCAAAAGGGATTCAAAAGGTCGAAGTTGATCAATTATAGTTGGAGGAATGGACCTCCCGACCTAAGAATCGATCTTGAAAGGTGATACAACTAAATCAACTTTTCTGGATAAAGGATGGAATTCGGACAAGTATTAAGAATGATCAAAGATGATATATGCAGACATATGTGTAATTAGAGAAGTACGAGTCGTTCTTTAAAGAATACTCGAAGGTGGATTAGAATACTTGATGTGCCATAAAAGCGGAGTGTTTTTAACACAAAGCCATTATGGGGATCCTTCAAAGTATATCCATTGGAAGCCTGCGACTAGTTCGCGGAGGCTATCAGCTATCTAAATAACACATAGCATAAATCAGAGGTTGAGATTAAGTCTCAAAAGACTGCACCATACACTGATGTGTAGACATGGTGTGTCAGGAATAAGAAATGGGATTCTAATAGTAAAAGGACAAGTTTGATCGGAACTACCTATGTTCTATGAATTTTCTGGATACAACGACATATTGAATGTAGTTGTGGAAAATCCTAGAAGAACGAGTAATTGTATGTTCAATAGTACTACGAACCAGAAGGGTGTCTTCGCCCGGTTCTTAGAGGAAGACTATTAGATGAACAACAGTGCCCTAACTGACAAAGTACTTTATAAAGAGAAAGAGAAGACTGAAAACCAGCCTAACCGAGTGGAAGTACACCACTAACTGCACCTAATGTTATTACTGTTATACACCGGAACGCCGTTGCAGTGGGAGGTTGTTAAGCAACCGGAGATGTTCATAAGACTGGAGGAGTTTTAAACTCTGGATCTAGTAGACATGAAATCGATCCCTAGTTCTGCATAAGGGGCAGTACTAATCTAAATGTGCCTACTTGGAAAGCAATGATATTGTTAAGAGGCAAGACCATTTAGAGGTACAAGCTTAGTGAATCCATTTATGGATTATCACAAAGCTGGAAATTGTGGAACTTGCGAATTGATGAGATAGTTCAAAAGGCATAGACAATAAAAGGTGTATTAGAGACGTAATGGAAACAAGGTGGTGTTTCTCGGAATTTTATGTAGATAACACTTCATCATTGGCAACAGTGTAAAAGCGTTGTCAGACATAAAATAGAGGTTGTCTAAATAGATCGAGATATAAGATTAAGATGAAGTTGGATCAATGTTCTTAGAAATCTTTCGATCTCTAGATAAGAACACTTGTATTTCTCTTAAGATATCTTATACGATTATGGTTTGTTTTAAACATGCACAATTCTGAGAAAGGTTATTGCCTTACTAGAGCAGAATACATCTGTCTAAAGGTATGTGTCTCGAACACATGAAGGAGATGGATATAGACAAAGCAGTTACCTACACTTCGAGTGTGGAGAGCTTTGTAAATTGTGGTGTTATAAAACAAGAACCTGATATCAACTATGCGATTAGCGTAGTGGGAGGATATCAAAGTAATCTGGATAAGAAATATTCGAATGCTGTAAAAGTACTTGGAAGTACAGGATTACTGGCAATACGAAATCTTCTTAGATTACGCTTTCTCAGGTAAAAATCAGAGAAAGGACCAGTGTAAGTCGATATCAGGCTATGTGTTCACTTTTAGAAGAGGTGGAACCTAAGGAAGAAAGAGTGACAAGCGTGAAGCTTCTCGGACTCTATCATAAACCGAATAGCGGCCTCAAAGGCAGCGGAAGTTTTGGTTAGGTTCCGGAATGACCTCTGAACTTGGATATGACTCTTGGTTCACCAAAGGCTATGTACATAGCGGTGCATGGTAAACTGGAAGAAGTCATAAGTTCAAAAGATGATGATAACACATAGAGCAAGTACCACCTGATACGAATCATCGTCAGAGAGACGACGCAGTAGTCACCAAGATAACTTCAGAGCGGCAACCTAGATTGCTCATTCACATAATACTTCTGGGAAGTATAACTTAAGCACGTGATGAGTATGGGAGTCGGGAGTTTGGAGGAAATGACTAGACCTTAGTACAAGTGGGAGATTGTTGGAGTTGTGTACTTAATGTCTAGATTTAAGTATCGGTAAACTCCCGGTCATAGCATTTAACCTATTTAATTAATGAACAATTATTTGCATTTAATTATGCAAAATATAGTTCTGGATTTTATACGTTGTAGTTAGTATGGTGTTGCATGGGCGCACAGAAGATCATACTATCGGTTACTCGTATTTAATCAAACAGTTGCTCACGACCTAGATGGACACGAACTAATCCATCGGTATAGTCGTTGTGTGAGAGAGAAAATAATTTATCTTAATTATTTTATCACACTTGTACACTTGGTGTATTGGGCGGATCAGCTTGAGATTCATCGATTAGGATTGCCGGCGATAATCGATTCGAGTCTCAGTGTATTTTATTCTTAATCCCCGATATTATTGCGGGTGTGTATATTTAATATAAGTGACTTTGATTTACCAAAGGAATTAACCGATTTAATTATTGGGTTAATTACCGGTTAAGTTGGGTCACTATATTTTATATATGGCATGCCGTGAATACTTGACGGGAAAGTGTATCCCGTAAGGGTTGATAATATCCCCGAGATGAGTTCATAAGGAATTATTATGTAAACCCTGCAGGTGGATTTAATCCGCATAATAATTAAGGTTGAATGGTACTAGTCTCGGATATAAGAGATGAATAATATTTATTGAGCAATAAATAAATTTATTCATGGATATTTAAATCTTAAATACACGGAATATATAATACTACCGGAGAAATATTATTTGATATAATATGGAATAATATTGGGAGTGCAATTTTATTTATATAGTGGAAAATAAATAAAATTAATATTGATAAGAATTAATGGATTTGGGTTGGACCCAATTTAATTTTCAATATTGAAGCCCAATATTTATTCTCCTTATGATCCCCTACGTAGCCTATATAAGCACTACATGGTCTTCACTTTTCATAACACAATTAATTGACCTACGCCAATCATAAAGTTTTGAGAGTGAGGAAGATCCATAGGAGTTCGATAGATCGTCGCCCACACGACGTTCGAACGAGGTGCAAGGAATACGTGGGAAGATCGCAAGGTCATCAAAGGTGTTTGATTTCGTTTCTCCGCACAACGAATCGAAGGTAAAATCATAAACCCTCTTTTATGATTTCATGTAAATTAATTGTAGCGTATACATGAACACACGATCCGGATAAACGTACGAACTTCGGGGACGGGGATTCGAGATCCCCGGCGAAGATCGAAGGACCCTCGGCTTGGAGCCGAGGGGGCGATCGAACCCTAGGGTTCGATCGCGGCGCGCGGACGAGGGAGCCCCGGCTGGACCGCCGGGGCAAGCGATCGACCGTGAGTCGATCGCGGGGAGACCGCCGTGGGCTGGAGCCACGGCAGCTGGTCCCCCCAGCCACCTCGACCGGCGGCCAGGCACGACGGAGGAGCCCCGGCTGGAGCCGGGGCATGCGATCGACCGTGAGGTCGATCGCGGGGAAAGCCGCGGCTGGAGCCGCGGCGGGTCAGCTGGAGGCTGACCGCCCCTCCTCCGGCGATGGTGGTGAGTCGCCGGACTCACCACCGGGGGCTGCTGGGCAGTCCCGGCGATCGCGATGTGCGATCGCGAGCCCCTCGCGGCGGGGGCTCGGCTAGGGTTTTGCCGCGGCTTGTCCGCGGTGGAGCTCTCGTCGGGCCCGGTTCCGTCGTACGGTGGTTCGCGTTCATGGATCCGACTCGCGGGAGAAAATCGGCTGGGGGCGGGCTGCGTGTCTTCGGGCGCGTAGTCTCCAAAGGTCGGACTCCTGCGGATGAGTCGGGGATCCAATCTCCGGCGATGAAGGATTTCGGTCGGGCTATCGGTTCCGCATAAATTTTAATAGCCCGGGATATCGATTTCCAACATACGTGACCATATGCATATAAGAAAACAGCATTAGATACCATTTTATACTCCAATTTGTTAACTTAAAAGAATTAACAAAATAAAGTAATAATATAAACATACCTGATTACAAAAAAGGAGAGCGGTCAAAGGGACTACTGCAGCCGATTTACCTGACAACTCCTTCTCCGCAGGGACATAAGTAGGGTCGCTAGCAAAACATCCATCCAAAACATCGACAAAAGAAGAAGAACCAAACATGCTACAAAAAATTTATTTATTTTTAATTCAATTTGAATTCATAAAAGAATTGAATACATAGTAATCACATAATAAAAAACATTGAAATATCATGAATACCTCTTACTGAAATCCTCAATTTCCTTGACCTCGGGAGAAAATACCACATTAGTTGCATTGACAAAATTGGACAAATGATATTCTCCTACAAAAGAGATAAAGATAAAATTTTCTATTGTAATTTATACACAATTTTACAAATTTTGTTCATTACATTTAATAGAATAACTAACCTTGGTATTTTATACCCTTGCACAGTTGAATAACGATTACACACTTTTCCGTCGTATGAGCCCTCTTCACAAAACGAATGAAATTGTTCACCGACTTTGAATATGGTTCGAAGAACTTGCAAGATAAAATATTTTTTCTGAAATAAAGAACAAAAAAAATTGAAAGTTAGTCACAAAGATCGAATGTAGTACATATGCTTCTTTTAAAAAAAAAAAAGGAATGGAAAAAACAGTAATCGATAATTTTAGAAAGACTAATTACTCGAGATCTTGGATAAGGAAGTGCAAGCCAGGTTGATTCAAGTCTTTATCGAAGACAACAACGACGTGACCAACAACATCTAAGAATATATAAAAAATTGAATTAGAATATAAAACAATACAATCTTTTAAGTAAGATATATTAAAAAAAATTAAGAGATAATTTACGAAAAATAAAATACCAAAAAGAAGATCATTTGCCAAGCTGAAACTCCATTCGACATCATCAAAACTTTTGATATGGAAGATAGATTTTGGAAACCACGGATAAATGGCTGGACCGACATATGATTCTTTTTCGAAAAGGATCACAAAGTCGTGATCGATTAGAAACCGATATTGGAAATGCGGCAAAATTGTGATATTACGAATATTGCACAACTTTCCCTCAGTAAAATCATCATCAAAATACGAAATAAGCTTCCTTGGTACAGATCCCAGAATCCGGCAGCCCTATGGAAACCAAAAATATGAAAAGTAGAAAAATATAATTCCACCACCTGTGAATAAACAAATTATATACGTATAGATACTACGAAAAAAAAACTTACTTGAAGATCAACCATAACAATCTCCAAGGATCGAGGGGTATCAGAAGGGTAAGAATGGATCCACTTCCTACAAATCCTTACTAAGAGAATCGGATCAGGACTTGAACGGTTAAGATGTCTGAGAGAGGTGTAAGATTGAGACATGTTTGAGAGAGAGAATGAATTTGAGAGTTTCAAGAAAACCCCAAGATACAGTTTTGTAAATACTAACCTATTTTCAAAAGTAGAGATTTTTAAAAAACAAACTAATTCTGAAATAAACAGAATAGATATGATTAAAGTGAGAACTAATTTGATTAAAGTGAGAAGATGAAGAGGTTAACCATAATAATATGAATAATACAAAGCGTGTGGTAAACACTTACCTGGTTTCAAGAAGAAGGTAATCATTACTGATCAGCAAGAAAAAAAACCAATTAAATAATAATAATAAATTTTGATCTGTTTAAATTTAAAAAAAAAAAGACAAAACATGTTAGTGTAAAAGTATATCTACTATTATTGGACCACAAAAATTTTTCCTAAAATATTTACTTATATATGGTAAACAAATTGTTTTCATTATTATTTTTATGAAACAAATTTAATCTTACATATTTACTTAAATAATTTTTTTTCAAAAAAATACAATTATTTTTCTGAATATAATTTAAAATTATATTTTTCAGTTGAAATAATGCAACTTCAACGTCTTTAATTAAAAAAATACGTTTAACAAAATAAAAAATTATAATTTAATACATCAAGGAAAATGAGCGATTGAAACAAATACAATATTTAATAATAATTAATTTATAGTACAAAAAACTATTAAAGACAAACTACTAATTAAACAGTTATTATATTAAATACATTAAGTAATTAAGTAATTGATAAAACCCAAAAAGTGAGATTTGAAAAGCATCTCTTACAAACATACATAAAATTGAGTAAAGAACTTGATAACAGCTGCGCTAAATTATATTAATTGACCTAGAACAAGTTGATGCATGCCAAAAAGATACATTCGGGTTAATGATCAACGAAATACATATGGCTTGCTGTTTTTCAAGATGGTCCCTTTGAAGTGTCTCCGTTTGTGGCCGCCAAGAGCACATCCGGTGAAAAATCTCGCCCCGCAAAAATAGCACTCGTGCTCTGGATAGCGCATTGAGGCGGCGGGAGGGGCCACGTAGATCTTGCGCCGGTGGCTGGTCTTGTGGCCGCCTAGGGATTGGTATGAGCGGAAGCACGCGCCGCAGATATCGCACTGATAGGGCAACGGCGGCCTCGAGGAAGATATAATGTGGATTTTCTTGATACGAAAAGTAATAGAGGGCTTCTTCGGCACAGCAACAGTAGCAGTAGGATCATATTCTGTGGACAACGGCAGACGACGGACGCCAAGAGAGATCATGCAAAGACTCTCCGCCGCCCAGATCACGTCCGTTGCCAAGGGAGGTTCTTGGCTGCTGTGGTTAACATGCAAAGCCATTTTTTGTAAAAGCTTAAAATGATTAGTTTTTGGTGTGTATTTTGACTCCCGTATGGAAGTAAAGGATGTGAATGAAACCTTTATATATAGACATATTGAAAATGTGTGTTATTTATATTATAATAAAAAAAATTGCATATGTTTACAATTTTATTAAAGAATACCTATAGGATTCTAAATATTTTCATCTGAGTGACAAAGTAAAATATCATATTTTATTAAGATTCGCAAAGTATGTTTGTTTCATTTATGAGCTAATAAGTTATTAATATTAAAAAATAATATACTTAAAAACATACTTCATATTGTTGCAAGTTGTTCATATTAACAAAAATGTTAAATTGAAACATACCTCATGTTGCTCAAGTGTTATTAAATATGATTGTTATCACAAACATAACAAAATTTGGATAATCAAAACCGAAAACTATTAAGTTGAATAGAAGTACAGAAATGCATGAAGTTTCATATAAGTATTTCAAAATAAAAACATAAGAAGCACACATGCATATTATCTGATAATAAAAATGAGAGAAAAAGTCAAAAGGGCAGTACCACAAAATGCACCAACTTAAAGCGGTGAATAGAAAGAAATGCAGCAAAAAAAAAAAAAAAAAAAAAAAAAAAAACAGTTGAAACTATAATCTAGAACAGTTCATATTAAAACAAAATGTGCTAATCGAAACACACTACGGTCTATCACTCCGTATCAGAATCGGAAAGCAATTCAAGTTCTGGTTTCACGCTCAACGTCTTTGAATCAACATCGTAGTAGAACTCCAACGTCATGCCTGTCTCAAATTTATTCGTAACATAAAATGCTGTCCATCCATTGCCGAGAAACATGCTTTTATTTTTGTCAGATGCACTTTTTCTTCGCAAACAAACGTGTCAAGGAAACGGCGACTCCAGTCGCCGTTTTTGGTGAAATGCTATGTGACAAGGAAACGGCGACCAGAGTCGCCGCTTTTGGAGTGTGCGTGAAAACGGCGACTCCAGTCGCCGGTTTTGATGCAAAGGGCTGTAGCATGGAAACGGCGACACGGGTCGCTGGTTTTGGTTTTGTGTCATGACGAAATTCCAGCGACAAAGTCTTTTTGGAGTGTTGGAGAAACGGCGACTCCAGTCGCCGTTTTTGGTGCATGGAAAATTTCCAGCGACTGGAGTCGCTGGTTTTGTGGCTCACATGAATCCGGCGACAGGAGTCGCCGGTTTTGGTTCCGAGTGATGTTTTTTTATAACTCTTGTTTTTGTGTATTGGTTTTAAGACTAAGTACTTACAACGTGATTTCTTTCACCAGGTACTCAGTTCTAGGAAATGAAGAATTGTTCCAAGTTTGCAACTTCAACAAGATCGACGACCATGAAGACGATGAAATTCTGAAGCTTCAACACTTAGAGATTTTCACAAGAAATTGAAGATGAAGAATTGAGATCGATGGAGTCAAGATTGAAATTGAAGTTTGTTTTTGAAATTGAAGATTCAAGATTCAAGGATTCAAGAATCAAAGATTCAAGATTCCAAGATTCAAGAATCCAAGTTCTACAATGATGATGTCATCCGTGGAAAAGTGACATAGGCCAAGCATGCGACGAATGAGAACGTGGCACGTCATCACTCTCACATGTGCGACTCTACTATAAATACCCATGGATGTTCATTTCATCATTCGACGATTTTGAGAGAACGAAATCTGATTTTTAGAATCGTAACTTCGAGCTTCGAGTTTGTGTAGTAGCTTTTGCACCGTGTGCCAAGATTAGAGCTAGGAGATATAGCTTTAGGTACTCGTGTGCTAGATTGCAAGTTAGTGGGAGTTGTTGCGACACTCGGGAAACTGCTTGTAATCGTTTTGCCTACCATACTCTACAAGTGTAATAGTTTAAGTTTTGTGTTCAATGAAATGAAAACTATTACATAACTTTGTCTCCACTTTTTGTACTTCAAATTTGTGTGAGTGTTTTGACAGACCGAAGCTGCTGTCTGTGTGTTCAAGACCAATTTCACGAAAAATTGGTATCCTACGCTGAAGGCGTAATTTCAATTGGTATCAGAGCGGGACGTCATACGTATAAGACGTGATCCGTTACTTGACTTCATATTTCCGCTAAAATGGAGTCGCCAATGTTTGTCCAGAAACCGATTATACTTACTCATCAGAACTACTCTAACTGGAAAGCTAAAGTTTCAGCTAGAATTAAAGGCCTTGACTCTAGATCTTGGATGGCAGTGTTGGAAGGATGGGAACGCCCATATACTGAAGACGCAGATGGCGTGAGAACTCCCAAACCCGAACGAAACTGGACTAGAGAAGAGCATGACTTGTCAACTGCGAATAGCAAGGCTCTACTTATTATATGTGAATGGCTGGACCTTAGTATGTATCAGCTGGTCAAAAATTGCACTTCTGCCAGAGATGCATGGGAAACGTTACAAAGAACGTGTGAGGGTAGTCATGCGGTCAAGCGATCAAAAATCCGAACTATAACTGCCCAATTCCATCAACTTCGAATGAGGGAAGATGAAGACATAAATGACTATTTGGACAAGATCATGAGATATGTCAACGAGGCATTCGAACTAGGAGAAATCTTTCCTGCTCCCATGGTCTATGAGAAGGTCCTATCAAGTGTAAACTCCAGATTCGAAATCAAAGTGCTAACTATCGAAGCTCGCAACGACGAGAATCATAACTGGGATTATGCTGACTTGATGGCGGATTTGAGAAATTATGATTTGACTCTCAAAGTTCGAAGTAACCCAGATATGTCACTTGTCTACGAACCAATGACTGCTCTCAAGATTTCTGAGAAAGGGAAGAGTTCAAGAAGCTCGAACTCTCGAAAACCTCATGTGAAAAATGAGAAATCTGAAAGTAGTTTTTCTGCTGATCTGGGTGAATCAGATGATGAGGAAGCTGAGGATATTGAGAGACTGATGAACTCTAATAATCCGGACAAACTTGCTGCACTGACTGAGATAGTCACTTATCTTGTGAAACAAGAGTTTAAGAGGAAGAACCGTGCCCGTAACTTTCGGAAATTTCAGAAAAATTCTAACTCTTTTCAGAGAAACTCAGACAACCGAAATCAAACCTCATTCTCTGACAAAAAAGTTAAGGAGACAAAACTTTCTCCATATTCTTCTACTAGCAAGGATGTTTCCAAAATGCAGTGCTTTGAATGCAAAGGATTTGGACATGTTAAAAACGAGTGTCCTAACTTACACCGCAAAAAGAAACTGCCCGTGAGCTATGTAGTTTTTGATGATGAAAATGTAATCTCAGAAAATGAGGAATCTGAGAATGAAAATTCTGATGACGATGAGGACAACGCTCTAGTTGTCACGTTTGATGAAAGTTTTGACCTTGCAAACTTTGAAGTTGAAAATTTTCAAATTGCTGCCTTTCTAAAGGATACTGCCACCGCAGACAACATTTTCCGTGTGGCGTCTGAAAATCGAAATTTCTGTGATGATGATATTTTTTCGGATGTTGAATCCGTGACTGAGTCTGTTGAAAATGAGATGACTCCTAAAGTATCTCAAACTGAATGTGTAAGTGCTGAGCTGCTTGCATTGAACGAGAGTCACACTGAACTCTCAAAATCCTATGACTTAGTTATCACTGAGAATAGTGCACTTGATGTGTCTTTAAAAGTTCTTACAGAATCCTGTAATGAACTCTCAACTGCTAACCGGAAGATGCATGACGAGGCTGTAGAGTTGAAAAACTCAGTTGAAAAGACGACAGACGAGAAACGGAGGTTGAATAATTCTCTAACAATTCTGAAGATCAAGTTTGATACTCTCTTCGAAGAAAAACATAAATACTACAAAGAGGTTGTCGAACTAAGAGATTCTTTTGAGAAGTCGAATTCTGAAAATTCGAAACTGAAAGCTCTCCTGAAGAAGGAAACTGCAGAAGTTAAGAAACTTCAAACCTTGTTCAAAAACTCCGATGCTGAGAATGATGAACTTAAGTCATCCCTTCTAAAAACTCAGACTGACCTTGCCATGACAGACAAGGAACGCTATGTTTTGAAAGAAAAACTTCACATGACTGACGAACTTTTAAGGAAAATGAATACGAATTCCTCCGTGTTTGATAATGCTGCATCGTACATGAATCCTAATCGCTATGGACTCGGGTTTCAAAAAGTTTTTGAGTCTATTTATTCTACACCCGAGAAGAAAGATGTGACGTTTGTCAAAGCATCAAACGATCAGCCAGAGAATAAAAGTAAGGATGACGCCGAATCATCTAAACGGAAGGATATCGCTGAAGGGAAAAAGATTGCTAAGTCTCCTGAAACTAAAACTCAAAAGTCGGTCTCGACTTCGAACTCTAAATCGGAGACATATCAATTTCCCAAAAATATTGTGAAACATCCTCGAGGGATCTTACCATATGAGAAAACATTGCTGAAAAAGTTGGATGAACATCAGAACGTAAAGTTGAACAGAAAAACTCTTCACTCCAAAAATGCTCTTGTCAAAACGCCAAAGAAAGTTGAAACTCGTCAAAAACGAGAATATGTCTGTCACTACTGCAATATGCTCGGACACATAAGACCGTTTTGTTACAAACTTAAAGCTGACATGAACCGTGAGTTGATGAAGAAAGATGACAAATCACAAAATTCTCGAAAGCTGAATGTTGAGAATAATATGAACACTGTGGTTCGGACAAACTCACGAAATTTTAAAGTGAAAAAGACTGAGGGTGCTAAGGACATGAAGAAACCTATTTCTCCAACCTTGGAAATTAAGACAAATCTGAAGACTGTGGTTGAGAGAAATGTCCAAACTTCTAATGACAAAAAGAGATGGGTGCTTAAGCCTCAAAAGAGTAAAGTTGAACTTCACCCTAACTCCAAAAGTTGTTGGCAACCAAGAGAACTCATTTTTTGCAATGTTGCACTTAATGCATCTGAAACTGAAACCAAAGGAATTTGGTACTTTGATAGTGGTTGTTCCCGCCATATGACTGGCACGAAAAAGTTTCTGAAAAATTACGAGCCTATGACTGGCGCTCCCGTGGTGTTTGGAGGGGGAGCGAAAGGCGTCGTAAAGGGAAAGGGGACTCTACAAATCAAAGGTTTACCTCCTATCAGAAATGTAGTCCATGTAAAGGGACTAGTTGCTAATCTTATCTCCATCAGTCAACTGTGTGATGAAGGACTGAATGTGAGTTTTGATAAGGAGTCTTGCAGAGTTTTTGATGTTGAAGGAAATTGCATAATGGAAGGTCCACGTGCTAAAAATAATTGCTATACAACTGAGTATAGTTGTTTTTCTGTGACCGTTCCTGATGAAGTTGATTTGTGGCATCAACGACTTGGCCACACTGGCACTCGAAACCTGAGTAAACTGGTTAAGGGGGAGATAGTTCGAGGAATCTCTCAAATTCCCAAAATTGAAAAGCGAGTGTGCGGTGACTGTCAGAAGGGAAAGCTGACGAGAACTCCTCATCCTGCACTGCCAACATTAATGAGCACTTCGGCTCCATTTGAATTACTGCATATGGACTTAATGGGTCCAATGGAAGTAAAAAGCATAGCAAAGAAAGAATATGTGTTGGTCGTAGTTGATGACTTTTCTCGTTACACTTGGACGAGATTTCTGGCCACGAAAGATGAAACTTTTGATGCCTTCAAAGGCATTGTGAAATGGATTAAGACAAATCATGAAGCTAAAGTAAAAAGGATCAGAAGTGATCACGGAACTGAATTTCAAAATGCTAGCTTCAACGAGTTCTGTATGATGAAGGGAATTCATCATGAATACTCGGCCCCGAAAACTCCTCAACAAAATGGGATTGCCGAACGCAAAAATCGTACACTGCAAGAAATGGCACGTGTAATGCTTATCTCGAAAAATCTTGCGCGAACTTTTTGGGCAGAAGCCGTCTCCACTACTGGATATATTTTGAATCGGATAAGTATTCGATCTGGGACGACCGCAACTGCCTATGAACTTGTGAATGGCAAGAAACCTTCAGTTGCACACTTTCGTGTCTTTGGCTGTACTTGCTATATTTTGAAGGATCGTGATCCTCTGAAGAAATTTGAAGCCAAAGCTGATCGTGGAATTTTTGTTGGTTATAGTCAAAATAGCCATGCCTACCGTGCCTACAATCTTCGAACTAAGAACGTCATCGAAACTGTGAACATAAATTTTGATGAACAAGACTTTTTGGGAAAAGATGCTGAGGAAGACTGGGTTAAGGAAGGAATTTTGGAATATCAAAATCTTCCATCGACACCTACAACTGCTGGTTCTGAGAATTTGTCTTCTGAAACTCTTACTCCAAACACTTCACCTGAAGTTGGAGACTCTAGCAATCAGAACAATGATACTTCTTCTGAGGATGATGAAAATGAGGAAATTGAAAATCCTGCTGATGCTCCAAGAGAAGCTCCTGGACATATTCAAAAACGACATCCTCCGACCCAAATGATTGGGAACTTAAATGAGCGAACTACGCGCTCAAAGAAACCGACAAATTCTCCGAATGAACTCTACAACATCTGCACTTCTGCAATCTATAATGAAATCGGCATTTCTTGCTTTCTTTCTGAAAACGAGCCGAAAAATTACAAGGAAGCCATGAAAGAAGATTTTTGGATCATGGCCATGCAAGAAGAGCTGAATGAGTTTACCAGAAATAATATTTGGTCCTTAGTTCCCAGAACGTCAAACATGAATGTAGTTGGAACTAAATGGATCTTCAAAAATAAAACTGATGAACACAACCAAGTTGTTCGAAACAAAGCACGACTTGTCGCACAAGGCTATGCCCAAGTTGAGGGTATTGATTTTGATAAAACCTTTGCTCCAGTTGCACGAATTGAATCCATCAGACTCTTAATTGCTATTGCATGCCACCTCGGCATCAAACTCAGACAAATGGATGTCAAAGCTGCATTCCTAAATGGGGTATTGGAAGAAGAAGTTTATGTAGCTCAACCGAAAGGTTTTGAGGATCCTAAGAAACCAAATCATGTCTACAAACTTCACAAAGCTCTCTATGGGTTGAAACAGGCACCTCGCGCCTGGTATGGATGTTTGACGGACTATCTTCTAAAGTTCGGTTTTGAACGTGGCTCTGTGGACAAAACTCTTTTCATTAAACGGGATGGGAAAAACATGATGGTTGCTCAGATTTACGTTGATGACATTGTCTTTGGCGCTACCTGCTCTAAACTCGTGAAAGCTTTCACGGAATCCATGTCTTCAACATTTCAGATGAGTCTTGAAGGAGAGCTACATCAGTTTCTTGGGCTACAAATTTCTCAACGACCAGATGGAATATTCGTTTCTCAAAGCAAATATGCGAAAAACATGGTCGAAAAATTTGAGATGCACCACGCTAAGCCCGCCAAAACTCCCATGGCGACAACTGAACGGTTATCTAAATCTACTAAAACTCGAAGTGTTGATCAAACTCTTTTTCGTTCCATGATTGGAAGTTTACTTTATCTAACTGCTACTCGCCCTGACATTATGTTTAGTGTTTGTATGTGTGCTAGGTACCAAGCTGATCCAAAGGAGGACCATCTACGAGCTGTCAAACGAATTCTCCGCTACATCTCTGGAACTTCTGAACTTGGCCTTTGGTATGCATGCGACACTTCATCAAATCTTGTCGGTTACTCCGATGCGGATTGGGCAAGCGATACTGATGAACGGAAAAGCACTTATGGATGCTGCTGTTTCCTTGGAAATAATATTGTCTCGTGGCATAGTCGCAAACAAAATTGCATAGCTCTCTCAACTGCCGAATCTGAATATGTTGCAGCTGGAAGTTGCTGCACTCAAATGCTTTGGTTGAAACAAATGTTGAATGACTATCACATCGAGAGTGCTCCATTGGTGCTGTTTTGTGATAATCAGAGTGCTATCAAAATCAGCGAAAATCCTGTCCAGCATTCAAGAACTAAACACATCGACATTCGACATCATTTCATTAGAGATTTGGTTGATCGTGATATAGTCAGTCTACAGCATATTTCAACAGAAAAACAGCTCGCTGACATCTTTACCAAACCTCTAGACTTTGAGAGATTTCAAACTCTAAGAAATTCTCTCTGCATGTGTTCTCTTTAAGAGTTCACGAAAATTTTGAAGTCTGAAAGATTATTTTCTTTACTTCTGAATATGCACGCCGAATCGTCGTGGATTAGTCTAATAAAGTTGAACATGGATTCGAGGCCGTTTTAGTCTTCGGACCCAAGTGCATTTATTCCTCTGAATACGAACATGTGAACTTGGCATATAACTCCCATAAGCTTCATTTGCATAGATCCATAATACCAAGTAACGGAGGACGCCGGTTACCCCGGCTCCCCTCTTCGAAAGGTGGCACATGGACGCTGATCTTTAAGACACTCTCCATCACACTTTGGAGGACGCAAGTGAACCTTGCTCCCCTCTGACTGCTGTAATGAGTGTCTGTTGCATTTCATTTAATGCTATAAACTCGTCTGGAGGTCGCCGGTTCCCCCGGCTCCCCTCTGATGAAGTAAAAAGCTAGTCCCAAGTGGAGTGCCTTAAAAGTTCACCTTGTACTCATGAATTAAAATCTCTTGTGCGGTGCAAACTCATCAAATGTGTTCCGACGAAAGACGGCATGTATTCTTGTGATTGTGCTGAAGGACAAGTTCAATATCTATCAAATACTTCGGTCCATTTCACCGGTTTTTAATATGAGAGATTTTTCATATACCTCAAAGTTGCTATCACCTCGTGTGAAAATTTTTTTTGGTTTTGGAAACTGATGAATATGTGGATTCTTTTCTGGGAAAATATTTGCTCTTCATTGCCTAATATCACCTCTCGAATCTCCACTAAAATGGTTTTGAATGTTTGTAGTGTGTTGAACACTTGAATGACTAACTCGGGATGTGTTGTTTTGATTTTGCATTTTTGTAGTTCATATCCAGCGCTACGTGGTTTACCATCTCTGAAGTCTAAATTTTGAGTGTAGCGACGGCCAACTCGCAAAATCCAAATGACAAGTTTTTGGAGACTAAGAAAATGAAAAATAATCTAAGTCCAGAGAATACAAAAAGCAGCGACTCAATTTGCATCTCAAACCGGCGACGCCCAAAACTGGAGACTTTAGTCGCTGGTTTTTCGCCATATCCCAAAAACGGAGACTCATGTCCACAAAATTGGAGACTCACCAAATCCGGAGAATCACCAAAACGGAGACTCCTGTCGCCAAATCCGGAGACTCTCAGCTGAAGACACAATTCCGGAGACTCAGCTCAATGCCACAAAAACGGAGACTCAAAAAGGATGGACAAAAACCGGAGACTCCACCACAACTCAAAATTCTGGAGACTCCAGTCGCCGAAAATATGGCGACTCAATTCATGCCACAAAAGCGGCGACTCTCATCCTTGGCTTAGCCGATTTTTCAGCGTCAACGAAAAATTCACAACTCAAGTTTCTCAACCAATGGCTCTCAACTTCGTTTCTCAACCGATAGCTCTCAACTTCGGTTTTCATGCCTTGGTTTGTTTTTCATTTCTCTAATTTTTATTTATTTTATTATTTATTATTTTTGAAAATTATTATTTTAATAATATTTTCAAATTAATAAATTTTTGCTCGTCTTTTTAGACCTAATTTTCTTCTTGAGATGAGCTGTTTACAGGTCTTGGACTGGGCTTTTTCATTCCGACGGGGCGGCCCAAATTTTTTCCTATAAATAGGCCTTGATGAAAACCTAATTCATTTACGCTCACATCAGAATTCTCTAACTCTCAAGCTCTCAAGTTCTTAAGTTCTCTAACTCTCGGCTCTCGACTGCAAGTTCAGCGTTCGAAACTCTTAGTTCTAAGTTCTTGTTTTTCCGTTGCATCCGGCAACTCTAGCTTTGCGCAACCGGCGCCCTGTCCTTTGTTTTCTGAAGTTGAATTTTTTTTCTCGTGGTTACCATTCTCACAGCTAACTGTCAGTTACTCACTTTTCTAAAAACTTGACATGGCGAAAAACTTCGACGACATGATGGCAGACATGACTGCGTATCTACAGGAACAGTTTGACAAGGCTCCTTCGCCTAACTCTAAGAAAGCTGCTTATGAAGAGCTAAAAACCCATCTTGACAAGGTTGATCGTCGCAAGGCTTTGTCAGCAGAACCTGACTTGACTAAAACTGCAACTCCTGCTCACTCATCTGCTCGGAGCAAGGATTTGAAGTCAGGAAAACCTGACAAAGAAAGAGATACTTCCCTTCGCATCTATAAGGGAATCGTGTCTAGGGCTGAATATAGTCGGTTACTCGCAGCTGGCGAGATAACTAAGGATGGGAAGAAAGTTATGAAAATTCCATCGACTGCAACTGTGTCTGCTGGAAAAGATCCAAAGACACCAAAATCATCGCTTCCAACTGGAAGTGGTCCTGGAAAGAAGACTGTTGAGAGTGGCAGTGGCACTAAACCTGCAACTCCAAAAACCTCAGCTGGTGGGTCAGCTGCAAAATCTAAAACCCACAGCTCTCAGAAACCGCCTTTGGCGCCTCATTCATCGGGATCAGCTGGATCCCAAAAATCAACTGATGCCTTCAAATATGTTCGAAGGATTGACGAGTGTCCCAAGGCTCACTCTGAAGAATTTTTTACGGCGACTGCTGAACGTCGCCATAAACTGATTGCCAAACTCCCGATTCACACTGACCGAACAATCCTGAAAGAGGATTACGAAAACCATGGAATCATGGATTTTTTGAATCAGATGAAGCTGTTCGACTCTGTACATCTGACTTACCGCTACTCGATTCCTATCATCCACAAGTTTTACGCAAGCTTGACTCCAGAATTTGCCGATCCAAAAAATCGGTTGTATGGTTGCTTTATCTTTCGCAACAAACTTTACAAGTTTCGTCCCTTCACAATTAATTCCTTTCTGAAAAGACTTGATATTGATGGCACTTGGACAACACCATCAGCTGCTGAGAGAGCTGATGACTTGACAGTTGGGACCTTTGTCACCCAAAAGAAAGTCAAGTCTGAACTGCCACCGCCCTCCAAGCTGTCTGCCTTTTATGGCGTCCTTCATCGATTGGGGATGTCTAACTGGATAGCAAACAGGGATCCCTCAGTCCTGACTCCTGAATTGATGCATCTGATCTTTCGCCTCGGCTGCGGCGAACAGGTTGACCTTGGCCAAATCATTTTCAATGACTTATGCAAAATCGCCAAAGTTTCGGATGAAAGGATTATTAAGCAAGCTGAGTTGCCCGAAGAAAAGAGAATCCATCTTACACACCCGTGTCTGATTTATGGGATGCTTCATGCCCAAGACTTTCTCCCAAACCCTGGCCCAGAGAAAAAGATGAAGAAAAATGGGGCTGTCAAGATAACCGGAAAATATCTGAACTCGGCAAAGCGCGTAATCGATCTGCCTTGGCATGGACTTGTCAACCGCAATGCGCTGCCGGAAATCTTAACTCCGCCCCCAACTCCTAAGTCTTCAAGGAAGCGCAAGCCTGTCACTCCGAAAACTAAGTCACCAGCTGCTAAGCGCCAGAAATCACAGACGACAGCTGCTGTCGATGAAACTGAAGCTGATGGTGCGAAGTCACCAAGAGTTGTGCCCCAGGGTTTTGGTCCAAGTTCTGGAATTCCGTCTCATCAGAATCCTTATCATCCGATCCATAGTCACCGTGCTGTGGTTCCTTCAGCTGTAGTTCAGGAATTCTACGTCGATTACCTGGCTCTTGAAAAGCGTCAAGCTGAACATGTTGTTGCGTACAACAGGATGATCGAGGCGCAGGACAAACAGAAAAAATCTTTCCAGAAACTGCAACGGGAGATCCAACAAGGGGGAGGACTTGGAGATGTTGGAGCCCCAGATGCGAGTTTGAAAGATACGTTTATTTTGAAGATGGTGAGGGACGCTATTCAGGAAGCTCATTCGCAGCTGTCCAAAAGCAAGCTCATTGAAGTTGTTAAAGATGACGGTGATAAGTCTGATGATGCTGAGAAAACAGATGACGATATCTTTGATGGAGTCTTTGATACTCGTGATAAAGGAAAGAAGAAGATGGAGGATTCTACAAATCCAGAGGCGTCGTTCGCGATGCCGTCTGATGGTCTGAGAGACGAGGATGATGTTGATGTCGTGGATGATGTTGGAACTTGGTTTATCTATGAGTTGAATTCTTATCTAATTTTTGATGATTCGTTTGAAATTTTGTCTAAGTATTTTTATGGTTTTTCATTGATTGTATGATTGATGTTTTTCCATCTTTTTACTTAGCTATTTTTGTGGTTTGTTTGGTTGAGGGGGAGATACTTGTATCTCGTTTTTACTTAACTTTGTTTTCATGAGTTGTGCCAAAAAGGGGGAGATTGTAAATGTTGTTTTTGGCGACAACATATTTTTCCTTGTATTTTTTGTCTTTGTTGATTTTCAGGGTTACAGGTTAAAAATCCGAAGTCAACTACCTTGCGCGTGGAAATGGAGACTTGAGTCTCCACTTTTGGAATGACATGGAAACGGCGACAGCAGTCGCCGCTTTTGTTGCAAGGGAGAAGTGTCAAGGAAACGGCGACTCCAGTCGCCGTTTTTGGTGAAATGCTATGTGACAAGGAAACGGCGACCAGAGTCGCCGCTTTTGGAGTGTGCGTGAAAACGGCGACTCCAGTCGCCGGTTTTGATGCAAAGGGCTGTAGCATGGAAACGGCGACACGGGTCGCTGGTTTTGGTTTTGTGTCATGACGAAATTCCAGCGACAAAGTCTTTTTGGAGTGTTGGAGAAACGGCGACTCCAGTCGCCGTTTTTGGTGCATGGAAAATTTCCAGCGACTGGAGTCGCTGGTTTTGTGGCTCACATGAATCCGGCGACAGGAGTCGCCGGTTTTGGTTCCGAGTGATGTTTTTTTATAACTCTTGTTTTTGTGTATTGGTTTTAAGACTAAGTACTTACAACGTGATTTCTTTCACCAGGTACTCAGTTCTAGGAAATGAAGAATTGTTCCAAGTTTGCAACTTCAACAAGATCGACGACCATGAAGACGATGAAATTCTGAAGCTTCAACACTTAGAGATTTTCACAAGAAATTGAAGATGAAGAATTGAGATCGATGGAGTCAAGATTGAAATTGAAGTTTGTTTTTGAAATTGAAGATTCAAGATTCAAGGATTCAAGAATCAAAGATTCAAGATTCCAAGATTCAAGAATCCAAGTTCTACAATGATGATGTCATCCGTGGAAAAGTGACATAGGCCAAGCATGCGACGAATGAGAACGTGGCACGTCATCACTCTCACATGTGCGACTCTACTATAAATACCCATGGATGTTCATTTCATCATTCGACGATTTTGAGAGAACGAAATCTGATTTTTAGAATCGTAACTTCGAGCTTCGAGTTTGTGTAGTAGCTTTTGCACCGTGTGCCAAGATTAGAGCTAGGAGATATAGCTTTAGGTACTCGTGTGCTAGATTGCAAGTTAGTGGGAGTTGTTGCGACACTCGGGAAACTGCTTGTAATCGTTTTGCCTACCATACTCTACAAGTGTAATAGTTTAAGTTTTGTGTTCAATGAAATGAAAACTATTACATAACTTTGTCTCCACTTTTTGTACTTCAAATTTGTGTGAGTGTTTTGACAGACCGAAGCTGCTGTCTGTGTGTTCAAGACCAATTTCACGAAAAATTGGTATCCTACGCTGAAGGCGTAATTTCAATGTTTTTGGAACTTGGTTTATCTATGAGTTGAATTCTTATCTAATTTTTGATGATTCGTTTGAAATTTTGTCTAAGTATTTTTATGGTTTTTCATTGATTGTATGATTGATGTTTTTCCATCTTTTTACTTAGCTATTTTTGTGGTTTGTTTGGTTGAGGGGGAGATACTTGTATCTCGTTTTTACTTAACTTTGTTTTCATGAGTTGTGCCAAAAAGGGGGAGATTGTAAATGTTGTTTTTGGCGACAACATATTTTTCCTTGTATTTTTTGTCTTTGTTGATTTTCAGGGTTACAGGTTAAAAATCCGAAGTCAACTACCTTGCGCGTGGAAATGGAGACTTGAGTCTCCACTTTTGGAATGACATGGAAACGGCGACAGCAGTCGCCGCTTTTGTTGCAAGGGAGAAGTGTCAAGGAAACGGCGACTCCAGTCGCCGTTTTTGGTGAAATGCTATGTGACAAGGAAACGGCGACCAGAGTCGCCGCTTTTGGAGTGTGCGTGAAAACGGCGACTCCAGTCGCCGGTTTTGATGCAAAGGGCTGTAGCATGGAAACGGCGACACGGGTCGCTGGTTTTGGTTTTGTGTCATGACGAAATTCCAGCGACAAAGTCTTTTTGGAGTGTTGGAGAAACGGCGACTCCAGTCGCCGTTTTTGGTGCATGGAAAATTTCCAGCGACTGGAGTCGCTGGTTTTGTGGCTCACATGAATCCGGCGACAGGAGTCGCCGGTTTTGGTTCCGAGTGATGTTTTTTTATAACTCTTGTTTTTGTGTATTGGTTTTAAGACTAAGTACTTACAACGTGATTTCTTTCACCAGGTACTCAGTTCTAGGAAATGAAGAATTGTTCCAAGTTTGCAACTTCAACAAGATCGACGACCATGAAGACGATGAAATTCTGAAGCTTCAACACTTAGAGATTTTCACAAGAAATTGAAGATGAAGAATTGAGATCGATGGAGTCAAGATTGAAATTGAAGTTTGTTTTTGAAATTGAAGATTCAAGATTCAAGGATTCAAGAATCAAAGATTCAAGATTCCAAGATTCAAGAATCCAAGTTCTACAATGATGATGTCATCCGTGGAAAAGTGACATAGGCCAAGCATGCGACGAATGAGAACGTGGCACGTCATCACTCTCACATGTGCGACTCTACTATAAATACCCATGGATGTTCATTTCATCATTCGACGATTTTGAGAGAACGAAATCTGATTTTTAGAATCGTAACTTCGAGCTTCGAGTTTTTGTAGTAGCTTTTGCACCGTGTGCCAAGATTAGAGCTAGGAGATATAGCTTTAGGTACTCGTGTGCTAGATTGCAAGTTAGTGGGAGTTGTTGCGACACTCGGGAAACTGCTTGTAATCGTTTTGCCTACCATACTCTACAAGTGTAATAGTTTAAGTTTTGTGTTCAATGAAATGAAAACTATTACATAACTTTGTCTCCACTTTTTGTACTTCAAATTTGTGTGAGTGTTTTGACAGACCGAAGCTGCTGTCTGTGTGTTCAAGACCAATTTCACGAAAAATTGGTATCCTACGCTGAAGGCGTAATTTCAAAACGGACATTTTTTCTCCTCTTCCATTGGACAGCGTAAGTTCAGATTTATTCTCAATACCAGTATCCTGGGCAAATTTTCTAGGAATCTTCTGCGAATGAAAATGAAAACTTAATAATAAATGATAAACTAACGGAAATAGTAAAAGAGTTAGTATTACCACTTACAAATTTGTATTTATGATGCTGTTTCAGTTTTTTAGAAAACTTGTTAGGAAGACTGGATGAATGTACTTCCGGACCACTTCGGATGACATCAACATCGTATGTTATCTCAACCCTATCAACACCGTAAATGCGTACATTAAAGTGGGAGTCAGAGATCCAACAGAATGTCAACAACTGCCCTTTCGTAATATTGTATTTTTTCCGGAATTCCGGCCAACCGCTCGCTATTCGAAGACGACCTTCTTCGTCTTTATCCAACGCAACAGGATGCATTGGACCACGTGGTGTATTGAGATTGGTGAACAATGGCATACTGTACGTGCACTTTGCAACAAAAGATGTTGGTATAATCTAGCAAAAGAATTAATAGATCAAAACACAGAATTACAAAAGGAAAAAAAAATATGAACCAAGCGTAGTATATATACTTACAATATTATCCATATCTCCACCGTATATAGTAATGTGAAATCTCACGGAGCAGGGTATTCTTCTTGTTGCTTCAGAATAAAAATCATAAAAGAAGAGAACAAATATGATCAGAATAGTGTTATAACAAAATCAAAAACAATTTTGGATAAAATTCAGTTAATTGATTCAATGATAGAAACCAAAAAAAGACACAGCTAATGGATAATTATAATAAATGATACAAACAAATAATCTATCAAGCAGCTTCGAACCCTAACCCTAACTTAATAAACAGTTTGGTAATCCAGTAATCGACCAAGCAGATAGAAACCGCAACACTAATTGCATACACAAAAAAAAAATTAAATCTCTCCAGCTTTCAGAAGACCTAACCCTAATTGCATAAACAGTGAACACGGACACAGTTAAAATAAGGAATCGGCAACACATGATTTATCAAAGTATTAACAGGATAAAAGTCTCACAACCAACTGCAACATCATTGATCTTGCGACGACCTTCTTTCGAAGACCAACCGGAATATATACTGCAATTCATGCCTGTAGTACGAATAAAATATTGTAATCAATCAATCTAAGGAAAATATAAGCAAGAACAAATAAAAAAATACATGTCACTGTTAATTTGAAAATACACATATATTTAGGTTATTGATTCAAACCTGATTAGCGAGAGGAGTAAAAAATCAATGAATCGAGATTAAGATTTTACAGATTTACTAACACCAGATTTGTTTTAAAATTTGAAAATTAAGTTAGAGTTAAGTAAAGAGCCAGCGGAAAAATAAAAAACTCTTCATATTCCTAATTTAAAGTGTATTTAAAAGTACATGAAATAATATCCAAGATATTAATATAATTAATATTGTAATATATGGATTTTTCATTTTATAATATTTATATTAAAAATAATATCGTTAATTATAAATTATAATTCAAAATCAGAGATAATTAGATAATATAAAATTTATTTAGTTACTTAAATAGTTAACTAATTGATTAAGAAATCAATAACTGTACATAATTAAAACACGGTTAATTAATTAAATTAGAATAATTATTATTCTTATATATAAAAAAAACTCCCGAACTAAAATACAAAGTTATCTGAAGAGATTTTAAATAAATTGAATATATTCAACTTTAATTTATTTACGTAATTAAAAAATATAAAAAATAAACATAATAATAACTAACTTGTTTTTTTAATTAAAAATTAACAACTGATTGTGTCGAATTAAAAAATATATAAAAAATACACGTGATCTTTATAACAATAAATAGAATAATATGAATTAAATAAAAATATTATAAATTTTATTAAATAAATAACAAATCAAAGTACATTGAAGAAACTTGCATATGTTTATTTATATATATTGCATATGTTAATTAAACATACTTCGTATTGTTGCAAGTTGTTCATATTAACAAAAATATTAAATTGAAACATACGTCATATTGCTCAAGTGTTATTAAATATGATACTTATCACAGACATAACAAAATTCGGATAATCAAAACCGATAACTATTAAGTTGAATAGTACAGAATAGGATAAAGTTTCATATAAGTATTCCAAAATAAAAACATAAGAAGCACACATGCATATTATCCGATAAAAAGATACATTTTAATATCCGAGAAAGAAAACATCAATAATCCCAAACCAGTATGTTAGAAATACGAAGAAACATTTTCAGCAGCTAATATTTTCACAATCAATGAAGTAGAAGAACGATCGTACGTGAACACCAACTTCATGCCTTCCTTAAATTTATTCGTATAATAGAATGAGGACCACTCATAATCGAGAAAAAGACGGTTGCGATCAGTTCCTTTTCCATTTCGCAAACGGGCTGGAATTTTTACACTTCTACCATAAGTGAGAACCAATTTTGACTCATGCTCAATCCCAGTATCCTTTGCGAACTGCCTTGGGATGGTCTGAATAAGAAGTTCAAACACACTGGTTAATGTAAAATTAAGCAATACACACAGGCAGATTATAGAATTTAAAATAGAACTTACCAGGCGATACTGGTGATGTGTCTTTATGGTTACAGTAAAACTGGAAGAGAGATCAGAGACACTTAACTCAAACCTACTTGGGAGCAAATCAGGAGCATAATTTATTTCAACAATGCCCACATCATAAACATGTACATTGAAGTGTGATGGATGAATCCATTGGAATGTCAACAAATCACCTCAGAAATCTGATATCTTGCCTTGAATTCAGGCCACCCCCTACACACATAAAACCGTTGCCTGAAATCTACATCTAACTTAACAGGCATCATTGGACCATTAGGTGTTTTGAAATATGTGATCAGTGGAATTTCACACGTGCATCTCTGCCGGAATTCTAAGGGAAAAACCTGTTAACAATATTCATTAGGCAGTAAACCAAAACAATGTGATAATATAAATTACATAGACAAAAAGGATGCCCAAGAGTATTGAGTGTACTTACAATCACGGGGTTATTTTCATCTTCTAGAGTAACATGGAACATAGGTGTGTAGTTAAGCCCAATCCTGACTACATAATTTATTCTTAGCGTCAGATTAAAAATAGAAAAAACAAAAAAGAAAATAAAAAAATAACAAAAAAAGATTACAAACAACTCAATACACTCAAGTAACAACAAACCATATGTATTAAATTGAATTAACACATAGTATCCTTATTCAAATATCACTTTTGAGTAAATCGAATACAATATCATAGAATTAAAAATCAACATCACAAACAAACTGAAAATTGAAAAAAAAAAAAAACCTTACAATTATCTACATCAATAACACTCTCCCCGTGACCTTTATTGTTACCGATATCAGACATTTTAGATCCTCCCTAGAAATTAATTATCTGCAGAATACACTGAAAGCAAAGTTATCCTATAGAATAAACAAAGTGTAAGAAAACCAATAGAGAAAATAATTAAACATTAATCATAAAAAAAAAACATTATTGAATAGAATCAGAACATGATATTCTAGAAGAGTACGATCCCAAACTATAGAGAATGGTGAAAATGTAAAAACACGAAAGATATTGTTTCATACCTGGTTTATGCTGAAGAATAAGATTTCTTCTCCTCGAGAAGCAGATATCAAAAAATGTGTAACCCTAGATTTCAATTCAAAACGCCGACATACAAAGTTTAATTATGAAGTAAAATACTTTTAAGAAAAATCTTATTCTTTAATACAATTATTTATTAACTAAATTATTTAATTAAATTTATGTTTTTCATTAAATAATATAATACTTTTCTACCAATCAAACGGATGAGATAGAAATTTAGTACTCGCACACTAAATTAATTGTTGTTGTTATGTACTTAATTATATAAATATATAAGTTTAGCAGTAATCTAATAATAGTAGTCCTCAAATTATTTATAAAATTCAAAACAAATTTCTAAAAATTTGTAAAATTGCAAAAATATTAAAAGTATTATGATATATTCATATTTTGTAACTATTAACAGAAATACAGTATACAAATTGTTTCTAAATAAGTAGATCATAAGATTTATTACATTGTATCTTTAAATTAATCAGCTCAAATACAAAATTAAAATTAATCAGCAACCTCAATATAAGAAAAACATCACCTCTATATAGAGAGGAAAATTAATAAATATACAAAAGTAGGATTCAAATTGTAGCAATTTTTTAAAAATCTAGGAGGAATAATATTACACAATCTTCGCCGAGATTGGTTGTTCAATACTAATAATAAACAAAATCATAAAAATTCTTCTCCGACGTACAATATCGGAGTAATTTCATCATAGTAGAATTCCAAACGCATGCCCTCTTGAAAATGATTCTGATCATAGAACGATCTCCATTTTCGTCCAAGATAAATGCTATATCTACCATCTCGTTTCTCCAAAGGCACGACAATCTGATTTCCTCTAGTGTTGGACAGTGTCAACTCTAACAGTCGATCAATGCCTGTGTCCTCAGCAAAATGTTTAGGTATCGTCTACAAATGAAGAATGGTACATTTATTTATATTATAAAGCAACATCAAGAAAAAATTAAAAAATTTATGAAGTAGACCTTACCAGTCGATAACGGTGATGGTCTTCCACTATTTGAGCAAAGCTGTGACGTAGAGACAATATATCTCGCACAGGCATACATCGGATATTTTCAACATTATAGGATATCTCAACATGAGATTCGTCAAAAATGTTTATATTGATGTGCAATGGACAGACCCATTGAAATGACAACATATATCCATACTTAATATTATATTTTTCCTTGAATTGAACCCAACCGCTAATTATAAGAACATAACGACAATCGTCTTCACCTAAAACAATAGGATGGATTAGACCATCCGGAGTATTGAGATTGGTGGACAGTGGCAGCTGGTAAGTGATCATTCCCATAAATTCTGAAGGAAGACACTAAAAAATACGTAATTGGTCAATACAATATTTATCTAAAAAGCATCAGTATAGAATTCATACTTACAATATTTTCGATATCATAAGACCCAACCCTTTTAATAACTCGGGGAGCGCAAGGTGGTCCTCTTCTTACTACAGAATTATTAGTTGACAAAGTTATATGAAAATAAACTGGTTAAAAAACATATTATTATGTCAACAAAGTAAAAGAAAATTCGATTTATCACTGTAATCATAGAAAACCTAGAATAATAAATAACTAATAAATAATTGTATATTCTTGTACAAAATCTTAGGATCCAATTATTTTGTTTAACAGTAACAAACATTTGATTAAAAACCAATCAGAAATAAATCCGTACATACCATAAACAGAAAGACCTTAAATAAAAAATAACAAATGAGAGAACACTAACAATCATCTTGATCGGCATCGCTGTTGCCGCGACCATTATTTGAACTGCTACCTGCCATTCTAAGTTTGAATATTCCAAATTAATTGTCTGTATTGTGAAATAACACACTGATAAACATATAAAAATATGCTTATCATCATAGAGACATTAAAACACGGAGAAAATGGGTGAATTTAATCGAAACCGATTGTTGAGAATAATACTCAGTAAGACATAATCAATATTACACGGAAGTACATAGTATAAACTACTGTTTCTTAGGTGATTCAAGTAAAGGGGTTATTTTTATTCTGTTAAACAGCAGAGACGAATGGATGAGTAACCCTAGAATTGAGTTCAAACAATAATTTTACAGTTTCTAAGGAGTACACTTTGGTGATTAAGACAGAATCAAGCTTAAACATATAGATTACCATAAATATTGGTTCATACCGGATTCAAATAGAAGAATTATGTTTCTTCTCTTCAGGAAGCCGAAATCAAAAGATGAGTAACCCTAGAATTGAGTTGAAGACGACAGTATACGGTGTTTAAGAAGTACCGAAAGCGTGGTTGCCTTATATAAATATTGTATAAATAATACAAATATTTATTAATATACATGAAAAAATAATTATAAAAAGAAAAATAATGGAAGTATACATCATTAATAAGATAATTGTTTCTTGTTTAATTACGTACATCTATAAAACATGTAAAATTTAACTGAAAGAAAGATTATTAGTTTATGTGCAAGGAATAGAACTATAATTGTAGCACAAAACATTAAAATTTACTTTGTTATAGAGATTGTTAACTATGCAACTTGCTTTTAAAGAAAGGAATAGAACTATAATTTTAGCACAAAACATTAAAATTTAATTTGTTAAAGAAATTTTCACTATGCAACTTGCTTTTAAAGAAATCGCATATCACATTCACAGTAAATTTACATTTAAACAACGCTAATTGAAACCTTATATATGAGAATGATCAAATTAGTTACCGTGATAATTGAATGAACAACTTCAGGAGCTGATTTCCTAATTAGATTGACCGAAAGTTCATTCATCAGGAATTAATAATATCTTCAAATAAATTTCACATGACCTATAATTAAGGAATTTATTTAAATTATAATTAAAATTTTGTTTTTGGATGATTTCATTAAATAATAATATCATTTAATTAAAAAAAGAAAATAGCTAATTATAAATAGAGATAATCATTTAATAATAATATCATTTCAACCCCAAGAAGTCACATTTCATAATCTGAAACTCACATTTACAAATACAGCAACAACACATACCCATACAATCACATTACAAAACCAGCATCAGTCTTAAAAGTAAAAAACAGAAATCAAGGTCACAGCCAATCCAAGAACTACAGCAATCCACATCTTCACAATGGTTTTCTTCATCTCAAAAATCTTCAACTCCAACACCTTCAAATCAGATTCTTTTGAATTTATGTTCCTCAACAGCCCATGTATGATTTGAGAGCATCTCTCACAAGCAGGGGGGTCGATCCAAACAAATTTCTTGCAACCCCCCTCGTTCTGCAAAAAAATCCAAATTAGGGTGAGGGTTGAAATTGGGGATTTATAAATATGAAGTCAGAAAGTGAAATTATATCCTGCATAATGAAATTGAGGCCTCTGCGTTGATGCTTAGATAATCGGACACGTAAATTAGGGTTGTAATCATACTTACCCGAAGATTTGCACATGCCATGAATCTCCTACCCGGATTCGCATCGGACCATGAAGTTCTTATCACTAATGGATTCCCGCACAAACAAAGCTCTTCCATATCGATTTGATTGCTGGTGTTCTTTCTGGATAACTGAGAATGGAAATTAGGGTTAGGGTTGGAGTTGGGAAAACGAATTGGGAAATCGCGTTGGATCGATTTATAGAAATACAGTTTTTTAAATTTTGTTTTTAAAAATTATATAATGTTTTATTTAATTGGGAAAATGAAATCAGGGGTATTCATGTACTTTCCCTCGTGAGTCAGCTGAAAACGCGACACCTGGCAGAGAAGATCACGTGCATCTCACTTGTTGCCGGAAACCGCCCATTTTCAGAGTAAAGTGCAATTTCGACATAAGTCCAGTGTTGCCGGAAACCGCCCATTTTCAAAGTAAAAGTGCAATTTCGACATAGTCCAGCTACTCGAGTGTAAAAATTGCAAGTTGGGTAACCAAAGTACAAAAGTGCCTATAGTTCAACTACTAACTTACAATTATCCCTTATAAATAATAATAATTCAAATTCAAACATAATTATTATAGTAATAATATAGAAAAGGATTATCGAGTATAAGTAAAGGACAATGCATCAGTAATTTAACACTACAAAATAGAAAATATTCAATATATATAAATGAGAAGTGATTCATAAAGTTTATGTTGCGTTTGAATACAAACTTCTGTTTAATTATGTGATAAATATAAGTTTCATAGAAAAATTTAGATCGAGTGTTCTTGAAATTGATGCATTGTGAAAGTGTTGAAATACAACAACTGCATGCATAATCAACCAAAGTTTGGTAAATTTTGATAAAGACCATTGATCGTTCGACGGACGGCTATGATGTTCTACGAAATATATAATTCACATATTTTGGCCGCAACTCTTTTGAGAGCTTGAAGTTAAAGAACTATTTAATTTCGTAGATTATTATTTAATCTAACATATTACTAAATATATTGTCATACAATTTGAATTCTAAACGATGATCGAAGGAAATTTTTTATATTTCTAATAAAATACTTTGTATTAATTATTAAAATTATATAATTATTGATCATCGATTACGTATGTTAATTATTTCCACTTAATAGAATAAGGATTAACATATGTTTTCGTTTTAAAAATTTTACTTCAAGGCAATATAATCAGGTAAATTAAAGAAAATTAAATGAGTTGTTCCTCACAATTAATTAATAATATAGGAAAAATAAAACCTTAATTAGCAATATTATCTAAACTCCCAATTTTAGATAGATTAAGATAATTAGTGTTTGTAAATAAAAAAATGCATTTATAAACATGGAAAAAAAATCATAAATACGACATTGAACATTCAAAATATACATGGACAAAAAGCTTAAATTTAAAAAAATTAATGAACATTATGGAATGATTTCCAAAAAAGTTCATTCTCTTTTATAAAAGAGATCAGGAATACAAAAATCTATCATTTACATCTGATATTATACATAGTAGGATTTACTTCTTTTTCATTAGCCGCTTCCAACTCCTTTTAATCATTCAAAGAAACCTACAAAAATGTAGCAATGTAGAGGTTGTAATAAACTGATTTGATGGTAAAATATAAATTTAATAATTTTATCTGAAATTAATTTAATTAAACATACAACAATACAACATATATAATAGAACAGATGCACAAAAGGATCATAATACCTTCTTAAGTAGTCAATGAACTTATCAATAACAGTATAGAAAGTGACTTTAGTAGCATACTCGGTCGTATAAATAACAATCTCATCTGAAACATGAGTATTATTAGACATCTCGATAAATATAAATTGAGTTTCAAAAGGAAAGAAATTGACAGGATATAAAAACGGACCGTTGAACATTGTAGCAGCACCGAGTTGAACTACGACGCAAAGGTTACCACTCGCAACAAATAATTCATGGCCAATATAACTCAAGATATAATCAGAGAATGGGCCGACCAACATACATCGCGTAAACGTCTCTCTGTGATAGAATAAAATAAGATAATCAACAACCCAGAGATAAAATAAAAAAAAATTGTTGAAAAGAATAAGAGTTATTTTGTTATCAATTGATTATTGGAAAAAACGTATGTTAGTATGACACTTTTAAACAGAAAGAGATAAAAACGTACTCAAAGTCTTGTAGTAATAAAATTATAATGTCTGGTCCTTCATCGTCAGGATGAACCCTCATCAAAGATCGATCAACAGAAACAACGCGACCAATTGCATCTGGTATCAAAAGAATAAAAGACAACAAAGAAAAAAGAACAAATATCTGGATAAGAAAAGTCCAAGAACAATAACCCCATAATCTCCATAAATTATGAAACTCTATGTAAAAAATCATACTAAATGCAGATAATAGATATTAATCCACGTGTTACGCAAAGTATACGTACCAAGGTACGGCCTATTAGTATCTCTGTCAATGAGATAAAAGAAATCAACGAAACTATAAATCGTCTTGGGAAAACGCGAATGAAGCACGGGCCGCATCGACGTGTTGCTCAAGAACATAATCCTATTACGATTGAAAGTGACAGGTTGCTGGGGAAAGGTAGGAATCACTCGAAAATCCGACAACTCGTATATTTGCCCTACGATAAGCCGACTATAAAACTTATACAGGATCTCAATGGAAATAGTTGCATGAATAAATTGTCTCTGCAAATTAAACATGTATAAACTGATTTTAGCATGAATATCATATTAATTAAAACGGTTGTAAGAGCATAAGAAGATTAGAAAGGACAAACACATGTAAAGGTGCAGTGACAAAAAGTATTCAAAATTAACCATTTAGATATCACACTACTACTTTATATACTCCAAAAGGAAATTTTTTACTTAATTTTAAAAATCACTTTTATAAACAAAACCACATACAAAATACAAAGTTGACAGGAACAAAGACAAAATCTTGAAGTATATAAATAGATACTGACATGTGAGAATCATATATGGACAAAAATACAGAGTATAAAGTACAGTTTTTGAAACACCCTTTATATCGAATTTGCAACTACATTACAATAAATAAATAAACATTACTAAAATAAGAAATTCTCAGAGTAAATGCTAGCACTAACTACCAACATACTCCAACTGCTATAAATATCTATTGACACAAATCAATTGAGATATCAGAATCTAAAAATTAAAAGCCAAATATAGAAATTAACCAATCAGTTGAAATTGCAAAACCCTAGTTATATGAATCGAATGCGATGAAAAGGACACTCAATATTAGAAACGAAACATCATGCAATACTCATACAAATCGTCAGAAATAAACCTCAAAATCCATTAGAAGAACTTCCATCTGATCAGCGTCGCCATCAGGGTCTTCAGAAACCCAAAACCTACACACACGAACACGCAAAATCCAAGATTCCTTAGATCCGTTAATTTTTGAAATAGTATCGCAAGGAGCCATGGATTTGCCGATTTGGATTAAGACACAGAATATTTTTTGATGCAGAGTATAGATAGAAATCTATGTACGCAACCGGTGAATATATGTATCGGGGAACTAAAAAAAGAACCTTGAGTAAGAGATACGTGATAAAGAGAGATTAAATCTTACGGAGAACCGAAAAGATTTTTGTGCAGTTTTTTCCTTTTCCAAGAAACTGATCGGCGCTATGAATTTAAAGAGGTACAATTATAGGAGGGAAGTATACAATCATGGAAATAATACTTTAAATATATTATTCAGTTCCCTTAAATAGTTTAGTTCAGTTCAGATTAATTTATAGAGGTTTCAATGTAATACTTTAAATATATTTTCCAGTTCCCTTAAATAGTTTAGTTAAGTTCAGATCGCTTAAGTTCAGTTCAATCGGTTTCAGTAAACAACCTCGGTAAACAATATATTTATAGAGGTTTCACTGTAATACTTTAAATATATTTTCCAGTTCCCTTAAATAGTTTAGTTCAGTTCAGATCGCTTAAGTTCAGTTCAATCGGTTTCAGTAAACAACCTCGGTAAACAATATATTTAAAGAGGTTATTAATGTATCGAGTATTAATTTATAGAGGTTTCACTGTAATACTTTAAATATATTTTCCAGTTCCCTTAAATAGTTTAGTTCAGTTCAGATCGCTTAAGTTCAGTTCAATCGGTTTCAGTAAACAACCTCGGTAAACAATATATTTAAAGAGGTTATTAATGTATCGAGTATTAATTTATAGAGGTTTCACTGTAATACTTTAAATATATTTTCCAGTTCCCTTAAATAGTTTAGTTCAGTTCAGATCGCTTAAGTTCAGTTCAATCGGTTTCAGTAAACAACCTCGGTAAACAATATATTACACCACTCTATATTTCAAGAGATTATTAATGTATCGAGTATTAATTTACAGAGGTTTCACTGTAATACTTTAAATATATTTTCCAGTTCCCTTAAATAGTTTAGTTCAGTTCAGATCGCTTAAGTTCAGTTCAATCGATTCCAGTAAACAACCTCGGTAAACAATATATTACACCACGACATACAAAATATTTTAAGCAAATAATATTTGCTATTCGATTAGATCTGTAGAGTTCACCTTCAACAATCTTACTGTTAAAGTATTCGATTAGATCTAGCATAACGAATGCAAGAATTTGATCTCCCTGAAACAACAAATATTACATCCGATGAATAACGATTATGAGTTATTAGTAAGATTCAATATGTACAAAAAAAAATATCAATAAAAACGGAGGTATATATTTGCAATTTAGTTTCCTAACCATGAGATCAATCATCACGACATGCATCGTATATCTATTGGAATCGACGCCGAGCGAAAACCATTTTCGACAAATCCTAACAACAATGTCACAGTTCGTTCCAATCGTAGTTAGCCCGCACAACAGATCATGACCAGCCATAGGTTTGTACTTGATGTTTTGTTATTAATATGAAATACGAATAAGTTTACGTAAGATCATGACCACCATTAATAAGATAATTTTATCTTGTTTAATGACGTACAATCTATAAAACATGTAAAATTTAACTGAAGAAAGATTATTAGTTTATGTTTATGTGCAATGAATAGAACTATAATTATATCCCGTGCTAAGAGTATATAATTACTCCTTAGATATAATAACATACTAAGTTCATACAATTACTTCATGCTTCAAAACATTAAACCATATGTTAACTCTTAAAACATAAGGCCAAAATGTAGTCAAAAGACAACATTAATTGTTCAGAAATACTAAAGATAAACATACATCATAAATTGTCCATCCTAAACAAAAACTCAATCATTGTTTCATACTATTATGCCCTCCAATTAATTTTTCAAAAGTCAGCACTGTGCATCCATCAAACTGCGTCGAACTTTGATCATCTTCTGAAGTCAAATGCTAATTCCAAAGCAACCTTAACAACAAAACTAAATAAATACAACATTGCACAGGAAACAGATTATTTTACTTAGCTTAAACAGAATAAGTACACAATTCAATATTGATTAATGAAATGTTAAAAGATAGTACCGCTGTTGATAATCCATCGCATCCGGACAGTGATGATACAGAGTCATTCGGGTAGCCTTATATGTATTGCACAGTACAAACTGCCCTGTAAAGGAAAAAGAATTATAGGCAATCAGGTACATAACTAATAGAATTTCACAAAGAAAACTTCAATATATAAGTACCATCGACAAAAGTCGTGTTGCACAGCTGTATGGTCACAACAGATCCGTATAGCTTGTACTCCCACCACATGTCAACATATGCCAAGATCTCATTGGAGTATGGGGCAAACACACAGAAACTCTTTTCAATGTTGCTATTAAGAGAATATAAGAAATATAATGTTAATCACAATTACATACAGATGTAAACCTAACACACAAAGTAATATACCTTTCTTACTTGAGATCAGAAATTTTAAAACGAACGTATTCATCTCCACCGGAACCATCACCATACATCATCGTATCATCAACTTCAATCAGATGACCAATAACATCTTGCACAATCAGCAAACATGGTTTATGAACATATAAGATACAACTCAAGTAAATAACAAAACATTAAAAGTATGAATGCAAGTTAGCAATGTTGAATGATACATACCGAAGAGTGGTCCAGACTCTGGAAAAGTTTTTTCAGTTATTCGATCAAAAGAGACGAACTTGTACGGAGATACTGGAAATCCTCGGCCAACAACGTTGATAACAGACGTGTCCGGATCAAAATATATCATAACAGGGTTAACCAAAAGCGGATTTATCAGTGGGCTTTTTACAACATGAAATCTTCTTATGTTGTAAGCTTCTCCCTCATGAATTTGGTCACGGAAACGACCGATCAAATATTTTTCAACTGCACCATGTATTTGATTGCCCTGACAATTAATTTTCCAATTAAATAGAAGAAAACCCTAAAAACACGGACTTAAAAAGGATAGCGATCTTGAGTACAGGTCTGATATTCAAGTAAACCCATTTATTAAAAAGGATTACGATCTTGAGTACAGTAATAATACATCAACACAGCAGTTTAAAAAAACCAAATTCCGAAATCCATATATTCAGGTATTTTAAGATCTATAATCTGTACTTTCGAAATAACTAAAATACATTAAAACAAAAATCATATAAAGTAAACCTCCAAGTCCATTAGCACGAAATCGACGCTGGATTCGACTTTGTTAAAGCCTTCCCTGATAAATTTCCGGGTGCATCGAACGACTATGCTCCAGAACCTCGTCGAACAATTCAGTTGAGAAATAGATGCACGGACGGCCACTCTCACTGGAGAAAAGAAAAAGAAGAAGATGAAAAGGCAGCGGTTTTTGAAAAAGTGTGTAATGGAAGCTTCCTTCTTGCAGTTTCCCATATAACATGTTAAGTAGGATATTCTTCTACACAATGATTAATTATAATGCAACATTGGGAAACGTGGGTTGTACAATAGTAATTTCAAAAATAGTTAAAACAAATACATTAACTTATAGCAATATTATTATAGATAACTTTTCTTGTAAAAAACAACTGCAAAATTAATTATACTACTACCATTTAAAGAAATTATTGGTTATTAAAGATTTCACTAAAACTTACAAAAACCGAATTGATGATTATAATATGAGACATAAAAAGTAATAATATCCAATAAGCATATTGAATTAATTACCAAGATGTTTTTATTTAATTACCAATATGGTTTATATTGCTTGTTCTTTTGAACTTAATTTCAGTCAACTTCAGTTCAGTTTTTATCGCTTCAGTTCAGTTCAGTTCGGTTCATATCGCTTCAAATCAGCTTCGATTAAGTTCGATTCCAAATAAATTAAAATAAATTAAATAAAAAATGATTTGAATAAATAATTTTAAGTATACATTCTAGTTAATGTCGCGATATTATTAATATTTTTTAAAAAATATTAACTAATTTATAATAATAATTATTATATTTATAAAAAAATAGTTTATTTCAGTTCAGATCGCTTAAGTTCAGCTCAATTTAGTTCAGATCACTTAAATTCAGATAATTCGGTTTCAGTCCAAAAGCACTTAAGTTCATTTCAGTTCAGTCTGTTTAAGTACAAAAGAACAGGTTCTTAGTAGATTTTAAATTGAAAAAATTAATTTATAACACAAAACATAAAATGTGCTCATGGAAAAATAATTCATATACTTTCTAAGTTATTTTGTCACGAAATTGAAAAGATAAAGTATCATTACAAAAAAAATTTGTTTTTTTAAATTTATAGAATTACTAAAGACATTTTTTAAATTATTTTTTTCAAATTAAAGAACCTCAGTAAATAATATATTACATCATGACATACAAATAATTTAAAACAAATAATATTTTTATTAAAATTCCTAATTTAAATATCATTTCGAACAAAAATTCAAGAAGAAATACAATATGGGAAATTTGACGGGACTAAATTTATTGTCAAAAGAAGAAGAACCTTATAAGCAGACATAAAAAAACAAACAATAAGAAAATTGTCATAACAAATTATGAAAAGTACATGAATTATTTTATATATACAAAATCACTTGGGAAATTTAATGTCAAAAAGAAGAAGTACCTCATAAGGAGACATAAAAAAACAAACAATAAGAAAATTGTCATAACAAATTATGAAAAGTACATGAATTATATTATATACACAAAATCACTTGATTAAGGAATTTGACATATTTAACATTACTCCAAATCTCTCAAATTATGAAAAGTACATGAATTATATTATATACACAAAATCACTTGATTAAGGAATTTGACATATTTAACATTACTCCAAATGTCTCACGCAGTGGCCCACAGCTCTTCAAACCTATTGCACAAACAATTTTGTTATACAATTTGATTATTTGTATTTTAATGATAAAATATTAAAGTCTATATAATTTAAATAAATACATTATATAGTTATAATATATACCTTTGACGGTATTCAATGGCTTCGTCGATATGGTGATAAATCTGAACCTTTGTTGTTGTGCCCGAGTTGTGCAAAACAAACTCACCTTCAATTTTTAAAGCATAAGATTGTTAACAAAATAAATCAAATAATTGGGATTTCATCGTACGATAATGTTGGAAAAAAGTTAACATACCGTTAAATATCATGGTTGCGGCAAGTTGAATTATTATAACAGCATGACCCAATCGATTATTACTCGCCATATTGATCAACTCGGTTATCTCATTAGCAAAGGGACCAAAATAGACGAATTCAAGAATCTTAAAACTGAAATTGCATATAAAATATCAATTGATTAAGATGGAAACATAATATAGTTCCTCGTTTCTATCTAAATATATAACAAACAAACTTACTGTAGATCGCCGACACGAATACGAACAAACTCAGCTCCTTGACCATAAACTCCATTAATGTTTGAGTTACAATCAACTTCAACAATGTGACCAATGATGTCTTGTAAAATAAATACAAAATTTAAAATATTTAAAGTTATTCTAAATAAATTATTATATACTATATAAACTAACAAAAATAATCATAAAGAAAAGCCATAACATACCTAGCAGAGGACCATCAGAGGGAAAGTTGTGCTCGTTGATACAAAACTAAGGACGGAAATTATAACCGGATTTAGGGAAATCTCGATACCATGTTGGTTGAACATGAGTTCTTTTCAAAAATATGATAGCATGTTTATTGTCGGCAATCATTTTTCTTTCAAAAGACGGGACCACACGAAAATACTTAACGCGGTAGAGTTCACCTTCAACAATCTTACTGTTAAAGTATTCGATTAGATCTAGCTTAACGAATGCAAGAATTTGATCTCCCTGAAACAACAAATATTACATCCGATGAATAATGATTATGAGTTATTAGTAAGATCCATGTACAAAAACAAAAAAAAAAAACATATCCAAGAAAACGGAAGTATATATTTGCAATTTAGTTTTCTAACCATGAGATCAATCATCACGACATGCATCGTATGTCTATTGGAATCGACACCGGGCGAAAACCATTTTCGACAAATCCTTACAACAATGTCCCAGTTCGTTCCAAACGTAGTTAGCCCGCACAACAGATCATGACCAGCCATAGATTTCTACTTGATATGTTGTTATTAATATGAAATACGAATAAATATATGTATAAAACAAATATTAGCAACAACTGATAAAGGACGAACAAAGAAGATGAAAAGTTGAAGCGAAAAGGGATTCTGTATAGAATATTATATATGGATAAGTGAAAGACAAATCTTTGATTTATACAGCAGAGATACATATTCCTTAATTTAATACTTAATAACGAAAATCTATTGGAATTAGGAGTATATATTAAATACGTTTTGATTAATTTAATAGGAACGACGCATGACGCATCGGTTGTTTTAAAATTTATTAAAAGTATCATTCCTATAAATAAATATGCATCCAACAATAGATGCAGAAAACTAAAATTTTCTTTTTTAAATTTTAATGTTTTAATTGATTGTATCTTTTAATAAATATTTATTTCTATAAATGTTTAAAAAATAATAAAATTAATTATACAATAGTTGGTTTTCTCATAATATATTGGTAAATATTTATAAATTACAATAAAGTATAAATAAAAAGTGAACAAAAATAAATTATATGCATATCAGAGTGAAGAAAACATTATCAAAAAAAAATTAATATTGAAATTTTTATGTAAAAATCAATCATACTGTATACATAGAACATACACTAATTGCAATTAAAGAACTAACTCGAACATGTCGGTTGGTTCTGGAACGTATTCTGTGTAGAGATCTAGACGGGAATTCGTTAGACTTCAAGAAAATAATTAGGACATGTTCTTTTGGTCTTAATTTCCATCCATTTCAGTTAAGTTCACATCAATTCAGTTCAGTTCAGTTAAGATCGCTTCAGTTCAGCTTCGATAAAGTTCGATTCCAAATAAATTAATATAAATTAAATAAAAAATAATTTCAATCAATAATTTTAAGCATACATTCCAGTTAATGTGACAATATTATTAAGTTCAGTTCAGTTCAAATCGCTTAAGTTCAATTCAGTTCATCCGGTTTCAGTCCTCTTGGGTTTTTATGGTGAAATGTTATTTACATCTGTCACATTCACATTGATATTTACATCTGGTAACAAAAGACTTCAACAACATAAAAAAGTATTAAATGAGGCTGCACAATAAACCTGGAAGGTTGCTACTTCAAAAGATATTTCAAAATATCAAAATCAATGTTTCAACATACTCAAAAACTTAAACTTCAAAACAGAATAGTAGCAGCAAAACACCAAAGGATTCCAAAAAGAAAATTGTAGCAGCACACCAAAAAAAGGAAACACTATTATAAAGTCTGAAACATAATAGAAAATGAGAAAACAGAGAGAACACAGGCTTGCATCAATAGGGTAAGCTTTTAATGTCCGAGAGGCGAGAATAGCGCAACAATTTATTAGAAACTCCTTCCTTATGCTTCAGAATAGAATAAACATCATCAGAAATTTTGTCGACCGAGAAAAAATTCAAACCTCCTTCAGAGCTTCTTCCTTGTGACCTCAGCTTGAACAAGAGTTCTTTTCCAAGCAAATCGTTGACAGGAAACATGGGATTAAATTTCACAGCATCATTGATTGAACATACAGTCTCAGGATAATTTCCATCCTTCAAAAAAATTATAGTTGAAAAGAATACATGAAAACACAATAATTATACAGAATTTTAATATAATGTACCCAATGAAAAAATGTGAATATAAAATTACCAAAACAACTAATTGTAAAGCCTCGGATGCAGACATATTCAATAGCAAAAGGGACATCTCATTATCCAAACATAAGGAAGCTTGAGCAGGGCCATCACAAACAGAAATATAAATTTCATACTTTGCACTATCAATCAGACATTCACCACAAACCATGCAACGCAAGAGATGAACGTTCTCCAAATCACATCTCTTGCAATTACGACAACTCGTATAAAACCAACCTTTTCCATAAAGGATTTCAAAAATAGTTGCAAATGTCCAAACAGTCGTAAACTGTAAAAATAAAAAGAGGAAAATTGATCAGAAGTGGATAAAACGCAAATTCAGGAAAGAAAATTTTTACATTAAAGATGAAGAATCTAGAGTGATGTATGCTTGCCTCGTCAGAGAAGACAACATCAGAAAGACAATGAACAACCGTGGAATCAGTACCCAACTCATTGTCAGCAGTTATAAAAGCAGTATCTTTCAAAAAAGATCCATCGTACATGATATTGAAATTAGAATATGGTATCCTGAACAACAACATACCGAACTCAAAGAATTAGTGCGTCAAACATTTCTTCATGGGGGGAAAAAAAGTACCTTCTCCTGAATTCAATAATTTCCTTAAAGTCTGCATTATATACGACATTAGTGGCATTGTCAACATTAGATATACCGACCACTCCTGAAAACATCAAATCATAAAAAAACAATTAAAATTTATAAATATTTCTAAATTATTTCAAAACAAACTAATCCAATACAAAAGATTACCTCGATGAATCACTTTCTTGCACATCTGAATAAGAACAACAACTTGATAATTTTTTTTCCTTTTCACCAAATCAACAAAATGTAACAAATATTTGTAGTGAGAACCCAAAGGCACACAATTTAGAGTGTTCTTCCTGAATTGTTGAAATGCAAATAATCAAATGACTATAAAAATCAAATTCAATCAGAACATTGATTAAATTTGACCTATTAAAATCATACTCTAAATCTTCCAGCAACAAATGCAGACCAAATAGACTAAAGCTGGTATCGTTGATATCAATCAAACGCCCAATGACATCTGGGAAAAAAAACATAAAATTAAATCAACCGAGATATAGGACTTCATTTATTCAACAAATATAATAAAAAAATAAATATATTACCAAAGCAGGAGCCATGAGGTGGAGATGAACAGTCTTTAATAGAAGAAAAAGATTGGAAAACGAATATTGACTCAGGAAACCATGGATATATACATTTTCCAACAAAAGTTTTGATTAGGAACAAAATATTAAACTTATGACATGAAATTCTGTTTTCAACAAAATTTTCAACAACATAGAACCGGCGAACATTGCATAAATCACCAACATTAACTAAATCGTAAAAATAATCGATCATCCATCTCTTCTTAACCGAAGCCTGAATTCGAGTACCCTGTCCAAAAATATAAAATTTAGATTAAGGACTTTGTATCCAGAAATCTGGAAAAGAAGGAAAAGAATAAAAACTTACATCAATATCTACCATTAAAATTTCCAAAGATACAGGAACTTTATCTTTGTTGAAGGAAAACCACTTTCTACAAATACGAACGCAAATACACAAATCATAATAATCTGATTTTTGAATAGCTTTTAGAGGGACATAAATCTGAGACATGATCGATGATGAAAAAAAGAGAAGGAGGAGAAGAAGAAAAATATGAAAAGATCAGGGTGGAAAACTTTTTCAGCTTTATTGGGGAATTGAAAGATTTATGGAGAAGCCTTATATATATTGTACTATATACACTCTTTATGAAGTAGTCGAAGTGTGGTTGCGTGATATAAAATATGGTAAAATAATGGAAAAATAATGGAAGTATATATCAGGACTATGTAGTATTAGCATCTAGTAGATGTTGGTTTTTGTTAAATATAGTATGATGAGTAAAACATGCAAAACATTACTGGAGTATACTACTACTTAAGAATGATTTTTAATTTCGGACAACATTAATTTATTTTAAGACATGCAATGAATAGAACTATAATTATAGACCGAAACCTTATAAAAAAAATGTTATCAAGACAACTCAATACAAAACTTGATTTTAAAAGCTTGTATCGAATTCACTGAAAATTAATATTTAACAGACGTGTAATGAGTAAATAGTTAGTTATAAAATAAAAAAATATAATTAAACCATAAGTTAATTGTTGAAACATAAGCCCAAAATGTAAACAAAAGAACCACATTAATTGTTAAGAAATACCACTCATAAACAAACATTATACATTTGTTGATATTAAGCAAAAAGTTAATAATTGAAAAAAATGTCGCCTGGACATGCATGCTATTAGAAAACATCATCTCCGTCGCACTCCATTGCATAGTCTGAGTTCAACCTTTTTTTAAGAACACAACAAATGAAAATAAAATCTTTGTAATTATTGAGCCTACAAAACTGATATTTTTTAACATGATTATAAATGTATTCGTTTACAAAAGAAATAAAGATGAAAAATCTTACATGTGTCGGTATTGAACATATTCATCAGCAGAGTCGTAAAGAAGCATTCTGGTGTACATGAAAGCGTCACAAAGAACAAAGTCACCCGACAAACAGAAATTCAATGTTATTGCCTAAAGAAGTGACATTAATTACTAATGGAATTAATAAATAAAGATTCAGTAGACAAAATATCCCGAAATTTCATCCCTTGACAAAGCTGTAAAAAAACATATGGCTGACTCAAACTGTTATCCCTATTCATGTCAACATATCCTTTCAATTCATTAGAGTAAGAAGTAATAAATAACCGGCATAGTATTATAGCTGGTTACCAACAAATTTAATTATACAGTAAGCTTTATTGTAAATACACATCAGCTGAGCAAAATTTAATCATAACATAAAAGCAGCGTTCTTACTTCAAGTCTTCAAACAAAAAATGTACGTATTCATCTCATCCTTTGCCATCACCATCCATCATCAACTTCAATGAGATGACCAATCACATCTTTGAAAACATAAATCAACCTTAGCAAACATAATAACATCTAAAGACAACGGAAGAATTGTATACTGCATAATGTATAACGTCTCCTATATTCTATTGCACCAACACAAGAACCTATAAAAAAAACAGACAATTAAACAAATTACAAACTTCTCCCAGAGGAGATAGAAAGTTATACAACAGTATGATGTATACTACAAACTAAAGAATAAAAATCAAACTCACAATATCAGATGGACAATCTTCAAGACCATTCAAAACATAGGTGGCATAAATAACTGTAGGCCATTGTTCTGATCATCTCTTCCAAAGAAACCCTAGTAAGTAAGCCCTAACAAAAATATCTAAACCAACTAATTCTGATAAGTTAGAAGAACACGAAAAGGAAGGGAATCGAAATATCAGTAAAGATAAGCAAACACTAACAAAAATAAAACATGATCATTTAGACACTAACACCTCGAATGGCTTTAGACTTCCTGAATCAAAACCCTGCATTATAATCAATTTATTATACATTTATCCACCTGCATGGAGAATGGGTTAGTTTAAGGGGAAAAAAGCATTAATATACACTAACAGGTTATAGACCAATACACAAAACAATAAAAAAAAAAAAAACTTCACGGTTAAAAAGAAAAAGATAAACTTGGGGAAAAAAAATTAACTTCAAAACTCAGTATAAAACTTATCTAGAAACAAACGCGGCTGCCATTGATACTGAGATGCAGAAACAATCGTTACTTACGCTGTCCAATGGAAGATGAAACAAAATGTCCGTTTCTTTGCTTACATGGATTTTTAATTCTATCGTTCTCAAACGATGTTGTGCGTGAAGCCAGAAAGTTGACAACAATCAATGACACTTACACATAATAGTGAAACTTAGATTTTTAGTGCACCAATTAGTATCAAATTCGTAGCTAATGTGCAGTCATTATCTTTTATTAAATTTTATCATTATGCTCCTAATAATGACACTTAGTAATGATGGATTAGTAAAGTGTGAACCTAGAAATGTACGAATCTTCATACATTACTAACCTCACACTTTACTAAGTCATCATTATTAAGAGTCGTCAGTAGAAGCATAATATAAAAGTAAAATAAAACATAATCACTGCACATTAACTACGATTTTGAAACTAATTGGTGCACTAAAAACCTAAATTTCACTATTATGTTTAACTCTCGTTGATTGATGTCAAAGTTCTAGCTTGACACACAACATTATTGGAGAAAGATGGAATTAAAAATCCATCTAAGCAAAGGAAGGGAACTTTGGTTTCATCTTCCATTGGACAACCAAAGTAATGATTTAGTCTAAACCTCAGTATCAATGGCAAAATACACGGAAAACTTCTGCAAATGACGGGGAAAACTTATGAATAAATTTTCACCTAACAGAAACAGTAATACAGTATGTATATGCACTTAAAAATAATAAATAGAAATATAGTAAAAAAAATACACACCTCAAACCTGCAAAAAAAAAAAAATATTAAAAACAGACAAAAATACACAAACAAAAATGAATACATACTTGTTAACCTGCTAAAAATGATTAAACCATGAACAGGTTATAAACTAAAAAGAACACAACAAATGAAAATAAAATCTCTGTAATTATTGAGCCTACAAAACTGATCATTTTAACATGATTGTAAATGTACTCGTTTAAAAAAGAAATAAAGATCAAAAACCTTACATGTGACAGTATTGAACGGATTCGAGAGCATAGTCACCAAGAAGCATTCTTCTGTACATGTAAGCGTCACACACCTGAATTAGTTTACAAAGGATCCGTTAACTGAGACTCGACGAAACCTACCTGAATCTGAACAATGAAAATTAAATTAAATTAATACATTAAAAAATGTATTTAACAACACGAAAAGTGAAAATTTGCAGAACATGTTACTCAATCAATTTGAATTACTTATTTATTTATTAACAGAAAAAAAATAAAAATATACATACCTTAACCTGCAAATTAACAAATGAACATGAAATGGGTAAAAATGATTAGAACATGTATAATTTAAATAATAAAGAGCAAATAAACAGGAAAAGTCTGCCCAAATAAACAATAACCTGACCTTGATCAAAGGATGAGAAGGAACATAAACATGTTGAAATGCGGTATTACCGAAACCAAAATAAAGAGGAATATAGCAAAAAATACATACCTTAACCTGCAAAATCAAGATACAAACATGAAATGACTAATAAATGATTAAAACATGTACAATTTAGAAAATAAAGAAAAATATAGTATAAAAATGCACACCTTAAACCTGCCAAATCAACAAACGAACACAAAACGGCTAAAAATGATTAAAACATTATACTTAATAAAATAAACAGAAATATAGAAAAATATACATACCTTAAACCTGCAAAAAAAAATTATTAAGAACAAAAAAAGGATTAAACCATGTATAATTTATAAAATAAAGAGGAATGTAGCAAAAAAATACATACCTTAACCTGCAAAATTAAGATACGAACATGAAATGACTAAAAATGATTAAAACATGTACATATATTACCTTAAACCTGCAAAAAATATTTATTAAGAACATAAAAATGATTAAACCATGTATAATTTATAAAATAAAGAAGAATATAGCAAAAAAATGCATACCTTAACCTGCAAAATATTTATTAAGAACATAAAAATGATTAAACCATGTATAATTTATAAAATAAAGAAGAATATAACAAAAAAATACATACATTAACCTGCAAAATAAAAACATGAACATGAAATGCCTAAAAATGATTAAACCATGGAACATACATAAAATGATTAAAACACTATACTTAATAAAATAAACAGAAATATAGAAAAATATACATACCTTAAATCTGCAAAAAAAAAAATTATTAAGAACAAAAAAATGATTAAACCATGTATAATTTATAAAATAAAGAGGAATGTAGCAAAAAAATACATAGCTTAAACCTGCAAAATAAAATTATTAAGAACAGAAAAATGATTAAACCATGTATAATTTAAAAAATAAAGAGGAATATAGCAAAAAAATACATAACTTAACCTGCAAAATTAAGATAACAACATGAAATGACTAAAAATGATTAAAACATGTACATACATACCTTAAACCTGCAAAAAATATTTATTAAGAACATAAAAATGATTAAACCATGTATAATTTATAAAATAAAGAGGAATATAGGAAAAAGATACATACCTTAACCTGCAAAATAAAAACATGAACATGAAATGACTAAAAAAGATTAGAACATGTACAATCTATAAAATAAAGAGAAATATAGTAAAAAAATACATACCTTAAGCCTGCAAAATCAACACATGAACATGAAACGGCTAAAAATGAATAAAACATGTATAATTTTTAAAATAAACATGAATATAGTAAAAAATACATACCTCAAAACCTGCAAAATAAAAATTATTAAGAACAGACAGAAAATATACAAATAAAAACGAAGGCACACTTATTAACCTGCTAAAAATGAATTTCTTCATGGAAGGGACTTTCGAGAACAGGAAGTTGAATCGACTCCCCAAGAATATCCATTCGGTGAAATCGATCATAAAGATCGGAAAATTCTGAAAAAAGAAAACATGCATATTCGTATATACCTCACGACCTCAAACTCGCGCTGGAAGCATCCTTCGAGAAAAGGAAATTCAAAAGCTTCTCGACGATTATCCGTTAGGAGAAATCACTCACGAAGACATGAAAAATCTGTAAAAAGAAAACATGCATATTCATATATACCTCACGACATCAAATTCGCTATGGACGCGTCCTTCGATCGATTGTCAAGATCTGAAAAAAGAAAACACGCAGATTCATATATACCTAACGGCCTCAAAATCGAGGTGGAAGCGTCCTTCGAGAAAAGGAAATTCAAAACCTTCTCGACGATTATCCACTCGTAGAAATCGCACACAAAGATCTGAAAAATCTAAAAAAAAAAAACATGCATATTCTAATATACCTCAAGGCCTCAAACTCGCGATGGAACCGTACATCGAGAAAAGGAAATTAAAAAGCTTCTCGACGATTATCCGTTCGGAGAAATCGCTCACAAAGACATGAGAAACCTGAAAAAATATAACATGCATTTTCATATATACCTCACGGCATCAAACGGAAGATGGAAGCATCCTTCGATCGATCGTCAAGATCTGAAAAATCTAAAGAAAAAAAAAAGCATGCAAATTCACATACATACCTAACGACCTTGAATTCGGTATGGAAGGGTCCTCGCAGAACAGGGAACTCGATCGATTCTTGACGATTACCCATTCGAAGAAATCGATCACAGAAGACGCGACAGCAGATAAGGAGGGAGCTCCTGATCGGGGAAAAAATTGGGGGCTTGGATGAGTTTCTCGGCCTCTCGACCGGAAGAAGAGAAATTTGCAGAAAAAAAAAACGAAAAATGCATACCTCAATATGAATACGAAGAAGGCGATCGGCGGAGTAGCCGCGAGCGGCTTAGGTCCTGATCGGGGGCTTGGATGAGTTTCTCGGCATCTCTTTACCGGAGGGAGAGAAATTGCCAGAAAAAAAAAACGAAATACGCGTACCTCAATCCGAATACGAAGAAGGCGATCGTCGGAGTAGTCGGAGTGCGGCGGGGAGCCATCAGCCTGCACATGATGATCGAGGATGGGAGGACGATGATGAAGGGGGAGGACGATTCAGAAAAAAATTGCCAGAAAAAAAAACACGAAATATGCGTACCTCAATCCGAATACGAAGAAGGCGATCGTCGGAATAGTCGGAGTGCGGCGGGGAGCCATCGGCCTGCACATGACGATGGAGGATGGGAGGACGATGATGAAGGGGGAGGACGATTCAGAAAAAAAAGAGGAGAAATTATGGTATCGGAAATATGAAAAGAATTTTGAGGGGGGTACTTTTATTGGGACTTGAAAAAGGTGAACAGAAGACAGCTTTTGTGTACTGTTTGTGTACTGTTTCTGCCTTGCTTTACGCAAAAGAAAAAAAAGAATGAATATTTAATATCTGAATTTGAAGAATAAAAAATTATTAAAAGTTGTAGTGTGAACGCATCCTTGGTATGCGATTGGTCAATTAAATTTGCAGAGACAATTTATTCATGCAACTATTTCCATTGAGATCCTGTATAAGTTTTATAGTCGGCTTATCGTAGGGCAAATATACGAGGTGTCGGATTTTCGAGTGATTCCTACCTTTCCCCAGCAACCTCTCACTTTCAATCGTAATAGGATTCTGTTCTTGAGCAGCACGTCTATGCGGCCCGTGCTTCATTCGCGTTTTCCCAAGACGATTTATAGTTTCGTTGATTTCTTTTATCTCATTGACAGAGATACTAATGGGTCGTACCTTGGTACGTATACTTTGCGTAACATGTGGATTAATATCTATTATCTGCATTTAGTATGATTTTTTACATAGAGTTTCATAATTTATGGAGATTATGGGGTTATTGTTCTTGGACTTTTCTTATCCAGATATTTGTTCTTTTTTCTTTGTTGTCTTTTATTCTTTTGATACCAGATGCAATTGGTCGCGTTGTTTCTGTTGATCGATCTTTGATGAGGGTTCATCCTGACGATGAAGGGCCAGACATTATAATTTTATTACTAAAAGACTTTGAGTACGTTTTTATCTCTTTCTGTTTAAAAGTGTCATACTAACATACGTTTTTTCCAATAATCAATTGATAACAAAATAACTCTTATTCTTTTCAACAAATTTTTTTTTATTTTATCTCCGGGTTGTTGATTCTCTTATTTTATTCTATAACAGAGAGACGTTTTCGCGATGTGTGTTGGTCGGCCCATTCTCTGATTATATCTTGAGTTATGTTGGCCATGAAATATTTGTTGCAAGTGGTAACCTTTGCGTCGTAGTTCAACTCGGTGCTGCTACAATGTTCAACGGTCCGTTTTTATATCCTGTCAATTTCTTTGTCTTTGAAACTCAATTTATATTTATCGAGATGTCTAATAATACTCATGTTTCAGATGAGATTGTTATTTATACGACCGAGTATGCTACTAAAGTCACTTTCTATACTGTTATTGATAAGTTCATTGACTACTTAAGAAGGTATTATGATCCTTTTGTGCATCTGTTCTATTATATATGTTGTATTGTTGTATCTTTAATTAAATTAATTTCAGATAAAATTATTAAATTTATATTTTACCATCAAATCAGTTTATTACAACCTCTACATTGCTACATTTTTGTAGGTTTCTTTGAATGATTAAAAGGAGTTGGAAGCGGCTAATGAAAAAGAAGCAAATCCTACTATGTATAATATCAAATGTAAATGATAGATTTTTGTATTCCTGATCTCTTTTATAAAAGAGAATGAACTTTTTTGGAAATCATTACATAATGTTCATTAATATTTGTAAATTTAAGCTTTTTGTCCATGTATATTTTGAATGTTCAATGTCGTATTTATGATTTTTTTCCATGTTTATAAATGCATTTTTTTTTATTTACAAACACTAATTATCTTAATCTATCTAAAATTGGGAGTTTAGATAATATTGCTAATTAAGGTTTTATTTTTCCTATATTATTAATTAATTATGAGGAACAACTCATTTAATTTTCTTTTTATAATTATTTTTTCATGTATATTAATAAATATTTGTATTATTTATACAATATTTATATAAGGCAACCACGCTTTCGGTACTTCTTAAACACCGTATACTGTCGTCTTCAACTCAATTCTAGGGTTACTCATCTTTTGATTTCGGCTTCCTGAAGAGAAGAAACATAATTCTTCTATTTGAATCCGGTATGAACCAATATATATGGTAATCTATATGTTTAAGTTTGATTCTGTCTTAATCACCAAAGTGTACTCCTTAGAAACTGTAAAATTATTGTTTGAACTCAATTCTAGGGTTACTCATCCTTTCGTCTCTGCTGTTTAACAGAATAAAAATAACCCCTTTACTTGAATCACCTATGAAACAGTAGTTTATACTATGTACTTCCGTGTAATATTGATTATGTCTTACTGAGTATTATTCTCAACAATCGGTTTCGATTAAATTCACCCATTTTCTCCGTGTTTTAATGTCTCTATGATGATAAGCATATTTTTATATGTTTATCAGATTGTTATTTCACAATACAGACAATTAATTTGGAATATTCAAACTTAGAATGGCAGGTAGCAGTTCAAATAATGGTCGCGGCAACAGCGATGCCGATCTAGATGATTGTTAGTGTTCTCTCATTTGTTATTTTTTATTTAAGGTCTTTCTGTTTATGGTATGTACGCATTTATTTCTGATTGGTTTTAATCAAATGTTTGTTACTGTTAAACAAAATAATTGGATCCTAAGATTTTGTACAAGAATATACAATTATTTATTAGTTATTTATTATTCTAGGTTTTCTATGATTACAGTGATAAATCGAAATTTATTTTACTTTGTTGACATAATAATATGTTTTTTAACCAGTTTATTTTCATATAACTTTGTCAACTAATAATTCTGTAGTAAGAAGAGGACCACCTTGCGCTCCCCGAGTTATTAAAAGGGCTGGGTCTTATGATATCGAAAATATTGTAAGTATGAATTCTATACTGATGCTTTTTAGATAAATATTGTATTGACCAATTACGTATTTTTTAGTGTCTTCCTTCAGAATTTATGGGAATGATCACTTACCAGCTGCCACTGTCCATCAATCTCAATACTCCGTATGGTCTAATCCATCCTATTGTTTTAGGTGAAGACGATTGTCGTTATGTTCTTATAATTAGCGGTTGGGTTCAATTCAAGGAAAAATATAATATTAAGTATGGATATATGTTGTCATTTCAATGGGTCTGTCCATTGCACATCAATATAAACATTTTTGACGAATCTCATGTTGAGATATCCTATAATGTTGAAAATATCTGATGTATGCCTGTCCGAGATATATTGTCTCTACGTCACAGCTTTGCTCAAATAGTGGAAGACCATCACCGTTATCGACTGGTAAGGTCTACTTCATAAATTTTTTAATTTTTTCTTGATGTTGCTTTATAATATAAATAAATGTACCATTCTTCATTTGTAGACGATACCTAAACATTTTGCTGAGGACACAGGCATTGATCGACTGTTAGAGTTGACACTGTCCAACACTAGAGGAAATCAGTTTGTCGTGCCTTTGGAGAAACGAGATGGTAGAAATAGCATTTATCTCGGACGAAAATGGAGACCGTTCTATGATCAGAATCATTTTCAAGAGGGCATGCGTTTGGAATTCTACTATGATGAAACTACTGTGATATTGTACGTCGGAGAAGAATTTTTATGATTTTGCTTATTATTAGTATTGAACAACCAATCTCGGCGAAGATTGTGTAATATTATTCCTCCTAGATTTTTAAAAAATTGCTACAATTTGAATCCTACTTTTGTATATTTATTAATTTTCCTCTCTTTATAGAGGTGATGTTTTTCTTATATTGAGGTTGCTGATTAATTTTAATTTTGTATTTGTGCTGATTAATTTAAAGATACAATGTAATAAATCTTATGATTTCCTTATTTAGAAACAATTTGTATACTGTATTTCTGTTAATAGTTACAAAATATGAATATATCATAATACTTTTAATATTTTTGCAATTTTACAATTTTTTAGAAATTTGTTTTGAATTTTATAAATAATTTGAGGACTACTATTATTAGATTACTGCTAAACTTATACATTTATACAATTAAGTATATAACAGCAACAATTAATTTAGTGTGCGAGTACTAAATTTCTATCTCATTCGTTTTATTGGTAGAAAAGTATTATATTATTTAATGAAAAACATAAATTTAATTAAATAATTTAGTTAATAAATAATTGTATTAAAGAATAAGATTTTTCTTAAAATTATTTTACTTCATAATTAAACTTTGTATGTCGGCGTTTTGAATTGAAATCTAGGGTTACACATTTTTTGGTATCTGCTTCTTGAGGAGAAGAAATCTTATCCTTCAGCATAAACCAGGTATGAAACAATATCTTTCATGTTTTTACATTTTCACCATTCTCTATAGTTTGGGATCGTACTCTTCTAGAATATCATGTTCTGATTCTATTCAATAATGTTTTTTTGTTTTTTTTTATGATTAATGTTTAATTATTTTCTCTATTGGTTTTCTTACACTTTGTTTATTCTATAGGATAACTTTACTTTCAGTGTATTCTGCAGATAATTAATTTCTAGGGAGGATCTAAAATGTCTGATATCGGTAACAACAAAGGTCACGGGGAGAGTGTTCTTGATTTAGATAATTGTAAGTTTTTTTTTTTTTTCAATTTTCAGTTTGTTTGTGATGTTGATTTTTAATTCTATGATATTGTATTCAATTTACTCAAAAGTGATATTTGAATAAGGATACTATGTGTTAATTCAATTTAATACATATGGTTTGTTGTTACTTGAGTGTATTGAATTGTTTGTAATCTTTTTTTGTTATTTTTTGTATTTTCTTTTTTGTTTTTTCTATTTTTAATCTGACGCTAAGAATAAATTATGTAGTCAGGATGGGGCTTAACTACACACCTATATTCCATGTTACTCTAGAAGATGAAAATAACCCCGTGATTGTAAGTACACTCAATACTCTTGGGCATCCTTTATGTCTATGTAATTTATATTATCACATTGTTTTGGTTTACTGCCTAATGAATATTGTTGACAGGTTTTTCCCTTAGAATTCCGGCAGAGATGCACGTGTGAAATTCCACTGATCACATATTTCAAAACACCTAATGGTCCAATGATGCTTGTTAAGTTAGATGTAGATTTCAGGCAACGGTTTTATGTGTGTAGGGGGTGGCCTGAATTCAAGGCAAGATATCAGATTTCTGAGGGTGATTTGTTGACATTCCAATGGATTCATCCATTACACTTCAATGTACATGTTTATGATGTGGGCATCGTTGAAATAAATTATGCTCCTGATTTACTCCCAAGTAGGTTTGAGTTAAGTGTCTCTGATCTCTCTTCCAGTTTACTGTAACCATAAAGACACATCACCAGTATCGCCTGGTAAGTTCTATTTTAAATTCTATAATCTGCCTGTGTGTATTGCTTAATTTTACATTAACCAGTGTGTTTGAACTTCTTATTTAGACCATCCCAAGGCAGTTCGCAAAGTGTAACACCCCATTTTTCAAAACATAGACTAAAGAGAATTTTTCATTTCTTTTCTAAAATAATCTTTGAACTTTTAAAATAACCAATCATCAAAACACGATATTTTTCAAAACAGATAAATTCAAGGTCAACAATAGCAAGATCCACCCAAAATAGTATTATCCTCGATAGTCAAATTTAGATAAAATAACAAAGAGTTGTATTTCCCAAAAGCGGAAAGCAAGTAAACAAAATAAGGGTGGAATCAAATTTTAAGAAAATCGATAAGATATACACTACTATCATCGCCGCCCTCGTCGTCTCACTCCGAACTTGCTTAACCTGAAAACAATGGGGTTTTAAAAGGGGTGAGTTATCGACAACTCAGTAGGGATTACAGTTCATACATTATATAATACGAGGTGACCGGATAACTCTCAACAATAGACCATCATAACATAATGAGCGGTGGGATATACCCAAGGATGCCTAAGCTTCCGAACGATTAAACGTTCCCGTTCTACCTGAATCTGTCATGCCACGTCATTTCATTACGGGTCACAACCGTCATGCCACGTCATTTCATTACGGGTCACAACCATAATACCGTGAACACGTCATTACATTACGCGAACACGGCCATAAAACCACGAACTCGTCATTACATTACGCGAACGTGGCGTCGCGCGACTACATATATGTGCACATATCATAAATAGATCATAAAGTCCTCGATATCAACAGTGATTGCGTAACATATACTGAAATGAACTGTATTTAAAAAGGTTTTAGAAAATATCCCTACCTTGACAAATGCGAAAACCTGAAAGAACCGATGCCGAATGAATACTCAAATGAATGCTCGTGCAAACCTAGTCCTCAAACTCCATATGTCCTACATATATTTATTAACTTAATATTAATATAAACATTCCCTTTTCCTTATTTTGAAATCAGTAGTGATAATGTATATATATGTATATTTGTCTCATAAAGTAAAGTAATACCATCATATATTTATAATAATGAACCGAGAGTGGGCTTCAAAACAAGACCAGTTAATTTTTACGAGTTTGAAAAGGGTATTGGGTTTGGAACAAGTGGCTGGAGTTATTGAGTTGGGCTTGGTGAAAAGAGGATTAACCGAGAGTTTAATAATCCCAACCAAAACAATTTTTAAAAGAGAGAGGTTTTACAAAATCGCTCATAGGCTACACTGAGAGAGAGATCGAAAACCTGGGCAACAACAACATTGAAAAATTGAAGCTCGGCCGAGAGAAAACTAAGGGAAAATGGGTTGAAAATGTAATGTGAAGCTTGAGAGTTAAAAGTTAGACATTGCCCCAAAATTTGTTTTCCAAAAATCTTAAACCCTTAATAGATTGAAAGAGAGAGAATAAGAGGGATTGAAGGAATCAAGAGATAAAACAAAGATCTGAGCAACTACGACTTCAACCGAACAAGACTCGAACAAGATCTCAAGCGGAAGATTTACTACCTGGACCACCCGCTGGTTCACCGGCAAGGGATTACGGCAGCAACGGGCTGTGGCTCGTCTCCACTCCGGCGAGGACCTCGGCAGGGTCTAGAGGCGACACCGTTTCGACGGGAGGAGGCTTCAAGGATGAGTTTTGAGCTCGGTTTTGGGTGATTTGGGTCGAAGGTTGTTTCGGGCTTGGTTACGAGCTGCGGTGCGGCTGCGTTTGGGATGGGAGAACATACATAGTTGTTGCTGCTGTGGTTGTAGGTTTGGAAGAAGTGAGATTTGATGTGTGGCTGTAGGTTTGGAACATACACTAGGGTTAAGAGATTTGATGTGTGGCTTGTGTTGAGTTTGTGAGGATAAGGAATAGAGTGAGTGAAGAGAAGTCACGTGAATAGTCAAAGTGTACAAAATTTAAATAAGTTTTTGTATAAGAAATTTCAAGTTTATAAGAGAAAAATAATAGTAATAAAATAAATAACATAATATAATTCGGACTTAGGATATGAGGATTTCTACATGATGATCGTGGAAACCAAATGAAATAAATCGTGAATCAAAATGCAAGGACACGATATGAAAATTAATTTGAACTTAAAAATCATATGAACATATGCATGATATAATTAATTCATATGCAAATTGTTAATTGGGCCAAAATTTCTTAATTAGTTAACATAGAATTCTTGGTCGTTACAACCTTCCCTTCTTATAAAAATTTCGTCCTCGAAATTCGTTACCATCTACCTGAACTGTAAAAAGAACTCTGTATTATCTTGAATCTCAACTGGGTCAATATTATCTGGTCTCAGCTTCCTCGACGCCTTCAAAACAAGCCTCGAATATACCTTGTGATTGGTCTCATCTTCCAGTTGATCAAGCCGTCATCTAGGGATGGGTCATAAACTTATCCTAAAAGGGTTGAAAAACCCAGTTCATATAACTCATAAACACTGGAAGTGCATTTGTCAAACCAAATGGCGTTACCTTAAACTCACAATGCCAAAAACAAATTCTGAAAGCCAACCTTGGGCTATCATACTCATTGATTTTGAGTTTGTGTGTACATTGAACGACCTCATGCCAATCTTTGAGAACACACTTTCCCTTATTTTAATTGATCAAGAGATTGCTTATTAGGGTAGTGGATACTTGTTCTTAATTGAGAGTTGATCAGACTCTCTGTTATCGGTGCACCTACTTAAAGCTCATTACCGTCCTCTACCGATAAGATGCTATATTATAATTATCCACTTCATAGTCAAATTCTATTATGACATCGAATTCCATTATATCTGAACGTGAAGAACTCTTATGGCATTCCTGTCATAGTTCACTACTATGTTCCTTCAAAAGATTAATCTCGTTTGTTTCACTTGAGGATTTACTAACCTCCAAAGTGTCACTTACCACATCACAACCACGACATACCCGAGCAAAGTACTTTCCAAATAAGAAGTCGTAAATCCATCTCATTACTTCATAAGCTGCACGACTTAGTTCTACATCAAGTCTTCAACATCACCGAAAGTCAACCTAAAGATCATACCGTTCTTCCTAACCATTTAAGTTTTTAAGGCCACAATTAACTTTTCGCATACAAATAATTATATAAAACACGGAAATCATTTTTTTTTCATGGAAAAAACATTTTTCATAAACATATGCATCATAATTTTCAATAAATTGTGCACATCCTGACATAATAATCATGACCTTTACATGAACATGAACATGAACATGAACATGAACTTGAACTTGAACTTTAACTTTAACATAAACTGCACAATTTAAGCAACATAAAATAGCAACTTCAAAGTATGCAGTGTACTTGAGACATCATGAACTTGAATCCATCGCTTTGGAAAACAATGCACTTGAAAATTATGAACTTAAGACATCTTACTTGAAAATCATGAACGTGAAATGCATTTTACTTGAAACATGAGACAAAACATGCATTTTATTTGAAACTCATGAACATAAGAAACATGCAACTTTAAAATCATGAAACTGAACTTGCAACTTAAATGAGAAATCATGAATGTAAAATGCACTTACTTGAGAGGTCGACGCGAGAAACGAAGGTGGACGATAGTAGTCAATTTTTCTCAAAACAAACATTTTTGGTCCGTAAATAGAATCGTAATGCTCTGATACCAAGTTGTAACACCCCATTTTTCAAAACATAGACTAAAGAGAATTTTTCATTTCTTTTCTAAAATAATCTTTGAACTTTTAAAATAACCAATCATCAAAACACGATATTTTTCAAAACAGATAAATTCAAGGTCAACAATAGCAAGATCCACCCAAAATAGTATTATCCTCGATAGTCAAATTTAGATAAAATAACAAAGAGTTGTATTTCCCAAAAGCGGAAAGCAAGTAAACAAAATAAGGGTGGAATCAAATTTTAAGAAAATCGATAAGATATACACTACTATCATCGCCGCCCTCGTCGTCTCACTCCGAACTTGCTTAACCTGAAAACAATGGGGTTTTAAAAGGGGTGAGTTATCGACAACTCAGTAGGGATTACAGTTCATACATTATATAATACGAGGTGACCGGATAACTCTCAACAATAGACCATCATAACATAATGAGCGGTGGGATATACCCAAGGATGCCTAAGCTTCCGAACGATTAAACGTTCCCGTTCTACCTGAATCTGTCATGCCACGTCATTTCATTACGGGTCACAACCGTCATGCCACGTCATTTCATTACGGGTCACAACCATAATACCGTGAACACGTCATTACATTACGCGAACACGGCCATAAAACCACGAACTCGTCATTACATTACGCGAACGTGGCGTCGCGCGACTACATATATGTGCACATATCATAAATAGATCATAAAGTCCTCGATATCAACAGTGATTGCGTAACATATACTGAAATGAACTGTATTTAAAAAGGTTTTAGAAAATATCCCTACCTTGACAAATGCGAAAACCTGAAAGAACCGATGCCGAATGAATACTCAAATGAATGCTCGTGCAAACCTAGTCCTCAAACTCCATATGTCCTACATATATTTATTAACTTAATATTAATATAAACATTCCCTTTTCCTTATTTTGAAATCAGTAGTGATAATGTATATATATGTATATTTGTCTCATAAAGTAAAGTAATACCATCATATATTTATAATAATGAACCGAGAGTGGGCTTCAAAACAAGACCAGTTAATTTTTACGAGTTTGAAAAGGGTATTGGGTTTGGAACAAGTGGCTGGAGTTATTGAGTTGGGCTTGGTGAAAAGAGGATTAACCGAGAGTTTAATAATCCCAACCAAAACAATTTTTAAAAGAGAGAGGTTTTACAAAATCGCTCATAGGCTACACTGAGAGAGAGATCGAAAACCTGGGCAACAACAACATTGAAAAATTGAAGCTCGGCCGAGAGAAAACTAAGGGAAAATGGGTTGAAAATGTAATGTGAAGCTTGAGAGTTAAAAGTTAGACATTGCCCCAAAATTTGTTTTCCAAAAATCTTAAACCCTTAATAGATTGAAAGAGAGAGAATAAGAGGGATTGAAGGAATCAAGAGATAAAACAAAGATCTGAGCAACTACGACTTCAACCGAACAAGACTCGAACAAGATCTCAAGCGGAAGATTTACTACCTGGACCACCCGCTGGTTCACCGGCAAGGGATTACGGCAGCAACGGGCTGTGGCTCGTCTCCACTCCGGCGAGGACCTCGGCAGGGTCTAGAGGCGACACCGTTTCGACGGGAGGAGGCTTCAAGGATGAGTTTTGAGCTCGGTTTTGGGTGATTTGGGTCGAAGGTTGTTTCGGGCTTGGTTACGAGCTGCGGTGCGGCTGCGTTTGGGATGGGAGAACATACATAGTTGTTGCTGCTGTGGTTGTAGGTTTGGAAGAAGTGAGATTTGATGTGTGGCTGTAGGTTTGGAACATACACTAGGGTTAAGAGATTTGATGTGTGGCTTGTGTTGAGTTTGTGAGGATAAGGAATAGAGTGAGTGAAGAGAAGTCACGTGAATAGTCAAAGTGTACAAAATTTAAATAAGTTTTTGTATAAGAAATTTCAAGTTTATAAGAGAAAAATAATAGTAATAAAATAAATAACATAATATAATTCGGACTTAGGATATGAGGATTTCTACATGATGATCGTGGAAACCAAATGAAATAAATCGTGAATCAAAATGCAAGGACACGATATGAAAATTAATTTGAACTTAAAAATCATATGAACATATGCATGATATAATTAATTCATATGCAAATTGTTAATTGGGCCAAAATTTCTTAATTAGTTAACATAGAATTCTTGGTCGTTACACAAAGGATACTGGGATTGAACATGAGTCAAAATTGGTTCTCTCTTATGGTAGAAGTGTAAAAATTCCAGCCCGTTGGCGAAATGGAAAAGGAACTGATCGCAACCGTCTTTTTCTCGATTATGAGTGGTCCTCATTCTATTATACGAATAAATTTAAGGAAGGCATGAAGTTGGTGTTCACGTACGATCGGGCTTCTACTTCATTGATTGTGAAAATATTAGCTTCTGAAAATGTTTCTTCGTATTTCTAACATACTGGTATGGGATTATTGATGTTTTCTTTCTCGGATATTAAAATGTATCTTCTTATCGGATAATATGCATGTGTGCTTCTTATGTTTTTATTTTGGAATACTTATATGAAACTTTATCCTATTCTGTACTATTCAACTTAATAGTTATCGGTTTTGATTATCCGAATTTTGTTATGTCTGTGATAAGTATCATATTTAATAACACTTGAGCAATATGACGTATGTTTCAATTTAATATTTTTGTTAATATGAACAACTTGCAACAATACGAAGTATGTTTAATTAACATATGCAATATATATAAATAAACATATGCAAGTTTCTTCAATGTACTTTGATTTGTTATTTATTTAATAAAATTTATAATATTTTTATTTAATTCATATTATTCTATTTATTATAAAGATCACGTGTATTTTTTATATATTTTTTAATTTGACACAATCAGTTGTTAATTTTTAATTAAAAAAACAAGTTAGTTATTATTATGTTTATTTTTTATATTTTTTAATTACGTAAATAAATTAAAGTTGAATATATTCAATTTATTTAAAATCTCTTCAGATAACTTTGTATTTTAGTTCGGGCGTTTTTTTTTATATATAAGATTAATAATTATTCTAATTTAATTAATTAACCGTGTTTTAATTATTTTCAGTTACTGATTTCTTAATCAATTAGTTAACTATTTACGTAACTAAATAAATTTTATATTATCTAATTATCTCTGATTTTGAATTATAATTTATAATTAACGATGTTATTTTTAATATAAATATTATAAAATGAAAAATCCATATATTAAAATATTAATTATATTAATATCTTGGATATTATTTCATGTACTTTTAAATACACTTTAAATTAGGAATATGAAGAGTTTTTTATTTTTCCGCTGGCTCTTTACTTAACTCTAACTTAATTTTCAAATTTCAAAACAAATCTGGTGTTAGTAAATCTGTAAAATCTTAATCTCGATTCATTGATTTTGTACTCCTCTCGCTAATCAGGTTTGAATCAATAACCCTAAATATATGTCTATTTTCAAATTAACAGTGACATGTATTTTTTTTATTTGTTCTTGCTTATATTTTCCTTAGATTGATTGATTACAATATTTTATTCGTACTACAGGCATGAATTGCAGTATATATTCCGGTTGGTCTTCGAAAGAAGGTTGTCGCAAGATCAATGATGTTGCAGTTGGTTGTGAGACTTTTATCCTGTTAATACTTTGATAAATCATGTGTTGCCGATTCCTTATTTTAACTGTGTCCGTGTTCACTGTTTATGCAATTAGGGTTAGGTCTTCTGATAGCTGGAGAGATTTAATTTTTTTTATTTGTGTATGCAATTAGTGTTGCGGTTTCTATCTGCTTGGTCGATTACTGTATTACCAAACTGTTTATTAAGTTAGGGTTAGGGTTCGAAGCTGCTTGATAGAATTATTTGTTTGTATCATTTATTATAATTATCCATTAGCTGTGTCTTTTTTTGGTTTCTATCATTGAATCAATTAACTGAATTTTGTCCAAATTTGTTTTTGATTTTGTTATAACACTATTCAGATCATATTTGTTCTCTTCTTTTATGATTTTTATTCTGAAGCTACAAGAAGAATACCCTGCCCCGTGAGATTTCACATTACTATATACGGTGGAGATATGGATAATATTGTAAGTATATATACTACGCTTGGTTCATATTTTTTTTTTCCTTTTGTAATTCTGTGTTTTGATCTATTAATTCTTTTGCTAGATTATACCAACATCTTTTTTTGCAAAGTGCACGTACAGTATGCCATTGTTCACCAATCTCAAGACACCACGTGCTCCAATGCATCCTGTTGCGTTGGATAAAGACGAAGAAGGTCGTCTTCGAATAGCGAGCGGTTGGCCGGAATTCCGGAAAAAATACAATATTACGAAAGGGCAGCTGTTGACATTCTGTTGGATCTCTGACTCCCACTTTAATGTACGCATTTACGGTGTTGATAGGGTTGAGATAACATACGATGTTGATGTCATCCGAAGTGGTCCGGAATTACATTCATCCAATCTTCCTAACAAGTTTACTTAAAAACTTAAACAGCATCAGAAATACAAATTTGTAAGTGGTAATACTAACTCTTTTACTATTTCCGTTTGTTTATCATTTATTATTAAGTTTTCATTTTCATTCGCAGACGATTCCTAGAAAATTTGCCCAGGATACTGGTATTGAGAATAAATCTGAACTTACGCTGTCCAATGGAAGAGGAGAAAAAATGTCCGTTTGTTTGCGAAGAAAAAGTGCATCTGACAAAAATAAAAGCATGTTTCTCGGCAATGGATGGATAGCATTTTATGTTAAGAATAAATTTGAGACAGGCATGACGTTGGAGTTCTACTACGATGTTGATTCAAAGACGTTGTGCGTCAAACTAGAACTTGAATTGCTTTCCGATTCTGATATGGAGTGATAGACCGTAGTGTGTTTCGATTAGCACATTTTGTTTTAATATGAACTGTTCTAGATTTTAGTTTCAACTGCTTTTTTTTTTTTTGTGTGCATTTCTTTCTATTCACCGCTTTAAGTTGGTGCATTTTGTGGTACTGCCCTTTTTACTTTTTCTCTCATTTTTATTATCGGATAATATGCATGTGTGCTTCTTATGTTTTTATTTTGAAATACTTATATGAAACTTCGTGCATTTCTGTACTTCTATTCAACTTAATAGTTTTCGGTTTTGATTATCCAAATTTTGTTATGTTTGTGATAACAATCATATTTAATAACACTTGAGCAACATGAGGTATGTGTCAATTTAATATTTTTGTTAATATGAACAACTTGCAACAATATGAAGTATGTTTTTAAGTATATTATTTTTGAATATTAATAACTTATTAGCTCATAAATGAAACAAACATACTTTGCGAATCTTAATAAAATATGATATTTTACTTTGTCACTCAGGTGAAAATATTTAGAATCCTATAGGTATTCTTTAATAAAATTGTAAACATATGCAATTTTTTTTATTATAATATAAATAACACACATTTTCAATATGTCTATATATAAAGGTTTCATTCACATCCTTTACTTCCATACGAGAGTCAAAATACACACCAAAAACTAATCCTTTTCAGCTTTTACAAAAAATGGCTTTGCATGTTAACCACAGCAGCCAATAACCTCCCTTGGCAACGGACGTGATCTGGGCGGCGGAGAGTCTTTGCATGATCTCTCTTGGCGTCCGTCGTCTGCCGTTGTCCACAGAATATGATCCTACTGCTACTGTTGCTGTGCCGAAGAAGCCCTCTATTACTTTTCGTATCAAGAAAATCCACATTATATCTTCCTCGAGGCCGCCGTTGCCCTATCAGTGCGATATCTGCGGCGCGTGCTTCCGCTCATACCAATCCCTAGGCGGCCACAAGACCAGCCACCGGCGCAAGATCTACGTGGCCACTCCCGCCGCCTCAACGCGCTATCCAGAGCACGAGTGCTCTTTTTGCGGGGCGCGATTTTTCACCGGATGTGCTCTTGGCGGCCAGAAACGGAGACACTTCAAAGGGACCATCTTGAAAAACAGCAAGCCATATGTATTTCGTTGATCATTAACCCGAATGTATCTTTTTGGCATGCATCAACTTGATCTAGGTCGATTAATATAATTTAGCGCAGCTGTTATCAAGTTCTGTACTCAATTTTATGTATGTTTGTAAGAGATGCTTTTCAAATCTCACTTTTTGGGTTTTATCAATTACTTAATTACTTAACGTATTTAATATAATAACTGTTTAATTAGTAGTTTGTCTTTAATAGTTTTTTGTACTATAAATTTATTATTATTAAATATTGTATTTGTTTCAATCGCTCATTTTCCTTAATGTATTAAATTATAATTTTTTATTTTGTTAAACGTATTTTTTTAATTAAACACGTTGAAGTTGCATTATTTCAACTGAAAAATATAATTTTAAATTATATTCAGAAAAATAATTGTATTGTTTTGAAAAAAAAAAAATTATTTAAGTAAATATGTAAGATTAAATTTGTTTCATAAAAATAATAATGAAAACAATTTGTTTACCATATATAAGTAAATATTTTAGGAAAAATTGTTGTGGTCCAATAATAGTAGATATACTTTTACACTAACATATTTTGTCTTTTTTTTTTTAAATTAAAACATATCAGAATTTATTATTATTATTTAATTGGTTTTTTTTCTTGCTGATGAGTAATGATTACCTTCTTCTTGAAACCAGGTAAGTGTTTACCACACGCTTTGTATTATTCATATTATTATGGTTAACCTCTTCATCTTCTCACTTTAATCAAATCAGTTCTCACTTTAATCATATCTATTTTGTTTATTTCAGAATTAGTTTGTTTTTTAAAAATCTCTACTTTTGAAAATAGGTTATTATTTACAAAACTGTATCTTGGGGTTTTCTTGAAACTCTCAAATTCATTCTCTCTCTCGAACATGTCTCAATCTTACACCTCTCTCAGACATCTTAACCGTTCAAGTCCTGATCCGATTCCCTTAGTAAGGATTTGTAGGAAGTGGATCCATTCTTACCCTTCTGATACCCCTCGATCCTTGGAGATTGTTATGGTTGATCTTCAAGTAAGTTTTTTTTGTAGTATCTATACGTATATAATTTGTTTGTTCACAGGTGGTGGAATTATATTTTTCTACTTTTCATCTTTTTGGTTTCCATAGGGCTGCCGGATTCTGGGATCTGTACCAAGGAAGCTTATTTCGTATTTTGATGATGATTTTACTGAGGGAAAGTTGTGCAATATTCGTAATATCACAATTTTGCCGCATTTCCAACATCGGTTTCTAATCGATCACGACTTTGTGATCCTTTTCGAAAAAGAATCATATGTCGGTCCAGCCATTTATCTGTGGTTTCCAAAATCTATCTTCATATCAAAAGTTTTGATGATGTCGAATAGAGTTTCAGCTTGGCAAATGATCTTCTTTTTGGTATTTTATTTTTTGTAAATTATCTCTTAATTTTTTTTAATATATCTTACTTAAAACATTGTATTGTTTTATATTCTAATTCAATTTTTTATATATTCTTAGATGTTTTTGGTCACGTCGTTGTTGTCTTCGATAAAGACTTGAATCAACCTGGCTTGCACTTCCTTATCCAAGATCTCGAGTAATTAGTCTTTCTAAAATTATCGATTACTGTTTTTTCCATTCCTTTTTTTTTTTTAAAAAGAAGCATATGTACTACATTCGATCTTTGTGACTAACTTTCAATTTTTTTTGTTCTTTATTTCAGAAAAAATATTTTATCTTGCAAGTTCTTCGAACCATATTCAAAGTCGGTGAACAATTTCATTCGTTTTGTGAAGAGGGCTCATACGACGGAAAAGTGTGTAATCGTTATTCAACTGTGCAAGGGTATAAAATACCAAGGTTAGTTATTCTATTAAAAGTAATGAACAAAATTTGTAAAATTGTGTATAAATTACAATAGAAAATTTTATCTTTATCTCTTTTGTAGGAGAATATTATTTGTCCAATTTTGTCAATGCAACTAATGTGGTATTTTCTCCCGAGGTCAAGGAAATTGAGGATTTCAGTAAGAGGTATTCATGATATTTCAATGTTTTTTATTCTGTGATTACTATGTATTCAATTCTTTTATGAATTCAAATTGAATTAAAAATAAATAAATTTTTTGTAGCATGTTTGGTTCTTCTTCTTTTGTCGATGTTTTGGATGGATGTTTTGCTAGCGACCCTGCTTATGTCCCTGCGGAGAAGGAGTTGTCAGGTAAATCGGCTGCAGTAGTCCCTTTGACCGCTCTCCTTTTTTGTAATCAGGTATGTTTATATTATTACTTTATTTTGTTAATTCTTTTAAGTTCACAAATTGGAGTATAAAATGGTATCTAATGCTGTTTTCTTATATGCATATGGTCACGAATACTATAGATTATGCTCTTATTTATATATTCATGTATGTTTACCTACTGGTAAGAATAGTATATATACATATGCTGTGTATCCATATATTTTTAAACAATCAAGTACAGGTGCAAACGCACACAGTCACATACCAGTGAAGTATGTTCATGTTTGTAACCCCACATCGACAAGAATTTTTATATGATTTTATTTTTGATTCGTTTGTTAGCCTAGGATGGTTTGGATTGCTGGAACTATTACTGATGTTGTGAAGGAAAGAGGATGGTTCCATACAGTTTGCCCGGAGTGCAAGAACATCTCTGTTGATTCAAATTCAAGGCTTTGTTGTTCTTCGTGTGGAGATTATATCATTCCACATGCAATGTTTAATATTTATGTCCGTGTTTCTGATGGTTCTCACGATTTCCTCCTCTTATTGAAGAATAATTTATGCTTGAGGTTGATTGGAAACTCGGTGGAAGGTGTTTTTGATTCCATGATTTTGGTAATTTATTATTCATTATTAATTTTCATTGTTATATTAATCTTGAAAGTTTTATGATTATCAATTTTTTTAATAATGACATTTTTTCAGGATGATGAGTTTGATGATGCTGATGTCACGCTAGATCCTTCTATTCCCTTGGTTGTGAAAGATCTGATTAAAAAGGATCTTTTATTCCAAGTATCTATTCAAGGGAATGAGGATTCCAAATGTGAAGCCGTTTTCTTATTTAACAATATCTGTTATGACAATAATTTAGTGTCAATGCACATGTCGAAATTGTACAGGGTTAAATTTGAGCCTAAATTTCCAGTGGGAGGTGATCTGTCGGTGTCTGAAAGTTGTGACTCCAGTGATGATACTGATCAGATCATGCATGATCTCAGCCCTGTCTTCGGTGAACATGTTGCCGACAATGATGAAGACCTTGCCTGCAAGAAGAAAAAGAAAAATGAAGGATCCTCATCCCACTTCCATTCAGAAGATTCTGGATCCGAGTGATGTGGAATTTATTCGTAGAGAACTTTTTAAATTATCAAGTTTTTAATGCTTTTGTTTTTTGTTAGATTTTTTTTGTTTTGAAAACTGTTTGAATATTCTGTGTTGTGGATGTTTCTTGGTTTGTTGAATTTTTTTTGTGTGTTTGTAAACTGAAAACTCTTTTGGTTATTTGCTCATGCTTTGTCGTTTTATTGAAGTTTTTTGATAACTCCGTTTCAATATTTCTAACAGAATGCTTCCCTGTAAAGTTCATCGTCGATGTTGAGTTTCTCGATCTGAAACTCGCATCTCCGAGTGTAAGTTTTCAGTGCCCGTTACGGAAGAACTTTAAAGGGATTATCTTCAAAAACAACAAGGCTTATAGATTTTGGTGATTCTTAAAGACATAGGAGAATGAATCTTTTTTGCATGTATCAACTTGATCTAGATCGATTAATATTATTTAGCGCCATTATCAAGTTATGTACTTATTTTAGGTATGTTGTAGTATTATTCCAAGTGAAAAATATTTATTTTAAATTAATAAAGTATAATAATTGTATTTTTTGAAAAAATATTATGAAAGTAGTATGTAAGACCAAATTTGTTTCCTAAAATTAATAATGAAAACAATTTGTTGATATTGTATAAGTTAATGAAAAATATATTCATATGTTTTATATTTTTTTCTTTAATTTTTTTTTTAAACATGTAAATCCTAAAACAAGAACCTATTTATATTACAACAAAAACTAGGTTTGTATGTAATCAATGAAGCAATTCATAATTATTACTTTTTTTTTTCGTTTTTTTGGCTAACTACTAATCATTATATTCTTCTTGATACTTGTTATGTGTTTACCACGCGTTTGGTAGGATTCTTCTATTTCAGGGTGATCCTCTTCACCTTCTTACTTTAATCAAACGGTTATCTAAGTTTGTACTTCACCTTTTACAGTTTTCAGAATTAGTTTGTATTTAAAAATTGTATCTTTAGGTTCTCTACAAACAACCGTATCCATTCTCTCTCTCAAACATGTCTCAATCTTACGCCTCTCTTAAACATCTTAATGATTTTAGTCCTGATCCTATTCTATTAGTAAGGATTTGCAGGAAATGGATACATTCTTATCCGTCCGATACCCCTCGATCTTTAGAGGTTGTAATGGTTGATCTTCAAGTAAGTTTATTTATTTTTAGTACTATTAAATAATATATTATTTTTTGTTCACAGGTGGGTGAATTATATTGGTGTGTATTTCTGATTTTTGGTTTCTGTAGGGCTTCTGGATTCTAGGATCTGTACCGAAGAAGCTTATTTCGTGGTTTGATGGTGATCTTAAAGAGGGAATGTTATGCAATATTCGTAATATCACAGTTCTGCCGCAATTCGAATATCCGGTTCTAATCGATCACGACTTTATGATCGTTTTCAAAAAAGAGTCATTTGTCGGTCCAGCTATTTATCCGTGGTTTTCTAAATCTATCTTTGATATCAAAAGTTTTAATGATATCGAGAGGAGTTTCCACTTGGCTAATGATCTTCTTTTGGGTATTTCTTTTTGTATCATAAATCATCTTTTAATATATTTGAGTATATGGATTGTTAATATTAATTGGTTGTGCGATACGTTAAAACATTGTGTTCTTTTATATTTCAATTCAATTTTTTTTTTTGTATATTTTCAGATGTTCTTGGTCGCGTCATTGCTGTGTATGATAAAGACTTGAATAAACCCGGCTTGCATTTTCTTCTTCAAGATCTTAAGTAATTAATCTTTCTAAAATTATCAAGGGCTATTTTCTCCATTCCTTTATTTTAAACCATATTTACTAAATTGCATATTTCTTACTAACTTTATATATTTTGTTCTTTATTTCAGAGAAAATATATTAACTTGCAAGTTCTTCAAACCATATTCAAAATCGGTGAACCACTTCATTCGTTTTATGAAGAAATCTGTTGAGATGGAAAAGTGTGTAATCATCATTCAACTGTGCAAGACCAAAAAATACCAAGGTTAGATTTATTATCATTAAAAGTGCTGAACAATATTTGAAAAATTATGTATAAATTACAATGGAAAATTTTATCTTTATCTCTTTTATAGGAGAATATCACCTGACCAATTTTTTCAATTTAACTAGAGTCGTATTTTCCCCCGACGTGAAGGAAATTGAGGATTTCAGTAAGAGGTATTCTTAATATTTCATTGTTTTTATTTTATTTTATACTTTGATTACTGTTTATCCAGTGCTTTTATGAATTCAAATTTAATTAAAATTAATGAAATATTATGTAGCATGTTTGGTTCTTCTTCTGTTGTGAATGTTTTGGATGAAGATTTTGGTATCGACCCTCTTTATGTCCCTGCGGAAAAGGAGTTGTCAGACAAATCGGCGGTAGTTATATCTTTATCCGCTCTGCTTTTTTGTAATGAGGTAAGTATATATCATTACTTGATTTTCTTAATTTTATTAAAGTAACGAATTGGTGTAGAAAATGGGATTCTGTCTTATATACGTATACTTATATCTATATACATTATGCTCTTATTGATATATAAGTGTATGTTTGCCTACTGCTTACAACAGTATATATACATATGCTATCTATATATTCATGTATTTTTAAACAATCAAGAATACGTGCGCACACTCACATGCACATACCATTTCATATATGCATGTATCTAAACCCACATTCACAAGTTTTTTATCTGTTGTTTTTTCTGTTTCCTTTGTTAGCCCAGGATGTTTTGGACAGCTGGAAAAATAACTGAAATTGTGAAGGAAAGAGGTTGGTTTCGTGCAGTTTGCCCGCAGTGCAAGAACGTATCTGTTGATTCATATTCAAGGCTGTGTTGTTCTTCGTGTGGTGATTATATAATTCCACACGCAATGTTCAACATATATGTGCGTGTGTGTGATGGCTCTTACAATTTCCTCCTTTTATTGAAAAATAATTTATGCTTGAGGTTGTTTGGAGAGTCAGTGGAAGGTGCTTTTGATTCTATGATTTTGGTAAATTATTATTCAATATTAATTTCCAATTGTTATATTAATCTTGAAATCCTTATGATTATCGAATATTTATTCTGATAACATCTTTTCAGGATGACGAGTCTGATGGTCCCGATGTCACTGTAGGTCCTTCTATTCCCTTGGTTGTGAAAGGTCTGATTGGACAGGATCTTTTATTCAAAGTATCTTTTCAAGGGAACGAGGATACCAAAAGTGAAGCCGTTTTCTTAGTTCACAATATCTGTCATGACAATGTGTTAGTGGAACTGCACGTTTCGAAATTGAACAGCAATAAGCCTAAATTTCCAGTGGAAGATGATCTAGCGGTGTCTGAAAGTTCTGACCCCAGTGATGATTCTGATCAGTCCATGCACGATCTGAGCCCTGTGTCCGTGATGGTACCAGCTGACGATGATGACAAGCAATTGATGTCCAATTTAAGTCCTGTGTCAGGTGACTATGCTGCCGACAAAGATGAAGTACGATCGGAGGAAGGAGTTGTCCGCAAAAAGCAAAGGAAAGATGAAGGTTCCTCATCCCAAGTCCATTCAGATGATACTGGCTCTGAGTGATTTGGAATTTATTCGTGGAACACTTTTTTAAATTATCAACTTTTTCGTGCTTTTGTTTTGTTGAAGTTTTTTTTTTTTTTTTTAAAAAAACTCTTTGAAATATTCTCTACTGTGTGTTTAGTTGATTTATTGATGTTTTTTTGTGTTTTTAAAACTGAAATCTCTTTTGGTTCTGTACTCATGCTTTGTCGTTTTATTGAAGTTGTTTGAAAACTCCATTAAAGTTAATTGTCGATGTCGAGTTTCTCGATCTAAAACTCGCATCTCCAAGCGTAAGTTTTCAGACAGTGTAGTATAGTATGAACTCTTGGTTAGCATTGTCATATGAACAAGATACTTAGATAATAGTAGACTGGACTCTTTGTTTTTGGAATTAAAAACACAAGTAGTATTTAATTTATATTTATTCCATGAAAATAAAATGAAGAATAACTTTCGTTGACTGCTTCGGTTTCTTTATATAATACTAAATTTTAGTTTTTTAAAATAGATTTAGGGTTTGTCTTTGTTCTTTCTTCTCCTTCTCCGGGTTTTTCTTTCTTCTCCTTCTCCAGAAATTAAAGAATACTCCAACGAGACATGAATTTCACCGGCGCAGAGGCTGAAAATTCGGCTTGGACTTCTGGAAGTTCCTCTAGCACTTCTGGAAATTCCGGTAGCACTTCAACTGAAGATCGCGCAGAGATCGATATTGGTTTTTTTTCGACTTCAGGTCAAGGAAATATCTGTCCCGGTGTAATTGATTGTGAGTCTTCTCTCCTTTTGTTACAGTAACAAATCTTTTGTTTCTGACTAGATTTTTCATATTAACTATTTGTTCCAAATTTGTTCTAGGTTTTCTACCCGCTTCATCGATTTATTTTTTTCTTAACTCATTTTCATTAAATTATTCTTTTAAATCTTGATAAAATAATTCACTTGCATCAGTTTTATATTATTTTATTATATATTTATATATCAGTTAGTTATGTCTTATTTGCGTTTTTCTATGATTATGCGAATTAGCGGAACAATGTCCCAGATTATGTCTTCGTATTTTAAAATATTTTTTCATGATATGTATTATCTTATTATATTATAATTGTTTCTCAAGTTACAAGAAGAGTTCCCTGTCCAATGAGATTCCACATTACACTCATAGATGGAGATACTGTGACTGTTGTAAGTATATATTTTGAATTCGTTGATTTCCTATTTTTTGGTTTTATCAACTTTGATTTTGACCAACTGCGTCTTTTGTAAGCCAATGCCAACATCATTCATTGAAAATTGCTCTTATCGTATGCCTGTGTTCGCCGATATTAAGACTCCTTTTGCTCGAGTTCATTCTGTTGCGTTGGGTGAAGACAGCGACGGTCGTCTCCACATAGTAAGAGGTTGGCAGGAGTTTCGGGAAAAATATCAGATTAAGACGGGGCAGTTGTTGACATTCCATTGGAACGATCTATTCCACTTCAATGTGCACATTTATGATGTTGATGGGGTTGAGATAACCTATGATGCTGACCATGTCCGAAGAGGTCGGGAAGTAGATTTAAAGAGTCTCTCTCACAAGTTTTCTGAACGAATTTTAGACCATCGACGCTATCGCTTGGTAAGTACTACTGTAAGTTTTTTTTACTGTGCCAGTTCAATATAAAATTAATTCATGCGTTTTTTCTATGATTTTCAGACGATTCCTAGATCATTCGCCATCGAGACTGAGCTTGAGAACAAATCAGAGGTGATCCTGTCAAATGGAAAAGGAATCAGAATGTCAGCCCGTTTGCGTAAACGAAGACGAAGTGATACAGATAAAAATAAGAGCATTTTTCTCGACAAGGAATGGCAGGAATTCTATAATCAGAGTGAGTATTATGTTGGCATGGTGTTGGACTTCTACTACGATCGTACTTCCACCACGTTGTATGTTGTTCCAGAATTTGAAATGTTGTCTGCTTCCGACTCCTCCGATTGACGAATTAGAATATTTCTTAATTAGTATTTCTATTATTATTTTGAACTGATACATTGTTAAATTTTTACTGAAATATTTCTAGGATTTTCGAAATGTACTTGACTTTGAGCCCTTTCTTTGTGTGCATTTTGGGTGACATATTTAGATGTTGACTTTATGATTTTGTTTTGGATCTATAAACCAAGTTATGTTTATTAGTTTAGTATTTATCGGATTTTTTAAATTAAAATGTGTTTTTATTATAACAACTTATGCTATTCAAGTTTTTCGTGCTTTTGTTTTGCTGGAGATTTTTTTGATTGAGAACTCTTTCAATATTCTGTATTTTGGATAAGAATTGCAGAGGAGCAAATGGCAGTGGCTGAAGTGTTTGTTATGGATTGTTTGTTTATTGAAGTGATATTTGTTGTAAAAGTTTATTGAAAACAATTATAAAAATTGCAAAGGGGGAGATGGTATTGGTGGTTGCTGTTCTGCTTTTCCAATTACCAAAGAAGACAAAAGAGAAGTTCAAGTGTTTGTTATTATGGATGGAAAAAGAGAGACTGTTGTTTCAATTACCAAATAAAGAAGGCAAAAGAGAAGTTGAAGTTTTTGTTTTTATTGATGGAAAAATAGAAATTTAGTTGCACAAGTAGTTGGAAAAAAAATGACGACTTATTATTATTATTAGTATTATTATTATTTATTATAATAAAGATGAGTGTAATAAATATTTGATTAATTAATTTATATTTATTCCAAAAAAAGAATTTGTGAAAATGGTATCCATTCTCCTAAATAGAGTAAAATAGTACAGTAGTATTTTTTTTCACAATTTAATTTTTTACCAATAATTATTCATCCTAATTTTCAATAATAATAATAATATTTATTTTATTTAAATTTTTGAATTGCGAAAGATCTTAATGGCTCTATATTCAATGAAAGATCTCCATTGTTTCATTAGGACTTATTTTAGTTAAATTTTCATTTAGGATAAGATCTCAATCCTAAAATTACACCCTAAATAAGTTTTATAATTATTTTTGACCGATTTGTCTTTTCATTAGAAGCACTTTTTATTAATTTGTTATTTTTTTTATAATTCTTTGTCTTTTCATTATAAATTTTTTTGGTAAAATCTATGCAAGACATTATTTATTATTATTATTATTTGTCTTTTCATTAGAAAAAAAAATAGTTAAACCCAATGCAACACGTATTCTCTTAATGGGATTTCCAAGAGAACCCTAATAATTTATTTATTTTTCAAAGCATCGATAACGATGCATCCTTCTTTATATTCTCTTTGCATTTTATTTGTTGTACTTCACTACCCTATACTTGAAAAATATATTGAGATAGAATGGCTGACAATTTCCGTTCGTTGAAACACTTTACTCCTGTCTCTGACATTAACAAGGATAGAATGGACTGGAAGATACAAGTTCGAATTTGTAGGAAGTGGAAGACGACGGGCAATGGAAAAATTTCAGAAACCTTGGAGTTTTTGTTTGCCGATATTCAGGTTTTTTAGTGTCTTACGTATTTTTCAATTATCTTAATTGCAGTTAAAAATATACATATACTTATATATTTTTCCTTCGACTTTTGGCAGGGAACTAGAATTCATGCAATTGTTAAAAAGATGCTCATACCTAAATTCCAGGATTTGTGCAATGAAGGAGATATTGTTACTGTCCATCAGTTCTCAGTTGTTGATAGGCCAAAGAACTTTCCTGTTACGGATTTTGGATATAGGATTGTGTTCCATGGAAATACATATGTTGGTTCAAACATGAACAACAAATTTCCCAAGTCCATTTTCCAGTTCAAAGATTATTTGGAAATTCTAAGTGGCTCTCTAAAGGATGATGATGGTTTATTTGGTATTTTTGTATTTTATATCTTAATATGTTTATCATTATATATTTTCTTATTCTTTTCTTACGTTAAATTGATATAAACATTTGACTATGTGTCCATGCAAGATGTAATTGGCACTATTGCTGATATTAATGACTCAAGGTTGAAGACCGATACGTCTGTCAAAGGCAACAAGAGCATTCAGTTCTTGCTTCAAGATCACCAGTACGTTTTGTATTTGTTTTTTTAAAGTTAATTTCACGAATACTAAATATTAATCATTGAATTAACAGAGAGCTGAAAATTGAGTGCGTTCTATGGGAACCCTATTGCCATGAGTTGAAAGAATTTGTTGAAGAGTTGAGAACAAACAAAGATAACCAAGTAGTGGTTATACAATTGTGCAGAGCAAGGAAATTTAGAGGTAAAGAAATTACTCGAATAAATATTGATTTATATCATTACTTATAATTCCAGCTTAATGAATATTTAAAAATGTGTTGTATATTTGTTGAAGGGGCGATTGGAGTTTCAAATACTTTTCATGCTACTAAAGTTATTGTTGATCAAAATTTGGAAGAGATTGTTGAGTACAAGAGCAGGTAATACTGTGTTTTTTTCATCAATGCTATAAATAATTCAGAATACTGACAATCGTGTTGGAATTTATAATAAACAGGTTGCCAAATAATGTTGTGACAAGTTCTTTAGATGGTTCAAAAATATCAAGTGCATCTTTTGTCAGTGTAAAGGATGAGTTGCAGAACCCTTCTACTGTCTACTTAACTCTCCATGACTTGAAGAATTGTAAAGTGGTTAGTTTGTTGTCTATTATTTTAATTATAGCATTTATTTAACATTTATTTATTTAATAATTTATTTGTGTGAACTGAATTTTTTATTTAAATTTTTATACCGAATTCATCATGTTTAGGTTTTGAAGGCTTGGGTTGTGGCATCTGTTGCCGAGGTTTTATATGAGAAAGCTTGGTTTTATACGTCTTGCATGAAGTGCAAAAAAAAGGTTGTAGATAAAGAAAACAAGTTGTACTGTGGTTCGTGTGATGATTTTGTTCTTGGATGTCAACGTTATAAAATACATATTAATGTGGTTGATGGTTCCGGTAATGCTGAGTTCTTGCTGTGGAATGAAATTTCTACGTTGTTAATTGGAAAAACTGCTTCGGAGGTTTTGGATGGTCTCACTAAGGTAAAAAAATTGTCCAGTAAGGTAAGATTTTGGTTTTTGTCTAATACATTCGAAAATATATTACAGATTTTTTTTCATTAATGGCATGGATGTTAATGTATATATAAATTCTTTGTGTATTTCAGGATTTTCTAAACAAAAATGTTGAAGGTGGTATAAACGATGTTGCTAAAGTTGATCTCCCTGAGCCTGTTGACAAATTGATTGGAAAGGAATTTATGTTCAAGGTCAGTGTTGGGTTGAAGCATATTGAAGGGAGTGACCCTGTGTATGTTGTTGAGAAATTTTCCGATGATATGGAAATGATCATGAAGCATAAAAAATTCAACCATGGAGTTCTTCCTTTCGGTAGGTGTCCTCTTGATGATGTTGTTGCTGAATCAGTCACCCCCAAGGGTAAAGAAGTTGTCAACTCGGGTGAAGGCTTCAAAACCCCTGAAACTAAGAAGATTACGAAAAGGAATTTGCAGTGCGCTTTACAGGATTCAGCGGGATCGGTAACTTCAAAGATCATCAAGACTGAAAAATAAATTTGATGCAAGAATGTGTTCTCCGCCAATGTTTTCTCATTTTCATTTATGTATGCTTCGGACTTTATTATCGTGTTTCCTTTTTTTGTTGTGCTGCTACAGAATTCTGTTTGGAATCGTTTTGGTGTTTTGCGGGTACTATTTTCTGTTTCGAAGTTTAACTGTTTCAGCACTTGGAAACATTGGTTTTGATATTATGAAATATCTTTTGAAGAAGTAGCAACTTTCTTTGTTTAATTTGCAGTGTGATTTAATTGTTTGTGTTGCTGAATTGTTTTTTTCTAGAGATGCATATCAAACCTGCTAAAATTACCCTAGACCAAAAATTTAAAATATTTTTATTTTTAAGTAATAATAATTATAAGCATCGATATTTCAACCAAAGAAAAATGATGATGTACGTTTCCTCAAAAGGATTATCATTATCTCTATATCTTTTTATAATACTATTTTCCTCTGTTCTCATCCTCATCCTTCTCTCAAAAAAATTCAGTTTCAGTGTTGTGTATTCAATTTTCTTCAACTTTTCTATGTCTCGAAGTCCATGTCTTAGTTTTGTCAGAGCTGCTCATGATTTGCGGATTACTTCTATTAAAGTTGTGAACCTCTCTGATATTCCGAAGTGTTTAGAGGTATTATGCATATGTTCCTTAATTAATTTATGTCTATTTTATTTAAAGTTCAATTTTATTTAATTAAATTCTTTTTTTGTAGTAGTCAAGTAATATTTGGAGCGTTGGATGGATAACTGAAATTGTTAGCACAAGAGATTGGTTTTATACATTTTGTTTTGATTGCAATGAATATCCTCCTGTTAATGATTCCAGTTTGGTTTGCCATGGCTGTGATGAGTATCTTATTAAAAACGCAAAGTACGATATCTTCATTCGTGTTACTAATAGTCGCGATATTGTAGTGTTGCGTTTGTTGGATCAAGTTGCTATGAAACTTCTTGGTAAAACTGCTCAAGATGCTTTTCAGAAGATGGTTATGGTAGTATTATCTCTTCTTTATATAAATATTTTTAATTATAAAATGATTAGTAATTAAAAATTTTGATTCTATAAATATCATTATTTTACAATATATCCAAAATGATTTTTTCATAATTAAATATTTGTCATCTTTGCAGGATACATTTGAAGAAGTTGATGGCAATTGCGTTCGCGTAGAAATTAATCTTAAACGTATTCTTCCAGAACCAATCTTCAATCTTATTGGAAAATAAATTTTGTTCAATGTCGCTGTTCCTTCCAGCCAAGTTGAAGAATCTGAATTTGCTTATGTTGTTGATGAGTTATCCACTGATCGTTTTCTTATCGACATGAACAAGCACCTCTTTTTCAAAGATGAATCTCCTTCTTCAGATGCCACGAGGAACATGGTTTCGAAAACGGCAGCTTCTTTTTAAATTACAATATTTCTATTTAGTATTATCTTTTAATCTTTTTAGTTTTGAACAATATTTATTTTTGTAATTCTAAATATTCAGTACTCTCTATTATCACTATTTACTTATGGGTACTTAAATTAAGTAATGATGATAAATTTAATCTTCATTTTATTTTAGTATTATAATTCATATTCAAATTAATAAAATTCTTAAATTAAATTTTTATTTAATAATTCTACCCTTTAATAATAAAATTAATATACATTTTATATTTGGAAATAATCATTATATAATATCTTTCTAATATTTTCTACATATTTTTTTCCTAATATGTTTATATTAATTGTATTGTTTTTCATTAATATTTTTTTAAAGAAAGTTTATAACAAAAAAAATAAATAATAGATGAATACCATATGCAAATACATTAATATTTCATTAATATAATATATAATACCAAATATATATTAAATAGTAATTTATGCTAAAAATAATCAACTCCATGCGCATGGTATGGTTTATTCTCTCCAGAGGGAAAGGTGAATACCATACGCAATTACATTGTTCTTTTCCACAAGTTATGTTTCCTAATCATTATTAATGTTAAAACCTTTAAATATTTTTCCTAGGTATTATATATATATGATGAATGAATTGCAAATGTTGTCAAGGGCATCAGGTGTTGGTCAAGAAAACGACACCAAAGCATCGTGTGCTGGTCAAGAACACCACACCAAAGAATCACGTGGTGGGGAAGAACCCTAATTGATTCTAAATATTTCTTATTATGAATTGATTTATTTTCTTATTTTGCCATGCATGTATTATACATAAAGAGATAAATTTATATACATCCTTATTGATTATTTACTCTTGATTTCTTATTTAACAGTAATATAAATATACTCTTGATATATACGTAGTATATATCAAGTTCTTGATATCAATGTCAACCAAGAGGAAAAAAAAATCAGGTGAGAAAGCGAGTTAAGAATTTTCAACAAAAGTTCTTCTGTATCATTCCAATGTTTTTGAGATCTGTATATTTATAAAAGTCGATAATAATTTCTCGCTAATTCCTATATGGAAAGATAATATTTCCAACCGAGCGGAAAATACGAAGAAAGCTCTGTCTCCAACGAACTCTTTCGGTAATCTTATTATTTTCGAGCAATGTTGTTAATAAACAATAAATACATTTTATCTTACAAGTTATATTTTCATACGATCAACGTGTTTCGTTAAATCTTTTTATCTTTTTGTTATCTATCTACAACCAGATGGTTTTATTTTAGAGTCGTCTACCGTGAATGCATGTTCCTCGAGCAACCCTCCTTTATCAGTTACTACTGATCAGAATATACGACGGATCAAGATTGTCGATTTGAGTAAACAATTCGATTGCGTACAAGTCCAATGTAGTCTGCCTATCTATTTCAAAATTTTTAACATTTATATTATTATCGAAGAATACATTACTGATAACATTTTATTATTTCTTTAGGCGGATCTACTAATAAATCTCCTATTGTCGAGAGTGGTCACAGTTCAGTTTTGATAAATAGTGGTATGGCGACATGCGAAGGATCAACTTCAAATGCTCGAATTCAAAATAATGTAGTCCCTTCAGTAGTAAATAGAACGATTGGAGCTCCAAAGCGGAATGGAAAATAAAATCAGCCAAGTGCTTGCGCATTGAATAATCAAGGACTTTCTAAGGAGAATGCAAAATATCCAGGTTAATCTTTTTCAGCCGCAGCCCGCATGCATTATTTTTAATTTACTTTGTAATAAGCATGAATTAATAAAAGTTTTAAAATTTTCATTTCTTTTAAGGTTATCACGACATTGGCGATCCGGTATGGAAATGTATTCATTGCGGCGCTAAATTCTGGAGAGATGAGAGAATGTAAAATCCAGAAATATTTCAGGACTTCCAAAGTATAATTTGTGCTGCGTTCATGGTTAGTATTTGTTATTATATTTTATGTCATTTGTGTATTCATAATGATATTTTTTTGGTAGATAAATTGTTTTATTTATATACAGTATTAGGATAGTTAAACAACTGTTTTTTTGGTACTCAGGTAAAATTAAGTTACCAGCCATCCTGGACCCTCCACAAAAGTACAAAGATTTATTGTACGGAAATGGCCCGATGAGTAAAAAATTTCAAAAGTCAATGCGAATGTACAATATGATCTTTTCTTTCACTTCAATGGGAGGGAAGATCGACAAGTCATTTAACGACGGAAGGGCAGCTCCTATTTTCAGATTAAATGGCGATAATTATCATTTGATTGGTAGTTTACTCCCAACCCGAAGCGATAGAGCTATGTTTGCTCAACTGTACATCTACGACACTGAAAATGAAGTAGTAAACAGGATTAATTCCGTAAGGTTAGATGTTTTGATTAATTTATGGTATTCAATTATTTGCATCGAGATTGCGGTTTTTATTTTTTTATTTAAATTCTGATAAATTTAATAAATATCGCATTGTCTGTTTAACAGTAACGCTGCAGACAAACAGGCTCAGCTACAAGATGCTGAGTTTCATGCCGAGATCATTTCTCTTCTCAAGAGCGTACTGAATGAGAATAATATGTTGGTTCTTTGGTTTCGCTATGCCGGGGAAAAGATACGTGAACATAGTGAAAATTTGTTCACTGAAGATGACATTAAATTGAGGTTGATTTGCCGAAGGAGTTCTGATGGCCAAAGATACAATTTGCCAACTGTTTCGGAGGTGGCGACTTTAATTGTTGGAGATGTTGATAACCTAGAGGATCACAGGGATATTATTATTGAAACTCGATCAAAGACTTTACAGCGCATAAATGAGTTGCATGTGTCGTATTTGCCGCTCCAGTATCCGTTGTTATATTTGTACGGAGAAGACGGATTTAGAGATGACGTTCCTCATCCTGAAACGACTAGGAGTAAAGAAGTTAAAAAAAGAAAGGTTTCAATGAAAGAGTACTTCTCTTACATGCTGCAGGAGAGGGATACTGAATCTCCTCATATTCTTTTTGGACGATGTTTATTTCAACAGTTCTTGGTTGACGCTTATACGATGGTTGAGTCGTACAGAATTACTTACATAAAAAATCATCAACAGGATTTCAGATGTGACTCTTACGCTGCGTTGGGTGAAGCATTAATTAGTGGAGAGACTAACCTGGCAGAAACTGGTAAAAGAATTATTTTGCCTTCTTCCTTCGTTGGTGGTGCCCGATTCATGATACAGAATTATCATGACGCAATGGCTGTACGTAGGTGGGTAGGATATCCAAATTTGTTTATTACTCTCACGTGTAATCCGAAGTGGGATGAAATAGAGAGGTATTGTAAAGAAAGAGGATTGACTGCAAATGATCGACCGGATATTCTTTCTCGAATGTTCCACACTAAGTTAGACAACATGTTGAGAGATATTCGTCAGGGAAAGTTGTTTGGGGAGTTATCTGCGAGTTAGTGCATCCTTTATGTATTTTTAATTTTCAACTGCTCTTATTTAATTAGTTTAAAGTTTTATATTCTCATTGTGTTTAATTCTTATTTTCAGTTGTTTATACTATCGAGTTTCAGAAACGTGGAATGCCGCATGCTCATATTCTACTGTTCATAAAAAATTTCCCCCAGACAGCAAGTCCAGGTGTCGTCGACGATATTATATCTGCGGAGATTCCTGATTGCAAGGAAGATCGGGAATATTATGACGCGGTCAGTGAGTTCATGATTCATGGTCCGTGTGGCGTAGCAAATAAAAAATCACCTTGCATGGATGGATGTCGATGTACAAAAAAATTCCCGAAGAAATACGTTGATCGCACAACGGTAGATAATGATGGCTTTGTCGTTTACAAAAGAAGGGATGATGGCAGGACAATATTAAAGGGAGGAATTGAACTTGACAATATGTATGCTTTTAGGATGTTTCGTTTTATTTATGCTTAGATAATAAAAAATAAAATGCATCTTTGAATACTTCGTTCAGAATGCCATTGTATGAAATTCATCTTCTAATAATCTCATTGGGTTCATATTTTTTTCAGGTCTGTTGTTCCCCATAACCCTTATCTCCTGAAAAAATATAGATCCCATATTAACGTGTAGTGGTGCAATCGTTCGCGTTCTATTAAATATTTGTTCAAGTACGTTCACAAAGGACACGATCGAGCAACTGCCGTTTTTTATCAGTCTCACAATGACGCTGCTGGAAATAAAATTGTTGATGAAATAAAGCAATATTTAGATTGCAGATACGTATCGGCTTCGGAAGCGGTGTGGCGGTTATATGGATATGAAATTCATTTCAACCAGCCTAACATTGTGAGATTGAAATTTCATCTGCCTAACGAGCAGGTTGTTGTATTTAGGGAAGGGTCGTCTGTTACGAATGTTGTGGCCAGAGCAGCGGGTAAAGAGACTATGTTTACAGCTTGAATGATTGCAAACAGTAAATTTCCAGGAGCGAAAGAGATAACTTACGCTGAGTTTCCTATGAAATTCGTTTGGGTTGAGAAGGAACATGCTTGGCGGCCAAGGAAGAGAAGAGTTGCTCTAGGGAGATTGAACTATGTACATCCAGCCAGGGGGGAGTTGTATTATATGCGACTTCTGCTGAATGTTGTGAAAGGTTGTGAATCGTATGATGATATTTATCGTTATAACGGGATACGATATGAAACCTTTAGAGAAACCTGTTTCGCCCATGGTTTGATTGATGACGATAATGAGTTTGTTAAAGCCATTGAAGAAGCTGCTATTTGGGGTTCAGAAATAATGCTTCAAAATTTATTTGTGAATTTGATTACTTCTGATTCTGTCAGTCGGCCAGAGATTCTTTGGGAAAGTTGCAGCCATCTACTCACACCAGACATCTTAAATAAATATCGTATTCGTTTGGAACGCCCTGGTATGATTATTAACATCTCCAATTCATTCTTTACAGTTTGTTCCCGTGTCGACGACATAAATGCACTATACATCGGGTCTAAGAGTCCTTAATATGATTTTTTTTTTCTTCTCTTTTTTTACAGATTTGATTCTCAGTGACGATCAAATTAAAAATTTGTGCTTGAGGGAAATTGAAGATGTAATGCAAAGAAAAGGGAAAACCCTTTTAGATTATCCCAACATGCCGTATCCGCAGCACGATGAAGCTATTGGTAGAAATCGCCTTATAGCAGAAGAGATGAATTACGATCGAAAAAAACTTACAGAAGAGCACATCAGGCTGGTCGGAATGCTCAATCGTGATCAAAACCAAGCATATGAATCGATAATGTCTGCTTTCCACGAAAACAAAGGACAAATTTTCTTTCTATATGGTTATGGAGGAACCGGCAAGACATTTGTTTGGAACACTCTCTCTGCCGCTGTTCGTTCAATGGGACATATTGTGTTGAATGTTGCTTCTAGCGGAATAGCTTCTCTTCTCTTACCCGGAGGCAGGACAGCTCATTCAAAATTTTCAATTCCTTTGAACTTAACCGATGATTCAACCTGCAATATAAGCAAGAGAACCGAGCTCGCAGAGTTGATTCAACAAGCTAAAATGATTATATGGGACGAAGCTCCCATGACGCATAGGTAATAAAACGCCTCTCATTCTCAGGTTTCATATTTCACAGTGTTTGTGTTTTCTTTTGCTGAAAATTATCTAACTGAAGTTGACTTTGTATAATTTTGTAGGCATTGTTTTGAAGCACTTGATCGAACAATGCGTGATATTATGCGAAGTTCTGATCCGCGAGCTGATGAAAAGCCCTTTGGGGGAAAGGTTATTGTATTTGGAGGGGATTTCCGTCAAATTTTGCCGGTAATTGCTACAGGTACGAGACAGGATATTGTTCATGCGACAATTAATTCCTCCAACATTTGGAGAGAATGCAAAGTCTTGAGGTTGACGACTAATATGAGATTGCAGAATGTTGTGGACGAAAATGATTTAATTACTTTAAGAGAATTCTCTAATTGGATGTCTTCGATTGGGGATGGAACTATAGGAGACGACAATGATGGGGTTGCTGTTCTAGAAATTCCCAATGATCTTCTCATAACCTCTTCCGATGATTTCATCTGTTCAATGGTTAATGCAATATATCCGGATTTCTCAAAACATATTGGAGATGTGGAATTCTTACAAGGTAGGGCCATTTTGGCCCCGACTTTGGAAGAAGTTGATTCTATTAACGATTACATGGTTTCGATGCACTCTACGGATGAAAGAATATATCTTAGTGCTGATTCGATTGAAAAGTCTGAGGGTGCAGAGAATATGTTTGCAAACATGCACTCCGTTGAATTCTTGAATACCATCAAATGCTCAGGGTTGCCGAATCATCAGTTGAAGTTAAAGGTTATTTCTATCTTATTTGTAAAGTTTTTATGTTTGTTCGTAATATAAAATATTAATGGATGTTATGCTCCTTAATGTTTATATTAAATGGTATCTTCTTCATAAAATGAAAATGTAGATTATTTTATTTATTGTTTATGCTTGATGCATATGAACATGATGTTTAGTTATTGATGTTTATTGTTTTTTTTGTTTAGGTTGGTGTTCCGGTGATGTTGATAAGAAACATTGATCACTCGGCAGGACTGTGCAATGGAACTCGATTGGTGGTAACCAAACTTGGGACTTATGTTATAGAGGCACGAGTCTTGGGAGGCAAAAACGCGAATGAAATTGTGTATATTCCCAGGATGACGCTTTGTCCTTCTGATTCGAGGATTCCTTTTAAATTTCAACGAAGACAATTTCCGTTGATGATATCGTATGCAATGACGATCAATAAAAGCCAAGGTCAATCGTTGACAGCTGTTGGTGTGTTTTTGAAGAAACCGGTTTTCACTCATGGGCAACTGTACGTTGCTGTTTCAAGGGTGACGAATAGAAGTGGGTTAAAAATTGTGTTGTGACGAGAATGGTAAACTTACAAACAAAACAAATAATGTGGTGTTTAAGGAAGTCTTTCAAAATTTGTAATAAAAGTTTAGAATTTTGCCTTTTAATGTTTCCTTTAGAGAATATAAATGAAGTTCAAACATGTACTTTACTATTGTAATGTATGTTTTAAACGAAACAAATTATTTTAAACGATATTGTAGAGAGCTATGTACGTAAAATCACGAGCACCGCAAGATCAAGGGCACGTTAAAACATCAAAAACGTAAAGTTATATCCCGTGCATCGCACGGGTGTTACACTAGTAATAGCAAAAAAGTAAAAATATATAATATATCATAGCGCAACTAAGATGAAATAATCCTAGGCGTCTTGATAAAATGAATTACAGAATCAATAGTGTAAATGAATTACAAAATCAATAGTGTGAACTTAAAACGTTTCTCCTTTCCCATTATAGCCACACCAAGTTTTCTAAATAAGAAATATCATTCTATCTAAATCAATTCCACTTTGCGGGTGTATCTTAGAAGGCGATTTAAGTTTCTCTGAACCCGCTGAAAAAGGCAACATGCATGGTTGCCGCATAGTTCCTGTTGGTGGCCTCGCCCCAAAGAAGAGCCTCCCTCCGACACTTCATGCTAGAACGTCGAAGTCATCATGCACCAACTGCAACACTAGAGTACGAGCTAAAAAATAAAAATATATAATAACATAAAAAGTAAATATATATAACCAAAATAATATAATAAAAATATATATAATAGCCAAAAAGTAAAAATATATAATAGCAACAAAAGTAATAATACAAAATAAACAAATATATAATATCGCTACTTAAATATTTCAAACAAATATATAATATGCAACTAAAATATTGGGCAATTAGCAAAAAATCTATAATAGCGCCAAAAGTACAAATATATAAGGAAAATAATAATAAAAAGAAAAATATATAATAGCAAAAAAGTAAAAATATATAATATATAATAGCGCAACTAAGATGAAATTATCCTAGCATTCTTGATAAAATTAATTACATAATCAATAAGGTAAATGAATTATAAAATCAATAGTGTAAATGAATAAATCACCTAGAAAATATATTCACGATCGTTTGTGGGTGTATCTTCTATTTGTGATGTTTTTCCCCTAGTTCTTAGACTTATGGCGATTTAACGCTTCTCTGAACCGCTTAGAAAAGCACCATGCATGGTTCCCGGATAGTTCCTGGCAAAAAAGAGCATCCCTCCGAACACTTTCTGCTAGAATGTCTAGGTCATCTCCGGATGCACCAACCGCAACACTAGAGTACGAGCCAAAAAAATAAAAATATATAATAACATAAAAAGTAAATATATATAACCAAAATAATATTAAAAAATTATATATAATAGCAAAAATGTAAAAATATATAATAGCAATAAAAGTAACAATAAAAAATAAAAATATATAATAGCGCAACTAAAATATTTCAAACAAATATATAATATGACAACTAAAATATTGGGCAATTAGCGCAAAAAATATATAATAGCGCCAAAAGTACAAATATATAAGGAAAATAATAATAAAAAGAAAAATATATAATAGCAAAAAGGTAAAAATATATAATATATAATAGCGCAAGTAAGATGAAATCATCCTAGCAATAAAATGAATTACAGAATCAATAAGGTAAATGAATTACAAAATCAATAGTGTAAATGAATTACATAATCAATAGTGTGAACCTTAAAACGGTTCTGATTTCCATGTCACACCAAGTTTTGTAAATAAGAAATATCATTCTATCTAAATATATTCTGACACTTTTTGCTAGAACTTCTAGGTCATCTCTTTTTGCTGGAACGTCTAGGTTATCTTCGGATGCACCAACTGCAAAACTAGAGTACGATCTAAAAAATAAAAATATATAATAACATAAAAAGTAAATATATATAATCAAAATAATTTTAAAAAAAATTATATAAATATAATAGCAACAAAAGTAATAATAAAAAATAAAAATATATAATAGAAATATTCCAAAGAAATATATAATATCGCAACTAAAATATTGGGCAATTAGCGTAAAAAATATATAATAGCGCCAAAAGTACAAATATATAAGAAAAATAATAATAATAAAAATATATATAATAGCAAAAAAGTAAAAAATATATAATATATAATAGCGCAACTAAGATGAAATCATCCTAGTAGTTTTGATAAAAAGAATTACAGAATCAATAAGGTAAATGAATTACAAAATCAATAGTGTAAATGAATTACGAATTAATAGTGTGAACCTTAAAATGGTTTTACTTTCCCATTATGGTTACACCAAGTTTTGTGAATAAGAAATATAATTCTATCTAAATCAATTCCACTAAACTTCACCATTCATCCATCAGCTTCGTAGATACTAACCTATAGAAGTGACATTGCTGATGTTGTTTTAATTCAGAATGAAGTTGATCAAAGAGCGGGTAAGCCGAACAAAGCTCATCAAATTTATCCATTCAGAAAGTGTAACCCTTAAAATTGCCATCCACCTTGGCTTTATTCTGACAATAAAATATGTTAAAGCAGTCGAGTTTCAAGTCAGTCTGCCTGAATAAATCATCAAGAATATATATTCACAATTGTTTGTGGGTGTATCTTCTCATAAGTATCCCACATCGGTTGGATATAGATCCTAAATCTCATATATTTGACAACCTTAACACTTTAACAAGGCCTTTTAAGGTGTTATTGGCCCAACTTTGATATGGTATCAGAGCGGGCCCAACACGATAATGGGTGCCCCAGCCGATGAAATTTCCGGCTTGCCCAACGTTGGCACTGTGTCCACGAGTAGAGCCGACAAAACCGAGCCTACTCGTGAGGGGGCGTGTTAAGTATCCCACATCGGTTGGATATAGATCCGTGTTAAGTATCCCACATCGGTTGGATATAGATCCTAAACCTCATATATAAGTTGGACAACCTTAACACTTTAACAAGGCCTTATTGGCCCAACTTTGATATCTTCTATTTGTGATAGTTCCTGTTGGTGGCCTCCCGTCAAACAAGAGCCTCCTGTGACACTTTCCTCTAGAACGTAGCCAAAAAGTAAACATATATAATTACAACAAAAGTTAAAATATTCTAATAGCCAAAAAGTAAACATATATAATTACAACAAAAGTTAAAATATTCCAACAAAAGTTAAAATATTCCGAACCATGCATGGTTGCCGGATAGTTCCTGTTGGTGGCCTCCCGTCAAACAAGAGCCTCCTGTGACACTTTCTGCTAGAACATAGAGGTCATCTCCAATGGTTGCCGGATAGAATATTCTAATAGCCAAAAAGTAAACATATATAATTACAACAAAAGTTAAAATATTCCAACAAAAGTTAAAATATTCCGAACCATGCATGGTTGCCGGATAGTTCCTGTTGGTGGCCTCCCGTCAAACAAGAGCCTCCTGTGACACTTTCTGCTAGAACATAGAGGTCATCTCCAATGGTTGCCGGATAGTTCCTGTTGGTGGCCTCCCGTCAAACAAGAGCCTCCTGTGACACTTTCTGCTAGAACATAGAGGTCACTCCAAATGCAACAACGACAACACTAGAGTACGAGCCAAAAAATAAAAATATATAATAACATAAAAAGTAAATATATATAACCAAAATAATATTAAAAAAATATATATAATAGCCAAAAAGTAAACATATATAATTACAACAAAAGTTAAAATATTCTAATAGCCAAAAAGTGCAAAAAATATATAATAGCGCAAACACTACCACAAAAAGTGGCTTTAACAACGGCTATTTTACATCGGTTATTGTATAACCGATGTAAATTATGATTTTTACATCGGTTTTGTCAATAACCGTTGTGACTGAATAAATGGACATCGGGTTTTAATAGAACCATTGTAAATCATTGTCTCCAACATCAGTTTATAATTAACTCATGTAAATATATGAGCAAATATATCGGTTAAAAAATAACTGATAATAATATATGAACAAATATATCGGTTAAAATTTAAGTGATGTAAATATATGAACAAATATATCGGTTGAAAGATAATACTCCGTATCTGATATAAAGAGGTTAACATAGACTACGGTTATCTATTAAATCGTCTTGGGTCGTGGGCCTATGGCACAGTTACATACTACTAGGAAGTACTTCTATATTAAATAATCGATCTCCAGCGAAACACAAAATCCTTCTTCGAAATTTCATCCTGCTCTCTGCAAAAATAAAAACCAATGGCGATGGCCACCACAATTCGCCCAGGATAGCCGCTACCTTTGGTCGTGCCCATGGCTCCATTAATTCATCCCGCTCTGCAACAACACGAATTGATGATGACGACAACCATAGTTGGCCCCTGCCCCCTGGCCACCTCTGTCGTCGGTCCCATCGCTTTCAGCCTCATAGGAACTCCATCTCACCAAAAATCGTTCGCGGTGTCATCTCTACTTGATTTAGGTATTTTGTTTACTCTTTTTGTTAGATGTGATTTAGCCTTGAAATTAGGGTTAGTTAATTACTTTCGAAGCATAGGGATTCATTTTGTTTCTATCTCAAACACTAATTTGGGCTAAGTAGGCATGCTTTCACTGATGCAATATCACTAATCTTCCCCACAGTTCGATTTTGCTTGGCATATTCATATTTGAGGTATCCCTTTCTAAAAACACACTGCTATTTTTATTTATTTTTATTTATTTTCTTTATTTATCTAATTGTATTAATTGGAGAATAATCAAAGAAACCAAGTGATTTAATGTCAATGTTTAGTTGTTGTAGGAACCAAAATTATATGAAAATAAGGAAGAATTAATGAGATATTATATCCACCATCTCCTGCTTTCACGCTCCTGAAAATCACAACTTTATTTTTGTGTTTATGTCTACACAAAAATGTTGTAGAGGGGGCAGTATTTTGAAGGTCATATGCTTTTTTCAAAGAGACAACTTATCCTCCTATTTGCTTGAGTGGAGGTTGTTTTCGGCTTTTGACAAAAAAATTATTAGTTGTAACACAATGATCGTTATTCTTAATTTTTGCTATGATGAAATAAACAAATTTGGAGACGAACGAGTGCCTTGAAAGGATACAAAGTCATGAAACAACTTGCAAGAATACCTTCAAGGGAAAATTCTAGTGCGCCATAATGAACGATGTTCACTACAAAAGAGATGGGGATAGATATTGGTGAGCCATTGTGATTGATGTTTTTGTGACTATTGAAGGTATGCAAGGAATGTTTTAGATTGCGATGGTTGAACTCTACACAAAGGAGAATGACACCTGTATAGGTATGTAATAGAGTGATCTTGTACGAAAGTGATTCATACTCACTACTACAAAAAACACCTTTCACAACGGCCTATTTACATCAGTTTATGTATAAACGATGTAAACAGAGATCTTTACATCGGTTTATGTATTAACCGTTTTATTTTCATGTCAATGTCCGAGGAGAGCTCAATTCGGTATTTGTCAACGGAGGAGGCGAGGAGCTGATAACGGGGCATCATAGTCGCCAAATTTCCATCCATAGGATCGGTATAGAACGACTCTTGTGAGTATGGATGATAATGTCGAATTCGACTACATGCTGGTAATAATTTTAGGGCACTGTCCTTTTTTTTCGTGTGTTTGGGATGTTTTTTCGTGTGTGTTTTAATCTACTTGCATAATGATTTTTCTGATTGCTTTTCCGATTTCTTTTGTGAAACCTCTGCGGTTCCAATGGCGTTCCAACAATCTAATTCGGTAATGTCTATGTTCTCTTATTTTTGTTGTATATTTTGCAGTGTTGGTATGCCAAATGTCTTGTGATGTGTTGGAGTGGCTATATTCATATTTTTATAGTTCTTGGTCATTCGAAATTTGATGTAGACGGTAGCTTGATGGATGATTCGTCTAAGACGGACCTGAAAGACGTTCTCTTACGCAACATGAAGGTAAAAATCTGTTTTTTCTTTCTATTTGGGCATTACACTTTTTTTCACAGACCTTAGGTTAGTGATGCTTACTAAAAGTATTAACAAAAATTTGATCTCTTTCTTACGGAATATGGCGAGTGATACATAAAAATTAATTTATGTTTAGTTAATAGCCGGACATTGTTGTTTGAATTCATAGTTTTTATTATAAATGGAATGCAAACTATATTTTTTTGTTCTTTAGGTTCCATTAGCTTCATTTTGTAAACCATTTTATGGCGGACCAAAATCTGTGTACGTGAGACCATGCTTTCTACCATTTTGTTGTATGCACAATTGAGTCTTTTTGAGGAATCACATGGTGTGTTTCCTTTCTAATTTGTATGTCTACTAATATTTATCGCTGATGAATTTACTCGTAATGTGCAGGATTATTATAGTGGTGTCTGCTATGATCTTTCTTGAGTGTGAAGATGTTAAAAGTATTCGTAATTCACTCCAGGTTAGATACTTTATCCCTTTGGAAAAAAAACTTATTACCCATGTTTCTTGTGCTCTTATATATGTAGAGGTGTATAGAGAATATTTGTGCTCTTATACAGTTTATTTTTTGTGTTCTTAATGATTTGATAACTAACTTTACTTGTAATTATAATCGTAATCATATGGTATTTTTTTATACAGAAAAGTTGAAATATGGAGCAAGATGGAAAAGCTAATACAGTAATGAATGGCGGGATAATTGGTAGTCCCCTTAAGCTATTAAGCATCAGATTTCAAGCATTTTATTCTTTTATTGGTCTTCAAATCTGTAAAAACAATTTGTTACTAATAATTTTTATAGTGAAATTTTAATATTTATGAAAAAGGCTGGTAATTTTTTTTTTTTATATTATTTTAACATCGGTTCAAAATAAACACCGATGTTAATTATTCACTTTTTACATCGGTTTAAATAAATTGACTGCCCACGGGCAGTACGTTCAGTGAGGCTTTCTACATCGGTTAATAAATGACCGATGTGAATTATTATTCGTTTTACATCGGATATTTTAACTGATGTAAATAATTTGGAATATTTACATCAGTGAACCGATGTTAAAGGCCTTTTTTAACAGTTGTGAAAGGTCTTTTTTGTAGTAGTGAAAAAGTACAAATATATAAGGAAAATAATAATAAAAAAGAAAAATATATAATAGCAAAAAAATAAAAATATATAATATATCATAGCGCAACTAAGATGAAATAATCCTAGGCGTCTTGTTAAAATGAATTACAGAATCAATAGTGTAAATGAATTACAAAATCAATAGTGTGAACTTAAAATGTTTCTCCTTTCCCATTATAGCCACACCAAGTTTTCTAAATAAGAAATATCATTCTATCTAAATCAATTCCACTTTGCGGGTGTATCTTAGAAGGCGATTTAAGTTTCTCTGAACCCGCTGAAAAAGACAACATGCATGGTTGCCGCATAGTTCCTGTTGGTGGCCTCGCCCCAAAGAAGAGCCTGCCTCCGACACTTTATGCTAGAACGTCGAAGTCATCATGCACTAACTGCAACACTAGAGTACGAGCTAAAAAATAAAAATATATAATAATATAAAAAGTAAATATATATAACCAAAATAATATTATAAAAATATATATAATAGCCAAAAAGTAAAAATATATAATAGCAACAAAAGTAATAATACAAAATAAACAAATATATAATATCGCAACTAAAATATTGGGCAATTAGCGCAAAAAATATATAATAGCGCAAAAAGTACAAATATATAAGGAAAATAATAATAAAAAAAATATATATAATAACAAAAAAGTAAAAATATATAATATATAATATATCATAGCGCAATTAAGATGAAATAATCCTAGGCGTCTTGATAAAATGAATTACAGAATCAATAGTGTAAATGAATTACAAAATCAATAGTGTGAACTTAAAACGTTTCTCCTTTCCCATTATAGCCACACCAAGTTTTCTAAATAAGAAATATCATTCTATCTAAATCAATTCCACTTTGCGGGTGTATCTTAGAAGGCGATTTAAGTTTCTCTGAACCCGCTGAAAAAGGCAACATGCATGGTTGCCGCATAGCTCCTGTTGGTGGCCTCGCCCCAAAGAAGAGCCTCCCTCCGACACTTTATGCTAGAACGTCGAAGTCATCATGCACCAACTGCAACACTAGAGTACGAGCTAAAAAATAAAAATATATAATAACATAAAAAGTAAATATATATAACCAAAATAATATTATAAAAATATATATAATAGCCAAAAAGTAAAAATATATAATAGCAACAAAAGTAATAATACAAAATAAACAAATATATAATATCGCAACTAAAATATTGGGCAATTAGCGCAAAAAATATATAATAGCGCAAAAAGTACAAATATATAAGGAAAATAATAATAAAAAAAATAATAGCGCAAAAAGTACAAATATATAAGGAAAATAATAATAAAAAAAAAATATATAATAGCAAAAGCAATTAAGATGAAATAATCCTAGGCGTCTTGATAAAATGAATTACAGAATCAATAGTGTAAATTACAAAATCAATAGTGTGAACCTTAAAACGGTTCTCCTTTCTCATTATAGCCACACCAATTTTTCTAAATAAGAAATATCATTATATCTAAATCAATTCCTCTTTGAGGGTGTATCCTAGAAGGCGATTTAAGCTACTCTGAACCCGCTGAAAAAAGCAACATGCATGGTTTCCGCATAGTTCCTGTTGGTGGCCTCGCCGGCAAAGAAGAGCTTCCCTCGACACTTTCTGCTAGAACGCAGAAGTCATCTACGAATGCACAACCTGCAACACTAGAGTACGAGATAAAAAATAAAAATATATAATAACATAAAAAGTAAATATATATAACCAAAATAATATTATAAAAATATATATAATAGCCAAAAAGTAAAAATATATAACAGCAACAAAAGTAATAATATAAAATAAAAATATATAATAGCGAAAAAATATTCCAAACAAATATATAATATCGCAACTAAAATATTGGGAAATTAGCGCAAAAAATATATAATAGCGCAAAAAGTACAAATATATAAGGAAAATAATAATAAAAATAAAAATATATAATAGCAAAAAAGTAAAAATATATAATTTATAATAGCGCAACTAGGATGAAATCATCTCTTGATAAAATGAATTACATAATCAATAGTGTAAATGAATTACAGAATCCAATAGTGTGAATATTAAAACGTTTCTCCTTTCTCATTATGGCCACACAAAATTTTCTGAATAAGAAATATCATTTTATCTAAATCAATTCCACTAACTTTCACCAATTCCGTCGAACATGCCCTGGTGGATCTCGTCGTGGTTCTTCCAATGCCTCTTCTATATCTGATGAATCAGATTCTTGAGATGTTGTATTGTTATTAGACTGATCCGCAGATGCTTCTGAGGTTCGAGCATCGGCATTGGGAGCAGTAGGTAAGGCAGCCGGGTTTGTAGTGCCTTCTGTTGTTCCTGCTGCGGCAGGGTGTTCGAGTAGTTCTTGAATACCATCTTCTCGAGGTTTCTTGAGAATGCTTAGATCATCGAACTGCACATTCACTGATTCAATAATAGTTTTAGTTAGTGGAATAAATATTTCGATAGGCATGACTATTTCTAGAGTATCCAACAAATAATCCTTTGAATGCCTTTGGTTCAAACTCTGTTCTAGCTACTCTATCATTCAAAACATAACATACAGAGCCAAACACATGAAAATATTTCAAATTTGGTTTCCTATTATTTAAAATTTCATAGGCTGTCTTCGATGTGCCTCGTCGTAGGCTGATGCGATTTAGAATGTCGCATGCGGTATTGGTTGCTTCTGCCCAAAGAGCTTTGTTGAGATTTTTTGAAATCAACATGACACGGGCCATCTCTTGTAATGTTCTGTTCTTTCGCTCTGCCACACCGTCTCGCTTTTATCCTTTAAAAAGCGCACCCATGTATATCTCGAGAAGTCATCGACGACAACTAGTACATATCGATTTTTGGAGTGACTTTCTGTCTCAATAGGTCCCATTAGGTCCATATGAAGGAGTTCAAATCATTGAGATTGCTTTTGGTAAAGTCTGCCTCGGGTTTTGCTGATCCTGCGGCAGAGGCAGTTCGCTCTGCGGCAGGGAGAGCTGGATGGCTTGTCCGGGTCATTTTTCCTTGTTGGCATGGTCCACATACATTTTTTTCGATCTTGAAGAGTGCTGGAAGTCCACGGACGGCATCGAGCTTGATAAGGCGCTCCAAATTCCTAAGGCTTGTATGACCAAGTATTTGGTGCCATAGGTCTACTTCATTTTGTACTTTTGCGGAGAAGCAAGTTTCTCCAATGGAGTAGCAATTGTTTGATGTAGATCTCTCCCCCTTCACGAGTGGTTTTCCTTCACGATCAAAGACTTCGCATGCTTGATGTGTGAATTTAACATGCATGCCATCATCGCATAGTTGGCTTATGCTAATGAGGTTGGTGATTAGGCCTTTAACGTGGAGAACTTGTTGTAGCTTAGGCAGACCTTGTACGTTCAAGGTGCCTCGGCCTACAATTGATCCGCTAGATCCTCCTCCAAAGGTTACTTTACCTCCCTGAAATGCTCTATAGTTGACGAGGTGATTACTATTGCCGGTCATGTGTCGTGAGCACCCACTGTCAAAGTACCATTTGTCATCCTTGGTAGCCTTGAGAGCGGTGAACACAACACTGCATTTTATATCAGTTTGATTTATAGATGATGTGGCAGGACTAATACCAGGGAAGGCAGGAGGAACAGGGCTTTCGTTATTAGTGGTGATTTTAACTTTTGAAACCCACGTATGTGATGCAACACGTTTAGACTTCTTTAAATAAGTATCCTTTGTCTTAGTCGCATGTGATTTAGGTCGAGTCTGGTTGACCTTCTTGTTGGTATGCCATGATCCAACGTTTGAATGAAGGTGACGGCCATTCTCCCAATCCTCTTCACGTCTCCAACAATATGGTCGAATATGACCAGGAATCAAACAGTAGTGGCAAACATATCGTCTCTTGACTTTGTTTTTCAATTTGGGCAGAGGCTGCCTTGTCTTCGTTCTGCCTGCTGCAGCTTGTCCTTGCCTCTGCCTACTGCCTTTGCCGTGAGCAGTTATTTTCTTGCTTTCTCTTGTAGTGGATTCTTGTGAAGATGTGAGAGTATCTTGCGGACCATCATTTGACTCCTTCACAAAGGAGATTCCCGTTGAAATCTTTCTTGGGGGAAAAACGGCATCTACGGTCTTTTGATATCCGAGGCCTTGTCTTTCAATATTTGAAATACTCATCACGGCATCAAGTTTTGAAGTGGCCGTGTTGAGTTTCTCAAAAGTGTTGTTGACAGCCTCGAGTTTGCCATTTGCTCGTTCAAGCTCGTTTTTTAGTTTTTCAACTTCCATGTCTTTTCTTGTGAGTTGAACATCGAACTTCATCAAGCGTCCTTCAAGATCATTCTTTTCAACGAGCATTTGTTCTATGGTCATGGCTTGCTTCTTTAGCTTCTCTTCATATGAGGCTTTGTTGGAGGTTAATATTTCCACCATTTTGTTTTGCCGTTGAAGATCCATGCGTAGCTCATCAAATTTATCTTTTAGTTCAATAAATAGATCAATGGGAATTGCCTCATCCTCATATTCATTGTCTGAAATGGAGGCAGTGAGACAAACGATTCGTTCTGCCTTGGCTGCGGAAGAGGTAAAGAGAGCAACATGGCTTCGGCCTGCGGCAGGAGATAGATCGTCATCTTCTGCATCCGAGAGAGAGATGCCATCATAACGAACAGCCAGTGCGGTTTCGGAGAACTCATGGCATAGTTGTTCCAAATCTTCTGGTTCAATCATGGAGTTTAAGGCAATGCCTCGATCTTTTGATGGGCATTCCGAAGAGTAGTGCCCAAGTCCATGGCATGTATGACAAGTGACCTTAGACCAGTCCTTCGAGGAGTTGGAACCGGAGCTTGATCCAGGGCTTGATTGACGTGTCACGAGCCGTCTATCTTGATTTGAAGTGGTCTTGGGAGGAAGCTTCCTTCGGCGGGGATCGTATGGTTTTCTCAACGACCGAACAAGCATGTCATCCACCTTCTTTGAGAGTAAGGCGTACGTGTCTCCTCCGTCGTCTTGTCCAAGTAGTTCATAGATTTCTTCGTCAGTCAAGTCATTTGTAGAGGAGTTGGTGCTGCTGCCTTGTGAGCTTCTGGAGTCCCTGCCATGCGAACTTCTGGAATCCCTGCCATCAGGTTCTGCCACAGTATAGGCAAGGTTTTTCTCGCTTTTTCTTTCGCGTGACTGACCATGGGACGCACGATCATCCTCATTAAGCTCATGGTTCTTAAGAATTCCCATTAAGGTGATGTAGTCTTCAGAGGTACCTACGGGACCATCTTCGATGGCCGTTACTTTTGATCGAAACTTCGAGTTCATAGATCTAAGTAGTTTGCTACAAACAGCCTCATTGCCAATGGGAGAGCCGAGGTCATCACATTCAATGACGATAGACATGACTTCGCCAAAGTACTGCCTTGCCGACTCATCCTCACGCATTCGTAAGTTTTCGAAGCGAGACATGAGCATTCGGACCTTGGTTTTCTTCACCGTAGTGTTACCTTCACAGTGAAGTTCCAATTGATCCCATATACTCTTGGCTGATGCACATTGCTTGTCGATTTTGTACATATCACAATCGATAGACTCAAGGATGGCACACCTTGCCCTATCGTTGGCAGTAGCTGCAGCAACCTCATCGGTAGACCATTTTTCGGGAGCTTTTTCAAGCATTTTACCGTCCGGTAACTCCTCCAAAGGAGGTTTCCATCCTCTAAGAACTGAAAGCCAAGCATTTCGGTCAATGGATTTAACCCTTGCCTCAATATGTGTCTTCCAAAATCCATAGTTGGTACCGTCAAGAACAACCGGTGTTCGTACGATAAAGGATGGATCTGACATTGTGAGTGTGTAAAATCAGAGGGACCGTTAGCACTAAGTGAGTCTAGTGTCGGCTGTGTTACCACTTGAAAGTGTGTGGCAGGAGTATTTACGAAGAAAATACGCTACCAAGCTTAAGGCAGGGTGATGCGCTACTTCAGTATGCCGCACAACGAAGCCTTACAATTTAGTTTGTTCGTTTTAATTAATTTAAGTGTTTTAATGTGTATCTTAAATTATCAGTTATATATATATGTGATACATGTATAGGTTATGCAGCGGAAAGATAATTGTTAGGCAGAATGAACAAACTCACACACAAATGAAACGAGAAATGAATAACACAAGGAATTAAATCTTTGTATGGGTATTTAAATTATACCCATACATATGTGCCTTACGGCTAAAATATATATTTAAAGATACGAGTCTTTACAATAAATAATCTTGGATTTACAATCGACTAAACTTAAGGCAATGCGAAGGCATTCCTTCTCGTTTATCAGATCCGAAGACTAATGAACAACCAAAACAGAAATAAATCACCTAACACTATCCTATACTAAATTACAGATCATTACTTAGTCGTACGTAACTCTCTCAGATGAGAAGATAAAGGGACGAAGAACTTCCAATGAAGCTCCTGCCTACAAAAACCGACTAGCTAATGATCTTAAGTGAGAATATGTTTTTGGATAGATAAAAGTGTTAATTAAAGAGATGAAGTCTCCTGGTATTTATAGGAGAAGCTCTCAACTGAAATCCCTAGTAAAACTAGGTTTGAAGTGGTTGAGAGAAGATAGGAACCGCCTTTGACCCAGCTCCTGTCTTTGCCGCACAGCGAGCTGTTCTTCAGGCAGGGCGAACCTTCTTCAATTGACTGGAATGCTTTGCCTCTTTCTAATGCCTTCCATTTCTCTTTGATTTCAGGTTCTCTAGGCGTAACGTTCCTACTTGAGTCTTCTGCTCTTGTTCGTCGTGCGGCATGCCGAAGGTCTTCGTCCTGCCGCATGATTCTGCTAATGTCTTGATTGTCTAAACACGCATGATTCAATTGGAACATCATGCTTAAACATTTCACACATACAAAGAGTGAAAAACAACAATATAAAGATGTGAAGAAAGGAGAAAACATGTAAATATGACTAAGGCATTGTTATGCTCAGTAACTCTGCCCCATTACTCTGCCTAGCAATATTTACACTAACAAACTCCCCCTTTTTTATCTTTCTTCACAAAACATGAGGCAGAGTATAGAGACAACTCCCCCTCAATGAAAACTCTCTTACTTAGAGGTATATGAGTATTTTAGTTTGATTTAACTTTAGGCATGAGTAAGAACTCCCCCTTAGTTAATGCCTTCTAGGTTAGAAAAAAATAACAAACAAGTTGAAGATAACACACCAATTTTTTAAAGGAAATAAAAACTAGAATTTAAATTGTTCAAACCAAAAGGACTAAAAAAAACAGCAAAACAAACTTAAATGTTCAACATCAAGAAAAACTTAAAATAATTAAATTAAAAAAAAACTTGAAAATTTAAAATTCTGGTTCCCCATCAGACGAGTCATCTCCATAATCCACCAACTTCTTTGCTTCTGCGGCAACTGCATCTTCATCTTCATCTTCATGTTTCTCTTCTTCCCCGTGCCCTTCCTGTTCTTGAGTCTGCCTCTCCTGCTCTTGACTCTGCCTCTGCGCAGCTCCTCCCCCTTTTTGTGTAGAAACCCCATGGTTGTCCAGAAAATAGAAAATGGCATTTTCAATACCAACAGCCATATGGGAAGTCATATCCTTACATAATTGAGCCGCATAGTCCTGTGCAAACTTGCGAGCTTGGAGATAGATTTCTGACAGGCCTTGGGAAGAGGCACCACCACCAGTGACTTCATCATGCGGCTGACCAGTTGAAGCAGGTGCCTTGGTCTCGAACATGAGATAACCCTTCCATGGCAGATCATTCGGCTCTTTGGGAGTGAATTTGATGATCGGGCTGCTACGACATACATTGTCAGAGGCAATGGGTTGATACCCTTGATCTTGACATATCTCCCAAATCAGAGAGGGAAAGGCGAGGTTATGGCTCGGATTGAGATCCTCAATTTGTTTGCACATTTTTGAAAAAATAAGCTCCCCCAAATTGACTTGTTTGCTTGCACCGAGGGCATAAATGAGCTCGGCAGTGGCAGCATGAACACGGTGTGTGTTCGTTGTGGGAGTCCAATTTGATTTTGCAATTGTAAAAAGGAAATTGGAGAAAGCACTTATCTTTGACACAGGGGGTGGAGTCACAGTGCCCTGGCCACCGAGGAGGCGACGAGCTACGGTAGTGGGATGAGGCTTGAGTTGCAGAGGCTATGGGACTTCATATCGATCAAGAAAAACGTTGATGGCAGTAGGAGAGAAGTTGTAGATCTTCTGGCGAATATAAACCTTGCCATATCCCCGAGACTGTGGATTGGTGAAGCATGGTCGCAAATTGGCGTAGAAATCTCGAACCATCTCGGCACAGAAACCTCCGGCATACGTCACGGCCTTGCGAAGCTTCATTTGGTCCAAAAATTGATCAGGTCGTTGATCAATAATCGTCGTGAAATCAACACGGCGGTCGGGAATGATTGGCTTTGTGGCATAGTAAGGCCCGAGAGTGGCACGACGACGGGACCAGTAACGCTCGGAGTATGCTCCTAATGCCTCCACATCAGAATTTGCATCCTCAGCGGGTGCCGTCAGTAGGGCATCGAAAGCAGCCGGGAGTTTACCCTTTTTCGTAGCGGAGGCAGGGGGAACGGTAGTGGCTTCCGGGTCACTTTGGGAGCTCGCGGCCTTGGATCCACCACCTTTTTGCTTCTTTCCCCGAGTGGATTTGGATGGAGAAGTATCCAAATCAATGGGGTTTGATCGAGAGGTTGGTGGCAGGTTTTTGGATTTGAGGCGGGCTGCCTGAGTTGAAGGGCGAGAAGATTGACGAGTGGGGATGGCAGACTTTGCAGCAGCCTTCCGCTTCTTACTGTGGTGACCCAACTCAAGGGACTCGGATTCGGTGGCAGAGTCATGAACTACTTCATGACCATCTCCCTCAAAGTGCTCGGAGGCAGTGGAAACGTCCGGCGATTCCCTGGAAAATGGAGTGTCTGATCTAGCTTTCAGGTAGGGAGACGGACACTCAAAATCACCATATAGGCCCCTCATCGACGAAGTGTCAGAATCGAAGGGAAGATCCTTGAGGCCAAACGTGGTGGAGTGAGGCGGCGGTGTGAATTTTGGCAAGATGATTTGAAGAGGAACAGCGGCAGTGGGAGGGGCGGCAGAGGATGCGGCAGTCTGAGCGCCGTTTGGAGTGTTGAAGAGGTCAAGAAAATCATCTGTGTCCAGGGATCTCTGATTGTTGGCATCGTATTCAAGGACGTTGGAGATGCCGGAGACCACCGTGGGCTTGCGAGGCATTTGGGATGGCCCGGTATCAGATCTGGAGGTGGCAGCATCATTGATCGCTGGATCTGCGGCAGCCTGAATGTCAGTGGCCGGAATTGCGGATGCCAGATCTGAGGCAGGTTGAACCACCGTCTGGACGGCAGAGTCATCGAGTTCCTGCAAAATTTCACCAGCCATGGTCCCTTCCGGCGAGATTGCCATCGGAGACCGGTGAGGAGACATACCTGTTTCAGGATTCGCCTGGGATTGCGGCGGCGATTCAGTGGTGGTAGCCGGTGCGGTGGAGGCAGCCAGAAATCGCTTTTCGGCCTCAGAAGCTTCATGGAGAGTGATGTTCTCCGGCGTGGCGTCCTTTCGGATCTCCTGAAGGATCTTCATGAATTCAGGATTGGCAACGAGATCGGCATGAATTTTGGAAGCCATGGAAGAAGAGGAAAATTTTGGATTTTGAGTTGTAGGGTTTTGATTTTTCGGTGTCGCAACAAATATCAGAAACGGGTTTTTAAAGATGATGGGTGATTTGAGTTTTCAAAATTTTAAACACTTCAATCGGTTGTGAGAAAGAGATATTGTAGGATTAGGTGTTTTGAAGTTTTGAAATTAAGAAATAGATAAAGATAATGGGAGTGAAAATAGGGATTTGATTGAAGTGGGAAGGAGAAGGGTTCTTGGCAGCGCAATCATTGCGTTTCAACGGCTGGAAAAAAAACTGCCCGTTAAGCGGCAGGGTGGTGCCGCAGTGCACACTGCCTTGCCAAAAATTAAATTTTTTGTTTTTGTTTATTTTTTTTGTTTTTTTTTTCTATTTTTAATATTCTGTTTTTTTTAATTTTGAATATATATATATATATATATATATATATATATATATATATATATATATATATTTTAATAAAAAGAACATATTTTTGTTGGTGTGAATTCTTCAAGAATAAAAAAAAATCCTAGGAAAGAAAGATCATAATCCTAGGTGGTCTTCGTGCTGCATAGGTAGAGTGTGCTCTTGCGTAGGCATTGATATTAAAATAAATATTGGGTGTTGTTAACGGTCGAAAAATCGGATAAGCTTTCAACCGAACAAGTATATTGTGATTTTGAGGTTTGGACGAACAAGCTAGCAGAAAATGACGATTAGACTAGCAAAACAGTAAATGACGAGTAGAAAGTAGAGAGCATAAATGTTTATATTATTTCTCCGTTTTTCGGGAATTGTGTCGTGAATCGTAAATACAAATGGCTCAACTATTTATAGTAGGGGATTAGGGTTTATAAATATGTTATTGGGCCATTTCTTTATTGGGCTTTATCATGTACAAAGTCGCTTTTACCCTTATCATTTTACAAGGGTAGTCATCTGCTATCTTCCAGGTCTGCTTGTCTGTCCGGGCTCGAGATTCGAACAACCAGCCTCTTGTTCTGACTCCTCATCTGTTTTCAGTCGGGCAGACCAGCAGACTACCAGGAGAGCTTCTCAGCTGTCTCTGGTCGGGCAGACTAGCAGACTACCAGGAGAGCTTCTCAGTTGTCTCTGGTCGGGCAGACTAGCAGACTACCAGGAGGGATTTTCAGCTGTCTTCGGTCGGGCAGACCAGCAGACTACCGGAAAGGCTTCTCAGGCAGACTAGCAGACTACCGGAAGGGCTTTACAGGCAGACTAGCGGACCATCAGGAGAGCGTCTCAGCTTTCTTTGGTCATGCAGACTAGCAGACTATCGGAAAGGCTTCTCAGGCAGACTAGCAGACCATTAGGAGAGCGTCCCAACTGTCTTTGGTCAGGCAGACTAGCTGACTACCAGGAGGGCTTCTCAGCTGTCTCTGATCGGGCAGACCAACAGACTACCAGGAGAGTTTCTCAGCTGTCTCTGGTCGGGCAGATTAGCAGACTACCAGGAGAGCTTCTCAAGTCGGGCAGACCAGCAGACTACTAGGAGAGCTTTTCAGCTGTCTCTGGTAGAGCAGACCAGCAGGCTACCAGGAGAGCTTTTCAGCTGTCTCTGGTCGGGCAGACTAGCAGACTATCAGGAGAGCTTCTCAGTTGTCTCTGGTCGGGCAGACTAGCAGACTACCAGGAGAGCTTCTCAATTGTCTCTGGTCGGGCAGATTAGCAGACTACCAGGAGGGCTTTTCAGCTGTCTTCGGTCGGGCAGACCATCAGACTATCAGGAGAGCGACGTTCTATAGTTGGGAGAACATGCCTTTCTGTGTCCTTCATGCCCGTCTGGTCACCAATAGTCATCCACCATAATGCGGATGAAAGGATAAGGAGTAGGTCCCTGGTCGCTCATCCGTTCCTCGACTGCTTACCTTTATTGCCTGAATTGCTCAGGTGGGCCGAAAGACCCGATTTTATGTTGGGCTTATATCGTGGGCCGGTCTATTGGGCCTTGGTAAAAATGGGGTACAACAAATGCCCCCCGAACTCGACCTTTTCAAAACTTCGGACAGGTTGGGTTTGGCTAAAATGGACTCAATTTTTAAGGATAGAGGCTTGAATTGCCCGGCTCACGACTGACCCGGTCGATCGTCAATTGAAAATTTAACATGATAATTTAAATCGTGAAGTTAAAATGTCTCATATGCATCATGTTCGCTCGTAGCATTTTAAATATGACCGTCTTCTTGGACGGTGTTCAGCACTTTAGGTGCGTAACAATACTCTCGATTTTCTCTTTTTTTATTTATTCGGTCTGCTTATTTGATGTACGGAGGTCGTCTGTTAGGCTCTTTTTTGTTTTTGGTGGGCTAGTCGTTGGTTCCCTGTTTTGATTCTTGCATTGTCCGTGTTCATCGTGTGTCCGGACTTTCCGATCTGATTTTTTTTTTCTTAACTTACGTTTGCCGAAAGATTTCTCTATTTTTCATTTGGTTACCTACTTATTGTGCTTGGTCGGCTTTTTGGGTGACGCATCACTCGACCTGTTCGACGTTTCTTCTCGGCGCAAGATTGCTAGGCCTTTGTTTTTTTTTTTCCTTTTTTTTTTTTCGCACGGCCTGTCGAGCAGTCCATCGTCTGCTCGACTCGGCGGTTCTGGGGAGGAAGCTTATTACTACTCCTTGGTTTGAATTTTTATTCTGCTTGAGTGATCGGACGATATGTTAACTGTCTGATCGGCGGGGTCTAAGGAGGAAGCTCGTTACAACTCCTTAGATTGAATTTTTATCCTACCCGAGTGATCGGTTGTTATGTTGCCTGTCTGCTCGGCTCGGCGGTTCTAGGGAGGAAGCTTATTACTACTTCTTAGTTTGAATTTTTTTTATTCTGCCCAAGTGATCGGGTGGTATGTTGCCTGTCTGATTGGCGAGGTCCAAGGAGGAAGCTCGTTACAAATCCTTAGATTGAATTTTTATCCTGCCCGAGTGATCGGGTGATATGTTGTCTGTCTAATCGGCGGGGTCCAAGGAGGAAGCTCGTTACAAATCCTTAGATTGAATTTTTATCCTGCCCGAGTGATCGGGTGATATGTTGCATGTCTGATCGGCGGGGTTCAAGGAGGAAGCTCGTTACAACTCCTTAAATTGAATTTTTATTTTGATCGAGTGATCGGAAGTTATGTTGTCTGTTAGGCATGTATCTGCCTAGCATGGTCGCCTGGAACTTCGTGGTAGGCAGGTCTGCCTACCACTTTGTCTGCATCTAGGCAGCTGTCCGCCTGCCAGGAACAGACAAAGTGGTTGGTAGACCTACCTACCACAACATTTAAGACGACCATACAAGGCATCTGTCCGCCTGCCAGAAAACCATGCTACGCATTTGTCCATCTGCCAGACGACCAATCTAGGTAGGTGCCCGCCTGCCAGATGAAGACAAAGTGGTAGGCAGACCTGCCTACCACGAAATTCTAGGCAACCATCCTAGGGAGATATACATCTGCCAGAAAAACATGCTAGACATATGTCCGTATGCCAGACGACCAATCTAGGTAAGTGTCCGCCTGCCAGATGCAGACAAAGTGGTAGGCAGACCTGCCTACCACGAAGTTCCAGGCGACCATGCTAGGCAGATACATGCCTAGCAGACAACATAACTTCCGATCACTCGATCAAAATAAAAATTCAATTTAAGGAGTTGTAACGAGCTTCCTCCTTGAACCCCGCCGATCAGACATGCAACATATCACCCGATCACTCGGGCAGGATAAAAATTCAATCTAAGGATTTGTAACGAGCTTCCTCCTTGGACCTCGCCAATCAGACAGGCAACATACCACCCGATCACTTGGGCAGAATAAAAAAAATTCAAACTAAGAAGTAGTAATAAGCTTCCTCCCTAGAACCGCCGAGCCGAGCAGACAGGCAACATAACAACCGATCACTCGGGTAGGATAAAAATTCAATCTAAGGAGTTGTAACGAGCTTCCTCCTTAGACCCCGCCGATCAGACAGTTAACATATCATCCGATCACTCAAGCAGAATAAAAATTCAAACCAAGGAGTAGTAATAAGCTTCCTCCCCAGAACCGCCGAGTCGAGCAGACGATGGACTGCTCGACAGGCCGTGCGAAAAAAAAACGGAAAAAAAAAAACAAAGGCCTAGCAATCTTGCGCCGAGAAGAAACGTCGAACAGGTCGAGTGATGCGTCACCCAAAAAGCCGACCAATCACAATAAGTAGGTAACCAAATGAAAAATAGAGAAATCTTTCGGCAAACGTAAGTTAAGAAAAAAAAAATCAGATCGGAAAGTCCGGACACACGACGAACACGGACAATGCAAGAATCAAAACAGGGAACCAACGACTAGCCCACCAAAAACAAAAAAGAGCCTAACAGACGACCTCCGTACATCAAATAAGCAGACCGAATAAATAAAAAAAGAGAAAATCGAGAGTATTGTTACGCACCCAAAGTGCTGAACACCGTCCAAGAAGACGGTCATATTTAAAATGCTACGAGCGAACATGATGCATATGAGACATTTTAACTTCACGATTTAAATTATCATGTTAAATTTTCAATTGACGATCGACCGGGTCAGTCGTGAGCAAAGCAATTCAAGCCTCTATCCTTAAAAATTGAGTCCATTTTAGCCAAACCCAACCTGTCCGAAGTTTTGAAAAGGTCGAGTTCGGGGGGCATTTGTTGTACCCCATTTTTACCAAGGCCCAATAGACCGGCCCACGATATAAGTCCAACATAAAATCGGGTCTTTCGGCCCACCTGAGCAATTCAGGCAATAAAGGTAAGCAGTCGAGGAACGGATGAGCGACCAGGGACCTACTCCTTATCCTTTCATCCGCATTATGGTGGATGACTATTGGTGACCAAACGGGCATGAAGGACACAGAAAGGCATGTTCTCCCAACTATAGAACGTCGCTCTCCTGATAGTCTGATGGTCTGCCCGACCGAAGACAGCTGAAAAGCCCTCCTGGTAGTCTGCTAATCTGCCCGACCAGAGACAACTGAGAAGCTCTCCTGGTAGTCTGCTAGTCTGCCCGACCAGAGACAACTGAGAAGCTCTCCTGATAGTCTGCTAGTCTGCCCGACCAGAGACAGCTGAAAAGCTCTCCTGGTAGCCTGCTGGTCTGCCCTACCAGAGACAGCTGAAAAGCTCTCCTAGTAGTCTGCTGGTCTGCCCGACTTGAGAAGCTCTCCTGGTAGTCTGCTAATCTGCCCGACCAGAGACAGCTGAGAAACTCTCCTGGTAGTCTGTTGGTCTGCCCGATCAGAGACAACTGAGAAGCCCTCCTGGTAGTCAGCTAGTCTGCCTGACCAAAGACAGTTGGGACGCTCTCCTAATGGTCTGCTAGTCTGCCTGAGAAGCCTTTCCGATAGTCTGCTAGTCTGCATGACCAAAGAAAGCTGAGACGCTCTCCTGATGGTCCGCTAGTCTGCCTGTAAAGCCCTTCCGGTAGTCTGCTAGTCTGCCTGAGAAGCCTTTCCGGTAGTCTGCTGGTCTGCCCGACCGAAGACAGCTGAAAATCCCTCCTGGTAGTCTGCTAGTCTGCCCGACCAGAGACAACTGAGAAGCTCTCCTGGTAGTCTGCTAGTCTGCCCGACCAGAGACAGCTGAGAAGCTCTCCTGGTAGTCTGCTGGTCTGCCCGACTGAAAACAGATGAGGAGTCAGAACAAGAGGCTGGTTGTTCGAATCTCGAGCCCGGACAGACAAGCAGACCTGGAAGATAGCAGATGACTACCCTTGTAAAATGATAAGGGTAAAAGCGACTTTGTACATGATAAAGCCCAATAAAGAAATGGCCCAATAACATATTTATAAACCCTAATCCCCTACTATAAATAGTTGAGCCATTTGTATTTACGATTCACGACACAATTCCCGAAAAACGGAGAAATAATATAAACATTTATGCTCTCTACTTTCTACTCGTCATTTACTGTTTTGCTAGTCTAATCGTCATTTTCTGCTAGCTTGTTCGTCCAAACCTCAAAATCACAATATACTTGTTCGGTTGAAAGCTTATCCGATTTTTCGACCGTTAACAGGTGTATGAAATACCTAAATCGAATTGTACATGGGATCTTAACTCTAGGTAGTCTAATTACATGTATATGGGTTCGCCATGTTACCAATATGATGTTGGTATGTTCTTTTCCTTTGGAAAATTTTACACACAAGTTTAATTTTATAAAAAGACTTAGGCAGAGCGAAGCTGGCATGACATTGCGGCAGCACGAAGCAGAAATGCTTCTAGGGCATGATGCACATGCACAAAGATCTTCTTAATAAGATGAAGCGATCTGAGCTAAGTGGTTTAGTGAAAATGTCTGCTTTTTGGTTTTCCGTTGGTATGTGATCAAGCCTTAGGAGACGCTTTTCCACTAGGTCACGTATGAAGTGATGCCTAATACTGATGTGCTTGGTTCGCGAGTGTTGAACAGGGTTATGGCTGATGTTAATGGCACTAGTATTGTCACAATAGAGGGTAAGAGTGTTACTATCCAAATGATAGTCATCGAGCATGTGTTTGAGCCAAATAAGTTGAGTACTGCAACTCCCTGCGGCAATGTATTCGGATTCGACAGTGGATAGAGAAATGCCGTTTTGCTTGCGGCTATGCCAAGAAATGATGTTGTTTCCAAGGAAGCAGCATCCTCCACTGGTACTCTTCCGGTCATCTAAATCTCCAGCCCAGTAGGCATCGGAAAATCCAACCAAGTTGGTGTTGGTGTCTTTTGTGTACCAAATGCCTAGCTCGATGGTAGAGGCAACATAACGAATGATGCGTTTGACTGCCTTCAAGTGGTCTTCCTTTGGATCTGCCTGAAACCTAGCACATAGACAAACACTATACATAATATCTGGTCGTGTTGCCGTTAGATAAAGTAAACTCCCTATCATAGACCGATAGAGTGTCTGATCTACTGCGGCAGAACCAGTATCTTGAGCAACTTTGTCCGTTGAGCCCATTGGTGTCTTCATGGGCTTAGCTCCATTAAGATGGAATCTTTTCACAAGATTTCGAGCGTATGTTGATTGAGAGATGAACGTTCCAGTAGGTAGTTGTTTGATGTGCAAACCTAAGAAATGGGTTAGTTCACCTACCATGCTCATTTCGAATTTTGATGCCATGGCAGTAGTAAATGATTTTAACATTATATCACAAGTAGAACCAAAAACAATATCATCAACATATACTTGTGCTATCAAAATTTTGGAAGAATTAAATTTAATGAACAAGGTTTTGTCAGCTGTGTTGCGGGTGAAACCAAAACTTAAGAGAAAGTCGGTTAGGCACCCATACCAAGCTGGAGGAGCTTGTTTTAGGCCATATAGTGCCTTGTGAAGTTTATACACATGGTCTGGAAATTTAGGATCTTCAAAGCCTTTAGGTTGAGCAACAAAGGCTTCTTCGTCAAGTATGCCATTTAGGAAGGCAGCCTTAACATCCATTTGATGCAACGTGATGTTGAGGTAGAAAGCGATGGCAATCAGCAGCCTTATGGACTCCATGCGTGCAACTGGAGCAAATGTTTCATCGAAATCGATGCCTTCGATCTGTGTATAGCCTTGTGCTACTAGTCTTCCCTTGTTGCGCACGATCTGCCCATGTTCATTTGATTTGTTCTTGAAGATCCATTTTGTCCCGATTACATTCTTGTTCTTGGGACGGGGAACGAGTTTCCAAACTTTGTTTCTTTCGAACTCGTTCATTTCCTCTTGCATGGCCATTATCCAAAAATCATCCTTCAATGCCTCTTTGACATTTTTGGGTTCTACCTCAGATAGGTATGAGACAATTCCTATCTCAATGCATGTAGCTGACATGCTCACATTTCTTGTCATATTTTTGTAATCGATTTGCGGATGGTTCCTTGTGCGTTTTGGCAGAATTTGACTTGATGGGTGATTTCGTCGAACATGCCCTGGTGGATCTCATCGTGGTTCTTCCAATGCCTCTTCTATATCTGATGAATCAGATTCTTGAGATGTTGTATTGTTATTGGACTGATCCGCAGATGCTTCTGAGGTTCGAGCATCGGCATTGGGAGCAGTAGGTAAGGCAGCCGGGTTTGTAGTGCCTTCTGTTGTTCCTGCTGCGGCAGGGTGTTCGAGTAGTTCTTGAATACCATCTTCTCGAGGTTTCTTGAGAATGCTTAGATCATCGAACTGCACATTCACTGATTCAATAATAGTTTTAGTTAGTGGAATAAATATTCGATAGGCATGACTATTTCTAGAGTATCCAACAAATAATCCTTTGAATGCCTTTGGTTCAAACTTTGTTCTAGCTACTCTATCATTCAAAACATAACATACAAAGCCAAACACATGAAAATATTTCAAATTTGGTTTCCTATTATTTAAAATTTCATAGGTTGTCTTCGATGTGCCTCGTCGTAGGCTGATGCGATTTAGAATGTGACATGCGGTATTGGTTGCTTCTGCCCAAAGAGCTTTGTTGAATTTTTTTGAAATCAACATGACACGGGCCATCTCTTGTAATGTTCTGTTCTTTCGCTCTGCCACACCGTTTTGTTGAGGTGTGATTGGGGCAGAGAACTCTTGGGCAATGCCTTGTGCATCACAAAACTTGGCAAGTTGTTGATTTTTGAATTCGGTGCCATGATCACTCCTTATTCTTTTGAAATTTGTCTCATGATTTGTTTTGATCCACCTAATGAGTTTAGAAACTTCCCCAAACGTCTCGCTTTTATCCTTTAAAAAGCGCACCCATGTATATCTCGAGAAGTCATTGACGACAAATAGTACATATCGATTTTTGGAGTGACTTTCTGTCTCAATAGTGTTGGAGTGGTATACTTAATGTCTAGATTTGAGTATTGTGAACTCCTTGTACACTTTCATTTACCTATTAAATACAAACATTCATTTGCTTTTAATTATTGTTAATTAAATATATGCAAATTATAGTCCTGGATTTTATACGTTGTAGTTAGTATGGTGTGTCGGGCCCACATAGAAGATCATACTATCGGTTACTCGTATTTAATCGAACAGATGCTCACGACCTAGATGGACACGGACCAATCCATCGGTATAGTCGTTGTGTGAGAGAGAAAATAATTTGTCTTAATTATTTTATCACACTTGTACACTTGGTGTATTGAGCGGATCGATTGAGACTCATCAATTAGGTTTGCTCGGCGATAATTGATTTGAGACTCAGTGTATTTTATTCTTAATCCCCGATACAATTGCGGGTGTGTATATTTAGTATAAGTGACTTTGATTTTCCAAAGGAATTGACCGGTTTAATTATTGGGTCAATTACCGGTTAAGTTGGGTCACTATATTTTATATATGGCATGCCGTGAATTATTGACGGGACAGTGTATCCCGGAAGGGTTGATAATATCCCCGAGATGAGCTCATAAGGATTTATTATGTAAACCTCGCGAGTGGATTTAATTCCGCATAATAAATAAGGTTGAGTGGTACTAGTCTCGGATAAAATAGATGAATAAATTTATTAAGCAATAAATAAATTTTATTCATGGATATTTATATCTTAAATACACGGAATAAATAATACTACCGGAGAAATATTATTTGGATATAATATGGTTTAATATTGGGAGTGCAATTAAATTTATATAGTGGAAAATAAATTTAATTAATATTGATAAGGATTAATGGACTTGGGCAGTGGGCTCAATTTAATCTTCAATATTGGAAGCCCAATATTCCACCTCCTTTAGATCCCCTACGTAGCCTATAAAAGCACTACATGGCCTTCATAATAGACAAGACAAGATAATCATACTTGATTAGTCTAGAGAGTTGAAGGAGATCCATAGGAGTTCGATAGATCGTCGCCCACCCGACGTTCGAACGGAGTGCAAGGAATACGTGGGAAGATTCAAAGGTCATCTTGATCTCGTTTCTCCGAACAACGAATCGAAAGGTAAAAATCTAAACACCCTTGATTTATTCGGTTTTGGTTTATCGAGAATTCCGTAGAACAAAGATCCGAAGTTCAAACCCGGAATAGACGAACGATCGCATGGTGGTGCGAAGCCACCGGACCATGCGGATCGCCCGGCTAGGGTTTGTACGCGCGAAGGGGGGCGAACCCCGGCTGGAAGCCGGGGACGCGATCGATCACCCCGATCGATCGCGAGCCGCGGGGGCTGGGACCCGCGGCTGTCCGTTGGTCGGACCGACGCCCCGACGGCGGCGAGTCGCCGGACTCGCCGCTGGGCTGCTAGGCAGCCCGGTCGATCGCCGTGAGCGATCGACTCCTTCGATCGCGAGCCCCGCGTGCGGGGGCTCGGGCTGGGCGTGCGCGCGGCTTCGGCCGCGTCGTGCGTTCAGCTCGTGCTCCGGCTCGTACGTGGTGCTCACGTGATCTCCGGCGGATGGTTTTGATCGGGTTATTGGTTTCCGCAAATTTTAATAGCCCGGGATATCGAATTCCAACAATTGGTATCAGAGCGTGGTTTACGTTCGCGGTATTTTCGATAAAATTGTTCTACCTTGCAGGGTTCCGACTATTATGGCTTAATTTATTATTCGTTTAATTTATTTTGTCATGTATGTTGGTTTGATTAAACTCTCGGACATGTCGAGATTCGTTTTTGGTGGTGAATGCTTGTAATAGTAAAAATTCGGGGGTTGACCGAATTTAGGATTTATTATTACGTTCTACTTTTTCCGGAAAATGTATAGGGTCGATTTCATGTATAGAATCGATACCGGATAGTGTAAAATTTATTTTGTAATTTATTTTACGTTGGATCGATGCCGAAACGACCGCCGGAGAAGACGCGTGACGAAGGAGATGATCGTGAGGGTGAGGACGAGGATCGACCACCCCCATGGTCGATCCCACGAGGATGATCGACCCACGCCAAAAGGGGGCTGCCCGTGGGAGCTCCGGCCACGCCGGCCACCAATGGAGGTGGCGCGTGGGCTGGACGGCGGCGGTGCCTAGGCGGATGTCGAGGGGTGGCGCGGGGATCCCCACCCCGTGCTATCCCGGTCCGGTAATTCGCTTTCCTAATTGGTTCGGGTTTTTCCTATTTGAGTGTTCCTATTTTTGGGAACTCTCATGGATTAGGAAAAGAATCAATTTGGAATTGATTAGGATTCCTAAATTGATTATTTCTATTTTATGGAAATATTCATGGATTAGGAATCTAATTAATTTGGAAAGTAGAAGAGTCCTAAATTATTTTATTTCCTTATTTCATTATGGAAATCATCTAGAATATTCCAAGTGGGTCTTGGATAGATTATTCTAGAGATTTAATGAATTAGAAAGGGAAGATAAAATAAATAAAAATATTAATAATATTTAATTTTATTTTTGATTTATTCGATTGACTTAATTATTATTAATTAAGTATCTTTTGGATTTATTAAAAATAAATAGATTTAAATATTGGAAATTAATATTCTCGTCACATGGAGCATTCAAGAACGAAGACTGAAGACTAGATGATGCGTACGGAGATGGAGTAAAGCCATAATAGTCGGAAAATAATATTCTAGTAATTATTTTGACTATGTGATAATACTATGTGCTTTATTACATGTATGCATGCTATATGTGTTTACTTTTATGCACTAGATAGCGTATCCCTTTATTGTAAAAAGCTAAGTGGGAGAGGGTATGGAAACATACCCATGGTCTCCATTGCTGCTTTCTTGGTGACTTTTATAAACTTTTGAAGTTTATATAGATAGGTCATTGGAGGAGAGTTCTTGTAATTCCTCTTACGAGAAACATTGATTAAGTTCATCAAACAATGCCTAATTTGTCTTTCCAAAACTGACTTCAAGTCGACTCATTCTCACCCCGGGGAGTGGAATGGAGCCAGAGCCACTTGGTCATGTCGAGGACACAAATTAGAGGCAGTCGTACCATTCTTTGATAGATGGATCGATTGTCTGCTCGGCTCCCTCATTTATGAGAGATAGGGTTGTTCGCATGGTGAATCACTGGTTAGAAACTTTGAGTTTCACTTATGATTCTCCGCGTCTTGATTTACAAGATTAAATGGGTCAAGTAATTGGATTTCAATTATATAAATCTTCTGGTATAGTAAACGTCCACACGAACGTGGCTTGCTATACTGGATGGGATTTTAGAATAATTGATGTAGACAGTTATAGGGAATTGTGAAGGATTGTGAATTATCGTAAACGTCCACACGAACGTGGCTTGCGGTGATGTAGCAATTCTAAACGATTCACCTTGGTACTGAGTAATGGTTTACACTTAGATACGCTTTATAGTATTCTTCCCAACGAAGTAACGCTATAATGATGTATGACCGAAGCAAATCTAATTGCTAAATCATTTGGGTGGGTAAACGTCCACACGAACGTGGCTTGCTTTAACCTGATGGGATTTTAGATGTGATTAGTGATTTAATGATATTATTTGAGGGAGATAATATCGGATATTAAATTGTTTGTTTGTTTTATGTGCTTATAGGTTAGGAATGACTGTGACCCCACTTTGTAATATACTTAAAGATGAAAACTCACTGGTTCCATATAGTACTGATTGGAAAAGAAATCTGGACATTGTCCAGACTGTTGAGCCTTCCGAATCCACAACTGACCCAACTCATGAGGACATTTGGAATGACCTCAGAATGATGTTGAGGCATAGTGTGGAAGCCGGACAAGAAGTGATTGACATACTCTATAAATTCAGTCCTATTAGAGAATCGCTTAAAAACGATTTGAAAAAGGAGGAACTTATAAGTATGGTCAGAAAGTCACAAGCTCTTGTGGCTAAGATGGAAGTGCAAGCAAAGAAGCCCAGTGGTTCCAAACCACGGAATGGGAAGAGCAAGCCGCGAGGCAAGTGCTATCGATGCAAGCAGTCTGGGCACTGGAGGTCTGATTGTCCTCTCATCAAAGGTACGAAATTTTCCTTAGTCCCCGAAACATTATCAGTGGTGTTATCTACCAGCACCTGGTGTGTAGATACGGGGGCCACTGATCATGTCTGCAATTCATTGCAGGGGTTCCAGGAAACCCGGAGACTTAGAGAGGGAGAGATCGTGGTCTACATGGGCAATGCCGCGAAGGTGGCGGCTGTTGCAGTGGGAGACGTTCACTTACACTTTAGTAGTGATAGGGTTTTAGTTTTACAAAATTGTCTTTATGTACCCAACTTTAGAAAGAATTTAATTTCGGTTTCTAAACTTATTTTGAATGGATATTCTGTTTCTTTTGACCACTCTGTGATCATAAGAAGAAACAGTGAGATTATCTGTTCTGGTACATTGGTGGACGATTTGTATGTGCTAAATCCTGAGTCTAACACGATGCAACTAACCGAGAGTAATAACACATCTACGAACACCAATAAGAGAAAGGAACCTTCTAGGATGAATCAATTATACTTGTGGCACCTAAGGCTAGGTCATATTAACTCAAATAGAATTCAAAGGTTGAAAACTGATGGTCTCATCAGTGGTGTTGAAGGAGAGGACCTTCCAACCTGCGAATCCTGTTTAGAGGGAAAAATGACCAAGCGTTCTTTTTCTGGTAAAGGACGAAGGGCTGAACAAGTATTGGATTTGATTCACTCTGATGTATGCGGACCTATGTCTACTCAGGCAAGGGGAGGGTACGAGTATTTCATCACTTTTACTGATGATTACTCAAGGTATGGATTTGTATACCTGATGCGCCGCAAGAGCGAATCCTTTGACAAGTTCAAGGAGTTCAAGGCTTTTGCGGAGAACCTTCAAGGTAAATCCATTAAATGCCTGCGATCTGATCGCGGAGGCGAGTACCTGTCTGGAGAATTCAAGGCATACTTGGCAGAGAATGGGATTGATTCCCAAATGACATCACCATATACTCCTCAGCAGAATGGTGTGTCGGAAAGAAGGAATAGGACTCTTATGGAAATGGTGCGTTCAATGATGAGTTACTCGGACTTACCTACTATGTTCTGGGGATATGCCTTGGAAACGGCGGCGTACATTCTCAACATGGTTCCAACAAAAACGGTACCCACCACACCCATGGAAAGGTGGAGCGGGCGCAAGCCTAGCCTCAGGCACCTTCGGATCTGGGGTTGTCCAGCACATGTGTTGCGACAAGGTGCCGATAAGTTAGAACCTAGATCAGAATTACGGCTGTTTGTAGGATACCCGAAAGGAACTAAGGGTGGCATGTTCTATAGTCCTACGGACCAGAAGATCGTTATAAGTACTAACGCTCGGTTCTTAGAGGAAGACTATGTCATGGACCACAAGCCCAAAAGTGACATAATACTTGATGAGTTGAGAGGTAACAAGGAAGACTTAGATACAGCCGAACCGAGTATAGATACACCACTAGAATCTGCACCTGACACTGTCACTGTTAATACACCGGAACGCCGTCGTAGTGGGAGGGTTGTTAAGCAACCAGACCGATGGATTGGACTGGGTGAGTCTTCGGACTCTGGACCTGGAGTTCATGAAATCGATCCCTGGACCTATGATGAGGCGGTACAAGATATAGATGCGCCTTCTTGGAAGAAAGCGATGAAATCCGAAATTGAATCCATGGATTCTAATAAAGTTTGGGATCTTGTAGAACCACCAAACGGCGTAAAGCCAATTGGGTGTAAATGGGTCTACAAGAGAAAGAGAGGATCTGACGGAAAGGTTGAAACCTTTAAAGCTCGGCTTGTTGCGAAAGGATATACTCAGAAAGAGGGAATCGATTATGAGGAGACCTTCTCGCCGGTAGCCAAGATAAAGTCGATCCGGATTCTCTTATCCATAGCAGCTCATATGGATTATGAGGTGTGGCAAATGGATGTCAAGACAGCTTTCCTAAATGGAAGTCTTGACGAGACTATTTATATGAAACAACCAGAAGGATTCATTGCTAAGGGGCGAGATCATCTAGTGTGCAAGCTAAATCGATCCATTTATGGATTGAAACAAGCCTCGAGATCGTGGAACCTGCGGTTTGACGAAGTAGTCCAATCTTTTGGATTCAGTCAAAGCATGGACGAATCGTGTGTGTATTAGAAACGTGATGGGAAGAAGGTGGTGTTTCTCGTGCTTTATGTAGATGACATTCTTCTCATTGGCAACAGTGTAAAGATGTTATCAGACATAAAGGGATGGTTGTCTAGACAATTCGATATGAAAGATTTGGGATAAGTCGGGCATGTTCTAGGGATCAAGGTTATAAGGGATCGCCGGAATATAACATTGTACCTATCCCAGCAATCTTACATACACACGATTCTGGCTCATTTTAACATGCAAGATTCCAAGAAGGGTGAGCTGCCCTTCAGTAAAGGAACTTATCTTTCTAAGGAGATGTGTCCTCAGACACAAAAGGAGAAAGATGAAATGAAAGCAGTTCCCTACGCTTCGGCTGTGGGAAGCTTGATGTATGCAATGTTATGCACGAGGCCTGATATCTGCTATGCAGTTGGCGTAGTAGCGAGATATCAGAGTAACCCTGGAAAGGCTCATTGGACTGCCGTAAAGAGCATTTTCAAGTATTTGCGAAATACTAGGGATTATGTTCTAAGTTACGGGGCAGACAATCTGATTCCTTTGGGTTTTACGGATTCAGATTTCCAAGCTGATAAGGACCGGCGAAAGTCGACATCAGGCTATGTGTACACTTTGGGAGGTGGAGCCGTATCATGGAGGAGTGTTAAGCAAAAGTGCATTTCAGACTCTACCATGGAAGCTGAATATGTTGCAGTCTCAGAGGCAGCGAAAGAATCAGTTTGGTTCCTTAATTTCCTCCAGGACTTAGATGTGATTCCGAGTTTGCCTAAAGCTATGACAATTTATTGTGACAATAGCGGTGCAGTGGCAAACAGTAAGGAACCACGGTCCCATAGTGCTACGAAACACATAGAGCGCAAGTACCACCTGATTCGAGTCATCGTCAAGAGGGGCGATGCGATAGTCACCAAGATAGCTTCGGAGGACAACCTAGCGGACCCTTTCACCAAGATACTTCCTAAGGAAGTATATTTCAAGCACTTGGAGGGTTTGGGAGTCAGAAGTTTGGAGGATAAGACTAGACCTTAGTATAAGTGGGAGATTGTTGGAGTGGTATACTTAATGTCTAGATTTGAGTATTGTGAACTCCTTGTACACTTTCATTTACCTATTAAATACAAACATTCATTTGCTTTTAATTATTGTTAATTAAATATATGCAAATTATAGTCCTGGATTTTATACGTTGTAGTTAGTATGGTGTGTCGGGCCCACACAGAAGATCATACTATCGGTTACTCGTATTTAATCGAACAGATGCTCACGACCTAGATGGACACGGACCAATCCATCGGTATAGTCGTTGTGTGAGAGAGAAAATAATTTGTCTTAATTATTTTATCACACTTGTACACTTGGTGTATTGAGGGGATCGATTGAGACTCATCAATTAGGTTTGCTCGACGATAATTGATTTGAGACTCAGTGTATTTTATTCTTAATCCCCGATACAATTGCGGGTGTGTATATTTAGTATAAGTGACTTTGATTTTCCAAAGGAATTGACCGGTTTAATTATTGGGTCAATTACCGGTTAAGTTGGGTCACTATATTTTATATATGGCATGCCGTGAATTATTGACGGGACAGTGTATCCCGGAAGGGTTGATAATATCCCCGAGATGAGCTCATAAGGATTTATTATGTAAACCTCGCGAGTGGATTTAATTCCGCATAATAAATATGGTTGAGTGGTACTAGTCTCGGATAAAAGAGATGAATAAATTTATTAAGCAATAAATAAATTTTATTCATGGATACTTATATCTTAAATACACGGAATAAATAATACTACCGGAGAAATATTATTTGGATATAATATGGTTTAATATTGGGAGTGCAATTAAATTTATATAGTGGAAAATAAATTTAATTAATATTGATAAGGATTAATGGACTTGGGCAGTGGGCTCAATTTAATCTTCAATATTGGAAGCCCAATATTCCACCTCATTTAGATCCCCTACGTAGCCTATAAAAGCACTACATGGCCTTCATAATAGACAAGACAAGATAATCATACTTGATTAGTCTAGAGATTTGAAGGAGATCCATAGGAGTTCGATAGATCGTCGCCCACCCGACGTTCCAACGGAGTGCAAGGAATACGTGGGAAGATTCAAAGGTCATCTTGATCTCGTTTCTCCGAACAACGAATCGAAAGGTAAAAATCTAAACACCCTTGATTTATTCGGTTTTGGTTTATCGAGAATACCGTAGAACAAAGATCCGAAGTTCAAACCCGGAATAGACGAACGATCGCATGGTGGTGGCGAAGCCACCGGACCATGCGAATCGCCCGGCTAGGGTTTGTACGCGCGAAGGGGGGCGAACCCCGGCTGGAAGCCGGGGACGCGATCGATCACCCCGATCGATCGCGAGCCGCGGGGGCTGGGACCCGCGGCTGTCCGTTGGTCGGACCGACGCCCCGACGGCGGCGAGTCGCCGGACTCGCCGCTGGGCTGCTAGGCAGCCCGGTCGATCGCCGTGAGCGATCGACTCCTTCGATCGCGAGCCCCGCGTGCGGGGGCTCGGGCTGGGCGTGCGCGCGGCTTCGGCCGCGTCGTGCGTTCGGCTCGTGCTCTGGCTCGTAAGTGGTGCTCACGTGATCTCCGGCGGATGGTTTTGATCGGGTTATTGGTTTCCGCAAATTTTAATAGCCCGGGATATCGAATTCCAACAAATAGGTCCCATTAGGTCCATATGAAGGAGTTCAAAGCATCGAGATTGCTTTTGGTAAAAGTCTGCCTCGGGTTTTGCTGATCCTGCGGCAGTGGCAGTTCGCTCTGCGGCAGGGAGAGCTGGATGGCTTGTCCGGGTCATTTTTCCTTGTTGGCATGGTCCACATACATTTTTTTCGATCTTGGAGAGTGTTGGAAGTCCACGGACGGCATCGAGCTTGATAAGGCGCTCCAAATTCCTAAGGCTTGTATGACCAAGTTTTTGGTGCCATAGGTCTACCTCATTTTGTACTTTTGCGGAGAAGCAAGTTTCTCCAATGGAGTAGCAATTTTTTGATGTAGATCTCTCCCCCTTCACGAGTGGTTTTCCTTCACGATCAAAGACTTCGCATGCTTGATGTGTGAATTTGACATGCATGCCATCATCGCATAGTTGGCTTATGCTAATTAGGTTGGTGATTAGGCCTTTAACGTGGAGAACTTGTTGTAGCTTAGGCAGACCTTGTACGTTCAAGGTGCCTCGGCCTACAATTGATCCGCTAGATCCTCCTCCAAAGGTGACTTCACCTCCCTGAAATGCTCTATAGTTGACGAGGTGATTACTATTGCCGGTCATGTGTCGTGAGCACCCACTCTCAAAGTACCATTTGTCATCCTTGGTAGCCTTGAGAGCGGTGAACACAACACTGCATTTTATATCAGTTTGATTTATAGATGATGTGACAGGACTAATACCAGGGAAGGCAGGAGGAACAGGGCTTTCGTTATTAGTGGTGATTTTAACTTTTTGAACCCACGTATGTGATGCAACACGTTTAGACTTCTTTAAATAAGTATCCTTTGTCTTAGTCGCATGTGATTTAGGTCGAGTCTGGTTGACCTTCTTGTTGGTATGCCATGATCCAACGTTTGAATGAAGGTGACGGCCATTCTCCCAATCCTCTTCACGTCTCCAACAATATGGTCGAATATGACCAGGAATCAAACAGTAGTGGCAAACATATCGTCTCTTGACTTTGTTTTTCAATTTGGGCAGAGGCTGCCTTGTCTTCGTTCTGCCTGCTGCAGCTTGTCCTTGCCTCTGCCTACTGACTTTGCCGTGAGCAGTTATTTTCTTGCCTTCTCTTGTAGTGGATTCTTGTGAAGATGTGAGAGTATCTTGCGGACCATCATTTGACTCCTTCACAAAGGAGATTCCCGTTGAAATCTTTCTTGGGGGAAAAACGGCATCTACGGTCTTTTGATATCCGAGGCCTTGTCTTTCAATATTTGAAATACTCATCACGGCATCAAGTTTTGATGTGGCCGTGTTGAGTTTCTCAAAAGTGTTGTTGACAGCCTCGAGTTTGCCATTTGCTCGTTCAAGCTCGTTTTTTAGTTTTTCAACTTCCATGTCTTTTCTTGTGAGTTGAACATCGAACTTCATCAAGCGTCCTTCAAGATCATTCTTTTCAACGAGCATTTGTTCTATGGTCATGGCTTGCTTCTTTAGCTTCTCTTCATATGAGGCTTTGTTGGAGGTTAATATTTCCACCATTTTGTTTTGCCGTTGAAGATCCATGCGTAGCTCATCAAATTTATCTTTTAGTTCAATAAATAGATCAATGGGAATTGCCTCATCCTCATATTCATTGTCTGAAATGGAGGCAGTGAGACAAACGATTCGTTCTGCCTTGGCTGCGGTAGAGGTAAAGAGAGCAACATGGCTTCGGCCTGCGGCAGGAGCTAGATCGTCATCTTCTGCATCCGAGAGAGAGATGCCATCATAACGAACAGCCAGTGCGGTTTCGGAGAACTCATGGCATAGTTGTTCCAAATCTTCTGGTTCAATCATGGAGTTTAAGGCAATGCCTCGATCTTTTGATGGGCATTCCGAAGAGTAGTGCCCAAGTCCATGGCATGTATGACAAGTGACTTTAGACCAGTCCTTCGAGGAGTTGGAACCGGAGCTTGATCCAAGGCTTGATTGACGTGTCACAAGACGTCTATCTTGATTTGAAGTGGTCTTGGGAGGAATCTTCCTACGGCGGGGATCGTATGGTTTTCTCAACGACCGAACAAGCATGGCATCCACCTTCTTTGAGAGTAAGGCGTACGTGTCTCCTCCGTCGTCTTGTCCAAGTAGTTCATAGATTTCTTAGTCAGTCAAGTCATTTGTAGAGGAGATGGTGTTGCTGCCTTGTGAGCTTCTGGAGTCCCTGCCATGCGAACTTCTGGAATCCCTGCCATCAGGTTCTGCCACCGATAGGCAAGGTTTTTCTCGCTTTTTCTTTCGCGTGACTGACCATGGGACGCACGATCTTCCTCATTAAGCTCATGGTTCTTAAAAATTCCCATTAAGGTGATGTAGTCTTCAGAGGTACCTACGGGACCATCTTCGATGGCCATTACTTTTGATCGAAACTTCGAGTTCATAGATCTAAGTAGTTTGCTACAAACAGCCTCATTGCCAATGGGAGAGCCGAGGTCAGCACATTCAATGACGATAGACATGACTTCGCCAAAGTACTGCCTTGCCGACTCATCCTCACGCATTCGTAAGTTTTCGAAGCGAAACATGAGCATTCGGACCTTGGTTTTCTTCACCGTAGTGTTACCTTCACAGTGATGTTCCAATTGCTCCCATATACTCTTGGCTGATGCACATTGCTGACGATTTTGTACATATCACAATCGATAGACTCAAGGATGGCACACGTTGCCCTATCGTTGGCAGTAGCTGCGGCAACCTCATCGGTAGACCATTTTTCGGGAGCTTTTTTAAGCATTTTACCGTCCGGTAACTCCTCCAAAGGAGGTTTCCATCCTCTAAGAACTGAAAGCCAAGTATTTCGGTCAATGGATTTAATCCTTGCCTCAATACGTGTCTTCCAAAATCCATAGTTGGTACCGTCAAGAACAACTGGTGTTCGTACGATAAAGGATGGATCTGACATTGTGAGTGTGTAAAATCAGAGGGACCGTTAGCACTAAGTGAGTCTAGTGTCGGCTCTGATACCACTTGAAAGTGCGTGGCAGGAGTATTTACGAAGAAAATACGCTACCAAGCTTAAGGCAGGGTGATGCGCTACTTCAGTATGCCGCACAACGAAGCCTTACAATTTAGTTTGTTCGTTTTAATTAATTTAAGTGTTTTAATGTGTGATATATGTATAGGTTATGCAGCGGAAAGATAAACGTTAGGCAGAACGAATAAACTCACACACACAAATGAAACGAGAAATGAATAACACAAGGAATTAAATCTTTGTATGGGTATTTAAATTATACCCATACATATGTGCCTTACGGCTAAAATATATATTTAAAGATACGAGTCTTTACAATAAATAATCTTGGATTTACAATCGACTAAACTTAAGGCAATGCGAAGGCATTCCTTCTCGTTTATCAGATCCGAAGATTAATGAACAACCAAAACAGAAATAAATCACCTAACACTATCCTATACTAAATTACAGATCATTACTTAGTCGTACGTAACTCTCTCAGATGAGAAGATAAAGGGACGAAGAACTAACAATGAAGCTCCTGCCTACAAAAACCGACTAGCTAATGATCTTAAGTGAGAATATGTTTTTGGATAGATAAAAGTGTTAATTAAAGAGCTGAAGTCTCCTGCTATTTATAGGAGAAGCTCTCAACCGAAATCCCTAGTAAAACTAGGTTTGAAGTGGTTGAGAGAAGATAGGAACCGCCTTTGACCCAACTCTTGTCTTTGCCGCACAGCGAGCTGTTCTTCAGGCAGGGCGAACCTTCTTCAATTAACTGGAATGCTTTGCCTCTTGCTAATGCCTTCCATTTCTCTTTGATTTCAGGTTCTCTATGCTTAACGTTCCTACTTGAGTCTTCTGCTCTTGTTCGTCGTGCGGCATGCCGAAGGTCTTCGTCCTGCCGCATGATTCTGCTAATGTCTTGATTGTCTAAACACGCATGATTCAATTGGAACATCATGCTTAAACATTTCACACATACAAAGAGTGAAAAACAACAATATAAAGATGTGAAGAAAGGAGAAAACATGTAAATATGACTAAGGCATTGTTATGCTCAGTAACTCTGCCGCATTACTCTACCTAGCATTATTTACACTAACACTAGCATTCTTGATAAAATGAATTACATAATCAATAAGGTAAATGAATTACAAAATCAATAATGTAAATGAATTACAGAATCAATAGTGTGAACCTTAAAACGGTTATACTTTCCCATTATGGTTACACCAAGTTTTGTGAATAAGAAATATCATTCTATCTAAATCAATTCCACTAACCTTCACCCATTCATCCATCAGCTCTGTAGATACTAACCTATAGAAGTGACACTGTTGATGTTGTTTTAATTCAGAATGAAGTTGATCAAAGAGCGGGTAAGCCGAACAAAGGTCATCAAATTTATCCATTCAGAAAGTGTAATCCTTAAAATCGCCTGGCTTTATTCTGACAATAACATATGTCAAAGCAGTCAAGTTTCAAGTCAGGCTGCCTGGATAAATCATCGAGAATATATATTCACAATTGTTTGTGGGTGTATCTTCTATTTGTTATATTTTTTCCCTTAGTTCTTAACCTTAAGGCGATTTAAGCTATAAATCTTCTCTGAACCCGCTGAGAAAAGAACCATGCATTGTTGCCGGATAGTTCTTGTTGGTGGCCTCGCCGGCAAACAAGAGCCTCCCTCCTACACTTTCTGCTAGAACGTCTAGGTCATCTCCGGATGCACCAACTGCAACACTAGAGTACAAGCCAAAAAATAAAAATATATAATAACATAAAAACTAAATATATATAACCAAAATAATATTAAAAAAATATATATAATAACCAAAATTAAAAAATATATAATAGCAACAAAAGTAATAATACAAAATAAAAATATATAATAGCAACTAAAATATCCCAAACAAATATATAATATCGCAACTAAAATATTGGGCAATTAGCGCAAAAAGTACAAATATATAAGGAAAATAATGATAAAAAGAAAAATATATAATAGCAAAAAAGTAAAAATATATAATATATCATAGCGCAACTAAGATGAAATAATCCTAGGCGTCTTGATAAAATGAATTACAGAATCAATAGTGTAAATGAATTACAAAATCAATAGTGTGAACCTTAAAACCGTTCTCCTTTCTCATTATGGCCACACCAAGTTTTCTAAATAAGAAATATCATTCTATCTAAATCAATCCACACCAAGTTTTCTAAATAAGAAATATCATTCTATCTAAATCAATTCCACTTTGCGGGTGTATCCTAGAAGGCGATTTAAGCAACATGCATGAATGTTGCTTGAATAAATCACCGAGAATATATTTGTGGGTGTATCTTCCATTTTGTGATGTTTTTCCCTTAGTACTTAGACTTAAGGCGATTTAACGGCTTCTCTGAACCAGCTGAGAAAAGCACCATGCATGGTTTCCGGATAGTTTCTGTTGTTGGCCTCGACGGCAAAGAAGAGCCTCCCTCCGACACTTTATGCTAGAACGTCTAGGTCATCTCGGATGCACCAACTGCAACACTAGAGTAGGAGCCAAAAAATACAAATATATAATAACATAAAAAAGTAAATATATATAACCAAAATAATATTAAAAATATATATATAATAGCCAAAAAGTAAAAATATATAATAGCAACAAAATTAATAATACAAAATAAAAATATATAATAGCGCAACTAATATATTCCAAATAAATATATAATATTGCAACTAAAAAATTGGACAATTAGCGCAAAAAATATATAATAGCGCAAAAAGTAGAAAATAATAATAAAAAGAAAAATATATAATAGTAAAAAAAGTAAAAATATATAATATATAATAGCACAAATAAGATAAAATCATTCTAGCCGTCTTGATAAAATAAATTACAAATCAATAGTGTGAATCTTAAAACGGTTCTTTTTTCCCATTATGGCCCCACAAAGTTTTCTGAATAAAAAATATTATTCTATCTAAATCAATTCCACTTACCTTCACCAATTCATCCATCAGCTTCGTAGATAGTAACCTATAGAAGTAACACATGCTATAATAAAACTGTATTCGTTGATTCGACATCTACCATTACAAAAAACATTATTGAATTAGGTTAATTATTACAACATATCTATATATATGGACGAAACAAACCAAAAATTACGAAAAAATGCGTTTTTTTACGGGCCCTGTTACTCGAACTGAGCCATCCACGTGGCTGTTGGGAAATTCGCGACCAAATTCCCCTCTTGAAAAACAATACGAACAAGCAAGAACGAAAAATACGGAATAAAAGAGACACGAGATTTATAGTGGTTCACCCGTTAACGAGGGCTACGTCCACTTCTTGCCGCTGCAATTGTTTTACTAGAACAATTATCAGACTCGATTACACGACTTTGTAATGCTATAATTGCTTCTAGACTTTCTGGAGGTGTTAACCCTAATGTTCACGCACATAGGGTTTAAATAGGGGGGACAAAACTTGGAGGACAAGTAAATTCCGCGCTGCCAGAATACTGCAAACAGCGCCCGCTGTTTGCTTGGCAGCGCCCGCTGCCGAAAAACGGCGGTCGCCGAAAGCCATTTTGCGCCCGCCGAAGGGCCAAATTCTTGGCAGACCCTCGATCCGTATTCTCCCCCGATTCAGCGCCCGCTGAACCAGCAGCAGCGACCGCTGCTCGCATCCGGCGACCGCTGGTTCAGAAACGGCGGTCGCCGTTTTCCTGGATCGTGCCCTTCGTCGTTTTCTCGTCTTCTCGGCGTGAATTGGCCTCCACACTCAACAATCTCCCACTTGGAGCTGATTCACGTCCCCTATCTTCCTTTCCCATTGCAGCGGCGTTCCGGTCCTCATCTCAGAAGACCAACCGAGGTTGAACACAACCTCAACTTCTCGCACGGCACCACCTTCGTAAACATGTCGGCCGGATTCTTACTCCCAAGAATCTTCTCCAACACCAAAACGCCTTCCTCCAAGGCTGATCGAATGAAGTGATATCTCAGCTGGATATGCTTCGTTCGAGCATGGTACACCGGATTCTTCGCCAAGTGAATGGCGCTCTAACTGTCGCAATACAAGACACTCCCCGAGTGGTCTTGTCTCAACTCTAGCAAGAAAGCCTGTAGCCACATCATTTCCTTCGCGGCTTCCGTCACGGCGACGTACTCCGCCTCGCAACTCGACAATGCTACGATCTTCTGCAACCTCGACACCCAGCTAATCGCGGTACCCCCGAAAGTGTACACGTACCCAGTAGTGCTCTTCCTACTATCCACGTCACCTCCATTATCCGCGTCCACGAACCCGAGTAACCCCAAATCTGATTTTCGGAACCTCAAGGCAAAATTGGAAGTCCCTCTCAAGTATCGAAAGATCCACTTGACGGCTTCCCAATGTTGCTTCCCCGGATTACTCATAAATCGACTGACAACTCCCACTGCATGGGCAATGTCAGGCCTCGTGCACACCATGGCATACATAAGGCTCCCAATCGCAGAGGCGTAAGGGACCTTATCCATATGCTCCATCTCCTTCTCGCTCGTCGGCGAGTCCTCCTTTGACAAACGGAAGTGACTAGCCAAAGGAGTGCTCACGGGTTTCGCATCCTCCATGTTAAACCGTGCTAGTACCTTCTTCAGATACTCCTCTTGAGACAGCTCAAGACCATCCTTGCTCCTCGTGATTCTCATGCCCAGGATTTGTTTGGCAGCACCCAAATCCTTCATAGAGAACTCCCTCGATAGACTCTTCTTGAGCTTGTCGATCTCCGCCAAACTCGCCCCGACTATCAGCATATCATCTACATAAAGGAGCAATATTATGTAGGTACCTCTTCCAAGGCTCTTGAAATAGCAGCAGTGGTCCGCCTCGCACCGCGTGAACTCGACTCGCTTCATGAACATGTCGAACTTCTTGTACCACTGCCTAGGAGCTTGCTTCAACCCATACAAGCTCTTTCGAAGCTTACACACCAGCTTCTCCTTGCCTCGGACTTCGAAACCCTCCGGTTGCTTCATGTAGATTTCTTCATCTAGATCCCCGTGAAGAAATGCGGTCTTTACATCCATTTGCTGAAGATGTAAGTTCTCCTTTGCCACCAAGCTAAGCACCACCCGGATGGTTACCATCTTGACTACCGGAGCGAATATCTCCGTGTAGTCGATCCCTTCTTTCTGCTGGAACCCTTTCACCACTAATCTCGCTTTGTACCGAACGCTTCCATCGTGTTCTTCCTTTGCCCGGAAGACCCATTTATTGTGCAAGGCCTTCTTCTCCTTCGGAAGCTCGGCTAGTTCCCAAGTCTGATTCGACATCAATGAGCTCATCTCCTCTTTCATGGCAGACTCCCACTTGATCGAATCCCTCGCTTGTATAGCCTCGGTGTAGCTCTCCGGCTCACCCCTATCAGTCAACAAGATATAGTTAAGGGAAGGTGAAAATTTATGGGGAGGTCTTCTTACCCTAGTTGACCTCCAAGGCTTCGGTGTGACTGGATCGATGTTGGGATGAGCATTCTCATCTTGCTCATCCTCGCTGCTCGTGTTGTCCTCTTCGATCTTCTCGGTCTCCACGACCTCCACCGGAACCTCCTCCGTGTCTCTCACGGGATCAATGCTCTCTTCAACAACCTCGTCTTTACCCTTGTACAAGACCGCCTCGTTGAAGATCACATTCCTGCTTCGGATCACCTTATGATTTTCGGCATCCCAAAATCGGTACCCGAACTCCGTGCCGCCATATCCAAGAAAGAAGCACTTCTTGGATTTAGGATCAAGCTTGCTACGAGCAGCTTCGTCGATATGGACATACGCCAGACACCCGAACACCCTCAAGTAGGACAGATTCAGCTTCTTCCCACTCCAAACCTCCTCAGGAATCCGATATTCCAGAGGAACCGACGGTGCTCTGTTGATTAAATGAGCTGCCATGTCGATGGCATATGCCCAAAACATCTTAGGCATCCCCGAATGTAACCGCATACTCCGGGCCTTCTCATTTAGCGTCCTGTTCATCCGCTCCGCTATTCCGTTCTGTTGTGGGGTCCCCGGAATAGTCTTCACCATCTTGATCCCACTCTCGACACAAAACTGTTTGAAGTCGGCGTCAACGTACTCACCACCGTTGTCGGACCTCAAACACTTCACCTTGAGATTTGTTTCATTCTCAACCTCGGCTTTCCATTTCCTGAAAACAGAGAACACGTCACTCTTATTTTTCATGAAGTACACCCATACCTTCCTTGTGGAGTCATCGATGAAGGTAACATAATAGAGTGACCCTCCGAGTGAGGCGACGGGAGCTGGACCCCAAACATCCGTGTGTACTAGTTCCAGCTTCTCCGCCTTGGGCTCCCTTCCATCTTTGGAAAAACTCACTCGTTTCTGCTTTCCAAGAATGCAGCTCTCGCACACGTGATACTCAATCGCCTTGAGTTCGGGCAGCAGCCCGTTCTTTGCCATGATCTTCATTCCCTTCTCACTCATGTGCCCCAGCCTGCAATGCCACAGCTCGGTCTTCTTGGTGTTATCAACAACACCAGCCGAGTCCCTCACGCTCGTCGTCATGTAAAGTGTGCCCGTCTTATGACCTCGAGCTATGGTCATGGCGTTCCTCGAAATTTTCCACGACCCATCTCCAAATGACACCCGGTGACCATCACTATCAAGCTGGCCCACCGAAATTAGGTTCCTCTTCAACCCCGGCACATGTCTGACCTTGGAAATCTTCCAAGTTTGCCCATTTGACATCTTCAGGTTGATATCTCCCATCCCGACTACATCGAGTGGCTCGTCATCTGCAAGAAATACCTTTCCATAATCACCCGAGACGTAATTCAACATCACCTCTCGCTGTGCACTAGTATGGAAAGAAGCCCCTGAGTCCAGTACCCAGGAATCGATCGGTGAGTCGACCGAACAGAGAAGGACGTCCCCATCGTCGTCATCCTCTTGTGTCACCGCATTGGCGGTTCCCTTCTTCTTGTTGTCATTCTTCCCCCGAGAACGACAATCCCTCTTGAAGTGCCCCGTCTTCCCACAATTCCAACACTCATTGTCCTCGGACTTCGAGCTATCTCTTCCACTCCTAGACTTGGATCTCCCTCTGTTCCTGTTAGCATTCCTACCCGAGTTTCTCCCCCGGTTCTCCACACTCAAGGCCGAACTAGAAGACTTTCCCTTGAAATCCTTTCTCCGGATTTCCTCGGCTAAGATCTTATCTCTAACTTCGGAGAACTGCAGATTCTCCTTCCCCATAGAGTTGCTAACAGCTGCCCGCATGGGCTCCCAACTATCCGGCAAAGACGCAAGTAGGATCAAAGCGTAAATTTCATCATCGAAATTCACCCCGACTCCTTTCAATTTATCCAAGATGGAATTCAGCTCGTTGATGTGGTTGGCTGCGTTTGCATTGTCCGACATCTTCAGGTTGAACAACTGCTTCATGAGATACACCTTGTTGTTCGCTGAAGGTTGCTCGTACATGTTTGATAGGGCAGCCATCAAATCCTTGGTTGTGGTAATTGAGCGCACGTTGAATGACACGTTTGAAGCCAAGGACAAACGTATCAATCCCAACACCTGCCTGTCGAGGCTTTCCCATTCCTCGTCATCCTTGATCTTCTCCGGTCTACCCTTCAAAGGAATTCCGAGCTTCTTCCCGTAAAGGTAGTCCTCGATCTGCATCTTCCAGTGCCCATAGTTATTCCCGTCAAATTTCGTAACCCCGAACGAGGTGGTGGTGTCCGTCATCGCTTTTCCCCGACCGCTATAACCCTAGCGCTCTGATACCAGTTGTTGGGAAATTCGCGACCAAATTCCCCTCTTGAAAAACAATACGAACAAGCAAGAACGAAAAATACGGAATAAAAGAGACACGAGATTTATAGTGGTTCACCCGTTAACGAGGGCTACGTCCACTTCTTGCCGCTGCAATTCTTTTACTAGAACAATTATCAGACTCGATTACACGACTTTGTAATGCTATAATTGCTTCTAGACTTTCTGGAGGTGTTAACCCTAATGTTCACGCACATAGGGTTTAAATAGGGGGACAAAACTTGGAGGACAAGTAAATTCCGCGCTGCCAAAATACTGCAAACAGCGCCCGCTGTTTGCTTGGCAGCGCCCGCTGCCGAAAAATGGCGGTCGCCGAAAGCCATTTGGCGCCCGCCGAAGGGCCAAATTCTTGGCAGACCCTCGATCCGTATTCTCCCCCGATTCAGCGCCCGCTGAACCAGCAGCAGCGACCGCTGCTCGCATCCGGCGACCGCTGGTTCAGAAACGGCGGTCGCCGTTTTCCTGGATCGTGCCCTTCGTCGTTTTCTCGTCTTCTCGGCGTGAATTGGCCTCCACACTCAACAATGGCTTCATTCTGACCATAAAGTATGTCAAAGCAGTCGAATTTCACGTCAGGCTGCCTGAATAAATCACCGAGAATATATTCACGATCGTTTGTGGTGTATCTTCTATTTGTGATGTTTTTCCCTTAGTTCTTAGACTTAAGGCGATTTAACCACTTCTCTGAACCAGCTGAGAAAAGCACCATACATGATTCCCGCATAATTCTGGTTGGTGGCCTGGCCGGCAAATAAGAGCCTCCCTCCGACACTTTCTGCTAGAACGTCTAGGTCATCTCCGGATGCACCAACTGCAACACTAGTGTACGAGCCAAAAAAATAAAAATATATAATAACATAAAAAGTAAATAAATATAACCAAAATAATATTAAAAAAATATATAAAATAGCCAATAAGTAAAAATATATAATAGCAACAAAAGTAATAATACAAAATAAAAATATATAATAGCGCAACTAAAATATTCCAAACAAATATATAATATCGCAACTAAAATATTGGGCAATTAGCGCAAAAAATATACTCCCTTTGTCTCATAGCTATACTCACATGTGGTCAACACTGATTTTTTTTACCGTCCAATACGTATAATAAACAATATACAAAAAGTATGAAAAAATAACTAAAATATTGGGCAATTAGCGCAAAAAATATACTCCCTTTGTCTCATAGCTATACTCACATGTGGTCAACACTGATTTTTTTTACCGTCCAATACGTATAATAAACAATATACAAAAAGTATGAAAAAATAACTAAAATAAAATTTAACTATTGAATTTTATTTTAGTTATTTTTTCATAATTTTTGTATGCCCTTTATCACACGTATTGGACGGTCAAAAAAAGTTAGCGTTGACCATGACTAAAATATTGGGCAATTAGTGTAAAAAATATATAATACCGCAAATATATAAGAAAAATAATAATAAAAAGAAAAATATATAATAGCAAAAAATTAAAAATATATAATATATAATAGCGCAACTAAGATGAAATCATCCTAGACGTCTTGATAAAATGAATCACAAAATCAATAGTGTAAATAAATTATATAATCAATAGTGTAAATCTTAAAACGGTTCTCCTTTCCGATTAGTGCCACACAAAGTTTTCTGAATAAGAAATATCATTCTATTTAAATCAATTCAACTAACTTTCACCAATTCATTCATTAGCTTCGTAGATACTAACATATACAAGTGACACTCTCCATGATGCTATTTTAATTCAAAATGAAGTTGCTCAAAGAGCTTGTAAGTCTAACAAAGCTCATCAAATTTATTCATTCGGAAAGTGTAACCCTTAAAATCGCCATTCACCAGGCTTCATTCTGACCATAAAGTATGTTAAAGTAGTAGAATTTCACGTCAGGCTGCCTGAATAAATCACCAAGAATATATTTGTGGGTGTATCTTCTATTTGTGATGTTTTTCCCTTAGTACTTAGACTTAAGGCGCTTTAACGGGTTTTGTGAACCAGCTGAAAAAAGCATCATGCATGGTTCCGGGATAGTTCCTGTTGTTGGTCTCGGCAAAGAAGAGCCTCCCTCCCACACTTTATTCTAGAACGTCTAGGTCATCTCCGCTAGAACGTCTAGGTCATCTCCGGATGCACCAACTGCAACACTAGAGTACAAGCCAAAAATTAAAAATATATAATAACATAAAAAAGTAAATATATATAACCAAAATAATATTAAAAATATATATATAATAGCCAAAAAGTAAAAATATATAATAGCAACAAAAGTAATAAAACAAAATTAAAATATATAATTGCGCAAGTAAAATATTCCAAACAAATATATAATATGGCAACTAAAAAATTGGACAATTAGCGCAAAAAATATATAATAGCGCAAAAAGTACAAATATATAATGAAAACAATAATAAAAAGAAAAATATATAATAGCAAAAAAGTAAAAAATGAATTACAAATCAATAGTGTAAATGAATTAAAAAATCAATAGTGTAAATGAATTAAAAAATCAATAGTGTGAATCTTAAAACGGTTCTCCTTTCCCATTATGGCCACACAAAGTTTTCTAATAAAAAATATTATTCTATCTAAATCAATTCCACTTACTTTCACCAAGTCATCCATCAGCTTCGTAGATAGTAACCTATAGAAGTAACACTCGCTATTTTAATTCAGAATTAAGTTGCTCAAAGAGCGGGTAAGCAACAAAGCTCATCAAATTTATTTGCTCGATCCAAGTGATTAGTTGATTCGACATCTACAATTACAAAAAACATTATTAAATTTGGTTAATTATTACAATATATCCATATATATGGACGAAACAAACCAAAAATTACGAAAAAATGCGTTTTTTTACAGGCCCTGTTACTCGAATGGACTGTGCCATCTGTAACCCTTAAAATTGCCATCCACATGGCTTCATTCTGACCATAAATTATTTCAAAGCAGTCGAATTTCACATCAGGCTGCCTGAATAAATCACAGAGAATATATTCACGATCGTTTGTGGGTGTATCTTCTATTTGTGATGTTTTTCCCTTAGTTCTTAGACTTAAGGCGATTTAACCACTTCTCTGAACCAGCTGAGAAAAGCACCATGCATGGTTTCCGGATAATTCCTGTTGGTGGCCTAGCCGGCAAAGAAGAGCCTCCCTTCGAAACTTTCTGCTAGAACGTCTAGGTCATCTCCGGATGCACCAACTGCAACACTAGAGTACGAGCCAAAAAAATAAAAATATATAATAACATAAAAAGTAAATATATATAACCAAAATAATATTAAAAAATATATATAATAGCCAAAATGTAAAAATATATAATAGAAAGAAAAGTAATAATACAAAATAAAAATATATAATAGCGCAACTAAAATAAAAAATATATAATACCGCAAATATATAAGGAAAATAATAATAAAAAGAAAAATATATAATAGCAAAAAAGTAAAAATATATAATATATAATAGCGCAACTAAGATGAAATCATCCTAGCCGTCTTGATAAAATGAATTATTGAATCAATAGTGTAAATGAATTACAAAATCAATAGTGTAAATCTTAAAACGGTTCTCCTTTCCCATTATGGCCACACAATGTTTTTGAATAAGAAATATCATTGTATCTAAATCAATTCTACTAACTTTCACCAATTCATCCATCAGCTTCGTAGATAGTATAACACTCTTTGATGCTATTTTAATTCAAAATGAAGTTGCTCAAAGAGCGGGTAAGCCGAACAAAGCTCATCAAATTTATTCGTTCGGAAAGTGTAACCCTTAAAATCGCCATCCACCTGGCTTCATTCTGACCATAAAGTATGTCAAACCAGTCGAATTTCAGGCTTCCTGAATAAATCACCGAGAATATATTCACGATTGTTTGTGGGTGTATCTTCTATTTATGATATTTTTCCCTTAGTTCTTAGACTTAAGACGATTTAACGTCTTCTCTAAACGAGCTGAGAAAAGCACCATGCATGGTTCTGGATAGTTACTGTTGGTGGCCTCGCCGGCAAAGAAGAGCCTCCCTCCTACACTTTATGCTAGAAAGTAAATATATATAACCAAAATAATATTAAAAATATATATATAATAGCCAAAAAGTAAAAATATATAATAGGAACAAAAGTAATAATACAAAATAAAAATATATTATAGCGCAACTAAAATATTCTAAACAAATATATAATATTGCAACTAAAATATTGGGCAATTAGCGCAAAAAATCTATAATAGCGCAAAAAGTATAAATATATAAGGAAAATAATAATAAAAAGAAAAATATAGAAGTAACACTCCTTGATGCTATTTTAATTCAGAATAAAGTTGCTCAAATAGCAGGTAAGCCTGAATAAATCACCGAGAATATATTCACGATTGTTTGTGGGTGTATCCAATGGCGGAGCCAGGATATATTTTCAGGGTGGGCTAAAGTATTTTTTTTGGGGTGGGCTAATATTAAATAAGTAAAACAAATGATAAAGAACAAGAAAATAAGTTAAAATATTGGGCAATTAGCGCAAAAAATCTATAATAGCGCAAAAAGTATAAATATATAAGGAAAATAATAATAAAAAGAAAAATATAGAAGTAACACTCCTTGATGCTATTTTAATTCAGAATAAAGTTGCTCAAATAGCAGGTAAGCCTGAATAAATCACCGAGAATATATTCACGATTGTTTGTGGGTGTATCCAATGGCGGAGCCAGGATATATTTTCAGGGTGGGCTAAGGTATTTTTTTTGGGGTGGGCTAATATTAAATAAGTAAAACAAATGAGAAAGAACAAAAAAATAGCAGGTAAGCCTGAATAAATCACCGAGAATATATTCACGATTGTTTGTGGGTGTATGAGTGTATCTTCTATTTGTGATGTTTTTCCCTTAGTTCTAATTAGACTTTAGGCGATTTAAAGGCTTCTCTGAACCCGCTGAGAAAAGCACCATGCATGGTTCCCGCATAGTTCCTATTGGTGGCCTCGCCGGCAAAGAAGAGCCTCCATCCGACACTAGAACGTCTAGGTGATCTCCCATACACCAACTGCAACACTAGAGTACGAGGCTACTAGCTAAAAAGTAAAAATGTATAATAAAATAAAAAGTAAATATATATAACCAAAATAATATTAAAAAAATATATATAATAGTCAAATATATGTAGTATTTATTATATAACTGTTAGAGTTGCTCTCCCCCATAAATAATATCGCAACTAAAATATTGGGCAATTAGGCAAAAAATATATAATAGGGTAAAAAGTACAAATATATAAGGAAAATAATAATAAAAAGAAAAATATATAATAGCAAAAAACTAAAAATATATAATTTATAATAGCCCAACTAAGATGAAATCATCCTAGCAGTCTTGATAAAATGAATTATAGAATCAATAATCAATAGTGTAAATGAATTACAGAATCAATAGTGTGAACCTTAAAACGGTTCTCTTTTCCCATTATGGCCACACCAAGTTTTCTGAATATCCCACATCGGTTGGAAGAAGGTCCTAAAACTCAAATATAAGTTTGATTACCTTATCATCTTCCACTTTGCGGGTGTATCTTCGAAGGCAATTTAAGCTTTTCTAAATATAAGTTGGTTTACCTTATCACCTTAACAAGGCCTTTTAAGGTGTTATTCGCCCAACTTTGACATATCTAAATCATTCCACTTTGCGGTATCTTAGAAGGCGATTTAAGCTTCTCTGAACCCGCTGAGAAAAGCAACATGCATTGTTGCCGGATATTTCCTGTTGTTTTAAGGTGTTATTGGCCCAACTTTGACATATCTAAATCATTCCACTTTGCGGGTGTATCTTAAAAGGCGATTTAAGCTTCTCTGAACCCGCTAAGAAAAGCAACATGCATGGTTGCCGGATAGTTCTTATTGGTGGCCTCGCCGGCAAAGAAGAGCTTCCTTCCGACACTTTCTACTAGAACGTCGAGGTTATCTCGGATACACCAACTGCAACACTAGAGTACGAGCCAAAAAAATAAAAATATATAATAACATAAAAAGTAAATATATATAACCAAAATAATATTTTTAAAAATATATATATATATATAATAGCCAAAAAGTAAAAATATATAATAGCGACAAAAGTAATAATACAAAATAAAAATATATAATAACGCAACTAAAATATTTCAAACAAATATATAGTATGCAACTAAAATATTAGGCAATTAGAGCAAAAAAATATATAAGAAGTTCAAAGGTAGAAAATTGATATTTTGATAAGTTGAAGGAGTGGACCTTCCGACCTAAGAATCTGATTTGGAAGATAACATAACTAAGCAATCCTTTATGGATATAAGGTATAAGATCCGGACAAGTATTAGAATTGATTAACTCTGATGTGTGCAGACCTATGTCTACTCAGACAATAAGGTACGAGTACTTCATTTTATGATTACTTGAAAAATGGATTAGCATACCTAATGTGCCACAAAAGCAAAATGTTTTGACAAGTCAATGGACACAAAGCTATTGTGGGGAACCTTCAAGGTATATCCATTAGAAGCCTGCGATTTGATCGCGGAGGCAAGCCCCTGTCTGAGGAATGCATGGCATACTAATCAGAAATTGGGATTAGATCCCAAGAGACTACACCATACACTCTTGTGTAGAAATGGTGTGTCGGAATAAGAAATGGAACTCTTATAGAAATAGTAAAAGCATGAGTTATACGGAACTACCTATGTTCTATGGATATGTCCTAAAAACAACGGCGCATTCAATGCGGTTGTAGAATATCCTGGAAGGACAAAAGTTGTGTGTTCAATAGTACTATGAACCAGAAGGACGTTATAAGTTCTAACGCCCGGTTCTTAGAGGAAGACTATTAGATGAACCACAAGCCCAAAGTGACGTAATACTTTGAAATTAGAGAGAAAGATTAAGACTTAGAACCAGCCGAACCGAGTAGCGGTACACCACTAACTGCACCTACTGTTATTACTGTTAATGCACCGGAATGCCGTTGTAGTGGGAGGTTGTGTGACAACCCGAGATGTTCATAAGGCTAGGAGAGTTTTCAGACTCTGGACCTAGTATATATGAAATCGATCCCTGGATCTACATGAAGTCAGTACTAGATCTAAATGTGCCTTCTTGGAAAGCAATAAGGAGTTATTGCTAAGAGGCGAGATCATTTAGAGTACAAGCTTAGTTGATCCATTTATGGATTGAAACAAAGCATTGAGTTCATGGTACTTGCAAATTGATGAGATAATCCATTTTATGGATTCATCAAAGCATAGACGAATAGTGTGTATTGGAAACGTGATGGAAACAAGGTGGTGTTTCTCGGGTTTTATGTAGATAACATTTTATCATTGGCAACAATGTAAAGATGTAATCAGACATGAAATGATGGTTGTCTGGATAAATCATTATGAAAGATATAGGAAAGAACATTGTACCTGGACATCTTACATAGATATGATTATGGTTCGTTTTAACATGCAAGATTCCGAGAAAGGTTTGTTACCTTTCAGACACGGAATGCATCTATCTAAGGACATGTGTTTTAAAACACAAAAGGAGATAGAAGCAATTAAAGCGGTTTCCTACACTTGGAGTGTGGAAGGCTTGATAAATGCGATGTTGAAAACGAGAACCTGATATCTGCTATGCGGCTAGTATAGTGGGAGGATATCAAGGTAATCCTGGAAAGGAATACTCGACTGCTGTAATGAACATTTTAAGTACTTTCGATGTACTGGAAACTATGTTCTGGATTACGAAGCAGACAAGCTTTTCCTTTAGATTACACTCTCTTAGATTTCTAATCAAATAAGGACCGGTGTAAGTCGATATCAGGCTATGTGTTTCACTATTAAAGGAGGAGGAGTTTTAATATGGAAGAGTGATAAGCACGATGCTTTTCGGACTCTACCATAGGTAACCAAATAGCGACCTCAGAGGCAGCGGAAGTTTTGGTGTGGCTCTGGGATAACCTCTGGGACTTAGATGTGATTCTTAGTTTGCCAAAGGCTATGTAAATAGCGGTGCAATGGCAAATGGTAAGGAAATCACAAGTCCATAAGTGTAAGATAACACATAGAGCAAGTACCACCTGATACGAGTCATCGTCAGGAAAGACGACGCTGTAGTCACCAAGATAACTTCAGAACGACAATCTAGATTGCTCTTTCACAAGACACTTCTTGGAAGTGCATATTAAGCACGTGAAGAGTATGGGAGTCGGGAGTTTGGAGGAAATGACTAGACCTTAGTATAAGTGGGAGATTGTTGGAGTTGTATACATAATGTCTAGATTTAAGTGATATGAACTCCCGATCCATTGCCATTAATCTATTTAATTAAATAAACAATTATTTGCATTTAATTATTTATAATTAAATATATGCAAATTATAGTCCTAGATTATATACGTTGTAGTTAGTATGGTGTGCGGGCCCACACGGAAGATCATACTATCGGTTACTCGTATATAATCGAACAGTTGCTCACGACCTAGATGGACAAGGACCAATCCATCGGTATAGTCGTTGTATGAGAGAGAAAATAATTTGTCTTGATTATTTTATCATACTTGTACACTTGGTGTATTGGGCGGATCGCTTGAGATTTATCGATTAGGATTGCCTCAATTTAATCATTAATATTGGAAGCCCAATATTCCACCTCCTTAAGATCCCCTACGTAGCCTATAAAAGCACTACATGGTCTTCTCTATTCTCACAACTTGAAGATCACAATTCTAGAGAGAGAAAGAAGAGAAGGAGATCCATAGGAGTTCGGAGGATCGTCGCCCACACGACGTTCGAACGAAGTGCAAGGAATACGTGGGAAGGTCTCAAGGTCTTCATAAGATCTCGTTTCTCCGTACAACGAGAAAAAATGTAAAATCATTGAAACCCCCTCGATAATTTTAATAATTAATTCGTATATGCATATGAACGAAGATCCGGGAAACGGAACGAACCCGGGGACGGGGTTCGACCGTGCGGTGGTGATCGGAGATCACCGGAACGCGAACGGTCGAGCGATCCCCGCCGGGATCGAAGGCAAAACCCCTCGGCTGGACGCCGAGGGTGGCGATCGGCCCTAGGGCAAGATCGCCGATCGCGCAAAGGAGGAGCCCCGGCTGGACGACGGGGCGTGCGATCGACTTTGAGTCGATCGCTGGGGCGCCGCGGGCTGGTGCCGCGGCTGTCCGCTAGGCGGACGCCTCTCCTCCACGACGGTGGCGGTGAGTCGCCGGACTCACCGCCGGGGGCTGCTACGAGCAGCCCGCGGCGATGCGCGTGCATCCCCGGCGACCGTGTTCGATCGCGAGCCCCTCGCGGGGCTCGGCTGGACATGCCGCGGGTTTATCCCGCGGCGGTGGTTGTTCGGTCGGGCCCGGCTCGCGCGGTGGTTCGCGGTTGTTCTCCGGCGAAGGGATTTTGATCGGAGACGTGATTCCGCAATTTCGTCGACTCCGGGATATCGATTTCCAACACGCCATAGTCGGAATCCACGAATCCTCGCACATCATCTTGATTCCTCCCGAATACTAGCTTCTTGTTAGACGTACCTCTCAAATAGCGCAACACCCATTGCACTGCCTTCCAATGCTCTCTTCCCGGATTCGACATATACCGACTCACGGCACTCACGGCGTGGGCCAAATCCGGACGAGTACACACCATGGCATACAACAAGGACCCAACGACATTGGAATAAGGGAGCCATATCCTCGATGTCCTTCTCCGTAGTCGGAGAATAAGCAGAGGTAAGTCTAAATTGTGTTCCAAGGGGAGTACTTACCGGGTTCGCATTCTCAAGGTTGAACCGACGTAGCACCTTCTCTATGTACCCCTTTTGGCCAAGATACAACTTGCCATCTCTTCGATCTCTTGTGATTTCCATTCCTAGGATCTTCCTTGCCGCACCAAGATCCTTCATCTCGAACTCCTTACTAAGTTGTGCCTTGACTCTCTCCACCTCCGACTTATCCTTAGCCGCTATCAACATATCGTCGACGTAGAGGAGAAGATAAACTGAAGACCCATCACGACCTTTCCGGAAATACACACAACTATCATAAGAGCTCCTTCGGAAACCATTCTTAATCATAAACGTGTCGAAACGTTTATACCACTGTCTAGGAGACTGTTTCAAACCATATAAGGACTTCTTGAGAAAACACACCTTGTTCTCTTGGTTTGAACCCTCGAACCCCTCGGCTTGGACCATGTAGATATCTTCCTCGAGCTCCCCATGTAGAAAGGCCGTCTTCACATCCATTTGCTCAAGCTCCAAATCATGCATTGCCACAATGCCTAAAATCGCTCGAATCGAACTATGCTTGACCACCGGTGAAAACACATCATTGAAATCTACTCCGGGAATTTGACTAAAACCTTAAGCCACCAATCTCGCCTTGTATCTCTCGTCCTCAACCCCAGGGATGCCCTCCTTCTTCTTGAAGATCCACTTGCACTTGATGGCCTTCTTGCCTTTAGGGAGATCAACCAACTCCCAAGTGCCATTCTTATGAAGAGATTCCATCTCCTCTTGCATAGCTAGCATCCACTTGCCCGAGTCATCACAAGTAACCGCCTCGTCATATGTGGAAGGCTCCTCATACGAATCAACATCATCGGCTACACTCAAGGCATAAACGACTAACACATACTCGGCTAACCTTCTAGGTGGTCGAGTCTCTCGCCTTGGCCTATCTCTAGCTATGCATTGCGGCTCCTTCTCTTTTGGATCTTCCGGAGTAGTCGAACTACTCGTCTCATCGTTCGGGGAACTTGACCCATCATCTTCCTCTTGCACCCTGTCCGGCTCCACCTCAATAGGAGTACTTGGAATCTCGAGATTCCCTTTAGACGACCGATCACCAATCATAGAAGGCTCATCGAAGACTACATCACGGCTTAGAATGACCTTCTTCGTCTCTGGACACCAAAGCTTGTATCCTTTAACTCCTTCCTTAAATCCAACGAATATGCACTTCTTAGAACGTGCACTCAATTTTCCGTCGTTGACATGCATGTAGGCCGGACACCCAAACACCCTCAAGTCCTTATAATTCGCCGGAGATCCCTTCCACAACTCTTGTGGAGTCTTCTTATTAATCGCCATGGACGGAGAACGGTTGATAAGGTAACACGCTAAAGAAGCCGCTTCAGCCCAAAAACCTTTACTCAACCCAGAAGTCGCTAACAAGCAACGTACCTTGTCCATAATCGTGCGATTCATTCTCTCGGCTACTCCGTTTTGCTGAGGGTTGTATCTCACAGTGTGGTGCCTCACAATCCCCGAACTCTTGCAGAATTGGTTGAATTCTTCGGACACAAATTCTAGGCCGTTGTCCGTACGTAGGTTCTTCACGACTTTCCCGGTTTGTTTCTCTATCATCACCTTCCAATCTTTGAAAGTAGAAAACACGTCGCTCTTATGTTTCAAGAAGAACGACCAAACCTTTCGGGAATAGTCATCGATGATGGTAAGCATGTAGTAAGAACCTCCAGTGGAGGGGACCGGGGATGGTCCCCATAGATCGGAATGAACATACCTGAGTATCTCTTTAGTTGTGTGAGCACCGATAGTGAACTTCACTCGCGTTTGCTTCCCATAGACGCACTGCTCACAGAACTCCAACTTCGACAAGCCATTATCCCGAAGAAGCCCTTGTCTACTCAACTCGGCCATTCCGAAATCACTCACATGCCCTAGACGCATATGCCAAAGTCTCGTTGTATCGACATCCGGGACTTTGGAATCACCTATGGCTACTTCACCTTTCACCGTGGTGCCTTCAAGAACATAAAGCCTATTCGACTTACGTTCACCTCTCATAACCACCAACGAACCGCTGGAAACCTTCACGACTCCACCTTCTCCGGTGAACGAGTAACCCTTAAGCTCCAAAGTACTAAGCGAAATCAAATTCCGCTTTAAGCCGGGAACGTATCTAACCTCGCTTAGGGTGCGGATCGCGCCGTCAAACATCTTGATCCGGATGCTTCATATCCCTTCGATCTTGCATGACGCGTTGTTACCCATAGTCACCGCACCTTGCTCCACCTTCTCAAAAGTATCGAACCACTCACGATTCGGACACATGTGGAACGTACATCCCGAGTCTATAATCCATTCCTCGCTTGATTTGGAGACCTCACCCAAAGCCTGAGAAGATCACAATAATTCTCGGCTACACCAACTTCACCGGAACTCTTACTGGAATTATTGTTGTTGTTGTTGCCGCCTTCTCTTTCTTCATATTCTTCAAGGAATAACAATCGGCTTTGATGTGACCCTTCTTCTTGCAATAATTTCAAACTTTGTTACTATGTCGTGACTTCGATCGAGACCTATCTTGCCCCGTCGATCTTTGGTTGGTCCGTCCAAGGACATTCAATCCTTCGCTTGGCGTCTCTCCCGAATTAGGATTCTCCATCATCAAAATATTCTCTCTAGATGAGAGAGCCGAGGTTACGTTTTTAAACGTGAGGCTATCTCGAGAATATAGGAGAGTATCACAGAAACTTGCCATAGAAGGGGGTAGCGAAATTAGGAGCCAAAACGCAAGGTCGTCATCTTCGAGCTTCACGCCAATATTGCCGAGGTCGGCAACCTTCTCCTTGAATTTCGCTACGGGCGCGGGGATAGAGGAACCCTCTGCCATCTTGAGGAAATAAAGACTCCTCTTCAAATTGTGCTTACTTGACACCGTTTTGGTGATGCACATCTCTTCAAGCATCTCCCACAATTCTTTTGCTGTCTTCGCTTTCATGATGTCCTCCGCCAAAGCGTTCGAAACATGGAGCCCTATGGTCGCCATAGCCATCTGATCGAGCTCTTCCCACTCGTCATGCTTCATGTTCGTCGGCTTGTTGTCAATACCTTTGAGGGCGACCTCTTGCTTCAGGGATCGAAGAACTAACATCATATTGTATTGCCACGTCGGGAACCTTGTGTTGAGATCCAGCAACGGTATGTCATACCTCACGCTCGTCATCCTTAGCTCTGATACCACTTGTTGTAAGATCGGACGATATATAGTATAATAATATCGAGAATACCGAAGAAAAGAAATCAACGAATAATAGAGAAGACCAAGAATTTACGTGGAAACCCAACTGGGAAAAACCACGGGAGGAACGACGAACAATTCACTATAATATTGCTTCAGGATTACAAGGATGATATACGCTCTAAACCCTCAAATCTCACGCAATAGCTATAGAATTATAATCGATGTTGTTTATGCCCATGGAGAAGCTCTCTTTATATAGGGGAGAGACCTAATTAATGTATGGAAACATTAATTCTCGCCCATAGCATGCCTTGTAGGAGAAGGAAACCAAAACGGACCAAAAATAGGACTTTCCAAAAGTCCCCCGTGTTGGAATAGGTGACCGGCGAGCCAATGGTTGGCCGAGCGGTTAACCGTATTCCGTTATATAACGTTTTATTTCGTTAATTAATGAAACCTATATTAATGGCATATACTATATCTGCTCCCAATGTTGAATCATAGATATAGTCCTGTACGGTTACACATGTTGTATGAATTCGGTTTTGTGGAAACCGAGAGATAATTCTGTTAACGCAACGTAACTGGTCAAACTCAGTTCCTAATCGATGGGTTACGCCAATAACAAGGATACCCGGCCTTTCCCCCTTGAGACTAGCACTTAGTGTATGTGGGCTAATCTCGAGCCTCGGTGTTGGGACATCGACATACTTGAGTGGGTGCTCACTGTTGATGAGTTCACTGAACCCCCTCTCCCTGGAATCTCTAAGTGGTTATCACTGATCGAGTAGAGAATTCCATAATATAGTTGTACACAATTAATCCTTAAGACCCAGACATCACCGTGACTTCATCAGAGGACTAGCTGTATCGTGACGTGTCTCTGATTCCCTGGAAAGGGAGTAAGTCGAAAAAGGAGACAATGTTCGTGCAGTTCGAAATCTGATGTGAAGTCTGTGCATGGTAGTAGGGGATCTGATCGCTTGATATAGATCATGGATGTCCTGTGTGTTCTGATGGTTCGTAGTCCCGAAATCTCTGGCCAGAGTTGAATAGTGAGGTGATTAGAGAAATGTGTTTCTATGAATCAATCACGACTGGATTTTACGAAACCTAGAACGTACGCACAGTTATCAAACTCAACAAGAGATCTCGATTAACCAATATCTCTAGTTTGATCGGGACATATGTATCGGAGGGATCGTACTGTACGCTAACTATATTACAAGGTTCTTGCAGGCACTTCATTTGTATCTAGGGAATTAGTGAAGCGTGGCTGCTAGACGCTCGTCACTGATTCGTTGGGCACCGACTTGTTCGGAGATTAAATAATATGATTATTAATCTAAAACTCTTGGGAGTAGTTGAAATAAGAACAATATGTTGTTCGAATCACAATATGTTGTGAGCCCACGGCTAGTTATACACCTGAACCATTGAGGGTCACATTCTCGTGTAAACCGATCCTTGAATACGATCATGTATTAATTAACTGTTAATTAAGTACATATAGTCGGAGGTCAATATGATTGAATCCAAGATTCATAATTGTGATTATGAGTTGGAAATAATAATGAGCTAAAGAAAACGGACACGATGGTGTACACTTTCTATTTTGGGAAATTTCCCGATTTAGCAGTACCCCTGAAATGGGCTTTCCGATTTTGTGAAATTGGAAAATTTTATTTTTATCTCATATTGATGAGAAAATTAAAACGAGAAATAAAATATAATCGTTATATTTTTCGGAGATGAAATTGATTGTCAATTTTGGAGAAACGTAATGACGGCTAATGAATTGGGTCGGCTAGGGTTAATGGATCCGATCCATTAGGGTTTGAGCCCAACAAGCTCCTTTCTTCACCTATAAAAGGAGCTCCATAGGCATGATAATAAACACACCAAAGTGAAGAGCTCAAAACCCTAGCCTCACTTTCTCTCCTCTCCTCTCTCCCTCTCGTCCGCTCCCTCGGCTCCTCCCTCGGAGGACCGCCGACAACCGGAGCCGCCGCCCGCCGCCGCCTAGTGCCGCCGCCGGCAGCCGCCTCCCCTCGCCGGAATCCGATTCCGGCACCGTTTTTCCGGCCCGTTTTTCCCGTCGTATTCTCCCTTACGTGTTTCTAGTGCAATACGTAAGTTGGATTACCTATACGAGGTGAAACCTGATTAGACGAGAGACGCCGAAGGAACGCCCGAGCACAGCCCGAGTCGCGCCCGTGCGCTCCAGCCGTGACACACGAGTCCAGCCGAGAGCCCCGCCACTCGCTCGGCTCTCCCCGCACACGACCCGTGCCGTCCCCGCGTCGCATCCGCGCGACTTCCGACGAACCTCGTTTCGTCCGATGAATCCCTGAGGTACTTACGATTAAATTTATATTTAATTGTTTGCGTTAAATGTTTGCGCTATGTACTGTTAATGTTTGCGCTATGGGATTTTTAATTGATAAAGAAAAATTAATTGTGATTAATTTAAATGTCAATTAAATTCAAATTGATTCGAATTAAATAATATGATTATCTTAATTGTCAATTTCACGCAAACTGATTATGTGCACATGTTTACGTAATTAATTATATATGTGTAATTAATTAATTTGATTAATTTAATTGCACAATTCAAGTTGATTAGAATTAAATAATATGATTATGTTAATTGTCAATACAAATTAATTATGTGCGGATGTTTACATAAACTCAAGTTGATTAGAATTAAATAATAAGATTATGTTAATTAAATAATATGATTATGTTAATTGTCAATACAAATTAATTATGTGCGGATGTTTACATAAACTCAAGTTGATTAGAATTAAATAATAAGATTATGTTAATTGTCAATTTGACGCAAATTAATTATGTCTGCGTAATTAATTGTAATATATTAATATGATTAATATAATTGCGCAAGTAATATATTAATATGATTAATATACTTGCGAAGTAATTAATTTATATGATAAATATAATTGCGATAGATTTAATTTGTGTAGTATGGGATGCATTAATTAAATATTTAATTATTTGATAATTAAATTAAATGGTGAATTATTGATTCTAATAGATTTGAATTAAATCAATTAATGCATGTAATATTGAAAATATGATTTTCAATAAAATAAAATAAATATAATGTAAAATGTTTACATTAATGAAAAACGATTTTCATAAAATTTTTGTTTTCCGCTGCGTATACATGCACGATCCCCAACACCCCGCGCCCGGCACATTTGGCGACCGCCATTTTCAAAACGGCGGTCGCAGGACCCTTTCGGCGGTCGCGGGACGTGAGACGGCGGTCGCCGAAACACCCCAAAACTGTGCAGCGCCGACTTCGTCAAACTCGACCTTTTCGGCGGTCGCGGGTCTAGAAACGGCGGTCGCCGTTCTCCTTCGGCGGGCGCCGATTCTAAAACGGCGGTCGCCATTTTGCCTCTCGTACGGTTTCGTGGCAAACTCAACATATATATTAGCGCAACTAAGATGAAATCATCCTAGCAGTCTTGATAAAATGAATTACATCAATAAGGTAAATGAATCACAAAATCAAGTGTAAATGAATTACAGAATCAATTGTGTGAACCTTAAAACGGTTTTGTTTTCCCATTATGGCCACACCAAGTTTTGTGAATAAGAAATATCATTCCATCTAAATCAATTCCACTAACCTTCACCCATTAATCCATCAGCTTCGTAGATACTAACCTATAGAAGTGACACTATGTTGTTTTAATTCAGAATGAAGTTGATATTAACCTATTGAAGTGACACTATGCTGTTTTAATTCAGAATGAAGTTGCTCAAAGAGCGGGTAAGCCGAACAAAGCTCATCAAATTTATCCATTCGGAAAGTGTAACCCTTAAAATCGCCATCCACCTGGCTTAATTTTGACAATAAAGTATGTCAAAGCAGTCGAGTTTCAAGTCAGGCCGCCTGAATAAATCACCGAGAATATATATTCACGATCGTTTGTGGGTGTATCTTCTATTTATGATATTTTTCCCTTAATTAGTTCTTAGACTTAAGGCGTTTTAAGCTTCTCTGAACCCGCTGAGAAAAGCACCATGCATGGTTGCCGGATAGTTCATGTTGGTGGGCTCGCCGACAAAGAAGAGTCTCCCTCTAACACCTTCTGCTAGAACGTCGAGGTCATCTCTGTTGGAAATCGACTACCCGGGACATGTCCGTTCGACTACTCGAACATCCGGACAAGCCCAGTCGACATCCAGTGTGCCCACTGTGTTCACGACGAAGCCCCTGACCCGAAATGCGCCCAGCCATCGCACCCGAGGCACGACCGCGCAAAACGAGAGGCTTCTGGCCTCTCTGTCGTCCGACACCAGAGGGTGTCGTCCGACAAGACCGTCCAATGTCGTCCGACACCAGAAGGTGTCGTCCGACAAGCCTGTCGGCCGACAGTAGAACCTGTCGTCCGACACCCGTCGCGAACAGCGGCGGGATTCGCCCGTTCTGGCTGTTCCGATGTGATTTTCTCGATCCGACTGCCATGCCGGAGGTCAGAAACCTCCCAGCAGTCCGAGAATGTCACATCCAAGCCACGGGATCCGATCTTCGTTCAAAATATGATTAACGAAATATGAGATCGAATAAATTGCGGAAAAAAGAATCGATCTCATACCTTCTCGGTCGATTGTTGAGACCTTAGATGCTTCTAACGTATGCCTCAGATCCTTTGACTCCAACCGTTGTGTGGGCAACGATCCGTTGGGTCTCCTTTTCTGCTTTCTCCCTTTTCTACCAGCGTTATATTTTCTATTCTCTGAAATATATTTGCGCTAGCAAATTAATTTCAGAGAATAGAAAATATAACGCTGGTAGAAAAGGGAGAAAGCAGAAAAGGAGACCCAAAGGATCGTTGCCCACACAACGGTTGGAGTCAAAGGATCTGAGGCATACGTTAGAAGCATCTAAGGTCTCAACAATCGACCGAGAAGGTATGAGATCGATTCTTTTTTCCGCAATTTATTCGATCTCATATTTCGTTAATCATATTTTGAACGAAGATCGGATCCCGTGGCTTGGATGTGACATTCTCGGACTGCTGGGAGGTTTCTGACCTCCGGCATGGCAGTCAGATCGAGAAAATCACATCGGAACAGCCAGAACGGGCGAATCCCGCCGCTGTTCGCGACGGGTGTCGGACGACAGGTTCTACTGTCGGCCGACAGGCTTGTCGGACGACACCTTCTGGTGTCGGACGACATTGGACGGTCTTGTCGGACGACACCCTCTGGTGTCGGACGACAGAGAGGCCAGAAGCCTCTCGTTTTGCGCGGTCGTGCCTCGGGTGCGATGGCTGGGCGCATTTCGGGTCAGGGGCTTCGTCGTGAACACAGTGGGCACACTGGATGTCGACTGGGCTTGTCCGGATGTTCGAGTAGTCGAACGGACATGTCCCGGGTAGTCGATTTCCAACAATTGGTATCAGAGCAGGTTTTGTCGTTCGTTGTATTTTTGCGAGATTTGTTTTGCAGGTTCGAACCCGATTATTATGGCCATGTGATTGTGCTGTATGTTTGTGGTTTGTTAAACTCTCGGGTTTGTCGAGATCTTTGTTTTTGAATCGTTGCTTGCTTGTAATAGTTAAAACGACGGGTTGAGTCGTTTAGGTTTTCTATTTCGGTTTTTCGTTTTTCGTTTATCCGGGTGTATAGGATCGATCATTCCTGTATAGGATCGATGCCGGAAGTAGTTAGCTTTACTATGTAATGTTGTTGCTGCTTGGTGGATCGAGACGAGATCGAAGGCCGGACGAACGAGGGTCGAGAAGTCGAACCCGCGGGCTGCTGAAGGGCAAACGGCGGTCGCCGTTTCCTAAACGGCGGTCGCCGTTTCGCTGGATTCTTGGCAGCAGCTCCGCGGGGGTTCGACTGACACCACGGATCGCTCGTCGAGGCTTGAGATGATACTCCAGTGGGAGGGGTTCGTCTCTTGGCACTTAGACGAGTCGGTGGTGGATCGAGACCGAGACGAGCAACGAGACGAAGATCCGAGAAGACGTGCATGGAAGATATTTAAAGGCCATAATAATCGGGGCCACGTTAAATGCTTTTTGTGTGTTAACGAGCTTTTATTATGCTTTATTTATTTGTGCATGTTATCCCTTTCCTAAAATACTAAGTGGGAGAGGGATTGGAAACAATCCCGCGGTCTCCATTCTCTGTTTTGATAGTGATGTGTGTCACTTACGAGTTGGCTTTAGTGTCATCCTCCCTATCGGATAAAGTCGATACACGGAAATCACTTTGATCGAAATTCGAATGAAATTCCAATTTTAAAATTGAACAATTAAGTTTTTCAAAGCAATGCCTAATCTGTCTTTCAAAGACTAATTTCAACTCGACTCATTCTCACCCCGGGGAGTGGAATGGAGCCAAAGCGCTTGGTTATGTCGATGACACAGATTAGAGACATTCGAGTCATTCGATGACTAGATCGATTGTCTGGTTGGCTCCCTCACTTAGTGAGAGATAGGGCTCAATTGCATGATTGATCGCTGGTTAGAAACTTCGAGTTTCACTTACGAGATATCAAGCTTTGATTAATAAAATTGTGAAATTTAATAAATGTAAGATTCAATTAACAAAGTTGTTTGTTTTAGTAAACGTCCACAAGAACGTGGCTTGCTAAATGGAAACGGTACTTTGGGTTAATTAAGATTCTATGACATTTAAATAAGTGAGATTCAATTAATAAAGTTGTTTGTTTTAGTAAACGTCCACAAGAACGTGGCTTGCTAAATGGAAACGGAACTTTGGGATTAATTGAGGCTCGACAGTTATAGAAAGTCGTGGAGGACCGCATGTCAACGTAAACGTCCACAAGAACGTGGCTTGCGGTGGACATGTGGTTCCCGAGCGGTGGACTTAGTACTGAGAAATGGTACACACTTAGGTACGCTTTATAGTATCCTCCCCATCGGAGTCACTGCTATAATGATGTACGACCGAAGTGAAATCCAATCATAAAATCATTTGGACTGGTAAACGTCCACAAGAACGTGGCTTGCTATGTCTGATGGGATTTTGGAAATGATTGGTAGTTTAATGATATCACTTGAGGGAAATGATATCGAATTAAACTCATTGTTTGTTTTATATGGTATTATTCCCATTAAAAGTCAACAAACTCACTGAACCTGATTGTATGGATTGGAAAAGAAACTTGGACATTGTCCTAACTGCAGAGGAGTACAAATATGTACTCCAAGTCAATTGACCTGCTGAACCAAATGATACTTCCACTACTGAGGAAAGGAAGCTCATTGGAAATGGATCAGGGCTATGAGATGACGCGGAGCAACATTATGACCTTCAAGTCAAATGTGCTGCGACATCGGTATCATGCTATGACCATTACCTATGATATGATGCTTAACCTCAAGAAGTTTTGGTTATCAGGACAGGACAGCCGGACAAAGTGAAATGAGGCAACTCATGACGGCCATCATGTCGGAAAGAACGTCCGTGAGGGATCACGTTCTTAGAATGATGGGCTATCTTAATGAGATAGAGATTTGGGAGAAATTATCAATGGGGTAACCCAAGTTGATATTATGCTCCAGTCTCTGCCGAGAAGTTTTGAGCAGTTCTGCCTGAACTATAATATGAATAAGGGGTCTTATTCATTGGCGGAGCTCCTGGTTGAACTTCAAAGCGGCTGAGGGAATCTTTAAGGGCTCTCAAAACACTTGTGGCTGATAAATTGGCTCTTCCTAAGCCTTCGAGCGGCAAAAGGAAGAAGAAGCAAATACGGAAACCCAGTGGGCCTAATATATCTGGACCACGGAATGGGACAAGCAAGCCCAAGGGGCAAGTGCTTCCGTTGTAAGCAGTTTGGATACTGGGAGTTTTGATTGTCCTCTCAAAGCAACTAGAAGTTAACTCCTCCTTAGTCACCGAAACATGTTTAGTGGTGTTATCTACCAGTACCTGGTGTGTGGATACGGAAACCACTAATCATGTCTGCACCTAAATGCGGGGGTTCCAGGAAACCCGGAGACTTAGAAAGGAAGAAATTATAATCTACATGGGCAATACTGCTAAGGTAACAGACATTGCAGTGGGAGATGTTAAATGTTTTAACGGTAGGATTTTAGTTCTAATAAATTGTCTTTATGTGCCGGCATTTAGAAAGAAATTTCATTTCGGATTTCTAAATTGGCTTAGAATAGATATTCTGTTTCTTCTGATAGTTTCAGACTTGTCGGAGTAGGAAACGGGGATATTATCTATTCTAGTACATTGATAGACAATTTAATACCAAATCCGTGTTCTTCCACGATGCAACACACCGAAGCTAATAACACATTGTCGAACCCCAATAAGAGTAAAGATCCTTCTAGGATGAATCAAATGTACTTATGGAATCTTAGGCTAGATCATTTTAACTTGAGTACGATTCAAAGGGTGAAAGCTGATGGACTACTCAGCTAGGTTGAAGGAAAGGACTTTCCAACCTTCGAATCATACTTGGAAGTTTTAATGACCAAGCAACCCTTTACGGTTAAAGGGAAAAGATCCAAGAAAGTACTAGAGTTGATTCGCTCTGATATATGCAGACCTCTTTGAAGAGTAAGGCATACTTATCAGAAAATGGGATTAACTCCCAACAGAATACACCATTTATGCCTCGGCAAAATAATGTGTTGTAAAGAAGGAATAGGACTCTTATAGATATGGGAAAGTAGACAATAAGTTATTCGGAGTTACCTAATTTGTTTTGGGATATGGCTTGGAAACAGCGGCGTTTATCTTGAACTTGATTCCTTTGGAAACTTGTACAGATATTCGGCTGTTTATAAGATACCCTAAGAAAACGAATTGAGATATGTAATATAGTCCAAAGGACCAGATGTTCGTTGATTGAATCAACGTTCGGTTCTTAGACATGGACTATATGTATATGCAATATCGCAAGCCCAAGAGTAGAGTAATACTTAAATGTGCTTAGAGGGACTGATTAAAACTTAGAACCAGCCTAACTGAGTAGTTCACTACTATAATCTTTAGTCACTAAAGATACACCGGAGCGTTGTCGTAGTGGGAGGGTTGTTAGACAACCCAACAGGTTCATGTTTATAGGTGAGTCTTCGGACTTGTTACCTGGAGAACATGAAGCCGAACCCTGGATCTATGACGAGACGCTGAAAGATCAGGATGCTCAGTCTTGGCAAAAGTCGATCAGGATTCTTTTGTCTTCACATGGAAGATGGAAGTCAAGACAGATTTTCTAAATCGAAGTCTTGACGGGGCCATCTGTGTGGGACAGCCAGAAAGATTCATCGAAAAGAGCCAAGAGCATTCAGTAAGCAAGCTTAATCAATCTTAAGATTGAAGGAAGCTTCAAGATCTTGGACACATGCGGACCTATGAGAAAATCCATTTCATGGATTCATTCAAGGCATGTTTAGGTCCTGTGTGTAATAAAGAAGTGACAGAAAAGATGTGGTGTTTTCTCATTCTTTATGTAGACGACATCCTTCTGAATTGGCAACAATATGAAAGATGTTATCGGACATAAAGGGATGGTTGTCCGAGTAATTCAATATAAGAGACTCAGGAGAAGTCGGGAATGTTCTTGGGATCAAAGTATTAAATGATCGCCAGAAAAGAACATAGAACTTATCTCGAGTCTCATATATAAAATACAATTCTTACTCGTTGCAGCATACAGAATCCCAAGAAAGGTCTTCACCTTTTAGATGTGGAATTCATCTATCTAAGGTTTTGTGTCTGACACAATAAAGGAGATAGATGAAGAGTAAGCAGTTCCCTGCACCTTAATGGTGGGAAGCTTAATATATGTAATGCGATGCACGAGACTGATATCTACTATGCCGTGGGCATGGTGGTGAGATATCATAGTAATCCTGGAAAGGATCACTTGACTGATGTAAAGAACATGTTTAGGCTCCTGCAGAGGACCAGGAATTATGTTCTGAGTTACAAAGCAGTCAAGTGGTTTCCTTTGGATATTTCCAATCAAACAGGGACAGTTGAAAGTCGAAGTCAGGCTATGTGTTCTCACTGTGAAGTGGAGCAGTCACATGGAAGAATGTAAAGCAGCGATGCATTACGGATTCTACCATGGAAACTGAAAGGATAACGGCCTCTGAGGCAGTTAAAAGGTCAGTGTGGCTCCAGAACTTCCTAAGGGACTTAGATGTGGTTTCTAGTTTACCCAAAGCTATTTTGAATAGCGGTATTGGCAAACTTGAAATGCCACGAGTCCACAGTGGGAGATAATACGTAGAGCGCAAGTACCACCTGATTCGAGAGATCGTCTAGTAAGACGATGCAGTTGTCACCTAGATAGCATCAAGAGGATTGCCTGGTAAACCCGTTCACAGAGGCACTTCCAGCGAAAGCGTTGGGTAGGCGTGATGGGGTTATGGGAATCTGATGTTTGGGAGAGGGCGACTAGACTTTTAGTATAAGTGGGAGATTGATGGAGTTGTATTCTAAATGTCTAGTTTAGTGCAAATACGGAACTCCTTATCTATACCTTAATTCGAGATATGATTCAAGCATGATTGCATTTAATGCAATAGTCCTTGATGTATACGTTGTAGACAGTATGGCGTGAGGAGACACGCGGAAGATCATACTGTCGGTTACTCGTATACTATCGAACAGTAGCTCACGACTTAGATGGACAGGGACAATCCATCGGTACGTCGTAGTGTGACTGGTAGATAGTCGGTCTTGACTATCATGTTACACTCGTACACTTGGTGTATTGAGCAGGACCACGGGAGGGCGTTCGATTTATACTAATCGATGTAATCGAACTAGACCTCGGATATTACGGATATGTGAGTTCTTAATCCCTATATAATTATAGGTGCGTGTGTCCAATGCTCGGTTCTTTGATGTGCCAATGAGTGAGATTAATTGATTAGTCAATATTCTCGGTAGATTGGGAATCGGTATTGTACACACGGCATGCTATAGATTATAGACAGGAAACCGTGTCCCAATTATTGGGTTGATGATGTCCCCGAGATGAGCTCATAAAGTTTATCATGTAAACCCTGCAGGTGGATTCGTTCCACATGATAATAAGGATGAGTGGTACTAGTCTCGGATAATAAGAAATGAATTAATTTAATTATTAGTAATTAATTAATTCATGGACATGCGATATCTTAAACAGGAAAATCACATATGTAATACGGCGGGAAAATTATTGACGGAATAATTTGAATTAATTAATTGGGAAATCATTTATAATTTTATAGTGGAATTAATTATAAATAAAATTGTGGAATTTAATTAAGGTTTTCCTTTTGGGACACCAAGTTAATTAAATTGCAATTTAAGCCTAATTAATTAATTGCCTATGGGTCCCTAGTGTGGCCTATATAAATCCCTCATCTCTCTTCTCTAAACCTACAGAACGCTGCTATAATTAATTCTGTGGAGAAATTATTTTGTTAGCGCAATTATTCTTTTCTCCGCTTAATTAATTTAGATTAGCACAGTGTTTTTCTTTTCTGTAGAAATTAATTTGCTAGCGCACGTGAGCAAGAGGGCTAGGATACACGCTAGAAGACTCGAGGTATCTGTCAATTCGGCTTCTCCGAATCACGCGACAAAGGTATGAGATCGATCCCTAATTCCGCAATTATCGATCTCTAAATTCGTTAAAAATACATCGAACGAACGATCGGGTTCCGGGAGTCGTGGTACGTGTTCCTCGACTACTATGGGTTCAAGGACCTTCGGATCGGTAGTCGGAAGAGGAAAAACGGACCGGAAACGAGCCCGGAACAGCAGAACGCGCTGCTGTTCGCGGAGAAACGGCGACCGCCGTTTCCAAACGGCGACCGCCGTTTTGGTCTTTTTCTGGCAGCCCGCTCGGTTCGCGCGGTTGTCCTTCGGGGCAATGGCTGGGCGTGAATCGGGGCACGGGCTGGAAAAGCGAACGAAGTAGCGACACCGGATGTCGACTGGGATCGTTCGGATATTCGAGTGATCGAACGAACGCATCCCGGGTAGTCGATTTCCAACAATCTCCGGATGCACCAACTGCAACACTAGAGCCAAAAAATAAAAATATATAATAACATAAAAAGTAAATATATATAACCAAAATAATATTAAAAAAATATACATAATAGCAAAAAAGTAAAAATATATAATAGCAACAAAAGTAATAATACAAGATAAAAATATATAATAGAGCAACTAAAATATTCCAAACAAATATATAATATTGCAACTAAAATATTGGACAATTAGGGCAAAAAAATATATAATAGCCAAAAAGTACAAATTTTATATATATGGCTAATCGATTTGAATACAGAGATACATTCGAAACTTAAAACAGATTGAATTAAAAATATTTGGGAATGATTTTGAGATGATAATAATAATTAGTGTTGTAATAATTTATTTGTATTAATGATTCAATAAAATTGTTTTTTAATATTGTAATAATTTGTGTGAAATTATATAAGTACATATTTAATAATAGCAAAAAACTAAAAATATATAATATATAATAGCGCAACTAAGATGAAATTATAGAATCAATAGTGTAAATGAATTACAGAATCAATAGTGTAAATGAATTACCGAATCAATAGTGTGAATCTTAAAACAGTTCTCCTTTCCCCCACACAAAGTTTTCTGAATAAGAAATATCATTATATCTAAATCAATTCCACTAACTTTCACCAATTCATCCATCAGTTCGTAGATACTAACCTATAGAAGTGACACTCCTTGATGCTATTATAATTCAGAATGAAGTTGCTCAAAAAGCGGGTAAGCCGAACAAAGCTCATCAAATTTATTCGTTCGGAAAGTGTAACCCCTTAAAATCGCCATCCACCTGGCTTCATTCTGACCATAAAGTATGTCAAAGCAGTCGAATTTCACGTCAGACTGCCTAAATAAATCACCGAGAATATATTCACGATCGTTTGTGGGTGTATCTTCTATTTGTGATGTTTTTTCCTTAGTTCTTAGACTTGAGGCGATTTAACGGCTTCTCTGAATCCGCTGAAAAAAGCACCATGCATGGTTTCCGGATAGTTCTTGTTCAAGGGCGGACCCAGGTTATGGCTGGGGTGGGCTTTAGCCCACCCTGATTTTTCAAAGTATGAATTAATATACATATACATGCGTTTTTCTTATTTGTAAAAGTCTAGCCCGAATGGTTTACTCAACCTCCAATCCTTTAAAGGAAGAGAGATCGATTCCTTGCTCCTCCATTTTTACCTCTTTTTTATATACTTTCAAAACTCTTCATGATATTTTTTTTTTCAATTTTACTTAAGCTAAGTCTTTAATATTCTAGCCCTTTTATATATTTTCTTATTTTTTTCTTTTGCTTTCATATATAAAATATCTAAAAAAATTTCAAAATTAAGTTGGTAAAGTTGTTTTAGTTATGTTTTAACATTTTTTAGGTCAAAAGTTCAAAACTCTTCATGATATTTTAAATTTCAAAATTAAGTTGGTAAAGTTGTTTTAGTTATGTTTTAACATTTTTTAGGTCAAAAGTTCAAAACTCTTCATGATATTTTTTTTTTCTATTTTACTTAAGCTAAGTCTTTAATATTCTAGCCCGTCTTGAAAAAAATTTATGGCTCCGCCATTGTTCTTGTTGGTGGCCTCGCCGGCAAAGAAAAGCCTCCCTCTGACACTTTCTGCTAGAACGTCAAGGTAATCTCCGAATGCACCAACTGCAACACTAGAGTACGAGCCACAAAATAAAAATATAATAGCCAAAAAGTACAAATATAAAACCAAAATAATATTAAAAAAAATATATATAATAGCCAAAAAGTACAAATATATAATAGCAATAAAAGTAATAATACAAGATAAAAATATATATTAGCGCAACTAAAATAATCCAAACAAATATATAATATCGCAACTAAAATATTGGGCAATAAGCGCAAAAAATATATATAATAGCGCAAAAGGTACAAATATATAAGCAAAATTATAATAAAAAGAAAAATATATAATAGCAAAAAAGTAAAAATATATAATATATAATAGCGCAATTAAGATGAAATCATCCTAGCAGTCTTGATAAAAATGAATTTTAGAATCAATAGTGTAAATGAATTACAGAATCAATAGTGTAAATGAATTACAGAATCAATAGTGTGAACCTTAAAACAGTTCCGCTTTTCCATTATGGCCACACCAATTTTTGTGAATAAGAAATATCATTCCATCTAAATCAATTCCACTAACCTTCACCTTTTCATCCACCAGCTTCGTAGATACTAACCAATAGAAGTGACACTCCTGATGCTATTTTAATTCAGAATGAAGTTGCTCAAACAGCGGGTAAGTCGAACAAAGCTCATCAAATTTATCCATTCGGAAAGTGTAACCCTTAAAATCGCCATCCACCTGGCTTCATTCTGACAATAATGTATGTCAAATCAGTGAGTTTCAAGTCAGGCTGCCTGAATAAATCACCGAAAATATATATTCACTATAGTTTGTGGGTGGATCTTCTATTTGTGATATTTTTCCCTTAGTTTTTAGACTTAAGGCGATTTAAGCTTCTCTGAACCCGCTGAGAAAAGCATCATGCATGGTTGCCGGATAGTTCCTGTTGGTGGCCTCGCCGGCAAAGAAGAGCCTCCCTCTAACACTTTTTGCTAGAACGTTGAGGTCATCTCAGGATGCACCAACTGCAACACTAGAGTACGAGCAAAAAACAAAAATATATAATAACATTAAAATTAAATATATATATAACCAAAATAATATTAAAAATATATATATATAATACCCAAAAAGTAAAAATATATAATAGCAACAAAAGTAATAATACAAAATAAAAATATATAATAGCGCAACTAAAATATTCCAAATAAATATATAATATGGCAACTAAAATATTGGGCAATGAGAAAAAAATATATAATAGCCAAAAAGTACAAATATATAAGCAAACTAAGATGAAATCATTCTAGTAGTCTTGATACAAATATACAAAAAGTACAAATATATAATAGCGCAACTAAGATGAAATCATTCTAGTAGTCTTGATAAAAATGAATTTTAGAATCAATAGTGTAAATGAATTATAGAATCAATAGTGTGAATCTTAAAACGGTTCTCCTATCCCATTATGGCCGGACAAAGTTTTCTGAATAAGAAATATCATTCTATCTAAATCAATTCCACTAACTTTCACAAATTCATCCGCATAGATACTAATCTATAGAAGTGACACTCCTTGATGTTATTTTAATTCAGAATGAAGTTGCTCAAAGAGCGGGTAAGTCGAACAAAACTCATCAAATTTATTCGTTCGGAAAGTGTAACCCTTAAAATCGCATTCCACTAGCTTCATTCTGACCATAAAGTATGTCAAAGCAGTCGAATTTCACGTCAGGCTGCCTGAATAAATCACCGAGAATATATTCACGATCGTTTGTGGGTGGATCTTCTATTTGTGATGTTTTTTCCTTAGTTCTTAGACTTAAGGCGATTTAACGGGTTCTCTGAACCCGCTGAGAAAAGCATCATGCATGGTTCCCGGATAGTTCCGGTTGGTGGCCTCGCCGACAAAGAAGAGCCTCCCTACGACCCTTTCTGCTAGAACGTCTAGGTCATCTCCGGATGCACCAACTGCAACACTAGAGTACAAGCCAAAAAAATAAAAATATATAATAACATAAAAAGTAAATATATATAATCAAAATAATATTAAAAATTTATATATTAATAACCAAAAATAAAAAATATATAATAGCAACAAAAGTAATAATACAAAATAAAAATATATAATAGCGCAACTAAAATATTCCAAACAAATATATAATATCGCAACTAAAATATTGGACAATTAGCGCAAAAAATATATAATAGTGCAAAAAGTAAAAATATATAAGGAAAATAATAATAATAATAAAAAGAAAAATCTATAATAGTAAAAAAGTAAAATTATATAATATATAATAGCGCAACTACGATGAAATCATCCTAGCTAAAATGAATTACAGAATCAATAAGGTAAATGAATTACAAAATCATAGTGTAAATGAAATACAGAATCAATAAGGTAAATGACTTACAAAATCAATAGTGTAAATGAATTACAGAATAAATAGTGTAAATAAATTACAGAATCTGTAGTGTGAACCATAAAACAGTTCTGCCTTTCCATTATGGCCACACCATGTTTTGTGAATAAGAAATATCATTCTATCTAAATCAATTCCACTAACTTTCACCATTTCATCCAACAGTTTCGTAGATACTAACCTATAGAAGTGACACTCCTGATGCTGTTTTAATTCATAATTAAGTTGCTCAAAGAGCGGGTAAGTCGAATAAAGCTCATCAAATTTATCCATTCGGAAAGTGTAACCCTTAAAATCGCCATCCACCTGGCTTCATTTGACAATAAAGTATGTAAAAGCAGTCAAGTTTTGTTAGTGTAAATATGTTAGGCAGAGCAATGCCGCAGAGTTACTGGGCATAACAATGCCTTGAGCATATTTACATGTTTTTCTCCTTTCTTCACACTTGTATATTGTTGTTGTCACTCATTCTATGTGTGATGTATTTTAGCATGATGTATCACTTGATCCGTGCTTGTAAGAACAATCAATACTTTGGATGACTGAACCAGACCTTGCGGCAGGACAAAGTTTCGGCATGCCGCAGGACGAACAAGAGCAGAGGACTCAAAAAGGCAAGCTGAAGATATAGACTTTGAATACTTACGCAAGACCATGCGGCAGGACGAAGCTTCGGCATGCCGCAGGACGAAGAGCTTCGGCATGCCGCAGGATGAACAAGAGCAGAGGACTCAAGACCTTGCGGCAGGACGAAGACTCGCCTTACGGCAGGACGAAGGTGTTCGGCATGCCGCACGACGAACAAGAGCCGAGGACACGAGTAGGAACGTATGCGTAGAGAACTTGAAAACGAAGAGAAATGGAAGGCATTAGCAAGAGGCAAAGCATTCCAGTCAATTGAAGAGGGTTCGCCCTGCCTGAAGGACAGCTCGCTGTGCGGCAAAGACAGGGGCTGGGTCAAAGGCGGTTCCTATCTTCTCTCAACCACTTCAAACCTAGTTTTACTAGGGATTTCGGTTGAGAGCTTCACCTATAAATACCAGGAGACTTCAGCTCATTGATGAACATTTTTTATCTATCCAAAAACACTTTTTTACTTAGGATCATGCGCTAGTCAGTTTTGTAGGCAAGTTCTTCATTGGAAGTTCTTCGTCCATTTATCTTCTCGTCTGAGAGAATTACGTACGACTACGGAATGATCTGTAATTTAGTATAGGATAGTGTTAGGTGTTTTATTTCTGTTTTGATTGTTCACTAATCTCCGGATCCGATAAACGAGAAGGAATGCTTTCGCACTGCCTTAAGTTTAATCGATTGTAAATCCGAGATTACTCATTGTAAAGACTCGTTCTTTAATAATATATTTTTGCCGTAAGGCACATTCGTATGGGTAATTTAAATATAATTTAAATACCCATACAAAGATTAATTCTTGTGTTCTTTAATTTTGCTTTCGTGTGAGTGTGTGTGCGTTCGTTCGTTTAATTTATTTTTAATTCTTCCGCTGCCAATATACATATATTACATATATTTATATTAATCTGATATTCTAATAAACCTATTAAAATACATAAATAAATTAAATCACGAAAAACGAACGAATTCTTTTTAAAGGCTTCGTGCTGCCGCATCGCACTGCCTTACAGCAGGCAGCGTATTTCCTTCGTAAATACCTCTGCCCACGCACTTTCAAGTGGTATCAGAGCCGACACTAGACTCACTTAGTGCTAACGGTCCCTCTGATTTTACACACTCACAATGTCAGACACCTCGTACATTATTAGAACACCGGTTGTTCTTAATGGTGATAATTATGGATTTTGGAAAACTCGTATTGAGGCAAGGATCAAATCCATTGACCGAAATGCTTGGCTTTCAGTCCTTAGAGGATGGAAACCTCCCATTGAGGAGTTACCGGAAGGTAGTAAGCTTGAAAAAGCACCTGAAAAATGGTCTACCGATGAGGTTGCCATAAGTACTGCCAACGATAGGGCAAGGTGTGCCATCCTTGAGTCTATCGATTGTGATATGTACAAAATTGTCAAGCAATGCGCATCTGCTAAAGACATATGGGATCAACTCGCTCTTCATTGTGAAGGAAATGTTGGAAATCGATATCCCGGAATTAATAAATTAATTAAAATTAATTATCTAATTAATTCCGACCGAAATCCTTTGGAGATCGAATATCCGGAGTTGTCGAATTGCGGAATAACAACTCCAATCGACTCCCGGTTGCCGGAACATCTCGCCACGAACCACCATGAAGCCGGACTCAACCAAACAAGCCGCCGCGGGGATAGCCCGCGGCTGTCCGGTCGAGCCCCCGCATGGGGCTCGCGGCTGTACACGGCAGCCGCCTAGGGCTGCCCTTGGCAGCCCCCTATGCACGCCCAGCCGCCCCCGGTGATCGCACGACCAGCCACGGCGAACCGTGGCTTGCGATCACCACCAGCCACCGCCGCTCGAGCGGCGGTCCAGCCACGTGAGCGGGGCTGCTCCAGCAGCCCGCTGGATGTGCACGGGCGATCGAGCTCGCCCTCGATCGAGTCTCGGCGTCCAGCCGAGGCTCGCCCCTCTCGACCCTCTCTTGTTCGAGCCGTTGAGCCGCCGGCGGTCCGGTGATCTTCGATCACCACCGCCCGGTTCAACCTCGACAAAGGTCGCGTTCTCGGATCTTGGTTCACGATATTTTTACGATAATTAAACGATAAAATCATAAAGAGGGTTTTACGATTTACCTCGTTCTCGTTGTTCGGAAAAACGAAGAACTCAATTTGACGACCTTGAGATCTTCCCACGTATTCCTTGCACTAGCCCGGACGTCGTGTGGGCGACGATCTACCGAACTCCATGGATCCTCCTCTCTACTTTTTTTCTCTAGAATTGTGATCTTCAACTTATGAGAATAGAGAAGACCATGTAGTGCTTTTATAGGCTACGTAGGGGATCTTAAGGAGGTGGAATATTGGGCTTCCAATATTAATGATTAAATTGAGCCCAATCCCAAATCTATTAATCCATTAATATTAATTAATTCTATTTTCCACTATATAAAATTAATTGCACTCCCAATATTAAACCATATTATATCAAATAATATTTCTCCGGTAGTATTATTTATTCCGTGTATTTAAGATATAAATATCCATGAATAAAATTAATTTATTGCTAATTAATTTATTCATCTCTTATATCCGAGACTAGTACCATTCAACCTTAATTATTATGCGGAATGAATCCACCTGCAGGGTTTACATAATAATTCCTTATGAACTCATCTCGGCGACATTATCAACCCTTACGGGATACACTTTCCCGTCAAGTATTCACGGCATGCCATATATAAAATATAGTGACCCAACTTAACCGGTAATTAACCCAATAATTAAATCGGTTAATTCCTTTGGTAAATCAAAGTCACTTATATTAAATATACACACCCGCAATAATATCGGGGATTAAGAATAAAATACACTGAGACTCGAATCGATTATCGCCGGCAATCCTAATCGATGAATCTCAACGATCCGCTCAATACACCAAGTGTACAAGTGTGATAAAATAATCAAGATAGATTATTTTCTCTCTCACACAACGACTATACCGATGGATTGGTCCGTGTCCATCTAGGTCGTGAGCAACTGTTCGATTAAATACGAGTAACCGATAGTATGATCTTCTGTGCGCCCATGCAACACCATACTAACTACAACGTATATAATCCAGGACTATAATTTGCATATATTTAATTATAAATAATTAAACGCAAATAATTGTTTATTTAATTAAATAGATTAGTGGCAATGGATCGTGAGTTTCCGTCACTTAAATCTAGACATTAAGTACACAACTCCAACAATCTCCCACTTGTACTAAGGTCTAGTCATTTCCTCCAAACTCCCGACTCCCATACTCATCACGTGCTTAAGTTGTACTTCCAAGAAGTACTATGTGAATGAGCACTCTAGGTTGCCGCTCTGAAGTTATCTTGGTGACTACAGCGTCGTCTCCCTCGACGATGACTCGTATCAGGTGGTACTTGCACTATGTGTTATCTTACACTTATGGACTTGTGATTTCTTACCATTTGCCATCGCAACGCTATTTACATAGCCTTTGGCAAATTAAGAATCACATCTAAGTCCCAGAGATTATCCCGGAGTTATACCAAAACTTCCGCTGCCTCTGAGGCCGCTATTTGGTTACCCATGGCAGAGTCCGAAAAGCATCGTGCTTATCACTCTTCCATGTTAAAACTCCTTCTCCTTCAATAGTGAAACACATAGCCTGATATCGACTTACACCGGTCCTCATTTGATTAGAAATCTAAGAGAATGTAATCCAAAGGAAATACCCGTCTGCTTCGTAGTCTAGAACAGTACTTCGAAAGTACTTTTACAGCAGTCGAATATTCCTTTCCAGGATTACCTTGATATCCTCCCACTATGCTCACTGCATAGCCGATATCAGGTTCTCATTTTCAACATTGCATTTATTAAGCTTTCCACACTTAAAGCGTAGGAAACTGCTTTCATTTCTTCTATCTCCTTTTGTGTTCCCAAAACACATATCCTTAGATAGATGCATTCCATCTCTGAAAGGTAACGAACCTTTCTTGGAATCTTGCATGTTAAAACGAACCATAATCATATATATGTAAGATGTCCAGGAGAAGTACAATGTTCTTTACTTGAGATCCTAGATCTGAAGAACATGCTCTAACTTTTTCTTCATCTCATATATCGATTTTTCTAGACAACCATCATTTTATGTCTGACAACATCTTTACATTGTTACCAATGATAAAATATCATCTACATAAAACCTCCGAGAAACACCACCTTGTTTTCCATCACGTTTCCAATACACACGATTCGTCTATGCTTTTGATGAATCCATAAAATGGACTATCTCATCAATTTGCAAGTACCACGAATTCAATGCTTTATTTCAATCCATAAATGGATCAACTAAGCTTGTACTCTAAATGATCTCGCCTCTTAGCAATAATCCTTATTGCTCTCCAAGAAGGCACATTTAGATCTAGTACGGCCTTCATGTAGATCTAGGGATCGATTTCATGTATACTAGGTCCTGAATCCGAAGACTCACCTAGTTTTATGAATATCTCCGGTTGTCATACAACCTCCCACTACAACGGCGTTCCGGTGTATAAACAGTAATAACAGTAGGTGCAGTTAGTGGTGTACCGCTACTCGGTTCGGCTGGTTCTAAGTCTTAATCGTTTTCTCTCTTTTCAGAAGTATCATGTCATTTTTGGGCTTGTGGTTCATCTAATAGCCTTCCCCTAAGAACCGGGCGTTAGAACTTATAACGTCCTTCGGGTTCATAGTACTATCGAACACACATCTTTTGTTCTTCTAGGATATTCTACAACCACATTTGAATGCGTCGTTGTTACCAAGACATATCCATAGAACATAGGTAGTTCCGTTTAACTCATGCTTTTACTATTTCTATAAGAGTTCCATTTCTTATTTCCGACACACCAATCTTACAGAGGACTGTATGGTGTTGTCACTTGGGATTCAATCCCAAGCTCTGATCATAAATCAGAGTCAATCAATTCTAATACTTGTCCGGATCTTATATCTTATATCCATAAAGGATTGCTTAGTCGTATTATCTTCCAAATTAGATTCTTAGGTCGGAAGGTCCACTCCTTCAACTTAATTGATCTTACAATCAATTTTCGACCTTTGAACTTCTTATTTGAATAAATATGACTTAGCATAAGAATCCACAAGTATAAATGATTTAATAAAGAAATCTCTTATTAGTAAAATGAGTTATATAAAACGGTTCGTTGCATCGTGGTGGACTCAGGATTCATCATTTATATATTGCTAGCTAATGTACCAAAATAGATAATATCATTATTTCTTCTTATAACCATCAAATGATTAAAAGAAATAAAATATCCATTCATTAGAAATCCAGAACAAAGTTCTTTCTAATATGAAAGGTACATAAAAGCAATAACTCAAAATGAAATCCTATAAAATGTCCTCCACTGCAACAACTGCCTCCTTACAGCATTGCCCATGTAGACTACGATCTTTTCTTTTCTAAGTCGTCGGGTTTCCTGGTACCCTTGCATTTAGAGTGCACATACCGCCAGTGGTTCCATATCTACACACCAGGTTCCGGTAGATAATACCACTGACTGTGTTTTACGACTAAAGAAATTTCGTACCTTCTTTGAGAGGATAATCAGACTTCCAGTACCCAGACTGTTTGTATCGAGAATACTTGCCTCATGGCTTTCTCGTCCCATCTCGTGGTCCAAGTAACTTAGGACCACTGGGTTTCTTTGCTTGCTTTTCCTTTCCCCCGATTTTACCCTTAGGTTCGAAACCTTTGGCATTGGCTACAAGAACTTGCGATTTCCGTCTCAACTCATCCAAAAAGTCAATCATCTCAAAAACGTGTTTAAGCGTTTCCTCGAATGACTGGCCTTTATGAGTATCCTCATCGCTTCTTGTCTAGCCGCCTATTTCAATAAGCTCGGGAGGACAAAGCTCACTGAGTACAACCTTGCACTCTTTAACAGTTTGGGTAATGTCTAGATCTCTATTCCAATCATTACATTTAGGGACCAGTGAGTTTAAAAATCCTTACGTATCACAGAAAGTGGGTTCAAAGCCATTTCCTAATCTATGAGCACATATAACAACAAACAATTGATTTAATCTCCGATATTATCTCCCTTTAATAATATCATTAAATCACTAATTGCCTCTAAAATCCCATCAGGTAAAGCAAGCCACGTGGTGTGGACGTTTACCTACCCAAATGATTTAGCAATTAGTTTTGCTTCGGTCATACATCACTTATAGCGGAACTTCGTGGGGAAGAATACTATAATGCGTATCTAAGTGTAAACCATTACTCAGTACCAAAGTAAATCGTTTGGAACCGCTACATCACCGCAAGCCACGTGGTGTGGACGTTTATGATGACTTCACAATTCTTCACAATTCCTTACAACTGTCTACATCAATTAATCCAAAATCCGTTAGTATAGCAAGCCACGTGGTGTGGACGTTTACTACACCAAGAGACTTTTATAATTGACTCCCAATTACTTGATTCATTTAATCTTGTAAATCAAGACGCGGAGAATCATAAGTGAAACTCGAAGTTTCTAACCAGTGATTCACCATGCGAACGACCCTATCTCTCATAAATGAGGGAGCCGAGCAGACAATCGATCCACCTTCAAAAGATGGTACGACTACCTCTAATTTGTGTCCTCGACATGACCAAGTGGCTTTGGCTCCATTCCACTCCCCGGGGTGAGAATGAGTCGACTTGAAGTCAGTTTTGGAAAGACAAATTAGGCATTGTTTGATAGACTTAATCAATGTTTCTCGTAAGAGGAATTACAAGAATTCTCCTCCAATGACTTATCTATATGAACTTCGAAAGTTCATAAAAGTCACCAAGAGAACAGCAATGGAGACCATGGATATGTTTCCATACCCTCTCCCACTTAGCTTTTTACAATAAAGGGATACGCTATCTAATGCATAATTAAATACACATAAGCATGCATACATGAAATAAAGCACATAGAATATTATCACATAATCAAAATAATACTAGAATATTATTTTCCGACTATTATGGCTTTATCGCATCTCCGTACGCATCTTCTAGTCTTTAGTCTTCGTTCTTGAATGCTCCATGTGACGGGAATATTAATTCCAATATTTAAATCTATTTATTTTTAATAAATCCAAAAGATTCTTAATTCGAAAATTAAGTCAATCGAATAAGTCAAAAATAAAATTAAATATTGTTAATATTTTTATTTATTTTATTTTCCCTTTCTACTTCATTAAATCTCTAGAATAATCTATCCAAGACCCACTTGGAATATTCTAGAAGACTTCCATAATGAAATAAGGAAATAAAATAATTTATTTTATTTTCCCTTTCTACTTCATTAAATCTCTAGAATAATCTATCCAAGACCCACTTGGAATATTCTAGATGATTTCCATAATGAAATAAGGAAATAAAATAATTTAGGACTCCTAGTCCTTCCAAATTAATTCCTTTCCTAATCCATTAAAAATTCCATAAAGGAATAATTAAATAAGGAAAAATTAATTTAGGACTCCTAAACTTTCCAAATTAATTATTTTCCTAATCCATTAAAAATTCCATAAAGGAATAATTAAATAGGAAAAATAAATTAATTATAAATTTATTCCTTTTCCTAATTCCATGAAAACTTCCAATAATAGGAATAATCAATAAGGAAAAATAAATTTATTCTAAATTTATTCTTTTCCTATTCCATGAGAATTCCCAAAAAATAGGAATACTCAAAATAGGAAAACCGAATAATTTAGGAAAGTAAATCTCGGTTAGGAGTAGCACGGAGTGGGGATCTCCGCACCACCCCCAACCGATCGACCACCACCGAGGAGGAGCACCGCCGCCGCCCCCAGCCGGCGCGCCACCACCACCGGTGGCTAGGCGTGGCCGAGAGCCTCCCGCGGCTGCCCCCTCTCTCTCGGGTCGATCCTCCATGGACCGATCATGGGGATGATCGATCCGAGTCCTCCCTCTCGTTCGTCTCCTCCGTCACAATTTTCCGGTCGTCGTTTCGGAATCGATCCAACGTAAATAAATTACAAATTTATTACTACGCTATCCGGTATCGATTCTCATATGAAATCGACCTCACAATTTCCGGAAAAATAAGAACAAGCATTCACCACACAAGAACGAATATTGACATCACCGAGAGTTCAATAATCAAGAGAAATATTATGACATTAATTAACAATAATTAAATCTAGCCATAATAATCGGAAACCCTGCAAGGTAGAACAAGTTATCGAAAAATACCATGAACTAAAACCATCGCTCTGATACCAATTGTTGGAAATCGATATCCCGGAATTAATAAATTAATTAAAATTAATTATCTAATTAATTGCGACCGAAATCCTTTGGAGATCGAATATCCGGAGTTGTCGAATTGCGGAATAACAACTCCAATCGACTCCCGGTTGCCGGAACATCTCGCGACGAACCACCATGAAGCCGGACTCAACCAAACAAGCCGCCGCGGGGATAGCCCGCGGCTGTCCGGTCGAGCCCCCGCATGGGGCTCGCGGCTGTACACGGCAGCCGCCTAGGGCTGCCCTTGGCAGCCCCCTATGCACGCCCAGCCGCCCCCGGTGATCGCACGACCAGCCACGGCGAACCGTGGCTTGCGATCACCACCAGCCACCGCCGCTCGAGCGGCGGTCCAGCCGCGTGAGCGGGGCTGCTCCAGCAGCCCGCTGGATGTGCACGGGCGATCGAGCTCGCCCTCGATCGAGTCTCGGCGTCCAGCCGAGGCTCGCCCCTCTCGACCCTCTCTTGTTCGAGCCGTTGAGCCGCCGGCGGTCCGGTGATCTTCGATCACCACCGCCCGGTTCAACCTCGACAAAGGTCGCGTTCTCGGATCTTGGTTCACGATATTTTTACGATAATTAAACGATAAAATCATAAAGAGGGTTTTACGATTTATCTCGTTCTCGTTGTTCGGAAAAACGAAGAACTCAATTTGACGACCTTGAGATCTTCCCACGTATTCCTTGCACTAGCCCGGACGTCGTGTGGGCGACGATCTATCGAACTCCATGGATCCTCCTCTCTACTTTTTTTCTCTAGAATTGTGATCTTCAACTTATGAGAATAGAGAAGACCATGTAGTGCTTTTATAGGCTACGTAGGGGATCTTAAGGAGGTGGAATATTGGGCTTCCAATATTAATGATTAAATTGAGCCCAAGCCCAAATCTATTAATCCATTAATATTAATTAATTCAATTTTCCACTATATAAAATTAATTGCACTCCCAATATTAAACCATATTATATCAAATAATATTTCTCCGGTAGTATTATTTATTCCGTGTATTTAAGATATAAATATCCATGAATAAAATTAATTTATTGCTAATTAATTTATTCATCTCTTATATCCGAGACTAGTACCATTCAACCTTAATTATTATGCGGAACGAATCCACCTGCAGGGTTTACATAATAATTCCTTATGAACTCATCTCGGCGACATTATCAACCCTTACGGGATACACTTTCCCGTCAAGTATTCACGGCATGCCATATATAAAATATAGTGACCCAACTTAACCGGTAATTAACCCAATAATTAAATCGGTTAATTCCTTTGGTAAATCAAAGTCACTTATATTAAATATACACACCCGCAATAATATCGGGGATTAAGAATAAAATACACTGAGACTCGAATCGATTATCGCCGGCAATCCTAATCGATGAATCTCAACGATCCGCTCAATACACCAAGTGTACAAGTGTGATAAAATAATCAAGATAGATTATTTTCTCTCTCACACAACGACTATACCGATGGATTGGTCCGTGTCTATCTAGGTCGTGAGCAACTGTTCGATTAAATACGAGTAACCGATAGTATGATCTTCTGTGCGCCCATGCAACACCATACTAACTACAACGTATAAAATCCAGGACTATAATTTGCATATATTTAATTATAAATAATTAAACGCAAATAATTGTTTATTTAATTAAATAGATTAGTGGCAATGGATCGTGAGTTTCCGTCACTTAAATCTAGACATTAAGTACACAACTCCAACAGGAAATACCACAGTGAAGAAGACAAAGCTCCGCATGCTCATGTCTCGTTTTGAGAATTTGCGCATGCGTGATGATGAGTCGGCAAGGCAGTACTTTGGCGAAATCATGTCTATCGTCAATGAATGTGCTGATCTTGGCTCTCCCATAAGCAATGTGGCTGTTTGTAGCAAAGTAATGAGATCCTTGAATTCAAAATCTCAAGCAAAAGTTACGGCAATTGAAGATGGCCCTTTAGGTTCCTCTGAAGACTTCGTCTCTTTAATGGCAGTCTTCAAGACCTATGAGCTAAATATGCAAGATCGTGCAACTCATGGTCAGTCACGTGAGAAAAATAATGAGGAAAATGTGACGTACTTTGTGGCAGAACCAAGCGACAAGGAGGAAGGCAGCTCGAAAGGCAACAATCATGCTGCCTTTGCTAACCCTGCCGCAGCCAATGCCCTGACAGATGACGAAATTTATGACTTACTTGGATACGACGATAGTGATGATAAATTTGATCTACTCTCAAGGAAGCTCGGTGTTATTCTTGTACGATCTCTCAAAGGTAAGTTTGATCCACGACGAAGGAGGAATCCATCAAAGGCCGTAACGAGTCAAGAAAGAAGATTTGTGCCTCAACGATCAAACTCAAATTCCAATTCAAGCCAAGAGAAGGACTGGTCCAAAATTGACTGTCACTCATGTTATGGAATTGGACATTATGCTACCGAATTTCCATCTAAAAATAGAAAATTTGAAAATTTTGTTAACATGATAGCATTTGAGGAGTTAGATCACTTTAATCAAACTGAGGCTGGGAATTTTTATACTAACACTACCTTTGCTGCTCGCTTTGAAGGCAGGTGCTTATCAGATGATGAAGATGATAACTCTGCCGCAGACCCTGCCACAGCATACCCGAAAGTATGCCATACAGCTGCTGCAACCAAGGCAGGGAGTTTCATGTGTCTCACTACCTCCATTGATGACGATGAGTCCGAAGAAATTACAATCTCCCTTGAACTGTTCATGGAACTAAAAGACAAATTTGATGACCTCCGAATGGATTTGAAGAAGCAATCCACGATGATGAAGATTTTGATTGCCGACAAAGCCTCAACCGAAGAACGATACAGGAATCAATCCAAGGTGGTGGAGAGCTTGATCGCCGGCAAAGGAAATTACGAAGAACGATTAAAGAAGCTTGATGTGGAGCTAACGAGGAAGGATATGGAAATGGGCAGACTCAAGATCGATCTCGAGCGATCAAAAGGAAAGTTGGAGGCTGCCAACAATACTTATGAGAAGCTCAACACAGGCACTTCCAAATTAGATGCCGTGATGAGCATATCACATGTTGAAAGGCAAGGCCTCGGTTACCAAAAGACTATCGATGCCGTGTTCCCTCCAAAGAAGATATTTACGGGAATTACTTTTGTGAAAGCATCAGAAGGTGGTTCAAATGATGCTTCTAAGCCCTCAAGTTCACAGGGTTCCACACCAACCGAAGACAAGGTTTCTTCCCCTGCCCCCAAAGAAGGCAAAAGGCAGAGGCAAGGGCATGCAAAATCAGGCAAGACGAGCACAAGACAACCCTTGCCTAAGCTGAAGAACAAATCAAAACGACGATATGTATGCCATTATTGCCTCGTCCCTGGTCATATTCGACCCTATTGTTGGAGACGTGAAGAAGACATCGAAAACGGTCGTTTTCTATCCTCAAATGTAGGACCTTGGAATCCCAACAAATATCTCAACAAATCAATGTCTCCTACTAAGCCGATGAAGAAGAAAGTGAATCAAGTTTGGATTCCCAAAACAAAAATCGGTGTTTTTGCCTCAGCTGATCTTGCTGCCTCAACTAATGTTGCTGCTGCCTCAACCGATGTTGCTGATGTTTCCTCAATTGTTGTTGCTGCTGCCGCATCACCTGAAGACATGAAGGCAGGAAATAGACAAATTGATATAAACAAACCATTGAGTATGTGCAGCGTGCCCTAGATGCACGACTGCAACGCGCTGCCGCATTGACATGGCAGCTTCAACTTCTCTTTCAAGTTTGCCGCATCAGAATGCCATAATAAAGAATGTAAAATCTTCCGAAGGCAGAGAGAATATCCAAAGCTCTTAGGAAACATAGACAAACCCAAATACTTGTAAAAAAAAAAAAAACAATATATACAAAGGGTTTTGATTCAATGTACTAAGTGCCTAAGATATTCAATACATTCACCTTCTGAATTTTGGCATCCATGAAGAGAAGTATGCAGCTTATTCCATACGTAGCGTGTTGCGCAAACGAAGTGTGTCTTTTCTTTACACACTTCCTGTTTTTTTTGGATATTAATTGCCTAGTTTATCCTAAAAGTTATCACACACAAAAAATATTTTTTATTGTTAAAAAAACAAAAAATAAAAACAAAAAAAAAAAAAAAAAAAAAAAAAAAAAAAAAAAAACTTCTCTTAATGCCGCATAGGGAAGCGTTGGTTTTCTTGTTTTAAATGCACTTTGCTTTCAATTTGAAGCTACTACCGCAACATGATGTGCTTAGGTCGTAGTGTTTCTTTTTCGTGCCATGAGAAATTGATCAAGTATTTGATATCAAGGGGTTTTTCTTTTCATTGCCTATATTGGATGGACATCCATGCCTTCGCAAAAGCTCCTTCTAATGACTTGCATTTTTTTTCTTGGAGCACTTTTCATCACAAAAAGGGGGAGTAGTAGTTTGAGAAGAGCAATGGCAAGGGCATGAGCAAGGGGGAGCCGGACATGAGCAAGGGGGAGTTGTTGGGAAGAGCAAGGGCAAGGGCAAGAAGAGAAGAGAAAAAGGAAAATTTATTTATTTTAGTGTAGTTTAGTTTTTAATTTAGTTTATTTATTTTTGTTATATTAAATTAAAATTTGGTGTGATTCTCTTTTATAGATAAGCTTCATCTATATGTTCTTATTTATTTCTTAGCTTAGAGGTAATTCACTAAGGGGGAGTTTGTTTTCCCTTACTGATGTACTAAGATTAAATTTTACACTTCTATGTTAAGAGAGTTTTCATTGACGGGGAGTTGTTCTTATGCTCTTCCTCATGTTTTGTGAAGAAAGATAAAAAGGGGGAGTTTGTTAGTGTAAATATGTTAGGCAGAGCAATGCCGCAGAGTTACTGGGCATAACAATGGCTTGAGCATATTTACATGTTTTTCTCCTTTCTTCACACTTGTATATTGTTGTTGTCACTCATTCTATGTGTGATGTATTTTAGCATGATGTATCACTTGATCCGTGCTTGTAAGAACAATCAATACTTTGGATGACTGAACCAGACCTTGCGGCAGGACGAAGTTTCGGCATGCCGCAGGACGAACAAGGGCAGAGGACTCAAAAAGGCAAGCTAAAGATATAGACTTTGAATACTTACGCAAGACCTTGCGGCAGGACGAAGCTTCGGCATGCCGCAGGACGAAGAGCTTCGGCATGCCGCAGGATGAACAAGAGCAGAGGACTCAAGACCTTGCGGTAGGACGAAGACTCGCCTTGCGGCAGGACGAAGGTGTTCGGCATGCCGCACGACGAACAAGAGCCGAGGACACGAGTAGGAACGTATGCGTAGAGAACCTGAAAACGAAGAGAAATGGAAGGCATTAGCAAGAGGCAAAGCATTCCAGTCAATTGAAGAAGGTTCGCCCTGCCTGAAGGACAGCTCGCTGTGCGGCAAAGACAGGGGCTGGTGTTGGAGTAGTATACTTAATGTCTAGATTTGAGTATTATGAACTCCTTGTACACTTTCATTTACCTATTAAATACAAACATTCATTTGCTTTTAATTATTGTTAATTAAATATATGCAAATTATAGTCCTGGATTTTATACGTTGTAGTTAGTATGGTGCGCATGGGCGCACAGAAGATCATACTATCGGTTACTCGTATTTAATCGAACAGATGCTCACGACCTAGATGGACACGGACCAATCCATCGGTATAGTCGTTGTGTGAGAGAGAAAATAATTTATCTTAATTATTTTATCACACTTGTAAACTTGGTGTATTGAGCGGATCGATTGAGACTCATCAATTAGGTTTGCTCGGCGATAATTGATTTGAGACTCAGTGTATTTTATTCTTAATCCCCGATACAATTGCGGGTGTGTATATTTAGTATAAGTGACTTTGATTTTCCAAAGGAATTGACCGGTTTAATTATTGGGTCAATTACCGGTTAAGTTGGGTCACTATATTTTATATATGGCATGCCGTGAATTCTTGACGGGACAGTGTATCCCGGAAGGGTTGATAATATCCCCGAGATGAGCTCATAAGGATTTATTATGTAAACCTCGCGAGTGGATTTAATTCCGCATAATAAATAAGGTTGAGTGGTACTAGTCTCGGATAAAAGAGATGAATAAATTTATTAAGCAATAAATAAATTTTATTCATGGATATTTATATCTTAAATACACGGAATAAATAATACTACCGGAAAAATATTATTTGGATATAATATTGTTTATTATTGGGAGTGCAATTAATTTATATAGTGGAAAATAAATTTAATTAATATTGATAAGGATTAATGGACTTGAGTAGTGGGCTCAATTTAATCTTCAATATTGGAAGCCCAATATTCCACCTCCTTTAGATCCCCTACGTAGCCTATAAAAGCACTACATGGCCTTCATAAATCATAAGACAAGATTATCATACTTGATATTCTAGAGAGTTGAAGGAGATCCATAGGAGTTCGATAGATCGTCGCCCACCCGACGTTCGAACGGAGTGCAAGGAATACGTGGGAAGATTCAAAGGTCATCTTGATTTCGTTTCTCCGAACAACGAATCGTAGGGTTTCTTGGGCGCGGAGGAGAGCGACCCTCGGCTGGGCCGAGGGCGCGCGGTCGATCACAAGGATCGACCGCCGGGGCGCGGGCTGGAGCCGCACCCCACCCCACCTCGACGGTGGGGACCTCCAGGCGGCGGCGAGTCGCCGGACTCGCCGCGGGGGCTGCCGATGCAGCCCCACCCAATCGCGTGAGACGCGATCCTCACGATCGCGTGAACCTCGGCTCGCGGGGGTTCGGCTGGGGGCGGGCTGCGTACCTTCGGGCGCGTGGTCTCCAAAGGCCGGACTCCGGCGGATGAGTCGGCGTTCATGTGATCTCCGGCGAATGGTTTTGATCGGGTTATTGTTTTCCACAAATTTAAATAACCCGGGATATCGAATTCCAACAATTGGTATCAGAGCGAGGTTTACGTTCGCGGTATTTTCGATAAAATTGTTCTACCTTGCAGGGTTTCCGACTATTATGGCTTAATTTATTATTCGTTTAATTTATTTTTTCATGAATGTTGGTTTGATTAAACTCTCGGACATGTCGAGATTCGTTTTTGGTGGTGAATGCTTGTAATAGTAAAAATTCGGGGGTTGACCGAATTTAGGATTTATTATTACGTTCTATGTTTTTCCGGAAATTGTATAGGGTCGATTTCATGTATAGAATCGATACCGGATAGTGTAAAATTTATTTTGTAATTTATTTTGCGTTGGATCGATGCCGAAACGACCGCCGGAGAAGACGCGTGACGAAGGAGATGATCGTGAGGGTGAAGGGCTCGGATCGACCGCCCCATGGTCGATCCATGAGGACAATCGACCCACGCCCTAAAGGGCTGCCCGTGGGATCTTCGGCCACGCCGGCCACCATGGGAGGTGGCGCGTGGGCTGGACGGCGGCGGCATATAGGCGGCGGTCGAGGGTGGCGCGGGGATCCCCACCCCGCGCTATCCCGGTCCGGTGATTCGCTTTCCTAATTGATTCGGGTTTTTCCTTTTTGAGTATTCCTATTTTTTTGGGAATTCTCATGGATTAGGAAAAGAATTAATTGGAATTAATTATATTTCCTTATTCTATTATGGAAGTCTTCTAGAGTATTCCGAGTTCTACTTGGAATAGAATCCTAGAGATTTAATAGAATTGGAAAGGAATAAAAGTTAATTTAGGATTGATTTATTTCCTAATTGATTATTCCTATTTTATGGGAATTTTCATAGTAATGGAAATTAATTAATCTTGGAAAGTAGAAGAGTCCTAAATTATTTTATTTCCTTATTTCATTATGGAAATCAGCTAGAATATTCCAAGTGGGTCTTGGATAGATTATTCTAGAGATTTAATGAAGTAGAAAGGGAAAATAAAATAAATAAAAATATTAATAATATTTAATTTTATTTTTGATTTATTCGATTGACTTAATTATTATTAATTAAGTATCTTTTGGATTTATTAAAAATAAATAGATTTAAATATTGGAAATTAATATTCTCGTCACATGGAGCATTCAAGAACGAAGACTAAAGACTAGAAGATGCGTACGGAGATGGAGTAAAGCCATAATAGTCGGAAAATAATATTCTAGTAATTATTTTGACTATGTGATAATACTATGTGCTTTATTACATGTATGCATGCTATATGTGTTTACTTTTATGCACTAGATAGCGTATCCCTTTATTGTAAAAAGCTAAGTGGGAGAGGGTATGGAAACATACCCATGGTCTCCATTGCTGCTCTCTTGGTGACTTTTATAAACTTTTGAAGTTTATATAGATAGGTCATTGGAGGAGAGTTCTTGTAATTCCTCTTACGAGAAACATTGATTAAGTTCATCAAACAATGCCTAATTTGTCTTTCCAAAACTGATTTCAAGTCGACTCATTCTTACCCCGGGGAGTAGAATGGAGCCAGAGCCACTTGGTCATGTCGGGGACACAAATTAGAGGCAGTCGTACCATTCTTTGATAGATGGATCGATTGTCTGCTCGGCTCCCTCATTTATGAGAGATAGGGCTGTTCGCATGGTGAATCACTGGTTAGAAACTTCGAGTTTCACTTATGATTCTCCGCGTCTTAATTTACAAGATTGAATGGATCAAGTAATTGGGAGTCAATTATAAAGATCTCTTGGTGTAGTAAACGTCCACACCACGTGGCTTGCTATGCCGACGGATTTTGGATTAATTGATGTAGACAGTTGTAAGAAATTGTGAAGAGTTGTGAAGTTGTCGTAAACGTCCACACCACGTGGCTTGCGGTAATGTAGCAATTCCAAGCGATTTACTTTGGTGCTGAGTAATGGTTTACACTTAGATACGCCTTATAGTATTCCTCCCCACGAGGTTCCGCTATAAGTGATGTATGACCAAAGAAAATCTAATTGCTAAGTCGTTTGGGTGGGTAAACGTCCACACCACGTGGCTTTCCTTACCTGATAGGATTTTAGATGTGATTAGTGATTTAATGATATTATTTAAGGGAGATAATATCGGATATTAAATTGTTTGTTTGTTTTATGTGCTTATAGGTTAAGAATGACTGTGACCCCACTTTGTGATATACTTAAAGATGAAAACTCACTGGTTCCATATAGTAATGATTGGAAAAGAAATCTGGACACTGTACAGACTGTTGAGCCTTCTTAATCCACTGATGACCCAACTCATGAGGACATTTCGAATGACCTCAGAATGATGTTGAGGCATAGCGTGGAAGCCGGACAAGAAGTGATTGACATACTCTATAAATTCAGTCCTCTTAGAGAATCGCTTAAAAACGATTTGAAAAGAGCGGAACTTATAAGTATGGTCAGAGAGTCACAAGCTCTTGTGGCTAAGATGGAAGTGCAAGCAAAGAAGCCCAGTGGTTCCAAACCACGGAGTGGGAAGAGCAAGCCGCGAGGCAAGTGCTATCGATGCAAGCAGTCTGGGCACTGGAGGTCTGATTGTCCTCTCATCAAAGGTACGAAATTTTCCTTAGTCACTGAAACATTATCAGTGGTGTTATCTACCAGCACCTGGTGTGTAGATACGGGGGCCACTGATCATGTCTGCAATTCATTGCAGGGGTTCCAGGAAACCCGGAGACTTAAAGAGGGAGAGATCGTAGTCTACATGGGCAATGCCGCGAGGGTAGCGGCTGTTGCAGTGGGAGACGTTCACTTGCGCTTTAGTAGTGATAGGGTTTTAGTTTTACATAATTGTCTTTATGTACCCAACTTTAGAAAGAATTTAATTTCGGTTTCTAAACTTATTATGAATGGATATTCTGTTTCTTTTGACCACTCTGTGATCATAAGAAGAGACAGTGAGATTATCTGTTCTGGTACATTGGTGGACGATTTGTATGTACTAAATCCTGAGTCTAACACGATGCAACTAACCGAGAGTAATAACACATCTACGAACACCAATAAGAGAAAGGAACCTTCTAGGATGAATCAATTATACTTGTGGCATCTAAGGCTAGGTCATATAAACTCGAATAGGCTTCAAAGGTTGAAAGCTGATGGCCTAATCAGCAATGTTGAAGGAGTGGACCTTCCAACCTGCGAATCCTGTTTAGAGGGTAAAATGACCAAGCGTCCTTTTTCTGGTAAAGGACGAAGGGCTGAACAAGTATTGGATTTGATTCACTCTGATGTATGCGGACCTATGTCTACTCAGGCAAGGGGAGGGTACGAGTACTTCATCACTTTCACTGATGATTACTCAAGATATGGATATGTATACCTGATGAGCCGCAAGAGCGAATCTTTTGGCAAGTTCAAAGAATTCAAGGCTCTTGTGGAGAACCTTCGTGGTAAATCCATAAAATGCCTGCGATCTGATCGCGGAGGCGAGTACCTGTCTGGAGAATTCAAGGCATACTTGGCAGAGAATGGGATTGAATCCCAAATGACTTCACCATATACTCCCCAGCAGAATGGTGTGTCAGAAAGAAGGAATAGGACTCTTATGGAAATGGTGCGATCGATGATGAGTTACTCGGACTTACCTATTACGTTCTGGGGACATGCCTTGGAAACAACGGCGTATATCTTGAATAGGGTTCCAACCAAAACGGTACCAACAACACCCATGGAATTGTGGAGTGGGCGTAAGCCTAACTTGGGACACATTCGGATCTGGGGTTGTCCAGCACATGTGTTGCGACAAGGTGCCGATAAGTTAGAACCTAGATCAGAATTACGGCTGTTTGTAGGATACCCGAAAGGAACTAAAGGTGGCATGTTCTATAGTCCTACGGACCAGAAGATCGTTATAAGTACTAACGCTCGGTTCTTAGAGGAAGACTATATCATGGACCACAAGCCCAAGAGTGACATAATACTTGATGAGTTGAGAAGTGACAAGGAAGACTTAGATACAGCCGAACCGAGTAGTAATACACCACTAGAACCTGCACCTACTGTCACTGTTAATACACCGGAACGCCGTCGTAGTGGGAGGGTTGTTAAACAACCAGAGAGATGGATTGGACTGGGTGAGTCTTCGGACTCTGGACCTGGAGTTCATGAAATCGATCCCTGGACCTATGATGAGGCGGTACAAGATATAGATGCGCCTTCTTGGAAGAAAGCGATGAAATCCGAAATTGAATCTATGGATTCTAATAAAGTCTGGGATCTTGTAGAACCACCAAACGGCGTTAAGCCAATTGGGTGTAAATGGGTCTACAAGAGGAAGAGAGGATCTGACGGAAAGGTTGAAACCTTTAAAGCTCGGCTTGTTGCGAAAGGATATACTCAAACAGAGGGAATCGATTATGAGGAGACCTTCTCGCCGGTAGCCAAGATAAAGTCGATCCGGATTCTCTTATCCATAGCAGCTCATATGGATTATGAGGTGTGGCAAATGGATGTCAAGACAGCTTTCCTGAATGGAAGTCTTGACGAGACGATTTATATGAAACAACCAGAAGGATTCATTGCTAAGGGGCGAGATCATCTAGTGTGCAAGCTTAATCGATCCATTTATGGATTAAAACAAGCCTCGAGATCGTGGAACCTGCGGTTTGACGAAGTAGTCCAATCTTTTGGATTCAGTCAAAGCATGGACGAATCGTGTGTGTATTGGAAACGTGATGGGAAAAAGGTGGTGTTTCTCGTGCTTTATGTAGACGACATTCTTCTCATTGGCAACAGTGTAAAGATGTTATCAGACATAAATGGATGGTTGTCTAGACAATTCGATATGAAAGATTTGGGAGAAGTTGGACATTATCTAGGGATCAAGGTTATAAGGGATCGCCGGAGTAGAACATTGTACCTATCTCAGCAATCTTACATAGAAACGATTCTGGCTCGTTTTAACATGCAAAATTCCAAGAAGGGTGAGCTGCCCTTCAGTAAAGGAACTTGTCTTTCTAAGGAGATGTGTCCTCAGACACAAAAGGAGAAAGATGAAATGAAAGCAGTTCCCTACGCTTCGGCTGTGGGAAGCTTGATGTATGCAATGTTATGCACGAGGCCTGATATCTGCTATGCAGTTGGCGTAGTGGCGAGATATCAGAGTAATCCTGGAAAGGCTCATTGGACTGCCGTAAAGAGCATTTTCAAGTATTTGCGAAATACTAGGGATTATATTCTAAGTTACGGGGCAGACAATCTGATTCCTTTGGGTTATACGGATTCGGATTTCCAAGCTGATAAGGACCAGTGTAAGTCGATATCAGGCTATGTGTTCACTTTTAGAAAGAGGTGGAACCATGAAATGAAAGAGTGATAAGCAGGACGCTTCTCAGACTCTATCATAACCGAATAGCAGCCTCAGAGGCAGCGGAAGTTTTGGTTAGGTTCCGGGATAACCTCTGGACTTGGATATGACTCTTGATTTACCAAAGGCTATTGAATAGCGGTGCACGGTAAACTGGAAGAAGTCACAAGTCAAAAGTGATGATAACACATAGAGCAAGTACCACCTGATTCGAGGCATCGTCTAGGGAGACGACGCTGTAGTCACCAAGATAACTTCAGAGCGGCAACCTAGAGTGCTCATTCACATGGTACTTGTCGGAAGTACAACTTAAGCACGTGATGAGTATGGGAGTCGGGAGTTTGGAGGAAATGACTAGACCTTAGTATAAGTGGGAGATTGTTGGAGTAGTATACTTAATGTCTAGATTTGAGTATTATGAACTCCTTGTACACTTTCATTTACCTATTAAATACAAACATTCATTTGCTTTTAATTATTGTTAATTAAATATATGCAAATTATAGTCCTGGATTTTATACGTTGTAGTTAGTATGGTGCGCATGGGCGCACAGAAGATCATACTATCGGTTACTCGTATTTAATCGAACAGATGCTCACGACCTAGATGGACACGGACCAATCCATCGGTATAGTCGTTGTGTGAGAGAGAAAATAATTTATCTTAATTATTTTATCACACTTGTAAACTTGGTGTATTGAGCGGATCGATTGAGACTCATCAATTAGGTTTGCTCGGCGATAATTGATTTGAGACTCAGTGTATTTTATTCTTAATCCCCGATACAATTGCGGGTGTGTATATTTAGTATAAGTGACTTTGATTTTCCAAAGGAATTGACCGGTTTAATTATTGGGTCAATTACCGGTTAAGTTGGGTCACTATATTTTATATATGGCATGCCGTGAATTCTTGACGGGACAGTGTATCCCGGAAGGGTTGATAATATCCCCGAGATGAGCTCATAAGGATTTATTATGTAAACCTCGCGAGTGGATTTAATTCCGCATAATAAATAAGGTTGAGTGGTACTAGTCTCAGATAAAAGAGATGAATAAATTTATTAAGCAATAAATAAATTTTATTCATGGATATTTATATCTTAAATACACGGAATAAATAATACTACCGGAGAAATATTATTTGGATATAATATGGTTTAATATTGGGAGTGCAATTAATTTATATAGTGGAAAATAAATTTAATTAATATTGATAAGGATTAATGGACTTGAGTAGTGGGCTCAATTTAATCTTCAATATTGGAAGCCCAGTATTCCACCTCCTTTAGATCCCCTACGTAGCCTATAAAAGCACTACATGACCTTCATAAATCATAAGACAAGATTATCATACTTGATATTCTAGAGAGTTGAAGGAGATCCATAGGAGTTCGATAGATCGTCGCCCACCCGACGTTCGAACGGAGTGCAAGGAATACGTGGGAAGATTCAAAGGTCATCTTGATTTCGTTTCTCCGAACAACGAATCGTAGGTATGATATCTAAACGCCCTTGATATTATTCGATTTTGGTTTATCGTGAAATACCGTAGAACGCAAGATCCGAGGTATGAAACCGGGAAGGAGGACGAACGCGTGGTGGTGGCGTAGCCACCGGACCACGGCGGACGCCCGCCTAGGGTTTCTTGGGCGCGGAGGAGAGCGACCCTCTGCTGGGCCGAGGGCGCGCGGTCGATCACAAGGATCGACCGCCGGGGCGCGGGCTGGAGCCGCACCCCACCCCACCTCGACGGTGGGGACCTCCAGGCGGCGGCGAGTCGCCGGACTCGCCGCGGGGGCTGCCGATGCAGCCCCACCCAATCGCGTGAGACGCGATCCTCACGATCGCGTGAACCCCGGCTCGCGGGGGTTCGGCTGGGGGCAGGCTGCGTACCTTCGGGCGCGTGGTCTCCAAAGGCCGGACTCCGGAGGATGAGTCGGCGTTCATGTGATCTCCGGCGAATGGTTTTGATCGGGTTATTGGTTTCCGCAAATTTAAATAACCCGGGATATCGAATTCCAACAGCTGGGACAAAGGCGGTTCCTATCTTCTCTCAACCACTTCAAACCTAGTTTTACTAGGGATTTCGGTTGAGAGCTTCACCTATAAATACCAGGAGACTTCAGCTCATTGATGAACATTTTTTATCTATCCAAAAACACTTTTTTACTTAGGATCATTCGCTAGTCAGTTTTGTAGGCAAGTTCTTCATTGGAAGTTCTTCGTCCTTTTATCTTCTCGTCTGAGAGAATTACGTACGACTACGGAATGATCTGTAATTTAGTATAGGATAGTGTTAGGTGTTTTATTTCTGTTTTGATTGTTCACTAATCTTCGGATCCGATAAACGAGAAGGAACGCTTTCGCATTGCCTTAAGTTTAATCGATTGTAAATCCGAGATTACTCATTGTAAAGACTCGTTTCTTTAATAATATATTTTTGCCGTAAGGCACATTCGTATGGGTAATTTAAATATAATTTAAATAACCATACAAAGATTAATTCTTGTGTTCTTTAATTTTGCTTTCGTGTGAGTGTGTGTGCGTTCGTTCGTTTAATTTATTTTTAATTCTTCCGCTGCCAATATACATATATCACATATATTTATATTAATCTGATATTCTAATAAACCTATTAAAATACATAAATAAATTAAATCACGAAAAACGAACGAATTCTTTTTTAAGGCTTCGTGCTGCAGCATCGCACTGCCTTACCGCAGGCAGCGTATTTCCTTCGTAAATACCTCTGCCCACGCACTTTCATGTTTCAAGTCAGGCTGCCTGAATAAATCACCGAGAATATATATTCACGATCGTTAATTTGTGGTTGTATCTTCTAATTGTGATATTTTTCTCTTAGTTTTTAGACTTAAGGCGATTTAAACTTTTCTGAACCCGCTGAGAAAAGCATCACAGCAAAGAAGAGCCTCAGAAAAGCATCACAGCAAAGAAGAGCCTCTTCTGAACCCGCAGGCTTCCTGAATAAATCACCGAGAATATATATCGTTAATTTTTGGGTGTATCTACTAATTGTGATATTTTTCTCTTAGTTTTTAGACTTAAGGCGATTTAAGTTTTTCTGAACCCGCTGAGAAAAACATCACAGCAAAGAAGAGCCTCTTCTGAACCCGCTGAGAAAAGCATCACAGCAAAGAAGAGCCTCTTCTGAACCCGCTGAGAAAAGCATCACAGCAAAGAAGAGCCTCCCTCTAACACTTTCTGCTAGAACTTTGAGGTCATCTTTTTTTTTTGTCTATGTCAATAGCAGTGTCTTGGGATTCGAACCAAGGAACTCAAGCCCCCAATTCAAGTGCTCAACCAACTGAGCTAACAACCCTTGACACGTTGAAGTCATCTCCGGATGCACCAACTGCAACACTAGAGTACGAGCAAAAAAATAAAAATATATAATAACATAAAAATTAAATCTATATAACCAAAGTAATTTAAAAAAATATATATAATAGCCAAAAAGTAAAAATATATAATAACAACAAAAGTAATAATACAAAATAAAAATATATAATAGCACAACTAAAATATTCCAAACAAATATATAATATGGCATCTAAAATATTGGGCAATTAGAAAAAAATAGATAATAGCCAAAAAGTACAAATATATAAGCAAACTAATAATAAAAAGAAAAATATATAATAGCAAAAATATAAATATATATATATATATATATATATATATATATATATATATATATATATATATATATATATATATATATATATATATATATATATATATATATATATATATATATATATATATAATAGCGCAACTAAGATAAAATCATTCTAGCAGTCTTGATTAAAATGAATTTTAGAATCAATAGTGTAAATGAATTACAGAATCACTAGTGTAAATGGATTACAGAATCAATAGTGTGAATCTTAAAACGGTTCTCCTATCCCATTATGGCCGGACAAAGTTTTCTGAATAAGAAATATCATTCTATCTAAATCAATTCCACTAACTTTCACCAATTCATCCATCAGCTTCGTAGATACTAACCTATAGAATCTAAATCAATTCCACTAACTTTAACCAATTCATCCATCAGCTTCGTAGATACTAACCTATAGAAGTGACACTCATTGATGCTATTTTAATTCAGAATGAAGTTGCTCAAAGAGCGGGTAAGTCGAACAAAGCTCATCAAATTTATTCGTTCGGAAAGTGTAACCCTTAAAATCGCATTCCACTAGCTTCATTCTGACCATAAAGTATGTCAAAGCAGTCGAATTTCACGTCAGGCTGCCTGAATAAATCACCGAGAATATATTCACGATCGTTTGTGGGTGGATCTTCTATTTGTGATGTTTTTTCCTTAGATCTTAGACTTAAGGCGATTTAACGGCTTCTCTGGACCCGCTGAGAAAAGAATCATGCATGGTTCCCGAATAGTTCCGGTTGGTGGCTTCGCCGACAAAGAAGAGCCTCCCTCCGACACTTTCTGCTAGAACGTGTAGGTCATCATGCACCAACTGCAACGCTAGAGTACAAGCCAAAAAATAAAAATATATAATAACATAAAAAGTAAATATATATAACCAAAATAATATTAAAAATATATATATAATAGCCAAAAATAAAAAATATATAATAACAACAAAAGTAATAATACAAAATAAAAATATATAATAGCGCAACTAAAATATTCCAAACAAATATATAATATATCAACTAAAATATTGGATAACTAGCGCAAAAAATATATAATAGCGCAAAAAGTACAAATATATAAGGAAAATAATAATAAAAAGAAAAATATATAATAGCAAAAAAGTAAAATTATATAATATATAATAGCGCAACTAAAATATTTCAAACAAATATATAATATCGCAACTAAAATATTGGACAATTAGCGCAAAAAATATTCCAAACAAATATATAATATCGCAACTAAAATATTGGACAATTAGCGCAAAAAAATATATAATAGCGCAAAAAGTACAAATATATAAGAAAAATATATAATAGCAAAAAAGTAAAATTATATAATATATAATAGCGCCACTACGATGAAATCATCCTAGCAGTCTTGATAAAATGAATTACATAATCAATAAGGTAAATGAATTAAAAAATCAATAGTGTAAATGAATTACAGAATCAATAAGGTAAATGAATTACAAAATCAATAGTGTAAATAAATTACAGAATCAATAGTGTAAATGAATTACAGAATCAATAGTGTGAACCTTAAAACAGTTCTGCTTTTCTATTATGGCCACACCAAGTTTTGTGAATAAGAAATATCATTCCATCTAAATCAATTCCACTAACCTTCACCTTTCCATCCACCAGCTTCGTAGATACTAACTTATAGAAGTGACACTCCTGATGCTATTTTAATTCAAAATTAAGTTGCTCAAATAGCTCGAACAAAGCTCATTAAATTTATCCATTTGGAAAGTGTAACCCTTAAAATCGCCATCCACCTGGCTTCATTCTGACAATAATGTATGTCAAATCAGTCGAGTTTCAAGTCAGGATGCCTGAATAAATCACCGAGGAACAATAATGTATGTCAAATCAGTCGAGTTTCAAGTCAGGCTGCCTGAATAAATCACCGAGAATATATATTCACGATTGTTAATTTGTGGGTGTATCTTCTATTTGTGATATTTTTCTCTCAGTTTTTAGACTTAAGGCGATTTAAGCTTCTCTCAACCCGGTGAGAAAAGTATCACAGCAAAGAAGAGCCTCCCTCTAACACTTTCTGCGTCATTCTGACAATAATGTATGTCAAATCAGTCGAGTTTCAAGTCAGGCTGCCTGAATAAATCACCGAGAATATATATTCACGATCGTTAATTTGTGGGTGTATCTTCTATTTGTGATATTTTTCTCTTAGTTTTTAGACTTAAGGCGATTTAAGAATTTGTGGGTGTATCTTCTATTTGTGATATTCTTCTCTTAGTTTTTAGACTTAAGGCGATTTAAGCTTCTCTGAACCCGCTTAGAAAAGTATCACAGCAAAGAAGAGCCTCCCTCTAACACTTTCTGCTAGAACGTTGAGGTCATCTTTTTTTTCCCTCTAACACTTAATTTGTGGGTGTATCTTCTATTTGTGAAATTTTTCTCTTAGTTTTTAGACTTAAGGCGATTTAAGAATTTGTGGGTGTATCTTCTATTTGTGATATTTTTCTCTTAGTTTTTAGACTTAAGGCGATTTTAGCTTCTCTGAACCCGCTGAGAAAAGTATCACAGCAAAGAAGAGCCTCCCTCTAACACTTTCTGCTAAAACGTTGAGGTCATCTTTGTTTTCCCTCTAACACTTTCTGCTAGAACGTTGAGGTCATCTTTTTTTTCCCTCTAACACTTTCGCTTTCTGCTAGAACGTTAAGGTCATCTTTTTTTTCCCTCTAACACTTTCGGCTAGAACGTTGAGATCATCTTTTTGTTTTTTTGGTCTATGTCAATTGCAGTGTCTTGGGATTCGAACAAGGACCTCAAGCCCCCAATTCAAGTGCTCAACCAACTGAGCTAACAACCCTTACACGTTGAGATCATCTCCTGATGCACCAGCTGCAACACTAGAGTACGAGCAAAAACATAAAAATATATAATAACATAAAAATTAAATATATATAACCAAAATAATATTAAAAAAATATATATAATAGCCAAAAAGTAAAAATATATAATAGCAACAAAAGTAATAATACAAAATAAAAATATATAATAGCCAAAAAGTACAAATATATAAGCAAACTAATAATAAAAAGAAAAATATATAATAGCAATATATATATATATATATATATATATATATATATATATATATATATATATATATATATAATATAATAGCGTAACTAAGATAAAATCATTCTAGCAGTCTGGATTAAAATGAATTTTAGAATCAATAGTGTAAATGAATTACAGAATCACTAGTGTAAATGGATTACAGAATAAATAGTGTTAATCTTAAAACGGTTCTCCTATCCCATTATGGCCGGACAAAGTTTTCTGAATAAGAAATATCATTCTATCTAAATCAATTCCACTAACTTTCACCAATTCATCCATCAGCTTTGTAGATACTAACCTATAGAAGTGACACTCCTTGATGCTATTTTAAATCAGAATGAAGTTTCTCAAAGAGCGGGTAAGTCGAACAAAGCTCATCAAATTTATTCGTTCGGAAAGTGTAACCCTTAAAATCGCATTCCACTAGCTTCATTCTGACCATAAAGTATGTCAAAGCAGTCGAATTTCACGTCAGGCTGCCTGAATAAATCACCGAGAATATATTCACGATCGTCTGTGGGTGGATCTTCTATTTGTGATGTTTTTTCCTTAGTGTAAGGATAAATATGTTTGGGCATTACAATGCCTTAAATGTACCTAGGCAGAAGTTGTCTTGCTAACATATTTATTTGTTTTATTTCTTTCTTCACAATTTAAACTGTTGTAATCACTTGTCATATTGGTGATTTGATTTAGCATAGTTCATTAGTTGGAACGTGCTTGAAAAACAATCAACATAGAAGCTTTCTGCCGCAGCACAGCCAGGCAGAGTCATGCCGCAAGCAGTGCAAGGCTTGGACAAGAGGTTGAGTCAAGATATCGAGCGAAGCATGAGCGTAGGGCAATGGAATGCTGAAGTCCAGATAGTATGGAAGGCAGTGCAGTGTGGCAGTGAATTCCAGAAGAACTTCAGAAGGCATCCTGCGGCAGCGGTCAAAGCAGCCTGCCCTATAATATCTCAACCGATTGTTGACCTAGCTTTTCAAGGGAATTAGTTGAAGACTCTCACCTATAAATAGAGGACGTCTACAGCTGCATTCCTCAACAATCCAGAATACAACACAACACCTTAGAAACACGTTTCCATCACAAGATCGATCATCGAGCTTTTAGAGCCGCGACTTCATTCGTGAAGCTCGTCGTGCCGTGTGTTCTCTCGTCCCTAAGAGAGTTTGTTTGTTCAGCTGATGATTCGATAGCTTAGTATAGGTGTTCAATTCAGTAGCTAGGTTTTGTTGTTGATTGTTCATACTCGTTGGATACGGTTTATACGAAGGCATACATGTGTATAGCCTTTGGTAATATCTTTGTAAATCCAAGAGTATCATTTTGTAAAGACTCGTTCTTTAATAAAGTTTCTGGTCGTAAGACCGTTTCGTATGTGTATAATTTAAATACACATACAAAGATTTAAATTTGTGTTCTTTACTTTTTCGTACGATTGTGTGTGTTCGTTCGAAGTGATTTATTTTTATTAATTCCGCTGCAATTCTTATACATATATCACATATAATTTTAACAAGTAAACAACTTGGTTAATCTGGATAAAATACTTAAACTTAATTAAATCACGTAAAACGAACGTTTTCTGTACAAGGCATCGTGCTGCGGCATACGCTGTTCTGCCGCAGAACACTGCCTTGTCTAGGCAGCGCATTTTACTGCGTTTTATTTACTGCCTACGACTTTCAAGTGGTATCAGAGCGGGCACTAGACTTACTTAGTGTTTAAGGTCCGTCTGATCACGCACACTTACAATGGCAGATCCATCTTACATCGTACGAACACCGGTTGTTCTTGACGGTAGTAATTATGGATTTTGGAAAACCCGCATTGAAGCAAGGATCAAATCAATTGATCGCAGTGCGTGGCTATCCGTACTTCGAGGATGGAAACCACCTCAGGAGGAAATCCCTGAAGGCGGCACGATTGAAAAATCACCGGAGAAGTGGTCTATCGCTGAAACTGCCGCAACTACTGCCAACGATAGGGCAAGGTGTGCCATCCTTGAATCCATCGATTGCAATATGTACAGAATTGTCAAACAATGTACTACTGCCAAACAAGTATGGGATTTGCTGGCTCTTCATTGTGAAGGTAACAACGCAGTGAAGAAAACCAAGGTCCGTATGCTTATGTCTCGTTTCGAGAACTTGCGTATGAACGAGGACGAGACTTGCCTTCAGTACTTTGGAGAATTAATGTCCATTGTTACTGAATGTGCTGACCTTGGTTCACCCAGTAGCAACCCGGCAGTGTGTAGTAAGATTATGCGATCGATGAGCAAAAAGTTCCTGCCGAAGGTCACTGCCATAGAAGACAGCGAAATGTCTGAAGAAGATTTTGTTTCATTAATGGCGATCTTCAAGAACTATGAACTGAACCATGAAGATTGTGAAACTCACGGGAAGTCACGTCCACGAAGCGACGAGAGGAACATTGCCTACACCGTGGCAGAGCCCGACGGCAGAGAACAAGGCAATAGTTCTCAAGGCAGCAGCCCCACCTCTACCAATGACTTGACCGATGAAGAGATCTACGAGCTACTTGGATCTGATGGTGGAGATGACCAGTTTGCATTCCTCGCCCGGAAAATGGATGCTGTACTTGTTCGCTCGCTGAAGAAGCCGTACGATCCCCGACGAAGGAAGTTTCCGGCAAGGTCACCACAAACTCAAGATCGACGACTTTTGATCCGCCAACCAATCACTGGATCAATCTCAAGTTCAAGTCCAAATTCAAAGGACTGGTCGAGGATCAAATGCCACGTATGTCAAGGGATTGGACACTTCTCAACCGAATGCCCTTCAAAAGATCGAGGCATTGGAATTTTGAATTCCATGGTTGCGCAAGAAGATATGGAACAATATTGCCTTGAAGACTCAACCACTCTGCTTACTGCTCAACTCGAAGGCACAACCCTATCTGACGCTGAAGATGACAGTCCATCCAATGTGAATGCACGACGACATGTTGCATTCTTTGTCTCTGCCGCAGAAACGACTGAAAGCCCTACCGCAGAGAACTGCCTGTGCCTCACTGCCTCAGTCAATGGCTATGAATCTGAAGAGGAGACCATTCCCATTGATATTTTCATCGAGCTCAAAGAAAGTTTCGATGAGCTACGCATGAAATTTACCCGGCAGACCAAGGTGATGAAGATGCTTACGTCAACCAAAGCCGGATATGAAGAAAAAGTGAAGAAGCAGGCCATGGAAATTGAACAAATGCTCATAGAAAAGAACAACTTTGAAGAACGATTGAAGAAACTTGATGTCCAACTCACCAGAAAGGATATGGAGGCCGAGAAACTGAAAATTGACTTTAATCGTGAAAATGGAAAACTCGAAGTTGCTAACAATACTTTTGTAAAACTTAACACAGCAACAACAAAATTAGATGCCGTAATGAGTATTTCACATGTTGAACGACAAGGCCTCGGACATCAAAAAGTTGTAGATGCCGTTTTTCCAAAGAAAAACCCAATGGACATGGCATTTGTAAAGGCATCAAATGACGATTCAAACGCTGCCGCACAATTCTCAACTCCAGAAAGGGATGAACAAACCGAAGGCAAGGCCACTGCCCCAGCAAAAGACTGCCGCAGAAGGCCGAAGCAAAGGCAGGCACCATCAGGCCGGATGAAGACAAGGAAGCCCCTGCCTAAGCAACATTTTAAATCAACGAGACGATATGTTTGCCACTACTGCCTAGTACCTGGTCACATTCGACCCTTTTGTTGGAGACGCGAAGAGGATCAAGCAAGAGGACATTACTTTCACTCCAATACTGGACCACGGCATCCCAAATACTTCTCGCATTCTCTGTCTTCACGACACTTTTTCAAAAAGAAGGCAACAATTATACGCAAATGGGTGCCCAAAACTAAACTCTCTACGAATGTTTGTTTTACAGGTCCCTCCGATGACTTCTCTGCCGCATCAAATGCCATCCAAAGTGCCGAAACATGCAATGTCATTTTCACTGCCCTCAAAGCTACCAAGGATGATAAATGGTACTTCGATAGTGGATGCTCGCGGCACATGACCGGAAATAGTGATCACCTCATCGACTACAAAGCTTTTCACGGAGGAGAGGTCACGTTTGGAGGAGGGTCCAGTGGTTCAATTGTTGGCCGAGTCACTTTAAATGTGAAAGGGCTGCCAAAGCTACAACAAGTGCTTCATGTTGAAGGCCTCATCACAAACCTCATAAGCATAAGTCAACTATGCGATGAAGGCATGAATGTAAAGTTTACTCACCAAATGTGTGAAGTGTTTGATAGTGCAGGGAACCCACTCATTCAGGGGGAGCGTTCCAAGGCAAACAACTGCTACTCCATTGGAGAAACATGCCTCTCTGCACGAGTCAAAGATGACATAGACCTATGGCATCAAAAACTTGGACACACAAGTCTTGGGAATTTAGAGCGTCTAATCAAGCTCAATGCTGTTCGTGGACTTACAGCTCTCCCAAAAATCCAGAAGACAACATGTGGACATTGCAAACAAGGAAAAATGACTCGTACAAGTCATCCAGCAATACCTGCCGCAGGACAGACTGATGCCTCTGCCGCAGGACCTGCCAACTCCAAGGCAGAACTGTATCAAAAGCAAACCAAATGCTTTGATCTCCTCCACATGGATTTAATGGGACCAATCGAGACTAGGAGCCACTCTGGAAAACGCTACGTACTTGTCGTAGTAGATGATTTCTCAAGATATACTTGGGTACGCTTTCTCCAAGACAAGAGTGAGACATTTGACGAGGTGTCCAAGCTCATTAGGTGGATAAAGACCAACCATGAAGCCTCAGTAAAGAGAATAAGAAGTGACCATGGCACCGAGTTTGAAAACCAACGACTTTCTCCTTTTTGTGACACGCATGGCATTGCCCAAGAATTTTCTGCCCCCATAACACCGCAACAAAACGGCGTGGCTGAAAGGAAGAACCGAACCCTCAAGGAAATGGCGTGTACCATGCTGATCGCCAAGGGCCTAAGCAAGCAATTTTGGGCAGAAGCATTCAATGCCGCATGCCATATCCTGAACCGCATCAGCATACGTTCGGGAACAACAAAAACGGCCTATGAAATTTTGAACAATAGGAAGCCTAATCTGAAATACTTTCATGTGTTTGGCTCTGTTTGTTATGTTCTGAATGATAGGGAACCTAGATCTAAACTTGATCCAAAATCACTTAAAGGATTATTTGTTGGATACTCTAGGAATAGTCATGCCTATCGTATTTTTATCATACAAACTAGAACCATCATTGAATCTGTAAATGTTGATTTTGATGACCTTAGTCGACTCAGGAAACCCAAAGAAGAGAATGTAGAAGGTCTGCTCGAGCCTGCCGCAGTAGCAGAAATTGAAGGCAGTTTCACTCCTACGCATCCTACTGCCGCACCCACTGGCTCGAATAATGATGATCAGCCCTCTACAGCGTCTCCCGAGCACTCAAATGATGATAGCTCGCCTCAACAAACAGATTCGTCAGATGTCGAAGAAACACCAATCCGACGACGAAGGGATCCCCCAAGACATGTTATCCGAAACCACCCTTCGAGTCAACTGTTGGCCACACGCATGAGAGCTCGTCCATACATCGACTACCGCAACATGACCAAGAATGTAAGCATGTCTGCCACATGCATTGAAATAAGCATTGCCTCGTACCTCTCAACGATCGAACCAAAGAATGCCAAAGAAGCGTTGGCCGATGAATTTTGGTTTATGGCAATGCAAGAAGAGATGAAAGAGTTTGAAAGAAACAAAGTTTGGAAGCTCATTCCTCGTCCCAAAAACAAGAATGTCATCGGGACAAAGTGGATTTTCAAGAACAAATCGAATGAGCATGGGCAGGTTGTGCGCAACAAGGCAAGACTAGTGGCGCAAGGCTATACGCAAGTTGAAGGCATCGACTTCGATGAAACTTTTGCTCCCGTAGCACGCATGGATTCCATACGTTTACTTATTGCTATTGCATGCCACCTCAACATCACCTTACATCAAATGGACGTGAAGGCAGCCTTTCTCAACGGCATACTTGAAGAGGAGGCATATGTTGCACAACCCAAGGGCTTCGAAGATCCGAAACATCCTGACTATGTGTATCAATTACACAAGGCATTGTACGGCCTAAAACAAGCTCCTAGAGCTTGGTATGGCTGCCTAACTGATTTTCTACTCAGTTTCGGATTCACTCGGGGCACTGCCGACAAAACACTGTTTGTGAAATTCAATTCTTCCAATATTTTAATTGCACAAATTTATGTTGATGATATTGTCTTTGGATCCACATGTGAGAATATGCTTAAGGCATTTACCTCTGCCATGGCATCAAAATTTGAGATGAGCATGGTAGGAGAACTAACTCATTTTTTAGGGCTCCATATCAAGCAATCATCAACTGGGACGTTTATCTCACAAACTTCATACGCTAAGAATCTCATCAAAAGATTCCAACTTGAAGGATCCAAGCCCATGAAAACACCTATGGGCTCAACGGACAAAATCTCCCGAGGCACTGATACTGCCGCAGTGGATCAGACACTCTACCGATCCATGATAGGGAGTTTACTTTACCTTACGGCAACTAGACCTGATATCATGTATAGCGTTTGTTTGTGTGCCAGGTTTCAAGCTGATCCAAGGGAAGAACACTTGAAGGCAGTCAAACGCATCATACGCTACGTTGCCGCATCAGTCGAGTTAGGCATATGGTATACCAAAGATACCACCACATGGCAAAGCCGCAAGCAAAACTGCATTTCTCTATCCACTGCCGAATCAGAATACATTGCCGCAGGAAGTTGCTGTACCCAATTGATTTGGTTGAAGCACATGCTTGATGACTACCACCTGGATAGCAATGTTCTTACACTCTACTGCGACAATACGAGTGCTATAAATATCAGTCATAATCCAGTGCAGCACTCAAGAACCAAACACATCAGCATAAGGCATCATTTCATCCGAGATTTGGTGGAGAAACGACTCTTGAGGATTGATCACATCCCAACAGAAAATCAAATAGCAGATATCTTCACCAAGCCACTGAACTCAGATCGATTCATTGCTTTGATAAAATCTTTGTGCATGTGCACCATGCCTTAGATGCTGATCTGCATCATGCTGCCGCATTGTCATGCCTACTGAACCTCTGCCACAGCATTCTGCCTTGTCAACATATGAGTTTAAAATTTTCCGAAGGAAGAGAGAATACCCAAACCACTTTAGGCAACATGGTCAAACCCATATACATGTAATTAATACTCAATGGGTTGAGATACTATGTACTAGGTGACCTAAGTATTTAATAACCTCATTATTGACATGGCATTATACCTAAGTGGAGTATAAGTACTTATGATGCAGCATGATGTTTCATTAGGATTAGATGTCTTTATTCTTTTCCTAATTTTGCTTTGTAAGCCTTGATTTTTCACACCACAAAAAAAAAATTTGAAAAATGAAAAATAGAAAAAGAATATACTCTAAAAACAGAAAAAGAGAAAAATTAAAAACAGAAAAAAAAAAAAGGGATTTTGGTTTTGATTTTTTGGCAACGACCTGCCGCAGAGCAATGCCCCACTTGACCGTTGGGCAGCACTTTGTTGGAGTTGTGTACTTAATGTCTAGATTTAAGTGACAGAAACTCACGATCCATTGCCATTAATCTATTTAACTAAATGAACAATTGTTTGCGTTTAATTATTTATAATTAAATATATGCAAAACATAGTCCTGGATTCTATACGTTGTAGTTAGTATGGTGTGTCGGGCCCCACACAGAAGATCATACTATCGGTTACTCGTATTTAATCGAACAGTTGCTCACGACCTAGATGGACACGGACCAATCCATCGGTATAGTCTTTGTGTGAGAGAGAAAATAATCTGTCTTGATTATTTTATCACACTTGTACACTTGGTGTATTGAGCGGATCGTTGAGATTCATCGATTAGGATTGTCGGCGATAATCGATTCGAGTCTCAGTGTATTTTATTCTTAATCCCCGATATTGTTGCGGGTGTGTATATTTAATATAAGTGACTTTGATTTACCAAAGGAATTAACCGATTTAATTATTGGGTTAATTACCGGTTAAGTTGGGTCACTATATTTCATATATGGCATGCCGTGAATGATTGACCGGAAAGTGTATCCCGTAAGGGTTGATAATATCCCCGAGATGAGTTCATAAGGAATTATTATGTAAACCCTGCAGGTGGATTCGTTCCGCATAATAATTAAGGTTGAATGGTACTAGTCTCGGATATAAGAGATGAATAAATTAATTAGCAATAAATTAATTTTATTCATGGATGTTTATATCTTAAATACACGGAATAAATAATACTACCGGAGAAATATTATTTGATATAATATGGTTTAATATTGGGAGTGCAATTAATTTTATATAGTGGAAAATAGAATTAATTAATATTGATAAGGATTAATGGACTTGAGCATTGGGCTCAATTTAATCTTCAATATTGGAAGCCCAATATTCCACCTCCTTTAGATCCCCTACGTAGCCTATAAAAGCACTACATGGTCTTCTCTATTCTCATAACTTGAAGATCACAATTCTAGAGAGAGAAAGTAGAGAGGAGGATCCATGGAGTTCGGTAGATCGTCGCCCACACGACGTCCGGGCTAGTGCAAGGAATACGTGGGAAGATCTCAAGGTCATCATAAGATCTCGTTTCTCCGCACAACGAATCGAAAGGTGAATTAAATAATTGCTATTTAATTCTTGTTTTATTGAATCAATTCTCGAAGAACAAAGATCCAAGAGTCGAACCCGGATTAGACGAACGATCACGCGGTGGTGGCGAAGCCACCGGACCGCGGGATCGCCCGCTAGGGTTTGGCGGCGCGCGGAGGAAAGGAACCCTCGGCTGGGCCGAGGGCTCGCGATCGATCACGGGGATCGATCGCCGGGGGCGCGGGCTGGTGCCGCACCCCACCCGCCGTGAAGGCGGGGCTCCTCCAGGCGGCGGCGAGTCGCCGGACTCGCCGCGGGGGCTGCTGGGCAGCCCCATCGATCATGATGATCGCACGCGATCATCGATCGCGTGAACCCCGTCTCGCGGGGGTTCGGCTGGGGGCGGGCCGCGTGCCTTCGGGTGCGTGGTCTCCAAAGGCTGGACTCCGGCGGATGAGTCGGCGTTCATGTGATCTCCGGCGAAGGGTTTGATCGGAGTTGTCATGTTCCGCAATTCCGGCAACTCCGGGATATCGAATTCCAACAATTGGTATCAGAGCGAACGGTTACGTTTTTCGTTAATTGTTTCGATAATCGATTCTCGTTGTTTATAGCCATGGATTAATTTAATTTTATTAAATTATTGTGCTATATATATTGTTCTACGTCTATGATTTTCTCTCTTGTATGAATTGTGTTGTCGGAAAAATTAATTATTAAAAATCGAGGATTTTTTTTTAAATATCGAACCTTGTCGATCGACCGTGGGCTCGGGAGAGGGCTGCGAGTGTTGCTGGACGTGAGCAGGGGCATGGCTGGGCATGCCGGCGTGTGCCACCAGTGGTGGTGGTTCGCCGGCAGCCGGCGGTTGTGCTCGGCAGTCATGTTGGCGGCAACACGCACGCGGCTTCGGATTCGAGCTCGGACGGATTGCGGGCTGCTGGTACACCTTGGAGCGGGCTGTGCGGCAGCAGCTGGGCATGCGGGCTGGAGCAAGGCGATGGCGTGAGGTCTGTGGTTCGCCGGCAGCCGGAGGCTAAGCTCGGCGATCGCATTGGGGGCATGCTCGTCGATCTCGATGGGATGCTCGTCGATCTCGATTGCGGGCTGCTCGTACGGTGGGGCTTAGTCGCAGCGGGTCGGTGGCATAGATAGTCGGAGGAGACGACGTGCCGGAGATCGACCAGACCGCTGCGCCCCTCGCCGGAGAAGACGATCGAATTTTTGCGTGATCCTGAAATGGTGCGTAAATTGAATGACCCCTCGCTGAATGAATTTAATTCATTGTTCATGCATGTTGCATGGTGAGGTGCGCATGTGTATGCTATTACATGCATGGGACCATTTTTGGTCCACTTGGTTCGATTGGGTTTTTCTAATTTTATTTAATTTAATTTTGGAATTAATTCAAATTTTATTTGGATTAGATTTCTTAATTATAGAATTAAATAATGGAATTAGATGGAGAGTTAAATTAGGAAAGAAAATCCTAGTTTCTCTAGATATCCTATACCTACTTGGATTAAAAGTCTTAAGAAGAATCAAAATTCGATTTTGATTAGGATTCTTGAGATCTAATTTAAATAGTATTGAGAAATTATTAAAATATTGATTTTATTTAATTTAAGTATTTTATTTAAAATCATTAGATTAATTCAAAATTTATTTTGGATTGGAAAATCTTGGATTTTATTTAGAATATAATTAAATATGGAAATCAATGGATTTTAATGGAATTGATTTTATTTAATTTAAGTATTTTATTTAAAATCATTAGATTAATTCAAATTTTATTTTGAATTGGATAATCTTGGATTTTATTTAAAATAGAATTAAATATGGAAATCAATGGAATTGATTTTATTTAATTGGAGTATTTTATTTAAAATCATTAGATTGATTCAATTTTTATTTTTTTTTTGAATTGGAATCTTGGATTTTATTTAAAATAAATTAAATATGAGAATCAAAGAATTTTTCCGTCGCTCGGCAAAGTATTCAAGACGTAGAATGGAGGCTCAAGACAAGCATGCTGGAATTCATCAAGGTACGAATAGTCGAGAAATAATTTTACTTGAGTAATTATTTGATTATTTGTGGACGTACTTGCATGAAATGTATGTTTGTTATTATGCTTATGTGTATTTAATTATGCATTAGATAGCGTATCCCTTTGTTATAAAAAGCTAAGTGGGAGAGGGTATGGAAACATATCCATGGTCTCCATTGCTGTTCTCTTGGTGACTTTTATGGACTTTTGAAGTTCGTATAGATAATTCATTGGAGGAGAATTCTTGTAATTCCTTTTACGAGAAACATTGATTAAGTCTATCAAACAATGCCTAATTTGTCTTTCCAAAACTGACTTCAAGTCGACTCATTCTCACCCCGGGGAGTGGAATGGAGCCAAAGCCACTTGGTCATGTCGAGGACACAAATTAGAGGCAGTCGTACCATCTTTTGAAGGTGGATCGATTGTCTGCTCGGCTCCCTCATTTTATGAGAGATAGGGTTGTTCGCATGGTGAATCACTGGTTAGAAACTTTGAGTTTCACTTATGATTCTCCGCGTCTTGATTTACAAGATTAAATGATTCAAGTAATTGGGAGTCAATTGTAAAAGTCTTTTGGTGTAGTAAACGTCCACACTATCGTGGCTTGCTACATTGAATGGGATTTTGGAACGATTGATGTAGACAGTTATAGAAGGGAGTAAAGGAGCGTATGTTAACGTAAACGTCCACACTATCGTGGCTTGCGGTGAATATGCGTATCCCAAACAAACTTCTTAGATACTGAGTAATGGTTTACACTTAGGTACGCTTCTTAGTATTCTTCCCATCGAAGTAACGCTAATGATGATGTACGACCAAAGGAAATCTAATTGCTAAATCATTTGGATAGGTAAACGTCCACACTATCGTGGCTTTCCATATCTGATGGGATTTTAGATGCGATTAGTGGTTTAATGATATTATTTGAGGGAGATAATATCGGAGATTAAATCGATTGTTTGTTGTTATATGTGCTCATAGATTAGGAGATGGCTTTGAACCCACTTTATGTGATAACTAAGGATTTTTAAACTCACTGGTCCCTAAATGTAATGATTGGAATAGAGATCTAGACATTACCCAAACTGTTAAAGAGTACTAGTTAGTGCTCAGTGATCTTTGTCCTCCCGAGCCTATTGACATAGGCGGCTAGACAAGAGGCGATGTGGATACTCATAAAGGGCAGTCGATTCGAGGAAACGCTTAAACACGTTTTTGAGATGATTGACCTTTTAGACGAGTTGAGACGGAAATCGCAAGCTCTTGTAGCCAATGCCAAAGGTTTCGAACCTAACGGAAAAATCGGGGGAAAGTAAAAGCAAGCAAAGAAACCCAGTGGTCCTAGGTTTCTTGGACCACGAGATGGGACGAGAAAGCCATGAGGCAAGAGTTCTCGATGCAAACAGTCTGGGTACTGGAAGTCTGATTATCCTCTCAAAGAAAGTACGAAATTCTTCTTTAGTCGTAAAACATAGTCAGTGGTATTATCTACCGGAACCTGGTGTGTAGATATGGAACCACTGACGGTATGTACATTTTAAATGCAAGGGTTCCAGGAAACCCGACGACTTAGAAAAGAAGAAATCGTAGTCTACATGGGCAATGCTGTAGAGGAGACAGCTGTTGCAATGGAGGACATTTTATAGGATTTCATTTTGAGTTATTGCTTTTCTGTACCTTTCCTATTAGAAGGAACTTTGTTCTGGATTTCTAATGAATGGATATTTTATTTCTTTTAATCATTTGATGGTTATAAGAAGAAATAATGATAGTATCTATTCTGGTACATTAGCTAGCAATATATAAATGATGAATCCTGAGTCCACCATGATGCAACGAACCGTTTTATATAACTCGTTTTACTAATAAGAGATTTCTTTGTTAAATCAATTTTACTTGTGGATTCTTATGCTAAGTCATATTTATTCAAATAAGAAGTTCAAAGGTCGAAAATTGATTGTAAGATCAATTAAGTTGAAGGAATGGACCTTCCGACCTAAGAATCTAATTTGGAAGATAATACGACTAAGCAATCCTTTATGGATATAAGACATAAGATCCAGACAAGTATAAGAATTGATTGACTCTGATGTATGCAGACATATGTTTACTCAGACAATAAGGTACGAGTACTTCATTTGATGATTACTCGAGAAATGGATTAGAATACCTGATGTGCCACAAAAGCAAGTGTTTTGACAAGTCAATGGACACTGAGCAATTGTGGAAGACCATCGAGGTATATCCATTTGTAGCCTGCGATTTGATCGCGAAGGCAAGTACCTGTCTGAGGAATGCATGGCATACTGATCAGAGGTTGGGATGATCCCAAATGACTACACCATACACTTTTAGTGTAGAAATGGTGTGTCGTAAACAAGAAATGGAACTCTTATAGAAATAGTAAAAGCATAAGTTATACGGAACTACCTATGTTCTATGGATATGTCTGGAAACAACGGCGCATTCAAATGCGGTTGTAGAATATCCTGGAAGAACAAAAGATGTGTGTTCAATAGTACTATGAACCAGAGGGACGTTATAAGTTCTAACGCCCGGTTCTTAGAGAAAGACTATATGATGAACCACAAAGCCCAAGGTGACGTAATACTTTGAAATGAGAGAGAAAGATTAAGACTTAGAACCAGCCGAACCGAGTAGCGGTACACCACTAACTTCACCTACTGTTATCACTGTTTATACACCGGAATGCCATCGTAGTGGGAGGTTGTGGGACAACCGGAGATATTCATAAGACTAGGAGAGTCTTCGGACTCTGGACCTAGTATACATGAAATCGATCCCTGGATCTACATGAAGGCCGTACTAGATCTAAATGTGCCTTCTTGGAGAGCAATAAGGATTATTGCTAAGAGGCGAGATCATTTAGAGTACAAGCTTAGTTGATCCATTTATGGATTGAAACAAAGCATTGAGTTCGTGGTACTTGCAAATTGATGAGATAGTCCATTTTATGGATTCATCAAAATCATAGACGAATCGTGTGTATGGGAAACGTGATGGAAACAAGGTGGTGTTTCTCGGAGGTTTTATGTAGATGACATTTTATCATTGGTAACAATGTAAAGATGTTGTCAGACATAAAATGATGGTTGTCTAGAAAAATCGATATATGAGATGAAGAAGAAGTTAGAGCATGTTCTTAAGATCTAGGATCTCAAGAAAAGAACATTGTACTTCTCCTGGACATCTTGCATATATATGATTATGGTTCGTTTTAACATGCATGATTCCGAGAAAGGTTCGTTACCTTTCAGAGACGGAATGCATCTATCTAAGGATATGTGTTTTGGAACACAAAAGGAGATAGAAGCAATGAAAGCAATTTCCTACACTTTGAGTGTGGAAAGCTTAATAAATGCAATGTTGAAAAACGAGAACCTGATATCGGCTATGCGGTGAGCATAGTGGGAGGATATCAAGGTAATCCTGGAAAGGAATATTCGACTGCCGTAAAAGTACTTTCGAAGTACTGTTCTAGACTACGAAGCAGACGAGCATTTCCTTTGGATTACATTCTCTTAGATTTCTAATCAAATGAGGACCGGTGTAAGTCGATATCAGGCTATGTGTTTCACTATTGAAGGAGAAAGAGTTTTAACATGGAAGAGTGATAAGCACGATGCTTTTCGGACTCTGCCATTGGTAACCAAATAGCGGCCTCAGAGGCAGCGGAAGTTTTGGTATAACTCCGGGATAATCTCTGGGACTTAGATGTGATTCTTAATTTGCCAAAGGCTATGTAAATAGCGGTGCAATGGCAAATGGTAAGAAATCACAAGTCCATAAGTGTAAGATAACACATAGTGCAAGTACCACCTGATACGAGTCATCGTCGAGGGAGACGACGCTGTAGTCAACAAGATAACTTCAGAGCGGCAACCTAGAGTGCTCATTCACATAGTACTTCTTGGAAGTACAACTTAAGCACGTGATGAGTATGGGAGTCGGGAGTTTGGAGGAAATGACTAGACCTTAGTACAAGTGGGAGATTGTTGGAGTTGTGTACTTAATGTCTAGATTTAAGTGACAGAAACTCACGATCCATTGCCATTAATCTATTTAACTAAATGAACAATTGTTTGCGTTTAATTATTTATAATTAAATATATGCAAAACATAGTCCTGGATTCTATACGTTGTAGTTAGTATGGTGTGTCGGGCCCCACACAGAAGATCATACTATCGGTTACTCGTATTTAATCGAACAGTTGCTCACGACCTAGATGGACACGGACCAATCCATCGGTATAGTCGTTGTGTGAGAGAGAAAATAATCTGTCTTGATTATTTTATCACACTTGTACACTTGGTGTATTAAGCGGATCGTTGAGATTCATCGATTAGGATTGTCGGCGATAATCGATTCGAGTCTCAGTGTATTTTATTCTTAATCCCCGATATTGTTGCGGGTGTGTATATTTAATATAAGTGACTTTGATTTACCAAAGGAATTAACCGATTTAATTATTGGGTTAATTACCGGTTAAGTTGGGTCACTATATTTCATATATGGCATGCCGTGAATGATTGACCGGAAAGTGTATCCCGTAAGGGTTGATAATATCCCCGAGATGAGTTCATAAGGAATTATTATGTAAACCCTGCAGGTGGATTCGTTCCGCATAATAATTAAGGTTGAATGGTACTAGTCTCGGATATAAGAGATGAATAAATTAATTAGCAATAAATTAATTTTATTCATGGATGTTTATATCTTAAATACACGGAATAAATAATACTACCGGAGAAATATTATTTGATATAATATGGTTTAATATTGGGAGTGCAATTAATTTTATATAGTGGAAAATAGAATTAATTAATATTGATAAGGATTAATGGACTTGAGCATTGGGCTCAATTTAATCTTCAATATTGGAAGCCCAATATTCCACCTCCTTTAGATCCCCTACGTAGCCTATAAAAGCACTACATGGTCTTCTCTATTCTCATAACTTGAAGATCACAATTCTAGAGAGAGAAAGTAGAGAGGAGGATCCATGGAGTTCGGTAGATCGTCGCCCACACGACGTCCGGGCTAGTGCAAGGAATACGTGGGAAGATCTCAAGGTCATCATAAGATCTCGTTTCTCCGCACAACGAATCGAAAGGTGAATTAAATAATTGCTATTTAATTCTTGTTTTATTGAATCAATTCTCGAAGAACAAAGATCCAAGAGTCGAACCCGGATTAGACGAACGATCACGCGGTGGTGGCGAAGCCACCGGACCGCGGGATCGCCCGCTAGGGTTTGGCGGCGCGCGGAGGAAAGGAACCCTCGGCTGGGCCGAGGGCTCGCGATCGATCACGGGGATCGATCGCCGGGGGCGCGGGCTGGTGCCGCACCCCACCCGCCGTGAAGGCGGGGCTCCTCCAGGCGGCGGCGAGTCGCCGGACTCGCCGCGGGGGCTGCTGGGCAGCCCCATCGATCATGATGATCGCACGCGATCATCGATCGCGTGAACCCCGTCTCGCGGGGGTTCGGCTGGGGGCGGGCCGCGTGCCTTCGGGTGCGTGGTCTCCAAAGGCTGGACTCCGGCGGATGAGTCGGCGTTCATGTGATCTCCGGCGAAGGGTTTGATCGGAGTTGTCATGTTCCGCAATTCCGGCAACTCCGGGATATCGAATTCCAACACACTTGAGTATGCGGCAGGCGACGGTTCAGCTTCAAAAAGTAACCGTTGCCTAGTTGCCCATCCCATCAACTGCCATCCGTTTCTTTCTCTTAAAACTCTTTTCAAGTTTTATTTTTAATATACTGAAATTCAAAAGCCCTAATCCTTCTCAAACTCTAACTCTCTCTATCCAAATCCGATCAAGAGTTTGATTTTACTGAAATTCTTCAACCCTAGTTTTTCTCTGAAACGCACAAGTATAAAATCATCATCTTCTTTGCGTTAAATCGTGCACTCTGTTTTTTTTTTAAAAACCCTAATTTCATCAAGAACTTCGAATTCAATGGCATCATCTCCATTCGCCTTTGCTCGCTACTACTCGGACCCACGTCTGGTGGAGCTCATCAAAGAGTCTCGCCCCGATGCAACTATGGAGGATATTCAACCCGCGGAGTCTCTACCGTTCATCAACCGCCTCATCGCCATCGACGCCGCCGCCGCCGCAGCTGCCGCCGCCGCAATCGACGCCGCTTCCCAGCCGCCACAAGTCGAGACCAGAGAAGGATCAGGTAAGGATTCTCCCATGAACATCTCTCCGGACCATGACACAGGGGGAGAAGCTGCCGCAGAAGACGAACCTGCCGAAGAGGAACGAGTCTACCCTGAACCAACTCCACTGTCCATCATTCGCCCTGAAGATGATGACATCTCCGGTGACACTGAGCCGTCTCAGACTCCACGACCGCCGGTGGTTATTTCGGGAGTTGATGATGTGCTTGCATACGAGGCTGCCCAGAATGAACGATCATTCCACACCTCTGACTTGAAAGGGCTTTTTACGCCTGAACCCTCCGTTACTGCCGCATCATCTGCCATTCCACAGGCAGACCCTGAAGTGCAGAAACAAGGCAAGAAGATGCCTTACAACAGAAGGGATGACGATGATGATTTTGATTACTCCGAGCTATACGAAAATTACCCATCTCAAAAGAAGACCAAGGATCGCAAACCGACTCTTTATCCATCTGCAACTCCACTCTCTGATGCGGAAGATTCCGGCCACTCAAGTCAACAGCAGCATGATGCCGCAGATGCCTCTGACACAGAATCAGACCCACTGCTGCAGGATCTTGCCTCCAGGAAGCGCAAGAAGAAGCAGGTGCCCCTTCCTCCTCGCCGGCCGTCCACCAGATCCGCCACCGCCTATGCAAAAGGCAAGGGCCCGGCTATGCCCCCAACCTCAATGGAAAACCCCATTGATGTGGAGACCACCGCTGCCAAGAAGTCCCGCAAGGGAAAAAGTGTTGCTGTCGCTTCAAAAACTGACAGCTCACACAGTGGTGATGCCGCAGCACAACCTGCTGCGAAGAAGGGCAGTAAGGCACCAAAGATTGATGCTCCCAAGGAGGACTCAGATTCTGATATGAAACCCGGCAAGGGTTATTCGAGGCGATTCTGGTCAGAACGCCGTTCGGTGATTGGGCCCCAGTTCTACTCCAACAAGCCAATTCAACCGGACCGTGGTGGTGACTTGTCAACCTGTGCCAAACACAAAGTTGATAAGTTTCTGAAAAAGATGAAGTTGGTCAAGGCAGTCTCCTACGCAGCACCCTACTGCGAGGACTTGGTGCGCGATTTTTATGCCAACCTGCGCCCATGCTTCGGTGATGATGGATCCAGAGGCTATGGCAAGGTGTATTTGCGAGAGAAGATCTTTAACTTCACTCCTGCTGCCATTAATGCCTATCTAGAGCGCTCTGACATCGACTACCCTGCCGCAATTGCTGATACCACCATTGCCGCAGTGTCTCACTGCCTGACCAGATCACCACCGGATGCTGCCAAAAACATACCTTGCTCAAAACTCTCATCCTTTTATTACTTTTTGTTTACTGTTGCCAGGCACAACTGGATTCCCACAACCAATGTGCACATTGTGCATACCCAAATGGGGGAAGTCTTGTTTCACCTTGGTGCAGGTAGGCAGGTGAACTTGGGAGAGCTCATTTTTGAGAAGATTGCGTCACAGGCAGAGAACATTACCCAGACGCAGAGCCTTGCGTTCCCTTCTTTGATCTGGGAGATGTTGAAGATCCAAGGACTCTCGTTCAATAGTGCTGATCAACTAACTGCTGTGCCACATCCTTACAAGCTGTCTGTCCGAGAGTACAATGATTTGCCCTGGACTGGTTTTCATGCCACTGCCGCAGTGCCTCCTACTCCACCTCCAAAGAAGGCTCCCAAGCTGCCGCAGGCTATTGGCCCTAGCTCATCTGCTCCACAGCCGGGTATTCATGCCCGTCTCCAGGCGTTTGCAGACCAAATTGCTGCAAACCATATGGTCATCATGCAGGACTACATGTCAAAAGCACTCGTGGATGCCATTACCTTCTTTCTTGAAGAAGAGGGCTTTCCTCCACAAAAAGGGGGAGTACCAGCAGCCGAGGCCAAAATGGCAAAGAGCACTGTCTTGAAGATGTTGAAGAAGCGCATTGATGCAGACCTCAAAGAAGTTGAAGCTGAAGAAGCTGCAGAGAAGGATGTTGCCGCAGCAGAGAAGGCTGCCGCAGACACTGCAGCAGAGATTGATGGTGAAGAGCGTGGATCGTCCCCTGAGCACGATGATTGAAGAATTTGAAGGACTGAAGTTCTGACGACCTTGAAGAAATATTATTTCTTTTTTTTGCTTTTAGCTTTTAATTACTCTGAACAATTTTTATTTCTGCTTATTTACTTTTTGAACAATTTGGATTTAAGTTTTTATTTGGTTGAACAATTTCTATTCAAGTAGTTATTTCTTTTTGAAAAAATTGGTGTGTTATTTAAAGGCTTACTTAGTTACTTGTTTTTGTTTCTATTAAATAGTTAGTTGTTAAATAAATTTTTTTTCTACTTAGGAAGTATTAACTAAGGGGGAGTTTTAATGCCTTAGTTGTTTTGTCAAGATAAATCTCATATATTTCTAAGTCAGATGTATTTCATTGAGGGGGAGTGCTCTTATGCGCTGCTGCCTCATGGTTTTGTGAAGAAAGATAAAAAGGGGGAGTTTGTAAGGATAAATATGTTTGGGCATTACAATGCCTTAAATGTACCTAGGCAGAAGTTGTCTTGCTAACATATTTATTTGTTTTATTTCTTTCTTCACAATTTAAACTGTTGTAATCACTTGTCATATTGGTGATTTGATTTAGCATAGTTCATTAGTTGGAACGTGCTTGAAAAACAATCAACATAGAAGCTTTCTGCCGCAGCACAGCCAGGCAGAGTCATGCCGCAAGCAGTGCAAGGCTTGGACAAGAGGTTGAGTCAAGATATCGAGCGAAGCATGAGCGTAGGGCAAAGGAATGCTGAAGTCCAGATAGTATGGAAGGCAGTGCAGTGTGGCAGTGAATTCCAGAAGAACTTCAGAAGGCATCCTGCGGCAGCGGTCAAAGCAGCCTGCCCTATAATATCTCAACCGATTGTTGACCTAGCTTTTCAAGGGAATTAGTTGAAGACTCTCACCTATAAATAGAGGACGTCTACAGCTGCATTCCTCAACAATCCAGAATACAACACAACACCTTAGAAACACGTTTCCATCACAAGATCGATCATCGAGCTTTTAGAGCCGCGACTTCATTCGTGAAGCTCGTCGTGCCGTGTGTTCTCTCGTCCCTAAGAGAGTTCGTTTGTTCAGCTGATGATTCGATAGCTTAGTATAGGTGTTCAATTCAGTAGCTAGGTTTTGTTGTTGATTGTTCATACTCGTTGGATACGGTTTATACGAAGGCATACATGTGTATAGCCTTTGGTAATATCTTTGTAAATCCAAGAGTATCATTTTGTAAAGACTCGTTCTTTAATAAAGTTTCTGGTCGTAAGACCGTTTCGTATGTGTATAATTTAAATACACATACAAAGATTTAAATTTGTGTTCTTTACTTTTTCGTACGTGTGTGTGTGTTCGTTCGAAGTGATTTATTTTTATTAATTCCGCTGCAATTCTTATACATATATCACATATAATTTTAACAAGTAAACAACTTGGTTAATCTGGATAAAATACTTAAACTTAATTAAATCACGTAAAACGAACGTTTTCTGTACAAGGCATCGTGAGAACACTGCCTTGTCTAGGCAGCGCATTTTACTGCGTTTTATTTACTGCCTACGACTTTCACTTAGTTCTTAGACTTAAGGCGATTTAACGGCTTCTTTGAACCCGCTGAGAAAAGCATCATGCATGGTTCCCGGATAGTTCCGATTGTTGGCTTCGCCGACAAAGAAGAGCCTCCCTCCGACACTTTCTGCTAGAACGTGTAGGTCATCTCCGGATGCACCAACTGCAACACTAAAGTACAAGCCAAAAAATAAAAATATATAATAACATAAAAAGTAAATATATATAACCAAAATAATATTAAAAAAATATATATAATAGCCAAAAATAAAAAATATATAATAGCAACAAAAGTAATAATACAAAATAGAAATATATAATAGCGCAACTAAAATATTCCAAACAAATATATAATATCGCAACTAAAATATTGGACAATTAGCGCAAAAAATATATAATAGCGCAAAAAGTAAAAATATATAAGAAAAATATATAATAGCAAAAAAGTAAAATTATGTAATATATAATAGCGCCACTACGATGAAATCATCCTAGCAGTCTTGATAAAATGAATTACAGAATCAATAAGGTAAATAAATTAAAAAATCAATAGTGTAAATGAATTACAGAATCAATAGTGTAAATGAATTACAGAATCAATAGTGTGAACCTTAAAACTGTTCCGCTTTTCTATTATGGCCACACCAAGTTTTGTGAATAAGAAATATCATTCCATCTAAATCAATTCCACTAACCTTCACCTTTTCATCCACCAGCTTCTTAGATATTAACTTATAGAAGTGACACTCCTGATGCTATTTTAATTCTGAATTAAGTTGCTCAAACAGCTCGAACAAAGCTCATCAAATTTATCCATTCGGAAAGTGTAACCCTTAAAATCGCCATCCACCTGGCTTCATACTGACAATAATGTATGTCAAATCAGTCTAGTTTCAAGTCAGGCTGCCTGAATAAATCACCAAAAATATATATTCACGATAGTTTGTGGGTGGATCTTCTATTTGTGATATTTTTCCCTTAATTAGTTCTTAGACTTAAGGCATTTTAAGCTTCTCTGAACCCGCTGAGAAAAGCACCATGCATGGTTGCCGGATAGTTCCTGTTGGTGGGTTCGGCAAAGAAGAGTCTCCCTCTAACACTTTCTGCTAGAACGTCGAGGTCATCTCCGGATGCACCAACTGCAACAATAGAGTACGAGCCAAAAAATAAAAATATATAATAACATAAAAAGTAAATATATATAACCAAAATAATATTAAAAAAATATACATAATAGCCAAAAAGTAAAAATATATAATAGCAACAAAAGTAATAATACAAAATAAAAATATATAATAGCGCAACTAAAATATTCCAAACAAATATATAATATTGCAACTAAAATATTGTACAATTAGCGCAAAAAAATATATAATAGCCAAAAAGTACAAATTTTATATATATGGCTAATCTATTTGAATACAGAGATACATTCAAAACTTGAAAACAGATTGAATTAAAAATATTTGGGAATGATTTTGAGATGATAATAATAATTAGTGTTGTAATAATTTATTTGTATTAATGATTCAATAAAATTGTTTTTTAATATTGTAATAATTTGTGTGAAATTATATAAGTACATATTTAATAATAGCAAAAAACTAAAAATATATAATATATAATAGCGCACCTAAGATGAAATTACAGAATCAATAGTGTAAATGAATTACAGAATCAATAGTGTGAATCTTAAAACAGTTCTCCTTTCCCATTATGGCCACACAAAGTTTTCTGAATAAGAAATATCATTCTATCTAAATCAATTCCACTAACTTTCACCAATTCATCCATCAGCTTCGTAGATACTAACCTATAGAAGTGACACTCCTTGATGCTATTATAATTCAGAATGAAGTTGCTCAAAAAGCGGGTAAGCCGAACAAAGCTCATCAAATTTTCTCGTTCGGAAAGTGTAACCCCTTAAAATCGCCATCCACCTGGCTTCATTCTGACCATAAAGTATGTCAAAGCAGTCGAATTTCACGTCAGACTGCCTGAATAAATCACCGAGAATATATTCACGATCGTTTGTGGGTGTATCTTCTATTTGTGATGTTTTTCCCTTAGTTCTTAGACTTGAGGCGATTTAACGGCTTCTCTGAATCCGCTGAGAAAAGCACCATGCATGGTTTCCGGATAGTTCTTGTTCAAGGGCGGACCCAGGTTATGGCTGGGGTGGTGATGAGCCATTTTATTTGCTCATCTTAGAGCACTTTTACACCCTTTATTGAGTCATTTTGAGTCGTTAACGTGTCTGGGAGGGCACAATTAGGTGTTTGGGCAGAGTGTGTGTTGATGCAGGTAACAGGTGGCGCACTGGGCAAAAGAGGCAAGGAAATCCCCTTCTTTGGGCAAAGAAGTATTCTGGAGTGGGTAGTGACTGCAACAATTTTACCACATCGGGCAAATGGGTAAAGTCATGAAGCAGAAGAACCAGAATTCTTATCAAGTACCGTGCCTGGTCCGTTCATCTGTGGAGGAGAAGATACCTGAAGACGAAGATTTGGGCAGAGAGCGGCTGTTGACAGGAGATTCGCTGCGGGCAAGCTGGCAGCATACCAGAATCCCTGATTTTGGGGGATCTGACTTATCTCCCAGCCCATTGACCAAGGACGCCTATTCCTAAGGGGCGAGAAACAACCGCGATCTGGAATTCAAATTTGAAGTCTTTAAAAGAGCGGGGCGCGACGGGCAGCAGATAAACACAACATATTACGCATCGAGAAATCGAGAGAGCCGCCGGTCCCGTAGCAAGTCGCCGGAGGAGTCGCCGGAAAGAGATCGGAGTTGTTCGTCTGAGTCTCTTTTATCTGTTTTGAGTAGCGCCAGCCTTCGGGCTGAGAAACAATTTCCTTTTCATGTTTTGTTTTTAAGTTTTAATTCCGTATTTTGTTTTCCTTCAAAAACGTTTTACGATTTGAAGCATGAATAATATAGTTCGTTTTCCCTTATTTACTTTGTCTTTTATTTCCAGAATGAGTAGCTAAATTCATCGTGCATCTGGGCAGGGGCGGATCGAAGGAGATTTAGGGTTTTAGTTGAGCCGCGAGGTCGATGGGGCTAGAGTAGCCGGTTGGGGGTTTGTTCCCGAAGCAAAGTTGGTTGAGGATTATTTCTGGGGAGTCTGGGCAAACTAGGTCGACCACTAGTGAACCTTTACAATCTGGGATACTGGTGATTGGCAAACCGCATAGATGTACCTTGTAGTATTGTTGCGGGCATAGCACTAGAACTTGCTGGAGATTGCGGTCGTATGACTCGGAGTTCCGAGCATGCTATTGGCCGAGCGGGTCTGTCTAGAGAGTAATGCGGGTTTGGGCAAACTAGATCCATGTTTGATCGCATAGGTTATCGAATTGTTCAGATCTAGGGGTTTAGGCATAACGTTAGCTTGCCTTCTCTTTAAACTGTAAGGATAGATAAGGGTGGGGCAATTGTTGGGCGTGACGCAATAGGACCACTGTTGTCTTTTTAAAGCACCCTATAACTGCTGACAAACCGCTGGTAGAAATCCTTAGTGCCTATGACCGGTAGTTTGCCCTAATGATCCTGAGTGAAGTCATCTGCCCGGATGCCTTGTTTCCCATTTGATTTAAGTTTCTCTTTTAGTATTTTGTTAGATCTGAGTGTTTGCGTTGTTTACTTTTTAGATCTGTTTTAATTGCATGTTAGTTTTGTTAGCTGTAGTTAGATCAAAGTGTTTGAACGATTGCAAAACCGCTGTGCCCACAGCACCCCAAATCAAAATCTTTTTGTGACAACCCCTTGGGCAAAGCCGAGATCACCTACTGTAATTCCCTCCTTGTGGGACCGACCCCACGTATTTGCCATTATCTACGTTTTGTAGTTATAAGAGTACTTGCTAAATATAAAATTCATTTTGGCAGCGCGTGTGCTCAAACGACAAGCATACGGGTTCGTCAAAATTGGCGCCGTTGCCGGGGAGGCAAATTTCCAACAGTAAGTCGTCTGTGCTAACAGTTTGACTTGTTTTGTTTATGCAGGATTCCACTTCTGGCAAAGAGATTGTAACTTGGTACGATCCTGAAATCGAAAAGACCGCAAAGCGAATCCGGAAAGAAACAAGGCTAGCCAAAGCGTTAGCACGTGCCGCCCAAGAAGCTGCCCATACACCAAGGGCAGAAAATCGCGAATGGCAAGGAGAGGTGAACCAATTACCCCACCGAGACCTTCACCGGAACCAACCACGATGTACGGTCCACACAACCGGACCCTCAGGGACATGATGTTCCCTGCCAATCTGAACCTCCGACCATCAGGCATCACTTTGCCCGCTATCAACGAGAACTGGGAGATGAAACACAATTTCATCCAAATACTGCCTATGTTCAGCGATATGCCCATGGAAGACCCACAGAGGCATCTTCAAGACTTCGAGTTAGCCTGCGGAACTATAAGGGGAGGGCCCCCTTTGAGTGAATACATCCGACTGCTGGCTTTTCCCTTTTCACTTGGGGATGGAGCACGAGAGTGGCTCTACACTCTGCCCGAAGGACAAATCACTACTTGGGCACAGCTCCAACAGAAGTTCTTGGAAAAATACTTCCCTGCCGCCCAAATCCAACACATGCGAAGGAACATCAGTAGCATTAAGATGGGGGCGGGCGAAGAGTTTCCCGCATATTGGGCACGTTTTAAACAGATGTTGGCAAAGTGTCCTCAACACCAGATTCCTGATCACGATTTGATCCAATACTTTGTGACTGGGCTAAGGATACACGAGAGAACCCTTTTGCACGCTGCTAGTGGAGGGTCTATCCTGAACAAAAGCGCTGAGGAGGCATTCAAGCTCTTCAAGGAGATGGCAGAGGAGTTCAGAGATGATGGAAGTGAGTTGCCCAGGACCAACTTGGGGACAACCACCGCTGCAGATTCAAAAATCGACAAACTGTGCAGCGCAATGGAGAAGTTCATGAACACTATGGCCACCGGGCCAAAGAGAGGTGTGAAAGATTGCCAGATCTGTCAGGGCACAGAGCACGCCACTGATGAGTGCCCCACATTGTATGACGAGGAGGTCAAAGCAATGGGGCAGAGCAACGGTAACGGGCAAGGAAGGGGGAAACCATACTATGATAACAAATATGGGAATAACAACAACTACAATGAGGGGTATAATGGTAACAAAAATTTCCAGCGCTACAACCAACCGGGGCAGTACCAACAGCATAGCCCCGGGATGTACCACCAACCTACTCAGACCAAAGGGCCTACTTTGTCCGAAATGATGGAAACTTTGGTCAAAGAAAACATCAAGTTCCAGCAAGAGAATGCCAAAGCCCACCATGAGAATGAGAAATTCAAGCAAGAGACTAGAGGGCAGTTCCAAAGTCTAGGAGTCCAAGTCTCCCATCTTACTCAAGTAGTGGCAAAGCTGGAACAGAAAGGAGGTACTTTGCCCCAAAAGATCGAAGTGAACAATGCCTATGTTAATGCCGTCCAACTCAGGAGTGGAAACCCACTTACCATAGTGGATAAGTCTGCAGTAAAGGGCAAAGAGCCCGTGTTAGATGATCCCCCAGTCATTGAGGAAGACCCTGGGACAGATATTGAGCAAGAAGAGGTGATAGTCAGGGCAAAGAGAGACAAGTCCCCACCACCAAAAATCATGCCACCCTTCCCGGGCAGACTGAGTAAAAACCGTGAGAGGGAAGAAACTCAAGAGATGTTCAAGATGTTTAAGAAGGTGGAAATCAATATGCCCCTTCTGACCATACTGAACGCTATGCCCAGATGTGCTAAGTTCTTGAAGGAGCTTTGCACAAAGAAGGTCAAATATCAAGATGATGCAAAGTTTGAGGTGGGGGAGAATGTCTCTGCCGTGATAAAAAAGACTGGACCTACAAAGTGTGGAGACCCAGGCATGTTCTACATTTCGTGCATCATAGGGCATATGAAGATAGAGAATGCAATGCTCGATTTGGGAGCATCAATCAACGTTATGCCCAAAACGATGTACGAGGACCTGGAGATAGGGCAACTGAAGCCAACCCGAGTTGTGATCCAACTGGCTGAGAGGTCGAATGTTTACCCTGAGGGCATACTGGAAGATGTCTTGGTCAAAGTGGAAGAGTTAATATTCCCTGCTGATTTCTATGTGCTCGATATGGGCAGATCAAGTAAAGCCCCTGTGATGATATTGGGCAGACCGTTCCTGAAAACAGCAAAGACCCACATAGACTGCGAAACCGGGAGGCTGACGTGCAAATTCGAGGGAGAGACGATCACCTTTGACCTCTACAAGTCCATGAAGCACCCAGCTGACACCGAATAGATCCACTACATTGATCAAATTGAGAAGGCAGTAGAGGCAAAGGCACTCCAATGTGGGAAGTATGATCATACTGAGATAGCCATTCAACAAGGGCTTACAGAGTTTGCCATGGAGGACGAACCGGAAGAATTGCAAGAGTCAATTGAGCAGTTAGACTCTCTGGAGAATTTCAAAGGCAACCCGGGCAAACCGATAGAGGTTGAAGAGATGATCATGGTGCCTTCACTTGAAAAGCCACCAATTATGTGCTGGAATTCGATATCCCGGGTTATCAAAATTGCGGAAACCGACAACCCGACCGAAAACCTATCGCCGGAAACCGATCACGAACACCACGAAGAACCGGGGCCCGACCGGAGAATCGCCACGAGGGCGAAACCCTAGCCGAACCCCCATGCATGGGGTCCGCGATCGCCGTGCATGGCGATCGCCGGGGATGCGGGGTGCATCCCCGCGGGGCTGTCGGACCAGCACCCGCCGGTGGTGAGTCCGGCGACTCACCGCCACCACCTGACGGGGAGGAGGGCGCCCAGCCGCGGCAGCAGCCCACGGCTGCCCTCGCGATCGAGCCCAGCTCGATCGCTTGCTCCGGCTTCGGCCGGAGCTCTCCCGTGCGCACGCCCCGCCGGTCGAGGGGCTGGGGGGTCCACCCGCCGTGGCTCCAGCCCACGGCGAACCCCCAGCGATCGACCCTTGGTCGATCGCGTGCCCCGGCGTCCAGCCGGGGCTCCCCTTTGCCGGCGGTACCGGCGGTCCGAACCCTAGGGTTCGGCCGCCACCTTTCGATCCCGACGGGGATCTCGAATCCCCGTATCCCGGTCTCGACGTTTTTCCCGGATCATGCGTTCATGTATGCATCACAATAATTCCACATAAATTCATAGAAGAGAGTATGTGATTTTACCTTTGAATTCGTTGTGCGGAGAAACGAATCTAAGTTGATGACCTTACGATCTTCCCACGTATTCCTTGCACTAGCTTGAACGTCGGGTGGGCGACGATCCTCCAAGCTTATGGATCCTCTTCAACTCTCTAGAATAGCAAGTATGATAATCTTGTCTTATGAAAAAGTGAAGACCATGTAGTGCTTTTATAGGCTACGTAGGGGATCTAAAGGAGGTGGAATATTGGGCTTCCAATATTAATGATTAAATTGAGCCCAAACCCAAATCTATTAATCTCCCATTAATATTAATTAATTTATTTTCCACTATATAAATTAATTGCACTCCCAATATTAAACCATATTATATCAAATAATATTTCTCCGGTAGTATTATTTATTCCGTGTATTTAAGATTTAAATATCCATGAATAAAATTAATTTATTGCTAATTAATTTATTCATCTCTTTAATCCGAGACTAGTACCATTCAACCTTAATTATTGTGCGGAATGAATCCACTCATGAGGTTTACACAATAATTCCTTATGAACTCATCTCGGGGATATTATCAACCCTTCCGGGATACACTGTCCGGTCAATCATTCACGGCATGCCATATATAAAATATAGTGACCCAACTTAACCGGTAATTAACCCAATAATTAAATCGGTTAATTCCTTTGGTAAATCAAAGTCACTTATATTAAATATACACACCCGCAACAATATCGGGGATTAAGAATAAAATACTCTGAGACTCGAATCGATTATCGCCGGCAATCCTAATCGATGAATCTCGACGATCCGCTCAATACACCAAGTGTACAAGTGTGATAAAATAATTAAGACAAATTATTTTCTCTCTCACACAACGACTATACCGATGGATTGGTCCGGGTCCATCTAGGTCGTGAGCCACTGTTTGATTAAATACGAGTAACCGATAGTATGATCTTCTGTGTGGGCCCGACACACCATACTAACTACAACGTATAAAATCCAGGACTATGATTTGCGTATATCTAATTAATAATAATTAAAAGCAAACAATTGTTTATTAATTAAATAGATTAAATGCTATGATCGGGAGTTTATCGTTACTTAAATCTAGACATTAAGTACACAACTCCAACAATCTCCCACTTGTACTAAGGTCTAGTCATTTCCTCCAAACTCCCGGTTCCCATACTCATCACGTGCTTAAGGTGTACTTCCAAGAAGTACTATGTGAGTGAGCAATCTAGGTTGCCGCTCTGAAGTTATCTTGGTGACTACTACGTCGTCTCTCTGACGATGATTCGTATCAGGTGGTACTTGCTCTATGTGTTAACATCACTTTTGACTTATGACCTTTCCTAGTTCACCGTGCACCGCTATCCAATAGCCTTTGGTAAACTAAGAGTCATATCCAAGTCAAAAGGTTATCCCGGAACCTAACCAAAAACATCCGCTGCCTCTGAGGCTGCTATTCGGTTATGAGAGAGTCTGAGAAGCGTCCTGCTTATCACTCTTTCATTTCATGGTTCCACCTCTTTCTAAAAGTGAACACATAGCCTGATATCGACTTTCACTGGTCCTTTCTTTGATTTTTGGATCTGAGAATTTGTAATCTAAGAAGATTTCGTCTTGCTTAATAATCCAGTACTTTGCAAGTACTATTACAGCATCCGAAAAATTTCTTGTCTAGATTACTTTGATATCCTCCCACTACGCAAACCGCATAGTTGATATCAGGTTCTTGTTTTACAACATTGCATCTATAAAGCTTTCCATACTTGAAGTATAGGAAACTGCTTTGTCCTCATCTATCTCCTTCATGTGTTTGAACACATACCTTTTAGATAGATGTATATTCTGTCTCTGAAAGGCAATAACCTTTCTCAGAAGTATGCACGTTTAAAACAAACCTTAATCGTATAAGATGTCTAGGAGAAGTACAATGTTCTTATCTCTAGATCATCAGATCTTAAGAACATGCTCTAACTTCTTCTCAATCTTATATCTCGATTTATTTAGACAACCATTATTTTATGTCTAACAACATTTTTAACATTGTTGCCAATGATGAAATGTTATCTACATAAAATCTCCGAGAAACACCACCTTGTTTCCATTACGTCTTCAATACACCTTTCGTCTATGCCTTTTGATGAATCCATCAAATGGACTGTCCCATCAATTCGCAAGTTCCACGATTCATAGCTTTATTTCAATCCATAAATGGATTTACTAAGCTTGTACTCTAAATGATCTAGCCTTTCAACAATAATCCTTATTGTTCCAAACAGGCACATTTAGATCTAGTACCGCCCTTATGCAGAGCTAGGGGTCGATTTCATCTCTACTAGATCCAGAGTCCGAACTCCTCTAGTCTTATGAATATCCCTGGTTGTCCAACAACCTCCCACTGCAATGGCGTCCCGGTGTATAACAGTAATAATAATAGGTGCAGTATGTGGTGTACTTCAACTCGGTTTGGCTGGTTCCTAGTCTTTTGTCCTTTTTCTCATTCCAAGGTATTACGTCAATTTAGGCTTTGTAGTTCATCTAATAGTCTTCCTCCATGAACCGGACGATAGAAGTCCCTCTGGTTCGTAGTACTATAGAACACACAATAATTCGTTCATCTAGGATATCCTACAACCATATTCAATATGCCGTTGTATCTAGGAATATCCATAGAACATAGGTAGTTCCGAACAACTTGTCCTTTTACCATCAGATTTCCATTTCTTTACAACGCACCATCTCTACACGTAAGTGTATGGCGCGGCTCTTTGGAATTGATTCCCAAACTTTGATTATGCTATGTGTTATTCAGATAGGTGATGGCCTCCGCGACCGAGTCGCAGGCTCCTAATGGATATACTTTGATGGTTCCCCATAATCGCTTTGTGTCCATTGACTAGTCAAAACACTTTGCTTTTATGGCACATCGAGTATTCTAATCCATCACCGAGTATTCTTAAAAGAATTGCTCGTACCTTTCTAATTTACACATATGTCTGCATATCTAATCATTTCTAATACTTGTCTGAATTCTATCCTTTATCAGAAAGGGTTTGCTTAGACGTATTATCCTCCAAATTCAATCCTTAGGTCGGAAGGTCCATTCCTTCAACTATAATTGATCAAATCAATTTCGACCATTTGAATCTTATTTGAAAATATTACTAAGCATAAGAATTCACAAGTATAATGATTAATTTAGAAATATCTAACAAGTAAAAACAAGTTATAGAACGGTTCGTTGCATTGGGGTAGACTTAGGATCTATCATTCATATATTGCTATCTAATGTACCAGAATAGATAATGCCATTATTTCTTATCAAAATCATCCAATGATTAAAGAAATAAAATATCCATTCATAATAAATAGAAATCCAGAACAAAAAGTTCTTTCTAAAATAAAGGGTACATAAAGCAATAACTTTGAAATGAAATCCTAATTAACTACTAAAGCAGATAAATGTCTTCCACCGCAACCGCTGCCTCCTCTACAGCTTTGCCCGTGTAGACTCGAACTCTTCCTTTCTAAGTCGCCGGGTTTTCTGGAACCCCTGCATTCAAAAATGCACATACCGTCAGTGGTTCCATATCTACACACCAGAATTCTGGTAGATAATACCGCTGACTATGTTTTTACGACTAAAGAAAAATTCGTACCTTTGAGAGGACATTCAGACTTCCAGTGTCCCATCTTGTTGCATCGGAAGCACTTACCCTTTGGCTTTGCAGCCCCCACTCGTGGTACAGTCCTCTTGACACCACTGGGTTTCCAGGCTTGCTTCCTTTTCTTGCCCCTACCTCCACCAGGCTTAAAGCCTTTGGACTTGGTAGCTACAAGCGCTTGAGACTTGCCCTTCTTGTAGATCCCCTCTGCCGCCTTTAGTTCAGTCAGGAGTTGCGCAAGAGTATAAGATAGTTTACCCATATTATAGCTCATACGAAACTGCTCAAAACTAGGGGCCAGAGACTGGAGTATGATGTCGACTTGCGTCTCAGCATCAATAGAAGCTCCTAGGACCTCAAGTTCATTCAACAAACTCATCATCTTGAGAACGTGCTCCCCAACGGGCGTTCCTTCAGATTGAGTAGTCGACATGAGGACTCTCATGGCTTCTTGCCTTGCCGCACGATCTTGCTCCCCAAACATCTCCTTGAGGTTAAACATCATATCATAGGCAGTGTCCATCGATGATGTTGGGTTTGGAGTACATTTGACATGGAAGCCAAAATATAACACCTAGCCATTTCATCAGCCTTTTTCCACTTCCGATATGTCAGTTTTTCCTCATCAGTTGAGGCAGCCGTGGGCTCAGCAGGGCACACTTCATGGAGTACAAACTTGTACTCCTCCGAAGTTAGGACAATGTCTAAATTTCTCTTCCAATCAATATAGTTGGGGCCAGTGAGCTTATGCTCCTTGAGTATCATAGAAAGTGGGTTCATAGCTATTCTCTAAAACTATAAGCACATTTAAACAAACAATTAATTTAATATCCGATATTATCTCCCTCAAATAATATCATTAAATCACTAATCACATCTAAAATCCCATCAGATAAGGCAAGCCACGTTCGTGGGGACGTTTACCCACCCAAATGATTTAGCAATTAGATTTGCTTCGGTCGTACATCATTATAGCGTTACTTCGTTGGGAAGAATACTATAAAGCGTACCTAAGTGTAAACCATTACTCAGTACTAAGGTGAATCATTTGGAATTGCTACGTCACCGCAAGCCACGTTAGTGTGGACGTTTACGATAACTCACAATCCTTCACAATTCCCTATAACTGTCTACATCAACTATTTCCAAAAATCTCATTCAGCATAGCAAGCCACGTTCGTGTGGACGTTTACTACACCAAAAGACTTTTATAGTTGACATCCAATTACTTGAGGCATTCGATTTCATAAATCAAGACGCGGAGAATCATAAGTGAAACTCGAAGTTTCTAACCAGTGATTCACCATGCGAACAACCCTATCTCTCATTAGATGAGGGAGCCGAGCAGACAATCGATCCATCTATCAAAGAATGGTACGACTGCCTCTAATTTGTGTCCTCGACATGACCAAGTGGCTTTGGCTCCATTCCACTCCCCGGGGTGAGAATGAGTCGACTTGAAGTCAGTTTTAGAAAGACAAATTAGGCATTGTTTGATAAACTTAATCAATGTCTCTTGTAAAAGGAATTACAAGAATTCTCCTCCAATGACACATCTATACGAACTTCAAAAGTCCATAAGAGTCACCAAGAGAACAGTAATGGAGACCATGGGAATATTTCCATCCCCGCTCCCACTTAGCTTTTTATAACAAAGGGATACGCTATCTAATGCATAATTAAACACATAAGCATGCATACAAGTAATAAAGCACATAGCACATAGTCAAAATAATGCTAGAAAAATTATTTTCCGACTATCATGGCTTTATTCCATCTCCGTATGCGTCTTCTAGTCTTTAGTCTTCGTTCTTGAATGCTCCATGTGACGAGAATATTAATCCCAATATTTAAATCTATTTATTTTTAATAAATCCAAAAGATACTCAATTCGAAAATTAAGTCAATCGAATAAATCAAAAATAAAATTAAATATTATTAATATTTTTATTTATTTATTTTCCTATCTAATTCTATTAAATCTCTAGAATAATCTATCCAAGTCAAACTTGGAATATTCTAGAAGACTTCTATAATAGAATAAGGAAATAAAATAAATTAGGACTCTTCTACTTTTCAAGATTAATTAATTTCCATTACTATGAAAATTCCCATAAAATAGGAATAATCAATTAGGAAATAAATCAATCCTAAATTAACTTTTATTCCTTTCCAATTCTATTAAATCTCTAGGATCCTATTCCAAGTAGAACTCGGAATACTCTAGAAGACTTCCATAATAGAATAAGGAATAAAATAATTCCAATTAATTCTCTTCCTATTTCCATGAGAATTCCCAAACTTAGGAATACTCAAAATAGGAAAACTTGAATCAATTAGGTAAGTAGAATCTTGGTAGGAGTAGGAGTAGCACGGGTTGGGGATCCCCGCACCACCACCACCACCACCACCGATCGACCACCGGGAGGGAGCACCCGCCGCCGCCGCTCCAGCCGGCCAGCCGCCACCGTCGCCGGCGACAGCCCACGGCCGAAGGGGCGCGACGCCCCCTTCCCTTGGTCGATCATGGGTCGATCATGGGGTGATCGACCCCTTCGGTCCTTCGTCCTCTTCGTCTTCTTCGTCTCATGAGTTCTCCGGCAGTCGTCTCGGCATCGATCCAACGTAAATAAATTACAAGAAATAAATTTACAATTCCGGTATCGATTCTATACATGAAATCGACCCTATACACTTTCCGGAAAAACATAGAACGTAATAATAAATCCTAAATTCGGTCAACCCCCGAATTTTTACTATTACAAGCATTCATCCACACAAAACGAATCTCGACATGTCCGAGAGTTTAATAAACGAACAATCATGGTAAATTAAATAGCAATTAATTAAACCAATAATTAACAATTAATTAAACCATGATAGTCGGAATCCCTGCAAGGTAGAACACAATTGAACACATACATGAACACGAAACCAAACGCTCTGATACCAATTGCTGGAATTCGATATCCCGGGTTATCAAAATTGCGGAAACCGACAACCCGACCGAAAACCTATCGCCGGAAACCGATCACGAACACCACGAAGAACCGGGGCCCGACCGGAGAATCGCCACGAGGGCGAAACCCTAGCCGAACCCCCATGCATGGGGTCCGCGATCGCCGTGCATGGCGATCGCCGGGGATGCGGGGTGCATCCCCGCGGGGCTGTCGGACCAGCACCCGCCGGTGGTGAGTCCGGCGACTCACCGCCACCACCTGACGGGGAGGAGGGCGCCCAGCCGCGGCAGCAGCCCACGGCTGCCCTCGCGATCGAGCCCAGCTCGATCGCTTGCTCCGGCTTCGGCCGGAGCTCTCCCGTGCGCACGCCCCGCCGGTCGAGGGGCTGGGGGGTCCACCCGCCGTGGCTCCAGCCCACAGCGAACCCCCAGCGATCGACCCTTGGTCGATCGCGTGCCCCGGCGTCCAGCCGGGGCTCCCCTTTGCCGACGGTACCGGCGGTCCGAACCCTAGGGTTCGGCCGCCACCTTTCGATCCCGATGGGGATCTCAAATCCCCGTATCCCGGTCTCGACGTTTTTCCCGGATCATGCGTTCATGTATGCATCACAATCAATCCACATAAATTCATAGAAGAGAGTATGTGATTTTACCTTTTAATTCGTTGTGCGGAGAAACGAATCTAAGTTGATGACCTTACGATCTTCCCACGTATTCCTTGCACTAGCTTGAACGTCGGGTGGGCGACGATCCTCCAAGCTTATGGATCCTCTTCAACTCTCTAGAATATCAAGTATGATAATCTTGTCTTATGAAAAAGTGAAGACCATGTAGTGCTTTTATAGGCTACGTAGGGGATCTAAAGGAGGTGGAATATTGGGCTTCCAATATTAATGATTAAATTGAGCCCAAGCCCAAATCTATTAATCTCCCATTAATATTAATTAATTTATTTTCCACTATATAAATTAATTGCACTCCCAATATTAAACCATATTATATCAAATAATATTTCTCCGGTAGTATTATTTATTCCGTGTATTTAAGATTTAAATATCCATGAATAAAATTAATTTATTGCTAATTAATTTATTCATCTCTTTAATCCGAGACTAGTACCATTCAACCTTAATTATTGTGCGGAACGAATCCACTCATGAGGTTTACACAATAATTCCTTATGAACTCATCTCGGGGATATTATCAACCCTTCCGGGATACACTGTCCGGTCAATCATTCACGGCATGCCATATATAAAATATAGTGACCCAACTTAACCGGTAATTAACCCAATAATTAAATCGGTTAATTCCTTTGGTAAATCAAAGTCACTTATATTAAATATACACACCCGCAACAATATCGGGGATTAAGAATAAAATACTCTGAGACTCGAATCGATTATCGCCGACAATCCTAATCGATGAATCTCGACGATCCGCTCAATACACCAAGTGTACAAGTGTGATAAAATAATTAAGACAAATTATTTTCTCTCTCACACAACGACTATACCGATGGATTGGTCCGGGTCCATCTAGGTCGTGAGCCACTGTTTGATTAAATACGAGTAACCGATAGTATGATCTTCTGTGTGGGCCCGACACACCATACTAACTACAACGTATAAAATCCAGGACTATGATTTGCGTATATCTAATTAATAATAATTAAAAGCAAACAATTGTTTATTAATTAAATAGATTAAATGCTATGATCGGGAGTTTATCGTTACTTAAATCTAGACATTAAGTACACAACTCCAACATTATGGAACTGAAGAATCTGCCCAAACATCTCAAGTACTTATACTTGGGAGATAATGACACTTTTCCCGTCATCATAAGTGCCTATTTGCAAGAGGCAGAGGAGGCAAAGTTGAGAGATGTGCTGGGGCAATACAAAAGGGCCATAGGGTGGACTTTGGCTGACATCACAGGGATAAGTCCAAGCATCTGCCAACACCACATTCTTCTGGAAGATGACTCTGTGCCCGTACGTGATCCTCAAAGGAAGTTCAATCCAGCAATGAAGGAAGTTGTGCTCAAAGAGATCAAGAAGCTTCTCAGTGTGGGCATAATCTACCCAGTGTCGGATAGCAAGTGGGTTAGCCCAGTGCATGTGGTGCCGAAGAAATCTGGAGTTCAAGTCATAGAGAATGAAAGAAATGAGCAGATTGCCACACGACTACAAACTGGGTGGAGAGTTTGCATTGACTACCGCAAACTGAACAAGGTAACCCGCAAGGATCACTTCCCTTTGCCTTTCATTGATGAAATGTTAGAGAGATTGGCTGGGAAGAAGCACTTTTGCTTTCTGGATGGCTACTCAGGGTATATGCAGATATGGGTTGCTCAAGAGGATCAGGACAAAACCACCTTCACCTGTCATTTTGGCATCTTTGCCTACAGGAGAATGCCCTTTGGCCTCTGCAATGCACCAGGAACCTTTCAAAGGTGCATGATGAGTATCTTCGCTGACCTGCTCGAGAATGGAATTGAAGTGTTCATGGACGATTTCACCGTGTATGGCAACTCCTTTGACTCCTGCCTGGAACACTTAGAGATGGTGCTCAAAAGGTGTGTGGAGAAGAGCCTTGTACTGAACTACGAAAAATGCCATTTCATGGTCGAAGAGGGAATTGTCCTTGGCCACGTTGTTTCAGCTAAGGGCATAGAGGTGGATAAAGCAAAGATCGAAGTCATTTCAAAACTGCCATACCCAAGGAATGTGAAGCAAGTCAGAGGGTTCCTAGGGCATGCTGGCTTCTACAGACGCTTTGTGAAGGACTTTGCCCAGATTGCTCGCCCTTTGACCAGACTGCTTCAGAATGATGTAGAATGGGACTTTGATGAGGACTGCAAGGCTGCCTTCAACCATTTGAAGGAGAGATTGGTCACAGCGCCTATTATTCAACCACCAGAATGGGGCATGCCATTCGAGCTGATGTGTGATGCAAGTGGATATGCAGTGGGAGCTGTGTTAGGGCAAATGAAAGGGAAAGAAAAGCATGTAATTTACTATGCCTCTAAGACCCTTAATGCTGCTCAAAGTAACTATGCCACGACTGAGAAGGAGATTTTGGCCATTGTCTTTGCCTTTGAGAAGTTTAGGTCATATCTGCTGGGCAGTAAGCCATAGTGTATACAGACCACGCTGCACTAAAGTACCTCATGGCAAAGAAGGAGACTAAACCAAGGCTCATTCGATGGATCCTGTTACTTCAGGAGTTTGACATCGAAATTCGAGACAAGTCTGGCAATCAGAATCTCGTTGCAGATCATCTAAGTAGGATTCTCCAGAAAGAAGAGGATATGCCTATCACCGAGACGTTCCCTGATGAGCATCTGTATTCCATCACCGCTTTGGGCAAAGAGCCATGGTTTGCTGACCTTGTGAACTTCATGGTTACTGGAATCTTTAGGGAAGGCATGACGTACTATGAGAAAAACAAGATGAGGCGTGAGGCAAGGAGCTATGTCTGGGATGAACCCTATTTGTGGAATAGATGTGAAGACCAAGTCCTTAGAAGATGCATTCCTGAGTCTGAACAGCAGGGCATGGTGGATCATTGCCACAAGCAACCCTGTGGAGGCCACTTTGGGCCTAGGCGAACGGCAAGAAAAGTTCTGGATTGCGGATTCTACTGGAACACTTTGGTCAGAGACTGCTATGACCTATGCAAGAGGTGTGACGAGTGTCAGAAGGAAGGCAACTTGACCAAACGCAATGAAATGCCCTCTGTGCCCATACTGCCAGTAGAGATCTTTGACGTCTGGGGCATAGACTTCATGGGGCCATTTCCGAATTCACAAGGTAAGGAATATATATTCCTAGCAGTTGATTACGTCTCAATGTGGGTCGAGGCAAAGGCTACTACCACCAATGATTCGCGCATTGTGGCTGAATTCCTCAAAGGGAATATATTCACTCGATTCGGTGTGCCCAGAGCGCTCATAAGTGATCAGGGGACCTAGTTTTGCAACTATATCATTGAGAGGCTACTGCGAAAGTATGGAGTTACTCATCGAATCACCTGTGCCTATCACCCCCAGGCAAACGGCCAAGCACAGCTCTCCAATAGGATAATCAAAGCTATTATGAGGAAGACAGTTAGGCCAGAGGGGAAGGATTGGGCAGGCAAACTGGATGATGCACTGTGGGCATACCGCACTGCATTCAAGACTCCATTTGGCATTTCCCCTTACCGAATGATATTTGGGAAAGCTTTTCATTTGCCCGTAGAGATAGAGCACAAGGCACACTCGGCTGTTAATAAAGTTAACTTTGACTGGGATCTGGCCGGGAACGAGCGTAAACTTGAGTTAGTGGAGCTGGAGCAACTTCGCATCGAGGCCTATGACCATGCTGCCCACTACAAACAAAGGACTAAGAGAGCCCATGACAAATTGATCAAGAGGAAGAAAATTGAGGTAGGACAGTTGGTCTTGCTGAACCAAACCAGGAATCAGTTCCGTTCGGGCAAACTGTCTTCCAAGTGGGGAGGACCTTATGTGGTTCATCATGTTAGCCCAAACGGATCTGTGGAACTTAAAAGCAGCAAAGACGATGACTACATCTTCAAGGTGAATGGACATAGAGTGAAGCTCTACTTTGGGCAAGAGAATCTGGAAGGGCAGCTTGCCCTGATTGAGTGATCGAATCAAGCAATTGGGTCCTGCCCGGGACTATAAATAGGGCGCTGGCCAGGAGGCAACCTGGTAAGTTTGTATAATTTTGTTATTTCATTTTCTGTAGATTAGGAATAAACTACTTGCAACAAGAGACTTTGACTATGCCGCGAGGAAGGGTATTGTGTGTTTTTTATTTTTGCAGGAGAATACTTTGGGCAGACTGAGCCTTTGGGCAAACAAGGACGCAAGTGGGCGGTTGCGATTTTCAAGGACTGGAGGCCGTCCCATCAGGGACTCTGCAGTTCCACCATCATCACGCCTCTATCCACCCGCGATTCCCGATAACTGCCAATAACTCCCCTATTTTCAAAATTCAAAAAACACATTATATATATTTTACCCTTCTCTCTCATGGTATCCACCCGTGCAAAAAACAAACTAAGGAAAATACCCACCGGAACCCTAATTGATCTAACCATTGGAACCGCTGCAACCAAACTGAAAAAGATGGTGTCTCCCAAGCAATCGAGTCCGGCGAAGCCCAAATCCCCCACCGCCGAGGAAGCCATCCACGCCGTACCCTTGGCCACCATACCACCGAGCCCCGCCACAACGGAGAGCGCACCAGTCGATGATTTCGCCAAGGAGATCGACGAATCCAAAACCACCGGCGAAAAGGAAGATCTGGAAAGCCTAGCCACCGCCGCTCAAGAGGAGGAGGGAAAAGCCGCCGTTGACAGCCCCCCGAAAAAGAAGCAGAAAAAGGCGGCGGGCAAAGGCAAGAAGAAGGTCTCTCCTACCCCCACTGCCGGATCTACCTCCGACGAGAAGGAGAAGGAAGAATCAACGGCCGCCGGCAAGACTCCGATGGAGGAATACGAGGTGGAGAAGGTGACCTAAAAAACCCCCAAAATCCGGACCCGCGCGTCCACAAAGAAGAGGAAGGCAGTTGACACATCGGCGCGCGAAATCGCGGCCCCCAAAACGGTGTGCTTCGACTCACTCAAACTGATGGGTGTGGAGAAGGAGGTTCGGGGCTATTTCAAGGCTATTGGGTGGGAGCCGTTTCTTGAGTGGTCTGGGCAAATCAATGAAGGCGTCGTGAGAGAGTTCTTTGGGTCTCTGGGTATCAAAGAGACCAAGGATGAGGGAGTTATAGGGATTCAGTTTTAGTTGTTTGATCGAGCTGTTTCTATTGGTGGTAATGAATTGGATTTGTGTTTGGATATGGCAGGTATTGCGGATCTGAAGTCAAAGGCCTACCAGGAAGCACTTAGGACTTTGCCGGAGTACACAAAGAAGGAGCTGCAAAAGATCTGGAAAGAGTTGGGCAAAGGAGGGGAGTTCATTGGGCAAACCACCAAGTCCATCCAGTTCAAGAGCCATGCCCTCAGAGTTTGCCACCGGATCCTGGCTATCAACTTCTTTGGCAAGATCGACACCAGCAGTGCAGTTTCCCAGATCGAGTTGGCATACTATGGTGCATGACCCAGAAGATCAGGCTACATTTCAGTTCCTGCCTCTGTGCCCAAATGAAGTGGCTGCAAACTCACCCCCTCCAGCGCCTCTCATTGGCCCATTTTCCAATGATGTATGCGTCAAAGATGAACTTGATCAAGAAGGGCAAAGAGCTGGAGATGATGGTGGAGGGCAAGTTTGACATCCAGTGCTTCAAGCGCATGCAGGATATTGTGCCTTTGAGTGATGGCAGTGTGAAGTTTTTGGAGGAGAAACCAGTGAAGGTAGAGGCGAGAGATTCGGTTGCTGAGGCTAAGGCCAAAGAGGAAGTTGCAAAGAGGCAGGGAGCCATCGAGGCTCGTTTGGATAAGATCGAGAAGGTGTTCGAGGAAGTGAAGGCGATGATGATCGCATACTTTGACCACAATGGATTCAGGTACACACCTGCTTCCACCTCCAAAATTGTACCCTCCCTTGTTTTAGTAGTTTAGTTTTTTATTTTTTATTTTTTATTTTTTTTAGTTTTTTTTATTTGTTAAGGTCACCCCCGAGTCACTTTGGTTCGGGGGAGACTAGGTTGATCTCTCTGCTGACACACTTTGCCCAGGCAAAGTGTGTGAGGGGATAGGTGCGCCAAACTTTTTGAGTCATAGTCTGGTCGTGGGTAGCCCCTACCAATCTTATTACTTTTGCACACTTTGCCCAGGCAAAGTGTGTGAGGGGGGAAAGGGAAAGGGCAAACCCCTGTTTCTAATCGAGTCAGCATGATTATGTGTCACCTTGGGCAAACATACATACAGTAACTCAAACTTTATAGTTAAGATGCATGAAATAGGGATGTTGGAACTGTTCTAGGCAAACTGTGAGAATTGAGCCAACATTGATATATGATTTCTTTCTTTGAGAGTCTGCTGTGATCTTTACAATGCTTGTCTTTGCCTATTTGCTGAATTGAGTAGTTTGACTGAGTAAGGTTGTTAAATGATTAGGGCATTTTCTTGTTCCAGTTTGCTTGAATAAATAACACTGCCCCTTGCTAGCCCTTTGAGCCTGATTGAATATTTCTTTGTGAACTTATTCTGGTATTATGCCCACATTACATAGGCATCCAGAAAGAAGAGAGGGAGTTAGGGCATAGTGTTCAAAGAAAAAAAAAGAAAAAAAAAAGAAAAAAAAAAGAAAAAGAAAAAAATCAAAAAAGAAAAAAAAGATGAATAAAAAGTTGTTTTGCTAAGGCCCGTAAGAAAGGGGCAAAGTGGCAGAGAAAAGGCTAACATCAAAAATCCCTCTGCCCAAATAGAGCTTACTCCCAGAAAAATCTACCCTTATGAGCCCAACACTACAACCCAATAAAAGTCTCTTTGATAACCCCCTGCTTAGTTAAGACAAACTTAGATTAGCAATAAGGCAAATTTAGGCAAAGTGGAGTCACAGCAGAAAATGAGTGTCATTGAACCCATACACTAAAAAGAGAGAAACACTGTGAGGGAGTGAACCCAAAGACCTAGAACAGACTCTTGACTTATTTTTGTCTTTACTTGAATTTTGTGTTATCTGTTTGTATTATGCCCTATACTGATCAGGCTAAAGTCCTTTGCTTTATTTCTTCCTATTTCTTTCACTTCTGTTTTCACTTTGGTCTTGAGTAGGCAAATCAGAGCCCACGCTTGGGGACAAGCGTATCCAAGTGTGTGCGGTTCTGATGAGCCATTTTATTTGCTCATCTTAAAGAACTTTTACACCCTTTATTGAGTCAGTTTGAGTCGTTAACGTGTCTGGGAGGGCACAATTAGGTGTTTGGGCAGAGTGTGTGTTGATGCAGGTAACAGGTGGCGCACTGGGCAAAAGAGGCAAGGAAATCCCTTTCTTTGGGCAAAGAAGTATTCTGGAGTGGGTAGTGACTGCAACAGTTTGACCACATCGGGCAAATGGGTAAAGTCATGAAGCAGAAGAACCAGAATTCTTATCAAGTACCGTGCCTGGTCCGACCATCTGTGGAGGAGAAGATACCTGAAGACGAAGATTTGGGCAGAGAGCGGCTGTTGACAGGAGATTCGCTGCGGGCAAGCTGGCAGCATACCAGAATCCCTGATTTTGGGGGATCTGACTTATCCCCCAGCCCATTGACCAAGGACGCCTATTCCTAAGGGGCGAGAAACAACCGCGATCTAGAATTCAAATTTGAAGTCTTTAAAAGAGCGGGGCGCGACGGGCAGCAGATACACACAACATATTACGCATCGAGAAATCGAGAGAGCCGCCGGTCCCGTAGCAAGTCGCCGGAGGAGTCGCCGGAAAGAGATCGGAGCTGTTCGTCCGAGTCTCTTTTATCTGTTTTGAGTAGCGTCAGCCTTCGGGCTGAGAAACAATTTCCTTTTCATGTTTTGTTTTTAAGTTTTAATTCCGTATTTTGTTTTCCTTCAAAAACGTTTTACGATTTGAAGCATGAATAATATAGTTCGTTTTCCCTTATTTACTTTGTCTTTTATTTCCAGAATGAGTAGCTAAATTCATCGTGCATCTGGGCAGGGGCGGATCGAAGGAGATTTAGGGTTTTAGTTGAGCCGCGAGGTCGATGGGGCTAGAGTAGCTGGTTGGGGGTTTGTTCCCGAAGCAAAGTTGGTTGAGGATTATTTCTGGGGAGTCTGGGCAAACTAGGTCGACCACTAGTGAACCTTTACAATCTGGGATACTGGTGATTGGCAAACCGCATAGATGTACCTTGTAGTATTGTTGCGGGCATAGCACTAGAACTTGCTGGAGATTGCGGTCGTATGACTCGGAGTTCCGAGCATGCTATTGGCCGAGCGGGTCTGTCTAGAGAGTAATGCGGGTTTGGGCAAACTAGATCCATGTTTGGTCGCATAGGTTATCGAATTGTTCAGATCTAGGGGTTTAGGCATAACGTTAGCTTGCCTTCTCTTTAAACTGTAAGGATAGATAAGGGGTGGGGCAATTGTTGGGCGTGACGCAAGAGGACCACTGTTGTCTTTTTAAAGCACCCTATAACTGCTGACAAACCGCTGGTAGAAATCCTTTGTGCCTATGACCGGTAGTTTGCACTAATGATCCTGAGTGAAGTCGTCTGCCCGGATGCCTTGTTTCCCATTTGATTTAAGTTTTCTCTTTTATTATTTGTAAAAGTCTAGCCCGAATGGTTTACTCACCCTCCAATCCTTTAAAGGAAGAGAGATCGATTCCTTGCTCCTCCATTTTTACCTCTTTTTTATATACTTTCAAAACTCTTCATGATATATTTTTTTTCAATTTTACTTAAGCTAAGTCTTTAATATTCTAGCCCTTTTATATATTTTCTTATTTTTTTCTTTTGCTTTCATATATAAAATATCTAAAAAAATTCCAAAATTAAGTTGGTAAAGTTGTTTTAGTTATGTTTTAACATTTTTTAGGTCAAAAGTTCAAAACTCTTCGTCATATATTTTTTTTTCTATTTTACTTAAGCTAAGTCATTAATATTCTAGCCCGTCTTGAAAAAAATTTCTGGCTCCGCCATTGTTCTTGTTGGTGGCCTCGCCGGCAAAGAAAAGCCTCCCTCCGACACTTTCTGCTAGAACGTCAAGGTAATCTCCGAATGCACCAACTGCAACACTAGAGTACGAGCCACAAAATAAAAATATATAACAACATAAAAAGTAAAAATATAAAACCAAAATAATATTAAAAAATATATATATAATAGACAAAAAGTACAAATATATAATAGCAATAAAATTAATAATATAAGATAAAAATATATAATAGCGCAACTAAAATATTCTAAACAAATATATAATATCGCAACTAAAATATTGGCCAATTAGCGCAAAAAAATATATAATAGCGCAAAAAGTACAAATATATAAGCAAAATTATAATAAAAAGAAAAATATATAATAGCAAAAAAGTAAAAATATATAATATATAATAGCGCAACTAAGATGAAATCATCCTAGCAGTCTTGATAAAATTGAATTTTAGAATCAATAGTGTAAATGAATTACAGAATCAATAGTGCAAATGAATGACAGAATCAATAGTGTAAATCTTAAAACGGTTCTCCTTTCCCATTATGGCCACACCAAGTTTTGTGAATAAGACATACATTCTATCTAAATCAATTCCACTAACTTTCACAAATTAATCCAACAGCTTCGTAGATACTAACATATAGAAGTGACACTCCTGATGCTGTTTTTATTCAGAATTAAGTTGCTCAAAGAGCGGGTAAGTGGAATAAAGCTCATCAAATTTATCCATTCGGAAAGTGTAACCCTTAAAATCGCCATCCACCTGGCTTCATTCTGACAATAAAGTATGTCAAAGCAGTCGAGTTTCAAGTCAGGCTGCATGAATAAATCACCGAGAATATATATTCACGATCGTTTGTGACATTTGTGATATTTTTCTCTTAGTTTTTAGACTTAAGGCGATTTAAGCTTCTCTGAACCCGCTGAGAAAAGCATCATGTATGGTTGTCGGATAGTTCCTGTTGGTGGCCTCGCCGGCAAAGAAGAGCCTCCCTCTAACACTTTCTGCTAGAACGTTGAGTTCATCTCCGGATGCACCAACTGCAACACTAGAGTACGAGCAAAAAAATAAAAATATATAATAACATAAAAATTAAATATATATAACCAAAATAATATTAAAAAATATATATATAATAGCCAAAAAGTAAAAATATATAATAGCAACAAAAGTAATAATACAAAATAAAAATATATAATAGCGCAACTAAAATATTCCAAACAAATATATAATATAGCAACTAAAATATTGGACAATTAGAAAAAAATATATAATAGCCAAAAAGTACAAATATATAAGCAAACTAGTAATAAAATGAAAAATATATAATAGCAATATATATATATATATATATATATATATATATAATATAATAGCGCAACTAAGATAAAATCATTCTAGCAGTCTTGATAAAAATGAATTTTAGAATCAATAGTGTAAATGAATTACAGAATCACTAGTGTAAATGGATTACAGAATCACTAGTGTAAATGGATTACAGAATCAATAGTGTGAATCTTAAAACGGTTCTCCTATCCCATTATGGCCCGACAAAGTTTTCTGAATAAGAAATATCATTCTATCTAAATCAATTCCACTAACTTTCACCAATTCATCCATCAGCTTCGTAGATACTAACCTATAGAAGTGACACTCCTTGATGCTATTTTAATTCAGAATGAAGTTGCTCAAAGAGCGGGTAAGTCGAACAAAGCTCATCAAATTTATTCGTTCGGAAAGTGTAACCCTTAAAATCGCATTCCACTAGCTTCATTCTGACCATAAAGTATGTCAAAGCAGTCGAATTTCACGTCAGGCTGCCTGAAAAAATCACCGAGAATATATTCACGATCGTTTGTGGGTGGATCTTCTATTTGTGATGTTTTTTCCTTAGTTCTTAAACTTAAGGCGATTTAACGGCTTCTCTGAACCCGCTGAGAAAAGCATCATGCATGGTTCCCGTATAGTTCCAGTTGGTGGCTTCGCTGACAAAGAAGAGTTTCCCTCCGACACTTTATGCTAGAACGTGTAGGTCATCTACGGATGCACCAACTGCAACACTAGAGTACAAGCCAAAAAATAAAAATATATAATAACAAAAAAAGTAAATATATATAACCAAAATAATATTAAAAAAATATATATAATAGCCAAAAATAAAAAATATATAATAGCAACAAAAGTAATAATACAAAATAAAAATATATAATAGCGCAACTAAAATATTCCAAACAAATATATAATATAGCAACTAAGATATTGGACAATTAGCGCAAAAAATATATTATAGCGCAAAAAGTACAAATATATAAGGAAAATAATAATAAAAAGAAAAATATATAATAGCAAAAAAGTAAAAGTATATAATATATAATAGCGCAACTACGATGAAATCATCCTAGCAGTCTTGATAAAATGAATTACAGAATCAATAAGGTAAATGAATTAAAAAATGTTAAAATATGACTCGAATAGGAATTTTGTTTCCTTATTTAGGAAAATTAGAATTATATTTAATATAATATAATTCTAATAGAGTCATATATTAGGAAAAAAGGGTTTATTCCTATTCCTATTGGTTACCTAATTTATGGGTATTCTACACCTGTAAATAAGGATCTCCATACACACAATTTTGAGTGTGTTGAACACCAAGAGAGACAACATGTGATAATATTGTGTGAGAAAGTTCTCGTCGTTACTCCCGTGGTTTTTCCCTATTTGGGTTTCCACGTAAATTCCTTGTCTTCTTTACTTGTCTCCTTCTTTAATTATTGTTGAGTTATTTTCGGGGTTCTGCATTATTATTCGTACTATACATCGTCGATATGCAACAAGTAGTATCTAGTGGCACCGGTCTTGATCGTGTGGCGTTCAGAGCTTTGTCCCGTAAAAAGTGGTATCGAGTTAAGTTTCGATCCTAAAAGCTAACAAGTTGGAGTTTGTTAGTGTAAATATGTTAGGCAGAGCAATGTCGCAGAGTTACTGGGCATAACAATGCCTTGAGCATATTTACATGTTTTTCTCCTTTCTTCACACTTGTATATTGTTGTTGTCACTCATTCATTCTATGTGTGATGTATTTTAGCATGATGTATCACTTGATCCGTGCTTGTAAGAACAATCAATACTTTGGATGACTGAACCAGACCTTGCGGCAGGACGAAGTTTCGGCATGCCGCAGGACGAACAAGAGCAGGGACTCAAAAAGGCAAGCTGGAGATATAGACTTTGATTACTTACGCAAGACCTTGCGGCAGGACGAAGCTTCGGCATGCCGCAGGACGAAGAGCTTCGGCATGCCGCAGGATGAACAAGAGCAGAGGACTCAAAAAGGCAAGCTGGAGATAGAGACTTTGAATACTGAACAAGACCTTGCGGCAGGACGAAGACTCGCCTTGCGGCAGGACGAAGGTGTTCGGCATGCCGCACGACGAACAAGAGCCGAGGACTCGAGTAGGAACGTATGCGTAAAGAACCTGAATACAAAGAGAAATGGAAGGCATTGACAAGAGGCAAAGCATTCCAATCAATTGTAGAAGGTTCGTCTTGCCTGAAGGACAGCTCGCTGTGCGGCAAAGACAGGAGATGGGTCAAAGGCGGTTCCTACTTTCTCTCAACCATTTCAAACCTAGTTTTACTAGGCATTTAGGTTGAGAGCTTCACCTATAAATACAATGAGACTTCAGCTCATTCTTTAACACTTTTACCTATCCATAAATCATAACTTAACATAGATCACTCTCGTAGTCTTTTTTATTAGGCAAGGCGAAATCCTTCGTCATTTTGTCAGCTCGTTTGTGAGTGACCAATGACTACGTGCTGATCTAGTGTTTAGTATAGGATAGCTACAATTACTTTTGTTTAGTTTTGATTGTTCATTAATCTCCGGATTCGATAAACGTTAAGGAATGCTTTCGCATTGCCTTGAGTTTAATCGATTGTAAATCCGAGATTACTCATTGTAAAGACTCGTTTCTTTAATAATATATTTTTGCCGTAAGGCACATTCGTATGGATAATTTAAATTTAATTAAATACCCGTACAAAGATTAATTCTTGTGTTCTTTCATTTTGCTTTCGTGTGAGTGTGTGTGCGTTCGTTTGTTTAATTTATTTTTCATTCTTCCGCTGCCAATATATACATATATCACATATATTTATATTAATTTGATATTCTCATAAACGAACTAAAATACGTAAATCAAGTAAATCACGAATAAGCGAACGAATTCTATTTTAAGGCTTCGTGCTGCCGCATCGCACTGCCTTACAACAGGCAGCGTATTTTCTTCTTAAATACCGCTGCCCACGCACTTTCAAGTGGTATCAGAGCCGACACTAGACTCACTTAGTGCTAACGGTCCCTCTGATTTTACACACTCACAATGTCAGACGCCTCGTACATTATTAGAACACCGGTTGTTCTTAATGGTGATAATTATGGATTTTGGAAAACTCGTATTGAGGCAAGGATCAAATCCATTGACCGAAATGCTTGGCTTTCAGTCCTTAGAGGATGGAAACCTTCCATCGAGGAGTTACCGGAAGGTAGTAAGCTTGAAAAAGCACCTGAAAAATGGTCTACCGATGAGGTTGCCATAAGTACTGCCAACGATAGGGCAAGGTGTGCCATCCTTGAGTCTATCGATTGTGATATGTACAAAATTGTCAAGCAATGCGCATCTGCTAAAGACATATGAGATCAACTCGCTCTTCATTGTGAAGGAAATACCACAGTGAAGAAGACAAAGCTCCGCATGCTCATGTCTCGTTTTGAGAATTTGTGCATGCGTGATGATGAGTCGGCAAGGCAGTACTTTGGCGAAATCATGTCTATCGTCAATGAATGTGCTGATCTTGGCTCTCCCATAAGCAATGTGGCTGTTTGTAGCAAAGTAATAAGATCCTTGAATTCAAAATTTCAAGCAAAGGTTACGACAATTGAAGATGGCCCTTTAGGTTCCTCTGAAGACTTCGTCTCTTTAATGGCAGTCTTCAAGACCTATGAGCTAAATATGCAAGATCGTGCAACTCATGGTCAGTCACGTGAGAAAAATAATGAGGAAAATGTGACGTACTTTGTGGCAGAACCAAGCGACAAGGAGGAAGGCAGCTCGAAAGGCAACAATCATGCTGCCTTTGATAACCCTGCCGCAGCAAATGCCTTGACAGATGACGAAATTTATGAGTTACTTGGATACGACGATAGTGATGATAAATTTGATCTACTCTCAAGGAAGCTCGATGATATTCTTGTACGATCTCTCAAAGGTAAGTTTGATCCACGACGAAGGAGGAATCCATCAAAGGCCGCAACGAGTCAAGAAAGAAGATTTGTGCCTCAACGATCAAACTCAAATTCCAATTCAAGCCAAGAGAAGGACTGGTCCAAAATTGAGTGTCACTCATGCCATGGAATTGGACATTATGCTACCGAATGCCCATCTAAAAATAGAAAATTTGAAAATTTTGTTAACATGATAGCATTTAAGGACTTAGATCTCTTTAATCAAACTGAGGCTGAGAATTTTTGTACTAACACTGCCTTTGCAGCTCGCTTTGAAGGCAGGTGCTTATCAGATGATGAAGATGATAACTCTGCCGCAGACCCTGCCACAACATACCCGAAAGTATGCCATGCAGCTGCTGCAACCAAGGCAGGGAGTTTCATGTGTCTCACTGCCTCCATTAATGACGATGAGTTTGAAGAAGTTCCAATCTCCCTTGAACTGTTCATGGAACTAAAAGACAAATTTGATGACCTCCGAATGGATTTGAAGAAGCAATACACGATGATGAAGAATTTGATTGCCGACAAAGCCTCAACCGAAGAACGATTCAGGAATCAATCCAAGGTGGTGGAGAGCTTGATGGCCGACAAAGGATATTACGAAGAACGATTAAAAAAGCTTGATGTGGAGCTGACGAGGAAGGATATGGAAATAGGCAGACTCATGATCGATCTCGAGCGATCAAATGGAAAGTTGGAGGCTGCCAACAATACTTTTGAGAAGCTCAACACAGGTACTTCCAAATTTGATGCCGTGATGAGCATATCAAATGTTGAAAGGCAAGGCCTCGGTTACCAAAAGACTATCGATGCCGTATTCCCTCCAAAGAAGATATCTACGGGAATTACTTTTGTGAAAGCATCAGAAGGTGGTTCAAATGATGCTTCTAAGCCCTCAAGTTCACAAGGTTCCAGACCAACCGAAGGCAAGGTTTCTGCCCCTGCCCCCAACAAAGGCAGAAGGTAGAGGCAAGGGCATGCAAAATCAGGCAAGACGAGCACAAGGCAACCCCTGCCTAAACTGAAGAACAAATCAAAACGACGATATGTATGCCATTATTGCCTCGTCCCTGGTCATATTCGACCCTATTGTTGGAGACGTGAAGAAGACATCAAAAACGGTCGTTTTCTATCCTCAAATGTAGGACCTTGGAATCCCAGCCAATATCTCAACAAATCAAGGTCTCCTACTAAACCGATGAAGAAGAAAGTGAATCAAGTTTGGATTCCCAAAACAAAAATCGGTGTTTTTGCCTCAGCTGATCGTGCTGCCTCAACCAATGTTGCTGCTGCCTCAACCGATGCTGCTGATGATGCCTCAATTGTTGTTGTTGCTGCCGCATCACCTGAAGACACGAAGGCAGGAAATAGACAAATTGACATAAACAAACCATTGAGTATGTGCAGCGTGCCCTAGATGCACGACTGCAACGCGCTGCCGCATTGACATGGCAGCTTCAACTTCTCTTCCAAGTTTGCCGCATCAGAATGCCATAATAAAGAATGTAAAATCTTCCGAAGGCAGAGAGAATATCCAAAGCTCTTAGGAAACATAGACAAACCCAAATACTTGTAAAAAAAAAAAACAATATATACAAAGGGTTTTGATTCAATGTACTAAGTGCCTAAGATATCCAATACATTCACCTTCTGAATTTTGGCATCCATGAAGAGAAGTATGCAGCTTATTCCATATGTAGCGTGTTGCCCAAACGAAGTGTGTCTTTTCTTTACACACTTCCTTTTTTTTTTTGATATTAATTGCCTAGTTTATCCTAGAAGTTATCACAGCCCAAAAATATTTTTTAGTGTTAAAAAAAAATTAAAAAAAATAAAAAAAAAAAAAAAAAAAAAAAAAAACTTCTCTTACTGCCGCATAGGGAAAAATTGGGTTTTTCTAGTTTTAAATGCATTGTGCTTTCAATTTGAAGCCAACATGATCTGCTTTGATCGTAGTGTTTCTTTATTGTGCCATGAGAAATCGATGTCTTAGCACTTTCGCAATAGAAATCGATCAAGGATTTGATATCAAGAGGTTTTTCTTTTCATTGCCTATCTTGGATGGACCTCCATGCCTTTGACGCAAAAGCTCCTTCTAATGACTTGCATTTTTTTCTTGGAGCACCTTTCGTCACAAAAAGGGGGAGTAGTAGTTTGGGAAGAGCAATGGCAAGGGCATGAGCAAGGGGGAGCCGGGCATGAGCAAGAGGGAGCTGTTGGGAAGAGCAAGGGCAAGGGCAAGAAGAGAAGAGAAGAGAAGAAGGAAAATTTATTTATTTTAGTGTAGTTTAGTTTTTTAATTTAGTTTATTTATTTTTGTTATATTAAATTAAAATTGGTGTGATTCTCTTTTATAAATAAGTTCATCTACTTGTTTTTTTCTATTTCTTAGCTTAGAGGTAATTCACTAAGGGGGAGTTTGTTTTTCCTTAATGATATACTACGATTAAATTTTACACTTTTATGTTAAGAGAATTTTCATTGAGGGGGAGTTGTTCTTATGCTCTTCCTCATGTTTTGTGAAGAAAGATAAAAAGGGGGAGTTTGTTAGTGTAAATATGTTAGGCAGAGCAATGTCGCAGAGTTACTAGGCATAACAATGCCTTGAGCATATTTACATGTTTTTCTCCTTTCTTCACACTTGTATATTGTTGTTGTCACTCATTCTATGTGTGATGTATTTTAGCATGATGTATCACTTGATCCGTGCTTGTAAGAACAATCAATACTTTGGATGACTGAACCAGACCTTGCGGCAGGACGAAGTTTCGGCATGCCGCAGGACGAACAAGAGCAGAGGACTCAAAAAGGCAAGCTGAAGATATAGACTTTGAATACTTACGCAAGACCTTGCGGCAGGACGAAGCTTCGGCATGCCGCAGGACGAAGAGCTTCGGCATGCCGCAGGATGAACAAGAGCAGAGGACTCAAAAAGGCAAGCTGGAGATAGAGACTTTGAATACTGAACAAGACCTTGCGGCAGGACGAAGACTCGCCTTGCGGCAGGACGAAGGTCTTCGGCATGCCGCACGACGAACAAGAGCCGAGGACTCGAGTAGGAACGTATGCGTAAAGAACCTGAATACAAAGAGAAATGGAAGGCATTGACAAGAGGCAAAGCATTCCAATCAATTGTAGAAGGTTCGTCTTGCCTGAAGGACAGCTCGCTGTGCGGCAAAGACAGGAGATGGGTCAAAGGCGGTTCCTACTTTCTCTCAACCACTTCAAACCTAGTTTTACTAGGGATTTCGGTTGAGAGCTTCACCTATAAATACAAGGGGATTCAGCTCATTCTTTAACACTTTTACCTATCCATAAATCATAGTTTAACATAGATCACTCTCGTAGTCTTTTTTATTAGGCAAGGCGAAATCCTTCGTCATTTTGTCAGCTCGTTTGTGAGTGACCAATGACTACGTGCTGATCTAGTGTTTAGTATAGGATAGCTACAATTACTTTTGTTTAGTTTTGATTGTTCATTAATCTCCGGATTCGATAAACGTTAAGGAATGCTTTCGCATTGCCTTGAGTTTAATCGATTGTAAATCCGAGATTACTCATTGTAAAGACTCGTTTCTTTAATAATATATTTTTGCCATAAGGCACATTCGTATGGGTAATTTAAATTTAATTAAATACCCATACAAAGATTAATTCTTGTGTTCTTTCATTTTGCTTTCGTGTGAGTGTGTGTGCGGTTCGTTTGTTTAATTTATTTTTCATTCTTCCGCTGCCAATATATACATATATCACATATATTTATATTAATCTGATATTCTCATAAACAAACTAAAATACGTAAATCAAGTAAATCACGAATAAGCGAACGAATTCTATTTTAAGGCTTCGTGCTGCCGCATCGCACTGCCTTACAGCAGACAGCGTATTTTCTTCTTAAATACCGCTGCCCACGCACTTTCAGTGAATAAGAAATATCATTCTATCTAAATCAATTCCACTAACTTTCACCATTTCATCCAACAGGCTTCGTAGATACTATCCTATAGAAGTGACACTCCTGATGCTGTTTTAATTCATAATTAAGTTGCTGAAAGAGCGGGTAAGTCGAATAAAGCTCATCAAATTTATCCATTCGGAAAGTGTAACCCTTAAAATCGCCATCCACCTGGCTTCATTCTGACAATAAAGTATGTCAAAGCAGTCGAGTTTCACGTCAGGCTGCCTGAATAAATCACCGAGAATATATATTCACGATCGTTAATTTATGGGTGTATCTTCTATTTATGATATTTTTCTCTTAGTTTTTAGACTTAAGGCGATTTAAGCTTCTCTGAACCCGCTGAGAAAAGCATCACAGCAAAGAAGAGCCTCCCTCTAACACTTTCTGCTAGAATGTTGAGGTCATCTTTTTTTTTTTTGGTCTATGTCAATTGCAGTGTCTTGGGATTCGAACCAAGGACCTCAAGCCCCCAATTCAAGTGCTCAATCAACTGAGCTAACAACCCTTGACACGTTGAGGTCATCTTCCCGCATGCACCAACTGCAACACTAGAGTACCGAGCAAAAAAATAAAAATATATAATAACATAAAAATTAAATATATATAACAAAATAATATTAAAAAAATATATATAATAGCCAAAAAGTAAAAATATATAATAGCAACAAAAGTAATAATACTGTAACGCCCCGACCCGTTGAGGGGTCGAAGCCCGTCCCTAATGGGCCGGCTCGGTTACCAATGACTGCCGTCGGGAGTGGTATACTGGCCCCACTGTACCAACACTTGTCTTTTCCAGCGCACTTTGTCCTCACTCGTGCGCACCCGGGACACTTCCCAGGGGGTCACCCATCCTAGAATTACCCCAGAGCCAGCACGCTTAACTTTGGAGTTCTTATAGGAGGATGCCCAGAAAAGAAGATGCATCTGTTGGTATGAGTAGCATATTCAATTCCTTTAAGCCTTTGAATTTTCTGGGGCATTACAATCACCCCACCTTTTATGCGCAACGTCCTCGTTGTGCGCCTTTCCTTTCCCAGGACCTACCATTCGTGCAGGAATGTCCCTTACGGGTACTCTCACCAACTTCTGGGTGGAGCACTTGGCCCCGCAAGACACTTAGTTCCCACAATTCCGGTCGGCACCTGCTCTGATACCATTTGTAACGCCCCGACCCGTTGAGGGGTCGAAGCCCGTCCCTAATGGGCCGGCTCGGTTACCAATGACTGCCGTCGGGAGTGATATACTGGCCCCACTGTACCAACACTTGTCTTTTCCAGCGCACTTTGTCCTCACTCGTGCGCACCCGGGACACTTCCCAGGGGGTCACCCATCCTAGAATTACCCCAGAGCCAGCACGCTTAACTTTGGAGTTCTTATAGGAGGATGCCCAGAAAAGAAGATGCATCTGTTGGTATGAGTAGCATATTCAATTCCTTTAAGCCTTTGAATTTTCTGGGGCGTTACAAATACAAAATAAAAATATATAATAGCACAACTAAAATATTCCAAACAAATATATAATCTGGCAACTAAAATATTGGGCAATTAGAAAAAAATATATAATAACCAAAAAGTACAAATATATAAGCAAACTAATAATAAAAAGAAAAATATATAATAGCAAAAAATATATATATATATATAATATATATATATATATATATATATATATATATATATAATAGCGCAACTAAGATGAAATCATTCTACCAGTCTTGATAAAAATGAATTTTAGAATCAATAGTGTGAATCTTAAAACGGTTCTCCTATCCCATTATGGCCGGACAAAGTTTTCTGAATAAAAAATATCATTCTATCTAAATCAATTCCACTAACTTTCACAAATTCATCCATCAGCTTCGTAGATACTAACCTATAGAAGTGACACTCCTTGATGTTATTTTAATTCAGAATGCAGTTGCTCAAAGAGCGGGTAAGTCGAACAAAGCTCATAAAATTTATTCGTTCGGAAAGTGTAACCCTTAAAATCGCTTCATTCTGACCATAAAGTATGTCAAAGCAACCGAATTTCACGTCAGGCTGCCTGAATAAATCACCGAGAATATATTCACGATCGTTTGTGGGTGGATCTTCTATTTGTGATGTTTTTTCCTTAGTTCTTAGACTTAAGGCGATTTAACGGGTTCTCTGAACCCGCTGAGAAAAGCATCATGCATGTTTCCCGGATAGTTCCGGTTGGTGGCCTCGCCGACAAAGAAGAGCCTCCTGTTAGGATTTATATAATCGAACAAGGATTCAAGGAAAAGATAACGTAGAAAACTTGTGGTATTAGAACAAATAACCGTGATCTAAAATATACAAGAGAGAGGTTTATATAGGCAAAACAAAAGGTAAACCATAATCCTATAAATAAAAGGTAAAACATAATCCTATAAATATAATAACTAATATATTCTAACACCCCCCTCAAACTCACGATGGTACAACAAGAAGCATCGAGTTTGTCAACGAAAGATCTATTAGCGCAACCATATAATCTCAGCCGTAATGGAAGCCATAGCACGATACTCTGCCTCGGTGGATGGAAACAAAAGACTCTGAAGCCACATACAAACGAACACCAATTGACTGCAACGAGTCCTCACTAGGAGCCATTGGAAAACAAGCGAAACCGAAAACGCCAATTGACCAAAGCGAACAAAAATTAACCAACAACCAAAATGAACCAATTATCCAAAACGAACCAAAAATAACCAATTAACCAAAACAAACCAAAATTAACCAACAACCAAAACGAACAGAAAAAATTAACCAAAACGAACACCAATTGACTGGCGAAACCGAAAACGCCAACAACCAAAACGAACCGAAAAAATTAACCAAAACGAAAACCAATTGACTGGCGAAACCGAAAACGCCAACAACCAAAACGAACAGAAAAAAAAAATTAACCAAAACGAACACCAATTGACTGGCGAAACCGAAAACGAGCCCATGTCAATGTACCTCCGACGAAGAACACAAAACAAACCGTCGAACAAAGCTGCAAAGGAATCAGATGAGGATAACCAAACAAGCCCATGTCAATGTACCTCGGACGAAAAACACGAACCAAAACGTAGAATTTTTTATTCAACCTGGCTCTGATACCATGTTAGGATTTATATAATCGAACAAGGATTCAAGAAAAAGATAACGTAGAAAACTTGTGGTATTAGAACAAATAAGCATGATCTAAAATATACAAGAGATAGGCTTTATATAGCCAAAACAAAAGTTAAACCATAATCCTATAAATAAAAGGTAAAACATAATCCTATAAATATAATAACTAATATATTCTAACACCTCCCTCCGACACTTTCTGCTAGAACGTCTAGGTCATCTCCGGATGCACCAACTGCAACACTCGAGTACAAGCCAAAAAATAAAAATATATAATAACATAAAAAGTAAATATATATATAACCAAAATAATATTAAAAATATATATATAATAACCAAAAATAAAAAATATATAATAGCAACAAAAGTAATAATACAAAATAAAAATATATAATAGCGCAAGTGCGCAACTAAAATATTCCAAACAAATATATAATATCGCAACTAAAATATTGGACAATTAGCGCAAAAAATATATAATAGCGCAAAAAGTATATAAAAAAAATAATAAAAAAAAAATATATAATAGCAAAAAAAGTAAAATTATATAATATATAATAGCGCCACTACGATGATAAAATGAATTAAAGAATCAATAAGGTAAATGAATTAAAAAATCAATAGTGTAAATGAATTACAGAATCAATAAGGTAAATGAATTACAAAATCAATAGTGTAAATGAATTACAGAATCAATAGTGTAAATGAATTACAGAATCAATAGTGTGAATCTTAAAATAGTTCTGCTTTTCCATTATGGCCACACCAATTTTTGTGAATAAGAAATATCATTCCATCTAAATCAATTCCACTAACCTTCACCTTTTCATCCACCAGCTTAGTAGATACTAACTTATAGAAGTGACACTCCTGATGCTATTTTAATTCAGAATGAAGTTGCTCAAACAGCTCGAACAAAGCTCATCAAATTTATCCGTTCGGAACGTGTAACCCTTAAAATCGCCATCCACCTGGCTTCATTCTGACAATAATGTATGTCAAACCAGTCGAGTTTCAAGTCAGGCTGCCTGAATAAATCACCGAAAATATATATTCACGATAGTTTGTGGGTGGATCTTCTATTTGTGATATTTTTCCCTTAATTAGTTCTTAGACTTAAGGCGTTTTAAGCTTCTCTGAACCCGCTGAGAAAAGCACCATGCATGGTTGCCGGATAGTTCCTGTTGGTGGGCTCGCCGGCAAAGAAGAGTCTCCCTCTAACAATTTCTGTTGGTCGAGTTATCTCCGGATGCACCAACTGCAACAATAGAGTACGAGCCAAAAAATAAAAATATATAATTACATAAAAAGTAAATATATATAACCAAAATAATATTAAAAAAATATACATAATAGCCAAAAATTAAAAATATATAATAGCAACAAAAGTAATAATATAAGATAAAAATATATAATAGGGCAACTAAAATATTCCAAACAAATATATAATATTGCAACTAAAATATTGGACAATTAGCGCAAAAAAATATATAATAGCCAAAAAGTACAAATTTTATATATATGGCTAATCGATTTGAATACAGAGATACATTCAAAACTAAAAACAGATTGAATTAAAAATATTTGTGAATGATTTTGAGAGGATAATAATAATTAGTGTTGTAATAATTTATTTATATTAATGATTCAATAAAATTGTTTTTTAATATTGTAATAATTTGTGTGAAATTATATAAGTACATATTTAATAATAGCAAAAAACTAAAAATATATAATATATAATAGCGCACCTAAGATGAAATTATAGAATCAATAGTGTAAATGAATTACAGAATCAATAGTGTAAATGAATTACAGAATCAATAGTGTGAATCTTAAAACAGTTCTCCTTTCCCATTATAGCCACACAAAGTTTTCTGAATAAGAAATATCATTCTATCAAAATCAATTCCACTAACTTTCACCAATTCATCCATCAGCTTCGTAGATACTAACCTATAGAAGTGACACTCCTTGATGCTATTATAATTCAGAATGAAGTTGCTCAAAAAGCGGGTAAGCCGAACAAAGCTCATCAAATTTATTCGTTCGGAAAGTGTAACCCCTTAAAATCGCCATCCACCTGGCTTCATTCTGACCATAAAGTATGTCAAAGCAGTCGAATTTCACGTCAGACTGCCTGAATAAATCACGGAGAATATATATTCACGATCGTTTGTGGGTGTATCTTCTATTTGTGATATTTTCCCTTAGTACTTAGACTTGAGGCGATTTAACGGCTTCTCTGAATCCGCTGAGAAAAGCACCATGCATGGTTTTCGGATAGTTCTTGTAATCTTGTTGGTGGCCTCGCCGGCAAAGAAAAGCCTCCCTCCGACACTTTCTGCTAGAACGTCAAGGTAATCTCCGAATGCACCAACTGCAACACTAGAGTACGAGCCACAAAATAAAAATATATAACAACATAAAAAGTAAAAATATAAAACCAAAATAATATTAAAAATATATATATAATAGACAAAAAGTACAAATATATAATAGCAATAAAAGTAATAATACAAGATAAAAATATATAATAGCGCAACTAAAATATTCCAAACAAATATATAATATCGCAACTAAAATATTGGGCAATTAGCGCAAAAAATATATAATAGCGCAAAAAGTACAAATATATAAGCAAAATTATAATAAAAAGAAAAATATATAATAGTAAAAAAGTAAAAATATATAGGGTAGTGGTAGATACTAACCTATAGAAGTGACACTCCTTGATGTTATTTTAATTCAGAATGAAGTTGCTAGCGGGTAAGTCGAACAAAGCTCATCAAATTTATTCGTTCGGAAAGTGTAACCCTTAAAATCGCATTCCACTAGCTTCATTCTGACCATAAAGTATGTCAAAGCAGTCGAATTTCACCTCAGGCTGCCTGAATAAATCACCGAGAATATATTCACAATCGTTTGTGGGTGGATCTTCTATTTCTGATGTTTTTTCCTTAGTTCTTAGACTTAAGGCCATTTAACGGCTTCTCTGAACCCGCTGAGAAAAGCATCATGCATGGTTCCCGGATAGTTCCGGTTGGTGGCTTCGCCGACAAAGAAGAGCCTCCCTCCAACACTTTCTGCTAGAACGTGTAGGTCATCTCCGGATGCACCAACTGCAACACTAGAGTACAAGCCAAAAATTAAAAATATATAATAACATAAAAAGTAAATATATATAACCAAAATAATATTAAAAAAATATATATAATAGCCAAAAATAAAAAAATATATAATAGCAACAAAATTAATAATACAAAATAAAAATATATAATAGCGCAACTAAAATATTCCAAACAAATATATAATATAGCAACTAAAATATTGGACAATTAGCCCAAAAAATATATAATAGTGCAAAAAGTACAAATATATAAGGAAAATAATAATAAAAAATATATATATATAATAGCAAAAAAGTAAAATTATATAATATATAATAGGGCCGATACAATGAAATCATCCTAGCAGTCTTGATAAAATGAATTACAGAATCAATAAGGTAAATGAATTAAAAAATCAACAGTGTAAATGAATTACAGAATCAATAAGGCAAATGAATTACAGAATCAATAGTGTAAATGAATTACAGAATCAATAGTGTGAACCTTAAAACAGTTCTGCATTTCCATTATGGCCACACCAAGTTTTGTGAATAAGAAATATCATTCCATCTAAATCAATTCCACTAACTTTCACCTTTTCATCCACCAGCTTTGTAGATACTAACTTATAGAAGTGACACTCCTGATGCTATTTTAATTCAGAATGAAGTTGCTCAAACAGCGGGTAAGTCGAACAAAGCTCATCAATTTTATCCATTCGGAAAGTGTAACCCTTAAAATCGCCATCCACCTGGCTTCATTCTGACAATAATGTATGTCAAATCAGTCGAGTTTCAAGTCAGGCTGCTTGAATAAATCACCGAAAATATATATTCACGATAGTTTGTGGGTGGATCTTCTATTTGTGATATTTTTCCCTTAGTTTTTAGATTTAAGGCGATTTAAGCTTCTCTGAACCCGCTGAGAAAAGCATCAAGCATGGTTGCCGGATAGTTCCTGTTGGTGGCCTCGCCGGCAAAGAAGAGCCTCCCTCTAACACTTTTTGCTAGAACGTTGAGGTCATCTCCGGATGCACCAACTGCAACACTAGAGTACAGCCAAAAAACAAAAATATATAATAACATAAAAATTAAATATATATAACCAAAATAATATTAAAAAAATATATATAATAGCCAAAAAGTAAAAATATATAATAGCAAAAAACGTAATAATACAAAATAAAAATATATAATAGCACAACTAAAATATTCTAAATAAATATATAATATGGCAACTAAAATATTGGGCAATGAGAAAAAAATATATAATAGCCAAAAAGTACAAATATATAAGCAAACTAATAATAAAAAGAAAAATATATAATAGCAAATATATATATATATATATATATATATATATATATATATATATATATATATATATATATATATATATATATATATATATATATATATATATATATATATATATATATATATATATATAATAGTGCAACTAAGATGAAATCATTCTAGCAGTCTTGATAAAAATTAATTTTAGAATCAATAGTGTAAATGAATTATAGAATCAATAGTGTGAATCTTAAAACGGTTCTCCTATCCCATTATGGCCGGACAAAGTTTTCTGAATAAGAAAGATCATTCTATCTAAATCAATTCCACTAACTTTCACAAATTCATCCATCATCTTAGTAGATACTAACCTATAGAAGTGACACTCCTTGATGTTATTTTAATTCAGAATAAAGTTGCTCAAAGAGCGGGTAAGTCGAACAAAGCTCATAAAATTTATTCGTTCGGAAAGTGTAACCCTTAAAATCGCTTCATTCTGACCATAAATTATGTCAAAGCAGTAGAATTTCACGTCAGGCTGCCTGAATAAATCACCGAGAATATATTCACGATCGTTTGTGGGTGGATCTTCTATTTGTGATGTTTTTTCCTTAGTTCTTTGACTTAAGGCGATTTAACGGGTTCTCTGAACCCGCTGAGAAAAGCATCATGCATGGTTCTCGGATAGTTCCGGTTGGTGGCCTCGCCGACAAAGAAGAGCCTCCCTCCGACACTTTCTGCTAGAACGTAAAGGTCATCTCCGGATGCACCAACTGCAACACTAGAGTACAGCCAAAAAACAAAAATATATAATAACATAAAAATTAAATATATATAACCAAAATAATATTAAAAAAATATATATAATAGCCAAAAAGTAAAAATATATAATAGCAACAAACGTAATAATACAAAATAAAAATATATAATAGCGCAACTAAAATATTCTAAATAAATATATAATATGGCAACTAAAATATTGGGCAATGAGAAAAAAATATATAATAGCCAAAAAGTACAAATATATAAGCAAACTAATAATAAAAAGAAAAATATATAATAGCAAATATATATATATATATATATATATATATATATATATATATATATATATAATAGCGCAACTAAGATGAAATCATTCTAGCAGTCTTGATAAAAATTAATTTTAGAATCAATAGTGTAAATGAATTATAGAATCAATAGTGTGAATCTTAAAACGGTTCTCCTATCCCATTATGGCCGGACAAAGTTTTCTGAATAAGAAAGATCATTCTATCTAAATCAATTCCACTAACTTTCACAAATTCATCCATCATCTTCGTAGATACTAACCTATAGAAGTGACACTCCTTGATGTTATTTTAATTCAGAATAAAGTTGCTCAAAGAGCGTGTAAGTCGAACAAAGCTCATAAAATTTATTCGTTCGGAAAGTGTAACCCTTAAAATCGCTTCATTCTGACCATAAATTATGTCAAAGCAGTCGAATTTCACGTCAGGCTGCCTGAATAAATCACCGAGAATATATTCACGATCGTTTGTGGGTGGATCTTCTATTTGTGATGTTTTTTCCTTAGTTCTTTGACTTAAGGCGATTTAACGGGTTCTCTGAACCCGCTGAGAAAAGCATCATGCATGGTTCTCGGATAGTTTCGGTTGGTGGCCTCGCCGACAAAGAAGAGCCTCCCTCCGACACTTTCTGCTAGAACGTCAAGGTCATCTCCGGATGCACCAACTGCAACACTAGAGTAAAGCCAAAAAATAAAAATATATAATAACATAAAAATTAAATATATATAACCAAAATAATATTAAAAAAATATATATAATAACCAAAAATAAAAAATATATAATAGCAACAAAAGTAATAATACAAAATAAAAATATATAATAGCGCAACAAAAATATTCCAAACAAATATATAATATCGCAACAAAAAATATTGGACAATTAGCGCAAAAAATATATAATAGCGCAAAAAGTACAAATATATAAGGAAAATAATAATAAAAAGAAAAATATATAATACAAAAAAAATAAAATTATATAAAATTATATAATAGCGCAAAAAGTACAAATATATAAGGAAAATAATAATAAAAAGAAAAATATATAATACAAAAAAAATAAAATTATATAATATATAATAGCGCCACTACGATGAAATCATCCTAGAAGTCTTGATAAAATGAATTACAGAATCAATAAGGTAAATGAATTAAAAAATCAATAGTGTAAATGAATTACAGAATCAATAAGGTAAATGAATTACAAAATCAATAGTGTAAATGAATTACAGAATCAATAGTGTAAATGAATTACAGAAAGAATCAATAGTGTGAACCTTAAAACAGTTCTGCTTTTCCATTATGGCCACACCAAGTTTTGTGAATAAGAAATATCATTCCATCTAAATCAATTCCACTAACCTTCACCTTTTCATCCACCATCTTCGTAAATACTAACTTATAGAAGTGACACTCCTGATACTATTTTAATTCAGAATTAAGTTGCTCAAACAGCGGGTAAGTCTAACAATGCTCATCAAATTTATCCATTCGGAAAGTGTAACCCTGAAAATCGCCATCCACCTGGCTTCATTCTGACAATAATGTATGTCAAGTCAGTCGAGTTTCAAGTCAGGCCGCCTGAATAAATCACCGAAAATATATATTCACGATAGTTTGTGGTTGGATCTTCTATTTGTGATATTTTTCCCTTAGTTTTTAGACATAAGGCGATTTAAGCTTCTCTGAACCCGCTGAGAAAAGCATCATGCATGGTTGCCGGATAGTTGCTGTTGGTGGCCTCGCCGGCAAAAAAGAGCCTCCCTCTAACACTTTTTGCTAGAACGTTGAGGTCATCTCTGGATGCACCAAATGCAACACTAGAGTACGAGCCACAAAAACAAAAATATATAATAACATAAAAATTAAATATATATAACCAAAATAATATTAAAAAAATATATATAATAGCCAAAAAGTAAAAATATATAATAGCAACAAAAGTAATAATACAAAATAAAAATATATAGGGAAAAATGGCAATAAGGCCATTTTTCAACCTTTTTTGACCAATAAGGCCAATTTCTAATTTTGGTGTCAATTAGGCCAAAATGTTCCAATTAGGCCACAAAAATGTATATGGAAGGACGAAATTACCCTTCCATATTACTTTGCAATCGAAATCGAGCTGGGGGAAAAATCGACACATTCAATTCTGCTCTCTCTCTCTCTCTCTCTCTCTCTCTCTCTCTCTCTCTCTCTCTCTCTCTCTCTCTCTCTCTCTCTCTCTCTCTCTCTCTCTCTCTCTCTCTCCCCCTCTCAGCTCCGCCGCCGCTGCTGCTATTCACAATCGAGCCGAGGGAATTCATCTCCGTCGCCGCCGCGCGTTCAATTCTCCGCCACCGGTGATCAGCTTCAATTCTCCGCCGAAGGAGAATAGGTTTCATGCAGTCCGTCTCCCTTGGCATCGATCGATCGATCGATTTCATCTCCGCCGCCGCCGCCGCCGTTCCTGTCTCAGTTCAAATGTCAGATGCGCCGCCGCCCTCCTTGCCGTCGATTTCGAATCCAGGTACGCGATTTCGAATCCACGTACCCGATCAGTGCTTAAAAGCTTCATTCAGCATGCATGCACAAAGTGTGTGTGGATTGATTCAGTGTGCATTGATCATGCATTCAGTGTTCATTGTTTTTTATTATGCATGTTCAGTGTTTTTTCGTTGCATTCAGTGTCTCATTCACCATGCACTTAGTGTTCAGTGTGCATGCATTCAGTGTTCCTGCACTGAGCTTGCCATTCAGTGCTTATTTTGTTCAGTCAGTGTCTAATTCACCATGCACTCAGTGTTCCTGCGCACTGAGCTTTCCATTCAGTGCTAAATTGGTTCAGTCAGTGTCTAATTCACCATGCACTTTTTTCAGTCAGTGTTTAATTGCTTGATTCAGTGTGCATTGAGATGGACTAATTGCACTTACACACTGTACACACCTGTTGCACACTGAATCCATATTCAACCATGTGGATTCAGTGTTGATTTGATTCATTCAGTGTTTAATGGCTTTGTTCAGTGTGCATTGAGCTTGGCTAATTGCACTTACACACTGTACCCACCTTGTTGCACACTGAATCCATATTTACACAATATGGATTCAGTGTTTATTTGCTTCATTCAGTGTCAGAATGAATAACAGCTTGTTTCCCCTAGGATACTCTGTTATCTTTGTTGGAAATGAAATGTGTTACAGGAAACAGTGTGTGTTGACTTTGTTTTCTTTGAGGCATTGACCTGTCTCCTTTTCAGTAAATGCCTGCCATGTTAATTGAGGGTTGAGGGCATTTACTGCCATATTAGTGTGATTACGGTTATAAATACCTCGTCATTTCTCTGGTTTCCTCATCTCATTTCTGTTCGATCGGGGGGCAGCCAGCAGCAACGATGCCGAGGCGAAGGGGAACACTCGATCGAGAGCCAGGACCGACACCAAGTGGGGCTGAATTTTTCAATAACAGTCCTCCTCCCTCGCCTGAACAAAGAATCAATGGCGGGCCAATCCGTCGGGGGCCACCAATGATGCCTAGGCGACCGGGCACACTCGATCGGGAGCCAGGACAGACGGCAAGAAGTCTGGGGGTTGAATCTTGGAATGGTTCTCACTGGACCGAGCAAAGATTCAATGGCCGTTGGCATAAAGAAAAGTTTCCCCTCCCGGCTGTCTTTGTTCGTCCGATCAAGGATGAAATGGGGAATTTCATCGTTCTGACGGACTCCCTGGACCAGAAATGGCACGTTCCTCTCACCACTCATCGGAATCAAACGGCCATCCACGGATTTCACTGGGAACGCCTCGTTCGAGAGTTTGGAGTGCAGGAAGGCTGGAACATCCGGGTTACCTGGACCGGAGGAAGTAGTTGCTGGGATTCGATGTCCCGGGCTATCAAAAATTGCGGAACCGATAACCCGACCGAAAAACCCGTCGCCGGAGATCGCACGAACACCGACTCATCCGCAGGAGTCCGACCTTTGGAGACTACGCGCCCGAAGACACGCAGCCCGCCCCCAGCCGATTTTCTCCCACGAGTCGGATCTACGAACGCGAACCACACGCGAAGAACCGGGCTCGACAAGAGCGTCGCCGCGGGATGAACTCGCGGCTAAACCCTAGCCGAACCCCATCCGCGGGGTTCGCGATCGCCGTGCATGGCGATCGCCGGGGATGCGCGGCATCCCCGTGGGGCTGTTCGGGACAGCCCCCTGGCGGTGAGTCCGGCGACTCACCGCCGCCATCCGACGGGAGGAGGGGCGCCTAGTCGAGGCACCAGCCCTCGACAGCCCCGCGATCGAGCTAGGGCTCGATCGCTCCAGCCGCGGCATCCAGCCGCGGCTGCCCCCCCGTTGCGCACGCCGCCGTCGAAGGGGCGGCTGGGGTCCGCCACGGCACCAGCCCGTGGCACCCCGGCGATCGACCGAAGTCGATCGCGTGCCCCGGCGTCCAGCCGGGGCTCCCCTTTCGTCGCGCGGTACCGGCGGTCGAACCCTAGGGTTCGGCCGCCCCTCTCGATCCCGACGGGGATCGCGTGATCCCCGTATCCCGGTCTCGACGCATTCCCGGATCGTCTTGTTCATGTATACATCACAATCAATACGCACAAATAATCATAGAAGGGGGTTCTCGATTATTACCTCGAATCGTTGTACGGAGAAACGAATTCGGTTGACGACCTTGCGATCTTCCTACGTATTCCTTGCACCTCGTCCGAACGTCGTGTGGGCGACGATCTATCAGATTCCTATGGATCTTCCTCACTCTCAGAACTTTATGATTGGCGTAACTTAGGTTGTTAAAAGTGAAGACCATGTAGTGCTTATATAGGCTACGTAGGGGATCATAAGGAGAATAAATATTGGGCTTCAATATTGAAAATTAAATTGGGTCCAACCCAAATCTATTAATTCTTATCAATATTAATTTTATTTATTTTCCACTATATAAATAAAATTGCACTCCCAATATTATTCCATATTATATCAAATAATATTTCTCCATCTTAGTATTATTTATTCCGTGTATTTAAGATTTAAATATCCATGAATAAATTTATTTATTGCTCAATAAATAATATTCATCTCTTATATCCGAGACTAGTACCGTTCAACCTTTATTATTGTGCGGAACGAATCCACTCATGAGGTTTACACAATAATTCCTTATGAACTCATCTCGGGGATATTATCAACCCTTCCGGGATACACTGCCCCTTCAAGAATTCACGGCATGCCATATATAAAATATAGTGACCCAACTTAACCGGTAATTAACCCAATAATTAAATCGGTTAATTCCTTTGGTAAATCAAAGTCACTTATATTAAATATACACACCCGCAATCGTTTCAGGGATTAAGAATAAAATACTCCGAGTCTCAAATCAATTATCGCCGAGCAATCCTAATTGATGAGTTTCAATTGATCCGCCCAATACACCAAGTGTACAAGTGTGATAAAATAATTAAGATAAATTATTTTCTCTCTCACACAACGACTATACCGATGGATTAGTTCGTGTCCATCTAGGTCGTGAGCAACTGTTCGATTAAATACGAGTAACCGATAGTATGATCTTCTGTGCGCCCATGCAGCACCATACTAACTACAACGTATAAAATCCAGAACTATGATTTGCATATGCAAATAATTGTTTATTAATTAAATAGATTAAATGCTATGATCGGGAGTTTACCGTTACTTAAATCTAGACATTAAGTACACAACTCCAACAGTAGTTTCTTGGTTGGCGTATTCGATCAAAATGGCCAGTCGATGGTGCGCCCGGTCAGGGACCCCCCTCGTCGTGACCCAAGACTTCCTCCATCTCATTATTATTGTTGTTAATCTCTTTTGTGGTTTTTTTTTTTTTTTTTTGGTGTTTCCTGTGATTTGATGACTTGTCTTCGTTGTACTGCTCGTCGTGAATTACTTGCTGCTTGCTATTAATAAGACTTTGAGTTTCAAATAAACAAGCTATTTGACTGTGCATTTAACACTGAACAGGCCTTAAAAACACTGTTTGACTGTGCATTTAACACTGAACAGGTCTTAAAAACACTGTTTGAGGCAACACACAATGAATCACACAATCAAACACTGATCACACTTTTATGGCACTGAACACACTCCAATAGCACTGAACAACACTGAACACACTTTAATAGCACTGAACACCCTTTTATAGCACTGAACACACAGAGACACACATTGAATCACACTGTTTGAGTTCAATGTTCATTTCATGCATTCCAGCCATTCCTTAAAAAATCGTGCGCTGACTGTGAGTCGTTATTTTTGTGTTTTTTCAGCAGCAGGGGCCGCTGTTTTCGCATTTTGTGCATTCGGCGGTGAAAATTTGGTGTCCAGAATCGATTCCTCCCGTGCGGCCGCCCTTCAGTGGCCTGAGCTCCGAGACGTTGCGTACGGCATGCATTACTCTGTACCCGATTTCCCAAACTGTGTGCTCTCAACCGATGCGGACATGTCGAACATGGTATCCCTAGCTGTGCTTCACAAGCTGCCTCGGGTGAGCATCGACATTTCCGTCGCGACTGAAGACCACACCTCTAGTTTTGTGTTCTCGACGGTGTCCAACAGTACCGCTGTCAGTGCGACTGGAACAGAAAACAACGAGGGCTTCGAATCAGAAGATATGTTCCGCCTGTTTGGTCCGTCGAGTTCTAAAGTGTTGCTAACCGATGGCTGGGACAAAGAGATTTCGGGTGTCGGTCAGATGTTCCAAGGAGGTGCCCCGGACTTTCGAAACGCGCTCTGTAAGGTGGCAGTCGGAGTGGGATTCGATTTCGATTACGTGAAGAACAGACCCGAAAAGGTTTCTGCCGTGTGCTCGAAGAAGAGCAGCACGGGATGCAACTGGTCTGTGTGCGCCGTGATGGATCGAAGCAACGGCTTCTTCTACGTCAAGCATCTGAGTAACGAGCACAGCTGCGGCGCGTGCTTTCGATCCCTGAAGCACAGGCGCGTCTGCTCGGACTTGGTTTCCAGTTTGATAGTCGAGGAGGTACGGAAAAGCACACTGACTCGTCCGGTCCAAATCGTGAGAAACTTCCAGCATCACTACGGCCTGGAGATCTCGTCTGGCCTCGCTCTGGATGCGCTCGAGAAGGCCAGGAAGCTGATTCACGGCGACGATAAAGATTCCTTCGGCGCACTGACTAAGCACCTGCAGGCAATATCGGATTCCAACCCTGGGTCGCACCTGCTGCTCGAATTCAATGAGGCGTCCAGGAAGTTTCGTAGAGTCTTCATCTCGATGAAGGCTTGTATCGACGGGATGAACCACTGTCGCCCTTTGCTGTTTCTGGACGGCACGTTTCTGAAGGGAAGGTTCAAGGGCCATTTGCTCGCTGCTATGGGCAAGGACGGCGATGGAGGTATGTGTACTACAGTTTTGAGCACTGAACACCCTTTATTAACACTGACTGGTCTGAAATGCACACTGAAACTGACCCTTGTTGCTTGCAGCACTGAATCTGTATTTTCAACACTGAATGAGTGATATTCACACTGACTGAAGTGTTTTTTTCACCTTTTGTACTTTTTTTTTTTTCGTTCGTGTCTCGTGAATGAGCAGGGTTGTACCCACTGGCTTACGCCGTTGTCGATTCCGAGAACTATGCTAACTGGAAGTGGTTTCTGGACAACCTGAAGCACATCCTATCTCCTTCTCGCACTATTACGTTCGTGTCGGACAGGAATCTCGGGCTGCTCGAGGCGATGAGCAGGGTGTTCCCAGGGTCCCCGCACGGCTACTGTATCAATCACTTGAAGTTGAACCTGAAAGACAAATTCAGAGGCAGATGGGCGACCAAGATGTTACGAAACGGCGTGGTGTGGAATTTCCTGAAATGTGCGTACGCAACCACCGTCGAAGCCTACCAACTGAGCATGGACAAGTTGTTGGAAGAGGGAGGCCAGACAGCGAAAGTGTTTTTCGAGAACATGGATCCAAAGAATTGGGCCAACGTGTACTTCTCAGGGAAGAGATACGGGGAGATGTCGTCCAACGCCGTGGAGTCGTTCAATAAATGGATCATGGAAGCCCGGCATCTTCCGATCACGGCGTTGGTCAACAACATCAGGCTGAAGCTGATGACCTTTTTCCACGGTATGAAGAATTATCAATCTCAAACACTGATGGCCCTTTTTTAAAACTGTTCCCCCTTGTTCAAACACTGTCTGGCATTGTTTAACACTGATGGCCCATTTTTAACACTGACTGGCCCTTGTTCAAACACTGTCTGGCATTGTTTAACACTGATGGCCCTTTTTTAACACTGACTGGCCCTTTTTCAAACACAGAACCAGACAGGGGGTCCAGGAGCAAGGGATGGACTTCGGATTTCTGCCCGTCCGTTGAGAAGACGCTGAGTAAAGCCATCAACGAAGGCAGGAAATGGGTGGTTGTGGGGTCGGCCGAAACGGTTTTTGAAGTGCAGTGCGTTCCGTCCGTCGTGGTCAATATTGCGGATCAGACGTGCACCTGCTGTCAGTGGCAGATTACAGGGGTTCCGTGTTCCCACGCAGCTGCGTGCATTCTGCGGTCCGGGAAGCCGATGGCCTCGTTCGTGGACAAGTTTTACCATGCAGAGAGCTACGCCAGGTCTTATGCCGATCCCCTTCAGCCGGTTTCCATGTTTGATCAACCTTCGAACGTACCAGAGAACGTCATGATCGAGCCGCCAACATCGAAGAGGCCTCCTGGACGACCTAAAAAGAAGAGGATTCCGTCCAGGGGTGAGCACATCCCGAGAGCCATGAAGTGTGGGAGGTGCGGACGTGTCGGCAATCACAACAAGAAAACGTGCACGGAGCCTATACAGTAGTTAGTTAGTAGCAGATGCACCCTAGTTAGTAGGCTTTTTCTCTTATCGGATTTTTCTTATCGATTTTTTTTTTTTTTCGACATGATTTCTGTATTCAGTGACACTGAATGGGGTGAAAAAACACTGACTGTCAGTGACAGACACTGTTTGGCTCATAAATACACTGACTGACTGTCATTTATTAAAAAACCACAGGATTTTAACATTATGTGATTTGTTTCTTGATCAGTTATGCTCTTAGAGTGTTTTTAATTGTTCTTGTATTGTAATTTTTTGCATTTGCTTGTTTTTTAATGTTTCAATTCAACAAGTCTTAATTGCTGACACTGAGTGGACAAGATTAACACTGATGGCACTGAATTGGAAGAATAAACACTGCCAACACTGAACAGACAGAATTAACACTGAATAATAGACAATATCAAACACTGAATAATAGACAATATCAAGACTGCCCAGAAATATGAACAAAAACATGTTTTGTTTTTTAATAAAACTAAAATCCAAAAGACAATCACAATCATGTTCATACATTTACAGAAAAACACTTCTTGTTTTTTTGTTCCAAATAGAACTAAACAAAAAACACACAACCCTCAATCACTACTTTTCCTTAATGGTCAGGATGGTTCGTATCACGTGAGCCTTGAATACTTGGAACTCTTCTGTCCTGACCTTCTCCGGAATGGCCTCTTTCTTCATAATCTTCTCCATGTAGTAGCATACGTACAAAGAACATTCATTCATGGACACACACAGACGTGGAGGAGTCAAAGAAAAAAAAAAAAAAAAACACTGACACTGAATGCACAAATATAACACTGAACAGGCATAAACACTGAACACAGAAACACAACACTGAAATGGGTTAATTAATAAGCACTGATACTTACAGAGTTGGAGCTTGCTGTGTGATGGAGTTATATTCTAAATGTCTAGTTTAGTGACAATATGGAACTCCTTATCTGTGTTTTACATTATCTATTAATCAAACTGTCGGCATTTTGTCTTTCTTGTACTTGAATGCAATAGTCCTAGATATATACGTTGTAGACAGTATGGCGTGAGGAGACACGCGGAAGATCATACTGTCGGTTACTCGTATACTATCGAACAGAAGCTCACGACTTAGATGGACAAGGACAATCCATCGGTACGTCGTAGTGTGACTGGGTAATAGTTGGTCTTGACTATTATGTTACACTTGTACACTTGGTGTATTGAGCAGGACCACGGGAGGGCGTTCGATTTATACTAATCGACGTAATCGAACCAGACCTCAGAGATTACGGATATACGAATTCCTAATCCCTATATAATTATAGGTGCGTGTATCCAATTCTCGGTTCTTTAACTTGCCAATGAGTGAGACTATTTGATTAGTCGAGATACTCGGTAAATTGGGAATCGGAATTGTACACACGGCATGCTATAGATTATAGACAGGAAACCGTGTCCCGTTTATCGGGTTGATGACGTCCCCGAGATGAGCTCATAAAGTTTATCATGTAAACCCTGCAGGTGGATTTGTTCCACATGATAATAAGGATGAGTGGTACTAGTCTCGGATAATAAGAAACGAGTTAATTTAATTATTAGTAATTAAATAAATTCGTGGACGTTCGATATCTTAAACACGGGGAAAGTCGTGTATGTAATTTCGGCGGAAAATATTATTGGTAAAATAATATGAATTAATTAATTGGGAATTCAATTATAATTTTATAGTGGAATTAATTATAATTAAAATTGGATTTAATTAAAGGTTTTCTTTTAAGGACACCGGTTTAATTAAATTGCAATTTAGCCTAATTAATTAATTAACCTAAGGTCCCTAGTGTGGCCTATTTAAACCCCTCCCCCCTCTCTTCTCTAGACCTAACTTACGCAGCTTTATTTTTTCTTCACTTGAGAAAAATAAAACGTGAGAGAGAGTTTAAGAGAGAAGAAGAAGAGGAGACTTCCGGTGGATCGTTGCCCACACAACGTCTGGAGTCGAGGGCTAGGATACACACTAGAAGATCAGAGGTGTTCGCCTATTCGGCTTCTCCGAATCACGCATCAAAGGTAAAGAATCGAAAACCCTATTCCGCATCTTTTTCGATTCTTATTGTACGTAATAATCCAACGGACCTACGATCGGGTTCCGAACATCGTGGATCGCATTCCTCGACTACTGGGGGTTCTAGGACCTTCGGATCGGTAGTCGGAAGAGGAAAAACGACCCGGAAACGAGCCCGGAACAGCAGATCGCGCTGCTGTCCGCGCTGCTGAAGGACAAACGGCGACCGCCGTTTCTAAACGGCGACCGCCGTTTTGCCCTTTTTCTGGCAGCCCGCTCCGGCTCGCGCGGTTGTCCTTCGGGGCAATGGCTGGGCGTGAATCGGGGCACGGGCTGGGAAAGCGGATGGAGTAGCGGATCTGGATGTCGACTGGGATCGTTCGGATGTTCGAGTGATCGAACGAACGTATCCCGGGTAGTCGATTTCCAACAATTGGTATCAGAGCCGGTTATTGGTTTGTTGTATTGTTCGTACGGTTTTGATGCAGGATGAACCCGATTATTATGGCCAACATTGTGTGATGTTGTATGATAATTTTATTGTGGTTTGTTAAACTCTCGGGGTTGTCGAGATCTTTGTTTTGAATTGTTGCTTGTTTGTAATAGTTAAAACGACGGGTTGAGTCGTTTAGGTTTTATTTTCGTTTTTCGTTTATCCGGGTGTATAGGATCGATCGATATGTATAGGATCGATGCCGGATGTAGTACCTTTTACTCTTGTAATGTTGCTGCTGCTTGGTGGATCGAGACGAGATCGAGGGCCGGACGAACGAGGGTCGAGAAGTCGAACCCGCGGCTGCTGAAGGGCAAACGGCGGTCGCCGTTTCTCAAACGGCGGTCGCCGTTTCGGTGTTTTCTTGGCAGCAGCTTGCGGGGGTTCGACGGACATCACGGATCGCTTGTCGAGGGCCCGGGATGATACTCCAGTGGGAGGGGTTCGTCTCTTGGTCCTTAGACGAGTCGGTGGTGGATCGAGACCTAGACGAGCAACGAGACGAAGATCCGAGAAGACGTGCATCGAAGTGTTTGAAGGCCATAATAATCGGGCCACGTTAAATGCCTTTTGTGTGTTTACGTGCGTTTTTATTGTGCTTTAAATTCATATGCATGCTCGTTAATCCCTTTCGTAAAAACTAAGTGGGAGAGGGATTGGAAACAATCCCGCGGTCTCCATTCTCTGTTTTGATGGTGATGTGTGTCGCTTACGAGTTGGCTTTAGTGTCATCCTCCCTATCGGATAAAGTTGACACACGGATATCACTGGATCAAAATTCGAATTCAATTCCATTTATAGAATTGAACACTTAAGTTTTTCAAAGCAATTCCTAATCTGTCTTTCAAAGACTAATTTCAACTCGACTCATTCTCACCCCGGGGAGTGGAATGGAGCCAAAGCGCTTGGTTATGTCGATGACACAGATTAGAGACATTCGAGTCATTTGATGACTAGATCGATTGTCTGGTTGGCTCCCTCACTTTGTGAGAGATAGGGCTCAATTGCATGATTGATCGCTGGTTAGAAACTTCGAGTTTCACTTACGAGATATCAAGCTTTGATTAACGAAATTGTGAAATTTATTAAATGGAATTCAATTAACAAAGTTGTTTGTTTAGTAAACGTCCACACTATCGTGGCTTACTAGACGGAAACGGAACTTTGGGTTAATTGAGGCTCGACAGTTATAGGAAATCGTAAAGGGACCGCATGTCAACGTAAACGTCCACACTAACGTGGCTTGCGGTGGGCGTGTAGTTTCGGAGCGGTTAACTTAGTACTGAGAAATGGTATACACTTAGGTACGCTTTACAGTATCCTCCCCATCGGAGTCACTGCTGTAATGATGTACGACCAAAGTAAAAGTCCAGTTATAAAATCGTTTGGACTAGTATACGTCCACATGAACGTGGCATGCTAGTCTGATGGGATTTTAGGATTAATTGGTAAATTTAATGATATTAATTAAGGGAGTTAATATCGAATTAAATTTGACAGTTTGATTTGTCTCTTTTATAGATATGGCACTCAACCCGCTGTCCATTATACTAAAAGAAAACAAACTCACTGGTCCGAACTATGTTGATTGGAAACGAAACTTGGACATTTTCCTAACTGCTGAGGAGTACAAATATGTACTCCATGAGGTTTGTCCTGATGAACCTATTGACACCTCCACTCCTGAGGAAAAGGAAGCTCATCGGAAGTGGGTCAAGGCTGATCAGATGGCGCGGTGCTACATTTTGGCTTCTATGTCAAATGTACTGCAACATCAGCATGAGGCCATGACCACTGCCTATGATATGATGCTTAACCTCAAGGAGATGTTTGGTAGTCAGGATAGGGCAGCCAGGCAAGATGCCATGAGAAAACTCATGACGGCCACTATGTCCGAAGGAACGCCCGTGAGGGATCACGTTCTTAGGATGATAGGCTATCTGAATGAGATAGAGATTATGGGAGGAGCTATCGATGGGGAAACCCAGATCGATATAGTGCTCCAGTCTCTGCCTAGGAGTTTTGAGCAGTTCCGCCTGAACTATAACATGAACAAGAGGTTATATTCGTTGGCGGAACTCCTGACTGAACTCCAGGCGGCAGAGGGAATCTTTAAGAAATCTCATGCACTTGTGGCTGTGAAACTTCCTGGCCCTCCGGGGACTAAGAGGAAGAAGAAGCAAGGACGGAAACCCAGTGGACCCAGCAATGGTGGACCACGGAATGGAGTGAACAAGCCCAAGGGCAAGTGTTTCCGTTGCAAGCAGTCTGGACATTGGAAGTCTAATTGTCCTCTCAGACAAGGAGGTATGAACTTTTCCTTAGTCACTGAAACATGTTTAGCGGTGTTATCCACCGGTACCTGGTGTGTGGATACAGGAGCCACTGATCATGTCTGCAATTCTTTGCAGGGGTTCCAGGAAACCCGGCGGCTTAGAGAGGGAGAGATCACTATCTACATGGGCAACGCTACGAAAGTGGCGGCAGTTGCAGTGGGAGATATTTATTTGTCTTTTAATAATAAAGTTTTGGTATTGAATAATTGTCTTTATGTACCGAATTTTAGAAAGAACCTTGTTTCGGTTTCTAAATTGGTTTTGAATGAATATTCTGTTTCTTTTGATAGTTCTGTTATTATCAAAAAGAATGGTGAGTATATCTGTTCTGGTACATTGATAGGCAACTTATATATACTGAATCCTGATTATTCCACGATGCAACGAGTAGAGTCAAATAATACATCTAGTACCAATAAGAGAAAGGAGCCTTCTAGAATGAATCAAAAGTACTTATGGCATCTTAGGCTAGGTCATATTAACTTGGGCAGGATTCAAAGGTTGATAACTGATGGAATACTCAGTGGTGTGAAAGATGAGGACTTTCCAACCTGCGAATCATGCCTGGAAGGAAAAATGACCAAGCGACCCTTTAGTGATAAGGGGTATAGATCCAAGGAAGTACTGGAATTGATTCACTCTGATTTGTGCGGGCCTTTATCTGTCCAAGCGAGAGGAGGTTATGAATATTTCGTAACCTTCACTGATGATTACTCAAGGTATGGTTTTATATACCTGATGCGCCGCAAGAGCGAGTGCTTTGACAAGTTCAAGGAGTACAAAGCTCTTGTGGAGAACCTTCATGGTAAAACCATAAAGACTCTACGATCTGATCGTGGAGGAGAGTACCTCTCGGGAGAGTTTAAGGCGTACTTATTAGAGAATGGGATTGACTCCCAGATGACTGCACCATACACGCCCCAGCAGAATGGTGTAGCAGAAAGAAGGAATAGGACTCTTATGGAAATGGTAAGATCTATGATGAGTTATTCAGAGCTACCAGTTTCGTTCTGGGGATATGCCTTGGAAACAGCGGCGTATATCCTGAACTTAGTTCCTTCTAAATCAGTCCCTAAGACGCCCTCAGAATTGTGGACCGGGCGAAAGCCAAATTTGAAACACATTCGGGTCTGGGGTTGTCCAGCACATGTGCTGAAGCATGGGGCTGATAAGTTGGAATCTCGTTCAGATATTCGGTTGTTTATAGGATATCGTAGAGGAACGAAAGGTGGTCTATTTTATAGTCCTAAGGACCAGAAGATCGTTGTTAGCACCAACGCTCGGTTCTTGGAAGAGGATTATATAATGGACCACAAGCCCAAGAGTGAGATAATACTTAACGAACTGAGAGGGGACGATCAAGGCTTAGATCCAACCGAACCGGGTGATACGCCACCACAGTCTGCACCTGTAGTTACTGAGGTTACACCGGAGCCTCGTCGTAGTGGGAGGGTTGTTCGACAACCCGATAGGTTCATGTTTATAGGTGAGTCTTCGGACTTGTTACCTGGAGAACATGAAGCCGATCCCTGGACCTATGGCGAGGCGCTTAAAGATCAAGATGCTCAGTCTTGGCAAAAGGCGATGAAATCTGAGATTGAATCAATGGATTCAAATCAGGTCTGGAATCTTGTAGCACCGCCCAAAGGTGTAAAAGCCATTGGTTGCAAGTGGGTGTACAAGAGAAAAAGAGGGTCTGACGGGAAGGTTGAAACCTTCAAGGCTAGGCTTGTTGCGAAAGGGTATACTCAGAAAGAAGGGATCGATTATGAGGAAACCTTTTCGCCGGTAGCTATGCTAAAGTCGATCCGGATTCTTTTGTCTATAGCATCTTATATGGATTATGAGGTGTGGCAAATGGACGTCAAGACAACATTCTTGAATGGGAATCTTGACGAGACCATTTACATGAGACAACCAGAAGGTTTCATCAAGAAAGGCCAAGAGCATCTAGTATGTAAGCTAAACTGATCCATTTATGGATTGAAGCAAGCTTCTAGATCTTGGAACATGCGTTTTGATGAGGTTATCCAGTCTTATGGATTCATTCAAAGCATGGACGAGTCGTGTGTATACCGGAGAAGTGACGGAAACAGTGTGGCGTTTCTCGTGCTTTATGTAGACGACATCCTTCTAATTGGCAACAATGTGAAGATGTTGTCGGACATAAAGGGATGGTTGTCCAAGCAATTCGATATGAAAGACTTAGGACAAGTTGGGCATGTTCTTGGGATCAAGGTTATAAGGGATCGCCGGAAAAGAACATTAAGCTTGTCCCAGGCTTCATATATTGATACGATTCTGGCTCGTTTCAACATGCAGAATTCCAAGAAAGGTGCTCAACCTTTCTGCCATGGAATTCATCTATCTAAAGACATGTGTCCCAAAACACAAAAGGAGATAGATTACATGAAGAAGGTTCCTTATGCTTCGGCAGTAGGAAGTCTAATGTATGCCATGTTGTGCACGAGACCTGATATCTGCTATGCCGTGGGCATGGTAGCTAGATATCAGAGTAACCCTGGACAGGGTCACTGGACTGCTGTAAAGAACATACTTAAGTACCTGCGAAGGACTAGGAATTATGTTCTGAGTTACAAAGCGTCCGAGTTGATTCCTATTGGTTACACAGACTCGGATTTCCAATCTGATAAGGATCAGCGAAAGTCTACATCAGGCTATGTGTTCACATTGGGAGGTGGAGCAATTTCATGGAAGAGTGTTAAGCAGAAATGCATTTCGGACTCTACCATGGAAGCCGAATATGTAGCAGCCTCTGAGGCAGCTAAAGAATCGGTGTGGCTCCGGAACTTCCTTATGGACTTGGATGTGGTTCCTAAGATGCCTAGAGCTATCACAATTTATTGTGACAATAGCGGTGCAGTGGCTAATGCAAAGGAACCACGAGCCCACAATGCGAGTAAACACATAGATCGCAAGTACCACCTGATTAGAGACATCGTCAGGAGAGGCGATGCGGTTGTCACCAAGATTGCATCAGCGGATAACCTGGCTGACCCCTTTACGAAGGCACTTCCAGCGGAAGCGTTCAAGAGACACGTGAAGGGGATGGGTATCGGATGTATGGTAGAGGGCAACTAGAGATTTTGTATAAGTGGGAGATTGATGGAGTTATATTCTAAATGTCTAGTTTAGTGACAATATGGAACTCCTTTTCTGTGTTTTACATTATCTATTAATCAAACTGTCGGCATTTTGTCTTTCTTGTACTTGAATGCAATAGTCCTAGATATATACGTTGTAGACAGTATGGCGTGAGGAGACACGCGGAAGATCATACTGTCGGTTACTCGTATACTATCGAACAGAAGCTCACGACTTAGATGGACAGGGACAATCCATCGGTACGTCGTAGTGTGACTGGGTAATAGTTGGTCTTGACTATTATGTTACACTTGTACACTTGGTGTATTGAGCAGGACCACGGGAGGGCGTTCGATTTATACTAATCGACGTAATCGAACCAGACCTCAGAGATTACGGATATACGAATTCCTAATCCCTATATAATTATAGGTGCGTGTATCCAATTCTCGGTTCTTTAACTTGCCAATGAGTGAGACTATTTGATTAGTCGAGATACTCGGTAAATTGGGAATCGGAATTGTACACACGGCATGCTATAGATTATAGACAGGAAACCGTGTCCCGTTTATCGGGTTGATGACGTCCCCGAGATGAGCTCATAAAGTTTATCATGTAAACCCTGCAGGTGGATTTGTTCCACATGATAATAAGGATGAGTGGTACTAGTCTCGGATAATAAGAAACGAGTTAATTTAATTATTAGTAATTAAATAAATTCGTGGACGTTCGATATCTTAAACACGGGGAAAGTCGTGTATGTAATTTCGGCGGAAAATATTATTGGTAAAATAATATGAATTAATTAATTGGGAATTCAATTATAATTTTATAGTGGAATTAATTATAATTAAAATTGGATTTAATTAAAGGTTTTCTTTTAAGGACACCGGTTTAATTAAATTGCAATTTAGCCTAATTAATTAATTAACCTAAGGTCCCTAGTGTGGCCTATTTAAACCCCTCCCCCCTCTCTTCTCTAGACCTAACTTACGCAGCTTTATTTTTTCTTCACTTGAGAAAAATAAAACGTGAGAGAGAGTTTAAGAGAGAAGAAGAAGAGGAGACTTCCGGTGGATCGTTGCCCACACAACGTCTGGAGTCGAGGGCTAGGATACACACTAGAAGATCAGAGGTGTTCGCCTATTCGGCTTCTCCGAATCACGCATCAAAGGTAAAGAATCGAAAACCCTATTCCGCATCTTTTTCGATTCTTATTGTACGTAATAATCCAACGGACCTACGATCGGGTTCCGGACATCGTGGATCGCATTCCTCGACTACTGGGGGTTCTAGGACCTTCGGATCGGTAGTCGGAAGAGGAAAAACGACCCGGAAACGAGCCCGGAACAGCAGATCGCGCTGCTGTCCGCGCTGCTGAAGGACAAACGGCGACCGCCGTTTCTAAACGGCGACTGCCGTTTTGCCCTTTTTCTGGCAGCCCGCTCCGGCTCGCGCGGTTGTCCTTCGGGGCAATGGCTGGGCGTGAATCGGGGCACGGGCTGGGAAAGCGGATGGAGTAGCGGATCTGGAGGTCGACTGGGATCGTTCGGATGTGCGAGTGATCGAACGAACGTATCCCGGGTAGTCGATTTCCAACACTGTGGGAGAGGCTTCACGGCCTCGATTTCATGTATCGGGAAACCACACTTCCCCGCTTTCTCCAGCATTTGGCTCACGTTGGTTTCCAACTTTTCCTTCTGAAACGTATGAAACAAAACAGTTTGTCAGTTATCGTTAGAAAGGGAACATTTTTTAAAAAATCGACTAAAATACAGTAGACGTACCAATTCCACTGCATTCGCCATGTAATGGTCCTTCGATTTCGCCCCCTGGGTTGAATAGAGTTGTAGAATCGCCATTTCTGTTGGACGAAGTCGCAGACGAGCAGCGTCCAATGGTTCGGTGATGTATTCTTTCTCGACCCAGGCGACACAATCGGGAAAATTATAATCCCTTTCCGCACACACGGGATCATATCTGTGATTGTTTTGTACAGTTTCTGGTGGTCATGACGTTCCATGACAATGGAGGTCTGCGAGAGGAGAAAAAACAAAAAAAAAACAGAGTTTTTATTAAGGAAGAATGAATTCAATGAGCACTGAACAGGACATTATAAAACTGAATGTCACATAAAAGCACTGACTGTTGATGACAAACACTGATCAACCATCAATAACACTGAACAGAGCATACAAACACTGAGTAGCACATTAAAACACTGAACAGCACACACAAACACTGAGTAGCACATTAAAACACTGAACAGCATGTACAAACACTGATCAACCATCAATAACACTGAACAGCACATACAAACACTGAGTAGCACATTAAAACACTGAACAGCATGTACAAACACTGATCAACCATCAATAACACTGAACAGGCCTTAAAAACACTGACAACCCCCCTAACACACTCTATAACCACAAAAAACACTGAATACAAAGGCAGAAAGACTCACCCAACAGTGCCCAGGGAGTATCAGAGCCTCCAACATCTTGTTGTGGTCTCGATGCAGCGACTCAGCAAAGGCGTCGACCACATGGTTGCTGATGAAGGTGCACTTCATCATGTCGGTCATGTCAGACACCGAAACAACTGTGGATATACGGGGAAAGTACTTCATTGTCCACCTGATTGTGAAAAAAAGGAAAAAAAAAAAGAAAAAACACATTCTTAACTAGCACAAAAAATAAAAGAAAGAAAGAAAGAAAGAAAGACAGAAAGAAATAAACGAAACTTCACTTACATTTTTTGTTCGCTGCTGTGCAGGATCATTTTGTCGAGGACTTCCGACTCCAAATCGAATCCGCAGTTCTGGTCAAATTTCTTGTTCACGGAGACCAAGAACTTGACATGTTCGTCATTGAAATCACTGCAGATCGGTTTCTGGCTTGCCTCCACCTTTTTACCCTTCTTGATCGCCTTTTTCTTTGCGGCAGGGGCAGGGGGATCATACTGAAAATCATCGTCATCGCCATTGGCTGGCTTCCTTTTCCTGTCCTTGACCAGTCGTACCATCGACCTGGTCTTCGCCTTGCTCGAAGACTCTATTTTTTCGGCTTCTGGTCTCAACGGGCTTCCTTCTTCTTCTTCATCATCCTTGTTGCCGTCAATCTCATAGACGCACAACTCAGCCTGGAGACTCAAGATTTCATCATCCCGTGCCTTGACGATGTTCTGCAGAGCCTCGATCTGGGATCTGTGGACCGTTTCTTGTGCTTTCATGTCCGCCTCCAGAGTCTCGAGCTGGACTTTTTCGTAGTCGTTCATAACCGACGACATCCGAAGGTCAGCCAACGCATTCTTCAAGAATGCCACTTCATCCTCGAGCTCTTTCACTCTAGCCCTCAGAAGTCGCACTTCCTCCTCACCAGAGCTTCGATCCTCGCCCGCCCCGGGGTCCTCGGTCACTGTTGGATGAGTCTGATCATTCGCCTTCTTGATCAATTCTTCCTCGAGCTCTTTCACTCGCGTCCTCAGAAGTTTCAACTCCTCCTCCTCCTTGGAGCTTATACCTGCGTCGCCTGCTGCCACCTCCGTCTCCGTGTCGATCTTCGCAAGCTGCTCCGAAAGCTCGCTCTTCAGTCGCTGGTTATCACCTTCCAGCTCGACGTTAGCACTTGTCAGATCGTTCAGCTGAGAAGTCGTGCTCTCGAGCTTGGATTGGAGATCCCTCACAGTGGCGGAGAGATCTTGATTCTCCGACAGGAGGTTGTTGAGCAACTTCTCGGCTTCGGCAGCAGAAACAGCAGGGCGTTCCTCATCGGGCTGCTGTTCGGAAGGCCGCCCACCCTCCTCCGGCTCCTGGACTACGCAGGTCATCTCCATCGGATGCCCCCCGGAAGAACTGTCGTCGTCATCCCCATCGGACGACTGCTCGTCTTTTCCAGAAGGCCCGCCCTCCGGGCCTTTTCCTTTTCGTTCCTCTTCCTCGCTCGACGAATCAGAGCCCGGATGCTCGTCATCGTCACTGCTGTCCTCTCCAGAAGGCAGCTCCTCAGACTGCTCTTCGTCCTTGCTCTTCGCCGCACGCGGAGTGTTCACGATTGCTTTATAAGAAAGGTGGCCCCTGTACGCCTAGGTCTCCGCCACCGTCTTGCCGTGTTTCAGTAGACGAGCATCCACCTGTCAGACACGGACAACACGCGTTAGAACTCAAACAAAAAAAACATCATCCTCAAGTGAGTGACACTGAACAACATTAATAAGCACTGAACATCACAGTTATCCTAATTGACACTGAACAGCATTAATAAGCACTGAACATCACAGTCAGTTATCCTAATTGACACTGAACAGCATTAATAAGCACTGAACATCACAGTCAGTTATCCTACTTTGACACTGAACGGCATAAATAAGCACTGAACAGACAGACTTTGACACTGAACAGCATAAATAAAGGAGAAGAAAAAGAAAGAGAGAAAATATTTACCGCCTCGTCCGCAAGGCCCGCTAGAGTCTCCTTGGTCACATTCGAAAGATCAGGGAGATGCCAGTTCAGGACCCGGGGGAGGTGCTCGTTCTCCAGCCTATTTGCCAGCTTCGTGTGCTCACAAAGCCAGAACTGCACAAAAATAAAAAAAAAAACCAAGGTAAATATCAAGGAATGAAAAATAAAAAAAAGACGGCAAGTAGAAGTAAACAGCAAGACGAATGTGAAGAACAGCAAGTAGAAGCACATACCAGTAGCAGTATCATGCAGCCTTGTGTTTTCTGCGGGTTGTCCCTGTGCAGAGCTGCCGAGTCGCAAAAGGCCTTCAGAATTGCCTCGCCCCAGTTGTAGCTCTGCATCGAGTCCAAATCCACAACATAATCCAACCATTTCCATTGGATTGTGACGGAGGAAGTGGAGAAGAAGACAGTGCCGATCAGTATCAACGACAGGAGCCGAGCTACATCAGCAAGAGCCTGAGGCGTGCGACTCCGACGCTTCACCAAACTATCAAGCTTTTCCTTCAGCACCTTCGGGTTTAGCGTCTTCTCTCCTGGGAACATCCTCTCCCTGAATCTTTTATTATTACTCTTGGACCTCGAACTGATATCGAGCTTCCTACTGCCGCCTACGATTCCAAAAATGAGATCGACATCCTCGGGAGTGATCCGGACATCTTTGCTGCCCAGCTTAATAGTACGAGCACCGACATCCATCTGCTCCAGCACGGCAGCTATCGCAGCGTCGCTCTTTCGGGTGTGGAGGTGTTGGAAATCGATATCCCGGGCTATTAAAATTTATGCGGAACCGATAGCCCGACCGAGATCCTTCATCGCCGGAGATTGGATCCCCGACTCATCCGCAGGAGTCCGACCTTTGGAGACTACGCGCCCGAAGACACGCAGCCCGCCCCCAGCCGATTTTCTCCCACGAGTCGGATCCACGAACGCGAACACCAACGAACCGGGCTCGACGAGAGTAACACCGCCGCGGGATGAACCCGCGGCTAGAAACCCTAGCCGAACCCCGCTAGGGTTCGCGATCGCCGTGCATGGCGATCGCCGGGGATGCACGGCATCCCCGCGGGGCTGATCCGATCAGCACCCGCCGGCGGTGAGTCCGGCGACTCACCGCCACCACCTCACGGGGTGGAGGGCCCCCAGTCGCGGCACCAGCCCGCGGCTGCCCTCCGCGATCGACTTCGGTCGATCGCCCGCTCCGGCTTCGGCCGGAGCTTCCCCGCGCGCACACCGCCGTCCAGGGAGGTCGGGGTGGCCATCTGCCGTGGCTCCAGCCCACGGCGGCTTCCCCAGCGATCGACCCTTGGTCGATCGCGTGCCCCGGCGTCCAGCCGGGGCTCCTCCTTGGCGCGGTTACCGGCGGTCGAAACCCTAGGTTTCGGCCGCCCCTTTCGATCTTCGCCGGGGATCTCGAATCCCCGTCCCCGAAGTTCGTACGTTTACCGGATCGTGTGTTCATGTATTTACTACGATTAATTCACACGAAATCATAAAAGAGGGTTTATGATTTTTACCTTCGATTCGTTGTGCGGAGAAACGAAATCAAACACCTTTGATGACCTTGCGATCTTCCCACGTATTCCTTGCACTCCGTTCGAACGTCGTGTGGGCGACGATCTATCGAACTCCTATGGATCTTCCTCACTCTCAAGACTTTATGATTGGCGTAGGTCAATTAATTGTGTTATGAAAAGTGAAGACCATGTAGTGCTTATATAGGCTACGTAGGGGATCATAAGGAGAATAAATATTGGGCTTCAATATTGAAAATTAAATTGGGTCCAACCCAAATCCATTAATTCTTATCAATATTAATTTTATTTATTTTCCACTATATAAATAAAATTGCACTCCCAATATTATTCCATATTATATCAAATAATATTTCTCCGGTAGTATTATATATTCCGTGTATTTAAGATTTAAATATCCATGAATAAATTTATTTATTGCTCAATAAATATTATTCATCTCTTATATCCGAGACTAGTACCATTCAACCTTAATTATTATGCGGATTAAATCCACCTGCAGGGTTTACATAATAATTCCTTATGAACTCATCTCGGGGATATTATCAACCCTTACGGGATACACTTTCCCGTCAAGTATTCACGGCATGCCATATATAAAATATAGTGACCCAACTTAACCGGTAATTAACCCAATTATCAAACCGGTTAATTCCTTTGGTAAATCAAAGTCACTTATATTAAATATACACACCCGCAATAGTTTCGGGGATTAAGAATAAAATACACTGAGACTCAAATCGATTATCGCCGGCAATCCTAATCGATGAATCTCAAGCTGATCCGCCCAATACACCAAGTGTACAAGTGTGATAAAATAATTAAGATAAATTATTTTCTCTCTCACACAACGACTATACCGATGGATTAGTTCGTGTCCATCTAGGTCGTGAGCAACTGTTCGATTAAATACGAGTAACCGATAGTATGATCTTCTGTGTGCCCATGCAACACCATACTAACTACAACGTATAAAATCCAGAACTATATTTTGCATATTTAATTAAATGCAAATAATTGTTTATTAATTAAATCGGTTAAATGCTATGACTGGGAGTTTACCGATACTTAAATCTAGACATTAAGTACACAACTCCAACAGGAGGATGGTCAGCCTCTGATCCTTTATGCCCTTGAAGAGATGGTAGAAGTTGGTCATCTTCAAGTACTCGTCGTGCCTCGGTTTCAGATTGTCCTTGATATCATCAATAGTCCGGATGATGGTCAGCAAGTTGGACCTCATATGTTCATAGGACCTGGAACACCAAAAAAAACACACACCGATGTGAGTACAAACACTGAGTGGCACAAACAAGGCACTGAACAGGCATATACAACACTGAACAGGCACATACAACACTGAGTGGCCATGTAATTGCACTGAGTGGCATGCAGAGGCACTGAACAGGCATGAAGAGGCACTGAACAGGCATACACAACACTGAACAGAACATTTTAACACTGAACATACACCAACACACACAATCAAAAAACTGAGTGGCCATGAAATGACACTGAGCGGCATGCGTAGGCACTTAAATGGCATGTACAACACTGAGCAGGACAATTTAACACTGAACAGGACATATTAACACTGAACAAGCACCAAAACACACAATCAACACTGAGTGGCACACACAAGGCACTGGGTGGCATACAGAGACACTGAACAGGCATAATTTAACACTGAACATGACATATTAACACTGAACAGGCACCAACACACACAATCAACACTGAACAGGACATATTAACACTGAACAAGCACCAACACACACAATCAACACTGAGTGGCACACACAAGGCACTGGGTGGCATACAGAGACACTGAACAGGCATAATTTAACACTGAACATGACATATTAACACTGAACAGGCACCAACACACACAATCAACACTGAACAGGACATATTAACACTGAACAGGCACCAACACACACAATCAACACTGAACAGGACATAATCACACCGAACCTCCATCAAAACACTACACATTCAGGCATGCAATGGAAATAAACCGATTGAAAGTGAAAATCGGTTGAATTAGGGTTCGAAATACTTACTTCCTCTCCTTCTTCTCGCCGGCGGCAGGCTGAGGGATAGGGCTCGCCTGCTCTTCACTCGAAGGAGTGTACTGAACAAGCCTCCGTTCAGTGTTTTCGGAAGCAGCAGCGGCGGTTGGAGTCGATCTCTTCCCGACGGTTTTCTTCGCGGCGGCGGTTTTCTTCGACGAAGCCATTGATAATCGAACAGGTAGCTGAGAGATGAGAGTATTTCGTGTGTTGGTTGCGGTGGTTACGAAGCTTGGTTTCAGTTTTCTGTGAGTTGTTGTAGCGGGAGCCGAGAGAGAAAAAAGGAGAGAGTAATTGGAGGTGTGGGTTTCGTGGGGGAGTTCGTGCGCGGTAAATGAAATTAATGCTGAAACCGTTTGTTCAAATGTGTATATATGCGAGGGCAACGATGTCTTTGCACATTTTAGGCGGCACGCATAATTTCTCGAAAGCCTTAATGCCGAAAAAATGTTGAAAAATGGCTTTATTGCCATTTTTCCGAAATATATAATAGCGCAACTAAAATATTCCAAATAAATATATAATATGGCAACTAAAATATTGGGCAATGAGAAAAAAATATATAATAGTCAAAAAGTACAAATATATAAGCAAACTAATAATAAAAAGCAAAATATATAATAGCAAATATATATATATATATATATATATATATATATATATATATATATATATATATATATATATATATATATATATATATAGCGCAACTAAGATGAAATCATTCTAGCAGTCTTGATAAAAATGAATTTTAGAATCAATAGTGTAAATGAATTATAGAATCAATAGTGTGAATCTTAAAAACGTTCTCCTATCCCATTATGGTCGGACAAAGTTGTCTGAATAAGAAAGATCATTCTATCTAAATCAATTCCACTAACTTTCACAAATTCATCCATCAGCTTCGTAGATACTAACTTATAGAAGTGACACTCCTTGATGTTATTTTAATTCAAAATGAAGTTGCTCAAAGAGCGGGTAAGTCGAACAAAGCTCATCAAATTTATTCGTTTGGAAAGTGTAACCCTTAAAATCGATTCATTCTGACCATAAATTATGTCAAAGCAGTCGAATTTCACGTCAGGCTGCCTGAATAAATCACCGAGAATATATTCACGATCGTTTGTGGGTGGATCTTCTATTTGTGATGTTTTTTCCTTAGTTCTTTGACTTAAGGCGATTTAACGGGTTCTCTGAACCCGCTGAGAAAAGCATCATGCATGGTTCCCGGATAGTTCCGGTTGGTGGCCTCGCCGACAAAGAAGAGCCTCCCTCCGACACTTTCTGCTAGAACGTCAAGGTCATCTCCGGATGCACCAACTGCAACACTAGAGTACAAGCCAAAAAATAAAAATATATAATAACATAAAAATTAAATATATATAACCAAAATAATATTAAAAAAATATATATAATAACCAAAAATAAAAAATATATAATAGCAACAAAAGTAATAATACAAAATAAAAATATATAATAGCGCAACTAAAATATTCCAAACAAATATATAATATTGCAACTAAAATATTGGAAAATTAGCGCAAAAAATATATAATAGCGCAAAAAGTACAAATATATAAGGAAAATAATAATAAAAAGAAAAATATATAATGGCAAAAAAGTAAAATTATATAATATATAATAGCGCCACTACGATGAAATCATCCTAGCAGTCTTGATAAAATGAATTACAGAATCAATAAGGTAAATGAATTAAAAAATCAATAGTGTAAATGAATTACAGAATCAATAAGGTAAATGAATTACAAAATCAATAGTGTAAATGAATTACAGAATCAATAGTGTAAACGAATTAAAAAATCAATAGTGTAAATGAATTACAGAATCAATAAGGTAAATGAATTACAAAATCAATAGTGTAAATGAATTACATAATCAATAGTGTAAATGAATTACAGAATCAATAGTGTGAACCTTAAAACAGTTCTGCTTTTCCATTATGGCCACACCAAGTTTTGTGAATAAGAAATATCATTCCATCTAAATCAATTCCACTAACCTTCACCTTTTCATCCACCAGCTTCGTAGATACTAACTTATTGAAGTGACACTCCTGATACTATTTTAATTCAGAATTAAGTTGCTCAAACAGCGGGTAAGTCGAACAATGCTCATCAAATTTATCCATTCGGAAAGTGTAACCCTTAAAATCGCCATCCACCTGGCTTCATTCTGACAATAATGTATGTCAAATTAGTCGAGTTTCAATTCAGGCCGCCTGAATAAATCACCGAAAATATATATTCACGATAGTTTGTGGTTGGATCTTCTATTTGTGATATTTTTCCCTTAGTTTTTAGACTTAAGGCGATTTAAGCTTCTCTGAACCCGCTGAGAAAAGCATCATGCATGGTTGCCGGATAATTCCTGTTGGTGGCCTCGCCGGCAAAGAAGAGCCTCCCTCTAACACTTTTTGCTAGAACGTTGAGGTTCTCCGGATGCACCAACTGCAACACTAGAGTACGAGCCAAAAAACAAAAATATATAATAACATAAAAATTAAATATATATAACCAAAATAATATTAAAAATATATATATAATAGCCAAAAAGTAAAAATATATAATAGCAACAAACGTAATAATACAAAATAAAAATATATAATAGCGCAACTAAAATATTCCAAATAAATATATAATATGGCAACTAAAATATTGGGCAATGAGAAAAAAATATATAATAGCCAAAAAGTACAAATATATAAGCAAAGTAATAATAAAAAGAAAAATATATAATAGCAAATATATATATATATATATATATATATATATATATATATATATATATATATATATATATATATATATATATATATAATAGCGCAACTAAGATGAAATCATTCTTGCAGTCTTGATAAAAATTAATTTTAGAATCAATAGTGTAAATGAATTATAGAATCAATAGTGTGAATCTTAAAACGGTTCTCCTATCCCATTATGGCCGGACAAAGTTTTCTGAATAAGAAAGATCATTCTATCTAAATCAATTCCACTAACTTTCACAAATTCATCCATCATCTTCGTAGATACTAACCTATAGAAGTGACACTCCTTGATGTTATTTTAATTCAGAATAAAGTTGCTCAAAGAGCGGGTAAGTCGAACAAAGCTCATAAAATTTATTCGTTCGGAAAGTGTAACCCTTAAAATCGCATTCCACTAGCTTCATTCTAACCATAAAGTATGTCAAAGCAGTCGAATTTCACGTCAGGCTGCCTGAATAAATCACCGAGAATATATTCACGATCTTTTGTGGGTGGATCTTCTATTTGTGATGTTTTTTCCTTAGTTCTTAGACTTAAGGCCATTTAACGGGTTCTCTGAACCCGCTGAGAAAAGCATCATGCATGGTTCCCGGATAGTTCCGGTTGGTGGCTTCGCCGACAAAGAAAGCCTCCCTCCGACACTTTCTGCTAGAACGTCTAGGTCATCTCCGGATGCATAACTGCAACACTAGAGTAAAAGCCAAAAAATAAAAATATATAATAACATAAAAAGTAAATATATATAACCAAAATAATATTAAAAGAATATATATAATAACCAAAAATAGAAAATATATAATAGGAACAAAAGTAATAATACAAAATAAAAATATATAATAGCGCAACTAAAATATTCCAAACAAATATATTAGCGCAAAAAATATATAATAGCGCAAAAAGTACAAATATATAAGGAAAATAATAATAAAAAGAAAAATATATAATAGCAAAACAAATATATATATATAATAGCGCAACTAAGATAAAATCTGTCAAAGTTTCAAGTCAGGCTGCCTGAACAAATCACCGAAAATATATATTCACGATCGTTCGTGGGTCTATCTTCTATTTGTGATATTTTTCCCTTAGTTTTTAGACTTAAGGAGATTTAAGCTTCTCTAAACCCGCTGAGAAAAGCATCATGCATGGTTGCCGGATAGTTCCTGTTGATGGCCACGCCGGCAAAGAAGAGCCTCCCTCTGACACTTTATCAACTAGAACGTTGAGGTTATCTCCGGATGCACCAACCGCAACACTAGAGTACGAGCAAAAAAATAAAAATATATAATAACATAAAAATTAAATATATATAACCAAAATAATATTAAAAATATATATATATTAGCCAAAAATAAAAATATATAATAGCAACAAAATAATAATACAAAATAAAAATATATAATAGCGCAACTAAAATATTCTAAACAAATATATAATATGCCAACTAAAATATTGGGCAATTAGAAAAAAATATATAATAGCCAAAAAGTACAAATATATAAGCAAACTAATAATAAAAAGAAAAATATATAATAGCTAAAAATATATAATATATAATAGCACAACTAAAATGAAATCATTCTAGCAGTCTTGATAAAAATGAATTTTAGAATCAATAGTGTAAATAAATTACAGAATCAATAGTGTAAATGAATTACAGAATCAATAGTGTAAATAAATTACAGAATCAATAGTGTAAATGAATTACAGAATCAATAGTGTGAATCTTAAAACGGTTCTCCTTTCCAATTATGGCCAAACAAAGTTTTCCGAATAAGAAATATCATTCTATCTAAATCAATTCCACTAACTTTCAACAATTCATCAATCAGCTTCGTACATACTAACCTATAGAAGTGACACTCATTGATGCTATTTTAATTTAAAATGAAGTTGCTCAAAGAGCGGGTAAGACGAACAAAGCTCATCAAATTTATTCGTTCGGAAAGTGTAATCGTTAAAATCACCATCCACCTGGCTTCATTCTGACCATAAAGTATGTCAAAGCAGTCGAATTTCACGTCAGGCTGCCTGAATAAATCATCAAGAATATATTCACGGTCGTTTGTGGCTGTATCTTCTATTTGTGATGTTTTTTCCTTAGTTCTTAGATTTAAGGCGATTTAACGGCTTCTCTGAACCCGCTGAAAAAAGAACCATGCATGGTTCTCGGATAGTTCCTGTTTGGTGGCCTCGCCGGCAAAGAAGAGCCTCCCTCCGACAAATTCTGCTAGAACGTCTAGGTCATCTCCGGATGCACCAACTGCAACACTAAAGTACGAGCCAAAAAATAAAAATATATAATAACATAAAAAGTAAATATATATAACCAAAATAATATTAAATATATATATATATATAATAGTTAGAAAGTAAAAAATATATAATAGCAACAAAAATAATAATACAAAATAAAAATATATAATAGCGCAACTAAAATATTCCAAACAAATATATAATATCGCAACTAAAATATTGGGCAATTAGCGCAAAAAATTTATAATAGCAAGAAGTGCAAATATATAAGGAAAATAATAATAAAAAGAAAAATATATAATGACAAAAAAGTAAAAATATAGAATATATAATAGCGCAACTAAGATGAAATCATCCTAGCCGTCTTGATAAAATGAATTACATAATCAATAGTGTAAATGAATTACAGAATCGTGAATCTTAAAACGGTTCTCCTTTCCCATTATGGCCACACAAAGTTTTCTGAATAAGAAAAATCATTCTATCTAAATCAATTCCACTAACTTTCAACAATTCATCAATCAGCTTCGTACATACTAACCTATAGAAGTGACACTCCTTGATTATATTTTAATTCAAAATGAAGTTGCTCAAAGAGCGGGTAAGCCGAACAAAGCTCCTCAAATTTATTCGTTCGGAAAGTATAACCTTTAAAATCGCCATCCACCTGGCTTCATTCTGACCATAAAGTATGTCATAGCAGTCGAATTTCACGTCAGGCTGCCTGAATAAATCACCGAGAATATATTCACGATCGTTTGTGGGTGTATCTTCTATTTGTGATGTTTTTCCCTTAGTTCTTAGACTTAAGGCGATTTAACGGCCTCTCTGAACTCGCTGAGAAAAGCACCATGCATGGTTCCCGGATAGTTCCTTTTGGTGGCCTCGCCGGCAAAGAAGAGCTTCCCTCCGACACTTTCTGCTAGAACGTCTAGGTCATCTCCGGATGCACCAACTGCAACACTAGGAGTTGCTATATCTTACTCCATAGTAGTAAGATGCCCATCTAACTCCGGGCCCAACATATAAAAATACGTGATCCAGCCCAATTACATGCTTACGTCATCAAAACACATACGATTCACGCCGATTCATCCATCCCGTTTCTGTAACTTCATTCTGTGAAAATATGTTCGAAATTCTAAATTTGTGTAAGGCAGTTCCATGCGGCAGGACGAAGGCGTTAACTCTGCCGCAGTGCGAAGGCAGAAACCGGTTCCCTGGCAGGAGGCATGATCTAGGCAGAATCTTCTATTTTTGGTAAGAGACCAAAAATTGAATATCTCTTTCCATACTTATCCGATTGAGGTGATTCAAAAGGCAACGGAATCCTTGGAGGACAAGGAACCTATTCCTACCATAAAGTGACGTCCAAGAAGCTTATATATTCACGTCAAGGCTCAGCAGCGAGATGTGAGAGAGAGGCATGGCGAAAGTATTAGGGTTTCAATACTTGTTATTAGACGTGAGGTTAGATCGATAATCGCTTACGCCTTGTTGGCTCAGGATTATCAAGAGTGATTGTAATCTCGTTTCCGTTTAATAAAGAAGAAACACCCCTCTCCCCGAGCACGTAGGTAAAGGCTGCCTCGCCATAGGCAGCGCGATACCGAAGCTCGTAAAATCTTGTCTTGTGTGTGTTGTTTATCGTTCTATTATATTCTTGTGAGTTCACATATATCGTGAGTGATTGTGAGCTGGAGAGTCAAATCATATTCGTTCGGTTTTGAGTTGTTCACGTCGTGTGGTTTATGAAAGTTCAATTTGATCGGATTTATTCGGTTGGTTGGACCTTGTTGTGCGAATCCTCAACAAGTGGCGCCGTCTGTGGGAAGATAAATCACGAGAAGATGTTGAAGCTTGGATCGAAGAAGGATGATGAGGACAAGGTGTCAACAAGAATAACTTTGGTCCTTGAAGGATCAAAGGCAAGGCGATGAAAACACAACAGGAGGTTGTTGCTAGCACTGCCATTCTCCAGGCAAGGGGAACTGATAAACCTATGGATGATGCAGCTGAAGCTGCGGCAGCAGGTACTCAGGCAGGCCCTGCGGCAGGACGAAGTTCCGGCAGGCACTGAAAAGGCAGGCACTATGGCAGAACCATAAGGCAAGGGTTGTTCGCAGGGGGTACTACGACGATGATTAGGTGTCTTGGAGGCACGCTAATTGTTGTTGTGTCCAAGGAGCCGGCTTTCGAGACGTCACGGCAGGAACTGGAGAGTTAGTACTCAAGGCAACTTCAGAAGAGGAGTCGAAAGAGTGAAGAACAAGGCATCATCTCATGAAGGCACATGGTGTTTTCAAGGTAAGAAAACCAGGTTTTTAAGGAGGGGTCATCTCTTTAAGAAGGAGCTGAATCAAGGATGAATCTTGCACATCACGACGAAGATGTTGCTGAGGCAGCAACTGCGGCAGGGTTATGCGGCAGGCCTCCGATTGTCACTTCAAGGAAGGGGGCATAGTGGATTAAAGATTCAGGGTGCACGGTTCACATAAGACCTATGAGGCAGTGGTTTGAGGTTCTTGAAGAAAGATTATCTTGTCTTCAAGAAGTAGCTGAATCGAGGATGGATCTAGCACATCACGATGATGATGTTGCTGAGGCAGCAACTGCGGCAGAGGGAACTGCAGCAGGCCTTCAAGTGTCACTTCAAGGAAGGGGGCAAGGTGGATCAAAGATTCAGGGTGCACGGCTCACATAAGACCCATGCGACAGTGGTTTGATGGTTTTGAGGAGATGGATGGAGGTTCTATCATTCTTGGAAATTAACCTAACTTGTAAAGTTGAGGTTGTTCGACTCTATGCTGAAGATTGGTTGATAGCTCGTCGAAACTTTTAATCAAGGGTAGTTCATGTTCTAATGGAGGATTCTTCCAAGGGAAGAGAGGTAGCACATTAGTGCTGGAAGGAGAGTAGAGGAATGGAGTGTGTTATCTAAGGGCATTGCGAATACTGTGGCAGATAGTATTGTGGTGGCAGAAGCAGGTAGGCAACACCTGCGGCAGAGTTAAGGCAGCACCTATGGCAGTAGCTACGGGTGTAGTTGCGGTAGAGTCTGCCGTCACTTCGGGTGACAAGGGAACTTGGATTACATTCATTCTGATCTTCAGGCCCATCTAGAACAGGGACAAGGGATGATGGAAAGTATATCTTGTTCATCATGCCTAGTAGCGGCAGAGGCAGCAAGCGGTGGCAAGGACTGCGGCAGCAACTGCGCTGGGGTAAATTGCAGCAGCGATTACCGGATTAAATAGCCTCAGGGTGTTCAGGCATCGCTGGAGGGGAAGGCATCGTCGAATGGGTCGCCCGTGGCAGCGGCGGAGGCATTGTCGAAGGCAGCGGCAGAGGCAAGGGCAGTGGCATTGACTGCGGAAGCAACTGCGCTGGGGTAGTTCGCTTCATCGACTACCATATTACCAAACTTCAAGATGTGACATCGTTGAAGGTGGAGACAATGTCCAAGACATCGTCGATGGCAACGACAGGGCAGCAGCAGCGGCAATGGCTGCGGCAGAGCGACTGTCGGGAAGTAGTTCGCGGCAGAGCGACTACTTGATTGAGAATACTCAACATAAAACTGATCGGGAGGGTATCGGTTGTCCAGATATGCAGAAAGGAGGATCATTCATCAACCTAAGAGGTTTGCACGAGTTGATTTGTGTTAAATGCTCTAATGGTGGAAGAAGGTGCGAATGATATTGTCATTCATCAACCTAAGGGGTTTGCACAATCGTATGTTGTGTATAATGCTCTAATGGTGGAAGAAGGTGCGAATGACATGTTAGTGCTGCTAATTTTGAGGTGGAGTTGCACAACTTCCCTTAGGCAGCACTTAATACTTTCTGTGGAGAATTGCCATGCGGCAGGGTGAACGGCCGCAACAGCCAGGGCAGCAGTGCCTTATGTAAGGGCACTGGAAAGTCTCATACATGCTATGGTGTATAGCAGGCCTGATATTGACCATGTTATGAGTGTGATATCGAGATTTATGAGCAGGAGTCGCTGGTGGCAGTTCGAAGGTTGTTGAGGTATGTCAATGTAACCTTTGGTTACGGTTTCACGTCCAAGAAGATGGAGGTCAGGGATGATACTCAAATTGAATGTGGGGATGTTGATTTTTGTAGTCTTGATACTATAAAATCAACAAGGATTGTTGTTGGTGTAGCGGCAACTGCGGCAGCATTTGCTGCGGGCTATACTCATGAGTAGAAGGAGGTGCAAGGTGTACCAAGGGGATGGGCTGGAACCTTTGGTTCAACCATCATTAATCTACTTAGGGACAAAGCAACAAGGCCTGGTATCTGTCAGGGAAAGAGGCAGATGGTTTCCGCTATTTCAAGTGGAGGCAGAGACTACTATTGCCTAGGCAGAGGCAATAGGGATTACCGTAGAGCCAAGTGTCAAGGCAGTGACATTTGAAGGTGGATTTGGTGTCAAGTTGTTCGTTGCTTATAGATAAGTGATGGTTCACTTTGTTTCAAGCAGAGAAGATGGACTTCTTCTTAGTAATGCTTGTTCAAGCTTAGAGGCAGAGAGACTTCTTGGAAAGGGTTGGTTAAGTAGGAACAACCGCTGTACACACAAGTGGTAACCACGACAGCAGTAGGAGCTACTGCACGAACTCTACTGGTAGCCGTGTGGTGTAACTACCGGAAATCACAAAGCATTCAAGTGTTTGTGTGGTAGGGTACAGGCATGGCAGGGTCTGCCATATAGCATGGCAGGGGCAGAGACAACGATCTTTTGCCGGATATAACAAGATGAAGCGGTTGTGCTAAGACTCTTGTTATGGTGATGTGATGCATGGGGTTGATTAGACTCATTCGAGATACTTCAACAGGATATAATGCTTCTCGAGGTGGAGGCATTGGCTATGGTAGAGACTGCATGCAGAGACTACGATAGCGACTACGGTAGCAACTACCGCAAGGGCGATTGCGGCAAAGAGTACCAGTAGGGACGTGCATCGGCATCTGGTCCTACGTGGACTGTTTCACAATCTTCTGAGCATTGTGAAGGGGCTGCAGTAGGCATTGCGATGCTATTGCAAGGTTCAAGGGCAGCGACAAGACTCAGGCTGCGGCAGGCAGTTTTGTGAGTTGTTGACTTGGAGGATTCACGCTCTGGTGATATCCGGAGGTGGGAAAAGGTGATCTACATCAACTTTACGGGATATGAAAATGGATCGCGCTCCATATTTCATGTCGGAGATGCATGTTTGCATCAAGTCCCAAGAGGACAACCTCACAATGCTGAAATTGTGCAGGGGCTGCGGCAGGCACTTTCGTGGTGCCGCAGGGACTGTAGTAGGCACTCTCGTGGTGCTGCAGGGCTGTGGTAGGCTTCGTGCTGCCATAGGGGGCCGAGATAGGCAACAAGATTCAGGCTGCGGCAGGCAGGGTTGTGAGTTGCTAACTTGATGAAGTCGTCTCTGGAGGAGATGCGGGAAGGTGGAGTGACATATACTTTCGGATTATATGACTTATATCATATGCAAATTCTTGATGCTGCAAGGTGGTGTTGAAGAATTTGGGAATGCAGAACCTAAGGCAGGAGCTGCGGTAGTATTGGGCATGGCAGGCTGAAGCCTAATGACAATACTAGGAGATATATGATCGGGTATGATCATATTGAGGGTCAGTATGGTCTGAAATCATGCTGGTAATGGAGTCGGATGGTCGGGTTCGATCATGGAATGGTGAATAAGGTGGTTGCAAAGGATTTGCTTGATTTCTTGACTCGGCAGGGATGAGCAGTACTTGATCACTACTGCAAGATAGGTGACACATGTTTAGAAGTTTGAACAAGGTGGAGATTTGTGAAAACATGTTCGAAATTCTAAATTTGTGTAAGGCAGTTCCATGCGGCAGGACGAAGGCGTTAACTCTGCCGCAGTGCGAAGGCAGAAACCGGTTCCCTGGCAGGAGGCATGATCTAGGCAGAATCTTCTATTTTTGGTAAGACACCAAAAATTGAATATCTCTTTTCATACTTATCCGATTGAGGTGATTCAAAAGGCAACGGAATCCTTGGAGGACAAGAACCTATTCCTACCATAAAGTGACGTCCAAGAAGCCTATATATTTACGTCGAGGCTCAGCAGCGAGATGTGAGAGAGAGGCATGGCGAAAGTATTAGGGTTTCAATACTTGTTATTAGACGTGAGGTTAGATCGATAATCGCTTACGCCTTGTTGGCTCAGGATTATCAAGAGTGATTGTAATCTCGTTTCCGTTTAATAAAGAAGAAACACCCCTCTCCCCGAGCACGTAGGTAAAGGCTGCCTCGCCATAGGCAGCGCGATACCGAAGCTCGTAAAATCTTGTCTTGTGTGTGTTGTTTATCGTTCTATTATATTCTTGTGAGTTCACATATATCGTGAGTGATTGTGAGCTGGAGAGTCAAATCATATTCGTTCGGTTTTGAGTTGTTCACGTCGTGTGGTTTATGAAAGTCCAATTTGATCGGATTTATTCGGTTGGTTGGACCTTGTTGTGCGAATCCTCAACACATTCTTCTTTCTCTTTCGATCACCGATTCAAGCATCTCTGCCCTTCTCCACCGCTCCAGCTCCGACGCCGCCTTCAAGCATCGATTCTCGTCTACAAATCTCAACGCCTTCAGGCATCGACTCTTCCTCCACGCCTCGCCGCCTCCAAGGTTCGTGATATTCAATTGCAGATGAGAAGTACTATGATGCGGACTCGATAAAATGCAAGGATGGATCGAAATCCTTCACCCAAAGCCGTATCAACGACGACGTTTGCGATTGCCCCGACGACTACGATGAACCCTGTAACACGCTAATTACTGCCCTTTTTCGTTCTGTGTTGGCATTTGTTGTTTGTTTTGATGATGAAATTTGGTGATTATTAGATATTGTGGCTTTGATTTCTATGGGATTACAATTGGAGATGATGAATGGGGAATGGGGATGGGGTAATACCGTCGTTAGTAGTAATTGTTTACTGTGAAATCCAAAATTTTGATTATGGATTATGATTTTTTTACTTTTGGGAATCAATGTAATTGGTGTGTAAGGAAATTATGAGGAAGTGGAGTTCCACTGTGAGAAAAACATACTCACCCCTTATAAAATCACCATCAAGAACACCTCTCAGATTTAGAAAAAAAATGATGAAAATCGTTTCGTGCTTTACAAAATTTTCTTCCAATGTAAGAAAGAAGGGAGTGTGAATCACTGTTGTTTTCCCACTCTAGATGATATGGAAATTGCTGATTAAATAGGTGTACTTTTTATTTTTTTATGCAAATTAAAAGTTTCACGTGGTATAAGACTATTACTATCCCATTTTCTCTAAAAGTTATATGCTGTTTAGTTTGAGAATCTTTTTTTTTTTTTGTTACGAATAGGAACTTCTGCATGTCCCTCCCGAAAATTCTAATGCATAAACATGGGAAGTACACCAAAATGTTTGTTTTCCTCTCGCGTGAATGATCGGATTTGTGGTGATCGGATTTGTGGTGAGTAGTAATTATTTCTGACTTCAATTTCACTTGGATAAAATAATTGGATTATAATTATGAAATAGTCTTGGTTTACTTGCATGTGTTTTGTGCTTATAATAGCGCAACTAAAATATTGCGCAATTAGCAAAAAAGAATATATAATAGAGCAAAGAGTATAAATATATAAGCAAAATAATAATAAAAATAAAAATATATAAGCAAAATAATACTAAAAAGAAAAATATATAATAGCAAAAATAATAGGGCAACTAAAATAAAATCATTCTAGATAAAATAAATTACAGAATCAATAGTTTAAATGAATTAAAGAATCAATAGTGTGAACTTTAAAACCGTTCTCGAATCAATAGTATGAACCTTAAAACGGTTCTCCTTTCCCATTAGGGCAACACCAAGTTTTCTGAATAAGAAATGTTATTCTATCCAAATCACTTCCAACTATGATGAAATCATCCTAGCAGTCTTGATAAAATAAATTACAGAATCAATAGTTGCAGAATCAATAATGTAAATGATTTACAGAATCAATGTAAATGAATTACAAAATCAACCGTGTGAACCTTAAAACGGTTCTGGAATCAGTAATGTGAATCTCAAAATGGTTCTCCTTTCCCATTAGGGTCACACCAAGTTTTCTCAATAAAAAAAGTCATTCTATCTAAATCACTTTCACTAACCTTCACCAATTCAGCCTTTCGTAGATATTAACCTATAGAAATGAGACTCATATTGCTATTTTAAATCAGAATAAAGTTGCTCAAAGAGCGGGTAAGACAGAACAAAGCTCATCAAATTTCTCCGGGAAAGTGTAATCCTTAAAATCCTCATCCACATGGCTTCTTTCTGACCATAAAGTATGTCAAAGCAGAGTTTCACATGAGGTTGCCTGAATAAATCATCTAGAATAAAGTTGTATCTTCTATTTTTTATGTTTTTCCTTAGTTCTTAGACTTAAGACGATTTAACCGCTTCTCTGAACCCGCTAAAAAAACACCATGCATAGCCATAAAGTAAAAATATATAATATCAAGGAAAGTAAAAATATATAACCAAAATAATAATAAAATATATATATATAATAGCCATAAAGTAAAAATATATAATAGCATAAAATTAATAATAAAAAATAAAAATATATAATAGCACAACTAAAATATTTTAAACTAATATATAATAGCGCAACTAAAATAATGGCCAATTAGTACAATAACGCTAAGAAACAAAATAAAAATATATAAAGCGCAAAAAGTACAAATATTTAAGCAAAATAATAATAATAAAAATATATATAATAACCATAAAGTAAAAATATATAATAGCATAAAAGTAATAATATAAAAAAATATATATAATAGCGCAACTAAAATATTCCAAACATATATATTATAGTGCAACTAAAATAATGGCCAATTAGTACATTAACGCTAAAGAACAAAATAAAATATATAAAGCGCAAAAAGTACAAATATATAAGCAAAATAATAAAAAAATATATATATATAATACCAAAAAAGTAAAAATATATAATATATAATAGCTCAACTAAGATGAAATCATCCTAGCAGTCTTAATAAAATAAATTACAGAATCAATAGTGTAAATGAATTACAAATCAAAGTGTAAATAAATTACAAAATCAATAGTGTGAACCTTAAAACGGTGGAATCAATAGTGTGAATCTTAAAACGATTCTCCTTTCCCATTAGGATCACACCAAGTTTTCTCAATAAAAAAAGTCATTCTATCTAAATCACTTCCACTAACTTTCACAAATTCAGCCATCAGTTTCATAGATACAAACCTATAGAAGTGAGACTCATATTGCTATTTTAAATCAGAATAAAGTTGCTCAAAGAGCGGGTAAGCCAGAACAAAGCTCATCAAATTTCTCCCGGAAATTGTAACCCTTAAAATCGCTATCCACTTGGCTTCTTTCTGACCATAAAGTATGTCAAACCAGTCGAGTTTTACGTCAGGCTGCCTGAATAAATCATCGAGAATAAAGTTGTATCTTCTATTTGTGATGTTTTCCCCTTAGTTCTTAGACTTAAGGCGATTTAACCTCTTCTCTGAACCCGCTGAAAAAAGCACCATGCATGGTTGCCGGATAGTTCCTGTTGGTGGCCTCGCCGGCAAAGAAGAGCCTACCTCCTACACTTTCTGCTAGAACGAGGTTATCTCCAATTCCACCACTACAAAAAACACTTTTTATATCGGCCTATTTACATCGGTTTATGAATAACCGATGTAAACGATTATATTCATATCGGTTGCTATATTAACCGTTGTTAAAAAGTATAAGGACGTCTGTTATACAATTAACCGATATCAGTAATGGTTAATTGACATCGGTTGTACAGAAACTGGTGTTAATTTGTTTTGACTACATCTGTTAGAAACAACCGATGTCACTTATATTTCCTAGACGTCAGGTATATAAACTAATCGATGTGAGAGTTATATACAAAAACAACTGATGTCACTTAAATTTCCTAGACATCTGGTATATAAACTAATCGATGTGAAATCAAAATACTGGAGTTATAAGTTATGTCAAAAATTAATTACTAAGTACTTATTAATAATTTAATAATCGGCCTTAATAAATTAGTACTCATATCAATTTATTTTAAAATACTGGAGTATCACTTTCCCGTAACTGTTCCTAAACATCTCCACAACTCTTTGACACATCTCCCCTTCTCCGAGAACCTCCCCTGCTTTCCCCTCTCGTCGAGCCCCTATTCAACGTGTCAATAGAGGGGACCCTCGTCTACTCCCGTCAGTCCGGATAGATCTCCATGAACAACGAGCGAATTTCCTCGAGGCCCTCGTTTCCCGGAAAGATGGGACGACCTCTCTGTGCTTCCATAAGAAGGGCCATGGGGATTCGAAGATTCTAGCGATTAATATCCTTGAGGTCGATAACATTACCCACTACTTCAGCAGGTGCCTCAAGGTTGGCGCGATAGGAGACTGAATTGGAAGTTCGATTCAGATTATGGGGTGAGCCTTTTGGGCAAGGACCGCTTCTAGGATTTTTTGTAAATGTCCGAGGAGAGCTCAATTTGGTATTTATCAACGGAGGGCGAGATAAGGGGGCATCCTTGTCGCCGAATTTCTATCCGGAGGCTCATGTATGAACGACTCTTGTCGGTACAGATGATAATGTTGAATTCGACTACATGTTGGTAATGATTATGTAGAGCACTATCTTATGTTTTTGTTGTGTTTTTTATGTGTTTGATTAAATGCCTCTATGAAAAATAGAGTGAGTGGTGCAGGAAAATGAGGCAATCTTTAGCGGCATTGTTTGACAATAGATTATGGTAATTTTATGAGTTTTACTAATGCTATTGTTTGTATTGTTCACTGTAATATTTGTTAGAACCTGGAGACGCAACTACAAGTACCTGTACTAAAAAGAGCAGCGGAAATTAAAAGACAACGGGGATAAAAAAATTCACGAGTTGTTCTTCACTCGAACAACTCGCAATAGCCTCAAGGCCACAAACTTACTCATTGAATAATTACAACGTTCGCCCGGTATCAAGACTACACAAAGTCGTAGCACTTGATGCAATGATGCTTACAAAATTACGAAAAGTTACAAACTCTCTTCACTCAAGATTTCTAACTTTTCTCTCGAATATTCTCTGTGTAAGCCGTGATGAATGAAGCTTCTTGATCTGCAATTTATAGAACTTCATTCCTCAAGGTAGTGGGACTTCAAATTCTTCTCTCCATGACTCCATCTTTTCAGCCCACTACGTCCATTACTTGACTTCCAGCTGACTGTCAAGTCGATCCATCTTGGGTCAGCCCAGTTAACTTGTTTGTCCAGTTCACACGAATGCTCAGCCCACCACTTTGTAAGCCCAATTCACTTTTACCTCCAGCCCGTAGTTAATTTGTTTCCTGCACAATTAATACCAAGTAAGAACAACAATGTACTTCAATTTAGGCTGGGAAAATACCTCAACAAACTCCCCCTTTTTGCCAGCCGTATTGAACTCGAAACTCGGAGGCTTGTTTGTACCAACCTGCAAAAAGAAAAGATTCACAAGGCAAGAACACATAATCTAACAATCTTAGCAATCCAGGAATCAAATCAAAACACCATCCATAAAAACCTAGGTTCATTGTTCAGAAAGACACAAAGGCAGAAAGAAAAAAATTGTTCAACAACCATCAGAAGTGGTTCACCAAAAACACACAAAGAAAACTGAGTAACACAGCAGCTCCATCACATCACATCAGATCTTCATCAGCACCATCCCTCTTTCTCTTCAGCTTCTGTGACATGTCTAACCCCTCATCATCTTCAGTCTCTTCATCCAGTAATCCCTTGCCTTTTTCCTTTGGTGCAGCAGAGACCTTCTTTCCTTTACCCTTCTGATTCCTGCTACTTGCTCTGTGCCTTGCTCCCCCTGAAGCTGATGCATGCCCTGCTCCCCCTGAAGCTGAAGCACATTCTCCCCCTTGCTGATGAACATCTGGTGTGGTCATAGTAAGGTCAGCAATCTGAGAATTAAGAAGAGTGATGGCATCCTCTAGTGTCTTCCTATGATCAATGAGCACAGACAATGGAATCATAATATTCTGTTGTTTGAGGAGAGGAGGTAAGGTTCTGGTTGGATCCCAAGGCAAGTCAAGAACTCTTGCAGTGGAAGGCTTTGTGAGGCTGTAGTGAACCTCTACCTGTTTGGGGTTATCTGACATGGGACCATCCTCTTCATGATTGTAGGTGAAACCTTGTTGCACCAGAATACTATAGATCAAGGACGGATACTGAATGCCTCTTTGAACTTGATTTGGCACAGAGTCATGGATGCGTTGGTAGATAAGTTCACCCAAGTTTAGGGACTTGTTTGTGGAAATCAAGTATAGGAATGTTGCATATTCCACAGTAAGTGAAGACTTGTGAGTATTAGGCATCCAGTTTGAAAGGCACAATCTGAACAGCACAGCATGAAAAGCAGATAGGTTAGTTGTATTAGGAACAAAATGCTTGCCTTCAAACCATTTGTGAGAGTGACCAGCAGTAAGGACATGGGCCATTTCCCATTCATCCACCAAAGGAGTTGAATACCCAGTCACTGGACGGCCAAGGAACTTGTTAATCACATCAGGAGTTATTCTGTAGATATGGCCTTTAACCAGAACACGACCATAGTTGATATCATCTGGTTCTGTCCAAGTGCCTTTGACATTGCAGTAGAATTGTTGGATGATCTTTATGGGAAATTTTGTGGCAAAAGTCACAGATTTCATCAGATTTGAAGACACTAGGAACTCAGAGATATTAAATTTTTGAAAAGAGGCAAGATTGATGTTGCATTCAGAGAGAAAGGATCTCTTGCTATACCACTGAAAATGATACCTAGCCAGTTTTGTGTGAATCTCAGATGAGATACAGTTGGATACCTCCAGTAGTGGAGTCTCGTAGAAATTTGCTTGAGCAGTTGCTTTAGCCTTTGTATCCTCATCATGTAGTTGTTGCTCCAAAATCAGGTCACCAGTGCCATATCCGAAATCAACAGTAGGGGAAGGTGATTGAGGAGAAGAGCCATTTGATTCTGTTGTGGAGGAGTCGACCTGTGTCACCAATGGTTCAGCTTTCTCTGGTGGTGGTGGTTTGCAGGAAGTTTGTTGAAGCCTATCACTCCGGCGACTTGGTGGTGACGGTTCCTTTTTGAGATGAGGACGACGGCGGTTTCCATATGGACCAGTAGATCTCTGTTTGACTCGTTTAGGTTTGGTTGAGTGAGATGGTTGAACTTGTTCTGGTTCTTGTTGACCACCGCCTTCATCTGTTGCAAGTTTGGTGGAGGGAGGAACAGTGTGGTAGTTGTCATCAAGTGTAATTGGAATTTCAACATCATTCTGCACGAAAGGGTTAGTGAACAGTTCACGATGAACAACAATGGGAAGTTGCAGATCTGAAGTAGGTAATTCAGGTGCGGGACTGAGAGAGAGGACTTTCTGGAGAGTGACTGGATCGTCTTTGAGTGTTTGTTTGAAGTATTCTTGTATACTTGGATCCATTGTGCAATTTTGATGTGCGGCTGTAAAAACAAGTGGGTGAATTTAGGGATAGTAAAAGATGAAAGATGAACCAGTATACCCTTTTGTAGTGGTAATGGACGGTAGTGATGGAGGATAATGAACCGATTTTGTTGGGATACGTGAAGGACACTACTCCATGACGGTTTAACTCCTGGTCAAAACCTGATAGCCCACTCAGCCCACTAACACATGAACATGAATCCAGCCCATTATCAAAACACACATAAGAAAGATAACCCACGATAAAAATAATCAACCCTGAATATATTAACTAAAAAGAACAAGTGAGTATTTTAACACCATGAAGTATGAAGACCAAAACCAATATACCCAGTCACGTCAATCGGTCTCCACCTTCCATATTTGTTCGAGTTAGGATCTTTCTTAGAGAGATTGATAGAATCTAACACATAAAACATCCAGTAACACAACACTGAAACACGTAAATCCAGTTATCTAACCGGTTGATCAAACGAATCAGTTTATCCCCTGAAAAGGCAAATCGAGACATAAACCAACCAAGGTCCATTATCAACGAGGCCAACCTAGTCGCAGTTTAGACCGAACTCACTCAAGAATCCAAGTCAACAATGCCAAACAACAATAGGCAGATGAGAATGAGGTCAGTCAAGTCCCCGTATCAACATGTACCCCTAAATATATACACTAAGTAGTCGAGACAGAAATCATCACAATCCCAAGTCAACGAGTACTCTAAAGTATAGTAGTCGAAACCAAGATCAGCCAAGATCCTAAGTCAACGAGTACTCTAAAGTAGTCGAGTGTGAGATCATCCAAGTTCCCAGTACAACGAGTACCCCTATTTTTTATTTTTTTTATAAACTAACTCAGGGGAAGGATAGATAAAACGACCAACACAAAGATAACAACGAGGACTCTTTCCAAGGAAAGCATAGACAGTGTGAGTACTAAGGAAATTCAGTGATAGAACAACATGTAAGCATAGTAGTCTCAAGACAAGATCCCAACCCGAACAGTTCATTCATATAGTACCCAGACATAAAGATTTTTTAGGAATGTAAGTCTTTCATAAGTCAAGGGTTTTGTAAATATATCAGCAAGTTGTTTTTCAGTATGGACATATTCAAGTTTGATTACCTTATCTGCAACAAGGTTCCGAATAAAGTGATGTCTTATACTGATGTGTTTTGTTCGCTGATGTTGGACTGGATTGTTGGTCATTTGGATAGCACTGTTGTTATCACATCTCATTACCAGTGTATCGGTCTTGAGTGAATAGTCAGTAAGCATCTTTTTGAGCCAGAGAAGTTGAGTAGTACAACTACCAGCAGCAATGTACTCTGACTCGGCTGTGGATAAGGCAATACAGTTTTGTTTCTTGCTGTGCCAGCTGACTAAGTTATTTCCAAGAAAACAGCAACCACCACTGGTACTCTTCCTCTTATCAGAGTCACCTGCCCAATCTGCATCTGAGTACCCAATGAGGTTTGATGTGGTGTCTTTGGTGTACCAGACTCCAATTTCAGTAGTTAAGTTCACATACTTGATGATTCGTTTAACTGCGTTGAGGTGTTGTTCTGTTGGTTGTGATTGGTACCTGGCACAAGTACAGACACTAAACATGATGTCAGGTCGTGTTGCAGAACCTACAGACAAAGTGAAAGTTCCTCAAATCCTACAGAAGAAGTCATTGAACATCAACCTATCTCAATCAGCCAACTGACTGATGAAGAACCAATACAGGTCACTGAAGCTGCTGAACCAGAACCAGTCACTGAACATCAAAACCCCAATTCTGATGAAGGACCAAGTTCATCAGATGATGAATTAAGCCAAACAGAATCTGATCAAATCATGATAGAGAATTCCATTGATACTGATCAAGAAACTCGACCACGAGAAGCTCCAGGACATATCCGAAGAAATCATCCCTCAACACAAATCATTGGAGGTATGAATGACAAGATACGAACTCGAGGTAAGAGAGTTAATTATAGAGATATGATAAACAATATTTGCATGTCCTCTGTCTTTAATGAAGTTCGAAATTTCACCTTCTTGTCTCTAACTGAACCTAAAAATGTTAAAATGGCCCTTGAGGATGAGTTCTGGGTACATGCTATGCAAGAGGAACTTAACGAGTTTGTTAGGAACAAAGTCTGGACCTTGGTCCCAAGACCCCTCAATGCAAATGTAATTGGTACCAAATGGATATTTAAAAACAAAACTGATGAGTTTGAACAGGTGATTCGAAACAAAGCACGCCTTGTAGCTCAAGGTTACACACAGGTTGAAGGCATTGACTATGACGAAACTTTCGCTCCAGTCGCCAGAGTTGAGTCCATCAGATTATTGATTGCCATTGCATGTCTTCTCAACATCAAACTTCAACAAATGGACGTAAAGGCTGCCTTTCTCAATGGGGTAATCGAAGAAGAAGCATTCGTTGAACAACCCAAAGGATTTGAAGATCCAGAACATCCAGACTATGTCTACTATCTTCACAAAGCATTGTATGGACTGAAACAGGCTCCACGAGCATGGTACAGTTGCTTAACTGACTTCTTACTTTCTTTTGGATTTAGTCGCGGTACTGCTGACAGTACTTTGTTTATCCCTGTTCTTTTTCTTGATAAACAAAGTACTGTCAGCAGTACCGCGACTAAATCCAAAAGAAAGTAAGAAGTCAGTTAAGCAACTGTACCATGCTCGTGGAGCCTGTTTCAGTCCATACAATGCTTTGTGAAGATAGTAGACATAGTCTGGATGTTCTGGATCTTCAAATCCTTTGGGTTGTTCAACGAATGCTTCTTCTTCGATTACCCCATTGAGAAAGGCAGCCTTTACGTCCATTTGTTGAAGTTTGATGTTGAGAAGACATGCAATGGCAATCAATAATCTGATGGACTCAACTCTGGCGACTGGAGCGAAAGTTTCGTCATAGTCAATGCCTTCAACCTGTGTGTAACCTTGAGCTACAAGGCGTGCTTTGTTTCGAATCACCTGTTCAAACTCATCAGTTTTGTTTTTAAATATCCATTTGGTACCAATTACATTTGCATTGAGGGGTCTTGGGACCAAGGTCCAGACTTTGTTCCTAACAAACTCGTTAAGTTCCTCTTGCATAGCATGTACCCAGAACTCATCCTCAAGGGCCATTTTAACATTTCTAGGTTCAGTTAGAGACAAGAAGGTGAAATTTCGAACTTCATTAAAGACAGAGGACATGCAAATATTGTTTATCATATCTCTATAATTAACTCTCTTACCTCGAGTTCGTATCTTGTCATTCATACCTCCAATGATTTGTGTTGAGGGATGATTTCTTCGGATATGTCCTGGAGCTTCTCGTGGTCGAGTTTCTTGATCAGTATCAATGGAATTCTCTATCATGATTTGATCAGATTCTGTTTGGCTTAATTCATCATCTGATGAACTTGGTCCTTCATCAGAATTGGGGTTTTGATGTTCAGTGACTGGTACTGGTTCAGCAGCTTCAGTGACCTGTATTGGTTCTTCATCAGTCAGTTGGCTGATTGAGATAGGTTGATGTTCAATGACTTCTTCTGTAGGATTTGAGGAACTTTCACTTTGATCAATGAATCTGACATTAACTGATTCTTGAACTGTTCTGGTAATTGGATTAAAGACTCTGAATGCGTTGCTATGAGTTGAATATCCAACAAATACTCTTTCCTCAGCATTGTCATCAAACTTGGACCTATGTTTCCTGTCATTCACCATGAAACAAACACATTAAAATATTTGATATTAGGCTTTTTACCATTCACAATTTCATATGATGTCATAGATGTTCCAGGTCTGAGGTTGACTCGGTTAGTCACATGACAGGCCGTGTTAAGTGCTTCTGCCCAGAATTTCTTTGACATTCGTTTTGAGCTCATCATAACTTTCGCCATCTCCTTTAACGTTCGATTTTTCCTCTCGACAACTCCATTTTGCTGTGGAGTCTTAGGTGCAGAGTACTCATGGTGGATCCCTCTTTTGTTGCAGAACCCTGCAAACATAGAGTTCTCGAACTCTGTTCCATGGTCAGTTCTGAGTCGACTAACTTTGCCCTGGAAAAATGTACGAATCTTCATGTATGTTTCTTTAAAAGCATTAAACTTTTCAGTTTTTGAATTCTGAAATTTAATCCAAGTGAATCTAGAGAAATCATCCACAATAACGAGCGAGTACCATTTACCTCCCCAGCTTTCAACCTCCATAGGACCCATTAGGTCCATATGAAGTAGTTCAAAGCACCTTGTGGTTGACCTGTATGTAGGATCAGTTGCTGGATGGGACGTGCGGACTTGTTTGCTCTTGAGACATGATTTACAAATACGTGTGTTGCATGAGGTGATTTCAGGAAGTCCGATAACTGCCTTGAGTCTGCTCAGTCTCTGGAGATTTTTGAAATTTGTGTGCCCCAGCTTGTTGTGCCACAAGGTTGTAGCATCGACTTGAAGAAAATTACAGGCACTTCTGTTTCCCGTGGTGTAGCAGTTGTTAGCTGATCTATTACCTGTCAAAACACACTTTGCATCTTTATCAAACACTTTGCAAGCTCCTTGTCCAAACGTAACATGAAGACCATCATCACATAACTGACTGATACTAATAAGGTTAGCCTGCAGTCCTTCAACATGAAACACGTTGGTAAGTTCAGGTAAACCTACAACATTTAAGGTTCCCTTACCAACGATTTTACCTTTAGTACCACTACCGTAGGTAACTGTACCTCCGTTTATTGTGCAATAGTCTTTTAGAAACTTAGAGTTTCCAGTCATGTGATTCGAGCAACCACTGTCAAAGTACCATGAACCTGTACATTTAGTATTGGAGACTGAAAGTGTTGGAGTTGTGTACTTAATGTCTAGATTTAAGTAACGGTAAACTCCCGGTCATAGCATTTAATCTATTTAATTAATAAACAATCGTTTGCGTTTAATTAAATATACGCAAATCATAGTCCTAGATTTTATACGTTGTAGTTAGTATGGTGTTGTATGGACACACAGAAGATCATACTATCGGTTACTCGTATTTAATCAAACAGTTGCTCACGACCTAGATGGACACGGACCAATCCATCGGTATAGTCGTTGTGTGAGAGAGAAAATAATTTATCTTAATTATTTTATCACACTTGTACACTTGGTGTATTGGGCGGATCGCTTGAGACTTATCAATTAGGATTGCCGTTGATAATTGATTCAAGTCTCTGAGTATTTTATTCTTAATCCCTGATACTATTGCGGGTGTGTATGTTTAATACTAGTGACTTTGATTTACCAAAGGAATTAACCGATTTAATTATTGGGTTAATTACCGGTTAAGTTGGGTCACTATATTTTATATATGGCATGCCGTGAATACTTGACGGGAAAGTGTATCCCGAAAGGGTTGATAATATCCCCGAGATGAGTTCATAAGGAATTATTGTGTAAACCTCATGAGTGGATTTATTCCGCACAATAATTAAGGTTGAATGGTACTAGTCTCGGATATAAGAGATGAATAAATTAATTAGCAATAAATTAATTTTATTCATGGATATTTAAATCTTAAATACACGGAATAAATAATACTACCGGAGAAATATTATTTGATATAATATGGTTTAATATTGGGAGTGCAATTAATTTATATAGTGGAAAATAAATTAATTAATATTGATAAGGATTAATGGACTTGAGCATTGGGCTCAATTTAATCTTCAATATTGGAAGCCCAATATTCCACCTCCTTTAGATCCCCTACGTAGCCTATAAAAGCACTACATGGTCTTCACAATTCAACACACCATAAGATTATCATACTTGATATTCTAGAGAGTTCGTGAAGTAGATCCATAAGCTTGGATGATCGTCGCCCACCCGACGTTCAAGCTAGTGCAAGGAATACGTGGGAAGATCGTAAGGTCATCAATTCAATTCGTTTCTCCGCACAACGAATCGAAGGTAATATCATAAACTCCCTTGTGTGAATTTATGTGATATTTAATTGTGATATATACATGAACGCACGATCCGGGAAAAACGTCGAGACCGGGATACGGGGATTCGAGATACTCGTCGGGATCGAACAAGGGGCGGCCGAACCCTAGGGTTCGACCGCCGGCACCGCGCGACGAGGGACGAGCCCCGGCTGGACGCCGGGGCATGCGATCGACTTGGTCGATCGCTGGGATGCCGCGGGCTGGTGCCGCGGCGGATCCCAGCCGCCCCTTCGACGGCGGCGTGCGCACGGGGAGCCCCGGCTGAAGCCGGGGCGGGCGATCGAGCTGGGCTCGATCGCGAGGGCAGCCGAGGGCTGGAGCCTCGGCTGGGCGCCCTCCTCCTCATGTGGCGGTGGCGGTGAGTCGCCGGACTCACCGCCGGCGGGTGCTGGTCGACAGCCCCGCGGGGATGCACCCCGCATCCCCGGCGATCGCCATGCACGGCGATCGCGAACCCCATGCATGGGGGTTCGGCTAGGGTTTCGTCCTCGTGGAGATTCTCCGGTCGGGCCCCGGTTCTTCGTGGTGTTCGTGATCGGTTTCCGGCGAAAGGATTTCGGTCGGGTTATTATTTTCCGCAAATTTTAATAGCCCGGGACATCGATTTCCAGCAATTGGTATCAGAGCGTTTGGTTTCGTGTTCATGTATGTGTTCCATTATCGTTCTACCTTGCAGGGATCCGACTATCATGGTTTAATTAATTGTTGAATTTATTTACCATGATTATTCGTTTATTAAACTCTCGGACATGTCGAGATTTGTTTTGTGTGGATGAATGCTTGTAATAGTAAAAATTCGGGGGTTGACCGAATTTAGGATTTATTACGTTCAATGTTTTCCGGAAAATGTATAGGGTCGATTTCATGTATAGAATCGATACAGGAATTGTAAATTTATTTCTTGTAATTTATTTACGTTGGATCGATGCCGAGACGACCGCCGGAGAACTCGTGTGACGAAGGAGAAGATGAGAGGGACTAGGGCTCGGGATCGATGGAATCGATCCCATGATGATGATGATCGACCCCGCCCAAAAGGGGGGCTGCCCGCGGTCTTTCCGGCCATGCCGGCCACCAGTGGCGGTGGCGCGTGGGCTGGGGGCGGCGGCGGCGGTGGTCCCCGGCAGTGGTGGTCGACGGTGGGGTGGCGTGGGGTCTCCCGATCTCATGCTACTCCTACCAAGATTCACTTTCCTAATTGATTCGGTTTTCCTATTTTGAGTACTCCTATGTTTGGGAATTCTCATGGAAATAGGAAAAGAATTAATTGAAATTAATTTATTTCCTTATTCTATTATGGAAGTCTTCTAGAGTATTCCAAGTCCTACTTGGGATAGGAATCTAGAGATTTAATAGAATTAGATAGGAAAATAATTAATTAATAAATTGATTTATTTCCTATTTGATTATTCCTATTTTATGGGAATTTTCATGGACATGGAAATTAATTAATTTTGGAAAGTAGAAGAGTCCTAATTTATTTTATTTCCTTATTCTATTATAGAAGTCTTCTAGAATATTCCAAGTGGGTCTTGGATAGATTATTCTAGAGATTTAATAGAATTAGATAGGAAAATAAATAAATAAAAAAATATTAATAATATTTAATTTTATTTTTGATTTATTCGATTGACTTAATTTTCGAATTAAGTATCTTTTGGATTTATTGAAAATAAATAGATTTAAATATTGGGATTAATATTCTCGTCACATGGAGCATTCAAGAACGAAGACTGAAGACTAGAAGACGCATACGGAGATGGAATAAAGCCATGATAGTCGGAAAATAATTTCTCTAGCATTATTTTGACTATGTGATACTATGAGCTTTATTGCTTGAATGCATGCTTATGTGTTTAATTATGCATTAGATAGCGTATCTCTTTGTTATAAAAAGCTAAGTGGGAGAGGGTATGGAAACATACCCATGGTCTCCATTACTGTTCTCTTGGTGACATTTATGAGCTTTTGAAGTTCATATAGATATGTCATTGGAGGAGAATTCTTGTAATTCTTTTTACAAGAAACATTGATTAAGTCTATCAAACAATGCCTAATTTGTCTTTCTGAAACTGACTTCAAGTCGACTCATTCTCACCCCGGGGAGTGGAATGGAGCCAAAGCCACTTGGTCATGTGGATGACACAAATTAGAGGCAGTCGTACCATTTTTTTTAAAGATGGATCGATTGTCTGCTCGGCTCCCTCATTTATGAGAGATAGGGTTGTTCGCATGGTGAATCACTGGTAAGAAACTTCGAGTTTCACTAATGATTCTCCGCGTCCTGATTTACGAAAATCGAATGGATCTTGTAATTGGGAGTCAATTATAAAAGTCTCTTGGTGTAGTAAACGTCCACACCACATGGCTTGCTATACTAACGGATTTTGGATTAATTGATGTAGACAGTTGTAAGGAATTGTGAAGAGTTGTGAAGTTATCGTAAACGTCCACACCACGTGGCTTGCGGTGATGTAGCAATTCCAAACGATTTACTTTGGTGCTGAGTAATGGTTTACACTTAGATACGCATTATAGTATTCCTCCCCACGAGGTCACGCTATAAGTGATGTATGACCAAAGAAAAACTAATTGCTAAATCATTAAGGTGGGTAAACGTCCACACCACGTGGCTTGCCTTACCTGATGGGATTTTAGATGTAATTAGTAATTTAATGATATTATTTGGGGAGATAATATCGGATATTAAATTGATTGTTTGTTTAAATGTGCTTATAGGTTTAGAGAATAGCTATGAATCCACTTTCTGTGATACTCAAGGAGCATAAACTCACTGGCCCCAATTATATTGATTGGAGGAGAAATTTGGACATTGTCCTGACTTCTGAGGAGTACAAGTTTGTACTCTATGATCCATGCCCTGCTGAGCCCACTGATGCCTCAACTAATGAGGAAAAGGAAGCATATCGGAAGTGGAAAAAGGCTGATGAAATGGCTAGGTGTTATATTTTGGCTTCAATGTCAAATGTACTCCAAACCCAACACCAGTCGATGGACACTGCCGAGGATATGTTGTACAACCTCAAGGAAATGTTTGGAGAGCAAGATCGTGCGGCAAGGCAAGAAGCCATGAGAGTCCTCATGACAACTACTCAGTCTGAAGGAACGCCCGTAGGGGAGCACGTTCTTAAGATGATGAGTCTGTTGAATGAGCTTGAGATCCTAGGAGCTCAAATTGATGGTGAGACGCAAGTCGACATCATACTCCAGTCTCTGACCCCTAGTTTTGAGCAGTTTCGCATGAGATATAATATGGGTAAACTGTCTTATACTCTTGCGCAACTCCTGACTGAACTAAAGGCGGCAGAGGGGATCTACAAGAAGGGCAAGTCTCAAGCGCTTGTAGCTACCAAGTCCAAAGGCTTAAGGCCTATTGGAGGTAGGGGCAAGAAAAGGAAGCAAGCCAAGAAACCCAGTGGTGCCAAAAGGAATGGACCACAAGTGGGGGCTGCAAAGCCGAGGGGCAAATGCTTCCGATGCAATAAGTCTGGACACTGGAGGTCTGAATGTCCTCTCAAAGGTACGAATTTTTCTTTAGTCGTAAAAACATAGTCAGCGGTATTATCTACCAGAATTCTGGTGTGTAGATATGGAACCACTGACGGTATGTGCATTTTAAATGCAGGGGTTCCAGAAAACCCGGCGACTTAGAGAAGAAGAGTTCGAGTCTACATGGGCAAAGCTGTAGAGGAGGCAGCTGTTGCGGTGGAAAACATTTATCTGCTTTAGTAGTTAAATAGGATTTCATTTCAAGTTTATTGCATTATGTACCCCTTATTTTAGAAAGAACGTTTTGTTCTGGATTTCTATTATTTATGAATGGATATTTTATTTCTTTAATCATGGTGATGATTATGATAAGAAATAATGGTATTATCTATTCTGGTACATTAGGTAGCAATAATGTGAATGATGAATCCTTAGTCTACCACAATGCAACAAAGCGTTTATAACTTGTTTCTTTCTTATTAGATATATTTCTTATCAAATCATTATACTTGTGAATTCTTATACTTAGTAGTATTTATTCAAATAAGATTCAAAAGGTCGAAATTGATTTGATCAATTATAGTTGAAAGAATGGACCTTCCGACCTAAGAGTTAAATTTGGAAGATGATACAACTAAGCATGCCTTTCTGTTTAGAAAAGTAGAATTCGGACAAGTATTGAGAATGATCAATGATGTATGCAGACGTATGTGTAATTAGAAAAATGCGAGTCGTTCTTTAAGAATACTCGAAGATGGATTAGAATGCTTGATGTGCCATAAAAGCAAAGTGTTTTAATCACAAAGCAATTATGGGGAACCTTCAAAGTATATCCATTGGTAGCCTGCGACTAAAATCGCGGAGGCTATCTGAATAACACATAGCATAGTCAAAGATTGGGATTAAGTCTCAAATGACTTCACCATACACTTGCGTGTAGAGATGGTGTGTCGGAAATAAGAAATAGGAATCTAATAATAACAAGTTATTCGGAACTACCTATGTTCTGTGGATATTCCTAGAGACAACGGCACTTCAATGTGGTTGTAGGATATCCTAGGTGAACAAAAAGGATTGTGTTCTATAGTACTATGAACCAGAAGGATGTTATAAGCTCTAACGCCCGGTTCTTAGAGCAAGACTATTAGATGAACTACAAAGCCCTCACTGACGTAATACTTTGGAATGAGAAAAAGGACAAATACTTAGAACCAGCCAAACCGAGTAGAAGTACACCACATACTGCACCTATTGTTATTACTGTTATACACCGGGACGCCGTTGCAGTGGGAGGTTGTTGATCAACCAGAGATGTTCATAAGACTAGAAGAGTTTCGGACTCTGGATCTAGTAAAGATGAAATCGATCCCTGAGTTCTGCACGAGGGCGGTACTAGATCTAAATGTGCCTGCTTGGAGAACAATAAAGTTTATTGTTAAGAGGCAAGATCATTTAGAGTACAAGCTTAGTAAATCCATTCATGGATTGAAAGGCATATACGAAAGGTGTATTGGAGACGTAATGGAAACAAGGTGGTATTTCTCGGAGATTTTATGTAGATAACATTTTATCATTGGCAACAATGTAAAGACGTTATCAGACATAAGATGATGGTTGTCTAAATGAATCAAGATATAAGATTGAGTAGAAGTTGGAACATGTTCTTGAGATCTTTCGATCTAAGGATAAGAACATTGTACTTCTCCTAGATATCTTATATGATTATGGTTTTTTTTAAACATGCATAATTCTGAGAAAGGTTATTGCCTTTCAGAGACAGAACATATATCTATCTAAGGGTGTGTGTTTCGAACACATAAAGGAGATAGATACAATCAAAGCAGTTTCCTACACTTTTGTATGGAAAGCTTGATAGATGCAATGTTGTAAAACAAGAACCTGATATCAGCTATGCGGTTTGCGTAGTGGGAGGATATCAAAGTAATCTGGACAAGAGATGTTCGAATGCTGTAAAAGTACTTGGATGTACTAGATTAAGCAAGACGAAATCTTCTTTGATTACAAATTCTCAGATCTCAAATCAGAAGGACCAGTGTAAGTCGATATCAGGCTATGTGTTCACTTTTAGAAAGAGGTGGAACCTTGAAATGAAAGAGTGATAAGTAGGATGCTTATCAGACTCTCTCATAACCGAATAGCAGCCTCAGAGGCAGCGGAAGTTTTGGTTAGGTTCCGGGATAACCTCTTGACTTGGATATGGCTCTTAGTTTACCAAAGGCTATTGAATAGCGGTGCATGGTAAGCTGGAAGAAGTCATAAGTCAAAAAGTGATGCTAACACATAGAGCAAGTACCACCTGATTCGAGTCATCGTCTAGGGAGACGAGGCAGTAGTCACCAAGATAACTTCAGAGCGACAACCTAGAGTGCTCATTCACATAGTACTTCTTGGAAGTACAACTTAAGCACGTGATGAGTATGGGAGTCGGGAGTTTGGAGGAAATGACTAGACCTTAGTACAAGTGGGAGATTGTTGGAGTTGTGTACTTAATGTCTAGATTTAAGTAACGGTAAACTCCCGATCATAGCATTTAATCTATTTAATTAATAAACAATCGTTTGCGTTTAATTAAATATACGCAAATCATAGTCCTAGATTTTATACGTTGTAGTTAGTATGGTGTTGTATGGACACACAGAAGATCATACTATCGGTTACTCGTATTTAATCAAACAGTTGCTCACGACCTAGATGGACACGGACCAATCCATCGGTATAGTCGTTGTGTGAGAGAGAAAATAATTTATCTTAATTATTTTATCACACTTGTACACTTGGTGTATTGGGCGGATCGCTTGAGACTTATCAATTAGGATTGCCGTTGATAATTGATTCAAGTCTCTGAGTATATTATTCTTAATCCCCGATACTATTGCGGGTGTGTATGTTTAATACTAGTGACTTTGATTTACCAAAGGAATTAACCGATTTAATTATTGGGTTAATTACCGGTTAAGTTGGGTCACTATATTTTATATATGGCATGCCGTGAATACTTGACGGGAAAGTGTATCCCGGAAGGGTTGATAATATCCCCGAGATGAGTTCATAAGGAATTATTGTGTAAACCTCATGAGTGGATTTATTCCGCACAATAATTAAGGTTGAATGGTACTAGTCTCGGATATAAGAGATGAATAAATTAATTAGCAATAAATTAATTTTATTCATGGATATTTAAATCTTAAATACACGGAATAAATAATACTACCGGAGAAATATTATTTGATATAATATGGTTTAATATTGGGAGTGCAATTAATTTATATAGTGGAAAATAAATTAATTAATATTGATAAGGATTAATGGACTTGAGCATTGGGCTCAATTTAATCTTCAATATTGGAAGCCCAATATTCCAACTCCTTTAGATCCCCTACGTAGCCTATAAAAGCACTACATGGTCTTCACAATTCAACACACCATAAGATTATCATACTTGATATTCTAGAGAGTTCGTGAAGTAGATCCATAAGCTTGGAGGATCGTCGCCCACCCGACGTTCAAGCTAGTGCAAGGAATACGTGGGAAGATCGTAAGGTAATCAATTCTATTCGTTTCTCCGCACAACGAATCGAAGGTAATATCATAAACTCCCTTGTGTTAATTTATGTGATATTTAATTGTGATATTTACATGAACGCACGATCCGGGAAAAACGTCGAGACCGGGATACGGGGATTCGAGATCCCCGTCGGGATCGAACAAGAGGCGGCCGAACCCTAGGGTTCGACCGCCGGCACCGCGCGACGAGGGACGAGCCCCGGCTGGACGCCGGGGCATGCGATCGACTTGGTCGATCGCTGGGATGCCGCGGGCTGGTGCCGCGGCGGATCCCAGCCGCCCCTTCGACGGCGGCGTGCGCACGGGGAGCCCCGGCTGAAGCCGGGGCGGGCGATCGAGCTGGGCTCGATCGCGAGGGCAGCCGAGGGCTGGAGCCTCGGCTGGGCGCCCTCCTCCTCGTGTGGCGGTGGCGGTGAGTCGCCGGACTCACCGCCGGCGGGTGCTGTTCGACAGCCCCGCGGGGATGCACCCCGCATCCCCGGCGATCGCCATGCACGGCGATCACGAACCCCATGCATGGGGGTTCGGCTAGGGTTTCGCCCTCACGGCGGCGATTCTCCGGTCGGGCCCCGGTTCTTCGTGGTGTTCGTGATCGGTTTCCGGCGAAAGGATTTCGGTCGGGTTATTATTTTCCGCAAATTTTAATAGCCCGGGACATCGATTTCCAGCAGAAAGTACAACATTGCACACATGGTTAGACTTCATAACCCATTTCTTGACAGGAGTAATTTTCTTCGGTGTGGAACCTGTTTTGGAAGAACTTGAGGAGAGTTTAAGATTTTTCATATCCGAAATCCTTGCTTTACAAAATGGTTTAATGTGTCCTTGAACATAACAGTAGCTACACACAAATGTTTTTTTGTGTTTCTGACTTAGGGAATGATTTTGAAGGTTTTTGTCCATCTCAGAAGTTGTTTTTAGAAGAGAAAAGGATTTTGATTTATCAACAGTGCATACTTCATTACAATTTGTTTTGGAAATAACAGAAGTACTAGAACACGATTTCACAAACTGAGTTGCTGAGACAGAACCATTTGAAGACTTGAATTTTTCAACCTTGACTGGAATTTCTTCTTGATCATTAACTTTCTGAAAACCAAGACCACAATTTCCGTTATCTTGAATACCCATACTAAGAATTTCATCAAGAGTCATCTTACCTTGATTCATCCTTCTGAATGTAGCCTTGGCTTCATCAAGCTTGTGTTTGATCTTGATTAGTGTTTCATTTGTTTTGTTGAGCTCCAACTCCTTCTTGGTTAGCAGACTTTCAAGTTGGCAAGATCTGACTGGTGATGATCATTCTCAGTCTGTAGAACTTTGTTGAGAGCACTTAGTTTGCTGTACTTTCCTCTAAGAGAGTAATGCACTTCTTTTGGAACCACCTGGTATTTACTTGGTTCTGTGACTAGAATCTCATCACTTCCTGAGTCAGACACAACCGAGGTTAGACAAAATAAATTTGAATACTCAGTTTCATAACCTTCCATATCTGAGTCATTAAGGGCAGATTCCATGTGTTCAGCCAGAAGAGCACTTTCTTCTTTAATTGGAGTCTTTGAACCATCAGCCTCTTCATTTTCACTTAGAGTATCTTCAGGGAGTGTAACGTACCCCACCTTTCTGCCCATCTTACGGTGAGTGTTTTGTTGGAGTTGTGTACTTAATGTCTAGATTTAAGTAACGGAAACTCACGATCCATTGCCACTAATCTATTTAATTAAATAAACAATTATTTGCGTTTAATTATTTATAATTAAATATATGCAAATCATAGTCCTGGATTTTATACGTTGTAGTTAGTATGGTGTTGCATGGGCGCACAGAAGATCATACTATCGGTTACTCGTATTTAATCGAACAGTTGCTCACAACCTAGATGGACACGGACCAATCCATCGGTATAGTCGTTGTGTGAGAGAGAAAATAATTTATCTTAATTATTTTATCACACTTGTACACTTGGTGTATTGAGCGGATCGTTTGAGATTTATCGATTAGGATTGCCGGCGATAATCGATTTAAATCTCTGAGTATTTTATTCTTAATCCCCGATACTATTGCGGGTGTGTATATTTAATATGAGTGACTTTGATTTACCAAAGGAATTAACCGATTTAATTATTGGGTTAATTACCGGTTAAGTTGGGTCACTATATTTTATATATGGCATGCCGTGAATACTTGACGGGAAAGTATATCCCGTAAGGGTTGATAATATCCCCGAGATGAGTTCATAAGGAATTATTATGTAAACCCTGCAGGTGGATTCGTTCCGCATAATAATTAAGGTTGAATGGTACTAGTCTCGGATATAAAAGATGAATAAATTAATCAGCAATAAATTAATTTTATTCATGGATATTTATATCTTAAATACACGGAATAAATAATACTACCGGAGAAATATTATTTGATATAATATGGTTTAATATTGGGAGTGCAATTAATTTTATATAGTGGAAAATAGAATTAATTAATATTAATGGATTAATAGATTTGGGCTTGGGCTCAATTTAATCATTAATATTGGAAGCCCAATATTCCACCTCCTTAAGATCCCCTACGTAGCCTATAAAAGCACTACATGGTCTTCTCTATTCTCATAACTTGAAGATCACAATTCTAGAGAGAGAAAGTAGAGAGGGAGATCCATGGAGTTCGGAAGATCGTCGCCCACCCGACGTTCGAGCTAGTGCAAGGAATACGTGGGAAGGTCTCAAGGTCTTCATAAGATCTCGTTTCTCCGTACAACGAGAACAAAGGTAAATCATTGAAAACCCCTCGATGATTTTAATTGATTATTCGTATATGCATATGAACGAAGATCCGAGGGACGAACGAACCCCTGAACGAGGATGAACCGGCGGTGGTGGTCGAAGACCACTGGACCGCGGCGGTTCGGATCCCCTTGGGGATCGTGCGCACGCACGGACTAAACCCTCGGCTGGACGCCGAGGGTGGCGATCGATGCCCTAGGGCTCGATCGCCGGGCGCGCAAGGAGAAGCCCCGGCTGGTGCCGGGGCGTGCGATCGACGCTCGGTCGATCGCTGGGGGCAGCCGCGGGCTGGTGCCGCGGCAGGCGCCCCTCCTCTCTTGGCGGTGGCGGTGAGTCGCCGGACTCACCGCCGGGGGCTGCTACGAGCAGCCCCGGGGGATGCACGATCCATCCCCATGCGATCGCCCACCGCGATCGCGAGCCCCTCGCGGGGGCTCGGCTAGGGCAACCGCGGGTTCATCCCGCGGCGGGTGTTCTCGGCCGGGCTCCGGCTCGTGAGGTGGTTCGCGGTGGTTTCAGGCGAAGGGATTTTGATCGGGGTTATGTTTCCGCAATTCCGTTAACCCCGGGATATCGATTTCCAACAATTGGTATCAGAGCGTGGTTCTAGTTCATGTGTATATGCGATAAATTGTTCTACCTTGCAGGGTTTCCGACTATTATGGCTACATATAATTCTTCGGTAATTATTGTCATAATTTTATTAAACTCTCGGACATGTCGAGATCGTTTTATGTGTGGTGAATGCTTGTAATAGTAAAAATTTGGGGGTTGACCGAATTTAGGTTTATTATTACGTTCTACTTTTTCCGGAAAGTGTATAAGGTCGATTTCATGTATAGAATCGATACCGGATAATTGTAATTCAAATTCTTGTAATTTATTTACGTTGGTTCGATGCCGAAACGACCGCCGGAGAAGACGTGTGACGGAGGAGACGATGGGACGAGGGATCGATCATCATGATCGATCCATGAAGGATCGATCAAGCCCTAGAGGCGGGGGCTGCCCGCGGGACTCCTCGGCCACGCCGGCCACCGGTGGTGGTGGCGCGTGGGCCGGGGTGGCGGCGGCGCTCCTCCTCGGCCGGGGATCGATGGTGATGGGGGGCGCAGGGTCCTCGTGATCTCGTACTCTCCCACCAAGATTCAACTTTTCTAAATTATTCGGTTTTCCTATTTTGAGTATTCTCATTTTTTTGGGAACTCTCATAGAATAGGAAAAGAATAAATTTAGAATAATTTTATTTCCTTATTGATTATTCCTAGTATGGGAATTTTCATGGATAAGGAAGAAATAAATTTAGAATTAATTTGGTCTTCCTAATTGATTATTCTTTTTGGAATATTCATGGATTAGGAAAAGAATTAATTGGAATTAATTTTATTTCCTTATTCTATTATGGGAGTCTTCTAGAGTATTCCGAGTTCTACTTGGAATAGGATCCTAGAGATTTAATAGAATTGGAAATGAATAAAAAGTTAATTTAGGATTGATTTATTTCCTAATTGATTGTTCCTATTTTATGGGAATTTTCATAGCAATGGAAATTAATTAATCTTGGAAAGTTTTGAAAGTCCTTAATTAATTTTTCCTATTTAATTATTCCTTTATGGAATTTTTAATAGATTAGGAAAGGAATTAATTTGGAAGGATTAAGAGTCCTAATTTATTTTATTTCCTTATTCTATTATGGAAGTCTTCTAGAATATTCCAAGTGGGTATTGGATAGATTATTCTAGAGATTTAATAGAATTAGATAGGAAAATAAATAAAAATATTAATAATATTTAATTTTATTTTTTGATTTATTCGATTGACTTAATTTTCGAATTAAGTAACTTTTGGATTTATTAAAAATAAATAGATTTAAATATTGGGATTAATATTCTCGTCACATGGAGCATTCAAGAACGAAGACTGAAGACTAGAAGATGCGTACGGAGATACGATAAAGCCATAATAGTCGGGAAAATAATATTCTAGTATTATTTTGACTATGTGATAATATTCTATGTGCTTTATGTCATGTATGCATGCTTATGTGTATTTAATTATGCATTAGATAGCGTATCCCTTTATTGTAAAAAGCTAAGTGGGAGAGGGTATGGAAACATACCCATGGTCTCCATTGCTGCTCTCTTGGTAACTTTTATAAACTTTTGAGGTTTATATAGATAAGTTATTGGAGGAGAGTTCTTGTAATTCCTCTTACAAGAAACATTGATTAAGTTTATCAAACAATGCCTAATTTGTCTTTCCAAAGCTGATTTCAAGTCGACTCATTCTCACCTCGGGGAGTGGAATGGAGCCAAAGCCACTTGGTCATGTAGAGGACACAAATTAGAGACCTTCGTACCATTCTTTTATAGATGGATCGATTGTCTGCTCGGCTCCCTCATCTAATGAGAGATAGGGTTGTTCGCATGGTGAATCACTGGTTAGAAACTTCGAGTTTCACTTATGTTTCTCCGCGTCCTGATTTACGAAAATCGAATGGGTCTTGTAATTGGGAGTCAATTATAAAAGTCTCTTGGTGTAGTAAACGTCCACACCACGTGGCTTGCTATGCTGACGGATTTTGGATTAATTGATGTAGACAGTTGTAAGAAATTGTGAAGAATTGTGAAGTCATCGTAAACGTCCACACCACGTGGCTTGCGGTGATGTAGCGGTTCCAAACGATTTACTTTGGTACTGAGTAATGGTTTACACTTAGATACGCATTATAGTATTCTTCCCCACGAAGTTCCGCTATAAGTGATGTATGACCGAAGCAAAACTAATTGCTAAATCATTTGGGTAAGGTAAACGTCCACACCACGTGGCTTGCCATATCTGATGGGATTTTAGAGGCGATTAGTGATTTAATGATATTATTTTAGGGAGATAATATCGGAGATTAAATCAATTGTTTGTTGTTATATGTGCTCATAGATTTTAGGAGATGGCTTTGAACCCACTTTATGTGATACTTAAGGATTTAACTCATTGGTCCCTGAATGTATTGATTGGAATAGAGATCTGGACATTGCCCAGACTGTTAAAGAGAACATGTTTGTACTCAAGAGAGCTTTGTGTTGGAAATCAATATCCCGGGGTTAACGGAATTGCGGAAACATAACCCCGATCAAAATCCCTTCGCCGGAAACCACCGCGAACCACCACACGAACCGGGCCAGACCAAAGCAACACCGCCGCGGGATAAACCCGCGGCTAGCCCTAGCCGAGCCCCGCGTGGGGCTCGCGATTGCACACGGCAATCGCTGGGGATGCATCGTGCATCCTCCGGGGCTGCTCGTAGCAGCCCCCGGCGGTGAGTCCGGCGACTCACCGCCACCGTCGATCGGAGGAGGGGGCGCCTGCCGCGGCACCAGCCCGCGGCTGCCCCCAGCGATCGACCGAAGTCGATCGCTCGCCCCGGCGTCCAGCCGGGGCCCTTCGATGTGCACCGGCGGTCGAAGCCCTAGGGCTCGACCGCCACCCTCGGCGTCCAGCCGAGGGTTTAGTCCGTGCGTGCGCACGATCCCCACGGGGATCCGAACCGCCGCGGTCCGGTGGATCACAATTCTATAAAATCCAGGACTAAGATCACAATTCTAGAGAGAGAAAGTAGAGAGGGAGATCCATGGAGTTCGGAAGATCGTCGCCCACCCGACGTTCGAGCTAGTGCCAGGAATACGTGGGAAGGTCTCAAGGTCTTCATAAGATCTCGTTTCTCCGTACAACGAGAACAAAGGTAAATCATTGAAAACCCCTCGATGATTTTAATTGATTATTCGTATATGCATATGAACGAAGATCCGAGGGACGAACGAACCCCGGAACGAGGATGAACCAGCGGTGGTGGTCGAAGACCACCGGACCGCGGCGGTTCGGATCCCCGTGGGGATCGTGCGCACGCACGGACTAAACCCTCGGCTGGACGCCGAGGGTGGCGATCGTTGCCCTAGGGCTCGATCGCCGGGCGCGCAAGAAGAAGCCCCGGCTGGTGCCGGGGCGTGCGATCGACGCTCGGTCGATCGCTGGGGGCAGCCGCGGGCTGGTGCCGCGGCAGGCGCCCCTCCTCTCTTGGCGGTGGCGGTGAGTCGCCGGACTCACCGCCGGGGGCTGCTACGAGCAGCCCCGGGGGATGCACGATGCATCCCCATGCGATCGCCCACCGCGATCGCGAGCCCCTCGCGGGGGCTCGGCTAGGGCAACTGCGGGTTCATCCCGCGGCGGGTGTTCTCGGCCGGGCTCCGGCTCGTGAGGTGGTTCGCGGTGGTTTCCGGCGAAGGGATTTTGATCGGGGTTATGTTTCCGCAATTCCGTTAACCCCGGGATATCGATTTCCAACATGTTTGCGCATTCATTTGCAAAGTGGCCAATGCCGTTACACTCATAGCATTGAACAGTTGAGTAGTCCTTTGACTTCGTGCCTTCAATGAGGTTCTGGTTGTTTGGTCTTGGTTTGAAGCCTTCAGACTTTGGACTTGTCAGCTTCGTTCCTGACGGATCATTTCGGTCTGTGAACTTTTGGCCTCTTGACTGCCACTTTTTCTTCTTAAACATATGGCTCAGTTGTTTGGTAATTAGCGCCAGCTTGTCATCATTGTTCTTGGCATTCAGCAGTTCAATGAGGGTTGACTCTTCTTCATCACTCTCAGGCTGGTCGTCTAACTGGTTTTTGAGAGATCTGGATTTTGACGTTCCTTCTCCATACACGGTCGTGACATGTGAGATGTTTGAGTCACACTGTTCTCTTTCAAGCATGGTCATCTCATGAGTTTTCATGATGTTCATCAACTCACCAAAGTCAAGATCAACTCCCTTTGATGTCTCAAGAGTGATGACTTTGGTGAGAAATTTTGAATTCATGGTTCGTAAGGCTTTTGACACCAGAGTTTTGTTGAGAATAGGCTCACCAAGTTCTGCACACTCATTAGCAATATCATAGTGTTGGAATTCGCTATCCCGGGTTATCAAAATTGCGGAACGGATAACCCGAACGAACCCTTCGCCGGAGATAATACGAACGCCGACTCATCCGCCGGAGTCCGGGCTTTGGAGACCATGCATCCGAAGACGCACAGCCCGCCCCCACCCGAACCCCCGCGAGCCGGGGTTCGCATAATCGAAGGGATCGATCGCACGCCGGCGATCAATCGGGGTGGGGCTGTTCCGACAGCCCCCGCGGCGGGTCCGGCGACCCGCCACCACCAGGAGGCCCCCGCCTTCACGGCGGGGTAGGGCACGGCTCCAGCCCGTGCCCAGCGATCGACCATCGTGGTCGATCGCACACCCTCGGTCGAACCGAGGGTTCGCCCCCATGCCCGCGAAACCCTAGCCCGGGCGATCGCCTGTGGTCCGGTGGCTTCGCCACCACCACGCGATCGTCCCCCGTTCATGGTTTCTTATTTCGGATCTTCGTCCTACGGTATTCTCGATAAAAACCAAATCGAACAATTAACAAGGGGGTTGAGAATTGTACCTACGATTCGTTGTTCGGAGAAACGAAATCGACGACCTCGTGACCTTCCCGCGTATTCCTTGCACTTGTTCGAACGTCGGGTGGGCGACGAGCTATCGAACTTATGGATCCTCTTCACTATTAGAACTTTATTGTTGGCGTAACGTAGGTTAGTAAAAGTGAAGACCACGTAGTGCTTTTATAGGCTACGAAGGGGATCAAAAGGAGAATGAATATTGGGCTTCAATATTGAAAATTAAATTGGGTCCAACCCAAATCCATTAATTCTTATCAATATTAATTTTATTTATTTTCCACTATATAAATAAAATTGCACTCCCAATATTATTCCATATTATATCAAATAATATTTCTCCAACTTAGTATTATTTATTCCGTGTATTTAAGATTTAAATATCCATGAATAAAATTTATTTATTGCTTAATAAATCTATCCGGAACAAGTCCACTCGCGAGGTTTACATAATAAATCCTTATGAGCTCATCTCGGGGATATTATCAACCCTTACGGGATACACTGCCCCTTCAAGAATTCACGGCATGCCATATATAAAATATAGTGACCCAACTTAACCGGTAATTAACCCAATTATCAAACCGGTTAATTCCTTTGGTAAATCAAAGTCACTTATATTAAATATACACACCCGCAATTGTTTCAGGGATTAAGAATAAAATACTCCGAGTCTCAAATCAATTATCGCCGAGCAATCCTAATTGATGAGTCTCAATCGATCCGCTCAATACACCAAGTGTACAAGTGTGATAAAATAATTAAGATAAATTATTTTCTCTCTCACACAACGACTATACCGATGGGTTGGTCCGTGTCCATCTAGGTCGTGAGCAACTGTTCGATTAAATACGAGTAACCGATAGTATGATCTTCTGTGTGCCCATGCAACACCATACTAACTACAACGTATAAAATCCAGGACTATAATTTGCATGTATTTAATTAACAATAATTAAAAGCAAATGAATGTCTGTAATTAATAGGTAAATGAAAGTGCAAACAGAGTTCAGAATACTCAAATCTAGACATTAAGTATACTACTCCATCAATCTCCCACTTATACTAAGGTCTAGTCTTATCCTCCAAACTTCTGACTCCCAAACCCTCCAAGTGCTTGAAATATACTTCCTTAGGAAGTATCTTGGTGAAAGGGTCCGCTAGGTTGTCCTCCGAAGCTATCTTGGTGACTATCGCATCGCCCCTCTTGACGATGTCTCGAATCAGGTGGTACTTGCGCTCTATGTGTTTCATAGCACTATGGGACCGTGGTTCCTTACTGTTTGCCACTGCACCGCTATTATCACAATAAATTGTCATAGCCTTGGGCAAACTCGGAATCACATCTAAGTCCTGGAGGAAATTAAGGAACCAAACTGACTCTTTCGCTGCCTCTGAGGCTGCAACGTATTCAGCTTCCATGGTAGAGTCTGAAATGCACTTTTGCTTAACACTCCTCCATGATACGGCTCCACCTCCCATAGTGTACACATAGCCTGATGTCGACTTTCGCCGGTCCTTATCAGCTTGGAAATCCGAATCCGTATAACCCAAAGGCATAAGATTGTCTGCCCCGTAACTTAGAACATAATCCTTAGTATTTCGCAAATACTTGAAAATGCTCTTTACGGCAGTCCAATGAGCCTTTCCAGGGTTACTCTGATATCTCGCTACTACGCCAACTGCATAGCAGATATCAGGCCTCGTACATAACATTGCATACATTAAGCTTCCCACAGCCGAAGCGTAGGGAACTGCTTTCATTTCATCTTTCTCCTTTTGTGTCCGAGGACACATCTCCTTAGAAAGATAAGTTCCTTTACTGAAGGGTAGCTCACCCTTCTTGGAATTTTGCATGTTAAAACGAGCCAGAATCGTGTCTATGTAAGATTGATGGGATAGGTACAGTGTTCTATTCCGGCGATCCCTTATAACCTTGATCCCTAGAACATGTCCGACTTCTCCCAAATCTTTCATATCGAATTGTCTAGACAACCATCCTTTTATGTCTGATAACATTTTCACACTGTTGCCAATGAGAAGAATGTCGTCTACATAAAGCACGAGAAACACCACCTTCTTTCCATCACGTTTCCAATACACACACGATTCGTCCATGCTTTGACTGAATCCAAAAGATTGGACCACTTCGTCAAACCGCAGGTTCCACGATCTCGAGGCTTGTTTCAATCCATAAATGGATCGATTAAGCTTGCACACTAGATGATCTCGCCCCTTAGCAATGAATCCTTCTGGTTGTTTCATATAAATCGTCTCGTCAAGACTTCCATTAAGGAAAGCTGTCTTGACATCCATTTGCCACACCTCATAATCCATATGTGCTGCTATGGATAAGAGAATCCGGATCGACTTTATCTTGGCTACCGGCGAGAAGGTCTCCTCATAATCGATTCCCTCTTTCTGAGTATATCCTTTCGCAACAAGCCGAGCTTTAAAGGTTTCAACCTTTCCGTCAGATCCTCTCTTTCTCTTGTAGACCCATTTACACCCAATTGGCTTCACGCCGCTTGGTGGTTCTACAAGATCCCAGACTTTATTAGAATCCATAGATTCTATTTCGGATTTCATTGCTTTCTTCCAAGAAGGCGCATCTATATCTTGTACCGCATCGTCATAGGTCCAGGGATCGATTTCATGAACTCCAGGTCCAGAGTCCGAAGACTCACCCAGTCCAATCCATCTATCTGGTTTTTTAACAACCCTCCCACTACGACGGCGTTCCGGTGTATTAACAGTGACAGTATTAGGTGCAGGTTCTAGTGGTGTATCTATACTCGGTTCGGCTGTATCCAGGTCTTCCTCGTTACCTCTCAACTCATCAAGTATTATGTCACTTTTGGGCTTGTGGTCCATGACATAGTCTTCCTCTAGGAACCGAGCGTTAGTACTTATAACGATCTTCTGGTCCGTAGGACTATAGAACATGCCACCCTTAGTTCCTTTCGGGTATCCTACAAACAGCCGTATTTCTGATATAGGTTCTAACTTATTGGCGCCTTGTCGCAACACATGTGCTGGACATCCCCAGATCCGAATGTGTTTCAAGTTAGGCTTACGCCCACTCCACAATTCCATGGGTGTGGTTGGTACCGTTTTGGTCGGAACCCTATTCAGAATGTACGCCGCTGTTTCCAAGGCAAGTCCCCAGAACATAACAGGTAAATCCGAGTAACTCATCATCGATCGCACCATCTCCATAAGAGTCCTATTCCTTCTTTCTGACACACCATTCTGCTGAGGAGTATATGGTGAGGTCAGTTGGGATTCAATCCCATTCTCTGCCAAGTATGCCTTGAATTCTCCAGACAGGTACTCGCCTCCGCGATCAGATCGCAGGCATTTTATGGATTTACCACGAAGGTTCTCCACAAGAGCCTTGAATTCCTTGAACTTGTCAAAAGAATCACTCTTGTGGCGCATCAGGTATACATATCCATACCTTGAGTAATCATCAGTAAAGGTGATGAAATACTCGTACCCTCCCCTTGCCTGAGTAGACATAGGTCCGCATACATCAGAGTGAATCAAATCCAATACTTGTTCAGCCCTCCGTCCTTTACCAGAAAAAGGACGCTTGGTCATTTTACCCTCTAAACAGGATTCGCAAGTTGGAAGGTCCTCTCCTTCAACACCAGTGATTAAATCATCAGCTTTCAACCTTTGAAGCCTATTCGAGTTTATATGACCTAGCCTTAGATGCCACAAGTATAATTGATTCATCTTAGAAGGTTCCTTTCTCTTATTGGTGTTCGTAGATGTGTTATTACTCTCGGTTAGTTGCATCGTGTTAGACTCAGGATTTAGCACATACAAATCGTCTATCAATGTACCAGAACAGATAATTTCACTATTTCTTCTTATGATCACAGAGTGGTCAAAAGAAACAGAATATCCATTCATAATAAGTTTAGAAACTGAAATCAAATTCTTTCTAAAGTTGGGTACATAAAGACAATTACGTAAAACTAAAATCCTATCACTACTGAAACGTAAGTGAACGTCTCCCACTGCAACAGCCGCCACCTTCGCGGCATTGCCCATGTAGACCACGATTTCTCCCTCTCTAAGTCTCCGGGTTTCCTGGAACCCCTGCAATGAATTGCAGACATGGTCAGTGGCACCCGTATCTACACACCAGGTGCTGGTAGATATCACCGCTGACAATGTTTCAGTGACTAAGGAAAATTTCGTACCTTTGATGAGAGGACAATCAGACCTCCAGTGCCCAAACTGTTTGCATCGAAAGCATCTGCGAAACCGCTTGCTTACCCCAATCCGTGGTTTTAAACCACTGGGTCTCTTTGCACGCTTTTCTTTTAGCCTAGCCACAAGAGCTCGTGTTTCTCTTAACTTACGCACAAAAATCGCCTTCGCTAAGCCGGTTTTAAGGGACTCATTGAGGAACGATTCCGTGGGTATGTCAAACACCTCTTGCCTAGCCTCCACACCATGTCTCAACGTAGTTGGACCAACAGTGGATTCAGAAAGCTCAACAGTCTGGACAATGTCCAGATTTCTTTTCCAATCATCACCATATGGAACCGGTGAGTTTTCATCTTTAAGTATATCACAAAGTGGGGTCACAGTCATTCCTATCCTATAAGCACATAAAACAAACAAACAATTTAATATCCGATATTATCTCCCTCAAATAATATCATTAAATCACTAATCACATCTAAAATCCCATCAGGTAAGGCAAGCCACGTGGTGTGGACGTTTACCCACCCAAATGATTTAGCAATTAGATTTTCTTTGGTCATACATCGCTTATAGCGGAACCTCGTGGGGAGGAATACTATAAGGCGTATCTAAGTGTAAACCATTACTCAGTACCAAAATAAATTACTTGGAATCGCTACATCACCGCAAGCCACGTGGTGTGGACGTTTACGATAACTTCACAACTCTTCATAATTATTTACAACTGTCTACATCAATTAATCCAAAATCCGTCAGCATAGCAAGCCACGTGGTGTGGACGTTTACTACACTAAGAGACTTTTATAATTGACTCCCAATTACTTGATCCATTTAATCTCGTAAATCAAGACGTGCAGAATCATAAGTGAAACTCGAAGTTTCTAACCAGTGATTCACCATGCGAACGACCCTATCTCTCATAAATGAGGGAGCCGAGCAGACAAACGACCCATCTATAAAAGTATGGCACGAAAGTCTCTAATTTGTGTCCTCTACATGACCAAGTGGCTCTGGCTCCATTCCACTCCCCGGGGTGAGAATGAGTCGACTTGAAATCAGCTTTGGAAAGACAAATTAGGCATTGTTTGATAAACTTAATCAATGTTTCTTGTAAGAGGAATTACAAGAACTCTCCTCCAATAACTTATCTATATAAACTTCAAAAGTTTATAAAAGTCACCAAGAGAGCAGCAATGGAGACCATTGGTATGTTTCCATACCCTCTCCCACTTAGCTTTTTATAATAAAGGGATACGCTATCTAGTGCATAAAAATAAACACATATAGCATGCATACATGTAATAAAGCACATAGTATTATCACATAGTCAAAATAATACTAGAATATTATTTTCCGACTATTATGGCTTCATCACATCCCCGTACGCATCTTCTAGTCTTCAGTCTTCGTTTCTTGAATGCTCCATGTGACGAGAATATTAATATCCAATATTTAAATCTATTTATTTTCAATTAATCCAAAAGTTACTTAATTCGAAAATTAAGTCAATTGAATATATCAAAAATAAAATTAAACATTATTAATACTTTTATTTATTTTATTTTCTTTTTCCACTTCATTAAATCTCTTGAATAATCTATCCAAGATCCTCTTGGAATATTCTAGATGATATCCATAATGAAATAAAGAAATAAAATAATTTAGGACTCTTATACTTTTCCAAATTTATTTTATTCCTAATCCATGAATATTCCCATGAGTAGGAATAATCAAATAGGAAAAATAAATTTAGTACTAAATTAATTCTTTCTCTATTTTTCTAGAATATTCCATAAAGATATAATCAAAATAGGAATCAACGAATTAATTAGGAAAGTATATTTCCGGTAGGAGTAGCCCGGGTTGGGGAACCCCGAACCACCCCCACCTTCGCCGACCGCCGCCTAGGGCACGCGCCACCGCCGCCCAGCCCACGCGCCACCACCACTGGTGGCCGGCGTGGCCGAGTCTCCCACGGACAGCCCGCCTAGGACCGCGGTGTTGGAGTGGTATACTTAATGTCTAGATTTGAGTATTGTGAACTCCTTGTACACTTTCATTTACCTATTAAATACAAACATTCATTTGCTTTTAATTATTGTTAATTAAATATATGCAAATTATAGTCCTGGATTTTATACGTTGTAGTTAGTATGGTGTGTCGGGCCCACACAGAAGATCATACTATCGGTTACTCGTATTTAATCGAACAGATGCTCACGACCTAGATGGACACGGACCAATCCATCGGTATAGTCGTTGTGTGAGAGAGAAAATAATTTGTCTTAATTATTTTATCACACTTGTACACTTGGTGTATTGAGCGGATCGATTGAGACTCATCAATTAGGATTGCTCGACGATAATTGATTTGAGACTCAGTGTATTTTATTCTTAATCCTCGATATTGTTGCGGGTGTGTATATTTAATATAAGTGACTTTGATTTACCAAAGGAATTAACCGATTTAATTATTGGGTTAATTACCGGTTAAGTTGGGTCACTATATTTTATATATGGCATGCCGTGAATGATTGACCGGACAGTGTATCCCGGAAGGGTTAATAATATCCCCGAGATGAGCTCATAAGGATTTATTATGTAAACCTCGCGAGTGGATTTAATTCCGCATAATAAATAAGGTTGAGTGGTACTAGTCTCGGATAAAAGAGATGAATAAATTTATTAAGCAATAAATAAATTTTATTCATGGATATTTATATCTTAAATACACGGAATAAATAATACTACCGGAGAAATATTATTTGGATATAATATGGTTTAATATTGGGAGTGCAATTAATTTATATAGTGGAAAATAAATTAATTAATATTAATGGGAGATTAATAGATTTGGGCTTGGGCTCAATTTAATCATTAATATTGGAAGCCCAATATTCCACCTCCTTTAGATCCCCTACGTAGCCTATAAAAGCACTACATGGTCTTCTCTATTCTCATAACTTGAAGATCACAATTCTAGAGAGAGAAAGTAGAGAGAGAAGTAGATCCATAGAGCTTGGAGGATCGTCGCCCACCCGACGTTCAAGCTAGTGCAAGGAATACGTGGGAAGATTCAAAAGGTCGTCTTGAATTCGTTTCTCCGAACAACGAATCGAAAGGTAAAAAATCTAAACGCTCTTGATTTATTCGATTTTGGATTTATCGAGAATACCGTAGAACGCAAGATCCAAAGATTGAAACCCGGATTAGACGACGAACGCGTGGTGGCGATTTGGAATCGCCGGACCACGGCGATCGCCGCCTAGGGCTTCGACCGAGCGCCTAAGGGGCGAACCCCGGCTGGGAGCCGGGGTGCGATCGATCACCCGATCGATCGCGGGCGGCTGCTGGGCTCTACAGCCCAGCTGGAGGCGCGCCACCCCAGGCGGCGGCGAGTCGCCGGACTCGCCGCGGGGTCTGCCGGAGCAGCCCCGGCCGATCGCTTGGAGCGATCGGCGATCGATCGCCATGCGCGATCTTTCGATCGCGTGAAACCCTAGCCGAGGGGTTCGGCTGGGCGTGCGCGTGGCTTCGGCAACGTCGTGCGTTCGGTCGAGCTCCGGTGCGTGCAAAGGTTTTCGCGTGATCTCCGGCGGATGGTTTTGATCGGGTTATTGGTTTCCGCAATTTTAAATAGCCCGGGATATCAAATTCCAACAATTGGTATCAGAGCGAGGTTTACGTTCGCGGTATTTTCGATAAAATTGTTCTACCTTGCAGGGTTCTGACTATTATGGCTTAATTTATTATTCGTTTAATTTATTTTGTCATGTATGTTGGATTGATTAAACTCTCGGACATGTCGAGATTCGTTTTTGGTGGTGAATGCTTGTAATAGTAAAAATTCGGGGGTTGACCGAATTTAGGATTTATTATTACGTTCTACTTTTTTTCCGGAAAATGTGTAGGGTCGATTTCATGTATAGAATCGATACCGGATAGTGTAAAATTTATTTTGTAATTTATTTTGCGTTGGATCGATGCCGAAACGACCGCCGGAGAAGACGCGTGACGAAGGAGATGACGTGAGGGCAACGGGACAAGGATCGACCATCCCCATGGTCGATCCCATGAGGATCGATCGACCCTCACATGGAGGAGCCGCCAGCGATGGTGGCCGGCCACCTCCTAGGCGTGGGTCGAGGGTGGCGCGGGGATCCCCACCCCGTGCTATCCCGGTCCGGAAATTTACTTTCCTAATTAGTTCGGATTTTTCCTATTTGAGTATTCCTATTTTTTTTGGAATTCTCATGGATTAGGAAAAGAATTAATTGGAATTAATTTTATTTCCTTATTCTATTATGGAAGTCTTCTAGAGTATTCCGAGTTCTACTTGGAATAGGATCCTAGAGATTTAATAGAATTGGAAAGGAATAAAAGTTAATTTAGGATTAATTTATTTCCTAATTGATTATTCCTATTTTATGGGAATTTTCATAGAAATGGAAATTAATTAATCTTGGAAAGTAGAAGAGTCCTAAGTTATTTTATTTCCTTATTTCATTATGGAAATCATCTAGAATATTCCAAGTAGGTCTTGGATAGATTATTCTAGAGATTTAATGAAGTAGAAAGGGAAAGTAAAATAAATAAAAATATTAGTAATATTTAATTTTATTTTTGATTTATTCGATTGACTTAATTTTTAATTAAGTATCTTTTGGATTTATTAAAAATAAATAGATTTAAATATTGGAAATTAATATTCTCGTCACATGGAGCATTCAAGAACGAAGACTAAAGACTAGAAGATGCGTACGGAGATGGAGTAAAGCCATAATAGTCGGAAAATAATATTCTAGTAATTATTTTGACTATGTGATAATATTATGTGCTTTATTACATGTATGCATGCTATATGTGTTTACTTTCATGCACTAGATAGCGTATCCCTTTATTGTAAAAAGCTAAGTGGGAGAGGGTATGGAAACATACCCATGGTCTCCATTGCTGCTCTCTTGGTGACTTTTATAAACTTTTGAAGTTTATATAGATAAGTTATTGGAGGAGAGTTCTTGTAATTCCTCTTACGAGAAACGTTGATTAAGTTTATCAAACAATGCCTAATTTGTCTTTCCAAAGCTGATTTCAAGTCGACTCATTCTCACCCCGGGGAGTGGAATGGAGCCAAAGCCACTTGGTCATGTCGAGGACACAAATTAGAGGCAGTCGTACCATTCTTTGATAGATGGATCGATTGTCTGCTCGGCTCCCTCATTTATGAGAGATAGGGTTGTTCGCATGGTGAATCACTGGTTAGAAACTTCGAGTTTCACTTATGATTCTCCGCGTCTTGATTTACAAGATTAAATGGATCAAGTAATTGGATTTCAATTATATAAATCTTCTGGTGTAGTAAACGTCCACACGAACGTGGCTTGCTATACTGGATGGGATTTTAGAATAATTAATGTAGACAGTTATAGGGAATTGTGAAGGATTGCGAGTTGTCGTAAACGTCCACACGAACGTGGCTTGCGGTGATGTAACAATTCTAAACGATTCACCTTGGTACTGAGTAATGGTTTACACTTAGATACGCTTTATAGTATTCTTCCCAACGAAGTAACGCTATAATGATGTATGACCGAAGCAAATCTAATTGCTAAATCATTTGGGTGGGTAAACGTCCACACGAACGTGGCTTGCTTTAACCTGATGGGATTTTAGATGTGATTAGTGATTTAATGATATTATTTGAGGGAGATAATATCGGATATTAAATTGTTTGTTTGTTTTATGTGCTTATAGGTTAGGAATGACTGTGACCCCACTTTGTGATATACTTAAAGATGAAAACTCACTGGTTCCATATAGTACTGATTGGAAAAGAAATCTGGACAATGTTCAGACTGTTGAGCCTTCCGAATCCACTATTGTCCCAACTAATGAGGACATTGAAAATTACCTCAAGGAGATGTTAGGACATAGTAAGGAAGCCGGACTAGAGGTGATTGACATACTCATCAAGTTTAGTCCTCTTGAGGAATCGCTTAAAAACGATTTCAAAAGAACTGAACTGATAAGTATGATCAGAGAATCACAAGCTCTAGTGGCCGAGTTGGAAGTGCAAGCAAAGAAGCCCAGTGGTTTTGAACCACGGATTGGGAAGAGCAAGCCGCGAGGCAAGTGCTTTCGATGCAAGCAGTCTGGGCACTGGAGGTCTGATTGTCCTCTCATCAAAGGTACGAAATTTTCCTTAGTCACCGAAACATTGTCAGTGGTGTTATCTACCAGCACCTGGTGTGTAGATACGGGGGCCACTGATCATGTATGCAATTCATTGCAGGGGTTCCAGGAAACCCGAAGACTTAGAGAGGGAGAGATCGTGGTCTACATGGGCAATGCCGCGAAGGTAGCGGCTGTTGCAGTGGGAGACGTTCACTTACGCTTTAGTAGTGATAGGGTTTTAGTTTTACAAAATTGTCTTTATGTACCCAACTTTAGAAAGAATTTAATTTCGGTTTCTAAGCTTATTTTGAATGGATATTCTGTTTCTTTTGACCACTCTGTGATCATAAGAAGAAACAGTGAAATTATCTGTTCTGGTACATTGGTGGACGATTTGTATGTGCTAAATCCTGAGTCTAACACGATGCAACTAACCGAGAGTAATAACACATCTACGAACACCAATAAGAGAAAGGAACCTTCTAGGATGAATCAATTATACTTGTGGCACCTAAGGCTAGGTCATATTAACTCAAATAGAATTCAAAGGTTGAAAGCTGATGGTCTCATCATTGGTGTTGAAGGAGAGGACCTTCCAACCTGCGAATCCTGTCTAGAGGGAAAAATGACCAAGCGTTCTTTTTCTGGTAAAGGACGAAGGGCTGAACAAGTGTTGGATTTGATTCACTCTGATGTATGCGGACCTATGTCTACTCAGGCAAGGGGAGGGTACGAGTATTTCATCACTTTCACTGATGATTACTCAAGGTATGGATTTGTATACCTGATGCGCCGCAAGAGCGAATCCTTTGACAAGTTCAAGGAGTTCAAGGCTTTTGCGGAGAACCTTCAAGGTAAATCCATTAAATGCCTGCGATCTGATCGCGGAGGCGAGTACCTGTCTGGAGAATTCAAGGCATACTTAGCAGAGAATAGGATTGATTCCCAAATGACATCACCATATACTCCTCAGCAGAATGGTGTGTCGGAAAGAAGGAATAGGACTCTTATGGAAATGGTGCGTTCAATGATGAGTTACTCGGACTTACCTACTATGTTCTGGGGACATGCCTTGGAAACGGCGGCGTATATTCTCAACATGGTTCCAACAAAAACGGTACCCACCACACCCATGGAAAGGTGGAGCGGGCGCAAGCCTAGCCTCAGGCACCTTCGGATCTGGGGTTGTCCAGCACATGTGTTGCGACAAGGTGCCGATAAGTTAGAACCTAGATCAGAATTACGGCTGTTTGTAGGATACCCAAAAGGAACTAAAGGTGGCATGTTCTATAATCCTACGGACCAGAAGATCGTTATAAGTACTAACGCTCGGTTCTTAGAGGAAGACTATGTCATGGACCACAAGCCCAAAAGTGACATAATACTTGATGAGTTGAGAGGTAACAAGGAAGACTTAGATACAGCCGAACCGAGTATAGATACACCACTAGAATCTGCACCTGACACTATCACTGTTAATACACCGGAACGCCGTCGTAGTGGGAGGGTTGTAAAGCAACCAGACCGATGGATTGGACTGGGTGAGTCTTCGGACTCTGGACCTGGAGTTCATGAAATTGATCCCTGGACCTATGATGAGGCGGTACAAGATATAGATGCGCCTTCTTGGAAGAAAGCGATGAAATCCGAAATTGAATCTATGGATTCTAATAAAGTCTGGGATCTTGTAGAACCACCAAGCGGCGTAAAGCCAATTGGGTGTAAATGGGTCTACAAGAGAAAGAGAGGATCTGACGGAAAGGTTGAAACCTTTAAAGCTCGGCTTGTTGCGAAAGGATATACTCAGAAAGAAGGAATCGATTATGAGGAGACCTTCTCGCCGGTAGCCAAGATAAAGTCGATCCGGATTCTCTTATCCATAGCAGCTCATATGGATTATGAGGTGTGGCAAATGGATGTCAAGACAGCTTTCCTAAATGGAAGTCTTGACGAGACGATTTATATGAAACAACCAGAAGGATTCATTGCTGAGGGGCGAGATCATCTAGTGTGCAAGCTTAATCGATCCATTTATGGATTGAAACAAGCCTCGAGATCGTGGAACCTGCGATTTGACGAAGTAGTCCAATCTTTTGGATTCAGTCAAAGCATGGACGAATCGTGTGTGTATTGGAAACGTGATGGGAAGAAGGTGGTGTTTCTCGTACTTTATGTAGACGACATTCTTCTCATTGGCAACAGTGTGAAAATGTTATCAGACATAAAGGGATGGTTGTCTAGACAATTCGATATGAAAGATTTGGGAGAAGTCGGGCATGTTCTAGGGATCAAGGTTATAAGGGATCGCCGGAATAGAACATTGTACCTATCCCAGCAATCTTACATAGACACGATTCTGGCTCGTTTTAACATGCAAGATTCCAAGAAGGGTGAGCTACCCTTCAGTAAAGGAACTTATCTTTCTAAGGAAATGTGTCCTCGAACACAAAAGGAGAAAGATGAAATGAAAGCAGTTCCCTACGCTTCGGCTGTGGGAAGCTTAATGTATGCAATGTTATGTACGAGGCCTGATATCTGCTATGCAGTTGGCGTAGTGGCGAGATATCAGAGTAACCCTGGAAAGGCTCATTGGACTGCCGTAAAGAGCATTTTCAAGTATTTGCGAAATACTAAGGATTATGTTCTAAGTTACGGGGCAGACAATCTGATTCCTTTGGGTTATACGGATTCGGATTTCCAAGCTGATAAGGACCGGCGAAAGTCGACATCAGGCTATGTGTACACTATGGGAGGTGGAGCCGTATCATGGAGGAGTGTTAAGCAAATGTGCATTTCAGACTCTACCATGGAAGCTGAATATGTTGCAGCCTCAGAGGCAGCGAAAGAGTCAGTTTGGTTCCTTAATTTCCTCCAGGACTTAGATGTGATTCCGAGTTTGCCCAAGGCTATGACAATTTATTGTGATAATAGCGGTGCAGTGGCAAACAGTAAGGAACCACGGTCCCATAGTGCTATGAAACACATAGAGCGCAAGTACCACCTGATTCGAGACATCGTCAAGAGGGGCGATGCGATAGTCACCAAGATAGCTTCGGAGGACAACCTAGCGGACCCTTTCACCAAGATACTTCCTAAGGAAGTTTATTTCAAGCACTTGGAGGGTTTGGGAGTCAGAAGTTTGGAGGATAAGACTAGACCTTAGTATAAGTGGGAGATTGTTGGAGTGGTATACTTAATGTCTAGATTTGAGTATTGTGAACTCCTTGTACACTTTCATTTACCTATTAAATACAAACATTCATTTGCTTTTAATTATTGTTAATTAAATATATGCAAATTATAGTCCTGGATTTTATACGTTGTAGTTAGTATGGTGTGTCGGGCCCACACAGAAGATCATACTATCGGTTACTCGTATTTAATCGAACAGATGCTCACGACCTAGATGGACACGGACCAATCCATCGGTATAGTCGTTGTGTGAGAGAGAAAATAATTTGTCTTAATTATTTTATCACACTTGTACACTTGGTGTATTGAGCGGATCGATTGAGACTCATCAATTAGGATTGCTCGGCGATAATTGATTTGAGACTCAGTGTATTTTATTCTTAATCCTCGATATTGTTGCGGGTGTGTATATTTAATATAAGTGACTTTGATTTACCAAAGGAATTAACCGATTTAATTATTGGGTTAATTACCGGTTAAGTTGGGTCACTATATTTTATATATGGCATGCCGTGAATGATTGACCGGACAGTGTATCCCGGAAGGGTTGATAATATCCCCGAGATGAGCTCATAAGGATTTATTATGTAAACCTCGCGAGTGGATTTAATTCCGCATAATAAATAAGGTTGAGTGGTACTAGTCTCGGATAAAAGAGATGAATAAATTTATTAAGCAATAAATAAATTTTATTCATGGATATTTATATCTTAAATACACGGAATAAATAATACTACCGGAGAAATATTATTTGGATATAATATGGTTTAATATTGGGAGTGCAATTAATTTATATAGTGGAAAATAAATTAATTAATATTAATGGGAGATTAATAGATTTGGGCTTGGGCTCAATTTAATCATTAATATTGGAAGCCCAATATTCCACCTCCTTTAGATCCCCTACGTAGCCTATAAAAGCACTACATGGTCTTCTCTATTCTCATAACTTGAAGATCACAATTCTAGAGAGAGAAAGTAGAGAGAGAAGTAGATCCATAGAGCTTGGAGGATCGTCGCCCACCCGACGTTCAAGCTAGTGCAAGGAATACGTGGGAAGATTCAAAAGGTCGTCTTGAATTCGTTTCTCCGAACAACGAATCGAAAGGTAAAAAATCTAAACGCTCTTGATTTATTCGATTTTGGATTTATCGAGAATACCGTAGAACGCAAGATCCAAAGATTGAAACCCGGATTAGACGACGAACGCGTGGTGGCGATTTGGAATCGCCGGACCACGGCGATCGCCGCCTAGGGCTTCGACCGAGCGCCTAAGGGGCGAACCCCGGCTGGGAGCCGGGGTGCGATCGATCACCCGATCGATCGCGGGCGACTGCTGGGCTCGACAGCCCAGCTGGAGGCGCGCCACCCCAGGCGGCGGCGAGTCGCCGGACTCGCCGCGGGGGCTGCCGGAGCAGCCCCGGCCGATCGCTTGGAGCGATCGGCGATCGATCGCCATGCGCGATCTTTCGATCGCGTGAAACCCTAGCCGAGGGGTTCGGCTGGGCGTGCGCGTGGCTTCGGCCACGTCGTGCGTTCGGTCGAGCTCCGGTGCGTGCAAAGGTGTTCGCGTGATCTCCGTCGGATGGTTTTGATCGGGTTATTGGTTTCCGCAATTTTAAATAGCCCGGGATATCAAATTCCAACACGCGGGTCGATCGATCCCCTCGGGATCGATCATGGGGATTGATCGATCCCGGTCCTTCGTCTCCTCGTCACTTCGTCTTCTCCGGCGATCTTTGATTCGATCCAATCGCAAAATAAATTTACAAAAATCTAAATTACAATTCCGGTATCGATTCTATACACGAAATCGACCCTATACAATTTCCGGAAAAACAACGAACATAATAATAAATCCTAAATTCGGTCAACCCCCGAATTTTTACTATTACAAGCATTCACCACCAAAAACGAATCTCGACATGTCCGAGAGTTTAATAAAACCAACAATCATATGACAAAACAATTAAACGAATAATCATCAAGCCATAATAGTCGGATCCCTGCAAGGTAGAACAATTTTATCGAAAATACCGCGAACGTAAACCACTCTCTGATACCAATTGTTGGAATTCGCTATCCCGGGTTATCAAAATTGCGGAACCGATAACCCGAACGAACCCTTCGCCGGAGATCATACGAACGCCGACTCATCCGCCGGAGTCCGGGCTTTGGAGACCATGCATCCGAAGACGCACAGCCCGCCCCCACCCGAACCCCCGCGAGCCGGGCTTCGCATAATCGAAGGGATCGATCGCACGCCGGCGATCGATCGGGGTGGGGCTGTTCCGACAGCCCCCGCGGCGGGTCCGGTGACCCGCCACCACCAGGAGGCCCCCGCCTTCACGGCGGGGTAGGGCACGGCTCCAGCCCGTGCCCAGCGATCGACCATCGTGGTCGATCGCACACCCTCGGTCGAACCGAGGGTTCGCCCCCATGCCCGCGAAACCCTAGCCCGGGCGATCGCCTGTGGTCCGGTGGCTTCGCCACCACCACGCGATCGTCCCCCGTTCATGGTTTCTTATTTCGGATCTTCGTCCTACGGTATTCTCGATAAAAACCAAATCGAACAATTAACAAGGGGGTTGAGAATTGTACCTACGATTCGTTGTTCGGAGAAACGAAATCGACGACCTCGTGACCTTCCCGCGTATTCCTTGCACTTGTTCGAACGTCGGGTGGGCGACGAGCTATCGAACTTATGGATCCTCTTCACTCTTAGAACTTTATTGTTGGCGTAACGTAGGTTAGTAAAAGTGAAGACCACGTAGTGCTTTTATAGGCTACGAAGGGGATCAAAAGGAGAATGAATATTGGGCTTCAATATTGAAAATTAAATTGGGTCCAACCCAAATCCATTAATTCTTATCAATATTAATTTTATTTATTTTCCACTATATAAATAAAATTGCACTCCCAATATTATTCCATATTATATCAAATAATATTTCTCCAACTTAGTATTATTTATTCCATGTATTTAAGATTTAAATATCCATGAATAAAATTTATTTATTGCTTAATAAATTTATTCATCTCTTATATCCGAGACTAGTACCACTCAACCTTATTTATTATGCGGAACAAGTCCACTCGCGAGGTTTACATAATAAATCCTTATGAGCTCATCTCGGGGATATTATCAACCCTTACGGGATACACTGCCCCTTCAAGAATTCACGGCATGCCATATATAAAATATAGTGACCCAACTTAACCGGTAATTAACCCAATTATCAAACCGGTTAATTCCTTTGGTAAATCAAAGTCACTTATATTAAATATACACACCCGCAATTGTTTCAGGGATTAAGAATAAAATACTCCGAGTCTCAAATCAATTATCGCCGAGCAATCCTAATTGATGAGTCTCAATCGATCCGCTCAATACACCAAGTGTACAAGTGTGATAAAATAATTAAGATAAATTATTTTCTCTCTCACACAACGACTATACCGATGGGTTGGTCCGTGTCCATCTAGGTCGTGAGCAACTGTTCGATTAAATACGAGTAACCGATAGTATGATCTTCTGTGTGCCCATGCAACACCATACTAACTACAACGTATAAAATCCAGGACTATAATTTGCATGTATTTAATTAACAATAATTAAAAGCAAATGAATGTCTGTAATTAATAGGTAAATGAAAGTGCAAACAGAGTTCAGAATACTCAAATCTAGACATTAAGTATACTACTCCATCACATAGATCGTATTGAAATAGCTTGAGGCAGATTCATCATTTTTCATCCTTAAGTTCTCAAACCTGGATGCAAGTATCCTGAGACGTGACTCACGAACAGACTTGTTTCCTTCACAGTGAAGTTGAAGTGTGTCCCAGGCCTCCTTTGCAGATTTTGAGTTCTTGATCAATCTGAACATGTGGGTGTCCACCGAACTGTAGATTTCTGATAATGCTTTTTCGTTTGCACAGGCGGCTTCGCGTTCATCCTTAGTCCATAGTCGAGATGGTTTGAGGACTTGATCGCCGCGATCTTCATGCATCGGGTGCTCCCAACCATCCTCAATCTTGTCCCACGCACGTGTGTCGATGGATTTGATCTTGCACCTGATGCGCACTTTCCAGTGAGAATAGTTTGACCCGTCGAGAACAATCAACCGGTGTCGCATGTAGTTGGTATCCATGGCCAGCGATCAACACTCGGTCAGTTGAGTGCAACGCTCTGATACCACTTGTTAGAACCTGGAGACGCAACTACAAGTACCTGTACTAAAAAGAGCAGCGGAAATTAAAAGACAACAGGGATAAAAAAATTCACGAGTTGTTCTTCACTCGAACAACTCGCAATAGCCTCAAGGCCACAAACTTTCTCATTGAATAATTACAACGTTCGCCCGGTATCAAGACTACACAAAGTCGTAGCACTTGATGCAATGATGCTTACAAAAATTACGAAAAGTTACAAACTCTCTTCACTCAAGATTTCTAACTTTTCTCTCGAATATTCTCTGTGTAAGCCGTGATGAATGAAGCTTCTTGATCTGCAATTTATAGAACTTCATTCCTCAAGGTAGTGGGACTTCAACTTCTTCTCTCCATGACTCCATCTTTTCAGCCCACTACTTCCATTACTTGACTTCCAGCTGACTGTCAAGTCGATCCATCTTGGGTCAGCCCAGTTAACTTGTTTGCCCAGTCCACACGAATGCTCAGCCCACCACTTTGTAAGCCCAATTCACTTTTACCTCCAGCCCGTAGTTAATTTGTTTCCTGCACAATTAATACCAAGTAAGAACAACAATGTACTTCAATTTAGGCTGGGAAAATACTTCAACAATATTGATAATTTTGTTTTCATGATTAAATTATTTTCTTATTATGTGGAGGTTGATTGGTAATAGGGTTCCGACTCTTTCAATGACTAAGCCCGCGAGCAGAGATAAAAAAATCAGATATCCATGGCAAAGCTTCCAACAATCGCGGTTAGTAATCTCTCTATTCTCTTATTTTTATCGCACATTTGGCAGTGTTGCTATATGAAATTTCTTGTGACTGAGTTGTAGAAGCGATATGGCAAACATTATTTATGCTAATTTTATAGCATACTTTTGTTGCTACTGAATTTAAAACTTTACTTTGTTAATTTGTTGCTTTTAATTTGTTGCTTTTACTGAATTTAAAACTTTACTTTGTTAAATTGTCAAAGCAAGCTTGTTGGCATTGATCGAGGAAGTATGGGCGCAAGAGCTATTGAAGAAACCCATTGGGGAGGAGGAAAAGCCGAGCCTTGTTAACGTGATTATGTACGAGGAGGCCGATCCATCAGAGGACATGGAGTTTCAAGCTGGAACCATGAAGAAGCAGCCGGAACGGAGGTCAGATATGAGCCGAGGGCGAGCCGCGGAGTTCAGCCAAGAAATTGGCCTGGTGTCGGCCGACACCATATTCCTGTCGGCCGACAGCTTTAGAAAAAGGGCGGAGTTGCAGCTGGATAAAACTTCGTTCGAAGGAAAATTCGTCTGACGAAGGCAAAGTGTCGGACGACACGAATTTCTGTCGGACGACAAGGTGGATGTCGGGCGACACCTCTTTCTTGTCGGCCGACAAGTGTCCAGATTTTTTTATGGAAATAGCGTTTTCGCGATTTCGAGACTTGTTACGTATTTTCCTTTTCTTTGTGGTCTTTTTAGGTCAGCCTATATAAGGCCTTGAACCCTATTGTTTTAGAACACAACTTTGAACTATTGAATTATTTTATGTGAGTTATTTCTATCTCGATTTCGTTCTCTTTTCGATTATCCAAAGAGATCAACCGGCGAATCTACGAAGCATCCATACTTCGTCGTGTGTCTTCATCGTTCTTCGAATTGCTGAGTCAATCGCGTGTTGGGGTTTAGGTATTTTCATCTAAATCATTCCACGAATTAACCCAGAGGTTTGAGATCTCCACCCAAGGTATCCAAATTCCGTGTTCTTCGTTCTATTCTTCCTTCTATCGATCGAGGTACGTATCAGTGAATCTCCTGCTACAGCCGTTCTCTGCCCAAATCGTCGTCTTCAGGTATCTTCTCCTCCACAGGTGGTCGGACCCGGCACAGTACTTGATAAGAATTCTGGTTCTTCTGCTTCATGACTTTACCCATTTGCCCGATGTGGTCAAACTGTTGCAGTCACTACCCCACTCCAGAATACTTCTTTGCCCAAAGAAGGGGATTTCCTTGCCTCTTTTGCACAGTGCGCCACCTGTTACCTGCATCCATACACACTCTGCCCAAACACCTAATTGTGCCCTCCCAGACACACTACTGACTCATATTGACTCAATAAAGGGTGTAAAAATGCTCTAAGATGAGCAAATAAAATGGCTCATCAGAACCGCACACACTTGGATACGCTTGTCCCCAAGCGTGGGCCCTGATTTGCCTGACTCAAGACCAAAGTGAAAACAGAAATGAAAGAAATAGGGAGAAATAAAGCAAGGGACTTTAGCATGATCAATATAGGGCATAGTACATACAGATAACACAAAATTCAAGTAAAGATAAAAATAAGTCAAGAGTCTGTTCTAGGTCTTTGGGTTCACTCCCTCACAGTGTTTCTCTCTTTTTAGTGTATGTGTTCAATGGCACTCATTTTCTGTTGTGACTCTACTTTGCCTAAATTTGCCTTATTGCTAATCTGAGTTTGTTTTAACTAAGCAGGGGGTTATCAAAGGGGCTTTTATTGGGTTGTAGTGTTGGGCTCATATGGGTAGATTTTTCTGGGAGTCAGTTCTATTTGGGCAGATGGCTTTTTGATGTTAGCCTTTTCTCTGCCACTTTGCCCCTTTCTTACGGGCCTTAGCACAACAACTTTTTATTCTTTTTTTTTCTTTTTTTTCTGATTTTTTTCTTTCTTTTTTTTTTTCTTTTTTTTTTTTTTTTTTTGAACACTATGCCCTAACTCCCTCTCTTCTCTCTGGCTGCCTATGTAATGTGGGCATAATACCAGATGGGTTCACAAAGAATATTCAATCAGGCTCAAAGGGCTAGCAAGGGGCAGTGTTATTTATTCAAGCAAACTGAAACAAGAAAATGCCCTAATCATTTAACAACCCTACTCAGTCAAACTACTCATTTCAGCAAACAGGCAAAGACAAGCATTGTAAATATCACATCAGACTCTCAAAGAAAGAAATCATATATCAATGTTGGCTCAATTCTCACAGTTTGCCTAGAACTGTTCCATCATCCCTATTTCATGCATTTTAACTATAAAGTTTGAGTTACTGTATGTACGTTTGCCCAAGGTGATCACATAATCATGCTGACTCGATTAGAAACAGGGGTTTGCCCTTTCCCTTTCCGCCCTCACACACTTTGCCTTGGCAAAGTGTGCAAAAGTAATAAGATTGGTAGGGGCTACCCACGACCAGACTATGACTCAAAAAGTTTGGCGCACCTACCCCCTCACACACTTTGCCTGGGCAAAGTGTGTCAGCAGGGAGATCAACCTAGTCTCCCCCGAACCAAAGTGACTCGGGGGTGACCTTAACAAAATAGAAAAAATAAAAAAAAAAACAAAAAAAAAAAACTAACAACTACTAAAAACAAGGGAGGGTACAAATTAGGAGGTGGAAGCAGGTGCGTACCTGAATCCATTGTGGTCAAAGTATGCGATCATCATCGCCTTCACTTCCTCGAACACCTTCTCGATCTTATCCAAACGAGCCTCGATTGCTCCCTGCCTCTCTGCAACTTCCTCTTTGGCCTTAGCCTCAGCAACCGTATCTCTCGCTTCCACCTTCACTGGTTTCTCCTCCAAAAACTTCACACTGCCATCACTCAACGACACAATATCCTGCATGCGCTTGAAACACTGGATGTCAAACTTACCCTCTACCATCATTTCCGCCTCTTTGACCTTCCTCTTCAAGTTCATCTTGGCCGCGTACACCATCGGAAAATGGGCCAATGAGAGGCGCTGGAGGGGGTGAGTTTGCAGCCACTTCATTTGGGCACAGAGGCAGGAACTGAAATGCAGCCTGATCTTCTGGTGCATGCACCACAGTATGCCCAGTTCCAGATGGGAGACGGCACTTCTGGTGTCAGTCTTGCCAAAGAAGTTGATGGCAAGGATCCTGTGGCAAATCCTCAGGGCATGGCTCTTGAGCTGGATGGACTTGGTGGTTTGCCCAGTTTCGTCCAGATCTTCTGCAACTCCTTCTTTGTGTACTCTGGCAAAGCCCTCAATGCCTCCTGATACGCCTTTGACTTCAAATCCTCGATACCTGCCATATCCAAACACAAATCTAATTCATTACCTCCGATAGAGGCAGCCCGATCAAACAACTCGAACTGGATCCCTATCACTCCTTCATCCTTGCTTTCCTTGATTCCCAGCGAACCAAAGAACTCTCGCACTACCTCCTCACTGATTTGCCCAGACCACTCTAGAAAAGGTTCCCACCAAATAGCCTTGAAATAGCCCTGCACTTCCTTCTCCACTCCCATCAGTTTGAGCGATTTGAAACACACCGTTTTGGGGGCCGCGATTTCGCGCGCCGATGTGTCACCCGTCTTCCTCTTTTTGGTGGATGCGCGGGTCCTACTTTTGGGGGCTGAACTCTTGGGGATAACCTCCTCCTCCTCTTCTTCCGCCGTAGCTCTGCCGGCGGCCGTCGACTCTTCCCTCTCCTTTTCGTCGGAGGTGGATCCAGCTGTGGGGGTGGGAGAAACTTTCTTTTTGCCCTTGCCTGCCGCCTTTTTCTACTTCTTTTTCGGGGGGCTATCAACGGCGGCTTTGCCCTCCTCCTCCTGAGCGGCGGTGGCTTGGGTTTCCAGATCCTTCTCGCTGGTGGTCTCATCGATCTCTTTGGCCAGATCGTCGATTGGGGTGTTATCCGTCTTCGTCGTGGTTGGGCTTGGCAGTATGGTGGCCAGGGGGACGGCGTGGATGGCTTCTTCGGCGGCGGGAGATTTGGGCTTCGCCGAGCTCGATTGCTTTGGAGACACCATCTTTTTCAACTTTGATGCGGCGGTACCTATAGTAAGATCAATTAGGGTTCCGTGAGGGATTTTCCTTAATTTGTTTTTTGCTCTAGTAGATACCATATGGAGAGAGAGAGGAGATATATAATTGTATTTTTTGAATTTTGAAAAACAAAGGAGTTAATGGCAGTTATCGGGAATCGCGGGTGGATAGAGGCGTGATGATGGTGGAGTTGCAGAGTCCCTGATGGGATGGTTTCCAGCCCTTGAAATTCGCAACTGCCCACTTGCGTCCCCGTTTGCCCAAAGTCTCAGTCTGCCCAAAGTATACTCCTGCAAAATAAAAAACAATACCCTTCCTCACGGCATAGTCAAAGTCTCTTGTTGCAAGTAGTTTATTCCTAGTCTAAAAAAAATGAAATAACAAAATTATACAAACATACCAGGTTGCCTCCTGGCCAGCGCCCTATTTATAGTCCCGGGCAGGACCCAAATGCTTTCTTGTTCACTCAATCAGGGCAAGCTGCCCTTCCAGATTCTCTTGCCCAAAGTAGGGCTTCACTCTATGGCCATTCACTTTGAAGATGTAGTCATCGTCTTTGCTGCTTTTCAGTTCCACAGATCCGTTTGGGCTAACATGATGAACTACATATGGTCCTCCACACTTGGAAGACAGTTTGCCCGAGCGGAACTGATTCCTGGTTTGGTACATCAAGACCAACTGACCGACTTCAATCTTTTTCCTTTTAATCAGCTTGTCATGAGCTCTCTTAGTCCTCTCTTTGTAGTGGGCCGCATGGTCACAGGCTTCAATGCATAGTTGCTCCAGCTCCGCTAAGTCAAGTTTACGCTCGTTTCCGGCCAGATCCCAGTCAAAGTTAACTTTATTAACAGCCCAGTGTGCCTTGTGCTCTATCTCTACGGGCAAATGACAAGTTTTCCCAAATATCATTCGGTAAGGGGAAATACCAAATGGACTCTTGAATGTAGTGCGGTATGCCCACAGTGCATCATCCAGTTTGCCTGCCCAATCCTTCCCCTCTGGCCTAACTGTTTTCCTCAAAATAGCCTTGATTATCCTATTGGAGATATCTACTTGGCCGTTTGCCTGGGGGTGATAGGCACAGGTGAATCGATGAGTAACTCCATATTTCCGCAGTAGCCTCTCAATGATATAGTTGCAGAAATGGGTCCCTTGATCACTTATGAGCGCTCTGGGCAAACCGAATCGAGTGAAGATATTCCCTTTGAGGAATTCAGCCACAATGCGCGAATCATTGGTGGCAGTAGCCTTTGCCTCTACCCATTTTGAGACATAATCAACTGCTAGGAGTATGTATTCCTTACCTTGTGAATTCGGAAATGGCCCCATGAAGTCTATGCCCCGGACATCAAAGATCTCTACTGGCAGTATGGGCATAGAGGGCATTTCATTGCGCTTGGTCAAATTACCTTCCTTATGGCACTCATCACACCTCTTGCATAGGTCATAGCAGTCTCGAACCAAAGTGTTCTAGTAGAATCCGCAATCCAGAACTTTTCTTGCCGTTCGCCTAGGCCCAAAATGGCCTCCACAGGGTTGCTTGTGGAAGTGATACACTATGCCCTGCTGCTCAGACTCAGGAATGCATCTTCTAAGGACTTGGTCTTCACATCTCTTCCACAAATAAGGTTCATCCCAGACGTAGCTCCTTGCTTCACGCCTCATCTTGCCCGATGTGGTCAAACTGTTGCAGTCACTACCCACTCCAGAATACTTCTTTGCCCAAAGAAGGGGATTTCCTTGCCTCTTTTGCCAGTGCGCCACCTGTTACCTGCATCCATACACACTCTGCCCAAACACCTAATTGTGCCCTCCTAGACACACTACTGACTCAAACTGACTCAATAAAGGGTGTAAAAATGCTCTAAGATGAGCAAATAAAATGGCTCATCAATATACTATAAATTACCTCCTTAATTTAAGCAAAAATAATACCGCTCTATAATTAATTGTAATCGTATCATTTAAATTCTATAATTGCGGATACTAATTGATTGAAATTAATTGTAATCGTATCATTTAAATTCTATAATTGCGGATACTAATTGATTGAAATTTTGAATTCAAATAATTTCCGAATTTAAAGCATCATCATACAAACCCTAATCTTCCACTCGGCCTATAAATGGATGATTATCGATTCTCATTCCTCACTCCCTCTCACTTTTTTTGCAGGTTTATTTCATCATTCATTAATTTTTTTTCGAGCTTAATTATTATCTCACTTTCTTTTTGTTTTTGTATGGATCATTGTATGTATATTTATTATACGATCACTTTCTTTTTGTTTTTGTAGGGATCATTGTAAGTATATTTATTATACTATTGTTCCATTATTCGTAAATATATCGTATGCATTTCGTTTGTTTTTTTTCTTTTGCAGGGACTATTATAAGTATTTAATTCATTGGTTTGCGTTCTTATCTTTTCCATTATATTCGTAATTATTTCGTTTTCTATCATATATAATAATATCTATGCAGTTTTTTGTTTTTGCAGGGACGTAAGTATTTAATTCATTCATCATTCGTTCTTATTTTGTCCATTTTATTTCTAATTACTTGGTCTTCTACTGTTTATATTTTTTGGCAGTGGCCATGGTTTAATTTTTCTTCGATTCTTATGTTTATACTTACGAAATTGTCTTTTTTGTTTTTTTTTTGCAGCGACTTAAATGATTTTTTTTAATTTTTTTTCAATTAATAATTAAAGGATTTTGCATTATCTTATTAATTACTTAACTATTTTTTTTTTTTTTTTGCTTTAATTTTTTACATTTATATAATATTTGTAGGTGTTTTCTTACAACGAAAAGTGAAGTTCACCGATGTCTCGGATATCCTTCCTCTCTGTGTTCTCTCCCGATTTCCTTGATGCAACTAAACTTTCGAGAAGGTTTTGAAGATGTAGAATTTTGGAGTCTTCCTTGAGATATTCATCCGAATTAATATTGTATTTGTATACTTTATCACGTACAATTTTATATTAAATAATTATGAATGTAATAATATTGTATTTGTATATTTTAAGAAAATAATAATTAATGCTTCAAAATAAATCATTAATTTATTCGACAATTTTATTTTTGTCAAAATATTCTATCAAAAATAAAATATTTTCTAAATTTATTGTACTATTGTACACTTATAATAATTGTACACTTATAATATTATAATAAAATGTATGTATCAGACGTGCAATTGGCTGATGTGTTCATATTAGATTCTTCTATAAGATTGAAATGCAGTTGGATTGCCTGCAATTCTATTTAGTAAGACGATTGTGCTTTAATTAAATATCAGGATGTTGTATTGCGAGGTTTAGTGAATTCCCAATACTTAAGTTTGTAAATACTGTAGTGAAAATTGAGATTCCTTAGAATTCAGGTTGTTTTGTATTAACTTATTATTTATTTTTGCAATAAAATTGTATGTTTTTATTTATATTATTTTTTATTTACGCTCAGTTTGTACTCCTATAATTTAGTTTGTATATAGAGGTTATATCTCATTGCCTTTTGTTTTGTGTGTATTGCAGCTCAAGTGAAAAAACAAGATTTGGAAGTTTATGCATGGGATAGTGCAGTGCACTAAGATGTTAATTAAAGTCTTCATGTTTCAAACATGAATTTGTTCTATGGTTCCAACACTTCAGTATGTTTGATTTTATATTCACACTGATATATGTTGGCAGGTTCTAAATGGTGCGACATTTGTCAGCATAGGTAAAACCCTAAACCCTCGGGATGGAGCTACAACTTTGTTAATTCAAGGTATTTTTTCAAGGTCAACAAATATTCATCGATTTTGATTAATTTATGTACTGATTGATATATGGAGAGATACACAACTGTAATTGTTATTATCTTATTAGAATGTGCACTTTGATTCTGAATGAATTTGTAAGTGCAATTCCATTTAAATTTGTTCGTGTGACTCATGCCTATAAGAATGGATAGTTGCGGTTTTAAGTATTATAATTTTATGTTTTCTTTGCATATTTTTCATATTTTGTAGTTTATAATTTACCAGCATTATATATTGTGTTTGTATATATATTTATAATTTTTGCATATTTTGTTTTGCAGACTACATAATCAAAATCTAATTTATTTATTTTTGTTATTATTTTAAGGGCTAAATACACTTTGCTACCCCAGGATATGGGGTTTTTACACTTTGCAACCTCGTCGGAAAAGTTTTGCCGATCAGTACCACATTATAAGCAATATTACAATTTGCCACCTTTGCCACCTGCGGGTAGCCGGATCGGAATATTCCGTTTTGAAAGGTTTTTTTGGTCAATTTCAACTCAAATAAAAGGTTGATTACGTTTTTACCCTCAAATAAATATTTTGTATTTATTTTTATTTTTAAAAAAACTGAAATACATCTTTAAATATACAAATTACGCAGTCCCTCCTTTCTTCTTCCCTTTCTCTAACACTTAAACCTACATCCACCATAACCCACCTTCGAGTTTGACCACCAAACTCAATTTCAACCGTGAAACTTGGAATTAAACAACATAATCGTGTTCTCCACCCTCCCAAACCTAGGTTTCATCTTCAAAATCCCCTAAATCTAAAACTTAAATCAAACACCCAAATCTCACCCAACACGGCCCGGGCCCGCTTCAAGCTTCAAACTCCGACCGACCTTCACTCCGGCAACGATGTCGCCTCGAACCCACCCCCCGTGTACATCGTATCCAAGAATTGAAGCCCCAAATCCCACCCAACTCAGTTTCTCCAATTTTATATATATATATATATATATATATATATATATATATATATATATATATATATATATATATATATATATTTATTTATTTATTTATTTTATTTTTTAAAATCTGTGTATTGTTTGAGACGATTAGTTAAGCTCACGGTCTTCGATATGTGCGTTTTTGGATGTTTATTTCCATGTCGATTTGTAAGAATTGTAAGAATTTCACTTGTGCGAATTTTAGGATTGTAAAGTTCTTGCTGAAAGTGTTTTGGGAATATTTTTTTTTTGTTTCTTGATTAATTTTTTTAAATAAATAAATATATTAAAATGTTGTTAATTTTTTTCTTAATTTTTTGTTTTTAAATTAAATTTAATAATATATTGTGTAATTACAATATTATCCTTCAAAGTTTCAAAATTGTGAAAGCACACGCACCAAAAAAGGGCGTGCAAAATACTCTCTCGGAATATTCTTTGGAATATTCCGATCCGGCAGCCGGCAGGTACCACATTGTAATATTGCTTATCATGTGGTACTGATGGGTAAAACTTTTCCGACGAGGTTGCAAAGTGTAAAAACCCCATATCCTGGGGTGGCAAAGTGTATTTAGCCCTTATTTTAATTGTCTTAATGATTTCTTTTAATAGCCCTATTTTTTTTCATGTTTAAATTTCTTTTTTTTGCAGATTAGTATGGTGTTCATTCTAAACAATTTCAAAGAAAATGTCATCAAAGAGGAAGAAAAAAGAAAGTTATTTGATTATTTTGGAGTCCGGAATATGGAAGAATCTCTATTAGAATCAAACACCTGAGAGGCAATTGCTGTATGTTTTATATAACTTCATATTCACAGGTAATGTATATAATTGATGTTTGGTTTCTCATATAATAACTTTTTTCGAAATATCAATTACAAGAAGTTATATGTTTTTATTTTGTGTTCCACATTGTTTGTTTATATTTTATAATAAGTCGAAGCTATTCCAGAAAGTTAATCAAGATAATCAATTGGTCCAAAAGGTAGGCTTCACATACACATTTGTCTTATACATTTTCTCTCAAATATCTCATTTCTGAATTTTTGTCAATAGTTTGATTAATTAAATTATTTTTGTTGATTTCTTATTTTATTTATTTTGGTCAATTATTTATTTTTTTGTTTTTACAGATCTATCAGTAAGTTTCGTGTATTTTATGTTTAGGTCTTTATGTCTTAAGTACATCACCAAAGTATATAAATTTGTTGTTATCGTGTATTTTATGTTTAGGTCTTTATGTCTTAAGTACATCACCAAAGTATATAAATTTGTTGTTATGGGTTTCTGCTGTTGATACTTTAGAACAATTGTATTTGCCTAATTGTGTTAGATATCCATTCATTGGAGCGTGGGATAGGGTTTCGTTGGATGTTAAAGATATACAATCTAACATGTCCGATTATTTCACGAGTCTCCCTATTAAGGTATATATTTTCTTTGATACATCAAAATTATTTCAATATATATTTAATCATGTTTTTTGACTTGATATTTCGATTGTTTATTTTTTTGAATCGTTATTCTCGGCTCTTGCTCTCTTTGCTCTATTTTTAAACTGTAGGTGAGATCAATATAAATCATTAAGTATGTTGTGTGTTCAGGGATTGATGGGGTTGAATTATGACTTTTATTGCACTATCAAAGACTTTCCAAGTATGTCATGATTCATCATTGCTATTTATTGTTATATATACATGGTTAGTAGGTGGCCTGATTCAATTCGATTCGTCTAAGCTTTTGGATATTTGGTGCTTGCACATTCCCTTTGAAGACAGAACATCATTTACAGGTTATCATAAATGTTTATTGAATTTGCTGAATTTTATCTTCTTCAGTATATATATTGTTCCTTCCATATTTGATAATTTCATGTTTTTCTGTTTTAAGATTGTGTTTAATTTTGATTACGTTGGTGGTAATTTGTGGTAAATTGTTGTTATATTCAAGAAAGGGATGTATGAAAGAGTACCGATGCGTTAGGTAGCCTAAATATAATAATCCGTCTGCTTCACCCTTGGTTTCTCAATTGCAAACATGGACGCTCTCCCAGAAAGACTTAACACATTGAGTGTTTGGGAGAGAAAAGAGCAGCCTGTTGTTGCAATACCATCATCAAAGTTCAAGACATATGGACCAGTTTCTAAAGCTACATCAGTAGAAGTTGAAAGAACTACAACATCTTATTGCGATTTATATGCAGTGATGGATGTGGAAATATAATAAGCTTTATAATAGCTCTCTCAGTTAATATCAAAGTAATTAGATGTTACTGCTTCTAAGGTAAGATTATCATAAAATATAATAGCTACTTTTGTTTAAGTTCTTATTAGATCTTACATGTCTGTCAAATATAATCATTGTGTATTACTGTTACTTCACCAATTATTAAGTATTTAGTCAAGTATTTAGGTTCAATTAGTGTGTTATCAGTGAGGGGGATTTCCATTCTCAATGGTCGCCGATAAAAATTGAGTATATGATGATGTTGTGTTGGATGCTTTGCTGGAAGAGGATGACCGGCAAGGTTCGGGTGTAATTGAACGTGTACGATCTCACCCAGATCAAAAAGCTAAGCTTTTGGGCTCGATCGCAGTAGTTTTTTGAATTTTATATTAGTCATTAGAAATTTGGTTTTGTATGATCATTAATACTTGCACAAATTAGTTGACCGAATGGATAGGAGTAGTTTGATGTGTTGATTTGGATGTCGCACGGTGAGAAGATAAGAGTTCAATAATGTCTTTTTGTTTACCACAAAACGTCTTCCGTTTATGGATTTTGAGTGGGTGTTAGATTAATCCTAAAATAGGATCTTTCGTCTTCTCTATGGCATTTTCAATAGTTCATATTGAAGCTACAAAGAACCAGTTTTCATACAGATGATGTGAAAGAGATACAGTTCAACCACAAAAAATAATAATTATTTATCAAATTAATTTAATAGATCACCTCACATATGCTGAGATTTGAATTATAAAAAAACGAGTAGTCTTATAGAAATATTTATTTCAACAATTTAATTTATAAATCACACGAGATCAATAATGATTTAAGAGATCAATAAAAACGTTGAAAAATAGAGTAGGGAGATAATAAAAACACAATCAAAAAGTTATTCAAAATTTAATTATATTTAAAATGAGTACATTTAAAATGAGTACATGTTTTAAAAAATAAGTCTTAAAATTGTTTGATAATTTTAAAACATATTTTTTAGTATTGTATTTATATTAATACTAAGGGATAAATTCCAACAACTTAGTTAAAAAAAGAGTAATTTTTTATATTATTTAGTTATTATGATTAATAATGCCCAAAACAACATATACTACTATTTAGTTATTATAATTAACTTATACACTTGAGTAAAAAATGAAATATATATATATATATATATATATATATATATATATATATATATATATATATATATATATATAATGAAATTTTAATAACATTTCTTATAAGATTAGTATATTTATTAATTATTTTAAAAAAATTATGTTGGAAGAAATAATTTGTATTTTTTCTTTTTTTAGAATAATTTATATATAGTTATATTGAGTTTATAACATGAATATTTGAACAATCCGAATTCAATAAAATATTGACAAATCAGCTAAATTGTTTATTTCAAACTTATGAATATAAACATAAATATTTATACAATTATTTTAATATATACAATAAAATCAAGTTCAAAATAAATTTGGGCGAAGCTTTGAGTTGTACTCCCGGAGCAACGCCCGATCAGAAAGATCTAGTTTTACTAAAATTAATTCAGAAAATATTAACTTAAATAAAATTAGACAATATATGTAGTATATATTCAACAACTTTCCTAAAATTTGAATTTTTCTATAATTACATTAGGTCGTATAACTTAATACATCAATCTTAAAACATACTCGGGTAATGATATAATCATAAAATTTCGTTCAAGTTTTATTTCTTCCAGTTTTTTTTTAAACCTAAAAAAATTCTCACGTCATTTATGTTCTATATTTATACTTCCCATATTAATTTGTTAAGTTAGTTGATTTATATTTATTTCCATGAAACATTTAAATAAACTACTCATAACTCATAATTTGAATTACAATTAAAATTTATTTTTTTACTTTCTTTTCTATGTATTGAAAAAAACTTGGAGTCACCCATCGTCTCATCGTATGTCCCCAAGATTCAAAGATTGGAAAATCCACAAGAAAGTGGTTCACTAAAAACTGGAATGGTACCGTTGTATATTAAAGTTGTACTTGATGTGTAGGTTAAAACTTTCAATTGTTATTATACAATTTAATCGATTTGATTATATTTGTAAAGTTTTATGTTATTCCGCTTAATTATTAATATTCTAATTATTAATATTTAATCCAACATTGATTTATTTTTTTAAATGTTACTATTTATCCACATGGTATATTGCGAGTCAAGATTAACTACAATCTATTTACTAATCGAGATAGTCAATATTTGTGCAACATTAATTTGTTTTGTAAGATATCAGTAGTATTTAAGCACGACTAATAAACTTGCGTTAAAACATTTAATAATAAAATACAATTTACAAATAAAACAACAATTTAGTCATAGCAATCGTCTACAAAATAATTTAGTCAATTTAACTCTATTGGTAAAGTTATTTGATTTCACATGGGTTGGAGTCGATTAGTGTATAAAATAATTATTTCCACAAACTTATTTTTAATCCACGTAATATTAATTATCTTTTTTTATATACATAATTATTAAGTATACATTTCTATTTTTATCTATCTTGCGTTTTTAATTTGCAAAAACTTATTTTTACTTAATAATTATTAATATTTTTATTTTTCACAAACTTATTTTTAGTGCATATTTACGCAAACTTATTTTTAGTTTTTCCGCAAACCTATTTTTAGCCATATTAAGTATCGGTGCTATTTTAATTTTCTAAACTTATTTTTCTATTTTTATTTTCGCAAACTTATTTTTACTCCATATAATTATTAAGTTGCTATTTTGATTTAGATAATTATTAAGTATCTATTTTTAGTATTATTAAGTATCTATTTTTATTTCCGTAAACTTATTTTTACTCAAATAATTATTAAGTATATACACTTTGCACTATTTTTATTTACGCAAACTTATTTTTAATCCAATCATTATAAAGTACGTGATATTTTTATTTTTCCCTATTGTTAATTACAAAAACTTATTTTTACTAATTTGTTTTTTGCTCTATTGTTAATTACGCAAACTTATTTTTACTCCAATTTGTTTTTTTTTTAAGATAATGGATATTGTAATTCATGAGTGAGTATTGTAAATTACAAAAACTTATTTTGACTCATTTGTTTTTTTAGCTATGATTAATTACGCAAACTTATTTTTACTCTAGATTTGTTTTTTAATGGATATTGAGATTCAAGAATGTCGCACACACAAAGTCAATATTTGTGTAATATTGATTTTTATTTAAACACCAACAATTTATAAATAATCATCCAGTTGAATATTTAAAGAATGCTAATTTTATCACAATCATCGCCCTTATACTACTACAATTCTGTGAGACATGTGAGGTGCATGTGAATTTATAAAGTAACTTCGAGTCAATTTGTTATGACTCGAGACAATAATATACTCATGATTCACTCATTATGACGATATCTAAAATTTTAAACCATTATTCATATAAAACAAAAATCAACGGTTTGCGTACGCGTTGATTTTTGTGGTAGTTTTTAACATCTCTGTTTTATTATATAATATGTTATCACAGTCAATACTGCTGTATGGGATTGCGAGTGAAATTTTGAGTTGTTTTTTAGCGAGTAGTCGATCATGTTCCAATTCACTCATTATTAGGTTCTAAAATTTTAAACTATAATTCATTTTTATAAATATAAAACTAATGAGTTTCAGTTAAGTATGGATTTGAGAGTTAATATTTTTATAAATATAAAATAAATGTTTACAAATAAAACAATAATTGTAAAAAGAACTTCCAAAATTTCTTATTTTATTATAAATAATAATACAATTTATTTTTTAAATATTATTTAGGTTAACGGATTATATGATCTATTTAAGTACGCGCAACATATTTACGCACGACCAAAGTCAATATTTGTGCACTATTGATTTATTTTTTTAAATTTCAGTATTTAAGCACGAGCAATTGTATATTAAATTGTTTTGAAACGTTTGAATAAACAGGTTTCCACAGATATATGTATAAATAATGATCCAATTGAATAATGAAGAATGCTACATTTATCGACAATTATCACCATTCCCTTATGCTACTATAATTCTGTGAGACATGTGGTAACGGGTGCAGATGGATTTATAGAGTAACGTCGACTCATTTTTTTATGACTCGAGCGTGGACAATAATATACTCATGATTCACCCATTATTTGATTGGTTCTAAAATTTTAAACTGTTATTTATTTAAAAAAATCAACAGGTTTGAGTGACTACGGGTCATAATAGCGTATGAGTTGGTTTTTGTGGTATTTTTTAACATCCCTGTTTTATTATTATAGGTTCTAAAATTTTAAACCATAATTTTATTTTAGAAATATAAAATCAGTGAGTTTCAGCGGATAAATGTGGATTTGGCGGGCAGTTAATATTTTTATGAATATAAAATAATTGTTTACAAATAAAAAACAATAATTGTGGATTTGGCGGACGAGTTAATATTTTTATGAATATAAAATAATTGTTTACAAATAAAAAACAATAATTGTAAAAGGAGCTTCCAAAATTTCTTATTTTATTATAATTAATAATACAATTTATTTTTCTAAATATTATTTAAGTTAACGAATTAGATAATCTATTTTAGTACGGGATAAATTAATATGTATGCAACATATTTTTTTAAGACATCAGTATTTAAACACGAGCAATTGTATGTTGCGATTCAAGAGTAACTATGATGTATTTACGCACGGGCAAAGTCAATATTTGTGCAACATTGATTTATTTTTTAAATTTTCAGTATTTAAGCACGAGCAATTTTATATTACGATTCAAAAATTGTTTTGAAACGTTTGAATAAGTAGGTTTTGACTATATCTATGAGTAATGATACAGTTGAATAATGAAAGAATGCTAATTTTATCGACAATTACCACTACTATAGGCCTGTGAGACATGTGTTAACGGGTAGTGATGGATTTATAGAGTAATGTCGATTCAATTATTTATGACTCGATCGTGGACAATAATGTACTCATAATCCACAAATTATTTGATAGGTTATAAAATTTTAAACCGTTATTCATTTAAAATTTAAAATCAACGGTTTGGGTGGCTATGGGTCATGATCGCGTACGAGTTGGTTTTTAGGTATTTTTTAACATTCCTATTTTATTATATAATATGTTATGACAGTCAATACGGGTAGGCGAATTGCGAATGAAGTTTTGAGTTTTTTTTAGCAAATGGTCATACCCATCACCCACTCATTATTTGATAGGTTTTAAAATTTTAAACCATAATTCATTTTTATAAATATAAAATCAGTGAGTTTCGACGGCTAATTGTGGATTTGTCGGGCGAGTTAATATTTTTATAAATATAAAATAAATATATACAAATAAAACAATAATTGTAAAAAGAGCTTACAAAATTTCTTATTTTATTATAATTAATAATACAATTTAATAAGTACGGGATAAATCAATATGTGTGCAACATATTTTTTTAAGACGTATTTAAACATGAGCAATGGATGTTGTGATTCAAGAGTTCTATGATGTATTTATGCCCGGGCAAAATCAATATTTTTGCAACATTGATTTATTTTTTAAAATGTCAGTATTTAAGTACGAGCAATTGTATATTACGATTCAAAATTTGTTTTGAAACGTTTGAATAAGCAGGTTTGGACATGTATATCTATAAATGATGATCCAGTTGTATAATGAAAGAAAGCTAATTTTATGACAATTAACCCTGATGCTACTATAATTCTGTGAGACATGTGATAACGGGTGACATGTGATAACGGGTGCATATAAATTTATAGAGTAATGTCGAGTCAACTTTTTATGACTCGAGCATGGACAAAATTGTAATCATTATCCACATATTATTTGACAGGTTGATGAGCCATTTTATTTGCTCATCTTAGAGCATTTTTACACCCTTTATTGAGTCAGTTTGAGTCGGTTACGTGTCTGGGAGGGCACAATTAGGTGTTTGGGCAGAGTGTGTATGGATGCAGGTAACAGGTGGCACACTGGGCAAAAGAGGCAAGGAAATCCCCTTCTTTGGGCAAAGCAGATTCTGGAGTGGTAGTGACATGTGTTGGAAATCGACTACCCGGGACATGTCCGTTCGACTACTCGAACATCCGGACAAGCCCAGTCGACCCCCGGCGTGCCCACTGTACTTAACACGAAGCCCTAGACTCGTATCACGCCCAGCCATTGCACCGAAAGTGCAACCGCGCGAAAACGGGGCATTCTGCCCTGTCTGTCGGCCGACATCGAATTACTCATGAAATGATGTCGCCCGACAGGGCAATGTCGCCCGACATTGAATCCTTCAGTAACTGATGTCGGCCGACATCGTCGCGATTCCAGCAGCGGGTTTTGCCCGTTCTGGCTGTTCCGACGAGATTTTCTCGATCCGACTGCCATGCCGGAGGTCAGAAACCTCCCAGCAGTCCGAGAACGTCACATCCAAGCCAAGTAAACCAATCTTTGGTTCGTTGTAAAATTAACGCAATAAAGAGATCGAAGAGTGCGGAATTGAGTTTCGATCTCATACCTTTTCGGTCGATTGTTGAGACCTTAGAGCTTCTAACGTATATCTCTGATCCCGTCTCCAACCGTTGTGTGGGCAACGATCCGCTGGAGCTCTCCCGTCTATACTCTCTCTGTCTCAAACCACCGTATGAATTATTCTCTCAGAATAATCTTATTTGCGTTAACTTTTTATTTTACACAGAGAAAAGTTTTATTGCGCTAAGCAATTAATTTTCTCTGCTGAAAATAAATGTTGCGGCGAATGATAGGTTTAGAGAGGGTAAGGGAGGGGTTTTTTATAGAGCTACGTTAGGGACCTAAGGAAAAATAATTAAGGGCTAAATTGAAATATTAATTAACTTGGAATACTTAAAAGCAATTCCTTAATTAATCGATTTCAATTTTAATTATTATTCACTCCACTAAAAAATAATAATTGAATTCCCGAAATTAATTTTAATATTATTTCAACAATAATAATTCCGCCGAAATTACATATACGACTTTCCCCGTGTTTAAGATATCGAACGTCCACGAATTTATTTAATTACTAATAATTAAATTAAATCGTTTCTTATTATCCGAGACTAGTACCACTCATCCTTATTATCATGTGGAACGAATCCACCTGCAGGGTTTACATGATAAACTTTATGAGCTCATCTCGGGGACATCATCAACCTAATAAACGGGACACGGTTTCCTGTCTATAATCTACAGCATGCCGTGTGTACAATTACAATTCCCAATTTACCGAGAATCTTGACTAATCAATTAGTCTCACTCATTGGCATATTAAAGAACCGAGAATTGGACACACGCACCTATAATTATATAGGGATTAGGAATTCGTATATCCGTAATATCTGAGGTCTAGTTCGATTACTGCGATTAGTATAAATCGAACGCCCTCCCGTGGTCCTGCTCAATACACCAAGTGTACGAGTGTAACATGATAGTCAAGACCGACTATCTACCAGTCACACTACGACGTACCGATGGATTGTCCCTGTCCATCTAAGTCGTGAGCTACTGTTCGATAGTATACGAGTAACCGACAGTATGATCTTCCGCGTGTCTCCTCACGCCATACTGTCTACAACGTATACATCAAGGACTATTGCATTAAATGCAATCATGCTTGAATCATATCTCGAATTAAGGTATAGATAAGGAGTTCCGTATTTGCACTAAACTAGACATTTAGAATACAACTCCTATCAATCTCCCACTTATACTAAAAGTCTAGTCGTCCTCTCCCAAACATCAGATTCCCATAACCTCATCACGCCTACCCAACGCTTTCGCTGGAAGTGCCTCTGTGAACGGGTTTTACCAGGTAATCCTCTCGATGCTATCTAGGTGACAACTGCATCGTCTTACTAGACGATCTCTCGAATCAGGTGGTACTTGCGCTCTACATGTTATCTCCCACTGTGGACTCGTGGCATTTCAAGTTTGCCAATACCGCTATTCAAAATAGCTTTGGGTGAACTAGAAACCACATCTAAGACCCTTAGGAAGTTCTGGAGCCACACTGACCTTTTAACTGCCTCAGAGGCCGTTATCCTTTCAGTTTCCATGGTAGAGTCCGTAATGCATCGCTGCTTTACATTCTTCCATGTGACTGCTCCACTTCACAGTGAGAACACATAGCCTGACTTCGACTTTCAACTGTCCCTGTTTGATTTGGAAATCCAATTCTATGTAATCCAATGGAAACAACTTGACTGCTTTGTCACTCAGAACATAATTCCTGGTCCTCTGCAGGAGCCTAAACATGTTCTTTACATCAGTCGAGTGATCCTTTCCAGGATTACTATGATATCTCACCACCATGCCCACGGCATAGTAGATATGAATCTCGTGCATAGCATTACATACATTAAGCTTCCCACCATTAAGGTGCAGGGAACTGCTTAATCTTCATATATCTCCTTTATTGTGTCGGACACAAAACTTTAGATAGATGAATTCCACATCTAAAAGGTGAAGACCTTTCTTGGAATTCTGTATGCTGCAACGAGTAAGAATTGTATTTATGTATGAGACTCGAGATATGTTCTATGTTCTTTTTCTGGCGATCATTTAATACTTTGATCCCAAGAACATTCCTGACTTCTCCTAAGTCTCTTACATTGAATTACTCGGACAACCATCCCTTTATGTCCGATAACATCTTTCATATTGTTGCCAATTTAGAAGGATGTCGTCTACATAAAGAATGAGAAAAACACCACATCTTTTCTATCACTTCTTTATTACACACAGGACCTAAACATGCCTTGAATGAATCCATGAAATGAATTTTCTCATAGGTCCGCATGTGTCCAAGATCTTGAAGCTTCCTTCAATCCTAAGATTGATTAAGCTTGCTTACCGAATGCTCTTGGCTCTTTTCGATGAATCCCTCTAGCTGTCCCACATAGATGGTCCCATCAAGACTTCGATTTAGAAATCCGTCTTGACTTCCATCTTCCATGTGAAGACAAAAGAATCTGGATCGACTTTAGCATAGCTACCGGCGAGAAAGTTTACTCATAATTGATCCTCCTCTTTCTGAGTGTACCCTTTCGCAACAAGCCTAGCCTTGAAGGTTTCCACCTTCCCGTCAGACCCTCTTTTCCTCTTGTACACGCACTTGCAACCAATGGTTTTTACACCTTTGGGAGGTGCTACAAGATCCTAGACCTGATTTGAATCCAAAGATTCAGTCTCAGATTTCATCGCCTTTTACCAAGACTGAGCATCTTGATCTTTCAGCGTCTCGTCATAGGTCCAGGGTTCGGCTTCATGTTCTCCAGGTAACAAGTCCGAAGACTCACCTATAAACATGAACCTATCAGGTTGTCTAACAACTCTCCCACTATGACAACGCTCCGGTGTGTCTTTAGTGAATAAAGATTACAGTAGTGAACTACTCAGTTAGGCTGGTTCTAAGTCTTGATCAGTCCCTCTAAGCACATTAAGTATTACCCTACTCTTGGGCTTGTGATATTGCATATATATAGTCCATGTCTAAGAACCGAACATTGATGCAATCAACGAACATTTGGTCTTTTGGACTATATTACATATCTCAATTCGTTTTCTTAGGGTATCCTATAAACAGCCGAATATCTGTACAAGTTTTCAAAGGAATCAAGTTCAGGATAATCGCCGCTGTTTCCAAGCCATATCCCAAAAACGAATTAGGTAACTCCGAATAACTCATTGTCTACTTTCCCATATCTATAAGAGTCCTATTCCTTCTTTACAACACATTATTTTGCCGAGGCATAAATGGTGTACTCTGTCGGGAGTTAATCCCATTTTCTGATAAGTATGCCTTACTCCTCAAAGAGGTCTGCATATATCAAAGCGAATCAAATCTAGTACTTTCTTGGATCTTTTCCCTTTAACCGTAAAGGGTTGCTTGGTCATTTAAACTTCCAAGTATGATTCGAAGGTTGGAAGGTCCTTTCCTTCAACCTAGCTGAGTAGTCCATCAGCTTTCACCCTTTGAATCGTACTCAAGTTAAAATGATCTATCTTAAGATTCCATAAGTACATTTGATTCATCCTAGAAGGATCTTTACACTTATTGGGGTTTGATAATGTGTTATTTGCTCCGGTGTGTTGCATCGTGGAAGAATATGGATTTAGCATTAAATTTGTCTGTCAATGTACCAGAATGGATAACAACCCCGTTTCCTACTCTGAAAAGTATGAAACTATCAGAAGAAACAAAATATCCATTCTAAGCCAATTTAGAAATCTGAAATGAAATTTCTTTCTAAATGCCGGCACATAAAGACAATTTATTAGAGCTAAAATCCTACGGTGTAAAACCATTTAACATCTCCCACTGCAACGGCTGTTACCTTAACAGTATTGCCCATGTAGGTTATTACCTCTTCCTTTCTAAGTCTCCGGGTTTTCTGGAACCCCCGCATTTAAATGCAGACATGATTAGTGGTTACCGTATCCACACACCAGGTACTGGTAGATAACACCACTAAACATGTTTCTGTGACTAAGGAAGAGTCAACTTCTTGTTGCTTGAGAGGATAATTAAAACTCCCAGTATCCAGAATGCTTACAACGGAAGCACTTTCCATTTGGGCTTGCTTGTCCCATTCCGTGGTCCAGATATATTAGGCCCACTGGGTTTCCGTATTTGCATCTTCTTCCTTTTGCCGCCCGAAGGCCTAGGAAGAGCCGATTTCTCAGCCACAAGTGCTTGAGAGCCCTTAAAGATTCCCTCAGCCGCTTGAAGTTCAATCAGGAGTTCCGTCAATGAATAAGACCTCTTATTCATGTCACAGTTCTGGCGGAACTGCTCAAAACTTCTCGGCAGAGACTGGAACACAATATCAACTTGGGTTACCCCATTGATAATTTCTCCCAGAATCTCTATCTCATTATGATAGCCCATCATTCTAAGAACGTGATTCCTCACGGCGTTCTTTCCAACATGATGGCCGTCATGAGTTGCCTCATTGCATTTTGCCCGGCTGCCCTGTCCTGATTACCAAAAGGCTCCTTGAGGTTAAGCATCATATCATAGGCAATGGTCATGGCTTGATCCTGATGTCGCAGCACATTTTGACATGAAAGCCATAATGTAGCTCCGCGTCATCTCCCAGCCTTGATCCATTTCCAATGAGCTTCCTTTCCTCAGTAGTGGAAGCATCATTTGGTTCAGCAGGTCCATTGACTTGGAGTACATATTTGTACTCCTCTGCAGTTAGGATAATGTCCAAGTTTCTTCTTTAATCCATACAAACAGGTTCAGTGAGTTTGTTGACTTTTAATGGGAATAATACCATATAAAACAAACAATTAGTTTAATTCGATATCATTTCCCTCAAATAATATCATTAAACTACCAATCATTTCCAAAATCCCATCAGACATAGCAAGCCACGTTCTTGTGGACGTTTACAAGTCCAAATGATTTTATGATTGGATTTCACTTCGGTCGTACATCATCATAGCAGTGACTCCGATGGGGAGGATACTATAAAGCGTACCTAAGTGTATACCATTTCTCAGTACTAAGTCCACCGCTCGGGAACTACATATCCACCGCAAGCCACGTTCATGTGGACGTTTACGTTGACATGCGGTCCTCCACGATTTTCTATAACTGTCGAGCCTCAATTAATCCAAAAGTTCCGTTTCCATTTAGCAAGCCACGTTAGTGTGGACGTTTACTAAAACAAACAACTTTATTAATTGAATCCCATTTATTTAAATGTCATAGAGTCTCAATTAACCCAAAGTACCGTTTCCATTTAGCAAGCCACGATAGTGTGGACGTTTACTAAAACAAACAACTTTGTTAATTGATTCTTACATTTATTAAATTTCACAATTTTATTATTCAAAGCTTGATATCTCGTAAGTGAAACTCGAAGTTTCTAACCAGCGATCAATCATGCAATTGAGCCCTATCTCTCACTAGGTGAGGGAGCCAACCAGACAATCGATCTAGTCATCTAATGACTCGAATGTCTCTAATCTGTGTCATCGACATAAGCAAGCGCTTTGGCTCCATTCCACTCCCCGGGGTGAGAATGAGTCGAGTTGAACTTAGTCTTTGAAAGACATATTAGACACTTGCTTTTGAAAAAAATATAATTGTTCAATTTTAAGATGGAATTTCATTCGAATTTCGATCAAAAATGATTTCCGTGTATCGACTTTATCCGATAGGGAGGATGACACTAAAGCCAACTCGTAAGTCAATACACATCATTCTCGAAACAGAGAATGGAGACCGCGGGATTGTTTCCAATCCCTCTCCCACTTAGTATTTTACGATTGAGGGATAACATGCATAAAATAATTAAGCATAATAATAAACACGTAAACACACAAAAAGCATTTAACGTGGCCCCGATTATTATGGCCTTAAGTATTTTCCAATGCACGTCTCTTGGAACTTCATCTCGTTGCTCGTCTCGGTCTTGATCCACCACTAACTCGCTTGAGTGCCAAGAGACGAACTCCTCCCACTGGAGTCTCGTCTCGAGCCTCTTTGAGTCGTCTGTGGGGTCGAACGAACCCCAGCCCCGCTGCTGCCCGTCACGAAACACGGAGTGTGTTCGATGGCAGCCCGTTGCCGGTTCGCTCTCCTCGACTCTCGTTCCTCCGGGCTTCGATCTTCTCTCGATCCAATAGCAGAAAATAATTACAAAAAATATTCTACTACTCCGGCATCGATCCTATACATTTTGATCGACCCTATACAAGTCCCGGATTCAACGAAAAAAATAAATAAACCTAACGACTCAACCCTTCGTTTTTATCTATTACAAACAAGCAACTTTCCAAAAATAAAAACGATCTCGACAAGCCCGAGAGTTTAATCAAAACCACATACATACAGCACAAAATATCAAAAATAAATTGGCCATAATAATCGGGTTCAACCTGCAAGGAAACATGCGCAAAAATACAACGAACCGATAACCAGCTCTGATACCATTTGTTGGAAATCGACTACCCGAGACATGTCCGTTCGACTACTCGAACATCCGGACAAGCCCAGTCGACCCCCGGCGTGCCCACTGTACTTAACACGAAGCCCTAGACTCGTATCACGCCCAGCCATTGCACCGAAAGTGCAACCGCGCGAAAACGGGGCATTCTGCCCTGTCTGTCGGCCGACATCGAATTACTCATGAAATGATGTCGCCCGACAGGGCAATGTCGCCCGACATTGAATCCTTCAGTAACTGATGTCGGCCGACATCGTCGCGATTCCAGCAGCGGGTTTTGCCCGTTCTGGCTGTTCCGACGAGATTTTCTCGATCCGACTGCCATGCCGGAGGTCAGAAACCTCCCAGCAGTCCGAGAACGTCACATCCAAGCCAAGTAAACCAATCTTTGGTTCGTTGTAAAATTAACGCAATAAAGAGATCGAAGAGTGCGGAATTGAGTTTCGATCTCATACCTTTTCGGTCGATTGTTGAGACCTTAGAGCTTCTAACGTATATCTCTGATCCCGTCTCCAACCGTTGTGTGGGCAACGATCCGCTGGAGCTCTCCCGTCTATACTCTCTCTGTCTCAAACCACCGTATGAATTATTCTCTGAGAATAATTTTATTTGCTTTAAGTTTTATTGCGCTAAGCAATTAATTTTCTCTGCTGAAAATAAATGTTGCGGCGAATGATAGGTTTAGAGAGGGTAAGGGAGGGGGTTTTTATAGAGCTACGTTAGGGACCTAAGGAAAAATAATTAAGGGCTAAATTGAAATATTAATTAACTTGGAATACTTAAAAGCAATTCCTTAATTAATCGATTTCAATTTTAATTATTATTCACTCCACTAAAAAATAATAATTGAATTCCCGAAATTAATTTTAATATTATTTCAACAATAATAATTCCGCCGAAATTACATATACGACTTTCCCCGTGTTTAAGATATCGAACGTCCACGAATTTATTTAATTACTAATAATTAAATTAAATCGTTTCTTATTATCCGAGACTAGTACCACTCATCCTTATTATCATGTGGAACGAATCCACCTGCAGGGTTTACATGATAAACTTTATGAGCTCATCTCGGGGACATCATCAACCCAATAAAAGGGACACAGTTTCCTGTCTATAATCTACAGCATGCCGTGTGTACAATTACAATTCCCAATTTACCGAGAATCTTGACTAATCAATTAGTCTCACTCATTGGCATATTAAAGAACCGAGAATTGGACACACGCACCTATAATTATATAGGGATTAGGAATTCGTATATCCGTAATATCTGAGGTCTAGTTCGATTACTGCGATTAGTATAAATCGAACGCCCTCCCGTGGTCCTGCTCAATACACCAAGTGTACGAGTGTAACATGATAGTCAAGACCGACTATCTACCAGTCACACTACGACGTACCGATGGATTGTCCCTGTCCATCTAAGTCGTGAGCTACTGTTCGATAGTATACGAGTAACCGACAGTATGATCTTCCGCGTGTCTCCTCACGCCATACTGTCTACAACGTATACATCAAGGACTATTGCATTAAATGCAATCATGCTTGAATCATATCTCGAATTAAGGTATAGATAAGGAGTTCCGTATTTGCACTAAACTAGACATTTAGAATACAACTCCTATCAACATGCAACATTTTGACCACATCGGGCAAATGGGTAAAGTCACGAAGCAGAAGACCCAAAATCCTTACCAAGTACCGTGCCTGGTCCGACCATCTGTGGAGGAGAAGAAATATCTGCAGAATTCAGTTTTGGCAGAAGACGTTGTTGACAGGAGATTCGCTGCGGGCAAGCTGGCAGCAACCAGAATCCCTGATTTTGGGGGATCTCACTAATCCCCAACTCCTTGACCGCTGACGCCTATTCTTTAGGGAAGGAGAAACAGCCGCTGAATTCAAATTCAAATTGAAGTCTATTAAAGGGGCGCGACGGGCAGCAAAGAAAAAAAACACTACGCATCGAGAAATCGAGAGAGCCGCCGGTCTCGTAGCAAGTCGCCAGAGGAATCGTCGGAGAAGAGATCGGAGCTGTTCGTCCGAGTCTCTTTATTTGTTTTGCAGTAGATCCGACCTTCGGGTCGAGAAACAATTTCGTTTTTGATGGAGTTATATTCTAAATGTCTAGTTTAGTAACAATATGGAACTCTTTATCTGTGTTTTTCATTATCTATTAATCAAACTGTCGGCATTTTGTCTATCATGTACTTAAATGCAATAAGTCCTAGATATATACGTTGTAGACAGTATGGTGTGAGGAGACACGCGGAAGATCATACTGTCGGTTACTCGTATACTATCGAACAGAAGCTCACGACTTAGATGGACAGGGACAATCCATCGGTACGTCGTAGTGTGACTGGGTAATAGTTGGTCTTGACTATTATGTTACACTCTTACACTTGGTGTATTGAGCAGGACCACGGGAGGGCGTTCGATTTATACTAATCGCAGTAATCGAACTAGACCTCAGAGATTACGGATATACGAATTCCTAATCCCTATATAATTATAGGTGCGTGTGTCCAATTCTCGGTTCTTTAATATGCCAGTGAGTGAGACTAATTGATTAGTCGAGATACTCGGTAAATTGGGAATCGGAATTGTACACACGGCATGCTATAAATTATAGACAGGAAACCGTGTCCCGTTTATCGGGTTGATGATGTCCCCGAGATGAACTCATAAAGTTTTGTTGGAGTTGTGTACTTAATGTCTAGATTTAAGTAACGGTAAACTCCCGATCATAGCATTTAATCTATTTAATTAATAAACAATTATTTGCATTTAATTATATGCAAATCATAGTTCTGGATTTTATACTTTGTAGTTAGTATGGTGCTGCATGGGCGCACAGAAGATCATACTATCGGTTACTCGTATTTAATCGAACAGTTGCTCACGACCTAGATGGACACGAACTAATCCATCGGTATAGTCGTTGTGTGAGAGAGAAAATAATTTATCTTAATTATTTTATCACACTTGTACACTTGGTGTATTGGGCGGATCAATTGAGACTCATCAATTAGGATTGCTCGGCGATAATTGATTTGAGACTCGGAGTATTTTATTCTTAATCCCTGAAACAATTGCGGGTGTGTATATTTAATATAAGTGACTTTGATTTACCAAAGGAATTAACCGATTTAATTATTGGGTTAATTACCGGTTAAGTTGGGTCACTATATTTTATATATGGCATGCCGTGAATTCTTGAAGGGGCAGTGTATCCCGGAAGGGTTGATAATATCCCCGAGATGAGTTCATAAGGAATTATTGTGTAAACCTCATGAGTGGATTCGTTCCGCACAATAATAAAGGTTGAACGGTACTAGTCTCGGATATAAGAGATGAATATTATTTATTGAGCAATAAATAAATTTATTCATGGATATTTAAATCTTAAATACACGGAATAAATAATACTAAGATGGAGAAATATTATTTGATATAATATGGAATAATATTGGGAGTGCAATTTTATTTATATAGTGGAAAATAAATAAAATTAATATTGATAAGAATTAATAGATTTGGGTTGGACCCAATTTAATTTTCAATATTGAAGCCCAATATTTATTCTCCTTATGATCCCCTACGTAGCCTATATAAGCACTACATGGTCTTCACTTTGTTGGAATTCGATATCCCGGGTTATTTAAATTTGCGGAAACCAATAACCCGATCAAACCCTTCGCCGGAGATCACATGAACGTCGACTCATCCGCCGAAGTCCGGGCTTTGGAGACCACGCGCCCGAAGGCGCGCAATCCGCCCCCACCCGAACCCCCGCGAGCCGGGTTCACGCGATCGAACATCGCGTTCGATGGGGCTGCATCCGGCAGCCCCCAGCAGCAGGTCCGGCGACCTGCTGCCCGCCGTCGAGGAGCCCCCACCGTCGCGGTGGGGAGGTGACGGCACCAGCCCGTCACCGCCGGCGATCGCTCCCAGCGATCGCCCCCTCGGCCGAGGCCGAGGGTTCTCCTTCGCGCGCCGAACCCTAGGCGTGCGGTCCACGCGGTCCGGTGGCTTCGCCACCACCGCGTGGTCCCTCGTCTAATCCGGGTTCGATCCTTCGGATCTTGTTTTTCGATAATTGATCAATAAACTAGAATTAAATTGCGAAAATATTTAATTCACCTTTCGATTCGTTGTGCGGAGAAACAAGATCTTATGATGACCTTGAGATCTTCCCACGTATTCCTTGCACTAGCCCGGACGTCGTGTGGGCGACGATCTACCGAACTCCATGGATCCTCCTCTCTACTTTCTCTCTCTAGAATTGTGATCTTCAAGTTATGAACTTATGAGAATAGAGAAGACCATGTAGTGCTTTTATAGGCTGTTGGAGTTGTGTACTTAATGTCTAGATTTAAGTAACGGTAAACTCCCGATCATAGCATTTAATCTATTAAATAAACAATTGTTTGCTTTTAATTATTATTATATGCAAATCATAGTCCTGGATTTTATACGTTGTAGTTAGTATGGTGTGTCGGGCCCCACACAGAAGATCATACTATCGGTTTCTCGTATTTAATCAAACAGTGGCTCACGACCTAGATGGACCCGGACCAAACCATCGGTATAGTCGTTGTGTGAGAGAGAAAATAATTTGTCTTAATTATTTTATCACACTTGTACACTTGGTGTATTGAGCGGATCGTTGAGATTCATCGATTAGGATTGCCGGCGATAATCGATTCGAGTCTCAGTGTATTATATTCTTAATCCTTGATATTGTTGCGGGTGTGTATATCTAATATAAGTGACTTTGATTTACCAAAGGAATTAACCGATTTAATTATTAGGTTAATTACCGGTTAAGTTGGGTCACTATATTTTATATATGGCATGTCGTGAATGATTGACAGGACAGTGTATCCCGGAAGGGTTGATAATATCCCCGAGATGAGTTCATAAGGAATTATTGTGTAAACCTCATGAGTGGATTCGTTCCGCACAATAATTAAGGTTGAATGGTACTAGTCTCGGATTCAAGAGATGAATAAATTACTTAGCAATAAATTAATTTTATTCATGGATATTTAAATCTTAAATACACGGAATAAATAATACTACCGGAGAAATATTATTTGATATAATATGGTTTAATATTGGGAGTGCAATTAATTTATATAGTGGAAAATAAATTAATTAATATTAATGGGAGATTAATAGATTTGGGCTTGGGCTCAATTTAATCATTGTTGGGCCCCATTTTCATTTCCAAAATTATTTATTTATTTATTTAATTACTTATTTAAAAGTCATTATGCAGTATAACGGGAGGCCTCTATTTCAAGGCCGAGCATCAAAAATCAGGCCGACCGACCAGACGGGTTCGTCGAGCATCAACAAGGTAGCTGAGAAAGAGGAGACCCGAAACTGGGATGCCTGCTCGGTCGGCGTCGAGACGATGTAAATGCCAGAAGAGAGCCCAAAGCGTGGTCTCCACGTCTGAATAAAGGCGGCGCCATGAGGGTTGTTTTGGTCTTTTATTCTTTTCCATTTTAGGTTAAGATCTGAAAATGTGTAAAAGGCCCAATAAGGAAAGGCCCAATTCCTTTTTTGTAAACCCTAGTTAGATCCCTATAAATATGAGGACTTATGGGGGAAAAGACAGATTCCCTTTTTTATGCAAATACATTTGTTTCCATTTCCAGCAAGAACAAACAGTGAAAAGACTCCATTAACCTAGTCCTCAAAAATCAAGAGCACGTTAACAAATTTTCCCCCCGTTAACAATTGGCACTAGAAGGAGGGGGAATCCTCGAGCGCTAGATTTTGCGAGTTCTGTTTCTTGCCATGGAGATCATCGGTTTTTCAGGAACCGCCGCCGCTGACCAGGCCGACGATGCCAGCCGACACGCCCAAGACACCAGCAAAGCACTAATGACACCAAACGCCTCAGAAACCGGGCCAACCGAAAACCAGAAGGAGATCGACGCCCAGTTCGCGCTGATTGAAACCTTACGCGCGGAACAGGCCGAACTGGCCGAGAGACAGAGGATCCTCCGAGATAAAGTGGCAGAAACCGAGAAGCGACTGCCACCAGTCGTCGAAAAAGATCCAGATCTGGATCTGGGTCATCTCCAGACCCCCGAAGAAATGAAACGGACCATTCGCAGGCTCGAGGCGCGGTCCCGACACCTAGAGAAAAGGTCCACCGGCGAAGGGTCCCACCTCGACGCCCGACGACTCGAAGACGAGTTCGAAGAGGAAAAGCGTGAAGAAGCCCTCCGCCTCTTGACCCAGAAAAGAGAGGCAGCCCGCGCGCACTACCTGAGGCCGGAAACGAGAGAGCCAGCTGAAGTCGATCCCAACCTCGCACAAAGGTTGGAAGAGATAGAAAGGAGATTGGCCGAACAGGATAAGGATCCAAAGAGGAAATCCGCCCTCGCGGAACCTCTGAGCCTGAGGATCGAACAGGCGCGATCTCAGCCCGACATCGCCCCTTTGCTGACCTTCATCTATGACGGAGCCTCAGACCCCGACGTTCATTTGAATAAGTATAACATCTATATGGTGGGCCGGGGAGCCACCGAAGCGACCAAATGTCGGCTGTTCCCTTTGACTCTCGGCGATATGGCTCACCGTTGGTACACGAGTTTGCCTTCGAGGTCGATCGACAGTTTCGAAGAGCTGGGTGACGAGTTTGTGTCTTATTTTGCATCTAAAGTAAAGTATTCTGAAGGTCGGCAAAGACTGATGGGAGTTAAGCAGAGGAAGGACGAGACGGACGAGAGCTATATTGACCGGGTAGAGCAGATAGCCAAACAGGGAGACCGAGTGAGCGATGAGATCCTCGTCCACGCGGTAGTAGGTGGTTTACGGGCTAACTCCGGTTTATTCAGGCCAATGATGAAAGAATACCCAAAATCCTACACGGAGTTCAGAAGAAGAGCGGGCGAGGAGATTGCCCAGCAACGGATATACGATCAACGGATTAAGGAATTAGAGCCAGACGCTGGAGAATTTTCCCTTCTTGAGAAGAAGCCTGTCAAACAAGCAGACGTCGGTCGCCGAGCATCGCCCCCTCCAACAGCGAAATACCACGAAAGTGGAAAGAAGAGACCTGCCTATAAGCCGTACCAGGGACCTTTCCAGGGACCGAACAAGGTTAACATCGTAGAAGGATATCCCGAGGACGGGATTTTCCTGGGACAAACTCCTGCTCGGATACTCCAAATTTTCTATGAGCGGGATATCAACGTACTCACACCACCTCAGGCCATGAGAAGTCACCCCGACGACAGAAACCCGCGCAAATGGTGCACTTTCCACCAAGAAAATGGTCACACCACCGACGAATGCCGTGATTTGATAGCCCAACTTCGGCAACTTTATGAAGACGGGAGTTTGGCGGATCTCCTCAGAACACCCAAGCGCGGTCGGACGACCACCGGCCGTGGAGGCGCCGGCCGTGGAGGCATCGGACGTGGGGGCGGCGACCGGAAACAAGGAGGGAGAGGTCGAGGCCGAGGATATCAGGGCGATCGAAATAACCGGCCTCATCAGCAGCAGGGGCGAAATCAGAATCAAGCTGACCTAAACCCTTTAGCTTTACCACCACCCCCAGCCGGCGGACCTGAGGATGAAGACCCGCCCGTCCGGGGGGGAGCTCGAGTAAACATGATCGGCGGTCTAACCCCGATCGTCCACAAATCGAAGAGGCAGAAGAAGGAGGAACTCCGCGAGTTTGAAGGAGTAAATGTGGTTATCCCCCATACCGAGTCGACCATCTCCAAAGGCGTCGTCATTTCTTTTTCCGAGAAGGACAGGGAGGGGATAAGATATCCCAAGGAAGACGCTTTGGTCATCACTGCTCGGATACTCGGCATCGAGGTGGCTAGGGTCCTGATAGATAATGGGGCTCACTGCAATCTGATTTTCAAATCGGCCTTAGATCAACTTGGAGACCTGACAAGATACATTCGACCATATGAAGGGGTTCTGAAAGGATTCGGAGACGTGGTGGTCCGACCGAGGGGGCGGATTAGGATGGCCGTGGAACTGAAGGATTGGCAAGATCCCGGCATCGCGATGACGAGGATGATGGAATTTGTAATCGTGGATGCTGAAAACATTTATAACGCTTTTTTCGGGAGGCCGTTCCTCGATGCCTTTGAGGCTGTGGCATCCTCCCATTATTATTGTATTAAATTTCCCACCCTAAGTGGTGTGGTCGGAACCCTCCGAGGGGATCAATATATGGCTAAGAAATGTTTTAATTATTTTTCGTGTCCAATTTTAAACAAACGCTTGAATGATGTTAACACTGGGGCATTTGAGGGCGAGGATCCTCAAATAGCCGAGCAGCCACCCGCTCCGAGGAGTTTTGAACTCCGAAGTGGGTTATCCCAGGGCGACGCCATCAAGGTAAAAGAAATCGACCCCTCGGGAGAGGTGACCATGGATTTAGACGATCAAGATTATTTAAACACTCTGTGGGAAGAGGGCGAACTAGGGAATCCGGATGCCTTCGAGGGGGTGGTCTGTGACGAGCAGGAGTCAGAGGTCGGCGTGACTGACCTCGAGGCACAATTATTGCACATCCTCATCGACGATATACCGGACGACCAGAGCAGGAGTCCGGTCCAGGTGGACTGTCCCCCAAGGAACGAGGAGTTTGATCCCCGCATCGGTTTTGAACCTAGCGATATACCCGACCCTCGGGGACCGTCGATGTGCGTAGCAGTGGATGAGGTCGAAAAGGTAAGTCTGGACCCGAGCAGGCCCGATTTAGAAGTGTTTATCGGGAAAAGGATCCCCGAGCGGCTAAAAAGTGAGTTGGTCGATTTCCTGGCACAGAATACGGACGCCTTCGCCTGGTCGCATAAGGATATGGTCGGAATCGACCCAAAGCACGCTTGTCACCACCTTAAGATTGACCCAGAAAAAAAGCCCATCGCCCAGAAGAGGAGAAAAATGGGACCCGAGAAGTACGCAGCTTTGGCGGTGGAGGTTAAGAAGTTACTGGATAACGACCTAGTGCGGAATGCCGAGGAGGAACCTCAGTGGATCGCAAATGTGGTGCTCGTGAAAAAGTCGAATGACGCCTGGCGTTTGTGCATCGATTTCACAGACCTCAACAAAGCTTGCCCGAAAGATCATTTCCCCTTACCCCATATCGATCACCTGGTCGATAGCGTCGCCGGATACGAGATCTTTTCTAACTGTGATGGTTTCGCAGGTTATCATCAAATACCGATGGCCGAGGAAGATGTCGAGCACACTTCCTTTTATTCGGATAAAGGTGTGCTGTGCTGGAAGAGGATGCCTTTCGGTCTAAAAAATGCCGGGGCCACTTACCAAAGGCTGGTAAACAAAATGTTCGCCAACCAAATCGGAGACACCATGGAGGTATATGTTGACGATATTATTATAAAGAGCAGGTCCGAGGAGGACCACGTGAAAGATTTAAAGGTCGCATTCGAAATTTTGAAATTTTACAATATGAAGCTCAATCCTAAGAAATGCCACTTCGGAGTTTACAGAACCAAATTCCTCGGCCACATCGTTAGTCTCAGGGGCATTGAAGTAAACCCAGAAAAGGTCAAGGCCATCCAAGACCTGAGAGAGCCCCGGAACCTAAAGGATGTGCAAAAGTTGACCGGCTGTTTGGCCGCCCTCAGTCGCTTCATTCCCCGACTAGGGGATAAAAGCCGACCTTTCTTCAAGGCAATCAAGGACCAGAAGTTCAGATGGGGCAAGGACAGTCAGGAGGCCTTTCTGCGACTAAAGGAACACCTCGGGAGTCCAGCCATCCTCTCCAAACCTCTAGCCGGGGAGAAATTGTTCCTCTATCTGGCCGCTTCGGAGCATGCCATGAGCTCAGTTCTCGTCCGGGCAGACGGGCAAACACATAAACCTATTTATTTTGTCAGCCAGGTCCTCCACGACGCCGAGATACGTTACACACCTTTAGAAAAGCTAGCCTACGCCCTCGTCATGAGCGTACGAAAGTTGAGATCGTATTTTTTCGACCATCCGGTGGAAGTCCTGACGACCATGCCGTTACGACAGGTATTGCAGAGACCAGACACGAATGGCCGTTTGTTGAAATGGAGCCTGGAAGTGGGACAGTACGACATTACCTATGCCCCCCGGACGGCAATCAAGGGACAGGCCTTGGCAGACTTCATAGTAGAGCTAACCTTTCCCAACTCCACGCCGTCCCCTTCGATACCGCCATGGAAGCTATATGTCGACGGTTCGTCGAATTCCTCCCATACCGGGGCTGGAATAGTATTGGTAGGGCCGGGTGGACAGTCATTCACGCACGCAGTAAAATTCGAGTTTGAGGCGACAAACAACGAGGCAGAGTACGAGGCGTTGATCGCCGGGTTGGATCTTGCCCTTGCGGTTGGCGCCGAACACTTGCAGATTTTTATGGACTCTCTACTGGTAGTCAACCAAGTCAAAGGAACTTACGAGACACGCTGCGATCGTATGGCGAAATATTATGAGCATGTGCTCTCTCTATGCGAGAAGATTCCGAAAGTACTCATCGAACAGATTCCGAGAGAATTAAACTCCCAGGCCGACGCACTTTCCAAATTAGCATCCTCGGAGGGTACCGCCGACATGACCAATGTCATCCTAACCAGTCAACCTCGGTCGGCAATCTCGCGGGATGAGGTTTTGGTTACGATCGTCGACCGAGGAGAGACGTGGATGGACCCAATCCGCACTTTCCTTGTGGATGGAACGCTACCCGAAGATAAGACGGACGCAAGGCAGCTTCGGATACGAGCGGCCAGATATACATTGATCGGGGATGTTTTGTACCGTAGAAGCCTTTTCTTGCCTCTCCTTAGGTGCATCACCCCGCTCGAAGGTCATAAGGTTTTCAGCGAAATACATGATGGTGTTTGTGGGAACCACGCCGGCGGGCAGTCTTTGGCCCATAAGACCGTACGCCAGGGATACTACTGGCCTACGTTGAGACGAGATGCGATCAACTACGCCCGAAAGTGCCACAGGTGCCAGGTAACAGCACCCATCGTCCGATCGGCGCCGGAGTATCTAAACTCGATATACAGCCCCTGGCCTTTTGCCTCGTGGGGGATTGATTTGATCGGACCCTTGCCAACGGGGCCAGGAGGGGTAAAGTATGCTGTCGTGGCTGTAGATTATTTCACGAAGTGGGCGGAGGCCGAGCCATTGAAGGTCATCGACCAGAAGGCAATCATAAAGTTTATTTGGAAAAACATCATATGCCGCTTCGGAATCCCCTACACGATCACGTCAGACAACGGAAAACAATTCGATGGGCAGGAGATCATGAATTTCTTTGACAAATGGAAGATTAAGAAGGCTTTCTCCACCCCCTACCACCCTCAGACGAACGGGCAGGTGGAAGCTATCAACAAAATTTTGAAGCATACCATCAAGGCCAGATTGGAGGAAAGACAAGGGAGGTGGGCTGCTGAGCTGCCTGATGTCTTATGGTCATATAGGACAACCAGCAAAACAGCCACAGGAGAAACACCGTTCGCTTTAGCTTTCGGTGCAGAAGCGGTTATACCCTCTGAAGTCGAAGTCTTCAGCCATAGGACCTCCCAAGAGCCAAATGAAAATAATGACAAGGCTTTGCGCCTTGAGCTAGATTTTTTGGAAGAAAGAAGGTTGAACTCGGTTTTTCAGAATGCAGCGGCCAAGCAAAGGGCCAAACGTTTCTATAACTCCAAGGCCAAAGTCAGAAGGTTCAAGCCCGGAGATTTAGTCCTTAAACGCATACTCGGACCTAGCACTGGGGCATTGGGCCCAAATTGGGAAGGGCCAATGCGAATAAGGAGGATCTTGGAGAAAGGGTCATACGAGCTGGAGCATCTGAACGGCGTGCCCGATCAGTATTTTTGGAACGCGCTCCATCTGAAAAAGTACCACCAATAACTTTTTGTACTTCATGAATCTATCCGAAATAAAAGTTCCTTTCTCGCATCGATCACAGGTTATCAATAAGTCCGAGGGTCGGACAAGTCCCACCCTCGGCCGTGTCCCTTGATCCGTCAAGGGGCATGAACAATGAACCGGGGATAGAGTCCGCTCTCCCCGGGCCTGAGATGAGCCGGGTAATACGTTACTCGGCCGATCCAACAGGTTATTAATAAGTCCGAGGATCGGACAAGTCCCATCCCCGGCCATGTCCCTTGATCCGTCAAGGGGCATGAACAATGAACCGGGGATAGAGTCCGCTCTCCCCGGGCCTGAGATGAGCCGGGTAATACGTTACTCGGCCGATCCAACAGGTTATTAATAAGTCCGAGGGTCGGACAAGTCCCACCCTCGGCCGTGTCCCTTGATCCGTCAAGGGGCATGAACAATGAACCGGGGATAGAGTCCGCTCTCCCCGGGCCTGAGATGAGCCGGGTAATACGTTACTCGGCCGATCCAACAGTTTATTAATAAGTCCGAGGATCGGACAAGTCCCATCCCCGGCCATGTCCCTCGATCCGTCAAGGGGCATGAACAGTGAACCGGGGATAGAGTCCGCTCCCCCCGGATCTGAGATGAGCCGGGTAACACGTTACCCGGCCGATCTAACAGGTTATTAATAAGCCCGAGGATCGGATAAGTCCCATCCTCGGCCATGCCCTTTTGATCCGTCAAAGGGCATGAACAATCAGCAAGAGCTGAAAAACGTGTAAACGCGAAAAAAGAGGCAAACTCCATACATTACTTAAAAGTTACATTACTAGAACAAAATAAAAATAAGCGACGCGGCAAACATCGAAAGCGGGACGTCAACAAATGAAGCGCCCCCACCGATCATGAGTCGGGCGAGGGGGCCAGGGACGGGTTCCGGATCCACGCACCATACGACGATAAGGCCACGATGGATCTCCGACAGGACGCACCATTGAAATATGGTCTCCATCAAGAATGTCAATGAAAAAGCCACTCCCAACAGCCCAAGAGACTCGAATGACCCAACCCTCTCGTATCGCAAAGCCGGCAACAAGCCTCTCCCATTCTGGCCCATGAATGGCAAGTTGATTGCGAAAACGAGTGAAAGAAACCCGCCACTCCTGGCCCAAACAGTCCGTCATACAAAGGCCGTCTGGCGTCTGATCCCTAAGTGGTCGTATGAACGCCGCAGGGATCGGAAACCTCTCCCTATGCCAGGAGCCATTGAATGGGCGCTCGAACGATCGCGAATCATCAGAGAGATCGATCCGAGTTGCCATGATTTTTTAAACCACAAATACTTATTTCCGAAAAGAAGGATGAGGGAGAACTCGTTTATAAACAAGACTTTCCCTCGACCCAAGTGAAAAATTTAATGCAACCCATTAATTATTAAGAGTGGTTGGCAGTTCAAGAATTAAAGGGATACATGCCAAATTAAAGTTCCATACATCAACAAAAAGAAACTGGGGAAAATCCAAGACAACAGAGGCATCAATCCGAGTAGGCGTGTCCAAGAGAATCAACCGCACCACGCACCCGAGTCTGCTCTGGGAACGACACGTTGACCCCCTCGAGGTTGAAAAGACTGACACGGAATCCGAAGCCGGGCTTCCATATCAACCAGACTTCCCAGCCCACTTGGATGCCCGCATGCTGAACGAAATCCGCCCAGCCCGGGCCTCCAAAAGCTATCTGCCTCCGAAGTTTCGTCTTTGTCGCAACCCATGCTTGTTCATTGGAATCATGAAAGGGGATTTCCTCACCCAGAAACTTCTCTAAGGGTTGCACGAAAGAATGAGGAAGAGGGAAGTTCTTACAGTGCCACCGGCCGTCGAATTTCTGGCGCAGCCGACGCCGGCCGTCGGAGAGAATAGTGATGTCATGATGCCCCTCTGTACACCTCGAGGCGCCATGGAAAACCTGTTTCCCTTTATTCTGACTCATTTTCTTGCTAGAACTCATGATTTTTTATCTTTTAGAAAAATCAGGACACTGATATGTCCTTTATATAGGCTAAAAGATTTTAAGGGTACCCCACCTAAAAATCGCCTTTTGGAGGGAACATAGCCCGCCAAAGAAGGAGTTGAGGCGGGAAACCCGCAGAATCACCATACGTTACGAACGTAAATAGCGGAATAAAGGGCATTGGATAAATGCAATAAACTTAAGAGTTAGGATTCGCTGAAACTGCAAAAGTCACCTAAAAACGCCTCAAATACCAGAAGGGTACGAGGACGAGCACAAAAAGTATAAATAAGATAAACTGTTCAAAGCCCCCCGGGCAAAACCCAAAACAAGTTGTCCGAAAAGAAAACGACTAGAAATAACGATAAAAACGTCTGAAGAAAAAACTTCACTTCAGGTCGCCTTGAGTCGACTCACCATCATCGTCCTTAAGCACTGACTCCGCGAACTGCACGGCCGGGTCAACATCTTTCACATCAGGAGTTCCAGCCGACTTGGGCATTTTGAGCTGCGACTTCAAAGGCCACCAGGAAAGGTCTAGCTTGAAATTTTGCTCCAGGTCAAGGACATACAAGGAGAAGTGAGCATGAAGGGGGCATTGCTCGGCGTATTGACGGAGAAATTTCACCAGGATATCAGCCGACTGACCTGCCTCGAGGAGTGCTCGGATGCCATCGAAATACGCGCAATAGTAGGAGTAGTTGCTATACAGATCGATGTCCTCCTCAGGGTCCGCCGAGCGGGCAGCTTCCGCAGCCTGCATATCCCCCAGCTCCTTCATCACCTTCCGGTTCGCTTCTTCCAACTCATCATTCCTGGTCTCGGCCTGATCATAGGATTTCTTGAGATCAACCACTTTCCCTTCCAGTTGAGAAAGCTGTTTGTCTTGCTCGGTCATTTTGTGGATCAAAGCCATCTTATCCTTTTTCTCCTCGTCCAGTTCGGAGTACAAAGAGGCCTTCAGCCCGGCTTCGAGACCAAAATCCTCTTGTAACATGTTATAGCGATCGCGTAGCTCGAGATACACATCCGTCAGGTTGGGCGGACACTTAGCAGCTTTGTCCTCTTGTTCGGCCCTCGCTTTAGCCAAGCAATTCACCATGACCGGAATCCGGGCGGCATGAACACGCAATAGTTTCTCCAAGAAATCCACACGAGAGGCCGCAGCCTCCATCTGATGCGACCAAGAATGAACAACGTCCTCAACCGCCTGATCCAAGTGGCCTGGGATAGGGTCATCTTCGTAAGGATCCTGGGCGGCACACAGGTGGGCCACGGACAAAGGGAGCCCGGGGTCTTCTTTAAAGAGCCTGTCAGAAAGAAGGTTAACAAAAAGCACGACAATAATATAACCCCAACATGGAGAGCAGCCTTAAGTGTTTTTACCTAGAAAATTCCTCATCATCAGCACCGAAAATGGACGCATATTTAGATGGGAAAAGGCTTTCTTCTTCGTCCTTCGGCCGGGAACCTTTTTGCCTAGGAATCCGATCTCTTTTCGGGATGACCGGGGGTTTGCCGGAGGATCCAGATGCTCCAATTATACCTTTCCCGGATGCGCTTGATCCGTCAACCTTCTTCGCTTTCTTAGTCGGCCGATAGAGCCGATCCTCATCAGAAGATTCGTCGGCACTGACCCGGCTGATTGGGTCAGGCATGGGAGGAAGGATGGGAGAGTTTATAGCGATGGATACCTTGCCCGCCAAGTTCCGACGCTCGGCCTCAGCTTTCTCTTCCGCGGCCTCCCTCTTCCTACGATCACGAGGGGTCTCCACCTTAGGCATTTTGGACGGAGGACAAATCAGGAAATACCTGCGAGCTGAGAAAACATCCGGTCAGGAGAAGTCAAACAGGCCAAGCCAAAAACGCTACATAAACATCACTCACGCGGAAATAAATCCTCGGCGTCCCGAGGAACAGATAAGAACCGAGCACGAAGACGTCTCTCCTTGCTCGTCCAATTCTTGTGGTTCCTCTGATCGGATGAAAGCATCTTAATTCTTTCTAGAATCACCAAGAAATCCCATCCCAGTAGCTCGGCGTTCGGAGCCTTTGGGCCTAGAAAAGAATCAGAAGAGGAGAAGCCCAAGAAGAGAGTGAGGATCGATTAAAAAGGGATTTCTCAAATGATAAAATGCTAAGGTCAAGGGGACTAACGTTTGGCGGTAAGCCGATACTCGGCACTAAGGGGATAGCCTTTGGAATTCCACTCTCCAGCCACGAAAAACCATTTTTCTGTCCATTTGGCCTGCTTGCTCGGCAGTTCGGTAATAATGGTGTCTCGCTGTTTCAAGTAATAATCACCTTTCCCGGCATCACATATACCTACCAGGTATAACAGCTCGAGACCAGATAACCCCCGGTACAGACCAAAAACGCCGAACATGACGTTCAGAACATACATGGTCGCCCACGCGTTCGGCACTAATTGCATAGGGGCAACGTCAAGAGTGTGTACGAGTTGGGCAAAAGATTCGTGGATGGGAAAACGAAGCCCGCTTTTCATCATGGAGTAATTCACGGCGAGCATACCTTCGGGGGGTTGATCGGCTCTTTCGCCCTTAATAGGGGCATAAAGGTGAACGTTGGATGGGATCTCCCATTCATCCCTCTTTCTCTGCAGAGCGTTATCCGTTATCGTACTCGGTCGTCGACTAGCCTCAAACGGTCCCGGCCGATCCCCGACCACTCGGTAAACGTCCCGCAGGACATGAGTATACGGACGCTCAGAGATATAAGCCTCGAATGTGTAAGGTGACGGGGGTCCCCGAGAATCTGCTATAATCTCGCATAACTTGCGATACGATTTACTAACACCGTTCACCAACATTTCATTCTTTTCCGCATCTGAGAAGGGATACTTCAGTGAGCGACCGGAGGAACGAGACGTGCCCGGGGAGGAAGTAGAGGGTAATTTAGAAGGGTCTATTAGGGTATGCGCGGGTGAAGAACCCGACACCTCACGACGAGGGGATCCTTCTTCGTCCATCGCCAGTTTTCTGGGTTCAAAAGAAGGCACACCCACGGCCGGAAATCAATAACTATCTAACCCCTGAAAACTCGCCGGAAGGGGCGACGATTTACCAGGGATCCCTAAGGAACGTAAAGGCAACCCCCCCCCCCCCCCCCCCCCCCCAGAAAACTCAGATATAAACCCGAAACGAAAATAAGCCACACAGGAGAAGGGAGGCGTACCTGAGGGAGAACAGATATTGCCGGAGAAGGACGCCGGAATTCTAACAAAGATCTCTCCGCCGTAGTAGTAGGGAGAAAATTAAGCAGAGAGTGAAACAAAAGGAAAAAAGGGAGAAAGTGAAACTTTCGGGTGATATTTATCGAAGTACAAAGAGGCGGCGGTTTTCCCCCTTTTTTAATTTTTAATTTTTAATTTTCAAAATTCAAAAATCGAGGGTACAGTTGAAAGGACAGTCGCAGGCGGGAAGTTGGGAGATCTTCTGACACGTGTCCCCTACATGCAAAGGCTTTATAGATCCCCTGACGAACTCTCCAGAAGATGAAAAATGGGACGACCTGGGCCGCAGAGGGCCCGACCAATCTTTGACCGGTCGAACCCTCTGCGGGGGGCATTTGTTGGGCCCCATTTTCATTTCCAAAATTATTTATTTATTTATTTAATTACTTATTTAAAAGTCATTATGCAGTATAACGGGAGGCCTCTATTTCAAGGCCGAGCATCAAAAATCAGGCCGACCGACCAGACGGGTTCGTCGAGCATCAACAAGGTAGCTGAGAAAGAGGAGACCCGAAACTGGGATGCCTGCTCGGTCGGCGTCGAGACGATGTAAATGCCAGAAGAGAGCCCAAAGCGTGGTCTCCACGTCTGAATAAAGGCGGCGCCATGAGGGTTGTTTTGGTCTTTTATTCTTTTCCATTTTAGGTTAAGATCTGAAAATGTGTAAAAGGCCCAATAAGGAAAGGCCCAATTCCTTTTTTGTAAACCCTAGTTAGATCCCTATAAATATGAGGACTTATGGGGGAAAAGACAGATTCCCTTTTTTATGCAAATACATTTGTTTCCATTTCCAGCAAGAACAAACAGTGAAAAGACTCCATTAAACTAGTCCTCAAAAATCAAGAGCACGTTAACAAATTTTCCCCCCGTTAACAATCATTAATATTGGAAGCCCAATATTCCACCTCCTTTAGATCCCCTATGTAGCCTATAAAAGCACTACATGGTCTTCACTTTCTTTATAACAATAAGACAAGATTATCATACTTGATATTCTAGAGAGTTGAAGAGGATCCATAAGCTTGGAGGATCGTCGCCCACCCGACGTTCAAGCTAGTGCAAGGAATACGTGGGAAGATTCAAAGGTCTTCAACTTAGATTCGTTTCTCCGCACAACGAATTAAAAGGTAAAATCACATACTCTCTTCTATGAATTTATGTGGATTAATTGTGATGCATACATGAACGGACGATCCGGGAAAACGACGAACTTCGGGGACGGGGATTCGAGATCCCCGGCGAAGTTCGAAGGAGCCCTCGGCTGGGAGCCGAGGGGGTGCGGTCGAGCCCTAGGGCTTCGACCGCGACGGCACACGCGAGGAACCCCGGCTGGGAGCCGGGGTGGGCGATCGACCGCGGTGGTCGATCGCCGGGCAGCCGCGGCTGGAGCCGCGGCGGGTTCGCCGCTGGGCGAACCGCCCTCCTCGGGCGGTGGCGGTGAGTCGCCGGACTCACCGCCCGGGGCTGCCGGAGCAGCCCCAGCGATCGCCTTGTGCGCGATCGCGAGCCCCACGGTGGGGCTCGACTAGGGTTTAGCCGCGGGTTCATCCCGCGGCGATGCTCTTGTCGAGCCCGGTTCTTCGTGGTGTTCGTGATCGGTTTCCGGCGAGAGGTTTTCGGTCGGGTTATTATTTTCCGCAATTTTTTTAATGGCCCGGGATACCGAATTCCAACAACTGGTATCAGAGCGTTTGGTTTCGTGTTCATGTATGTGTTCAATTGTGTTCTACCTTGCAGGGATTCCGACTATCATGGTTTAATTAATTGTTAATTATTCGTTTAATTAATTGCTATTTAATTTACCATGATTGTTCGTTTATTAAACTCTCGGACATGTCGAGATTCGTTTTGTGTGGATGAATGCTTGTAATAGTAAAAATTCGGGGGTTGACCGAATTTAGGATTTATTATTACGTTCTATGTTTTCCGGAAAGTGTATAGGGTCGATTTCATGTATAGAATCGATACCGGAATTGTAAATTTATTTCTTGTAATTTATTTACGTTGGATCGATGCCGAGACGACCGCCGGAGAACTCGTGTGACGAAGAAGACGAAGAGGACGAAGGACCGAAGGGGTCGATCACCCCATGATCGACCCCATGATCGATCAAAGGGGAGAGGGGCGTCGCCCCCTTCGGCCGAGGGCTGTCGCCGGCGACGGTGGCGGCTGGCCGGCTGGAGCGGCGGCGGCGGGTGCTCCCTCCCGGTGGTCGATCGGTGGTGGTGGTGGTGGTACGGGGATCCCCAACCCGTGCTACTCCTAATCCTACCAAGATACTACTTATCTAATTGATTCAAGTTTTCCTATTTTGAGTATTCCTAAGTATGGGAACTCTCATGGAGATAGGAAAAGAATTAATTAATATTATTTATTTCCTTATTCTATTATGGAAGTCTTCTAGAATATTTCAAGTTCTACTTGGAATAGGAATCTAGAGATTTAATAGAATTAGATAGGAGAATAATTAATTGAAATTAATTTTATTCCTTATTCTATTATGGAAGTCTTCTAGAGTATTCCGAGTTCTACTTGGAATAGGATCCTAGAGATTTAATAGAATTGGAAAGGAATAAGAGTTAATTTAGGATTGATTTATTTCCTAATTGATTATTCCTATTTTATGGGAATTTTCATAGAAATGGAAATTAATTAATCTTGGAAAGTAGAAGAGTCCTAATTTATTTTATTTCCTTATTCTATTATAGAAGTCTTCTAGAATATTCCAAGTTTGACTTGGATAGATTATTCTAAAGATTTAATAGAATTAGAAAGGAAAAATAAATAAATAGAAATATTAATAATATTTAATTTTATTTTTGATTTATTCGATTGACTTAATTTTCGAGTTAAGTATCTTTTGGATTTATTAAAAATAAATAGACTTAAATATTGGGATTAATATTCTCGTCACATGGAGCATTCAAGAACGAAGACTGAAGACTAGAAGACGCATACGGAGATGGAATAAAGCCATGATAGTCGGAAAATAATTTTCTAGCTTATTTTGACTATGTGATATGTGCTTTATTACTTGTATGCATGCTTATGTGTTTAATTATGCATTAGATAGCGTATCCCTTTGTTATAAAAAGCTAAGTGGGAGCGGGGATGGAAACATTCCCATGGTCTCCATTACTGTTCTCTTGGTGACTCTTATGGACTTTTGAAGTTCGTATAGATGTGTCATTGGAGGAGAATTCTTGTAATTCCTCTTACAAGAAACATTGATTAAGTTTATCAAACAATGCCTAATTTGTCTTTCTGAAACTGACTTCAAGTCGACTCATTCTCACCCCGGGGAGTGGAATGGAGCCAAAGCCACTTGGTCATGTGGATGACACAAATTAGAGGCAGTCGTACCATTCTTTGATAGATGGATCGATTGTCTGCTCGGCTCCCTCATTTATGAGAGATAGGGTTGTTCGCATGGTGAATCACTGGTTAGAAACTTCGAGTTTCACTTATGATTCTCCGCGTCTTGATTTACAAAATCGAATGCTTCAAGTAATTGGGAGTCAACTATAAAAATCTTTTGGTGTAGTAAACGTCCACACGAACGTGGCTTGCTATGCTGAATGGGAATTTTTGGAAATAGTTGATGTAGACAGTTATAGGGAATTGTGAAGGATTGTGAGTTATCGTAAACGTCCACACTAACGTGGCTTGCGGTGACGTAACAATTCCAAATGATTCACCTTAGTACTGAGTAATGGTTTACACTTAGGTACGCTTTATAGTATTCTTCCCAACGAAGTAACGCTATAATGATGTACGACCGAAGCAAATCTAATTGCTAAATCATTTGGGTGGGTAAACTTCCACACGAACGTGGCTTGCCTTACCTGATAGGATTTTAGATGTGATTAGTGATTTAATGATATTATTTGAGGGAGATAATATCGGATATTAAATTGATTGTTTGTTTAAATGTGCTTATAGGTTTAGAGAATAGCTATGAACCCACTTTCTATGATACTCAAGGAGCATAAGCTCACTGGCCCCAACTATATTGATTGGAAGAGAAATTTAGACATTGTCCTAACTTCGGAAGAGTACAAGTTTGTACTCCATGAAGTGTGCCCTGCTGAGCCCACGGCTGCCTCGACTGATGAAAGGCTGATGAAATGGCTAGGTGTTATATTTTGGCTTCCATGTCAAATGTACTCCAAACCCAACATGAGTCGATGGACACTGCCTATGATATGATGTTTAACCTCAAGGAGATGTTTGGGGAGCAAGATCGTGCGGCAAGGCAAGAAGCCATGAGAGTCCTCATGTCGACTACTCAATCTGAAGGAACGCCCGTTGGGGAGCACGTTCTTAAGATGATGAGTTTGTTGAATGAACTTGAGGTCCTAGGAGCTTCTATTGATGGAGAGACGCAAGTCGACATCATACTCCAGTCTCTGGCCCCTAGTTTTGAGCAGTTTCGTATGAGCTATAATATGGGTAAACTATCTTATACTCTTGCGCAACTCCTGACTGAACTAAAGGCGGCAGAGGGGATCTACAAGAAGGGCAAGTCTCAAGCGCTTGTAGCTACCAAGTCCAAAGGCTTTAAGCCTGGTGGAGGTAGGGGCAAGAAAAGGAAGCAAGCCTGGAAACCCAGTGGTGTCAAGAGGACTGTACCACGAGTGGGGGCTGCAAAGCCAAAGGGTAAGTGCTTCCGATGCAACAAGATGGGACACTGGAAGTCTGAATGTCCTCTCAAAGGTACGAATTTTTCTTTAGTCGTAAAAACATAGTCAGCGGTATTATCTACCAGAATTCTGGTGTGTAGATATGGAACCACTGACGGTATGTGCATTTTGAATGCAAGGGTTCCAGAAAACCCGGCGACTTAGAGAGGAAGAGTTCGAGTCTACACGGGCAAAGCTGTAGAGGAGGCAGCGGTTGCGGTGGAAGACATTTATCTGCTTTAGTAGTTAAAATAGGATTTCATTTCAAAGTTATTGCTTTATGTACCCCTTTATTTTAGAAAGAACGTTTTGTTCTGGATTTCTATTATTAATGAATGGATATTTTATTTCTTTAATCATTTGATGATTTTGATAAGAAATAATGGCATTATCTGTTCTGGTACATTAGACAGCAATATATGAATGATAGATCCTAAGTCTACCCCAATGCAACAAACCGTTCTATAACTTGTTTTACTTGTTAGATATTTCTTTATTAATCGTTATACTTGTGAATTCTTATACTTAGTAATATTTTCAAATAAGATTCAAATGGTCGAAATTGATTTGATCAATTAAAGTTGAAGGAATGGACCTTCCGACCTAAGGATTGAATTTGGAGGATAATACATCTAAGCAAACCTTTCTGGAAAAGGGTAGAATTCAGACAAGTATTGGAAATGATTAGATATGCAGACATATGTGTATATTAGAGAGGTATGAGTAATTCTTTTAAGAATACTCAAGTAATGGATTAGAATACTTGATGTGCCATAAAAGCAAAGTGTTTTGACTAGTCAATGGACACAAAGCGATTATGGGGAACCATCAAAGTATATCCATTAGGAGCCTGCGACTCGGTCGCGAAGGCCATCACCTATCTGAATAACACATAGCATAATCAAAAGATTGGGTTAATCCCAAAGGGCCGCACCATACACTTACGTGTAGAAATAGTGCGTTCTAAAGAAATGGAAATCTGATAGTAAAAGGACAAGTTGTTCGGAACTACCTATGTTCTATGGATATTCCTAGATACAACGACATATTGAATATGGTTGTAGGATATCCTAGATGAACGAAGTATTGTGTGTTCTATAGTACTACGAACCAGAGGGACGTCTCGTCCGGTCCATAGAGGAAGACTATTAGATGGACCACAAAGCCTAAATTGACGTAATACCTTAAAATGAGAAGAAAGACAAAAGACTAGGAACCAGCCAAACCGAGTAGAAGTACACCACACACTGCACCTATTGTTATTACTGTTATACACCAGGACGCCATTGCAGTGGGAGGTTGTTGGACAACCAGAGATATTCATAAGACTAGAGGAGTTCGGACTCTGGATCTAGTAGAGATGAAATCGACCCCTAGCTCTGCATAAGGGCGGTACTAGATCTAAATGTGCCTGCTTGGAACAATAAGGATTATTGTTAAGAGGCTAGATCATTTAGAGTACAAGCTTAGTAAATCCATTTGTGGATTGAAATAAAGCTATGAATCGTGGAACTTGCGAGTTGATGGGATAATCCATTTGATGGATTCATCAAAAGGCATAGACGAGTGGTGTATTAAAGACGTAATCGAAACAAGGTGGTGTTTCTCGGAGATTTTATGTAGATAACATTTTATCATTGGCAACAATGTAAAAATATTGTCAGACATAAAAATAATGGTTGTCTAAATAAATCGAGATATAAGATTGAGAAGAAGTTAGAGCATGTTCTTAAGATCTTATGATCTAGAGATAAGAACATTGTACTTCTCCTAGATATCTTATACGATTAAGGTTTGTTTTAACATGCATACTTCTGAGAAAGGTTATTGCCTTTCAGAGACAGAACATACATCTATCTAAAGGGTATGTGTTCGAACACATAAAGGAGATAGATGAGGACAAAGCAGTTTCCTATACTTCAAGTATGGAAAGCTTTATAGATGCAATGTTGTAAAACAAGAACCTGATATCAACTATGCGGTTTGCGTAGTGGGAGGATATCAAAGTAATCTGGATAAGGGATGTTCGAATGCTGCAAGAGTACTTTCATAGTACTGGCTTGAGCAAGACGAAATCTTCTTAGATTACAGATTCTTAGATCCAAAAATCAGAGAAGGACCAGTGAAAGTCGATATCAGGCTATGTGTTCACTTTTAGAAAGAGGTGGAACCATAAAGTGAAAGAGTGATAAGCGGGACGCTTTTCAGACTCTCTCATAACCGAATAGCAGCCTCAGAGGCAGCGGAAGTTTTGGTTAGGTTCCGGGATAACCTCTTGACTTGGATATGACTCTTAGTTTACCAAAGGCTATTGGATAGCGGTGCATGGTGAACGAGAAGAGGTCATGAGTCAAAAGTGATGTTAACACATAGAGCAAGTACCACCTGATACGAATCATCGTCAGGGGAGACGACGTAGTAGTCACCAAGATAACTTCAGAGCGGCAACCTAGATTGCTCACTCACATAGTACTTCTCGGAAGTACACTTTAAAGCACGTGATGAGTATGGGAACCGGGAGTTTGGAGGAAATGACTAGACCTTAGTACAAGTGGGAGATTGTTGGAGTTGTGTACTTAATGTCTAGATTTAAGTAACGGTAAACTCCCGATCATAGCATTTAATCTATTAAATAAACAATTGTTTGCTTTTAATTATTATTATATGCAAATCATAGTCCTGGATTTTATACGTTGTAGTTAGTATGGTGTGTCGGGCCCCACACAGAAGATCATACTATCGGTTACTCGTATTTAATCAAACAGTGGCTCACGACCTAGATGGACCCGGACCAAACCATCGGTATAGTCGTTGTGTGAGAGAGAAAATAATTTGTCTTAATTATTTTATCACACTTGTACACTTGGTGTATTGAGCGGATCGTTGAGATTCATCGATTAGGATTGCCGGCGATAATCGATTCGAGTCTCAGTGTATTATATTCTTAATCCTTGATATTGTTGCGGGTGTGTATATCTAATATAAGTGACTTTGATTTACCAAAGGAATTAACCGATTTAATTATTAGGTTAATTACCGGTTAAGTTGGGTCACTATATTTTATATATGGCATGCCGTGAATGATTGACAGGACAGTGTATCCAGGAAGGGTTGATAATATCCTCGAGATGAGTTCATAAGGAATTATTGTGTAAACCTCATGAGTGGATTCGTTCCGCACAATAATTAAGGTTGAATGGTACTAGTCTCGGATTCAAGAGATGAATAAATTAATTAGCAATAAATTAATTTTATTCATGGATATTTAAATCTTAAATACACGGAATAAATAATACTACCGGAGAAATATTATTTGATATAATATGGTTTAATATTGGGAGTGCAATTAATTTATATAGTGGAAAATAAATTAATTAATATTAATGGGAGATTAATAGATTTGGGCTTGGGCTCAATTTAATCATTAATATTGGAAGCCCAATATTCCACCTCCTTTAGATCCCCTACGTAGCCTATAAAAGCACTACATGGTCTTCACTTTCTTCATAACAATAAGACAAGATTATCATACTTGATATTCTAGAGAGTTGAAGAGGATCCATAAGCTTGGAGGATCGTCGCCCACCCGACGTTCAAGCTAGTGCAAGGAATACGTGGGAAGATTCAAAGGTCTTCAACTTAGATTCGTTTCTCCGCACAACGAATTAAAAGGTAAAATCACATACTCTCTTCTATGAATTTATGTGGATTAATTGTGATGCATACATGAACGGACGATCCGGGAAAACGACGAACTTCGGGGACGGGGATTCGAGATCCCCGGCGAAGTTCGAAGGAGCCCTCGGCTGGGAGCCGAGGGGGTGCGGTCGAGCCCTAGGGCTTCGACCGCGACGGCACACGCGAGGAACCCCGGCTGGGAGCCGGGGTGGGCGATCGACCGCGGTGGTCGATCGCCTGGCAGCCGCGGCTGGAGCCGCGGCGGGTTCGCCGCTGGGCGAACCGCCCTCCTCGGGCGGTGGCGGTGAGTCGCCGGACTCACCGCCCGGGGCTGCCGGAGCAGCCCCAGCGATCGCCTTGTGCGCGATCGCGAGCCCCACGGTGGGGCTCGGCTAGGGTTTAGCCGCGGGTTCATCCCGCGGCGATGCTCTTGTCGAGCCCGGTTCTTCGTGGTGTTCGTGATCGGTTTCCGGCGAGAGGTTTTCGGTCGGGTTATTATTTTCCGCAATTTTTTTAATGGCCCGGGATACCGAATTCCAACATAGGCTACGTAGGGGATCTTAAGGAGGTGGAATATTGGGCTTCCAATATTAATGATTAAATTGAGCCCAAGCCCAAATCTATTAATCCATTAATATTAATTAATTCTATTTTCCACTATATAAAATTAATTGCACTCCCAATATTAAACCATATTATATCAAATAATATTTCTCCGGTAGTATTATTTATTCCGTGTATTTAAGATATAAATATCCATGAATAAAATTAATTTATTGCTAATTAATTTATTCATCTCTTATATCCGAGACTAGTACCATTCAACCTTAATTATTATGCGGAATGAATCCACCTGCAGGGTTTACATAATAATTCCTTATGAACTCATCTCGGGGATATTATCAACCCTTACGGGATACACTTTCCCGTCAAGTATTCACGGCATGCCATATATAAAATATAGTGACCCAACTTAACCGGTAATTAACCCAATAATTAAATCGGTTAATTCCTTTGGTAAATCAAAGTCACTTATATTAAATATACACACCCGCAATAGTTTCGGGGATTAAGAATAAAATACACTGAGACTCGAATCGATTATCGCCGGCAATCCTAATCGATGAATCTCAACGATCCGCTCAATACACCAAGTGTACAAGTGTGATAAAATAATTAAGATAAATTATTTTCTCTCTCACACAACGACTATACCGATGGATTGGTCCGTGTCCATCTAGGTCGTGAGCAACTGTTCGATTAAATACGAGTAACCGATAGTATGATCTTCTGTGTGGGCCCGACACACCATACTAACTACAACGTATAAAATCCAGGACTATAATTTGCATATATTTAATTATAAATAATTAAATGCAAATAATTGTTTATTTAGTTAAATAGATTAGTGGCAATGGATCGTGAGTTTCCGTTACTTAAATCTAGACATTAAGTACACAACTCCAACAATCTCCCACTTGTACTAAGGTCTAGTCATTTCCTCCAAACTCCCGACTCCCATACTCTTCACGTGCTTAAGTTGTACTTCCAAGAAGTACTATGTGAATGAGCACTCTAGGTTGCCGCTCTGAAGTTATCTTGGTGACTACAGCGTCGTCTCCCTCGACGATGACTCGTATCAGGTGGTACTTGAACTATGTGTTATCTTACACTTATGGACTAGTGATTTCTTACCATTTGCCATTGCACCGCTATTTACATAGCCTTTGGCAAATTAAGAATCACATCTAAGTCCCAGAGATTATCCCGGAGTTATACCAAAACTTCCGCTGCCTCTGAGGCCGCTATTTGGTTACCCATGGCAGAGTCCGAAAAGCATCGTGCTTATCACTCTTCCATGTTAAAACTCCTTCTCCTTCAATAGTGAAACACATAGCCTGATATCGACTTACACCGGTCCTCATTCGATTAGAAATCTAAGAGAATGTAATCCAAAGGAAATGCTCGTCTGCTTCGTAGTCTAGAACAGTACTTCGAAAGTACTTTTACGGCAGTCGAATATTCCTTTCCAGGATTACCTTGATATCCTCCCACTATGCTCACCGCATAGCCGATATCAGGTTCTCGTTTTTCAACATTGCATTTATCAAGCTTTCCACACTCCAAGTGTAGGAAATTGCTTTCACTGCTTCTATCACCTTTATGTGTTCCAAAACACATACCTTAGATAGACGCATTCCGTCTCTGAAAGGTAACGAACCTTTCTCGGAATCATGCATGTTAAAACGAACCATAATCATATATATGTAAGATGTCCAGGAGAAGTACAATGTTCTTTCCTAGAGATCCAAGATCTCAAGAACATGTTCTAACTTCTTCTTCATCTCATATATCGATTTTTTTTAGACAACCATCATTTTATGTCTGACAACATCTTTACATTGTTACCAATGATAAAATGTCATCTACATAAAACCTCCGAGAAACACCACCTTGTTTCCATCACGTTTCCCATACACACGATTCGTCTATGCTTTTGATGAATCCATAAAATGGACTATCTCATCAATTTGCAAGTACCACGAATTCAATGCTTTGTTCCAATCCATAAATGGATCAACTAAGCTTGTACTCTAAATGATCTCGCCTCTTAACAATAATCCTTATTGTTCTCTAAGAAGGCACATTTAGATCTAGTACCGCCTCTATGTAGATCTAGGGATCGATTTCACGTATACTAGGTCAAGAGTCCGAAGACTCATCTAGTTTCATGAATATCTCCGGTTGTTATACAACCTCCCACTACAACGGCGTTTCGGTGTATAAACAGTAATAACAGTAGGTGCAGTTAGTGGTGTACCGCTACTCGGTTCGGCTGGTTCTAAGTCTTAATCTCTCTCTCATTTCAAAGTATTACGTCACTTTGGGCTCGTGGTTCATCATATAGTCTTTCTCTAAGAACCGGGCGTTAGAACTTATAACGTCCCTCTGGTTCATAGTACTATTGAACACACATCTTTTGTTCTTCCAGGATATTCTACAACCGCATTTGAATGTGCCGTTGTTTCCAAGACATATCCATAGAACATAGGTAGTTCCGTTTAACTCATGCTTTTACTATTTCTATAAGAGTTCCATTTCTTATTTCCGACACACCAATCCTACAGAGGACTGCATGGTGTAGTCTCTTGGGATCCAATCCCAATCTCTGATTAGTATGTTATGCATTCCTCAGACAGGTACTTGCCTCCGCGATCAAATCGCAGGCTACAAATGGATATACCTTGATGGTTCTCCACAATTGCTTAGTGTCCATTGACTTGTCAAAACACTTGCTTTTGTGGCACATCAGGTATTCTAATCCATTTCTCGAGTAATCATCAAATGAAGTACTCGTACCTTATTGTCTGAGTAGACATAGGTCTGCATACATCAGAGTCAATCAATTCTAATACTTGTCCGGATCTTATATCCATAAAGGATTGCTTAGTCATGTTATCTTCCAAATAAGATTCTTAGGTCGGAAGGTCCACTCCTTCAACTTAATTGATCTTACAATCAATTTTCGACCTTTGAACTTCTCATTTGAATAAATATAACTTAGCATAAGAATCCACAAGTATAAATGATTTAATAAAGAAATCTCTTATTAGTAAAACGAGACGTATAAAACGGTTCGTCGCATCGTGGTAGACTCAGGATTCATCATTTATATATTGCTAGCTAATGTACCAAAATAGATAATATCATTATTTCTTCTTATAACCATCAAATGATTAAAAGAAATAAAATATCCATTCATTAGAAATCTAGAACAAAGTTCTTTCTAATATGAAAGGTACATAAAAGCAATAACTCAAAATGAAATCCTATAAAATGTCCTCCACTGCAACTGCTGCCTCCTCTACAACATTGCCCACGTAGACTACGATTTCTTCTTTTCTAAGTCGTTGGGTTTCCTGGAACCCTTGCATTTAAAATGCACATACCGTCAGTGGTTCCATATCTACACACCAGGTTCCGGTAGATAATACCACTGACTATGTTTCACGACTAAAGAAAATTTCGTACTTTCTCTGAGAGGATAATCAGACTTCCAGTACCCAGACTGTTTGCATCGAGAACTCTTGCCTCATGGCTTTCTCGTCCCATCTCGTGGTCTAAGCAACTTAGGACCACTGGGATTCTTTGCTTGCTTTTCCTTTCCCCCGATTTTGCCCTTAGGTTCGAAACCTTTGGCATTGGCTACAAGAGCTTGCGATTTCCGTCTCAACTCGTCTAAAAGGTCAATCATCTCAAAAACGTGTTTAAGCGTTTTCTCGAAGTGAATGGCCTTTATGAGTATCCTCATCGCTTCTTGTCTAGCCGCCTATATCAATAGGCTCGGGAGGACAAAGCTCATTGAGTACAACCTTGTACTCTTCAACAGTTTGGGTAATGTCTAGATCTCTATTCCAATCATTACATTTAGGGACCAGTGAGTTTATATAATCCTTAGGTATCACAGAAAATGGGTTCAAAGCCATTTCCTAATCTATGAGCACATATAACAACAAACAATCGATTTAATCTCCGATATTATCTCCCTCAAATAATATCATTAAACCACTAATCACCTCTAAAATCCCATCAGATATGGCAAGCCACGTTCGTGTGGACGTTTACCTATCCAAATGATTTAGCAATTAGATTTGCTTCGGTCGTACATCAATTATAGCGTTACTTCGTTGGGAAGAATACTATAAAGCGTACCTAAGTGTAAACCATTACTCAGTATCTAAGAAGATTGTTTGGGACACGTGTATTTACCGCAAGCCACGTTCGTGTGGACGTTTACGTTAACATACGCTCCTTTACTCCCTTCTATAACTGTCTACATCAATCGTTCCAAAATCCCATTCAATGTAGCAAGCCACGTTCGTGTGGACGTTTACTACACCAAAAGACTTTTACAATTGACTCCCAATTACTTGAATCATTTAATCTTGTAAATCAAGACGCGGAGAATCATAAGTGAAACTCGAAGTTTCTAACCAGTGATTCACCATGCGAACGACCCTATCTCTCATGAATGAGGGAGCCGAGCAGACAATCGATCCACCTTCAAAAGATGGTACGACTGCCTCTAATTTGTGTCCTCGACATGACCAAGTGGCTTTGGCTCCATTCCACTCCCCGGGGTGAGAATGAGTCGACTTGAAATCAGTTTTGGAAAGACAAATTAGGCATTGTTTGATAAACTTAATCAATGTTTCTCGTAAGAGGAATTACAAGAATTCTCCTCCAATGACTTGTCTATACGAACTTCAAAAAAGTCCATAAAAGTCACCAAGAGAACAGCAATGGAGACCATGGATATGTTTCCATACCCTCTCCCACTTAGCTTTTTATAACAAAGGGATACGCTATCTAATGCATAATTAAATACACACAAGCATAATAACAAACATACATTTCATGCAAGTACGTTCACAAATAATCAAATAATTACTCAAGTAAAATTATTTCTCGACTATTCGTACCTTGATGAATTCCAGCATGCTTGTCTTGAGTCTTCATTCTACGTCTTGAATACTTTGCCGAGCGACGGAAAAATTCTTTGATTCTCATATTTAATTTTGCTCCAATTAAATAAAATCAATTCCATTGATTTCCATATTTAATTCTATTTTAAATAAAATCCAAGATTATCCAATTCAAAATAAATTTTGAATTAATCTAATGATTTTAAATAAAATACTTAAATTAAATAAAATCAATATTATTAAAAATTTCTCAATCCTATTTAGATTAGATCTCAAGAATCCTAATCAAAATCGAATTTTGATTCTTCTTAAGACTTCTAATCCAAGTAGGTATAGGATATCTAGAGAAACTAGGATTTTCTTTCCTAATTTAACTCTCCATCTAATTCCATTATTTAATTCCATAATTAAGAAATCTAATTCAAATAGAATTTGAATTAATTCCAAAATTAAATTAAATAAAATTAGAAAGATTAAATTATTTCCGGAAAGATCGGATTTACCGGGACGAACCGAAAACAATTCCGGTCATCCCTAAATCGAACCATGAGATGGACCAATCGAAACCATGGCTTTAGGACATGCACATGCACACCATGCATGTCGAGACCATGCAACCAAACTCACGCACATGCAAAGCACCGTGAATTAATTCACATGCACATGTACAGCATCATATTAAAATCATGTCGCACCAAGAATGAATTATTCACTCAGCGGGAGCTTCTTCGATCGATCGTCTTCTTCGGCGAGGGTGCAGCGGCCTAGTCGATCTCTGGCACGTCGTCTCCCCCGACTATCTATGCCATCGACCTGCTGCAACCCACCACACGAACAGCCCGCGATCGATCCGAAAGAACCGCGCCGTTCGATCGATCGCGCCGACACCTACGTGGACCATCGCCGGAGCAGTCGACTCCCGGTATGACGCCGCCAACGACGTCACGCCATCGACTACGCTCCAGCAGCACGCTGCCATCGACGCCACACGCAGCCAAGCCGCGACTCACGTCCAGCCGCTGCTTTCGATGACCGAGCGCGAAGCTGTCCGCGAGCATCGAGCACAACCGCCGGCTGCCGGCGAACCACCGCCACTGGTGGCACACGCCGACACGCCCAGCCGTGTTCAACCCACGTTCAGCAGCCCGCACAGCTCGTGCCTCCAGCTACCTTCCCGGCAGCCCGCACGGAGCTCACGTTCGATCTCTTACGGTTTGATTATTCCGAAAACCCTCGTTTTTAATAATTAATTTTTCCGACCAACACAATTCATACAAGAGAGAAAAACAAGTACGTAGAACAATATAGCACAAATTAAATTAATCTATGGCCATATACATCGAGAATCGATTATCGAAACAATTAACGAAAAACGTAACCGTACGCTCTGATACCAATTGTTGGAATTCGATATCCCGGGTTATTTAAATTTGCGGAAACCAATAACCCGATCAAACCCTTCGCCGGAGATCACATGAACGTCGACTCATCCGCCGAAGTCCGGGCTTTGGAGACCACGCGCCCGAAGGCGCGCAATCCGCCCCCACCCGAACCCCCGCGAGCCGGGTTCACGCGATCGAACATCGCGTTCGATGGGGCTGCATCCGGCAGCCCCCAGCAGCAGGTCCGGCGACCTGCTGCCCGCCGTCGAGGAGCCCCCACCGTCGCGGTGGGGAGGTGACGGCACCAGCCCGTCACCGCCGGCGATCGCTCCCAGCGATCGCCCCCTCGGCCGAGGCCGAGGGTTCTCCTTCGCGCGCCGAACCCTAGGCGTGCGGTCCACGCGGTCCGGTGGCTTCGCCACCACCGCGTGGTCCCTCGTCTAATCCGGGTTCGATCCTTCGGATCTTGTTTTTCGATAATTGATCAATAAACTAGAATTAAATTGCGAAAATATTTAATTCACCTTTCGATTCGTTGTGCGGAGAAACAAGATCTTATGATGACCTTGAGATCTTCCCACGTATTCCTTGCACTAGCCCGGACGTCGTGTGGGCGACGATCTACCGAACTCCATGGATCCTCCTCTCTACTTTCTCTCTCTAGAATTGTGATCTTCAAGTTATGAACTTATGAGAATAGAGAAGACCATGTAGTGCTTTTATAGGCTACGTAGGGGATCTTAAGGAGGTGGAATATTTGGCTTCCAATATTAATGATTAAATTGAGCCCAAGCCCAAATCTATTAATCCATTAATATTAATTAATTCTATTTTCCACTATATAAAATTAATTGCACTCCCAATATTAAACCATATTATATCAAATAATATTTCTCCGGTAGTATTATTTATTCCGTGTATTTAAGATATAAATATCCATGAATAAAATTAATTTATTGCTAATTAATTTATTCATCTCTTATATCCGAGACTAGTACCATTCAACCTTAATTATTATGCGGAATGAATCCACCTGCAGGGTTTACATAATAATTCCTTATGAACTCATCTCGGGGATATTATCAACCCTTACGGGATACACTTTCCCGTCAAGTATTCACGGCATGCCATATATAAAATATAGTGACCCAACTTAACCGGTAATTAACCCAATAATTAAATCGGTTAATTCCTTTGGTAAATCAAAGTCACTTATATTAAATATACACACCCGCAATAGTTTCGGGGATTAAGAATAAAATACACTGAGACTCGAATCGATTATCGCCGGCAATCCTAATCGATGAATCTCAACGATCCGCTCAATACACCAAGTGTACAAGTGTGATAAAATAATTAAGATAAATTATTTTCTCTCTCACACAACGACTATACCGATGGATTGGTCCGTGTCCATCTAGGTCGTGAGCAACTGTTCGATTAAATACGAGTAACCGATAGTATGATCTTCTGTGTGGGCCCGACACACCATACTAACTACAACGTATAAAATCCAGGACTATAATTTGCATATATTTAATTATAAATAATTAAATGCAAATAATTGTTTATTTAGTTAAATAGATTAGTGGCAATGGATCGTGAGTTTCCGTTACTTAAATCTAGACATTAAGTACACAACTCCAACACACTTTTCATAACTAAGAAAACCTACGGAATTCATAAAGTCTTGAGAGTGAGGAAGATCCATAAAGTTCGATAGCTCGTCGCCCACCCGACGTTCGAACGGAGTGCTAGGAATACGCGGGAAGATCACAAGGTCGTCAACCGAATTCGTTTCTCCGTACAACGATTCGAGGTAATAATCGAGAATCCCCCTCTTTGATTAATTGTGTTGTTTAATCGTAATATATACATGAACAAGACGATCCGGGAAAAACGACGATCATCGCGGACGGGGATTCGAGATCCCCGGCGAAGATCGAAGGGGGCGGTCGAAACCCTAGGGTTTGACCGCCCGGTACCGCGCGACGAAAGGGGAGCCCCGGCTGGACGCCGGGGCACGCGATCGACTTCGGTCGATCGCTGGGGTGCCACGGGCTGGTGCCGTGGCGGACCCCAGCCGCCCCTTCGACGGCGGCGTGGGCAACGGGGGGGCAGCCGCGGCTGGATGCCGCGGCTGGAGCGATCGAGCCCTAGCTCGATCGAGGGGCTGTCGAGGGCTGGTGCCTCGACTAGGCGCCCCTCCTCCCGTCGGATGGCGGCGGTGAGTCGCCGGACTCACCGCCAAGGGGCTGTTCCGAACAGCCCCACGGGGATGCCGCGCATCCCCGGCGATCGCCATGCACGGCGATCGCGAACCCCGCGGATGGGGTTCGGCTAGGGTTTAGCCGCGGGTTTATCCCGCGGCGACGCTCTTGTCGAGCCCGGTTCTTCGCGTGTGGTTCGCGTTCGTGGATCCGACTAGTGGGAGAAAATCGGCTGGGGGCGGGCTGCGTGTCTTCGGGCGCGTAGTCTCCAAAGGTCGGACTCCTGCGGATGAGTTGGTGTTCGTGTAATCTCCGGCGACGGGTTTTCGGTCGGGTTATCGGTTCTGCAATTTTTGATAGCCCGGGACATCGAATCCCAGCAAATGGTATCAGAGCGTTTGGTTTCGTGTTCATGTATATGTTCGATTATTGTTCTACCTTGCAGGATTTCCGGCTATCATGGTTGGATTTAATTAATTGTTTTTTAATTAATTATCATGATTATTAAACTCTCGGACATGTCGAGATTCGTTTTGTGTGGTTGAATGTTTGTAATAGTAAAAATTCGGGGGTTGACCGAATTTAGGATTTATTATTACGCACTTTTTTTCCGGAAAATGTATAGGGTCGATTTCATGTATAGAATCGATACCGGAATTGTAATTTAAATTTTGTAATTTTAATTACGTTGGTTCGATGATGAGACGATCGCCGGAAGACGAAGAAGTGACGAGAAGACAAGGGCTTGGGATCGATCACATGATGGTGATCGACCCATGGCCTAGCCGGCGTGGCTAGGCGGCGGTGGCGCTCCTCCCCGAGTGGCCGGCCGATCGATCATGGTGGGATGGCGTGGGGTCTCCTAATCCCGTGCTATTCCTACCAAGATCCACTTTCCCAATTAATTCGGATTTTTCCTATTTGAGTACTTTCCTTTTGGAAACTCTCATGGATTAGGAAAAGAATTAATTAAAATTAATTTTATTTTCTATTGATTTATTTCCTTCATGGAAATATTCATAGATTAGAAATTTAATTAATTTAGTACTAAATTTATTTTTCCTATTTGATTATTCCTACTCATGGGAATATTCATGGATTAGGAATAAAGATAAATTTGGAAAGTAGTAAGTCCTAATTTATTTTATTTCCTTGTTCTATTATAGATATCTTCTAGAATATTCCAAATTTTACTTGGATAGATTATTCTAGAGATTTAATAGAACTAGATAGGAAAATAAATAAACAAAAATATTAATGATATTTAATTTTATTTTTGATATATTCGATTGACTTAATTTTCGAATTAAGTAACTTTTGGATTAATTGAAAATAAATAGATTTAAATATTAGAGATTAATATTCTCGTCACATGGAGCATTCAAGAAACGAAGACTGAAGACTAGAAGATGCATATGAAGATAAAGCCATGATAGTCGGGGAAAAAATAATTTCTCTAGCATTATTTTTGACTATGTGCTATGTGCTTTATTGCTTTCATGCATGCTTATGTGTTTAATTATGCATTAGATAGCGTATCCCTTTGTTATAAAAAGCTAAGTGGGAGAGGGGATGGAAACATTCCCATGGTCTCCATTATTGTTCTCTTGGTGACTCTTATGGACTTTCGAAGTTCGTATAGATGTGTCATTGGAGGAGAATTCTTGTAATTCCTCTTACAAGAAACATTGATCAAGTTTATCAAACAATGCCTAATTTGTCTTTCTGAAACTGACTTCAAGTCGACTCATTCTCACCCCGGGGAGTGGAATGGAGCCAGAGCCACTTGGTCATGTAGAGGACACAAATTAGAGACTTTCATGCCATTCTTTGATAGATGGGTCGTTTGTCTGCTCGGCTCCCTCATTCGTGAGAGATAGGGTTGTTCGCATGGTGAATCACTGGTTAGAAACTTCGAGTTTCACTTATGATTCTCCGCGTCTTGATTTACGAAAATAGAATGGATCTGGTAATTGGGAGTCAATTATAAAAGTCTCTTAGTGAAGTAAACGTCCACACCACGTGGCTTGCTGCACTGACGGATTTTGGATTAATTGATGTAGACAGTTGTAAGGAATTGTGAAGAGTTGTGAAGTTGTCGTAAACGTCCACACCACGTGGCTTGCGGTAATATACGAGTCCCAAACAATCTTCTTAGATACTGAGTAATGGTTTACACTTAGGTACGCTCTATAGTATCCTTCCCATCGAAGTAACGCTATAAGTGATGTACGACCAAAGCAAATCTAATTGCTAAATCATTTGGATGGGTAAACGTCCACACTATCGTGGCTTGCCTTATCTGATGGGATTTTAGATGTAATTAGTGATTTAATGATATTATTTTAGGGAGATAATATCGGATATTAAATTGATTGTTTGTTTAAATGTGCTTATAGGTTTAGAGAATAGCTATGAACCCACTTTCTATGATACTCAAGGAGCATAAGCTCACTGGCCCCAACTATATTGATTGGAAGAGAAATTTAGACATTGTCCTAACTTCGGAAGAGTACAAGTATGTACTCCATGAAGTGTGCCCTGCCGAGCCCACGGCTGCCTCAACTGATGAGGAAAAACTGGCATATCGGAAGTGGAAAAAGGCTGATGAAATGGCTAGGTGTTATATTTTGGCTTCCATGTCAAATGTACTCCAAACCCAACATGAGCCAATGGACACTGCCTATGATATGATGTTTAACCTCAAGGAGATGTTTGGGGAGCAAGATCGTGCGGCTAGGCAAGAAGCCATGAGAGTCCTTATGTCGACTACTCAGTCTGAAGGAACGCCCGTTGGGGAGCACGTTCTTAAGATGATGAGTTTGTTGAATGAACTTGAGGTCCTAGGAGCTTCTATTGATGGTGAGACGCAAGTCGACATCATACTCCAGTCTCTGGCCCCTAGTTTTGAGCAGTTTCGTATGAGCTATAATATGGGTAAACTATCTTATACTCTTGCGCAACTCCTGACTGAACTAAAGGCGGCAGAGGGGATCTACAAGAAGGGCAAGTCTCAAGCTCTTGTAGCTACCAAGTCCAAAGGCTTTAAGCCTGGTGGAGGTAGGGGCAAGAAAAGGAAGCAAGCCTGGAAACCCAGTGGTGTCAAGAGGACTGCACCACAAGTGGGGGCTGCAAAGCCAAAGGGTAAGTGCTTCCGATGCAACAAGATGGGACACTGGAACTCTGAATGTCCTCTCAGAGGTACGAATTTTTCTTTAGTCGTAAAAACATAGTCAGCGGTATTTTCTACCAGAGTTCTGGTGTGTAGATATGGAACCACTGACGGTATGTGCATTTCTTTAAATGCAAGGGTTCCAGAAAACCCGGCGACTTAGAGAAGAAGAATTCGAGTCTACATGGGCGAGGCTGTTGGGGTAGCAGCGGTTGCAGTGGAAGACATTTATCTGTTTTAAGTTTTCATTGCAGTTATTGCTTATGTACCCCTTTTATTTTGAAAAAGAACTTCGTTCTGTTTTTCTTTATTAATGGATATTTTATTTCTTTAATCATTGGATGGTTTGGATAAGAAATAATGGTGATATTCATTATGGTACATTAGATAGCAATATGTGAATGATGAATCCTTAGTCTACCACGATGCAACAAACCGTTATGTATAACTTGTTTTACTTATTAGATGTATTTCTCTTGTCAATCATTATACTTGTGAATTCTTGAACTTGGTAGTATCTATTCAAAAGGGATTCAAAAGGTCGAAATTGATTTGATCAATTATAGTTGGAGGAATGGACCTCCCGACCTAAGAATCGATCTTGAAAGATGATACAACTGAGTTAACCTTTCTGATAAAGGATGGAATTCGGACAAGTATAGAAAATGATGATTAATGCGGTATGTGTAATTAGAGAAGGTACGAGTCATTCCTTCAAGAATACTCGAAGATGGATTAGAATACTTGATGTGCCATAAAGGCAGAGTGTTTTTCAACACAAAGCCATTATGGGGATCCTTCAAAGTATATTCATTGAAAGCCTGCGACTTGTTCGCGGAGGTTATTACCTATCTAAATAACACATAGCATAAATCAAAGACTGAGATTAAGTCTCAATCGACTACACCATACACTGAAGTGTAGACATGGTGTGTCAGGATTGAGAAATGGGATTCTAATGGTAAAAGAACAAGTTTGTTCGGAACTACCTATGTTCTATGGATATTTCTGGACGCAACGGCACATTCTATGTGGTTGTAGAATATCCTAGAAGAAAAAGTAATTGTATGTTCAATAGTACTACGAACCAGAAGGGTGTTCTCGCCCGGCTCATAGAGGAAAAACTATTAGATGAACTACAATGCCCTAATTGACAAAGTACTTTAAAATGAGGAAAGGGAAAGACTGAGAACCAGCCTGACCGAGTAGTAGTACACCACTAACTGCACCTAATGTTGTTACTGTTATACACCGGAACGCCATTGCAGTGGGAGGTTGTTAAGCAACCAGAGATGTTCATAAGACTGGAGGAGTTTTGAACTCTGGATCCAGTATACATGAAATCGATCCCTAGGTCTGCATAGGAATTCGCGAAGAAGGTGTGTTAGAAACGTAATGGAAACAAAGGTGGTGTTTCTCGGAATTTTGTGTAGATAACACTTTGACATTGGCGACAATGTGAAAATGTTGTCAGACATAAAATAGAGGTTGTCTAAATAAATCGAGATATGAGATTGAGAAGAAGTTAGAGCATGTTCTTAAGATCTTATGATCTAGAGATAAGAACATTGTACTTCTCCTAGACATCTTGTACGATTAAGGTTTGTTTTAAACATGCATACTTCTGAGAAAGGTTATTGCCTTTCAAAGACAGAACAAACATCTATCTAAAGGTTGTGTGTTCGAACACATGAAGGAGATAGATGAGGACAAAGCAGTTTCCTATACTTCAAGTATGGAAAGCTCTATAGATGCAATGTTGTAAAACAAGAACCTGATATCAACTATGCGGTTTGCGTAGTGGGAGGATATCAAAGTAATCTGGATAAGGGATGTTCGAATGCTGCAAGAGTACTTTCATAGTACTGGCTTGAGCAAGACGAAATCTTCTTAGATTACAGATTCTCAGATCCAAAAATCAGAGAAGGACCAGTGAAAGTCGATATCAGGCTATGTGTTCACTTTTAGAAAGAGGTGGAACCATGAAGTGAAAGAGTGATAAGCGGGACGCTTCTCAGACTCTCTCATAACCGAATAGCAGCCTCAGAGGCAGCGGAAGTTTTGGTTAGGTTCCGGGATAACCTCTTGACTTGGATATGACTCTTAGTTTACCAAAGGCTATTAGATAGCGGTGCACGGTGAACTAGAAGAGGTCATAAGTCAAAAGTGATGTTAACACATAGAGCAAGTACCACCTGATACGAGTCATCGTCAGGGGAGACGACGTAGTAGTCACCAAGATCACTTCAGAGCGGCAACCTAGATTGCTCACTCACATAGTACTTCTCGCAAGTACACTTTAAAGCACGTGATGAGTATGGGAACCGGGAGTTTGGAGGAAATGACTAGACCTTAGTACAAGTGGGAGATTGTTGGAGTTGTGTACTTAATGTCTAGATTTAAGTAACGGTAAACTCCCGATCATAGCATTTAATCTATTTAATTAATAAACAATTATTTGCATTTAATTATATGCAAATCATAGTTCTGGATTTTATACGTTGTAGTTAGTATGGTGCTGCATGGGCGCACAGAAGATCATACTATCGGTTACTCGTATTTAATCGAACAGTTGCTCACGACCTAGATGGACACGAACTAATCCATCGGTATAGTCGTTGTGTGAGAGAGAAAATAATTTATCTTAATTATTTTATCACACTTGTACACTTGGTGTATTGGGCGGATCAATTGAGACTCATCAATTAGGATTGCTCGGCGATAATTGATTTGAGACTCGGAGTATTTTATTCTTAATCCCTGAAACAATTGCGGGTGTGTATATTTAATATAAGTGACTTTGATTTACCAAAGGAATTAACCGATTTAATTATTGGGTTAATTACCGGTTAAGTTGGGTCACTATATTTTATATATGGCATGCGGTGAATTCTTGAAGGGGCAGTGTATCCCGGAAGGGTTGATAATATCCCCGAGATGAGTTCATAAGGAATTATTGTGTAAACCTCATGAGTGGATTCGTTCCGCACAATAATAAAGGTTGAACGGTACTAGTCTCGGATATAAGAGATGAATATTATTTATTGAGCAATAAATAAATTTATTCATGGATATTTAAATCTTAAATACACGGAATAAATAATACTAAGATGGAGAAATATTATTTGATATAATATGGAATAATATTGGGAGTGCAATTTTATTTATATAGTGGAAAATAAATAAAATTAATATTGATAAGAATTAATAGATTTGGGTTGGACCCAATTTAATTTTCAATATTGAAGCCCAATATTTATTCTCCTTATGATCCCCTACGTAGCCTATATAAGCACTACATGGTCTTCACTTTTCATAACTAAGAAAACCTACGGAATTCATAAAGTCTTGAGAGTGAGGAAGATCCATAAAGTTCGATAGCTCGTCGCCCACCCGACGTTCGAACGGAGTGCTAGGAATACGCGGGAAGATCACAAGGTCGTCAACCGAATTCGTTTCTCCGTACAACGATTCGAGGTAATAATCGAGAATCCCCCTCTTTGATTAATTGTGTTGTTTAATCGTAATATATACATGAACAAGACGATCCGGGAAAAACGACGATCATCGCGGACGGGGATTCGAGATCCCCGGCGAAGATCGAAGGGGGCGGTCGAAACCCTAGGGTTTGACCGCCCGGTACCGCGCGACGAAAGGGGAGCCCCGGCTGGACGCCGGGGCACGCGATCGACTTCGGTCGATCGCTGGGGTGCCACGGGCTGGTGCCGTGGCGGACCCCAGCCGCCCCTTCGACGGCGGCGTGCGCAACGGGGGGGCAGCCGCGGCTGGATGCCGCGGCTGGAGCGATCGAGCCCTAGCTCGATCGAGGGGCTGTCGAGGGCTGGTGCCTCGACTAGGCGCCCCTACTCCCGTCGGATGGCGGCGGTGAGTCGCCGGACTCACCGCCAAGGGGCTGTTCCGAACAGCCCCACGGGGATGCCGCGCATCCCCGGCGATCGCCATGCACGGCGATCGCGAACCCCGCGGATGGGGTTCGGCTAGGGTTTAGCCGCGGGTTTATCCCGCGGCGACGCTCTTGTCGAGCCCGGTTCTTCGCGTGTGGTTCGCGTTCGTGGATCCGACTCGTGGGAGAAAATCGGCTGGGGGCGGGCTGCGTGTCTTCGGGCGCGTAGTCTCCAAAGGTCGGACTCCTGCGGATGAGTTGGTGTTCGTGTAATCTCCGGCGACGGGTTTTCGGTCGGGTTATCGGTTCCGCAATTTTTGATAGCCCGGGACATCGAATCCCAGCAAGTTTATCATGTAAACCCTGCAGGTGGATTTGTTCCACATGATAATAAGGATGAGTGGTACTAGTCTCGGATAATAAGAAACGAATTAATTTAATTATTAGTAATAAAATTAATTCGTGGGCATTCGATATCTTAAACACGGGGAAGGTCGTGTATGTAATTTCGGCGGAATTATTATTGTTGAAATAATATTAAAACTAATTTCGGGAATTCAATTATTATTTTTTAGTGGAGTGAATAATAATTAAAATTGAAATCGATTAATTAAGGAATTGCGTTTACGTATTCCAAGTTAATTAATATTTCAATTTAGCCCTTAAATTAATTTACCTAAAGTCCCTAACGTAACTCTATAAATATCCCTACCTTGCCTATCCTAAACCTACATTCCGCAGCTTTTTATTTTTCTGAGAAAAATTATTGCGTTAGCGCAAAAACATTTTTCTCTGTAAAATAAACTGTATAGCGCAAATATTTTTCTCTCATCAGAGAAAAGAAATATAACGCTGATAGAAAAGGAGAAAGCAGAAAAGGAGACCCAACGGATCGTTGCCCACACAACGGTTGGAGTCAAAGGATCTGAGGCATACGTTAGAAGCATCTAAGGTCTCAACAATCACCCAAGAAGGTATGAGATCGATTCTCTTTTCCGCAATTTATTCGATCTCATATTTCGTTGATCATACTTTGAACGTAAGATCGGGTTCCGGGTATTGTGGATCGCATTCCTCGACTACTGGGGGTTCTAGGACCTCCGGATCGGTAGTCGGAAGAGGAAAAACGACCCGGAAACGAGCCCGGAACAGCAACGTCGCGTTGCTGTTCGCGGACAAACGGCGACCGCCGTTCCTAAACGGCGACCTCTGTTTCGTTGTTTTCCTGGCAGCCCGCTCCGGCTCGCGCGGTTGTCCTTTGGGGCAATGGCTGGGCGTGAATCGGGGCACGGGCTGGGTAAGAGAACGGAGTAACGGACTTGGAGGTCGACTGGGATCGTTCGGATGTTCGAGTGATCGAACGAACGCATCCCGGGTAGTCGATTTCCAACAATTGGTATCAGAGCCTGTTTGTACGTTCTTTGTATTGTTTGCGATTTTTGTTTTGCAGGATAACCCGATTATTATGGTCATATGTTTATGTACTGTATGTTGTGGTTTGTTAAACTCTCGGGATTGTCGAGATCTTTATTTTTTTTACAACGTTGCTTGTTTGTAATAGTTAAAACGACGGGTTTAGTCGTTTAGGTTTTGTTTTTCGTTTTTCGTTTATCCGGGTGTATAGGATCGATCATTCTGTATAGGATCGATGCCGGAAGTAGTTAGTTTACATATGTAATGTTGCTGCTACTTGGTGGATCGTGAAGAGATCGAAGGTCGGACGAACGAGGGTCGAGAAGTCGAACCCGCGGGCTGCTGAAGGGCAAACGGCGGTCGCCGTTTCGCTGGTTCTTGGGCAGCAGCTCCGCGGGGGTTCGACGGACACCACGGATCGCTCGTCGAGGCCTGGGATGATACTCCAGTGGGAGGGGTTCGTCTCTTGTTACTTAGACGAGTCGGTGGTGGATCGAGACCGAGACGAGCAACGAGACGAAGATCCGAGAAGACGTGCATCGAAGAATTTAAAGGCCATAATAATCGGGCCATATTAAATGCTTTTTGTGTGTTAACGTGTGTTTTATTATGCTTTATTTTTTATATGCATGTATGTTATCCCTTTCGTAAAAACTAATTGGGAGAGGGATTGGAAACAATCCCGCGGTCTCCATTCTCTGTTTTGATAGTGATGTGTGTCACTTACGAGTTGGCTTTAGTGTCATCCTCCCTATCGGATAAAGTCGACACACGGATATCACTGGATCAAAATTCGAATTCAATTCCATTTATAGAATTGAACACTTAAGTTTTTCAAAGCAAATGCCTAATTTGTCTTTCAAAGACTAATTTCAACTCGACTCATTCTCACCCCGGGGAGTGGAATGGAGCCAAAGCGCATGGTTATGTCGATGACACAGATTAGAGACATTCGAGTCATTTGATGGCTAGATCGATTGTCTGGTTGGCTCCCTCACTTTGTGAGAGATAGGGCTCAATTGCATGATTGATCGCTGGTTAGAAACTTCGAGTTTCACTTACGAGATATCAAGCTTTGATTAACGAAATTGTGAAATTTATTAAATGGAATTCAATTAACAAAGTTGTTTGTTTAGTAAACGTCCACACTATCGTGGCTTACTAGACGGAAACGGAACTTTGGGTTAATTGAGGCTCGACAGTTATAGGAAATCGTAAAGGGACCGCATGTCAACGTAAACGTCCACACTAACGTGGCTTGCGGTGGGCGTGTAGTTTCCGAGCGGTTAACTTAGTACTGAGAAATGGTATACACTTAGGTACGCTCTACAATATCCTCCCCATCGGAGTCACTGCTGTAATGATGTACGACCGAAGTAAAAGTCCAGTTATAAAATCGTTTGGACTAGTATACGTCCACATGAACGTGGCATGCTAGTCTGATGGGATTTTAGGATTGATTGGTAAATTTAATGATATTAATTAAGGGAGTTAATATCGAATTAAATTTGACGGTTTGATTTGTCTCTTTTATAGATATGACACTCAACCCACTGTCTGTGATACTAAAAGAGAACAAACTCACTGGTCCGAACTATATTGACTGGAAACGAAACATGGACATTGTCCTAACTGCTGAGGAGTACAAATATGTACTCCATGAGATTTGTCCTGATGAACCTACTGATACCTCCACTCCTGAGGAAAAGGAAGCTCATCGGAAGTGGGTCAAGGCTAATCAGATGGCGCGGTGCTACATTTTGGCTTCTATGTCAAATGTGCTGCAACATCAGCATGAAGCCATGGACACTGCCTAAGATATGATGCTTAACCTCAAGGATATGTTTGGTAGTCAGGACAGGGCAGCCAGGCAAGATGCTATGAGGCAACTCATGACGACCACTATGTCCGAAGGAACGCCCGTGAGGGATCACGTTCTTAGGATGATGGGCCATCTGAATGAGATAGAGATTATGGGAGGATCTATCGATGGGGAAACCCAGATCGATATAGTTCTCCAATATCTGCCTAAGAGTTTTGAGCAGTTCCGCCTGAAATATAACATGAACAAGAGGTTATATACGTTAGCGGAACTCCTGACTGAACTCCAAGCGGCAGAGGGAATCTTTAAGAAACCTCAAGCACTTGTGGCTGTGAAATTGACTCTTCCTAGGCCTCCGGGCGGTAAAAGGAAGAAGAAGCAAGGACGGAAACCCAGTGGACCCAGCAATGGTGCACCACGGAATGGAGTGAACAAGCCCAAGGGCAAGTGTTTCCGCTGCAAGCAGTCTGGACATTGGAAGTCTAATTGTCCTCTCAGACAAGGAGGTATGAACTTTTCCTTAGTCACTGAAACATGTTTAGCGGTGTTATCCACCGGTACCTGGTGTGTGGATACGGGAGCCACTGATCATGTCTGCAATTTTTTGCAGGGGTTCCAGGAAACCCGGCGGCTTAGAGAGGGAGAGATCACTATCTACATGGGCAACGCAACGAAAGTGGCCGCAGTTGCAGTGGGAGATATTTATTTATCTTTTAATAATAATATTTTGGTGTTGAATAATTGTCTTTATGTACCGAACTTTAGAAAGAACCTTGTTTCTGTTTCTAAGTTGGTTTTGAATGGATACTCAGTTTCTTTTGATAGTTCTGTTATTGTCAAAAAGAATGGTGATTATATCTGTTCTGGTACATTGGTAGGCAACTTATATATACTGAATCCTGATTATTCCACGATGCAACGAGTAGAGTCATATAACACATCTAGTACCAATAAGAGAAAGGAGCCTTCTAGGATGAATCAAAAGTACTTATGGCATCTTAGGCTAGGTCATATTAACTTGGGCAGGATTCAAAGGTTGATAACTGATGGAATACTCAGTGATGTGAAAGATGAGGACTTTCCGACCTGCGAATCATGCCTGGAAGGAAAAATGACCAAGCGACCCTTTAGTGATAAGGGGTATAGATCCAAGGAAGTACTGGAATTGATTCACTCTGATTTGTGCGGGCCTTTATCTGTCCAAGCGAGAGGAAGTTATGAATATTTCGTAACTTTCACAGATGATTACTCAAGGTATGGTTTTATATACCTGATGCGCCGCAAGAGCGAGTGCTTTGACAAGTTCAAGGAGTACAAAGCTCTTGTGGAGAACCTTCATGGTAAAACCATAAAGACTCTACGATCTGATCGTGGAGGAGAGTACCTCTCGGGAGAGTTTAAGGCGTACTTATTAGAGAATGGGATTGACTCCCAGATGACTGCACCATACACGCCCCAGTAGAATGGTGTAGCAGAAAGAAGGAATAGGATTCTTATGGAAATGGTAAGATCTATGATGAGTTACTCAGACCTACCAGTTTCGTTCTGGGGATATGCCTTGGAAACAGCGGCGTATATCCTGAACTTAGTGCCTTCTAAATCAGTCCCTAAGACGCCCTCGGAATTGTGGACCGGGCGTAAGCCGAACTTGAAACACATTCGGATCTGGGGTTGTCCACCACATGTGCTGAAGCATGGGGCTGATAAGTTGGAGTCACGTTCGGATATTCGGTTGTTTATAGGATATCCTAGAGGAACGAAAGGTGGTCTATTTTATAGTCCTAAGGACCAGAAGATCGTTGTTAGCACCAACGCTCGGTTCTTGGAAGAGGATTATATAATGGACCACAAGCCCAAGAGTGAGATAATACTTAAAGAAATGAGAGGGGACGATCAAGACTTAGATCCAACCCAACCGGGTGATACGCCACCACAGTCTGCACCTGTAGTTACTGAGGTTACACCTGAGCGTCGTCGTAGTGGGAGGGTTGTTCGACAACCAGACAGGTTCATGTTTATAGGTGAGTCTTCGGACTTGTTACCTGGAGAACATGAAGCCGATCCATGGACCTACGACGAGGCGCTCAAAGATCAAGATGCTCAGTCTTGGCAAAAGGCGATGAAATCTGAGATTGAATCAATGGATTCAAATCGGGTCTGGAATCTTGTAGCACCGCCCAAAGGTGTAAAAGCCATTGGTTGCAAGTGGGTGTACAAGAGAAAAAGAGGGTCTGACGGGAAGGTGGAAACCTTCAAGGCTAGGCTTGTTGCGAAAGGGTATACTCAGAAAGAAGGGATCGATTATGAGGAAACTTTTTCGCCGGTAGCTATGCTAAAGTCGATCCGGATTCTTTTATCTATAGCATCTTATATGGATTATGAGGTGTGGCAAATGGACGTCAAGACAGCATTCTTGAATGGGAATCTTGACGAGACCATTTACATGAGACAGCCAGAAGGTTTCATTAAGAAAGGCCAAGAGCATCTAGTGTGTAAGCTAAACCGATCCATTTATGGATTGAAGCAAGCTTCTAGATCTTGGAACATGCGGTTTGATGAGGTTATCCAGTCTTATGGATTCTTTCAAAGCATGGACGAGTCGTGTGTATACCGGAGAAGTGACGGAAACAGTGTGGCGTTTCTCGTGCTTTATGTAGACGACATCCTTCTAATTGGCAACAATGTGAAGATGTTGTCGGACATAAAGGGATGGTTGTCCAAGCAGTTCGATATGAAAGACTTAGGACAAGTTGGGCACGTTCTTAGGATCAAGGTTATAAGGGATCGCCGGAAAAGAACATTAAGCTTGTCCCAAGCTTCATATATTGATACGATTCTGGCTCGTTTCAACATGCAGAATTCCAAGAGAGGTGCTCAACCTTTCTGCCATTGAATTCATCTATCTAAAGACATGTGTCCCAAAACACAAAAGGAGATAGATTACATGAAGAAGGTTCCTTATGCTTCGGCAGTAGGAAGTCTAATGTATGCCATGTTGTGCACGAGACCTGATATCTGCTATGCCGTGGGCATGGTAGCTAGATATCAGAGTAACCCTGGACAGGGTCACTGGACTGCTGTAAAGAACATACTTAAGTACCTGCGAAGGACTAGGAATTATGTTCTGAGTTACAAAGCGTCCGAGTTGATTCCTATTGGTTACACAGACTCGGATTTCCAATCTGATAAGGATCAGCGAAAGTCTACATCAGGCTATGAGTTCACATTGGGAGGTGGAGCAATTTCATGGAAGAGTGTTAAGCAGAAATGCATTTCGGACTCTACCATGGAAGCCGAATATGTAGCAGCCTCCGAGGCAGCTAAAGAATCGGTGTGGCTCCGGAACTTCCTTATGGACTTGGATGTGGTTCCTAAAATGCCTAGAGCTATCAAAATTTATTGTGACAATAGCGGTGCAGTGGCAAATGCGAAGGAACCACGAGCCCACAATGCGAGTAAACACATAGATCGCAAGTACCACCTGATTAGAGACATCGTCAAGAGAGGCGATGCAGTTGTCACCAAGATTGCATCAGCGGATAACCTGGCTGACTCCTTTACGCAGGCACTTCCAGCGGAAGCGTTCAAGAGACACGTGAAGGGGATTGATATCGGATGTATGGGAGAGGGCAACTAGACTTTTAGTATAAGTGGGAGATTGATGGAGTTATATTCTAAATGTCTAGTTTAGTGACAATATGGAACTCCTTATCTGTGTTTTTCATTATCTATTAATCAAACTGTCGGCATTTTGTCTATCATGTACTTAAATGCAATAAGTCCTAGATATATACGTTGTAGACAGTATAGCGTGAGGAGACACGCGGAAGATCATACTGTCGGTTACTCGTATACTATCGAACAGAAGCTCACGACTTAGATGGACAGGGACAATCCATCGGCACGTCGTAGTGTGACTGGGTAATAGTTGGTCTTGACTATTATGTTACACTCTTACACTTGGTGTATTGAGCAGGACCACGGGAGGGCGTTCGATTTATACTAATCGCAGTAATCGAACTAGACCTCAGAGATTACGGATATACGAATTCCTAATCCCTATATAATTATAGGTGCGTGTGTCCAATTCTCGGTTCTTTAATATGCCAGTAAGTGAGACTAATTGATTAGTCGAGATACTCGGTAAATTGGGAATCGGAATTGTACACACGGCATGCTATAAATTATAAACAGGAAACCGTGTCCCGTTTATCGGGTTGATGATGTCCCCGAGATGAGCTCATAAAGTTTATCATGTAAACCCTGCAGGTGGATTTGTTCCACATGATAATAAGGATGAGTGGTACTAGTCTCGGATAATAAGAAACGAATTAATTTAATTATTAGTAATAAAATTAATTCGTGGACATTCGATATCTTAAACACGGGGAAGGTCGTGTATGTAATTTCGGCGGAATTATTATTGTTGAAATAATATTAAAATTAATTTCGGGAATTCAATTATTATTTTTTAGTGGAGTGAATAATAATTAAAATTGAAATCGATTAATTAAGGAATTGCGTTTACGTATTCCAAGTTAATTAATATTTCAATTTAGGCCTTAAAATAATTTACCTAAGGTCCCTAACGTAACTCTATAAATATCCCTACCTTGCCTATCCTAAACCTACATTCCGCAGCTTTTTATTTTTCTGAGAAAAATTATTGCGTTAGCGCAAAAACATTTTTCTCTGTAAAATAAACTGTATAGCGCAAATATTTTTCTCTCATCAGAGAAAAGAAATATAACGCTGGTAGAAAAGGAGAAAGCAGAAAAGGAGACCCAACGGATCATTGCCCACACAACGGTTGGAGTCAAAGGATCTGAGGCATACGTTAGAAGCATCTAAGGTCTCAACAATCGACCGAGAAGGTATGAGATCGATTCTCTTTTCCGCAATTTATTCGATCTCATATTTCGTTGATCATACTTTGAACGTAAGATCGGGTTCCGGGTATTGTGGATCGCATTCCTCGACTACTGGGGGTTCTAGGACCTCCGGATCGGTAGTCGGAAGAAGAAAAACGACCCGGAAACGAGCCCGGAACAGCAACGTCGCGTTGCTGTTCGCGGACAAACGGCGACCGCCGTTCCTAAACGGCGACCGCCGTTTCGTTGTTTTCCTGGCAGCCCGCTCCGGCTCGCGCGGTTGTCCTTTGGGGCAATGGCTGGGCGTGAATCGGGGCACGGGCTGGGTAAGCGAACGGAGTAACGGACTTGGAGGTCGACTGGGATCGTTCGGATGTTCGAGTGATCGAACGAACGCATCCCGGGTAGTCGATTTCCAACAGTTTTATGTTTTGTTTTTTTTAGTTTTTAATTCCGTACTTCTATTTCCTTCAAGAACGATTTCGATTTGAAGGCATGAATAATATAGTTCTATTTCCTTTAATTATTTCGTCTGTTAATTTCTGTATGATTGGCTAAGTTGTTGTGCATCTGTGCAGGAACGGATCGAGGGTGAATTAGGGTTTAGTTAGGCCGCGAGGTTGAAGGGGCTAAAGTAACCGGTTGGGTGTTTGTTCCCGAGGCAAAGTTGGTTGAGGTTTATTTCTGGGGAGTTTGGGCAAACTAGGACGACCACTAGTGAACCTTTACAAACTGGGATACTGGTGATTGGCAAACCGCATAGATGTACCTTGTAGTATTGTTGCGGGCATAGCACTAGAACTTGCAGGAGATGCGGTCGTATGCTTCGAGCATGCTACTGGCCGAGCGGGTCTGTCTAGAGGGTAATGCGGGTTTGGGCAAACTAGATCCATGTTTGGTCGCATAGGTTATCGAATTGTTCAGATCCAGGGGATTAGGCATAGTGTTAGCTTACCTTTTCTTTAAACTGTAAGGATAGATAAAGGGTGGGGCAATTGTTGGGCGTGACGCAATAGGACCACTTTTGTTTTTGCACCCTATGACAAACCGCTGGTGGAAATCCTTAGTGCCAATGACCGGTAGTTTGCCCTAACGATCCTGAGTGAAGTTGTCTGCCCGGATGCTTTGTTTCCTATTTGATTCCAGTTTTCCTTTTAATATTCTGTTAGATCTGAGTGTTTGTTTGGTTTACTTTTAGTTTTAATTATTTGCATGTTGGTTCTGTTAGCCATAGTTAGGTCAAAGTGTTGAAACGATTGCAAAACCGCTGTGCCCACAGCACCCCATACCAAAATCTTTTTGTGACAACCCCTTGGGCAAAGCCGAGATCACCTACTGTAATTGCCTCCTTGTGGGACCGACCCCACGTACTTGCCATTATCTACGTTGTGTAGTTATAAGAGTACTGGCTAAATATAAATTCATTTTGACGCGCGTTTGTTCCCACGACAAACATCCGTCGTCGTCAAAATTGGCGCCGTTGCCGGGGAGGCAAATTTCCAACAGTAAGTCGTCTTTGCTAACAGTTTGACTTGCTTTGTTTATGCAGGATTCAACTTCGGGCAAAGAGATTGTACCTTGGTACGACCCTGAGATCGAAAAGACCGCGAAGCGAATCCGAAAAGAGACAAGGCTAGCCAAAGCGTTAGCACGTGCCGCCCAAGAAGCTGCCCGAACACCAAGGGCAGAACATCCGAGAAGGGCAAGGAGAGGTGAGCCAATTACCCCACCAAGAACTTCACCGGAACCAACCACGATGTACGGTCCACACAACCGGACCCTCAGGGACATGATGTTCCCTGCCAATCTGAATCTCCGTCCATTGGGCATCACTTTGCCCACCATCACAGAGAACTGGGAGATGAAACACAATTTCATCCAAATACTGCCGAAATTCAGCGATTTGCCCATGGAAGACCCTCAGAGGCACTTGCAGGACTTTGAGTTAGCCTGCGGAACCATAAGGGGAGGACCCCCTTTGAGTGAATACATCCGACTGCTGGCATTTCCCTTTTCACTAGGGGAGGGAGCAAGAGAGTGGCTTTACACTCTACCCGAGGGGCAAATCACCACTTGGGCACAGCTCCAGCAAGCATTCTTGGAGAAATATTTCCCTGCCGCTAGAATCCATCACATGAGAAGGAATATTAGCAGCATCAAAATGGGGGCAGGTGAAGAATTCCCAGCATACTGGGCACGGTTCAAACAGATGCTGGCAAAGTGCCCTCAACATCAAATCCCAGACCACGATTTGATCCAATATTTTGTAACTGGCCTGAGGATGCACGAGAGGACACTTCTACATGCTTCCAGTGGGGGGTCAATCCTGAATAAGAGTGTTGAAGAGGCATTTAGGCTCTTTAAGGAAATGGCGGAGGAATTCAGAGAGGATGGAAGTGAGTTGCCCAGGACCAATTTAGGGACAACCACTGCTGCGGATCTAAAAATCGACAAACTGTGCAGCGCGATGGAGAAGTTTATGAACACTATGGCCACCGGGCCAAAGAGAGGAGTGAAAGCTTGCCAGATCTGCCAGGGCACAGAGCATGCCACTGATGAATGCCCCTCACTGTATGACGAGGAGGTCAAAGCAAAGGGGCAGAGCAACGGTAATGGGCAAGGAAGGGGGAAACCATACTATGATAATAGGTATGGGAATAACAACAACTACAATGAGGGGTATAATGGTAACCAAAATTTCCAGCGCTACAATCAGCAGGGGCAGTACCAACAGCATGGCCCCGGAATGTACCACCAGCCCGCTCAGACCAAAGGGCCTACTTTGTCTGAAATGATGGAAACTTTGGTCAAAGAGAACATTAAATTCCAGCAAGAGAATGCCAAAGCCCACCAAGAGAATGAGAAATTCAAGCAAGAGACTAGGGGGCAGTCCCAGAATCTAGGAGCCCAAGTCTCACATCTTACTTAAGTGGTGGCAAAGCTGGAACAAAAAGGAGGAACTTTGCCCCCGAAGATCGAAGTGAATAACGCCCATGTCAATGCCGTACAGCTCAGAAGTGGCAAACCACTGACCATAGTGGAGAAATCTGCAGTGAAAGGCAAGGAGCTCACTCTAGATGGTCCCCCAATCATTGAGGAAGACCCTGGGACTGATAATGAGCAAGAAGAGGTGACAGTCAGGGCAAAGAGGGACAAGTCCCCACCTCCCAAAATCAAACCACCCTTCCCGGGCAGACTGAGTAAAAACCGTGAGAGGGAAGAGACTCAAGAGATGTTTAAGATGTTCAAGAAAGTTGAGATCAATATGCCCCTTCTGACCATCCTGAACGCTATGCCCAGATGTGCTAAGTTCTTGAAGGAACTCTGCACCAAGAAGGTCAAATATCAAGATGATGCAAAGTTTGAGGTGGGAGAAAATGTCTCTGCTGTGATTAAAAAGACTGGACCTACAAAGTGTGGAGACCCAGGCATGTTCTACATCCCGTGCATTATAGGGCATATGAAGATAGAGAAGGCAATGCTCGATCTGGGAGCATCAATCAACGTTATGCCCAAAACAATGTATGAAGACCTGGAAATAGGACAACTGAAGCCCACTCGAGTTGTTATCCAACTGGCTGATAGATCTAATGTTTATCCTGAGGGCATACTGGGGGATGTCCTGGTCAAAGTGGAAGAGCTGATATTCCCTGTTGATTTCTATGTGCTCGATATGGGCAGATAAGGCAAAGCCCCTGTGATGATATTGGGCAGACCGTTCCTGAAAACAGCAAGAACCCACATCGACTGTGAAACCGGAAGGCTGACGTGCAAATTCGAGGGAGAAACGGTCACCTTTGACCTCTACAAATCAATGAAGCACCCAGCTGACACAGAAGAGATCCACTACATTGACCAAATTGAGAAGGCAGTGGAGGCAAAGACACTCCAATGTGGCAAGTATGACCATACTGAGATAGCTATTCAACAAGGGCTTACTGAGTTTGACATGGAGGACGAACCGGAAGAATTGCAAGAGGCAATAGAGCAGTTAGACTCTCTGGAGAATCACAAAGGCAGTCCGGGCAAACCGATAGAGATCGAAGAGATGATCATGGTGCCTTCACTTGAAAAGCCACCAATTTTGGAACTGAAGAAGCTGCCCAAACATCTCAAGTATTTATACCTGGGAGATAATGACACTTTGCCCGTCATCATAAGTGCCTATTTGCAAGAGGCAGAGGAGGCAAAGCTGAGATATGTACTGGGGCAGTACAAACAGGCCATAGGGTGGACTTTGGCTGATATCAGAGGGATAAGTCCGAGTATTTGCCAACACCACATTCTTCTGGAAGACGACTCTGTGCCCGTACGTGATCCTCAAAGGAAGCTCAACCCAGCGATGAAGGAAGTTGTGCTCAAAGAGATCAAGAAGCTTCTCAGTGTGGGCATAATCTACCCAGTGTCTGATAGCAAGTGGGTTAGCCCAGTGCATGTGGTACCAAAGAAGTCTGGAGTTCAAGTCATAGAGAACGAAAGAAATGAGCAGATTGCCACACGACTACAAACTGGGTGGAGAGTTTGCATTGACTACCGCAAGCTGAACAAGGTAACCCGCAAGGATCATTTCCCTTTGCCCTTCATTGATGAAATGTTAGAGAGATTGGCCGGGAAGAAGCATTTTTGCTTTCTAGATGGATACTCAGGGTATATGCAGATATGGGTTGCTCAAGAGGATCAGGACAAAACCACCTTCACCTGTCCCTTTGGCACCTTTGCCTATAGAAGAATGCCCTTTGGCCTCTGCAATGCACCAGGAACTTTTCAAAGGTGCATGATGAGTATCTTCTCTGACCTGCTCGAGAATGGGATTGAAGTGTTCATGGACGACTTCACCGTGTATGGCAACTCCTTTGACTCCTGCCTTGAACACTTAGAGATGGTGCTCAGACGGTGTGTGGAGAAGAGCCTTGTACTGAACTACGAAAAATGCCATTTCATGGTCGAAGAGGGAGTTGTCCTTGGACATGTCATTTCAGCTAAGGGCATAGAGGTAGATAAAGCAAAGATCGAAGTTATCTCAAAACTGCCGTACCCAAGGAATGTGAAGCAAGTCAGAGGGTTCCTTGGGCATGCTGGTTTCTACAGACGCTTTGTGAAGGATTTTGCCCAAATAGCTCGCTCTTTGACCAGACTGCTCCAGAATGATGTAGAATGGGACTTTGATGAGGATTGCAAGGCTGCCTTCAACCACTTGAAGGAGAGGTTGGTCACAACGCCTATTATTCAACCACCAGAGTGGGGCATGCCATTCGAGCTGATGTGTGATGCAAGTGGGTATGCAGTAGGAGCTGTGTTAGGGAAAATGAAAGGGAAAGAAAGGCATGTGATCTACTATGCCTCGAAGACCCTTAATGCTTCCCAAAGCAACTATGCCACGACTGAGAAGGAGCTTTTGGCCATAGTATTTGCCTTTGAGAAGTTTAGGTCATACCTGCTGGGCAGTAAGACCATAGTGTATACAGACCACGCTGCACTGAAGTACCTCATGGCAAAGAAGGAAACTAAACCAAGGCTTATCCGATGGATCCTGCTACTCCAAGAGTTTGACATTGAAATTCGAGACAAGTCTGGGAATCAGAATCTGGTGGCGGATCACCTCAGTAGGATTCTCCAAAAGGAAGAGGATATGCCTATCACCGAAACATTCCCTGATGAGCATCTATATTCTATAACCGCTTTGGGCGAAGAGCCATGGTTTGCTGACCTTGTGAACTTTATGGTTACAGGAATTTTCAGGGAAGGCATGACGTATTACGAGAAAAACAAGATGAGGCGTGAGGCAAGGAGCTATGTCTGGGATGAACCCTATTTGTGGAAAAGATGTGAAGACCAAGTCCTTAGAAGATGCATTCCTGAGTCTGAGCAGCAAGGCATAGTGGATCACTGCCACAAGCTGTTGATGATTTAAGTGAAATCATTGTCTGTTTAATGTGATTGGAATCATTCAAAGCTTTGGATTAATCCTAGTCAAGAGAATATGAATTTGGAGAAGTGTGGAGTACACGTTCATATAAAATTGATACGGATTAATACTTTGAATAAGCATGTTGATGCATGTCGAGTTTAATCTCGTGGTTGCATGGTTTTCATGGCTAAGTAATGATTTAATATCATATATTGTATGCAAATTCGAAATTGCATGAATAGCCATGCAAAACAACATGAATAGGTGCTTAGTGAAAGGGTGTGTCCACTAAAAGGTACCTATTCAACTAAAGGATGCTTATGTTCAAAGGAAGGGGTGTCTAAAACCTATATAAGGGAGTGGAATTCATTTTCTGAATACACACAATATCTCCTACGAAATTGAGAGCTTTGAAGCAACAAATAATACATAAAGTTCCATAAGTTGCTCGTGTTCTAAGCCTAAGATGCGAGTGTCGTTATTGTCTTATCCTGCGAGGGATTTCGTGATACCCAGGCTTATAGGGTCGAAATACTCTTTAAGGAAAGCGTGCTACGCGATTCAATAAATATCCAAGCCTCTCTTCTTTCAGTAAACACCCGAAATATACAACATTCTTAAAGAGTATTTCCATATACTGAAAGATGGATGCGGTTCGAGAAATGACCAACAAGTTCGGCAAGTTGGAGAAATTTGAAGGCGTAGACTTTAGAAGGTGGCAAAAGAAGATGCATTTCATGCTAACAACATTGAAGGTGGTGTACGTGCTTAGCACTCCACAACCGGAAGCAAAGGATAACGAAACAACGGAGGAAACTCGGAAAAGGTGCAAATGGGAAAACGACGACTATATATGTCGTGGGCATATATTAAACGGTATGTCTGACTCTCTTTTCGACATATATCAAAACGTTGAATCTGCTAAAGAACTATGGGATAGTCTTGAATTCAAGTACATTGACGAGGACGCTTCTAGTAAGAAGTTCCTGGTTGGTAATTTTATGAATTACAAAATGTGCGACGGAAGGCCGGTAATGGAGCAATATAATGAATTGCTGCGGATTTTGGGTCAATTTTCCCAACATAATATGAAGATGGATGAGTCCATCTCGGTGTCTAGTATTATAGACAAATTACCGCCGTCATGGAAAGACTTCAAGCACACCCTGAAGCATAAAAAGGAAGAGTTGTCTTTAGTACAACTCGGTAGTCACTTACGCATAGAGGAATCTCTAAGGGCGCAAGAGGGTGAAAAACCCAAGGACAAGGAACCTATAAGGTCTGCAACTATCAATATGATGGAAGCAGGGGAGTGTTCGTATAAGAACCGAGGGACAAAGCGTCCCTATAACAACAACAACAACAGCAACAATGCTGGGAGTAAGAAGCCTAAGGGCGCTTGCTGGATATGCGGAAAAACGGGTCACTTTAAAAGTGATTGTCGTGCAAACAAGAATAAGAAGGGAACGATGAACAATCGCTCGGGACAAAGGTCTAATGACCAGGGTCCGAACACCAATCAAGGTGAGACTAAGACTCATAATTTAGTTGTTGATATAAATTATGTGCCTATAGTTTCTGAAGCATTTTATATGCAGGATGATTCGGTGGCATGGTGGATTGACTCGGGTGCAACCAAGCATGTATGCAAAGATCGTCATTGGTTTCAGAAGTATGAACCGGTTGAAGATGGATCAGTGCTTTACATGGGAAACGAGTCAACTGCCCCTATTCTTGGTCGCGGAGAAGTGTTGTTGGAATTTAGTTCCGGAAAGTCCTTAGTATTATTAGATGTATTACATGTACCCGGAATAAGAAAAAACCTTGTATCCGGTAGTGTTTTATCCAAGTACGGATATAAACAAGTGTATGAATCTAATAAATATGTATTGACTAAGAACGGTGTGTTTGTCGGCTTTGGATATCAATGTAATGGGATGTTCATGTTGAATATTATAAATAAAAATTCTGATTCGGTGCTTATGATTTCTTCTAATGTTAATGATTCATTACTTTGGCATGCTAGACTAGGACATGTTCATTATAAGCGTATGATTGAAATGTCTAAACTTGATTTAATTCCTGCCATTAACTTAGAAGAAGATAAGTGTAACACATGCATGCTAACTAAAATTGTTAGGCAGCCATTTAAAGATGTTCAACGTGAATCTAGTATGCTTGAACTTGTGCATAGCGACTTATGTGATTTCCATGCTACCCCTTCGTTGGGAAATAAGAAATACGTAGTAACTTTCATAGATGCCTATTCTAGATTTTGCTATGTATTTCTGCTAAGTACTAAAGATGAAGCGCTAGAAAAGTTTAAGGTATTTAAAACTGAAGTTGAACTACAACAAGAATGCATGATTAAAAAGTTGAGAACCGATAGGGGAGGCGAATATTATGATCCTGTTTTGTTTGAATCATGTGGTATTATTCATGAAATAACTGCGCCCTATACTCCTCAACAAAACAGTATATCCGAAAGGAAGAATCGTGTACTAAAGGAAATGGTGAATTCCATGTTATCCTATTCGGGTTTGAATAGTGGATTCTGGGGAGAAGCCGTGTTAACGGCTTGCTATTTATTAAATAGGGTTCCTAACAAAAGGAACAAGGTTATTCCCTATGAACTTTGGTACAAAAAGAAGCCTAACCTGAATTATCTTAAGGTTTGGGGCTGTCGGGCAGTCGTAAGACTACCGGATCCCAAAAGGAAAACTTTGGGAGAAAGAGGCATTGATTGCATCTTTGTTGGATATGCTGTGCATTCCAAGGCATATCGATTCTATGTGATTGAACCAAATGATTCAGTTGCGATTCATTCAATCATAGAATCGAGGGATGCCATATTTGATGAAACTCGTTTTTCATCAATGGTTAGGCCCAAGGATCTGGTGCCTAAGGTGGTTGAAAGCAAGGAATTAACCTTGCCCGAACATGAGTCACTTGAACCTCGTCGAGGCACGAGGATAAGGACTAAGAAATCGTTCGGTCCCGATTTCCAGACTTTTCTGGTTGAAGGATCAAGGGACGAAGTTGGCTTCCAATACTCGTATTGCTATCATGTTGATGATGAGCCTAAAACATACGAGGAAGTCATGAAATCGCAAGATGTTGCATTTTGGAAAGAAGCCATCAATGATGAGATGGATTCCATTATGGGAAACAACACTTGGGTGCTTGCTGATTTACCTAACGGTTGTAAACCATTAGGATGCAAGTGGATCTTCAAAAAGAAGATGAAAGTCGATGGTTCAATCGACAAGTATAAAGCCCGATTGGTTATTCAAGGCTTTAGGCAAAAGGAAGGCATTGATTATTTCGATACTTATGCCCCTGTTGCGAGAATAACTACGATTAGATTATTGATAGCTTTGGCTGCAATAAATAATCTAGTGATCCATCAAATGGATGTAAAAACGGCATTTCTTAACGGTGAGTTAGAGGAAGAGATTTACATGAAACAACCCGAAGGGTTCGTTATGCCTGGTAATGAGCATAAAGTTTGTAAACTCGTTAAATCCTTGTATGGATTGAAACAAGCACCTAAGCAGTGGCATCAAAAATTTGATGAAGTAATCTTGTCGAATGGATTTAAATTAAATCAATCGGACAAGTGTGTGTATAGCAAATTCGATGACTTTGGGAAAGGAGTCATCATTTGTCTATATGTTGATGATATGCTTATCTTTGGTACTGACCAAAGACAAGTGGACCTTACTAAGACATTTCTATCATCAAGCTTTGACATGAAGGATATGGGGGAGGCGGATGTGATTTTGGGAATAAAAATCAAACGTGAGAACAATGCTATTACTTTAACACAATCTCATTACATTGAGAAAGTGTTGAAGAAATTTCATTGCGATGACTATTCTCCGGTTAGCACCCCTTATGATCCAAGTGTGAAACTTATGCCGAATACGGGTGTTGCGGTGTCCCAGTTGGAATACTCCAAGGTAATCGGATGTCTTATGTATGCTATGACTAGCACAAGACCGGACATTGCATTTGCAGTGGGCAAACTAAGTAGATACACAAGTAATCCTAGCACGCATCATTGGCAGGCTGTTAGGCGTGTATTGAAATATTTAAAGGGAACCAAAGACCTTGGTTTGACGTATGTCGGATATCCTTCGGTACTAGAAGGGTATTCTGATGCTAGTTGGATAACCAATATAGAGGACCATACCTCTACTACTGGTTGGGTGTTCCTACTCGGAGGCGGTGCTATAAGTTGGGCTTCAAAGAAGCAAACTTGTATTACGAGTTCCACTATGGAATCGGAATTTATAGCACTCGCGGCAGCTGGTAAAGAAGCTGAATGGCTAAGGAATTTGGTGTATGAAATTCCTTTGTGGACGAAGCCTATTTCGGCATTTTCTATTCATTGTGACAGTGCAGCCACTTTGGCTAAGGCATACAGTCAAGTGTACAATGGCAAGTCAAGGCACTTGGGCGTTAGACATAGCGCGATCCGTGAGCTGATCACTCATGGAGTAATCTCAATAGATTTTGTGAGATCTCAACATAATCTCGCTGATCATTTGACCAAGGGATTAGCGAGGGACTTGGTAGCAAAGTCGGTAACTGGGATGGGTCTTAAGCCTCTCTGAATCTTCAAATATGGGATACCAAATTCATTTCTAATTACATTAGAACCAGAATTCAATTGGGAAGCCTATATTTGAAATTGAAACACATGTAAATTATCCCAAAGGTATGTGTTTGAACCTGCATGTTAAGGTTGAATTTAATTCTTAATGAGTCTTTTGACAAAGTGCATTGTGCAGGTGCACGAAGAAAAAATTCACCTATGTGAGTGGGAAGTGTGGCAACTTCAAGAGTCGTGGCTAAGCTCTATATACGCTCATGAATGGATAGGGACACAAGGCCTAATTTTGTGTCGGTTTTCCTTATGGAATTGTAATAAATTTGTGTGTGTTTTGTCTTCATGTATTCAGATGGGTTGAACGGTTCAATCTTTAAGACACCGTGATTCTCGAATATTTGTAAAGTATAATTCACTAAGATGAAAATTCAATCTTCAAGACATTTTCATTTTATGCACTAGTTTGGTTTTATTTGTTGAATTGGTATGATTCAAGGATTACACTTAAATGGGGGAGGAATGTTGATGATTTAAGTGAAATCATTGTCTGTTTAATGTGATTGGAATCATTCAAAGCTTTGGATTAATCCTAGTCAATAGAATATGAATTTGGAGAAGTGTGGAGTACACGTTCATATAAAATTGATACGGATTAATACTTTGAATAAGCATGTTGATGCATGTCGAGTTTAATCTCGTGGTTGCATGGTTTGCATGGCTAAGTAATGATTTAATATCATATATTGTATGCAAATTCGAAATTGCATGAATAGCCATGCAAAACAACATGAATAGGTGCTTAGTGAAAGGGTGTGTCCACTAAAAGGTACCTATTCAACTAAAGGATGCTTATGTTCAAAGGAAGGGGTGTCTAAAACCTATATAAGGGAGTGGAATTCATTTTCTGAATACACACAATATCTCCTACGAAATTGAGAGCTTTGAAGCAACAAATAATACATAAAGTTCCATAAGTTGCTCGTGTTCTAAGCCTAAGACGCGAGTGTCGTTATTGTCTTATCCTGCGAGGGATTTCGTGATACCCAGGCTTATAGGGTCGAAATACTCTTTAAGGAAAGCGTGCTACGCGATTCAATAAATATCCAAGCCTCTCTTCTTTCAGTAAACACCCGAAATATACAACACAAGCAACCCTGTGGAGGCCACTTTGGGCCTAGGCGTACGGCAAGAAAGGTTCTGGATTGCGGATTCTACTGGAACACTATGGTCAGGGATTGCTATGACCTATGCAAGAAGTGTGATGAGTGTCAGAAGGAAGGCAACTTGACCAAGCGCAATGAAATGCCCTCTGTGCCCATACTGCCAGTAGAGATCTTTGATGTCTGGGGCATAGACTTCATGGGGCCATTCCCAAATTCACAAGGTAAGGAATACATACTCCTAGCAGTTGATTATGTCTCTAAGTGGGTCGAGGAAAAGGCTACTACCACCAATGATTCGCGCATTGTGGCTGATTTCCTCAAAGGGAATATCTTCACTCGATTTGGTGTGCCCAGAGCGCTAATCAGTGATCAGGGGACCCATTTTTGCAACTATATCATTGAGAGGCTACTGCGAAAATATGGAGTCACTCATCGAATCACCTGTGCCTATCACCCCCAGGCAAACGGCCAAGCAGAACTCTCCAATAGGATTATCAAAGCCATTATGAGGAAGACAGTTAGGCCAGAGGGGAAGGATTGGGCAGGCAAACTGGATGATGCACTTTGGGCATACCGCACTGCGTTCAAGACTCCTTTTGGCATTTCTCCTTACCGAATGATATTTGGGAAAGCCTGTCATTTGCCCGTAGAGATAGAACACAAGGCGCACTGGGCAGTAAATAAAGTCAACTTTGACTGGGATCTGGCTGGGAACGAGCGTAAACTTGACTTGGTCGAATTGGAGCAGCTTCGCATTGAGGCGTATGACCATGCTGCCCACTACAAAGAGCGGACCAAGAGAGCCCATGACAAACTGATTAAGAAGAAAAAGATTGAGGCTGGACAGTTAGTTTTACTGTACCAAACCAGAAATCAATTCCGTTCGGGCAAACTGTCCTCTAAGTGGGAAGGACCCTATTTTGTTCACCATGTCAGCCCAAATGGATCTGTGGAGTTGAAAAGCAAAAAAGATGATGACTATATCTTCAAAGTGAATGGCCATAGAGTGAAGCCCTACTTTGGGCAAGAGAATCTTGAAGGGCAGCTTGCCCTGATTGAGTGATCGAATAAAGCAATTGGGTCCTGCCCGGGACTATAAATAGGGCGCTGGCTAGGAGGCAACCTGGTATGTTTGTATAATTTTGTTATTTCCCTTTTAATTAGATTAGGAATAAACTACTTGCAACAAGAGACTTTGACTATGCCGTGAGGAAGGGTATTGTTTTTTATTTTGCAGGAGTATACTTTGGGCAGACCGAGACTTTGGGCAAACATGGACGCAAGTGGGCAGTTGCGATTTTCAAGGGCTGGAGACCGTCCCATCAGGGACTCTGCAACTCCACCATCATCACGCCCCTATCCATCCGCGATTCCCGATAACTGCCAATAACTCCTGTGTTTTCAAAATTCAAAAAACACATTATATACCTTTTCTTCTCTCTCTATATGGTTTCCACAAGAGCAAAAAACAAGTTACGAAAAATCCCTCACGGAACCCTAATTGATCTTACTATAGGTACCGCCGCATCAAGGTTGAAGAAGATGGTGTCGCCGAAACAGTCGAGCCCAGCGAAGCCCAAATCCCCCACCGTCGAAGAAGCCCTCAACGCCGTACCCCTGGCCATCATACCACCGAGCCCTGCCACGACGGAGAGCACACCAGTCGACGAGTTCGCCAAGGAAATCGACGAGTCCAAAACCACCGGCGAGAAGGAAGATCTGGAAACCCTAGCCACCGCCGCTCAGGAGGAGGAGGGCAAAGCAGCCGTTGATAGACCTCCGAAAAAGAAGCAGAAAAGGGCGGCAGGCAAAGGCAAAAAGAAGGTCTCTCCCACCCCTACTGCCGGATCCACCTCCGACGTGAAGGAGAAGGAAGAATCGACGGCCGCCGGCAAGACTCCGATGGAGGAGGACGAGGTGGAGGAGGTGACCTACAAAACCCCCAAAAGCCGGACCCGCGCATCCACAAAGAAGAGGAAGGCGGTTGACACATCGGCGTGCGAAATCGCGGCCCCCAAAACGGTGTGCTTCGACTCTCTCAAACTGATGGGTGTGGAGAAGGAGGTTCGAGGCTATTTCCAGGCTATAGGGTGGGAGCCGTTTCTCGAGTGGTCTGGGCAAATCAATGAAGGCGTCGTGAGAGAGTTCTTTGGGTCTCTGGGTATCAAAGAGACCAAAGACGAGGGAGTGATAGTAATTCAGTTTGAATTGTTTGATCGAGCTGTTTCTATTGGTGGTAATGAATTGGATTTATGTTTGGATATGGCAGGTATTGCGGATCTGAAGTCAAAGGCCTACCAGGAAGCACTGAGGACTTTCACGGAGTACACAAAGAGAGAGCTGCAGAAGATCTGGAAAGAGTTGGGCAAAGGAGGGGAGTTCGTTGGGCAAACCACCAAGTCCATCCAGATCAAGAGCCATGCCCTCAGAGTCTGCCACCGGATCCTGGCGATCAACTTCTTTGGCAAGATCGACAGCAGCAGTGCAGTTTCCCAGATCGAGTTGGGCATACTGTGGTGCATGACCCAAAAGATCAGGCTGCACATCAGTTCATGCCTCTGTGCCCAGATGAAGTGGCTCAGCACTCACCCTCTCCAGCGCCTCTCACTGGCCCATTTCCCGATGGTGTATGCGGCAAAGATGAACCTGATCAAGAAGGATAAAGAGCTGGACATGATGGTGGAAGGCAAGTTCGACGTCCAGTGCTTCAAGCTCATGCAGGACATTGTGCCCTTGAGTGATGGCAGTGTGAAGTTCCTGGAAGAGAAACCAGTTGCAGTGAAGGCAGAGGCGAGAGATCCGATTGCAGAGGCTAAGGCCAAAGAGGAAATTGCAGAAAGGCAAGGAGCCATCGAGGCTCGGCTGGACAAGATTGAGAAGGTGTTCGAGGAAGTGAAGGCGATGATGATCGCATACTTTGACTACAGTGGATTCAGGTACACACCTGCCTCCACCTCCTAATTTGTACCCTCCCTTGTTTAAGTAGTTGTTGGTTTTTCTTTTTATTTTTCTTTGTTTTTCTTAAGGTCACCCCCGAGTCACTTTGGTTCGGGGGGGACTAGTTTGATCTCCCTGCTGACACACTTTGCCCAGGCAAAGTGTGTGAGGGGGCAGGTGCGCCAAACTTTATGAGTCATAGTCTGGTCGTGGGTAGCCCCTACCAATCTTATTACTTTTGCACACTTTGCCCAGGCAAAGTGTGTGAGGGGGGAAAGGGAAAGGGCAAACCCCTGTTTCTAATCGAGTCAGCATGATTATGTGATCACTTTGGGCAAACATACATACAGTAACTCAAACTTCATAGTTAAGATGCATGAAATAGGGATGATGGAACTGTTCTAGGCAAACCGTGAGAATTGAGCCCGCATGATTATATGATTTCTTTCTTTGAGAGTTTGCTGTGAATTTTAACAATGCCTGCCTTTGCCTGTTTGCTGAATTGAGTAGTTTGACTGAGTAGGGTTATTAGATGATTAGGGCATTTTCTTGTTTTATTTTGCTTAAATAAATAACACTGTCCCTTGTTAGCCCCTTTGAGCCTGATTGAATATTCTTTGTGAACCCATCTGGTATTATGCCCACGTTACATAGGCAGCCAGATAGATAAGAGGGAGTTAGGGCATAGTGTTCAAAAAAAAAAAAAAAAGAAAAAAAAAGAGAAAAAAAAAAAGAAAAAAAATAAAAGTTGTTGTGCTAAGGCCCGTAAGAAAGGGGCAAAGTGGCAGAGAAAAGGCTAACATCAAAAAGCCCTCTGCCCATAGAGCCTACTCCTCAAAATCTACCCATATGAGCCCAACACTACAACCCAATAAAAGTCCCTTTGATAATCCCCTACTTAGTTAAAACAGACTCAGGTTAGCAATACGGCAAATTTAGGCAAAGTGAAATCACAGCAGAAAATGAGTGACATTGAACCCATACACTGAAAAGAGAGAAACACTGTGAGGGAGTGAACCCAAAGACCTAGAACAGACTCTTGACTTATTTTTATCTTTACTTGAATTTTGTGTTATCTGTATGTACTATGCCCTGTACTGATCATGCTAAAGTCCTTTGCTTTATTTCTTCCTACATCTTTCATTTCTGTTTTCACTTTGGTCTTGAGTCAGGCAAATCAGAGCCCACACTTGGGGACAAGCGTATCCAAGTGTGTGCGGTTCTGATGAGCCATTTTATTTGCTCATCTTAGAGCATTTTTACACCCTTTATTGAGTCAATTTGAGTCGGTTACGTGTCTGGGAGGGCACAATTAGGTGTTTGGGCAGAGTGTGTATGGATGCAGGTAACAGGTGGCGCACTGGGCAAAAGAGGCAAGGAAATCCCCTTCTTTGGGCAAAGCAGATTCTGGAGTGGTAGTGACATGCAACAGTTTGCCACATCGGGCAAATGGGTAAAGTCACGAAGCAGAAGACCCAAAATCCTTACCAAGTACCGTGCCTGGTCCGACCATCTGTGGAGGAGAAGAAATACCTGCAGAATTCAGGTTGGGCAGAAGACGCTGTTGACAGGAGATTCGCTGCGGGCAAGCTGGCAGCAACCAGAATCCCTGATTTTGGGGGATCTCACTTATCCCCAACTCCTTGACCGCTGACGCCTATTCTTTAGGGAAGGAGAAACAGCCGCTGAATTCAGATTTAAATTGAAGTCTATTAAAGGGGCGCGACGGGCAGCAAAGAAAAAAAACACTACGCATCGAGAAATCGAGAGAGCCGCCGGTCCCGTAGCAAGTCGCCGGAGGAATCGCCGGAGAAGAGATCGGAGCTGTTAGTCCGAGTCTCTTTATTTGTTTTGCAGTAGATCCGACCTTCGGGTCGAGAAACAATTTCGTTTTATGTTTTTTTTTTTTTTTAGTTTTTAATTCCGTACTTCTATTTCCTTCAAGAACGATTTCGATTTGAAGGCATGAATAATATAGTTCTATTTCCTTTAATTATTTCATCTGTTAATTTCTGTATGATTGGCTAAGTTGTTGTGCATCTGGGCAGGAACGGATCGAGGTTGAATTAGGGTTTAGTTAGGCCGCGAGGTTGAAGGGGCTAAAGTAACCGATTGGGTGTTTGTTCCCGAGGCAAAGTTGGTTGAGGTTTATTTCTGGGAAGTTTGGGCAAACTAGGACGACCACTAGTGAACCTTTACAAACTGGGATACTGGTGATTGGCAAACCGCATAGATGTACCTTGTAGTATTGTTGCGGGCATAGCACTAGAACTTGCAGGAGATGCGGTCGTATGCTTCGAGCATGCTATTGGCCGAGCGGGTCTGTCTAGAGGGTAATGCGGGTTCGGGCAAACTAGATCCATGTTTGGTCGCATAGGTTATCGAATTGTTCAGATCCAGGGGATTAGGCATAGTGTTAGCTTACCTTTTCTTTAAACTGTAAGGATAGATAAAGGGTGGGGCAATTGTTGGGCGTGACGCAATAGGACCACTTTTGTTTTTGCACCCTATAACTGCTGACAAACCGCTGGTGGAAATCCTTAGTGCCAATGACCGGTAGTTTGCCCTAACGATCCTGAGTGAAGTTGTCTGCCCGGATGCTTTGTTTCCTATTTGATTCCAGTTTTCCTTTTAATATTCTGTTAGATCTGAGTGTTTGTTTGGTTTACTTTTAGTTTTAATTATTTGCATGTTGGTTCTGTTAGCCATAGTTAGGTCAAAGTGTTGAAACGATTGCAAAACCGCTGTGCCCACAACACCCCAAACCAAAATCTTTTTGTGACAACCCCTTGGGCAAAGCCGAGATCACCTACTATAATTGCCTCCTTGTGGGACCGACCCCACGTACTTGCCATTATCTACGTTGTGTAGTTATAAGAGTACTGGCTAAATATAAATTCATTTTGACGCGCGTTTGTTCCCAAGACAAACATCCGTCGTCGTCACAGGTTCTAAAATTTTAAATCGTTATTCATTTAAAATAAAACAACGGTTTGGGTTGTTACGAGTCATGATAGCGTACGAGTTGATTTTTGTGGTATAGTTTAACATCCCTGTTTTATTATATAATATGTTATGACAATCAATATGGGTGCAAGCGAATTACGAGTGAAATTTTGAGTTGTTTTTATAGCGACTGATCAATCATGCACCTTTGACCCACTCATTATTTTATAGGTTCTAAAATTTTATACTATAATTCATTTTTATAAATATAAAATCAGTGAGTTTCAGCGGCTAAGTGTGAATTTGGCTGTCGATGAAATATTTTTATAAATATAAAATAAATGTTTACAAATAAAACAATAATTGTAAAAAGAGCTTTCAAAATTTCTTATTTTATTATAATTAATAATACAATTTATTTTTTAAATATTATTCAGGTTAACGGATTATACGATCTATTTAAGTATGAGATAAATCAATATGTGTGCAACATATTTTTTTTAAGAGGTTAGTATTTAAACACGAGCAATTGTACGTTGCGATTCAAAAGTAACTATGATTTATTTACGCACGAGCGAAGTCAATATTTGTGCAACATTGATTTATATTTTAAAATGTCAGTATTTAAGCACGAGCAATTGTATATTACCATTCACAAATTGTTTTGAAACGTTTGAATAAGCAGGTTTGGACAAGTATGTCTATAAATAATGATCCAGTTGAATTATGACAAAATGTTAATTTTATCGACAATTATCACCGTTATGGTATTATAATTCTGTAAGACATGTGATAACGGGTGCAAATGGATTTATAGAGTAAGGTCGAGTCAATTTTTTATGTTTCGAGCGTGGACAATAATGTACTCATGATTCATCCATTATTTGAAAGGTTTAAAATTTTAAACCGTTATTAATTTTAAAAAAAATCAACGGTTTGGGTGGCTGCGAGTCATGATAGGAGATGGTTTTTGTGTTATTTTTTAACATCTCTGTTTTATTACGTAATATGTTATGACAGTAAATACGGATGCAGGCGGATTGCGATTGAAATTTTGAGTTGTTTTTTTAGCGAGTGGTCGATAATGTACCAATGACCCACTCATTATTTGATATTTTCTAAAATTTTAAACCATTATTCATTTTTATAAATATAAAATCAATGATTTTCAGCGGCTAAGTATGAATTTGGCGGGGAGTCATCGCATATACTTTATATACGACGATTGCTACATCAATTTATTGGCGATGGTTACACTATGTTTTAATTTTACAAAATTACTTACATGAATAACAATCATCAATATTTTCGTTGTGATTCTTAAACCGTACCCGTTCAATAATATAAAAAGATTTATTTTTACATTTTGATTTTTTTGACGGTACCCGATTGGTAATAAAAAAACTTGAAAATTATGTTATCGAAATATTTTTTTCTAAATTATATAGTAAATTGTTCGGTCTTGAAAATTGGAAAGTAATTAAATGATATAAATAATATAGAAATTACAAACTACATTAATATATATATATATATATATATATATATATATATATATATATATATATATATATATATATATATATATATATATATATATATATATATGAGAGTATTATTAATATTTAATACCCAAAATAAATATAAATTATCTGGATTGCCGTTAAAATTAATATAAATATTTATAGTGATATATATTAATTATATTTAATACACACTTACATTCAATTAAAATTTTAATATAAAAAAAATAATATTTTTCTATAAATTTAGAATCTCAATTTAAAATAATTATATTTTCAAAAGTTCATTTGTTAATTATTATGAATAGTATTATATTAAAGCAAATGATAAATTAAAGGGAAAAATGGCAATAAGGCCATTTTTCAATATTTTTTCGGCAATAAGGCTTTCGAGAAATTACGCGTGTCATTTAAGCCGCCTAAAATGTGTAAAGACCACATTACCCTTCCATATATACAAATTTGAGCAAACCGGTTCTTATTTCTCTCCCACGCGATTCCTCACCACTCTCTCCCTTCGCTAAAACACGAAGGCGAGTTTTCCGTCCTCTCCCAGTGATCCGACGACGCACCACCACACCGCCGCCACCAGCTCCGATGCGATCGGCCGCGCTCGAACTCGCCACCTACTCCGCCGCGTTCCCCGACAAATTGGTCGGCTGCTCGAACGACGCCCCCGCCGTCCTCCTCCTGCTCGAATTGGTCGGATGCTCGAATTAATGTGTTGCTGGTAATGATTCATGGTCGGACATCAAGCCCGACAACATCATCTTCGATTGACGGGGGAGGCTGAAGCTCGACGACTTCGGATATCGACCCGAGGTTCGGCCGGACCTCAACCACGCACCACCGCCGCCGCCCTCCACCGTTCAGCTCTCACCGTCGCCGACGAGAGCTTCGGAGCGCTAGCTGCGAGTATCTCGACCTCCAGATCGACCCGCCCCCCACCTGTTCGACGAAATGCCCCTGGTAAATGCAGGTCGTACTTGATACTGAATGAGCTTTTGGCTATGAAACTCGGTTGGTTCTGTGGCGAGGATAGACGAGGTCGAGCCAAGAGTTTGGCTACCCTTGCATTCTATTTGTCGAAACCGGAAAAACACACCACCGATAGCGACGAATCTTGCTTTCTACTCGGAGGCGAGGATAGGATCGTATTGTTCGGTTCGTGCGATTTTGAACGGATTTAGAGTGTGCGTGGATAAATCGAGGCGATTGTGTGAACAATGGAGTTGATCGAATCTCTCGAGCTTGTGATTTTTTAGAGTCGAGTTCCGAGCTTGTGATTCTAAAGATGCAGAAGCTCCAGATAGCAAACGAGGCAGCAAAAGAGGGGTAAGATTCATTGCGTCCATTTAGATAATGTACATGATAGTAGCGTGCTTATCCTTTATGAGTATTCATAGTGGTTTATTTACTTTGTATATAATTGGTGTGTCACTAGCCTATCTTGTTGATGCTTATTTGTTTGGATTCACATGTGCAGGTGCTTAGTTGTACAAATCGAGTTGGATGATGTTTGGGCCGCAACATCAGTGTATATTGAGAAACATAAGATCATTAAACTAGTTTTTATGATATTTAGTGTTTTGCTCCTGGTGATCCAACCCTTCGTTCTTTTCGCAATTTACTTTGGTTATTGCCACACAAAGTGTGAACAAATTTGCTTTCCATGCATTTTTTTTATGAAAAAAAAAAGTTTATTTATGAAAAACATTTGGTGCCTGTTCAGTGTTTTTATGTTCTGTTCAGTGTTGTATATGCCTGTTCAGTGTCTCTGCATGCCACCCAGTGCCTTCGCATGGCCACTCAGTGTTGATTGTGTGTGTTGGTGGCTGTTCAGTGTTAATATGTTCTGTTCAGTGTTAAAATGTCATGTTCAGTGTTGTACATGCCATTTAAGTGCCTATGCATGCCACTCAGTGTCATTGCATGGCCACTCAGTTTTTTATTGTTTGTGTTGGTGTATGTTCAGTGTTAAAATGTTCTGTTCAGTGTTGTGTATGCATGTTCAGTGCCACTTCAACATTGAACATACTGAATGTCATATTTTAACACTGAACATACTGAATGTCATATTTTAACACTGAACACACTGAATGTCATATTTTAACACTGAACGACCTATTTTAACACTGAACATACTGAATGTCATATTTTAACACTGAACGACATATTTTAACACTGAATATTTTTGCATTTCCACTAAACAAAGAAATTGATCGGGTTTGGAGCCGATCGCAGCCTCGCAGGTATGAAATATCGAATTTTTTGGGTTTTTAAATGTCAATTCTTCATCTAATTAATCTCTGGTATTTTTGAAATTTTAGTTTGCGATCGATCCATATCAAAACGAAGGGCTTTTTAATTAGGGTTTTATTGTTTATTTGTTCCTTTATTATATTGCTTAGGATCAACGTTGTTGTTTGTTGTTCGTTGCTAATCTTTGATATGAACTTACACTTGTCGTTTTCTTCAGTCAGAAAAAACAAATTATTGGTTTTATTCTTAATTTTATTTGTTAGTTTGTGAATTGGTTGTTAATCCATTAAACTAATTGTTTAATTAATTGTTTAATAATACCCCACCCCAAGCTCCAGCTGGTATATGAGATTTCCTGCCACACTCTTGATATTATTGTTTGTTGTTTGTTGTTTGATGTATAATCCATGATCAAAATCAAACAAACTGTAGGCTCAACCGACTCTGATACCTTCGACTTCTTCGCTGGACTGTAAGTGACAACACTCCATGGTCATCCGACGATGATGAAAGTGAACATGAAGAACACCTTTGCAAGACAAAGCTGCCAAAAGAAGATTGCAAGCGGTGTTTGACTAGGAACAAGTTTGGTTATTTGGCTCTGTTTTATTTTATTAGTACTTTTGTTTTTTTGGCTTGTAACTGGATCAACTTACTTTGGTATTGTAATCACTTCATTTCTAAGATGTAGACATTACTTTTGCTATATATATCAGCTGAAATGTATGTATCCTTTCACACACATATATTTCATCTAGGACATAACCTCCAAAGCCTCCCTGGCTTTCCCAAGTACCGTAAAAACCGAGGCCGCGATGTGAGCTGGCGTAAGCCCTGCTTCCGCCAGCTGGAACGTCGGAGATCCATGCCTTTCATTAACTTGTATTTTTGTAAACTATCTTTCATCCTCCTTGCTGTAAGAATTTATGTTGTTTTATGGACAAATTTTTGTTATGCATTTTACTCCTTAGTTGTGGAAAAAACATTTGAATTTCTCAGACTTTTTAACACTGAATGTCATATTTTAACAATGAATGTCATAAAAACACACTACACTGAATGTCATAGTTTAACACTGAATGCCCAATTTTTACACTGAAGCATAATAACACTGAATGCCAGAGTTTCACACTGAATGTCATATTTTAACAGTGAATGTCATATTTTAACACTGAATGACATATTTTAACACTGAACATACTGAATGTCATATTTTAACACACTGAATGTCATATTTTAACACTGAACATATTGAATGTCATATTTTAACACTGAATGACATATTATAACACTGAATGTCATATTTTAACACTGAACATACTGAATGTCATATTTTAACACACTGAATGTCATATTTTAACACTGAATGTCATAAAAACACACTGAATGTCATATTTTAACACTGAATAAGAATGAAACACTGAATAAGGATGAAACACACTGAATAAGAATGAAAAACACTTAATGTCATAAAAATACACTGAATGCACCCATTTTTTCTTTCAAACTGAAAATAATCGACATGCTTTCAAAGTTGGTTCTTCCTCAGAACCTAATCTTTACCCTCGACAATTCTGTTATGCATATAGAAATCTGGTGGTTGCCGTTGACGTTGAAGACTTCGAACACCGTCTGGTTCAGCGCCGAGATGGAACCCTAAAATCGATTGGACTACGACGAGCCGTGGAGCGGCGAATCGATCCCCGACCCCCTCGCTGCCCGATTCACCACCCTCCTCAGCAGACCGTGCAGGGGAAGAAGAGCTCGTCGTCGGCGTCGTCTTCTCGATTCGGCCACCTCGGCGATCTCAGATGGCGAAAATCGACGTCGTCCTCGTCGTTGCCTCTTTCGAAGAACCATCCGAAGACCCTCGGAGATGGACGACCCCCTGTCAGATCTACGACGATTATTCCTCCGATCTACGGCGGAGTCCGTGTCGAAGTCGGAGAGAATGTCTACCGGAATTGGTTGGTGACATTTTCGTCTCCCAAACACAGTTACACAGTAACACATGAGCGAGGGATGAGTAGGTGAGGGTGGGGTGGGTGGGGTAAGATAGGGGTGGGGTTGAGTAGAAATAGAGTAAGGGTATTTTCGTATTTCCATGTATATTTTTTTGGCCTAATTGGAACAAAAAGACCTGATTGACACATAAATTGGAACTTGGCCTTATTGCCAAAAAAATGTTGAAAATTGGCCTTATTGCCATTTTTCCCTAAATTAAAATTATAAGTGTGTATAAAATATTAAATTATTTATGATTAATTAGGTGTAAATAATTGAGAAATTATTGATACTACAAGAGATAAATGTGGGATATATGATTATTATTTCAAAAAAATAATTTTGAATCTATCTGACCAACTTGAATAACTTTTACACCAAATGATAAGGTTGATAAATAAGCGGCTTTTGACATGTAAATCTATAAATAATGGTCATTTTGACGTACGAGTTAGGTTTTTATGATATTTTTTAACATCTATGTATTATTATATAATATGTTTTGACAGTGAATACGGGTACAGGCGGATTGCGAGTGAAATTTTGAGTTGTTTTTTTTAGCGAGGGGTCGATCATGTACCCATAACACACTCATTATTTGATAGGTTCTAAAATTTTAAACCATAATTAATTTTTATAAATATAAAACCAGTGAGTTTCAGCGGCTAAGTATGGATTTGGCGGGCGAGTCAGTTTTTTGCGGGTTCTTTGAACACCCCAACGACGATTTCGAAGAGGGTTGATGAGTCATCGCATATACTTTATAAATGACGATTGCTACAATAATTTATAGGTGATGGTTACACTATAATTGATTCTTAAATGGTAGGAATCTTGATTCATTCAATAATATAAACAGAATTATTTTTACATTTTGCTTTTGTTGACGGTACCCGATTGATAATAACAAAACTTGGAACTTATGGAAATCGATGCCAAAATTTTAGGAGGTAAAACTTCGGGTCACTTGCTATACATTCCTCGGATTAGTCTATCTCCATCATATCAAAAACTCCCCGGCCGTTACTTTTCAATGAAGACAATTTTCGGTGATGATATCGTACGATATGTCGATTAATAAAAGTCAAGGTTAATCTTTATCATGCGTGAGTGTATTCTTGAGGAAACCAGTTTTCACGCATGGTCAATTGTATGTTGCCCTTTCTAGAGTTACCAATAAAGTCGGGTTGAAGCTTTTACTTTGTGATGACAGTGGAAAGCTTACTAATAGAACTAGGGGTGGGCGTGGGACGTGATGGGACGGGATTCTCCTAATCCCGTTCCGTCCCGGAAATAAATTTTCGGGACGGGACGTGACGGGATTTGCATTTTAAAAATCCATCTCGCACGTCCCAATCCCATTTGGGTTCGGATCAGGACGGGATCGGGACGTCCCGAAATATTATATAAAAAATAAAAATAACTAATTAAATAAAAAAAATTAATAAAATAATAATATTATCGACTTATAAAATAATAAATATTCAAATAAAATAAGAATCGATAATTATTTATGCCAAATATACATACATATACATACACACGTATATATATATATATATATATATATATATATATATATATATATATATATATATATATATATATATATATATATATATATATATATATATATATATATATATATATATATATATATATATATTGAATTGATTTTAAATTTTAATTTTAAACATACATTATTAAATTATTAAATAAGTAAAATAATATTAGATGTATTTATATTCAATTTAAATTATAGTTTGACTTTATTTAATATTTTAAATATATATGTTAGTATTTTTAAGGGAAAAATGTCAATAAGGCCACTTTTCAGCATTTTTTGACCAATAAGGTCAATCTTCAATTTTGGTGTCAATTAGGCCAAAATGTTCCAATTAGGCCAAAAAAATGTATCCAGAAAGACGAAATTACCCTCCCATATTAACTTCACAAATCGAGCTGAGGGGAAATCATTCTCGACGACACATTCAATTCCCAAAATTAAATTCTACTCTTTGTCTCTCACCTCCGCCGCCGCGCCATTCATATCCACAATCGAGCCGAGTGAATTCAGCTCCGCCGCCGCCGCGTTCAAGCTAAGGAGAGGGTGAAGGTCGCCACCGGTTAGCAGCTCCAATTCTCCGCCGCTAAGGACAATCGATTTCATGCAGTCCGTCTCCCTCGGACTCGATCGATCGATCGATTTCATCGCCGGCGCCGCCGTTCCTGGCACAGTTCAAATGTCAGATACGCAGCCGCCTTCCTTGCCGGCGATTTCGAATACAGGTACGCGATTTCGAATCCACGTACCCGATCAGTGCTTAAAAGCTTTATTCAGCATGCATGCACAGTGTGTGTGTGAATTGATTCAGTGTGCATTGAGCATGCATTCAGTGTTCATTGTTTTTTATTATGCATGTTCAGTGTTTTTTCGTTGCATTCAGTGTTAATTAAGCATGCACTCAGTGTTCAGTGTGCACGCATTCAGTGTTCCTGCACTGAGCTGGCCATTCAGTGCTTATTTGGTTCAGTCAGTGTTTATTTGATTCATTAAGTGTGCATTGAGATGGACTAATTGTACTCACACACTGTGCCCACCTGTTGCACACTGAATCCATACTCAACCATGTGGATTCAGTGCTGATTTGCTTCATTCAGTGTTTAATGGCTTTATTCAGTGTGCATTGAGCTTGGCTAATTGCACTTACACACTGTACCCACCTGTTGCACACTGAATCCATACTTAACCATATGGACTCAATGCTGATTTGCTGCATTCAGTGTCTGAATGAATACCAGTTTGTTTCCCCTAGGATACCTGTTATTTGTTGGAAATGCAATGTGTTACAGGAATCAGTGTGTGTTGACTTTGTTTTCTTTGATGCATTGACCTGTCTCCCTTTCAATAAATGCCTGCCATGTTAGTTGAGGGTTGAGGGGCATTTACTGCCAGTGTTATAAGTGTGAGGATGGTTATATATACCTCGTCATTTCTCTGGTCTCCTCATCCATTTCTACTCGATCGGGGGCAGCCAGCAACGATGCCGAGGAGAACGGGAACACTCGATCGGGGGCCAGGACCGACACCAAGTGAGGCTGAATTTTTCAATAAAAGTCCTCCTCCCTCGCCCGAACAAAGATTCAATGGCGGGCCAATCTGTCGGGGGCCACCAATGATGCCGAGGCGACCGGGCACACTCGATCGGGAGCCAGGACCGACGGCAAGTCGGGGGGTTGAATCTTGGAATGGTTCTCACTGGACCGAGCAAAGATTCAATGGCCGTTGGCATAAAGAAAAGTTTCCCCTCCCGGCTGTCTTTGTTCGTCCGATCAAGGATGAAATGGGGAATTTCATCGTTCTGACGGACTCCCTGGACCAGAAATGGCACGTTCCTCTCACCACTCATCGGAATCAAACGGCCATCCACGGATTTCACTGGGAACACCTCGTTCGAGAGTTTGGAGTGCAGGAAGGCTGGAACATCCGGGTTACCTGGACCGGAGGAAGTAGTTTCTCGGTTGGCGTATTCGATCAAAATGGCCAGTCGATGGTGCGCCCTGTCAGGGACCCCCCTCGTCGTGACCCAAGACTTCCTCCTTCTCATTATTATTGTTGTTAATCTTTTTTGTGCTTTTTTTGGTGTTTCCTGTGATTGACGACTTTGTCTTCGTTGTACTGCTTGCTAAATAAGACTGAGTTCCAAAAAAAAAAAAAAAAAAAAGGGAACACGCTGTCTTGTCTGACTTTAACACTGAACAGGCCTTAAAAACAGTGACTGATTGATTGTGCATTTAACACTGAACAGTTCTTAAAAACACTGTTTGAGGCAACACTCATTGAATCAGACAATCAAACACTGAGCACACTTTTATAGCACTGAACACACTTCAATAGCACTGAACAGCACTGAACACACTTTAATAGCACTGAATACCCTTTATTAGCACTGAACACACAGAGACACACATTGAATCACACTGACTGACTGTGAGTCGTTATTTTGTGTTTCTCAGCAGGGACCGCTGTTTTCGCATTTTGTTCATTCGGCGGTGAGAATTTGGTGTCCAGAATCGATTCCTCCCGTGTGGCCGCCCTTCACCAGCTGAAGGAAACAGTCGAGCTTCAGTGGCCTAAGCTCTGAGACGTTCCATACGACATGCATTACTCTGTACCCGATTTCCCAAACTGTGTGCTCTCAACCGATGCGGACATGTCGAACATGGTATCCCTAGCTGCGCTTCACAAGCTGCCTCAGGTGAGCATCGACATTTCCGTCACGACTGAAGACCACACCTCTAGTTCTGTGTTCTCGACGGTGTCCAACAGTACCGCTGTTCGTGCGACTGGAACAGAAAACAACGAGGGATTTGAAGCAGAAGATATGTTCCGCCTGTTTGGTCCGTCGAGCTCAAAAGTGTTGTTAACCGATGGCTGGGACAAAGAAATTTCGGCTGTCGGTCAGGTGTTCCAAGGAGGTGCCCCGGACTTTCGAAATGCACTCTGTAAGATGGCAGTCGGAGTTGGATTTGATTTCGAGTACGTGAAGAACAGACCCGAAAAGGTTTCTGCCGTGTGTTCGAAGAAAAGCAGCACGGGATGCAACTGGTCTGTATGCGCCGTGATGGATCGAAGCAACGGATTCTTCTACGTCAAGCAGCTGAGTAGCGAGCACAGCTGCGCGCGTGCTTTCGATCCCTGAAGCACAGGCGGGTCTGCTCGGACTTGGTTTCCAGGTTGATAGTCGAGGAGGTACGGAAAAGCACACTGACTCGTCCGATCCAAATCGTGAGAAACTTCCAGCATCACTACGGCCTGGAGATCTTGTCTGGCCTCGCTCTGGATGCGCTCGAGAAGGCCAGGAAGCTGATTCACGGCGACGATAAAGATTCATTCGGGGCACTGACTAAGCACCTGCAGGCAATATCGGATTCCAACCCTGGGTCGCACCTGCTGCTCGAATTCAACGAGGCGTCCAGGAAGTTTCGCAGAGTCTTCATCTCGATGAAGGCTTGTATCGACGGGATGAACCACTGTCGCCCTTTGCTGTTTCTGGACGGCACGTTTCTGAAGGGAAGGTTCAAGGGCCATTTGCTCGCTGCTACGGGCAAGGACGGCGATGGAGGTATGTGTAGTACAGTTTTGAGCACTGAATCCCTCTTTTTAACACTGACTGATCTGAAATGCACACTGAATCTGACACGTGTTGCTTGCAGCACTGAATATGTATTTTCAGCACTGAATGAGTGCTATTCACACTGACTGAAGTGTTTTTTTTTTTCTTGTTCGTGTCCTCCTGGATGCAGGGTTGTACCCATTGGCTTACGCCGTTGTCGATTCCGAGAACTATGCTAACTGAAAGTGGTTTTTGGACAACCTGAAGCACATCCTATCTCCTTCTCGCACTGTTACGTTCGTGTCGGACAGGAATCTCGGGCTGCTCGAGGCGATGAGCAGGGTGTTCCCAGGGTCCCCGCACGGCTACTGTATCAATCACTTGAAGTTGAACCTGAAAGAAAAGTTTAGAGGCAGATGGGCGACCAAGATGTTACGAGACGGCGTGGTGTGGAATTTCCTGAAATGTGCGTACGCAACCACCGTCGAAGCCTACCAACTGAGCATGGACAAGTTGTTGGAAGAGGGAGGCCAGACAGCGAAAGTGTTTTTCGAGAACATGGATCCAAAGAATTGGGCCAACGTGTACTTCTCAGGTAAGAGATACGGGGAGATGTCGTCCAACGCCGCGGAGTCGTTCAATAAATGGATCATGGAAGCCTGGCATCTTCCTATCACAGCGTTAGTCAACAACATCATGCTGAAGGTGATGACCTTTTTCCACGGTATGAAAAAAAAAAAATACACATCTCAAACACTGATGGCCCTTTTTTAACACTGTTGCCCCTTGTTCAAACACTGACTGGCCTTGTTTAACACTGATGGCCCTTTTTTAACAATGTTGGCCCTTGTTCAAACACTGACTGCCCTTGTTTAACACTTATGGCCCTTTTTTAACACTGTTGGCCCTTTTTCAAACACTGACTTGCCCTTTTTCAAACACTGAACCAGACAGGGGGTCCAGGAGCAAGGGATGGACTTCGGATTTCTGCCCGTCCGTTGAGAAGACGCTGAGTAAAGCCGTCAACGAAGGCAGGAAATGGGTGGTTGTGGGGTCGTCCGAAACGGTTTTTGAAGTGCAGTGCGTTCCGTCCGTCGTGGTCAATATTGCGGATCAGACGTGCACCTGCTGTCAGTGGCAGATTACAGGGGTTCCGTGTTCCCACGCAGCTGCGTGCATTCTGCGGTCCGGGAAGCTGATGGCCTCGTTCGTGGACAAGTTTTACCATGCAGAGAGCTACGCCAGGTCTTATGCCGATCCCCTTCAGCCGGTTTCCATGTTTGATCAACCTTCGAACGTACTAGAGAACGTCATGATCGAGCCGCCAACATCGAAGAGGCCTCCTGGAAGACCTAAAAAGAAGAGGATTCCGTCCAAGGGTGAGCACATCCCGAGAGCCATGAAGTGTGGGAGGTGCGGACGTGTCGGCAATCACAACAAGAAAACGTGCACGGAGCCTATACAGTAGTTAGTAGAGCAGATGCAACCTAGTTAGTAGGCTTTTTCTTATTGGATTTTTGTTGCGTTTTTTTTTCTCGACATGATTTCTGTAATCTGTGACACTGAATGGGGTGAAAAAACACTGACTGTCAGTTACAGACACTGTTTGGCTCATAAACACACTGACTGACTGTCATTTATTAAAAAAACACATGATTTTAACATTATGTGATTTGTTTCTTGTTCATTTATGCTCTTATTAGAGTGTTTTTAAATTGTTCTTGTGTTGTAATTTTTGCATTTGGTTGTTGTTTTTTAATGTTGCAATTCAATAAGTTCCACACTGCTGACACTGAGTGGACAAGATTAACACTGAGTGCATAAAATGAAACACAGAATAAAACACTGCTAACACTGAACAAACAATATTAACACTAAATCCCACCAATTACACAGAAATATGAAGAAAAAACATTTTTTTTTTACAGAAACTAAATCCAAACACAATCATAATTCGTGTTCATACATTTACAGCAGAAAAAACACTTCTTGTCCACAATCACTACTTTTCCTTCATGGTCAGGATGGTTCGTATCACGTGGGCCTTGAATACTAGGAACTCTTCCGTCCTGACCTTGTCCGGAATTGCCTCTTTCTTCAGAATCTTCTCCATGTAGTATCATACGTACAAAGCACATTCATTCCTGGACACACACACAGACGCAGAGTAGTTAAAGTTAAAAAGAAACACTGACACTGAATGCATAAATATAACACTAGGTGCATAAAATGAAACACAGAAACACTGAATGAGTTTAATTATGCACTGAGATACTTACAGAGATGGTGCTTGCTGTGGGAGAGGCTTCACGGCCTCGATTTCATGTATCGGGAAACCAGACTTCCCCGCTTTCTCAAGCCTTTGGTCCACGTTGGTTTCTACCTTTTCCTTCTGAAACGTACGAAACAAACATTTTATCAGTTATCATTAAAAAGGGAACCCACATTTTTAAATATCGACTAAAAAATCAGTACACGTACCAATTCTGCTGCATTCGCCATGTAATGGTCCTTCGATTTCGACCCCCTGGGTTGAATCGAGTTGTAGAATCGCCATTTCCGTTGGACGAAGTCGCAGACGAGCAGCGTCCAATGGTTGGGAGCTGTATTCTTTCTCATCCCAGGTGACACCATCGGGAACATTATAATCCCTTCCCGTACGCATGGAATCATTTCTGTGATTTTTTCATACAACTTGTCGTAGTCAAGATTTCCCAAGACAATGGAGGTCTGCGAGAAAAAAAAAACAGAGTATAAGACAATGAACATGACATGAAAGACACTGACTAACACATAAAAGCACTGACTGAACATGATAAGCACTGATCAACCATCATTAACACTGAACAGCCCTAACAACACTGATCAACCACCATTAACACATATACACTGAACAGCACATATAATGGCACTGAACAGCCCATATAAACACTGACTAACACATACAAACACTGAATGAATCAATTAAACACTGACTGAACCATCATTAACACTGAACAGCCCTAACAGCACTGATCAACCACCATTAACACAAATACACTGAACAACACATATAATGGCACTGAACAGACAATTATAAACACTGACTAACACATAAACTCACCCAACAGTGCCTAGGAAGTATCAGAGCCTCCAACTTCTTGTTGTAAGCTCGATTCAGCGACTCAGCAAAGGCGTCGACCACGTGATTGCTGATGAAGGTGCATCTCATTATCTCAGTCACGTCAGTCACCGTCACAGCCGTGGATATCTTGGGAAAGTACCTCATTGTGAACCTGATTGGTCAAAAGTAAAACAAATCACACTCTTATCAAAAAGAAAGAAAAGAAATAAAGAAACAAAGACAGATGCGAAATAAAAGAAACTTCACTTACATGTTTTTGTTGCTGCTGTGGTCCATGATTTTGTCGAGGACTTCTGGCTCCAATTCGAATCCGCAGTTCAGGTCAAAGTTCTTGTTCACGTTGACAAAGAACTTGACATGTGCATCATTGAAATCAGCACGGATCGATTTCTGGATTGCCTCCACCTTTTTACCCTTCTTGATCGCCTTTTTCTTGGCGGTAGGGGCAGGGGGATCGTACTGAAAATCATCGTCATCGCCGTTGGCTGGCTTCCTTTTCCTGCCCTTGACCAGTCGCACCATCGACCTGGTCTTCGCCTTGGTCGAAGACTCTATTTTCTCGGCTTCTGGTCTCAACGGGCTTCCTTCTTCTTCTTCATCATCCTTGTTGCCGTCAATCTCGTAGACGCACAACTCTGCCCGGAGACTCAAGATTTCATCTTCCCGTTCCTTGACGATGTTCTGCAGACCCTCGATATGGGCTCTGTGGACGGTTTCTTGTGCTTTCATGTCCGCCTCCAGAGTCTCGAGCTGGACTTTTTCGTAGTCGTTCATGACCGACGACATCTGAAGGTCAGCCAACGCATTCTTCAAGAATGCCACTTCATCCTCGAGCTCTTTCACTCTAGCCCTCAGAAGTCGCACTTCCTCCTCACCGGAGCTTCGAGCCTCGCCCGCCCCGGGGTCCTCGGTCACCGGATGATTCTGATCATTCGCCTTCTTGATTAATTCTTCCTCGAGCTCTTTCACTCGCGTCCTCCGAAGTTTCAACTCCTCCTCCTCCTCGGAGCTTCCACCTGCCTCGCCTGCTGCCACCTCCGTCTCCGCGTCGATCTTCGCAAGCTGCTCCGAAAGCTCGCTCTTCAGTCGCTGGTTATCACCTTCCAGCTCGACGTTAGAACTTGTCAGATCGTTCAGCTGAGAAGTCGTGTTCTCGAGCTTGGATTGGAGATCCCTCACAGTGGCGGAGAGATCTTGATTCTCCGACAGGAGGTTGTTGAGCAACTTCTCGGCTTCGGCAGCAGAAACAGCAGGGCGTTCCTCATCGGGCTGCTGTTCGGAAGGCCGCCCACCCTCCTCCTCCGGCTCCTGGACTACGCAGGTAATCTCCATCGGATGCCCCCCGGAAGAACTGTCGTCGTCATCCCCATCGGACGACTGCTCGTCTTTTCCAGAAGGCCCGCCCTCCGGGCCTTTTCCTTTTCGTTCCTCTTCCTCCTCGCTCGACGAATCAGAGCCCGGATGCTCGTCATCGTCACTGCTGTCCTCTCCAGAAGGCAGCTCCTCAGACTGCTCTTCGTCCTCGCTCTTCGCCGCACGCGGAGTGTTCACGATTGCTTTATAAGAAAGGTGGCCCCTGTACGCCTGGGTCTCCGCCACCGTCTTGCCGGGTTTCAGAAGATGAGCATCCACCTGTCAGACAAGGACATCACGCGTTAGAACTCAACCAAAAAAAACATCATCCTCAAGTGAGTGACACTGAACAGCATTAATAAGCACTGAACATCACAGTTATCCTAATTGACACTGAACAGCATTAATAAGCACTGAACATCACAGTCAGTTATCCTACTTTGACACTGAATGGCATAAATAAGCACTGAACAGACAGACTTTGACACTGAACAGCATAAATAAAGAACAAGAAAAAGAAAGAGAGAAGATATTTACCGCCTCGTCCGCAAGGCCCGCTAGAGTCTCCTTGGTCACATTCGAAAGATCAGGGAGATGCCAGTTCAGGACCCGGGGGAGGTGCTCGTTCTCCAGCCTCTTTGCCAGCTTCGTGTGCTCACAAAGCCAGAACTGCACAAAAATAAAAAAACCCAAGGTAAATATCAAGGAATGAAAAATAAAAAAAAGACGGCAAGTAGAAGTAAACAGCAAGACGAATGTGAAGAACAGCAAGTAGAAGCACATACCAGTAGCAGTATCGTGCAGCCTTTTGTTTTCTGCGGGTTGTCCCTGTGCAGAGCTGCCGAGTCGCAAAGGGCCTTCAGAATCGCCTCGCCCCAGTTGTAGCTCTGCATCGAGTCTAAATCCACCACATAATCCAACCATTTTCAATGGATTATGACGGAGGAAGTGGAGAAGAAGACAGTGCCGATCAGTATCAACGACAGGAGCCGAGCTACATCAGCAAGAGCCTGAGGCTTGCGACTCCGACGCTTCACCAAACTATCAAGCTTTTCCTTCAGCATCTTCGGGTTCAGCGTCTTCTCTCCCGGGAACATCCTCTCCCTGAATCTTTTATTATTACTCTTGGACCTCGAACTGAAATCGAGCTTCCTACTGCCGCCTACGATTCCAAAAATGAGATCGACATCCTCGGGAGTGATCCGGACATCTTTGCTGCCCAGCTTAATAGTACGAGCACCGACATCCATCTGCTCCAGCACGGCAGCTATCGCAGCGTCGCTCTTTCGGGTGTGGAGGATGGTCAGCCTCTGATCCTTTATGCCCTTGAAGAGATGGTAGAAGGGGGTCATCTTCAAGTACTCGTCGTGCCTCGGTTTCAGCTTGTCCTTGATATCATCAATAGTCCGGATGATGGTCAGCAAGTTGGACCTCATCTGTTCATAGGACCTGGAACACAAAAAAAAACACACACCGATGTGAGTACAAACACTGAGTGGCACACACAAGGCACTGAACAGGCATATACAACACTGAACAGGCACATACAACACTGAGTGGCCATGTAATTGCACTGAGTGGCATGCAGAGGCACTGAACAGGCATGAAGAGGCACTGAACAGGCATACACAACACTGAACAGAACATTTTAACACTGAACATACACCAACACACACAATCAAAAAACTGAGTGGCCATGCAATGACACTGAGCGGCATGCGTAGGCACTTAAATGGCATGTACAACACTGAACATGACAATTTAACACTGAACAGGACATATTAACACTGAACAAGCACCAACACACACAATCAACACTGAGTGGCACACACAATGCACTGGGTGGCATACAGAGACACTGAACAGGCATAATTTAACACTGAACAGGCATAATTTAACACTGAACAGGACATATTAACACTGAACAGGCACCAACACACACAATCAACACTGAACAGGACATATTAACACTGTAAGGCACCAACACACACAATCAACACTGAGTGGCACACACAAGGCACTGGGTGGCATACAGAGACACTGAACAGGCATAATTTAACACTGAACAGGACATAAAAACACTGAACAACCACCAAAAACACACAATCAACACTAATCAGCACATAATCACACCGAACCTCCATCAAAACACTACACATTCAGGCATGCAATGGAAATAAACCGATTGAAAGTGAAAATCGGTTGAATTAGGGTTCGAAATACTTACTTCCTCTCCTTCTTCTCGTCGGCGGTAGGCTGAGGGATAGGGCTCGCCTGCTCTTCACTCGACGGAGTGTACTGAACAAGCCTCCGTTCAGTGTTTTCGAAAGCAGCAGCGGCGGTTGGAGTCGATTTCTTCCTGACGGTTTTCTTCGCGGCGGCAGTTTTCTTCGACGGAGCCATTGATAATCGAACAGGTAGCTGAGAGATGAGAGTATTTCGTGTGTTGGTTGCGGTGGTTACGAAGCTTGGTTTCGGTTTTCTGTGAATTGTTGTAGCGGGAGCCGAGAGAGAAAAAAGGAGAGAGTAATTGGAGGTGTGGGTTTCGTGGGAGAGTTCGTGCGCGGTAAATGAAATTAATGCTGAAACCGTTTGTTCAAATGTGTATATATGCGAGGGCAACGATGTCTTTGCACATTTTAGGCGGCCTAATTGGCACGCGTAATTTCTCGAAAGCCTTATTGCCGAAAAAATGTTGAAAAATGGCCTTATTGCCATTTTTCCCTATTTTTAAAGACAAATTAGATAACAAAAATTAAATTATTTTGAAATATTATGAGATGTTAAAAATATACTTAATTATATAATAAATTTAATTGAAATTATGATTAATATTTTGATATTTTATTAATTTATTTGAAAAAATTAAAATTATATTGTTATTGAATAAATTATCGGGACGGGACGGGATACAACGGGATCGTCCCGATCCCGTCCCGTTATGAAAAATTAAAAACGGGACGGGATGGGACAGGATTGCCATTTTCAAAAGTGATTATGTCCCATCTCGCTAATTTTGGGATGGGATCGGGACGGGATCGGGATTCCGGGATGAAGTGCCCACCCTAAAATCCAATGTAGTGTATAAGGAGGCCTTCCAAAATTTGTAATTTGATTTTCGATAAGTTAATAATAATATAATTTTCCAATCGTCTCCTAAAATAACATATATTTTTCGATTATAACATAACTTAAACATGTTATTTTTTTTTTAAAATAACAAATACGAAGTAAAAACAATTTTCGAAAAATCTCCCCGTGCATCGCACGGGTCTTTAATCTAAGGATTTTGTAAATCCGGACTCGCTGCGTGACAACGAGTATTATGAAGTTGTGTAAGAGTTCATGATTCACGGACCATGTGGATTAGCTAATAAAAAATCTCCATGCATGGATGGAAATCGTTGCACGAAGAATTTTCCTAAATACTTTGCCCATCGAACCACTGTAAATAACAATGGTTTTGTCGTGTACAGAAGAAGAAATCTTAGTCGAACTGTCTTGAAGAATAAAATTGATCTTGACACTAGGTATTTTTTAATTATTTGTCTCATTGTTTTTGTTGCTCAATAATTACGTAGTAATAATATTTTTTAAACATTACTCAATTTTGTTACCGGTATGTAGTACCCCATAATGCATATCTTCTAAAAAATACAGAGCTCATATTAATGTTGAATGGTGCAACAGATCCCGATTTATAAAGTATTTATTCAAATATGTGCACAAAGGCAATGATCGGACGACGGATGTGTTTTATAAATCACATGAAAAAAAAATCAAGGTGATAAAGTCGTTGATGAATTAAACCGTACATTGACTGCAGATACGTATCTGCTTTCGAGGCTACGTAGAGAATTTTTGGTTTCGAAATGCATTTCAATCAACCGAGCGTTATTCGACTTATATTTCATCTTAAGGGCAAACAGAATATTGTGTACAAGGGTAGTTCTTCTACAGCTGAAGTGAAGGAAAAACATGCTGAGAGGGATATCATGTTCACAGCTTGGATGAAGGCAAACGCGACATATCCCTCTGTTGCGAGCCAGTTGACTTATGCAGAATTCCCCAAATACTTCGTTTGGGATGACAGTAAGAAGGTTTGGAGACCTAGGCAGAGAGGTACGTATGTTGGAAGATTATCCTACGTGTATCCTAGGCCACGAGAAGAGTATTTCTTAAGGATATTGCTGAATGTCGTTCGTGGGTGCAAATCTTACGATGATATTTTGGAGTACAACGGAGTTCGTTATAAAACCTTTCAAGAAGCATGTTACGTCCGTGGATTGCTCGATGATGATAATGAATATTCCGGTGCGATAAAAGAAGCTTCTTATTGGGGTTCTGAAAAATGCTTCGATGTTTGTTTGTGAATTTGTTGACATCTGATTCTCTTACAAGTCCGGAAATTGTTTGGAAAAATTCCAAACAATATTTATCAGCCGACCTACTCGGAAAATATCGTGATGAGATTGGTAGTCCAGGTAACGATATTTTGTACTTTCTAAATTCTTTAAATTAATTATTCATCCTAATATATTTGAATCGATAAATAATTTTAACGCTTTATGTATTTGCAGACGTAAATCTGACCGAGGACAAAATTCTTAATCGTTGCTTGAACGATATAGAGGATATAATGAGAAAAAAAGGGTAGATATCTTAAAGAATACCCTACGATGCCTTACCCAACGAGCGTGAATACTTCTTATGTGCACAATCAATTGATAGCGGAGGAGTTGACATACGACATAATTACGATGGAACAAGAGCATGATAATTTACACAGCGCGTTGAACGAAGAGCAAATGATTGTTTATCGTTCTATCATGGAATCGCTTTACTCCGGATCGGACAGGTGTAATTTTTGTACGGTTATGGAGGTACTGGAAAAACTTACGTTTGGAAAACGCTTTCGACAGCTGTGCGATCGAGAGGTGACATTGTGTTGAATGTTGCTTCGAGAGGTATAGCTGCTGGGATTCGATGTCCCGGGCTATCAAAAATTATGCGGAATCGATAACCCGACCGAAACCCTATCGCCGGAAACCGATCGCGAACACCGAACGAGCTAGAGCATGACCGAGGCGTCGCCACGGGCGAACCCGCGACTAAACCCTAGCCATGCCCACGCCGGGGCTCGCGATCACCGTGCATGGTGATCGCCGGGGATGATTGGTGCATCCCCGCGGGGCTGTTCCGCCAGCACCCGCCGGCGGTGAGTCCGGCGACTCACCGCCACCACCCTACGGGGTGGAGGGCCTCCAGTCGCGGCACCAGCCCGCGACTGCCCTCCGCGATCGACTTCGGTCGATCGCCCGCTCCGGCTTCGGCCGGAGCTCTTCCCCGCGCGCACGCCGCCGTCGAGAGGTGGCCGGGGGGTTCGTCCGCCGTGGCACCAGCCCACGGCTGAACCCCCAGCGATCGACTTCACGTCGATCGCTTGCCCCGGCGTCCAGCCGGGGCTTCCCCTCTCGCTCGCGCGCCGGCGGTCGAACCCTAGGGTTCGGCCGCCCCTTCTCGATCCCGACGGGGATCGCGTGATCCCCGTATCCCGGTCTCGACGCTTTCCCGGATCGTCTTGTGTTGGAGTGGTATACTTAATGTCTAGATTTGAGTATTGTGAACTCCTTGTACACTTTCATTTACTTATTAAATACAAACATTCATTTGCTTTTAATTATTGTTAATTAAATATATGCAAATTATAGTCCTGGATTTTATACGTTGTAGTTAGTATGGTGTGTCGGGCCCACACAGAAGATCAAACTAACGGTTACTCGTATTTAATCGAACAGATGCTCACGACCTAGATGGACACGGACCAATCCATCGGTATAGTCGTTGTGTGAGAGAGAAAATAATTTGTCTTAATTATTTTATCACACTTGTACACTTGGTGTATTGAGCGGATCGATTGAGACTCATCAATTAGGTTTGCTCGGCGATAATTGATTTGAGACTCAGTGTATTTTATTCTTAATCCCCGATATTGTTGCGGGTGTGTATATTCAATATAAGTGACTTTGATTTACCAAAGGAATTAACCAATTTAATTATTGGGTTAATTACCGGTTAAGTTGGGTCACTATATTTTATATATGGCATGCCGTGAATGATTGACCGGACAGTGTATCCCGGAAGGGTTGATAATATCCCCGAGATGAGCTCATAAGGATTTATTATGTAAACCTCGCGAGTGGATTTAATTCCGCATAATAAATAAGGTTGAGTGGTACTAGTCTCGGATAAAAGAGATGAATAAATTTATTAAGCAATAAATAAATTTTATTCATGGATATTTATATCTTAAATACACGGAATAAATAATACTACCGGAGAAATATTATTTGGATATAATATGGTTTAATATTGGGAGTGCAATTAAATTTATATAGTGGAAAATAAATTTAATTAATATTGATAAGGATTAATGGACTTGGGCAGTGGGCTCAATTTAATCTTCAATATTGGAAGCCCAATATTCCACCTCCTTTAGATCCCCTACGTAGCCTATAAAAGCACTACATGGCCTTCATAATAGACAAGACAAGATAATCATACTTGATTAGTCTAGAGAGTTGAAGGAGATCCATAGGAGTTCGATAGATCGTCGCCCACCCGACGTTCGAACGAAGTGCAAGGAATACGTGGGAAGATTCAAAAGGTCATCTTGATTTCGTTTCTCCGAACAACGAATCGAAAGGTAAAAATCTAAACGCCCTTGATTTATTCGATTTTGTTTATCGTAAAATACCGTAGAACAAAGATCCGAAGATCGAAACCCGGAATAGACGGACGAACGCGTGGTGGTGGCGAAGCCACCGGACCACGGCATCCGCCCGCTAGGGTTTCGGCGGGGCGACGAGGGCCGAACCCTCGGCTTGGCCGAGGGTGTGCGATCGACCGCGAAGGGTCGATCGCTGGGCACGGGCTGGTGCCGTGCCCAACCCCGCCGTGAAGGCGGGGGCCTCCAGCTGGCGGCGAGTCGCCGGACTCGCCGCGGGGGCTGCCGGAGCAGCCCCACCCCAACCGATCGCCGGCGTGCGATCGGTGATCGCATCGAGCCCCGCGTGCGGGGGCTCGGGCTGGGCGTGCGCGCGGCTTCGGCCGCGTCGTGCGTTCGGCTCGTGCTCCGGCTCGTACGTGGTGCTCGCGTGATCTCCGGCGGATGGTTTTGATCGGGTTATTGGTTTCCGCAAATTTAAATAACCCGGGATATCGAATTCCAACAATTGGTATCAGAGCGAGGTTTACGTTCGCGGTATTTTCGATAAAATTGTTCTACCTTGCAGGGTTCCGACTATTATGGCTTGATTTATTATTCGTTTAATTTATTTTGTCATGTATGTTGGTTTGATTAAACTCTCGGACATGTCGAGATTCATTTTTGGTGGTGAATGCTTGTAATAGTAAAAATTCGGGGGTTGACCGAATTTAGGATTTATTATTACGTTCTACGTTTTTCCGGAAATTGTATAGGGTCGATTTCATGTATAGAATCGATACCGGATAGTGTAAAATTTATTTTGTAATTTATTTTGCGTTGGATCGATGCCGAAACGACCGCCGGAGAAGACGCGTGACGAAGGAGATGATGTGAGGGCTAGGGCTCGGATCGACCACCATGGTCGGTCCATGAAGGATCGATCGATTGCATGGGAGGGCGCCGAATTCGCGCCTCCCGGCGGCGATGCCACCGGCGGTGGTGGCGCGCCGGCTGGGTGGTGGCGGCGGTGGTTCTCGGCCGGCAATCGGCGGTCCGGTGGGGGGCGCGGGGGTCCTCGTGATCTTCGTGCTCTCCCGGTAAATTCGCTTTCCTAATTGGTTCGGGTTTTTCCTATTTGAGTGTTCCTATTTTTGGGAACTCTCATGGATTAGGAAAAGAATCAATTTGGAATTGATTAGGATTCCTAAATTGATTATTTCTATTTTATGGAAATATTCATGGATTAGGAATCTAATTGATATGGAAAGTAGAAGAGTCCTAAATTATTTTATTTCCTTATTTCATTATGGAAATCATCTAGAATATTCCAAGTGGGTCTTGGATAGATTATTCTAGAGATTTAATGAAGTAGAAAGGGAAAATAAAAAAAATAAAAATATTAATAATATTTAATTTTATTTTTGATTTATTCGATTGACTTAATTATTATTAATTAAGTATCTTTTGGATTTATTAAAAATAAATAGATTTAAATATTGGAAATTAATATTCTCGTCACATGGAGCATTCAAGAACGAAGACTGAAGACTAGAAGATGCGTACGGAGATGGAGTAAAGCCATAATAGTCGGAAAATAATATTCTAGTAATTAATTTGACTATGTGATAATACTATGTGCTTTATTACATGTATGCATGCTATATGTGTTTACTTTTATGCACTAGATAGCGTATCCCTTTATTGTAAAAAGCTAAGTGGGAGAGGGTATGGAAACATACCCATGGTCTCCATTGCTGCTCTCTTGGTGACTTTTATAAACTTTTGAAGTTTATATAGATAGGTCATTGGAGGAGAGTTCTTGTAATTCCTCTTACGAGAAACATTGATTAAGTTCATCAAACAATGCCTAATTTGTCTTTCCAAAACTGACTTCAAGTCGACTCATTCTCACCCCGGGGAGTGGAATGGAGCCAGAGCCACTTGGTCATGTCGAGGACACAAATTAGAGGCAGTCGTACCATTCTTTGATAGATGGATCGATTGTCTGCTCGGCTCCCTCATTTATGAGAGATAGGGTTGTTCGCATGGTGAATCACTGGTTAGAAACTTCGAGTTTCACTTATGATTCTCCGCGTCTTGATTTACAAGATTAAATGGGTCAAGTAATTGGATTTCAATTGTATAAGTCTTTTGGTATAGTAAACGTCCACACTATCGTGGCTTGCTATATCGAATGGGACTTTAGATCGATTGATGTAGACAGTTATAGAAGGGAGTAAGGGATCCGTGTGTCAACGTAAACGTCCACACTATCGTGGCTTGCGGTGATATACGAGTCTCAAACAAACTTCTTAGTACTGAGTAATGGTTAACACTTAGGTACGCTTCATAGTATTCCTCCCATCGAGGTAACGCTATTGATGATGTACGACCGAAGGAAATCTAATTGCTAAATCATTTGGGTGGGTAAACGTCCACACTATCGTGGCTTGCCTTACCTGATGGGATTTTAGAGGCGATTAGTGATTTAATGATATTATTTAAGGGAGATAATATCGGATATTAAATTGTTTGTTTGTTTTATGTGCTTATAGGTTAAGAATGACTGTGACCCCACTTTGTGATATACTTTAAGATGAAAACTCACTGGTTCCATATAGTACTGATTGGAAAAGAAATCTGGACATTGTCCAGACTGTTGAGCTTTCTGAATCCACTGTTGTTCCAACTACGTTGAGACATGGTGTGGAAGCTAGGCAAGAGGTGTTTAACATACCCACGGAATCGTTCCTCAATGAGTCCCTTAAAACCGGCTCGGCGAAGGCGATTTTTGTGCGTAAGTTAAGAGAAACACGAGCTCTTGTGGCTAGGCTAAAAGAAAAGCGTGCAAAGAGACCCAGTGGTTTAAAACCACGGATTGGGGAAAGCAAGCGGTTTCGCAGATGCTTTCGATGCAAACAGTTTGGACACTGGAGGTCTGATTGTCCTCTCATCAAAGGTACGAAATTTTGCTTAGTCACCGAAACATTATCAGTGGTGTTGTCTACCAGCACCTGGTGTGTAGATACGGGGGCCACTGATCATGTCTGCAATTCAATGCAGGGGTTCCAGGAAACCCGGAGACTTAGAGAGGGAGAGATCGTGGTCTACATGGGCAATGCCGCGAAGGTGGCGACTGTTGCAGTGGGAGACGTTCACTTAAGCTTTAGTAGTGATAGGGTTTTAGTTTTACATAATTGTCTTTATGTACCCAACTTTAGAAAGAATTTAATTTCGGTTTCTAAACTTATTATGAATGGATATTCTGTTTCTTTTGACCACTCTGTGATCATAAGAAGGAACAGTGAGATTATCTGTTCTGGTACATTGGTGGACGATTTGTATGTGCTAAATCCTGAGTCTAACACGATGCAACTAACCGAGAGTAATAACACATCTACGAACACCAATAAGAGAAAGGAACCTTCTAAGATGAATCAATTATACTTGTGGCACTTAAGGCTAGGTCATATTAACTCAAATAGAATTCAAAGGTTGAAAGCTGATGGTCTCATCAGTGGTGTTGAAGGAGAGGACCTTCCAACCTGCGAATCCTGTTTAGAGGGAAAAATGACCAAGCGTTCTTTTTCTGGTAAAGGACGAAGGGCTGAACAAGTATTGAATTTGATTCACTCTGATGTATGCGGACCTATGTCTACTCAGGCAAGGGGAGGGTACGAGTATTTCATCACTTTCACTGATGATTACTCAAGGTATGGATTTGTTTACCTGATGCGCCGCAAGAGCGAATCCTTTGACAAGTTCAAGGAGTTCAAGGCTTTTGCGGAGAACCTTCAAGGTAAATCCATTAAATGCCTGCGATCTGATCGCGGAGGCGAGTACCTGTCTGGAGAATTCAAGGCATACTTGGCAGAGAATGGGATTGATTCCCAAATGACATCACCATATACTCCTCAGCAGAATGGTGTGTCAGAAAGAAGGAATAGGACTCTTATGGAGATGGTGCGTTCAATGATGAGTTACTCGGACTTACCTACAATGTTCTGGGGATATGCCTTGGAAACAGCAGCGCACATTCTAAACTTGGTTCCATCTAAAACGGTTCCTTCAACACCCATGGAACGATGGAGCGGGCGCAAGCCTAGCTTGAGACACGTTCGGATCTGGGGGTGCCCTGCACATGTGTTGAAGGTAGGTGCCGATAAATTAGAACCTCGTACTGAAGTGCGGTTGTTTATAGGATATCCTAGAGGAACTAAGGGTGGCATGTTCTATAGTCCTACGGACCAGAAGATCGTTATACGTACTAACGCTCGGTTCTTAGAGGAAGACTATGTCATGGACCACAAGCCCAAAAGTGACATAATACTTGATGAGTTGAGAGGTAACAAGGAAGACTTAGATACAGCCGAACCGAGTATAGATACACCACTAGAATCTGCACCTGACACTGTCACTGTTAATATACCGGAACGCCGTCGTAGTGGGAGGGTTGTTAAACAACCAGACCGATGGATTGGACTAGGTGAGTCCTCGGACTCTGGACCTGGAGTTCATGAAATCGATCCCTGGACCTATGACGAGGCTGTACAAGATATAGATGCCCCTTCTTGGAAGAAAGCGATGAAATCCGAAATAGAATCTATGGATTCTAATAAAGTCTGGGATCTTGTAGAACCACCAAACGGCGTAAAGCCAATTGGGTGTAAATGGGTCTACAAGAGAAAGAGAGGATCTGACGGAAAGGTTGAAACCTTTAAAGCTCGGCTTGTTGGGAAAGGATATACTCAGAAAGAGGGAATCGATTATGAGGAGACCTTCTCGCCGGTAGCCAAGATAAAGTCGATCCGGATTCTCTTATCCATAGCAGCTCATATGGATTATGAGGTGTGGCAAATGGATGTCAAGACAGCTTTCCTAAATGGAAGTCTTGACGAGACGATTTATATGAAACAACCAGAAGGATTCATTGCTAAGGGGCGAGATCATCTAGTGTGCAAGCTTAATCGATCCATCTATGGATTGAAACAAGCCTCGAGATCGTGGAACCTGCGGTTTGACGAAGTAGTCCAATCTTTTGGATTCAGTCAAAGCATGGACGAATCGTGTGTGTATTGGAAACGTGATGGGAAGAAGGTGGTGTTTCTCGTGCTTTATGTAGATGACATTCTTCTCATTGGCAACAGTGTAAAGATGTTATCAGACATAAAGGGATGGTTGTCTAGACAATTCGATATGAAAGATTTGGGAGAAGTCGGGCATGTTCTAGGGATCAAGGTTATAAGGGATCGCCGGAATAGAACATTGTACCTATCCCAGCAATCTTACATAGACACGATTCTGGCTCGTTTTAACATGCAAGATTCCAAGAAGGGTGAGCTGCCCTTCAGTAAAGGAACTTATCTTTCTAAGGAGATGTGTCCTCAGACACAAAAGGAGAAAGATGAAATGAAAGCAGTTCCCTACGCTTCGGCTGTGGGAAGCTTGATGTATGCAATGTTATGCACGAGGCCTGATATCTGCTATGCAGTTGGCGTAGTAGCGAGATATCAGAGTAACCCTGGAAAGGCTCATTGGACTGCCGTAAAGAGCATTTTCAAGTATTTGCGAAATACTAGGGATTATGTTCTAAGTTACGGGGCAGACAATCTGATTCCTTTGGGTTATACGGATTCAGATTTCCAAGCTGATAAGGACCGGCGAAAGTCGACATCAGGCTATGTGTACACTTTGGGAGGTGGAGCCGTATCATGGAGGAGTGTTAAGCAAAAGTGCATTTCAGACTCTACCATGGAAGCTGAATATGTTGCAGCCTCAGAGGCAGCGAAAGAGTCAGTTTGGTTCCTTAATTTCCTCCAGGACTTAGATGTGATTCCGAGTTTGCCTAGAGCTATGACAATTTATTGTGACAATAGCGGTGCAGTGGCAAACAGTAAGGAACCACGGTCCCATAGTGCTACGAAACACATAGAGCGCAAGTACCACCTGATTCGAGTCATCGTCAAGAGGGGCGATGCGATAGTCACCAAGATAGCTTCGGAGGACAACCTAGCGGACCCTTTCACCAAGATACTTCCTAAGGAAGTATATTTCAAGCACTTGGAGGGTTTGGGAGTCAGAAGTTTGGAGGATAAGACTAGACCTTAGTATAAGTGGGAGATTGTTGGAGTGGTATACTTAATGTCTAGATTTGAGTATTGTGAACTCCTTGTACACTTTCATTTACTTATTAAATACAAACATTCATTTGCTTTTAATTATTGTTAATTAAATATATGCAAATTATAGTCCTGGATTTTATACGTTGTAGTTAGTATGGTGTGTCGGGCCCACACAGAAGATCATACTAACGGTTACTCGTATTTAATCGAACAGATGCTCACGACCTAGATGGACACGGACCAATCCATCGGTATAGTCGTTGTGTGAGAGAGAAAATAATTTGTCTTAATTATTTTATCACACTTGTACACTTGGTGTATTGAGCGGATCGATTGAGACTCATCAATTAGGTTTGCTCGGCGATAATTGATTTGAGACTCAGTGTATTTTATTCTTAATCCCCGATATTGTTGCGGGTGTGTATATTCAATATAAGTGACTTTGATTTACCAAAGGAATTAACCGATTTAATTATTGGGTTAATTACCGGTTAAGTTGGGTCACTATATTTTATATATGGCATGCCGTGAATGATTGACCGGACAGTGTATCCCGGAAGGGTTGATAATATCCCCGAGATGAGCTCATAAGGATTTATTATGTAAACCTCGCGAGTGGATTTAATTCCGCATAATAAATAAGGTTGAGTGGTACTAGTCTCGGATAAAAGAGATGAATAAATTTATTAAGCAATAAATAAATTTTATTCATGGATATTTATATCTTAAATACACGGAATAAATAATACTACCGGAGAAATATTATTTGGATATAATATGGTTTAATATTGGGAGTGCAATTAAATTTATATAGTGGAAAATAAATTTAATTAATATTGATAAGGATTAATGGACTTGGGCAGTGGGCTCAATTTAATCTTCAATATTGGAAGCCCGATATTCCACCTCCTTTAGATCCCCTACGTAGCCTATAAAAGCATTACATGGCCTTCATAATAGACAATACAAGATAATCATACTTGATTAGTCTAGAGAGTTGAAGGAGATCCATAGGAGTTCGATAGATCGTCGCCCACCCGACGTTCGAACGGAGTGCAAGGAATACGTGGGAAGATTCAAAAGGTCATCTTGATTTCGTTTCTCCGAACAACGAATCGAAAGGTAAAAATCTAAACGCCCTTGATTTATTCGATTTTGTTTATCGTAAAATACCGTAGAACAAAGATCCGAAGATCGAAACCCGGAATAGACGGACGAACGCGTGGTGGTGGCGAAGCCACCGGACCACGGCATCCGCCCGCTAGGGTTTCGGCGGGGCGACGAGGGCCGAACCCTCGGCTTGGCCGAGGGTGTGCGATCGACCGCGAAGGGTCGATCGCTGGGCACGGGCTGGTGCCGTGCCCAACCCCGCCGTGAAGGCGGGGGCCTCCAGCTGGCGGCGAGTCGCCGGACTCGCCGCGGGGGCTGCCGGAGCAGCCCCACCCCAACCGATCGCCGGCGTGCGATCGGTGATCGCATCGAGCCCCGCGTGCGGGGGCTCGGGCTGGGCGTGCACGCGGCTTCGGCCGCGTCGTGCGTTCGGCTCGTGCTCCGGCTCGTACGTGGTGCTCGCGTGATCTCCGGCGGATGGTTTTGATCGGGTTATTGGTTTCCGCAAATTTAAATAACCCGGGATATCGAATTCCAACATCTTGTTCATGTATATATCACGATTAAACAAACAAATAATCATAGAGGGGTTTATGATTATATTACCTCGATTCGTTGTACGGAGAAACGAATTAAACGTTGATGACCTTGCGATCTTCTTACGTATTCCTTGCACCTCGTTCGAACGTCGTGTGGGCGACGATCTATCGAACTCCTATGGATCTCCTTCAACTCTCTAGAACTATCAACTATTGATATTCTTGCCTTGTCATTTATGAAGGCCATGTAGTGCTTTTATAGGCTACGTAGGGGATCATAAGGAGGTGGAATATTGGGCTTCTAATATTGAAGATTAAATTGAGCCCAATGCTCAAGTCCATTAATCCTTATCAATATTAATTAATTTATTTTCCACTATATAAATTAATTGCACTCCCAATATTAAACCATATTATATCAAATAATATTTCTCCGGTAGTATTATTTATTCCGTGTATTTAAGATTTAAATATCCATGAATAAATTTATTTATTGCTCAATAAATTATATTCATCTCTTGTATCCGAGACTAGTACCATTCAACCTTAATTATTGTGCGGAACAAATCCACTCATGAGGTTTACACAATAATTCCTTATGAACTCATCTCGGGGATATTATCAACCCTTCCGGGATACACTTTCCCGTCAAGTATTCACGGCATGTCATATATAAAATATAGCGACCCAACTTAACCGGTAATTAACCCAATAATTAAATCGGTTAAGTCCTTTGGAAAATCAAAGTCTCTAATATTAAATATACACACCCGCAATAGTATCGGGGATTAAGAATAAAATACTCTGAGATTTAAATTGATTATCCAAGGCAATGCTAATCAATAAATCTCAAGCGATCCGCCCAATACACCAAGTGTACAAGTGTGATAAAATAATTAAGATAAATTATTTTCTCTCTCACACAACGACTATACCGATGGATTGGTCCGTGTCCATCTAGGTCGTGAGCAACTGTTTGACTAAATACGAGTAACCGATAGTATGATCTTCTGTGTGTCCATACAACACCATACTAACTACAACGTATAAAATCCAGGACTATGATTTGCGTATATTTAATTAAACGCAAACGATTGTTTATTAATTAAATAGGTTAAATGCTATGACCGGGAGTTTACCGATACTTAAATCTAGACATTAAGTACACAACTCCAACAATCTCCCACTTGTACTAAGGTCTAGTCATTTCCTCCAAACTCCCGACTCCCATACTCATCACGTGCTTAAGTTATACTTCCAAGAAGTATTATGTGAATGAGCAATCTAGGTTGCCGCTCTGAAGTTATCTTGGTGACTACTGCGTCGTCTACCTAGACGATGACTCGAATCAAGTGGTACTTGCTCTATGTGTTATCATCACTCTTTTGAACTTATGACTTCTTCCAGTTTACCATGCACCGCTATATACATAGCCTTTGGTGAACCAAGAATCATATCCAAGTTCAGAGGTCATCCCGGAACCTAACCAAAACTTCCGCTGCCTCTGAGGCTGCTATTCGGTTACAAGAGAGTCTGAGAAGCGTCCTGCTTATCACTCTTTCATTTCATGGTTCCACCTCTTTCTAAAAGTGAACACATAGCCTGATATCGACTTACACTGGTCTTTCTCTGATTTTGGATCTGAGAAAAATGTAATCCAAGAAGATTTCGTCTTGCTTCGTAATCCAGTACTATGAAAGTACTCTTACAGCATTCGAACATCCCTCATCCAGTTTGATATCCTCCCACTACGCAAACCGCATAGTTGATATCAGGTTCTCGTTTTATAACATTGCATCTATAAGGATTTCCACACATAAAGTGTAGGAAACTGCTTTGTCTTCATCTATCTCCTTCATGTGTTCGAAACACATATCCTTTAGATAGATATATATATTCTGTCTCTGAAAGGCAATAACCTTTCTCAGAAGTATGCATGTTTAAAACAAACCAAAATCGTATAAGATATCTAGGAGAAGTACAATGTTCTTATCGTTAGAACGAACGATCTTAAGAACATGCTCAAACTTCTACTCAATCTTATATCTCGATTTATTTAGACAACCATTATTTTATGTCTGACAACATCTTTACATTGTTGCCAATGATAAAATGTTTTCTACATAAAATCTCCGAGAAACACCACTTTGTTTCCATTACGTCTCCAATACACCTTTCGTCTATGCATTTTGATGAATCCATCAAATGAATTATCCCATCAATTCGCAAGTTCCACGACTCATTTCTTTGTTTCAATCCATAAATGGATTTACTAAGCTTGTACTCTAAATGATCTTGCCTCTTAACAATAAACTTTATTGTTCTCCAAGCAGGCACATTTAGATCTAGTACCGCCCTTGTGCAGAACTAGGGATCGATTTCATCTTTACTAGATCCAGAGTTCAAAACTCCTCCAGTCTTATGAACATCTCCGGTTGCTTAACAACCTCCCACTGCAATGGCGTTCTGGTGTATAACAGTAATAACATTAGGTGCAGTTAGTGATGTACTACCACTCGGTTAGGCTGGTTCTCAGTCTTTGTCCTTTTTCTCATTCTATGGTATTACGTGAGTCAGGGCTTTTGCAGTTCATCTAATAATCTTCTTCTAAGAATCGGACGATATACGTCCTTCTGGTTCATAGTACTATAGAACATACAATGTTTTGTTCATCTAGGATATTCTACAACGACATTGAATGTGCCGTTGTATCCAGAAATATCCATAGAACATAGGTAGTTCCGAACAACTTGTCCTTTTACTATTAGAATTCCATTTCTTATCCCTAACACACCATGTCTACACTTTAGTGTATGGTGCAGTCATTTGAGACTTAATCTCAATCTTTGATTGTGTTATGTGGTAGCCTCCGCGACTAAGTCGCAGGCTTCTAATGGATATACTTTGAAGGTTCCCCATAATTGCTTTGTGACTTAAAACACTTCGCTTTTATGGCACATCAAGCATTCTAATCCATCTTCGAGTATTCTTAAAAGGAACTACTCGCACCTTATACACATCATTGATCATTCTTAATACTTGTCCGAATTCTATCCTTTACCAAAAGGTATGCTTAGTTGTATTATCTTCCAAATTCAATTCTTAGGTCGGAAGGTCCACTCCTTCAACTATAATTGATCAAATCAATTTCGACCTTTTGAATCTCATTTGAATAAATACTACTAAGTATAAGAATTCACAAGTATAATGATTTAATAAAGAAATATATCTAACAAGTAAAACAAGTTATACATAACGGTTTGTTGCATCGTGGTAGACTAAGGATTCATCATTCACATATTGCTATCTAATGTACCAGAATAGATAACACCATTATTTCTTATCTAAATCACTGAATGATTAAAGAAATAAATATCCATTCATTAATAAATAAAATCCAGAACAAAAGTTCTTTTCAAAATAAGGGGTACATAAAGCAATAACTTGAAATGAAATCCTAAAACTACTGAAAGCAGATAAATGTCTTCCACTGCAACCGCTGCTACCCCAACAGCTTCGCCCATGTAGACTCGAACTCTTCTTTTCTAAGTCGCCGGGTTTTCTGGAACCCCTGCATTTAAAATGCACATACCGTCAGTGGTTCCATATCTACACACCAGATTCTTGGTAGATAATACCGCTGACTATGTTTTTTCGACTAAAGAAAAAATTCGTACCTTTGAGAGGACATTCAGACTTCCAGTATCCTAGAATCTCTATCTCACAAAGATAGCCCATCATTCTAATAACGTGATCCCTCACGGGCGTTCTTTCCGAAATGATGGCTGTCATGAGTTGCCTCATTTCACTTTGCCCGGCTGTCCTGTCCTGATAACCAAAACTTCTTGAGGTTAAGCGTCATATCATAGGAAATGGTCATGACATGATCCCGATGTCGCAGCACATTTGACATGAAAGTCATAATGTTGCTCCGCGTCATCTCATAGCCTTGATCCATTTCCAATGAGCTTCCTTTCCTCAGTAGTGGAAGCATCATTTGGTTCAACAGGTCAATTGACTTGGAGTACATATTTGTACTCCTCTGCAGTTAGGACAATGTCCAAGTTTCTTCTTTAATCCATACAAACAGGTTCAGTGAGTTTGTTGACTTTTAATGGGAATAATACCATATAAAACAAACAATGAGTTTAATTCGATATCATTTCCCTCAAATAATATCATTAAACTACCAATCATTTCCAAAATCCCATCAGACTAGCATGCCACGTTCTTGTGGACGTATACTAATCCAAACGATTTTATAATTGGATTTTTACTTTGGTCGTACATCATTATAGCAGTGACTCCGATGGGGAGGATACTATAAAGCGTACCTAAGTGTATACCATTTCTCAGTACTAAGTCCACCGCTCGGGAACTACATGTCCACCGCAAGCCACGTTCTTGTGGACGTTTACGTTGACATGCGGTCCTCCACGACTTTCTATAACTGTCGAGCCTCAATTAATCCCAAAGTTCCATTTCCATTTAGCAAGCCACGTTCTTGTGGACGTTTACTAAAACAAACAACTTTGTTAATTGACTCTTACATTTATTAAATTTCACAATTTATTAATCAAAGCTTGATATCTCGTAAGTGAAACTCGAAGTTTCTAACCAGCGATCAATCATGCAATTGAGCCCTATCTCTCACTAGGTGAGGGAGCCAACCAGACAATCGATCTAGTCATCGAATGACTCGAAAGTCTCTAATCTATGTCATCGACATAACCAAGCGCTTTGGCTCCATTCCACTCCCCGGGGTGAGAATGAGTCGAGTTGAAATTAGTCTTTGAAAGACAGATTAGGCATTGCTTTGAGAAATATAATTGTTTAATTCTATAAGAAGATTTTTAATTCAAATTTTGATCCAGTGATATCCGTGTATCGACTTTATCCGATAGGGAGGATGACACTAAAGCCAACTCGTAAGTCAATACACATCACATTCAAAACAGAGAATGGAGACCGCGGGATTGTTTCCAATCCCTCTCCCACTTAGTATTTTACGATTGAGGGATAACATGCATAAAATAATTAAGCATAATAAAAAGCACGTAAAAAGCAATTAACGTGGCCCCGATTATTATGGCCTTAAGTATTCTCCAATGCACGTCTCTTGGATCTTCATCTCGTTGCTCGTCTCGATCTCGGTCCACCACCGACTCGCTCGAAGGTCAAGAGACGAACTCCTCCCACTGGAGCCTCGTCCCGAGCATCGTTGAGTCGTCTGTGGGGTCGAACGAACCCCAGCCCCGCTGCTGCCCGTCACGAACACGGGGTGTGTTCGATGGCTGCCCGTTGCCGGTTCGTTCTTCTCGATCCTCGTTTCTCCGGGTTTTGGTCTCGTCTCGATCCACCAAAATTAGTAAGAAAATTTACAAGATTAAACTTACTAAATCCGGCATCGATCCTATACAAGGTGATCGACCCTATACATGTCCCGGATACAACGAAAAATAAATAAACCTAACGACTCAACCCGTCGTTTTTATCTATTACAAACAAGCATCGTTTTCCAAAAACAAAACAATCTCGACAAGCCCGAGAGTTTAACAAACCACAACAAAATTATCATACAACATCCCATAATGTTGGCCATAATAATCGGGTTCAACCTGCAACGTAAATCGTACGAACTATACAACAAACCGATAAACCGGCTCTGATACCAATTGTTGGAAATCGACTACCCGGGACATGTCCGTTCGACTACTCGAACATCCGGACAAGCCCAGTCGACCCCCGGCGTACCCACTGTACTTAACACGAAGCCCTAGACCCGAAACACGCCCAGCCATTGCACCGAAAATGCAACCGCGCGAAAACGGGTCATTCTGCCCTGTCTGTCGGCCGACGCCAAAAGGCTGTCGCCCGACAGGGCAAATGTCGGCCGACATTAAAATACACATGAAACGATGTCGGCCGACATCGTCGCGATTCCAGCAGCGGGTTTCGCCCATTCTGGCTGTTCCGACGAGATTTTCTCGATCCGACTGCCACGCCGGAGGTCAGAGACCTCCCAGCAGTCCGAGAACATCAAATCCAAGCGAAGTAAACCAATCTTTGGTTCGTTGTATAATTACGTACGAGATCGAATCGAAATAATGCGGAATAGGATTTTGATTTCTTATACCTTTGATGCGTGATTCGGAGAAGCCGAATAGGCGAACACCCTGAGATCTTCTAGTGTGTATCCTAGCCCTCGACACCGGACGTGTGGGAAACGATCCACCGGAGTCTTCTCTTCTTCTTCTCTCTCAAACCCTCTTTCTTACGTTTTGTTTTTCTGTCTCCAGAAATATATTTGCGCAAGCAAATTAATTTCTACAGAAAAAGTTATTGCGCAAACTAAATTAATTAAGTACAGAAAAAAATTAATTGCGCTAAAAATTATTTTCTCGCCACAGAATTAATTATTGCGGCGAAACTTAGGTTAGGAGAAGAGAGATTGAGGGGTATATATAGGCCACACTAGGGACCTTAGGACAATTAATTAATTAGGCTAAATTGTAATTTAATTAAACCGGTGTCCTTAAAAGAAAACCTTTAATTAAATCCAATTTTAATTATAATTAATTCCACTATAAAATTATAATTGAATTCCCAATTAATTAATCTATATTATTTTACCAATAATATTTCCGCCGAAATTACATATACGACTTTCCCCGTGTTTAAGATATCGAATGTCCACGAATTAATTTCAATTACTAATAATTAAATTAATTCGTTTCTTATTATCCGAGACTAGTACCACTCATCCTTATTATCATGTGGAACGAATCCACCTGCAGGGTTTACATGATAAACTTTATGAGCTCATCTCGGGGACATCATCAACCCGATAAATGGGACACGGTTTCCTGTCTATAATCTATAGCATGCCGTGTGTACAATTCCGATTCCCAATTTACCGAGAATATTGACTAATCAATTAGTCTCACTCACTAGCAAGTCAAAGAACCGAGAATTGGACACACGCACCTATAATTATATAGGGATTAGGAATTCGTATATCCGTAATATCTGAGGTCTAGTTCGATTACTCCGATTAGTATAAATCGAACGCCCTCCCGTGGTCCTGCTCAATACACCTAGTGTACGAGTGTAACATGATAGTCAAGACCGACTATCTACCAGTCACACTACGACGTACCAATGGATTGTCCCTGTCCATCTAAGTCGTGAGCTACTGTTCGACAGTATACGAGTAACCGATAGTATGATCTTCCGCGTGTCTCCTCACGCCATACTATCTACAACGTATATATCTAGGACTATTGCATTAAATGCAATCATATTTGAATCATACATAGATTAAGGCATAGATAAGGAGTTCCGTATTTGAACTAAACTAGACATTTAGAATACAACTCCATCACAAATAATATCATTAAATTACTAATTACATCTAAAATCCCATCAGGTAAGGCAAGCCACGTGGTGTGGACGTTTACCCACCTAAATGATTTAGCAATTAGATTTTCTTCGGTCATACATCTCTTATAGCGGAACCTCGTGGGGAGGAATACTATAAGGCGTATCTAAGTGTAAACCATTACTCAGCACCAAAGTAAATCGTTTGGAATTGCTACATCACCGCAAGCCACGTGGTGTGGACGTTTACGATAACTTCAGAACTCTTCACAATTCCTTACAACTGTCTACATCAATTAATCCAAAATCCGTTAGTATAGCAAGCCACGTGGTGTGGACGTTTACTACACCAAGAGACTTTTATAATCGACTCCCAATTTCAAGATCCATTCGATTTTCGTAAATCAGGACGCGGAGAATCATAAGTGAAACTCGAAGTTTCTAACCAGTGATTCACCATGCGAACGACCCTATCTCTCATAAATGAGGGAGCCGAGCAGACAATCGATCCATCTATCAAAGAATGGTACGAAGGTCTCTAATTTGTGTCATCCACATGACCAAGTGGCTTTGGCTCCATTCCACTCCCCGGGGTGAGAATGAGTCGACTTGAAGTCAGTTTCAGAAAGACAAATTAGGCATTGTTTGATAAACTTGATCAATGTTTCTTGTAAAAGGAATTACAAGAATTCTCCTCCAATGACATATCTATATGAACTTCGAAAGCTCATAAATGTCACCAAGAGAACAGTAATGGAGACCACGGGAATGTTTCCATCCCCTCTCCCACTTAGCTTTTTATAACAAAGGGATACGCTATCTAATGCATAATTAAACACATAAGCATGCATACAAGTAATAAAGCACATAGTATCACATAGTCAAAATAATGCTAGAAAATTATTTTCCGACTATCATGGCTTTATTCCATCTCCGTATGCGTCTTCTAGTCTTCAGTTTTCGTTCTTGAATGCTCCATGTGACGAGAATATTAATCCCAATACTTAAATCTATTTATTTTTAATAAATCCAAAAGATACTTAATTCGAAAATTAAGTCAATCGAATAAATCAAAAATAAAATTAAATATTATTAATATTTTTTATTTATTTTCCCATCTAATTCTATTAAATCTCTAGAATAATCTATCCAAGACCCACTTGGAATATTCTAGAAGACTTCTATAATAGAATAAGGAAATAAAATAAATTAGGACTCTTCTATTTTCCAAGATTAATTAATTTCCATTACTATGAAATTCCCATAAAATAGGAATAATCAATTAGGAAATAAATTAATCCTAAATTAACTTTTATTCCTTTCCAATTCTATTAAATCTCTAGGATCCTATTCCAAGTAGAACTCGGAATACTCTAGAAGAATTCCATAATAGAATAAGGAAATAAAATTAATTCCAATTAATTCTTTTCCTAATCCATGAGAATTCCCAAAAATAGGAATACTCAAAATAGGAAAACTTGAATCAATTAGGAAAGTGAATCTAGGTAGGAGTAGCACGAGATCACGAGGACCCCGCGCCCCCCCACCTTGATCGCCGGTCGGGAGCACCACCGCCGCCGTCCCCAGCCCACGCGCCACCACCACCGGTGGCCGGCGTGGCCGAGGTCCACCGCGGACAGCCCCCTTCGATCATCATCATCATGGGATCGATCCAATCGATCCCTAGTCCTCCCTCTCATCTTCTCCTTCGTCACACGAGTTCTCCGGCGGTCGTCTCGGCATCGATCCAACGTAAATAAATTACAAAAATTAAATTTACAATTCCGGTATCGATTCTATACATGAAATCGACCCTATACATTTTCCGGAAAACATAGAACGTAATAATAAATCCTAAATTCGGTCAACCCCTGGATTTTTACTATTACAAACATTCAACCACACAAAACGAATCTCGACATGTCTGAGAGTTTAATAAACGAATAATCATGATAATTAATTAACAAAATAATTAAATCCAACCATGATAGCCGGAAATCCCTGCAAGGTAGAACAATAATCGAACATATACATGAACACGAAACCAAACTCTCTGATACCAATTGCTGGGATTCGATGTCCCGGGCTATCAAAAATTATGCAAAATCGATAACCCGACCGAAACCCTATCGCCGGAAACCGATCGCGAACACCGAACGAGCTAGAGCATGACCAAGGCGTCGCCACGGGCGAACCCGCGACTAAACCCTAGCCATGCCCACGTCGGGGCTCGCGATCACCGTGCATGGTGATTGTCGGGGATGATTGGTGCATCCCCGCGGGGCTGTTCCGCCAGCACCCGCCGGCGGTGAGTCCGGCGACTCACCGCCACCACCCTACGGGGTGGAGGGTCTCCAGTCGCGGCACCAGCCCGCGACTGCCCTCCGCGATCGACTTCGGTCGATCGCCCGCTCCGGCTTCGGCCGGAGCTCTTCCTCGCGCGCACGCCGCCGTCGAGAGGTGGCCGGGGGGTTCGTCCGCCGTGGCACCAGCCCACGGCTGAACCCCCAGCGATCGACTTCACGTCGATCGCTTGCCCCGGCATCCAGCCGGGGCTTCCCCTCTCGCCCGCACGCCGGCGGTCGAACCCTAGGGTTCGGCCGCCCCTTCTCGATCCCGACGGGGATCGCGTGATCCCCGAATCCCGGTCTCGACGCTTTCCCGGATCGTCTTGTTCATGTATATATCACGATTAAACAAACAAATAATCATAGAGGGGTTTATGATTATATTACCTCGATTCGTTGTACGGAGAAACGAATTAAACGTTGATGACCTTGCGATCTTCCTACGTATTCCTTGCACATCGTTCGAATGTCGTGTGGGCGACGATCTATCGAACTCCTATGGATCTCCTTCAACTCTCTAGAACTATCAACTATTGATATTCTTGTCTTGTCATTTATGAAGGCCATGTAGTGCTTTTATAGGCTACGTAGGGGATCATAAGGAGGTGGAATATTGGGCTTCTAATATTGAAGATTAAATTGAGCCCAATGCTCAATTCCATTAATCCTTATCGATATTAATTAATTTATTTTCCACTATATAAATTAATTGCACTCCCAATATTAAACCATATTATATCAAATAATATTTCTCCGGTAGTATTATTTATTCCGTGTATTTAAGATTTAAATATCCATGAATAAATTTATTTATTGCTCAATAAATAATATTCATCTCTTGTATCCGAGAGTAGTACCATTCAACCTTAATTATTGTGCGGAACAAATCCACTCATGAGGTTTACACAATAATTCCTTATGAACTCATCTCGGGGATATTATCAACCCTTCCGGGATACACTTTCCCGTCAAGTATTCACGGCATGTCATATATAAAATATAGCGACCCAACTTAACCGGTAATTAACCCAATAATTAAATCGGTTAATTCCTTTGGAAAATCAAAGTCTCTAATATTAAATATACACACCCGCAATAGTATCGGGGATTAAGAATAAAATACTCTGAGATTTAAATTGCTTATCCAAGGCAATCCTAATCAATAAATCTCAAGCGATCCGCCCAATACACCAAGTGTACAAGTGTGATAAAATAATTAAGATAAATTATTTTCTCTCTCACACAACGACTATACCGATGGATTGGTCCGTGTCCATCTAGGTCGTGAGCAACTGTTTGATTAAATACGAGTAACCGATAGTATGATCTTCTGTGTGTCCATACAACACCATACTAACTACAACGTATAAAATCCAGGACTATGATTTGCGTATATTTAATTAAACGCAAACGATTGTTTATTAATTAAATAGGTTAAATGCTATGACAGGGAGTTTACCGATACTTAAATCTAGACATTATGTACACAACTCCAACAATAGCTTCCCTTCTTTTGCCCGAAGGTAGAACAACCCACTCCAAGTTTTCTATTCCTTTCTTACTGAAGAATCTACCTGCAATATAAAGCAAAGAAGTGATCTCTCCAAACTTATTGTCAAAGCAAAGCTTATTATATGGGACGAGGCCCCTATGATGCATAGGTATGTCTAAATGTTCTCCTCATGCATATATTTTTATTTATTATATAAAACCCTAATGTGTAAAATGTTATTTTTTTCAATTTAATTTCTCATTTTTTATGAACTTTACAGAAATTGTTTTGAAGCTCTTGATCGAACAATTCGTGATATTATGAGAGCACACAGTCCTGGAGCAAAGAATCTTCCCTTCGGGGGAAAAGTTATTGTCTTCGGAGGTGATTTTCGACAAATCTTGCCGGTCATACCCAAAGTTACGAGACATGATATTGTTCATGCGTCAATTAATTCATCTAAAATCTGGAGTGATTGCAAAGTGTTGCGTTTGGCGCAAAATATGAGGCTTCAAAATACAGGCGATGCAAATGATTATCGTATCTTAAGAGAGTTTTCAACTTGGTTGCCCGCTGTTGGTGATGGTACTTTTGGCGACGAAAACGATGGAGAGGTAGAAATTGAAATTCCGGAAGAGTTCTTGGTTACCAATTCTGATAATTTTATTGAATCGATGGTGCAAGCAACGTATCCTTCTTTCCACGAACGCATTGGTGATATTGATTTTTTGCAAGAAGAGCGATTTTGGCTCCAACTCTAGATGAAGTCGATTCAATTAATGAGTATATGGTGTCGATGCATGATACCGACGAAAGGATTTATCTGAGTTCTGATAGTGTTGTGCTTTCTGACAAAGGAGACAATATGTTTGAGCAGATGGATTCAGTTGAATTTCTTAATACTATCAAGTGTTCTGGATTGCCAAATCATCAGTTGAAATTGAAGGTTAGATTTTTTTTTTGTTTCAACAATATCTCAAGTTGTGAATGTTATTAAAGCCTTTTATTATTTATGTTTTTCCTTTAGGTTGGTGTCCCCATCATGCTTTTGCGGAATATGGATCCTTCCGTCTGTCTCTGCAATGGTACCCGATTAGTAATAACAAAACTTGCAAAATATGTCATCGAAGCCAAAAGTTTGGGAGGTAAAACTTCGGGTCACTTGGTATACATTCCTCGGATTAGTCTATCCCCGTCAGATCAAAAACTCCCCTTTACTTTTCAACGAATACAATTTTCGGTGATGATATCGTACGCTATGTCGATTAATAAAAGTCAAGAACAATCTTTGTCAAACGTGGGGATATTGTTGAGGAAACCAGTTTTCTTGCATGGTCAATTGTATGTTGCCCTTTCTAGAGATACCAACAAGGCCGAGTTGAAGCTTTTACTTTGTGACGACAGTGGGAAGCTTACTAATAGAACATCCAATGGAGTGTATAAAGAGGTCTTCCAAAATTTGTAATTCGATTTCTCGATAAGTTAATAATAATTCAATTTCCCAATATGCAATGGCATCCAAACGTCTCGCAAAATAACAAATATTTTTCGATTATAACATAACTGAAACATGCAACGTTTTCAAAATAACAAATACGAAGTAAAAACAATTTACGAAGAAGCTCCCCGTGCATCGCACGAGTCTTTTACTAGTTCAATTAATTACGTAAACATGTGCACATAATCATAATATTTAATTCTAATCAATATGCAAACATGCGTATATATTTAATTCGCGTCAAAAATTAACATAATCATATTATTTAGTTCTAATCGACTTGAATTGCGCAATTAAATTAATCAATTACATATATACAATTAATTATGTAAACATATAACAATTAACATAACCATATTATTTAATTCTAATCTACTTGAATTGCGCAATTAAATTAATTAAATTAATCAAATTAATCAATTACACATATTCAATTAATTACGTAAACATGTGCACATAATCAGTTTGCTTAAAATTCACAATTAACATAATCATATTATTTCGAATCAACTTGAATTTAATTGACAGTTAAATTAATCACAATTAATTTTTCTTTATCAATTAAAAATCCTAGTACATAGCGCAAATAATTAAATCTAAACTTAATAGTAGTACATAGCGCAAGCAATAACGTAAACAATTAAATCCAAATTTAATCGTAAGTACCTCAGGATTCGTGGGGCGAAACGAGGTTCCTCGGAAGTCGCGCGGATGCGACGCGGGGACGGCACGAGTCGTGTGCGGGGAGAGTCGGGCGAGTGTCGGGGCTCTCGGCTGGACTCAAGGGTCGCGGCTGGAGCGCACGAGCGCGGCTTGGGCGGTGCTCGGGCGTGTAAAATCGTTGAACCCCCTTCGATGATTTTAATAATTAATTCGTATATGCATATGAACGAAGATCCGAGGGACGAAACCGGGGACGGGGTTTGACCGCGCGGTGGTGATCAAAGATCACTGGACCGCGGGCGGTCAAGCGAACCCCTCCGGGATCGCGTGAAACAAACCCCTCGGCTAAGCCGAGGGTGGCGGTCGAACCTAGGGTTCTGACCGCCGGTGCACGTAAGGAGCCCCGGCTGGAGCCAGGGCATGCGATCGACCATGGTGGTCGATCGCTGGGCAGCCGTGGCCGGAGCCACGGCGGGTCTGCATGGGCAGACCGCCCTCCTCGATCGGAGAAGCCCCGGCTGGCCGCCGGGGCATGCGATCGACCATGGTGGTCGATCGCTGGGGGCAGCCGCGGGCTGGTGCCGCGGCAAGCGCCCCTCCTCCTCCGTAGCGGTGGCGGTAAGTCGCTGGACTCACCGCCGGGGGCTGCCGTGAGCAGTCCCGGGGATGCGCGTGCATCCCCAGCGATCGCATGTGCGATCACGAGCCTCCCTCGCCGGGGCTCGGCTGGACAGCCGCGGGTTTACCCCGCGGCGGGTGTTCGGTCGGCCCTCGGTTCGCGTACGGTGGTTCGCGAGTTCTCCGGCGAACGGGATTTTGATCGGGGTCGTATATTCCGCATATTCCGACGACCCGGGACATCGATTTCCAACATGTTTTTCCTCAAGCATATGATGCTCCTTATATAGGTGAGGAAAAGACCTTGTTGGGCTCAAACCCTAATGGATCGAATCCATCAACCCTAGCCGGCCTAATTCACTAGTCGTCATTACGTTTCTCCAAAATTGACAATCAATTTGATCTACGAAAAATATAACAATTATATTTTCTTTCTCGTTATAATTTTCTCATCAATATGAGATAATAATAAAAAATTCCAATTTCACAAAATCGGAAAGCCCATTTCAAGGGTACTGCTAAATCGTGAAATTTCCAAAAATAGAAATTGTACACCACCGTGTTTGTTTTCTTTAGCACGGTAATATTTCCAACTGATAATCACAATTATGAATCGCGGATTCAATCATATTGACCTCCGACTATATGTACTTAATTAACAGTTAATTAATACATGATCGTATTCAAGGATCGGTTTACACGAGAATGTGACCCTCAATTGTTTAGGTGTATAACTAGCCGTGGGCTCACAACACATTGTGATTCGAACAACACATTGTTCTTATTTCAACTACTCCCAAGAGTTTTGGATTAATAATCATATTATTTAATCTCCGAACAAGTCGGTGCCCAACGAATCAGTGACGAGCGTCTAGCAAACACGCTTCACTAATTCCCTAGATACAAATGAAGTGCCTGCAAGAACCTTGTAATATAGTTAGCATATAGTACGATCCCTATGATATATATGTCCCGATCAAACTAGAGATATTGGTCAATCGAGATATCTTGTTAAGTTTGATAACTGTGTGTACGTTCTAGGTTTTGTAAAAGTCGTGATTGATTCAGAGGAACACATTTCTCTAATCACCTCACTGTTCAACTATGGACAGAGATTCCGGGACTACGAACCACACAGTACATCCATGATCTATATCAAGCGATCAGATCCCCTACTACCATGCACAAACTTCACATCAGATTTCGGACTGCACGAACATTGTCTCCTTTACGACTGACCCCTCCTTAAGGGAATTAGAGACAGGTCAAGATACAGCTAGTCCTCTAATGAAGTCACGGTGATTTCTAGGTCTTAAAGATTAATGGTGTACAACTATATTATGGAATTCTCTACTTAATCAGTGATAACCACTTAGAGATTCCAGGGAGAGGGGGTTCAGTGAACTTATCAACAGTGAGCACCCACTCAAGTATGTCGATGTCCCAACATCGAGGCTCGAGATTAGCCCACATACACTAAGTGCTATTCTCAAGGGGGAAAGGCCGGGTATCCTAGTTATTGGTGTAACCCATCGACTAGGAACTGAGTTTGACCAGTTACGTTGCGTTAACAGAATTATCTCTCGGTTTCCAAAAAACTGAATTCATAGAACATGTGTAACTATACAGGACTATATCTATGATTCAACATTGGGAGTAGATATAGCATGTGCCATTAATATAAGTTTCATTAATTAACGAAATAAACCGTTATGTAACGGAATACGGTTAATTGCACGTCCAACCGTTGGCACGCCGATCACCCACTCCAACAGACAGTTATAGGGAATTGCGAAGGATTGCGAGTTATCTTAAACGTCCACATTAACGTGGCTTGCGGTGACGTAGCGATTCCGAACTATTCACCTTAGTATTGAGTAATGGTTTACACCTAGGTACGCTTTATATATAGTATTCTTCCCCACGAAGTAACGCTATAATGATGTATGACAGAAGAAAATCTAATTGCGAAATCTGGACATTGTCCTGACTGCTGTGATACTTAAGGAGAATAAACTCACTGGCCCCAATTACATTGATTGGAAGAGAAATCTCGACATTGTCCTAACTGCTGAGGAGTACAATTTTGTACTTCATGATAATTGCCCTGCTGTGCCCAGGAATGTCTCAACAGATGAGGAGAAAGCTTAATTTAAGCGATGGAAGAAGGCTGATGAAATGTCTAGGTGTTACATCTTGGCTTCTATGTCGAATGTACTCCAACACCATCATCAGCCGATGGATTCAGCTTATGATATGATGCTTAGCCTCAAGGAGCTGTTTGGACATCAAGATCGTGAGGCTAGACAAGATACTATGAGAATCTTTGTGACAACTGTTCAATCTGAAGGAACGCCGGTTTCGGATCACGTTCTTAAGATGATGGGGCTGTTGCACGAGTTGGAGATCCTAGGAGCAACTATTGATCCTGAAAGGCAAGTTGACATCATACTCCAGTCTCTGGCCCCTGGTTTTGAGAAGTTTTGCCTGAACTATAATATGGGTAAGCACAATTATAGCTTGGCGGAACTCCTGACTGAACTGAAGGCGGCCGAGGGGATCTAAAGGAAGGGGAAGTCTCTCGCACTTGTAGCTACTAAGTCCAAGAGCTTCAAGCACACTGGAGGTAAAGGGAAGAAGAATAAGCAAACATGGAACCCAGTGGATCCAATCATCATGAACCACGTGAAGGGACCAGCAAGCCTAAGGGCAAGTGCTTTAAATGCAAGCAGACTGGGCACTGGAAGTCTGATTTTCCTCTAAAACAAGGTACGAAATTTTCTTTAGTCATTAAAACATAGTGAGCGGTGTTATCTACCAGTACCTGGTGTGTAGATATGGAACCACCGACGGTATGTGCAATTTGTTGCAGGGGTTCCAGGAAACCCGACGACTTAAAGAAGAAGAGATCGTAGTCTACATGGGCAATATTGTGGAGGAGGAAGCTGTTGCAGTGGGAGACATTTTATCTACGCTTTAGTAGTTATAGGATTTCATTTCTATTGCTTTTATGTACCGTTTTATTTTAGAAAGAATTTTGATTCTGGTTTTCTAAATTTAATGAATGGATATTTTATTTCTTTTGATCATTTGATGGTTATAAGAAGAAATGATGATATTATCTATTCTGGTACATTAGTTAAGCAATATGTGAATGTTGAATCCTTAGTCTACCACGATGCAACAAACCGATTTATATAACTCGTCTATAAATACCAATAAGAGATATTTCTAGAATGAATCAATTATACTTGTGGCTTCTTAGGCTAAGTCATATTTATTCAAATAGAGTTCAAAGGTCGAAAACTGATAGTTTGATCGGTTAAGTTGAAGGAGTGGACCTTCCGACCTACGATCCTTTCTAGATAAATGATTAAAAATCCGAACAAATATTGGACTTGATTCAATCAGATGTATGCAGACCTATGTCTACTCAGACAAGAGGAGGGTACGAGTACTTCATTTGATGATTACTCGAGATATAGATTAGTATACATGATGCGCCACAAAAGCAAGTGTTTTGAAAAGTCAATGGACACAAAGCGATTGTGGAGAACCTTCATGGTAAATCTATTAAAGGTCTGCGATCTGATCGCGGAGGCGAGTACCTGTCTGAAAGATGCAAGGCATACTGATCAGAGATTGGGATTAGATCCCAAGTGACTACACCATACAACTCCTTAGTAGAAATGGTGTGTCGGAAAGAAGAAATAGAACTCTTATAGAATGGTAAAATTAGATGATGAGTTATTCGGATCTACCTGTTATGTTCTAGGGATATATCTTGGTAACAACGACGCACGGTTATGCGGTTGTAGAGTATCCTAGAAGAACAAAAGATGTGTGTTCTATAGTACTATGAACCAGAAGGTCGATAAGTTCTAACGTCCGGTTCTTAGAGGAAGACTATGTGATGGACCACAAGCCCAAAGTGACGTGATATTTGATGGACTAAGAGAGAACAATAAGGACTTAGAACCAGCCGAACCCAGTAGTGGTACACCACTAACTGCACCTACTGTTATCACTATTAATACACCGGAATGCCGTTGTAGTGGGAGGTTGTGTGACAACCCGAGAGATTCATAAGACTAGGTGAGTCTTCGGAACCTGGACCTAGAGTACATGAAATCGATCCCTAGACCTACAAAGAGGCAGAACTAAATGCGCCTTCTTGGAAAGCGATGGAATCCGAAATAGAATCAACTGATTCTAATAAAGTCTGAGAATTCAAGACAACTTTCCTGACTGGAAGTCTTGACAAGACTATAGGAGAGGATTCATTGCTAAGAGGCGAGAGCATTTAGAGTACAAGCTTAGTTGATCCATCTATGGATGGAAACAAGTATTGAGATCGTGGAACTTGCGATTTGATGAGATAGTCCATTCTATGGATTCATCAAGAGAATAGACGAATCTTGTGTATTGGACACGTGATGGAAACAAGGTGGTGTTTCTTGTGTTTTATGTAGATAACATTCTTATCATTGGAAACAATGTAAAGATGTTGTCAAACATAAAATGATTGTTGTCTGGATACGTGAATATAAAAGATATAAGAGAGGTTGGACATGTTCTTAGGATCTAGGATCTCAAGAAAAGAACATTGTACTTCTCCCAGAAATCTTACACAGACACGATTATGGCTCGTTTAACATGCAAGATTCCGAGAAAGGTTCGTTACCTTTCAGACACGGAATGCATATATCTAAAATCATGTGTCATAGAACACAAAAGGAGATAGAAGAAATGAAAGCAGTTCCCGATGCTTTGGCTATGGGAAGCTTAATGTGTGCAATGTTGAAAACGAGACCTGATATCTACTATGCGGTTGGCATAGTGGCGAGGTATTAAGGTAACCTTAAAAGGAACATTGAACTATTGTAAGGAACATTATAGAGTACTTGTGGAGTACTAGAAACTATGTTCTATGTTACGGAAAAGTTAAGCTTTGTCGTTTAGTTTACATTAACTCAGATTTCCAATCAGATTAGGACCGGTGTAAGTCGATATCAGGCTATGTGTTCACTTTTATGAGGTGGAGCTGTAACATTGAAGAGTGTTAAGCACGATGCTTTTCGGACTCTACCATGGGTAACCAAGTAAGTAGCAGCCTCAGAGGCAGTGAAAGAATTGGTGTGGCTCCGGAATTACCTCTGGGACTTAGATGTGATTCTTAGTTTGCCAAAGGTTAACCACAAGTCCATAGTGTAAGAAAACACATAGAGCGCAAGTACTACCTAATACGAGACATCTTCAACGCTGTAGTCACCACGATAACTTCGGGGGATGACCTAGGAGACTCTTCTACAAAGGCACTTCCTGGAAGTGCATATTCAGCACGTTAAGAGTATGGGAGTCAGAAGTTTGGAAGAAAAGACTAGACCTTAGTATAAGTGGTAGATTGATGGAGTTGTATACTTAATGTCTAGATTTAAGTGATATTAACTCCCGGTGCATTGCCATTAATCTATTTAATTAATAAACAATTATTTTTTTATTATGTTTAATTAAATATATGCAGATTATAGTCCATGATTATATATGTTGTAGTTAGTATGGTGTGCGACGTCATACAGAAGATTAAACATGCGGAATAAAACAATACTCCGAAAATATTATTTGATATAATATGGTTTAATATTGGGAGTTGCAATTATATTTATATAGTGGAATTAAATATAATTAATAGAATAATTAATAGACTTGGGTTGGGCTCAATTTAATTATTTCTATTAGAAGCTCAATATTCCACCTTCTTAAGCTCCCCTACGTAGCCTATAAAAGCACTGCATGGTCTTCTCAAAACATAAGACAAGATTATCATACTTGATATTCTAAAGAATTTAGAAGAAGATCCATAGAGTTCGGAGGATCATCGCCCACCCCGACGTTCGATTTTCCGACAAACGAGAACAAGGTAAAATCATGAAAACCCCCTTATGATTTTAATCGATAATTCGTGATATACCGTAAACGTAAGATCCGAGGAACGAAACCGGGGATGGGGTTCGACCGGGCGGTGGTGGTCGAAGACCACCGGACCGCCAGCGGTCGAGAGAACCCTCACGAGATCATACTACCGTGATATCACAAATCATGATTGGGATGATGATTTTCCCTCTGTAGATCAATGGCGGAGCCAGGATATATTTTCAGGGTGGGCTAAGGTATTTTTTTTGGGGTGGGCTAATATTAAATAAGTAAAACAAATGAGAAAGAACAAGAAAATAAGTAATAAATAAGAGAAAGGGTTTTTGGATATAAATATATATATATCGTGAGCAACTGTTCGATTAAATACGAGTAACCGATAGTATGATCTTCTGTGTGACGTCGCACACCATACTAACTACAACGTATAGAATCCAGGACTATATTTTGCATATATTTAATTATCAATAATTAAACGCAAACAATTGTTCATTTAATTAAATAGATTAAATGCTATGATCGGGAGTTACCGTTACTTAAATCTAGACATTAAGTACACAACTCCAACACCTTCGTCTTTATTTCTTCGATTTGTTTCTTAGATTAGGGTTTTTTTATTTTCAATTTTGGGGTTGAAATTTAGGGTTTTTGAGAGATGTCCTTAATACAATTGTCATTTTTTGTTTACATAGATTTGAGTGGCTGGCCGGTTTGAAAATTGTTGGTATGAAAATTTTTTGTATGTTGTCTGCATAAAATTCATTTTTGAAATAGTTGGAAATTTGTGTAGAAACAATTCGATTCACAGACTTATATTTTCTGGAAATTAATGTAAGTTACCCTCTTATAACTTGAACCATCTACACTAAAACTCAAAAAATGGTCAGGGTTACCAAAATTTTGAATCTGAAAATGGGAGAAAGGGAAAGCCTCGGTTGTTTCAAAATTAATAAGGCATCACATGAATTACTCCATAGTGGAATCTGATTGGGTTGCATTGGTGTAACGGGAGCTTGAGTCACTTATTTTATATGCTCTAAATTGATTATTGTAACATGATTTTTGGTCCATGATATAAAAAATATCAACAAAAAAAAACACTCAATGATTACTTGTATGAATTCATTTCTCATACTGCATAAGTGTTGGAATTCGATATCCCGGGCTATTAAAATTTGCGGAAAATAATAACCCGATCAAAAACCTTCGCCGGAGATCACATGAACACCGTTGCTCGCGCCGGAGCACGACCGAACGCACGACGTGGCCGAAGCCACGCGCGCACGCCCAGCCGAACCCCTCGGCTAGGGTTCCACGCGATCGAAGATCGCGTCAAGCGATCGGCCCGGGGCTGCTCCAGCAGCCCCCGCGGCGAGTCCGGCGACTCGCCGCCGCCTGGAGGGCCCCACCGCCGTGGTGGGGTGGAGCGCGGCACCAGCCCGCGCTCCAGCGATCGATCGGGGTGATCGATCGCTGCCCCGGTTCCCAGCCGGGGTCGATCCTCCTCGCGCGCCGAAACCCTAGGCGGGCGATCCCGCGGTCCGGTGGCTTCGCCACCACCGCGTGATCGTTCGTCTAATCCGGGGTTCGATATTTGGACCTTGCGTTCTACGGTATTTCACGATAATCCAAATCAAATAATATCAAGGGGGTTTAGATATTATACCTTCGATTCGTTGTTCGGAGAAATGAAATCAAGATGACCTTTGAATCTTCCCACGTATTCCTTGCACTAGCTTGAACGTCGGGTGGGCGACGATCCTCCAAGCTCTATGGATCTACTTCTCTCTCTCTACTTTCTCTCTCTAGAAGAATTATGATCTTCAAGTTATGAGAATAGAGAAGACCATGTAGTGCTTTTATAGGCTACGTAGGAGATCTAAAGGAGGTGGAATATTGGGCTTCCAATATTAATGATTAAATTGAGCCCAAGCCCAAATCTATTAATCCTATTAATATTAATTAATTTATTTTCCACTATATAAATTAATTGCACTCTCAATATTAAACCATATTATATCCAATAATATTTCTCCGGTAGTATTTATTTATTCCGTGTATTTAAGATTTAAATATCCATGAATAAAATTTATTTATTGCTTAATAAATTTATTCATCTCTTTTATCCGAGATTAGTACCACTCAACCTTATTTATTATGCGGGAACAAATCCACTCGCGAGGTTTACATAATTAATCCTTATGAGCTCATCTCGGGGATATTATCAACCCTTCCGGGATACACTGTCCCGTCAAGAATTCACGGCATGCCATATATAAAATATAGTGACCCAACTTAACTGGTAATTGACCCAATAATTAAACCGGTCAATTCCTTTGGAAAATCAAAGTCACTTATATTAAATATACACACCCGCAATTGTATCGGGGATTAAGAATAAAATACACTGAGTCTTAAATCAATTATCACAGAGCAAACCTAATTGATAAGTCTCAAGCGATCCGCTCAATACACCAAGTGTACAAGTGTGATAAAATAATTAAGAAAAATTATTTTCTCTCCCACACAACGACTATACCGATGGATTGGTCCGTGTCCATCTAGGTCGTGAGCAACTGTTTGATTAAATACGAGTAACCGATAGTATGATCTTCTGTGTGACGTCGCACACCATACTAACTACAACGTATATAATCCATGACTATAATTTGCATATATTTAATTAACAATAATTAAAAGCAAATGAATGTTCATTATTAATAGGTAAATGAAAGTGCACAAGGAGTTCAGAATACTCAAATCTAGACATTAAGTATACTACTCCAACAATAAGTTCACATCTAATTAATTAAGTATAAAATGAATTTATAAATACCATGGTTAGTAATTTCATCTGTAATTTACTTGAGCAAAGGATCTTGGAACCTGCATTTTTCGCTTCTTTAAAAATTCCATTGAATTTTGTTTTAAAATAAAAAAATAAAAAATTATATTTTTAAAAGTATAAATAATTAGTTGAGACATTAAAAAATGTACATATTTGATATGGATATATTATTAATTATTTTAATTATAATAAATTTAAAAGTTCAGTTTGATTTCTTTGTACAAAAAGTTTTTTTTAATATAACATAATTTTTACAGTGCTAGTTATGACTCTCTCGACGATGCTTCGTCACCTTTTGGCTCTGGTATTGCTTCTCAAAACTTTATTTTACATTATTTTGTATGTATGAACTATGAATGCTATATGTGTTAATTAATTTATATGTTCGAACAACAAAGATGTTTCTTATGATATGACTTCTATTTTTAATCTGAAGACTTTTCTAACTAAAACATTTTTTGATTTTTACATAGATATAGTAATACAGTTGTGTGTGGTTAATTTCAAAATGTCGTTGGATAAGAGTTGGATGCGAATACAAAATCGATTGTCTCCAGAATTCCAAAACGGTGTACGTGGCTTTATAGAATTTGCAAAAAACAGTGTCAATGAAGAAGGTCGGGTTCGGTGTCCTTGCAAATATTGTCTACATACCAAATTCTATCCTCTGGACACTATTCGCAAACACATAATTTGCAGTGGCATTGATCTAACCTACACAATATGGTCTCACCATTATGATTTGACTGATTCTGATTCTAACTCAAATGACATTGACTAGAAGGTTCACATTAGAATTCCCTCGTGTACATATATATATATATATATATATATATATATATATATATTGTTATTATATTGTGATAATTTTTCAGGCTGTGATGATGCTAGCGGGCTCTTCTGGTGGAGGCGAGCCACCACACGGGCATCCACATTCGTTCGGTGCTCCTTGCCAGACAGGTAACATTTTACTTTTAGTTTATATCCACATGTAGCATTATATATAATACATTCTTTTTTTTATGAGTTGATTAATGTTCGATCGTGTAGGTCGATTGACATATGCTGGACATATGGATAAATCGGTAATAAATCATTTTATTCATTGTTATGTATGTTAAATGTATTGAATATTACATAACGTTTGTTTTCTTTTAATATATAGGTTGATCCGCAAACCCAACAAGGGGTTACTCCGGTTGAGAACTGGATCAAGTTTCATGTTGGGCCAGATGGTCAACCTTTAGATGTCGATTCTGCAGCTAAAATTGTAAGTAATAATTGATTTTTTGATATAAAAACTCCTATTGTTTAAAAACTAGCTAATCTTGAATTTGAATATTGTAGGTTGAACTAAATGATAGGTCGACCCAAGCATTTGCCAGCGGTACACCTGTGGATGATGTTGCCATATTGGAGGATGTTTTAGGGACTACTCGTGGATACCGTAAGGGCCTTGGTCCTTCAATTCCAGGTTAATTTTAATATATATACAACCTTTAACTATTTGAACTTAAATCAAATCAACAACTACTAAGATCACATTTTATATTGTGTGTTATAGGTTCTTCTCCATCGGTATCGTCTCGTTCCTCGTTTTCAAGTGCATCTCAATCTTCTGCTGCATTATCCCAGGCTGAGTACGACAAGAGAATGGCTGACATGCTCTTCTGGAACCAGCAAATGGCAAGAATGTTTCCTGATCTTCGACCTCCTTCCATGTCAGGTGCAGGTGGTTCGACTACTCCTCCTGGTTCTCCAGCTCGTGATTTGACTCGTGACTCACCGTAGCTTATTTTTAGTTTGATTACGGATCGTACTATTTGTCTATTCTATTAGGATGGTGTTGATGAACTTGAATAATTGTTTTGATGATTTTGGATTGTATTTGAACTGTATTTTGGATTCGGTTTGTATTGCGATTGGGATTGATTTGCAGGTCGGAAATTGCAATTTTAAAGTATATTTTTTCAGCAAAATAGGTATTTGCGACCACGCGTGGTCGCTAATACTAAGGAGCTGTTTTTAAAAACATGTGTATTTGCGACCACGCGTGGTCGCTAATGCTTTCAGACCGAAAGTTTGATCATCAGTATTTGCGACCACGCGTGGTCGCTAATAATCTGACACGTCATCGCTCAGTGCCACATCAGCATGGAGCATTAGCGACCACATATGTGGTCGCTAATAACAATCGTGGTCGCAAATGTATTCGCGACCGCGCTGTTGTCACCAAAAAAACATTTGAGACCAACCATTAGGGGCCACGCATTAGCGACCACGCGTGGTCGCAAATACCACTTTTGCGACCACATTGTGTGGTCGCAAAAACCCTTTTTTTTTGTAGTGAACGTATCCAAGGATGTGATGAAGAATATATTGAGGACAACCATCATTAGCATACTTACGCTTTCCAACATTTAAGATCAAAGAAAAAAAATAGAGTGCTCGAGTGAAGAGTCCGACGATATTTTTCTTTATCATTTTTTAGAGCCGACACACTTTCCTGATCGAAGCTAAAGAGAAAAGAAAAATAGAGTTACTCGAGTGAAGAGTTTTCGATATTTTTCTTTATCATTTTCGTGAGAGTTTATTTCAAGTACTACGATTGTATTGTAGTTTTTGAATTTTTGAGCGAATATTGTATTTTATCAATGAGAAATTTTGTGGCCTTGAGGCTGTCGCGAGTTGTTTGAGTGAAAAACAACTCGTGAATTTTTAATCCCCTTTGTCATTTTAATTTCCGCTGCATTATTAGTACAGATACAAGTAGTTGTGTCTCCAGATTTCAACAAGTGGTATCAGAGCGGTGCACTCAACTGGCCGAGTGTTGATCGATGGGTATGGATTCCAACTACTTGCAACGTACTAACGTACTCAACGGGACAAATTACTCACAATATTGGAAAGTTTACACAAGGTGCAAAATCAAGTCCATCGACACGCGAGCATGAGACAGAGTTGAAGATGGATGGGAACCTCCGATGCACGAAGGTCGTGGCGATACAGTCCACAATCCATCAAGTCTATGGACCAAAGAGGAAAGAGAGGTTGCATGCGCAAACGAGAAGGCGTTGTCCGTAATCTACAGTTCGGTCGACACCTATATGTTCAAATTGATCAAGGACTCAAAGACAGCAAATGAGGCTTGTGACAAGTTGCAGAACCATTTTGAAGGATCCAACAGAAGCTCAAAGACCAACAGGAAACGGTCATATTATGAGGGATCAAAGTCCAGAGACTACTCCAAGATTCAATGCAATGAATTCAAAGAGTTCGGACACTTTGCAAATGAGTGTGCCAACAACTATAGAAAGTTGGGTAGAAAAGTCGCAACATATCCAGATGATGGACATACGAAAAGGTATGAAAATGATTACTCTACATTAATTCCTCTAACATATGTTGTTTGTGATTCAAATAGTGACTATATACAAGATCAACCTCCTCCAAGTTCGACGGTTCCAGAACCAATCAATGCAAATACAGTCACAGAAGCAGTCACTAAACCGAGTCAAGAACTTGCAGTTCTAGAACCAGATCCAGATCAAAGTCAAGAACTTGCAGTTGACCATACAAGTGCTGAGACAGACTCTATTGATGATGAAGTCCCAGAATCAGTTACTGAACATGTCAGTATAGAGACTCCAGATCCAGAACAAAGTCAAGAAATTGAAGGTGCAGATCCAGTTGACGAGGTTCTACAAAGTGTGAGAAGAGATACACCGGGGCACATTCGGAAAAATTATCCACTATCTCAAATGATAGGAGGTATGCATGAGAAGATGAAAACAAGAGGTAAACCTAAACTTAACTATAGAGATATGGTTAATAATTCAAGAATGTCATCTACTTCCTACCCCGAACACTTCATAAGAAATATTTTTGTGGATAAGGTAATTAGACTTGAGTATATTAATTATGAAACACAACTTGCAAGAGATTCTCTTCCTTGAAAAAATCATTTTGTCTCGGTACCATATGAAGTGTTTGTTCGGGTCGTGATCTGGTCCTGAGACTATTGCTCTTACATGTGGTTATGTCACTATGTTATCCTCTTTCAGTCATAACTGTCTATACTCTCAACATGATGAGAGAGTCATTTTGTTCACTGCTTATGTCTATCTTGCTTCACATCACATCCCCTGTGTAGTTAAAAAAAAAAGAGAAAAAAAAAGTACTCGTTGACTAGAGAATTTGGTTGATCTCGATCTCGACTACTAAGCATTAGAGTACTCGTTGACTTGAGAACTTGATTGATCTCGGTCTCGACTACTTATGGATAGAGTACTCGTTGACTTGTAAACTTGGTTGATCTCGGTCTCGACTACTTAGTGTAAATACTTAGGGGGTACGCGTTGATAGGGGAACTTGACTGATCTCCGTCTCGCCTGCCATGCATAGATTGGCATCGTTGACTTGGATTCTTGATTGGGTTCGGTCTCAACTGCGACTAGGTGGCCTCGTTGATTGTGGACCTTGGTTGGTTTCCAGTCTCGATTGCCTTTTAACAGGGGTTAATGTTGTGTTTTGATGAGCATAGTTCTGTGACTTGACTTGCTATTTCAGTTTTGTACTTGCTGGATATACCTTTAGTGATTTTGGTAATATTTTTTGGTCTCGCGTGCGATCATGGCTCGAACAGGTGGGGACTTGTAGGGATCTTAGTCAGGTGACTTTATTTGAGAGTTTGGGCTTGTACTTCATGGTATTGGAATTATCACTTGCTTATTGTTGTGAACTATACTTTAAGTGTGATTCCTTTATCTTCCCATTTTGAATTTCAATGATGTGATGACTAAATTTGTTGTGTGGAAGACATGGTTTGTGGTGGATTTGACTTGTTGAACAGGTTGATGACTGCGTGGTGTGGAAAATATCGTGTCGAAGTTACTAAAAGTTCCAGAACCAGAAAGTTCCGGCCCTGCAGTGCACAACAGAAACAGAAATCCAATTGATGTTCGTGACTAGTACCGTGTTTCAGAAGTCTGCTGACTCCTCTTCTGTAACTCAAATTTGTGACTTCTCTCTCTCACATTAAGTGTTTTAAGATAATCACTTTTGTTTCTCAATAGAATTTCTTACGTGATTATTTTTTATCTCACCTTTATATCTGATTGAGTAATTGATCGGATGTTGTGCACACAATACTATTTGTATTGTTTATTGTGTACTTTGAGATGTGTAACAGTTATGAGACTAAGGGGGGATCATTGTGCATCGTATCCGAAAGGGGGAGAATGTTTTATGGTTCAGATGACGCTGCGTATCCGAAAGGGGGAGAATGTTTTATGGTTCCGATGACGCAGCTTTATCAGTTCCAAAACGTGAACGCAGTTTTTCAGTTCCATAACATGAACGCGTGACCTCAGTTTGATGAGTCCCAAAAGGTGAACTGCTTGATGAGTTTCAGAACTTGAACGTGTTGTTCCTTTTCACTTGGAAATACATTTTCAAGGGGAGTGTTGATACAACACAAAAGGTGGCTTCTGTTTAGGAACTATGTTATTGCTTTAAAACTCCTGACTTTATGTTTAAATGCTTTTGATGTTTTTAACTTCTGTTTGAATGCTACTATTTTGAGACTGGATTGTGTTTGTCTTCTGTTTCGTATTGTTTGTTCCTTTTTGCAGGAATAACTTTGAAGGATGAACATTGGTTTCAAGACGGCTGACAAAAAGGGGGAGTTTGTTGGGGGTTTTGCCACCATCATTGAATTAAAAGTATTTTTATTTATGTGGAATTGTCTGTACATTTCAGGAAAATTATTAAGGGAGTTCAAATCACAAGTCAAAGTAGTGGGCGGTTATTTAGGAGTTAATGGGCTGGAATGGAGGTTACAAATGGGTGGTTATCAATGGAGAGAAGTGGGTTGCAGGAGTTAGAGAGAAAGTGGGTTACCCATGTTGTGTATCCACTACGTATCCAAGGATGTGATGAAGCATATATTGAGGACAACCATCATTAGCATACTTACGCTTTACAACATTGAAGATTAAAGAAGAAAAATTAAGTGCTCGAGTGAAGAGTCCGACGATATTTTTCTTTATCATTTTTTAGAGCCGACACACTTTCCGGATCGAATCTAAAGAGAGAAGCAAAATAGAGTTACTCGAGTGAAGAGTTTTCGATATTTTTCTTTATCATTTTCGTGAGAGTTTATTTCAAGTACTACGACTGTATTGTAGTCTTGAAATTTTCGAGCGAATATTGTATTTTATCAATGAGAAATTTTGTGGCCTTAAGGCTGTGGCGAGTTGTTTGAATGAAAAACAACTCGTGAATTTTTAATCCCCGTTGTCATTTTAATTTTCGCTGCATTATTAGTACAAGTACTAGTAGTTGCGTCTCCAGGTTCCAGCAGAAGCACCGACATTTTGAGTTGTAAAGCCTTGTGATTAAGTCGTTTTTGTAGTGTCGAAAACCAAATAAAAATATCGAACTTATTGCTAAAGCAATTCGCCCGAGTCGATCTCACGAGGAACACTACTATCGGCAAGTACAAATGTTTTTATGTTTGCAACGAGAGAAAAAAAAAGATATAGCATAATGCATGATTTGGGTTTGTTTTGTTTTTAAACTAAAATTTAACTCAAAAATAATAATCTAAAATAATCAAGTAACAATGAACAAAAATTAACTAGGTGTAATGAATGAGGAAAAGACTAGGGATTGAGTTCATCAAACATAAATTTCGGGTTATAAATTTACGAGCAATAAATCTAAATTAGAACGTCCGTCTCCGGTAGATTCTAACATATTCGATTGAACCTAATCATGTAATCGCTCCTAAGCCTCATACAATGATTTGGAAATTAATCGAACACCTAATTTGCACAAGTAAAGCTTCAACCCTAATTCATGAATGAATCCCTCTTCCCCTAGTTAAATAATTAGCTACTCATGATTATATGTAGAAAACAAACGATGTTTACGAAATTCATAATCAAATCGAATAAATCAAATAAACAAGAAGACAAAGAGAGAAACAATTGAAACGAATTAAATCTAAAGATGAAAAGGAAAAACTTACTAAATTACTCGTTCAAATTCGAAACAAGGATCGGTGCTGACCCCGATTTTCGTCCACGAATCAAAAGCATGAAAAGCAAGAATAAAAACCTAGGATCTCGAGTCTCAAGACCTCTCCAAAACGTGCGGACAGTATGTATGAAAGTAGGGCCAAAATCCTATATATAATACATGAAAAACGAGGGTCATAACGCGGGTCAATAGCTGGGCATTCCGTCGGGCGGGCGCCTGGTGACCGTCGCTGGCGGTCGCCTGCTGGGGAAGCGGCCGCCAGGTGGCAACTTCAGAGAAGCAGCTGAGAGAGGAGGCGGGCGCTTGCTGCGCGAGCGGGCGCCTGGTCATGGTCGCTAGCGAGCGCCTGTTGTCCAGACGGGCACTTGGATGGCTGGGCCATGTAGAGGACTCCATGGGCTTTCCGTAGAGGTATAGATCGTTTCTGTAGGTTGTCGGAGTTGGGAGACTCAAGCTCTCCAAGTTCACTGTACAAACACTCCGGGGCAGCTGCGTACTGGGCTGGAAAGTCGTGAATTACGGCCATACTACGGGGAACCATGACAGGAAACTGGTAGGGCCGTGTAGAAGAGTTCAATAGCTTTCCGAAAATATATGGATTTTATTCTTAGGTGATCGGACCTTGGAGAACTGAGCTCTCCAAGTTCGCAGCGCAATCTCGGTCGTTTGTCGGTCAAATCACTTTTACCGATTTTAACTCGGTTTTGCTCGTTTTCTTTCTCTCTTCCCATAGATCATGCTCATACACCTGCACACTCCACAAAACCTCAAACCTACCATAATCCATGAGAATGATGCACAAGAATGACACAAAATGGCACGAGACGACACAAAACATAATAGGATAAGTAGCACAAAAACATGTAAAACAACTCCCCCACACTTAGCTCTTTGCTTGTCCTCAAGCAAACAATTACGGTACACAATACGAACCAAGCATCGACTAAGCTCAAGACAAACAATCAACCATAAGGGAATTCAAGGCATTCACATTCGACAAGTCAAAATCAACTAATGAGTGTCCCTTAAGTATTCAAATCCCCACAGTTCAAACCATGACTCCACTCCACCAATATCAACAACGAGCACAAATAAACAAAACCACCGAAATGTCTAGCCAAGTCAATCACGTGAGGCAATATTCACTAGGTGTAAACAGTCAAGGGTCACTCGAGTATCCTAGCGTGGTTTCCCATACTCATCGTTCTTATATAAGCAGTGTGGCTGCTCTACTAATATTAATACATTTACTAATATTTTTTTTTCTATTTTTTTTTTGTTTTCTTTTATTTTTTATCTCGGCAACGGGATTTTTCGAACCATTTATTTTTTTCTTACTAGCTCGGCTGTCGGCCCTTTTTTTTCCACATACGCAACTAAAATTTTCGAACGTCTTCTGTTTTTGCGTCCGGTTGCGAATAATACCTATATATAGCTAAGCCACACTACTAATAAGAGAGACAATCAAAGTAGAATCCTCGTGTATAACTCGGCCAAACAATCAATGAACTTGATCCACTTAATACTTGTGCCTAACCGATGTCATGAAAAACACAACTCTCCCTATGTAGCAAATCCTATTTGTAGGACCCACAATTAATCAACTTGTCATTATCATCCTGATGAAACCCTGAATTCAACTATGTGTAAACCGAAGCCTATATTGCCAAGAACATGCTTCTAACAACTATACCGCAATTGGGCTAAATGGGGAGGGTGATCAACACGACAAAACATACCAAAAGACACAACATAAGCGACGTTTGAAGACTACTATAACCCCAACAAACCTCGCGAAACAACGGGTTACCCTAAGAACATGCAAAGCTACCCCCCGACACTTGAAACACACATTGTCCTCAATGTAAAACACATAAGCAAGCAAATCTCAGGCAAGGAAGTACAAAACATGTGGAAACGAAAAAGAACAAACTAAAGAAACATAATATACAGAACAAGCATAAAAAGAGGAAGGGTAAGAAGGTGCAAACAGTGATGTCGACTCCTTCAGTCTTCTCGATCCAGCCCATATGAAATCGTGGAAAGGCCCCCACGTGGCGCTCATTTTGGGAACCGAAAGAGCAGTACGGTCCGTGGATTGGCTTCCACGCGGCGCTTGTTTAATGTCTCGAGCTTGACTCATCTTCCATCAATAAGGATCCTAAGTGAGGCTCATCATCTCAGGTGTCATCTCTTCTATATAAACATATTTCCATTGTTTTGATAACCCCTTCAGCTCTAATTTTGGTGGAGGTGATTCATTTTTATCGTCACTCTCGAGTACCTCGATCACCCCCACACTATCTTTTACATGCACGTCTTGCTTGGCTTCAACACCGAGAAATATCGAGCTATTTTTCTGCAAAAACACCATCTCGCCCAAGAGATCAATAGCATAAATGTAAAGAAAATTTACAATGTAGGCATCAAAAGAATTAATAACCTCATTGTAATCAACCTTACTAAAAGAAGTTTTATCTCCACCCAAAGAAAAATTAAATCTGAAAATACCTGGATTATGCGGCTTAGGTGGGTGATGAACTCGTTTCACCTTTGACTCCTCAACATACATAAGGTCGTTCATGTCGAGTGATTGAGGAAGGTGTCCGGAATTCTTACACACCAAATCACTCGGAGAGGAAGGACGTGATTCTATCATACATGCATGTTCGGGAAACATATCATCTACATCATCATCATCGTCACTCGAGGCATAGATATAAGAAATTTCGTACCCAAGAGGAGTAGCTAGCATCGATGGATCCCCTTCTAGACCATCCTGATTTCCTACCACTACATTGGTGTTCGATGTATCTTCATCTGGTTGTCTCGGTTGAATGGACGATTCGTATGAGCTTTCGTCTCTATGCGACACTTTCGGTGTAATATCCTCTAGCACCATACTCTCTATCGTCTCTTTTTTGTCATCTTCCTCCAAATGTAATTCATCGAGGTACACATGCTCCATTGTGGACTAGAACTCATTCGGTTCTACATCCTCATCTTCGTAGTCACCTTGGAGAATCGCGAGGGCCTGGACTTCCGTCAGATGGCGCGTATGATTTTCTTCATCTTGTTCTGACTCGCGCATTGGGGTAGATAACATACATATCTCATCATCGAAAACAATTGACATTTCCTCTGCTTTTTCCCTTTTTTCCATTGCCTCTTCATTTGCTTTCATTATCTGTTCGGTCGATTGCATGAAATTGTGAAAATTTTCATCAAAAGATGGATTGCACGGCGGCTCCGGTTGCATCGAATATGGTGGAGGGTAGGCCAAATTTTCTTCAACATTTCTGGCCATCGCCACTTCATTCGCTCTCATCGCCGCTTCATTTGATTTTATTATTTGGTTGGTCTTTATGAAATCTTGAAAAACGTCATCCAATGAGGGCCTGTATGGCGGCTCTGGTTGCATTGAATATTGCGGAGGGTACATCATGTCCAGAGGACTCCATTGTTGTTGAGGCCATTGTTGGTGAGGTGGATCAAAATGATAGCTCGATTGAGTATCCCACTCCGGATTGTATGCCTGAGACTGAGAGCCAAAATGTGTTGTCGCGTCATATTGGGAAGGCTCGTAGTAAGTTCTCGTCTGAGGCCTTGTGAACTCCCACGGATAGTTGTTATATGTATTCATCACTGCTAACACAAACACTTGACAAAAACATTAAACGCACCGGTGGGAAAAATAATACTCATATCAAAAAAAAAAAAAAGAAAGTTGCAAACACTCAAACACTAATACTAGTGCCTAAAGTGTTCCCCGGCAACGGCGCCAATTTGATTAAGTCGTTTTTGTAGTGTCGAAAACCAAATAAAAATATCGAACTTATTGCTAAAGCAATTCGCCCGAGTCGATCTCACAAGGAACACTACTATCGGCAAGCACAAATGTTTTTTTGTTTGCAACGAGAGAAAAAAAAGAGATATAGCATAATGCATGATTTGGGTTTGTTTTGTTTTTAAACTAAACATTAACTCAAAAATAATAATCTAAAATAATCAAGTCACAATGAACAAAAATTAACTAGGTGTAATGAATGAGGAAAAGACTAGGGATTGAGTTCATCAAACATAAATTTCGGGTTATAAATTTACGAGCAATAAATCTAAACTAGAACTTCCGTCTCCGGTAGATTCTAACATATTCGATTGAACCTAATCGTGTAATCGCTCCTAAGCCTCATACAATGATTTGGCAATTAATCGAACACCTAATTTGCACAAGTAAAGCTTCAACCCTAATTCATGAATGAATCCCTCTTCCCCTAGTTAAATATTAGCTACTCATGATTATATGTAGAAAACAAACGATGTTTACGAAATTCATAATCAAATCGAATAAATCAAATAAACAAGAAGACAAAGAGAGATGCAATTGAAACGAATTAAATCTAAAGATGAAAAGGAAAAGATTACTAAATTACTCGTTCAAATTCGAAACAAGGATCGGTGCTAACCCCGATTTTCGTCCACGAAGCAAAAGCATGAAAAGCAAGAATAAAAACCTAGGATCTGGAGTCACAAGACCTCTCCAAAACGTGCGGACAGTATGTATGAAAGTAGGGCCAAAATCCTATATATAATACATGAAAAACGAGGGTCAAAATGCGGGTCAAAAGCTGGCCATTCCGTCGGGCGGGCGCCTGGTGACCGTCGCGGGCGGTCGCCTGCTGGGGAAGCGGCCGCCTGGTGGTAACTTCAGAGAAGCAGCTGAGAGGGGAGGCGGGCGCTTGCTGCGCGAGCGGGCGCCTGGTTATGGTCTCTAGCGAGCGCCTGCTAGCCAGACGGGCGCTTTGATGGCTAGGCCATGTAGAGGACTCCAAGGGCTTTCCGTAGAGGTATAGATCGTTTCTGTAGGTTGTCGGAGTTGGGAGACCCAAGCTCTTCAAGTTCACTGCACAAACACTCCGGGGCAGCTGCGTACTGGACTGGAAACTCGTGAATAACGGCCATATGACGGGGATCCATGACAGGAAACTGGTAGGGCCGTGTAGAAGAGTTCAATAGCTTTCCGAAAATATATGGATCCTATTCTTAGGTGATCGGATCTGGGAGAACCGAGCTCTCCAAGTTCGCAGCGCAATCTCGGTCGTTTGTCGGCCAAATCACTTCTGCCGATTTTAATTCGGTTTTGCTCGTTTTTCTTTCTCTCTTCGCATAGAACATGCTCATACACCTGCACACTCCAAAAAATATCAAACCTACCATAATCCATGAGAATGATGCACAAAAATGACACAAAATGGCACGTGACGACACAAAACATCATAGGATAAGTAGCACAAAAACATGTAAATCACCTTGTCAATCAAAACCGGAAATTGGGAACGAATATTTTCGCATAGTTCGTTGTAAGATAAGTTGCAGCAAAACGATATTGCAACATCATCACCACAGTAAACAGTCTTTGCAATATATGCAGCCATCTATCATGCAACCAAATGGTTCTTTGTTAACCTTGAACCAATCTTATGTAACAATAATACGAATAGACAAAAAAGTTGCAAGCTAACCAAAATTTATAAGCACAGATACAAAACATTCTTAACCCACGATTCATAAACTACGCTAGCAGAAATTGTCAAATCCGATCGACCTGGACAAAAATCGGCAATCAAGAAACGCTTACCTGGGAGCAGTACTTCATTAGATGAATAAAAAACTACAAGAGCACCACTTGGTAGTGTGTTCGAGAATCTAGAACGAGTAATAAAATCTGAGAGAAAATGTGTTTTAACTGTGTTGATAGATTTGATAAATATACGCACGAAATCAAATTGAAAAGTTGCGAACAAAAAATTCATTTTTCCAGCCGACCGATTTGATAAATTAAATCCTGAACTCCAATTTAAAGGATAGTGAAATACAAATACAAAAATCATCAAGTTGGGTTGAACATTGGAGAAATCTAACCTATTGAAACACTGTCATGAGCAAATCGAAAGAAAAAAAAACAAATTTACCCCTGGGCGGGCTCAAGAACATACAAACTGTTGGATGCGAGAACGACTAGTTAGTGTATGAATTTTGAAAAAAAACAAATCTCAATCACAAACTATTTACTAAAAAAAGCATTATGTGATTGATTTCAACAATCTTGTCCGAAAACATTTAAGATTTCATATGCAATAACTTCATTACGTAATAAATATAAATAAAAGGAAAATATAATTCATATAATACAAAAGTTAAAAAAGAGAATTCAAATTTGAAAAGCCTACCTCAATTATGAATACAATTAATATAAATACATTAAATTATATATATACAATAAATTAATTTTTTTTAAATATGAAGCTAAAATATGATAGTTTATTTTAAATCTTAAAATTATTCTTATTTTTTCTCTAAATTATTGAGGCCCTATATCTTACACCCTAGGACAAAGATGACCATCTTGATCCAGGCCCAAAATATAAAAGATCAGTCCAATTACATGTTGTTGCTTACGTCACATCACGATCCTTACCTAATTCACTCTCGAATACACACCCACTGTTTCCCTGAATCTTCGCTCATTCTCACCGCATCCACCGCCCCCTAGCCACCGTAAACACCATCGATTCTCTAATTCTGAATTCTCGTCGCCTTCAAGTATCGTCATCTGTATACTTCTTCTCGCCACCTTCTTCCTCCACGCCTCGCCGTCTCAAAGATTCGGTACCGGTCGTCTCCAAGCTACACTACCGTTCAGCCTCCAAGCCTCCAACCCTAGGTAATTTAGTTTTAAAATTTTCATGAATTTTGTGAAAGGTATTCATATGTTAACCCTAATAATTGTTCATGATTTTCACTTCAGTATTTAGTTTTTAAAATTTCATGAATTTCATGAATTCCAAGTTATTTAAATGAATACTAATTTAGTATTTTTACTGTTTCTTTTTTTGTTAAAAAGCGATTGTTTGTTCTGCCGTCAAAAATTAAAATGCAAACCCTTATTAGTTTGGAAAGCTTAAGTAATGATTATTGTGTGATTTTGTTTTCTAATTTCAATTGATTTTCTAATTATTCTCATTGATTTTTGGAAAATATTAGTTTTTAGTTTTCAATATGTTTCTCATTGATGCTCAAACAACTTATATGTTTGAGTTTTGCTTGTGGATAAATAAGTTTGAGATACGGTTTGTGAAAATGCGATATTTATGAGTGTAGTCAAAGTTTTTGATGGTTTATCTCAATGGAGGTGAAGTTAGTAAACATAAATTGTTTTTCTTGTCTGATAAGATATCTAATTATACTAATTGTATTCAGCGGCATGGAGAGTGCACCAAGACTGAATGAGGCAACGGAGGGTGACATTGTGGTTAGGAGGAGGTTCACGGCAAGGGAGGGGCTGGTTTGTGACGAAGAAGGTTGTGTTGCATCGCTCCTGTAAGAAGGATGAAGTTCACCACCAGCTGAGTTCCCGTCAACAGCCTCTCTACTGACGATCGACCTCCTGCACAACTACGAAGCGTTGGCGAAGCCGCTGGCATTCGATGGAGTCGATAGTGTTTATTGTTCGCTTTGTCTTGTGTTGTTTCTTTTATAAATGATGATGTCTTCTTCAATGTTTCAAAGTCTTGTTTTCGCTTTAAAATCTTGTTTTGTTCAATGTTTAGTGACAATAAGAATTGGAAAAACACTTTTCTCCCAACTTTTTATGAATAATATTATATTAACAATTTTATTAATTGTCTTTACATCATTTTGTGATACATTTTTCAATAACAACAATCTTCATTTTAATCAACATCGTTTTTCATTTTTTTTGTTTAATATCATTCTTCATTATTGTTAAAGTGCAATTTTCATTTTATTCATTTTAGTGATATATCTTTAGCTTGGTTATTTGTAGAGCTAGCATGTTAGCTTTGTGAGGCGGTGGAGTTTTCGTTCCCTGTGTGCATGCCATACCTTTTACTATTGTATGTGATTGACCTTTACCCCAAAATAAAAAATAAAAAACTATTATCATTTTAAACTAAAAAAAAATATAAAACATACATCACAAGAAAAGACAGATCACATCAATCTTAAATCGACGATTCCGATAAAAATCATCAAATGATTTAAACACTTTTAATAACACACCTAAATTTCAGATTAAAATTTAAATTTATAAATCACTAGAATGATGAATTCATAATTATATATGTGTGTTACTCATTTTTTAAGAACACTAATCTTTATTTTAATTAACATTATTCTTCATTTTTACTTAACATCACCCTTTATTATTTGTAAAGTGTAATTTTCATTTCATTTACTATTAATCAACTATTATCATCCTCAAATGAAAAAATAAATATAAAAAATATATCACAAGAAAAAAACTTCAAATCAATCTTAAATCAATAATTTCAATAAAAATATAATATGATTTCAATAGAGTAAATAAACATATATAGTTCACATGAAATTTAAACCAATAATGAAATAGAATGATAAATTTATTATTTTTACATTTCTGAAAAACACCAATCTTCATTTTACTTAACCTCATGCTTCAGTGTATTTAACATCATCCTTCATTATTTATTTTTAAAGTACAATTTTCAATTTATTTACTAGAATAAAGTATGAATTATCTTATAATGAAGTATGAATTGTCTTATAAATAAATATGACATATGGTGGATATTAAGTATGAAAACTTTCAAAATTTTACATGTGATTGTGGTGAAACATACAATTTGTTGTTCAAGAGCGTTCTCATTTTTTGTTATGGATCCATTTTTTAATTCAAACTTCATATTCAAAGTTCTCATTTTTTGTTATTGGATCCATTTTTTACTTTAAACTTCATATTCAAAGCCAGACGTGAAAACATTTTTGTTAACTTCATTTTACAACTATTTCAAACTTCATATTCATATTACATAAGTTTTCATTATAAACACACTTCATCCTTCACTTTATTATTCACTTCATCCTTCACTTTATTTATTCACTATAAATGTGCTATGTTCATGTGTTGAAAAATCATATTCAAATTAATGAAGCATTTTACTATTTGAAAATTGAAGAATGACAATGTAGTAAATGAAAGTAGTACAAAAGTAAAGATAATACGAAATTGAATAATCATACTTATCAAAATGAAGCATAACACATTTCAAAATGAAGCATCATATTATTTGAAAATGAAGAATATATGTTACAAATTCAAATCTAAATCTAAATTCAAATCTAAATACAATACAATTAAACTAAGAAACTAAAAACCAAAAGTCTATTAGAATTGGTTCAAATGATGGTAGCTCCCAAATACACAAGTCTCTTAAAAATGGTTCAAATTCACATATATATTCATCCACCTGCAAAACATTATATAAAACTAATTTTAATAAGCTTTTTGTAAACTACAACTAATGACATGACTTGCAATACATAAAAAACAAAATATGTAAAAAATATGTACTTACATTCATGCTCTGTCAACTTAGTATTTACATTCATGATCTCCTCACTTTTCATCGGACATGCAAACTTCACACTTAAAAAAAATAACTTTTAAAATGAAGTTTCACACTTTACTAAAAGGACAATAATTTTAAAAATGAAGTACCACAAAATAACGATGAATGATTCGTAGTAGATTGATTGATAAATGATTCGTAATAGATTAGTTGATGATTTGTAGTAAATTACTCATGAATGATTTTGAAGTAAAATACTATGAATTTTGATGAAAATGAAATATTTTTAAAAGTGAAGTTTGACACTTTAAAAACTGAAGGACAATGATCTTAAAATTGAAGTATTAAAATATAACAAAATATTTTGTTCTTTATCTCTTGCAAATGAAGCCTCATACACAACATACAATTATACACAAGAATAATTATTTTAAAATTGAACTTCAATTTGTTAGAAAATCCAATCGGTTACAAATTCCAATTCCAAAATCCAAAAAATCAACGGTAGCGACTTGATAAAGTAGTCCAGTTACTTATTTCATGTTTAAGGGTAGTAAGTCATATTGGAATGTATAGTTGATTACTAATTAATTTCCAACATAAGTTGATTGGTAAGTAGTCCAGTTGCTCATCATGCTCTTGCTCCCCTTGAAGGATGAGATATAAGTTTTCTCAAAACAGCGCACTCGATGTTATTGATGTTGGCCTATCAAATATAGCTTCCATTCGATTTCACTAATTTTTCAAAATCAATTCTAATTCACTAATTTTTCAAAATCAAATCACAACAAATCGACTAGAAACACAAAACCATATACATGAATATCGAAGTCAAATTATATGAATGCTAACCTAGTTTTTGCATCAAGGATGTCGGTGGTCGTGACGATCGGTTGCGGCTCAAGGGCGGAGTTTCATTGGCCTTCTCAAAAGCACAGATCTGGCGTTGCACCGGTATCTCTCGATTTTGTGGATATATAGTCGGTATGCTAACCTAGTTCTAACGCAGGAAGTTGAAGACGATGTAGATCGCAGTGAATAGCGACGATGAATGGTGGTGGTGGATGCCTGCGAGAGAGAAGAAGAAGACAGGAAGAGGAGAAAAAAACCTACACTAAGTTGACCGAAACCTATATAATGTTGACCAGGACCAAGATGCTCATCTTGGAATGGGGTGCAACTAATAAATTGCCAAATTATTCTAATTAAAACCAATTTTATTTTATTTTCTAAATTATGCTTAAATTAATCATATACACCATTACTACGTTAATAGAATTAGTTAGGGCTGGGCGTGGGACAGGATGGGACGGGATTCATATTTTAAAATTTCGTCCTGCACGTTCCAATCCCGTTTGGGTTCGGGTCGGGATCGGAACGGGATCAGGACTTCCCAAAATTTTAAATAAATAAAAAAAATTAAAAAATAAATAAAAATTGAGATAAAATAATAATATTACTGACTTATAAAACAATAAAAATTTAAATAAAATAAAAATGACAAGTTTTTTGACATTACTATATATATTGAATTGATTTAAATTTTTAATTTTAAAAATAAATTATTAAATATGTTAAATAATACTTCTTTTTATTCAATTTAAATAATATTTTAATTTTCTAAAATTTTCAAAGTAGAAATGTTAATATTTTTCAAGAAAAATATATAAATAAAAATTAAATTATTTTGAAATTTTATTATATTATAAAGATATAATAAATTTAATTGAAACTATGATTAATATTTTGATATTTTTATTAATATGTGTAAAAAATAAAATATTATTGATATTAAAAAACAAAAGAGACGGGACGGGATTAAACGGGATCGTCCCGGTCCCGGTCCCATCCCGTCTCGTTGTAAAAAAAAATTGAAATGGAATGGGACGGGACGGGATTGTCATTTTTAAAATCCATCTCATCCCATCCCGCTAGTTTTCAGGATGGGATCGGAACGGGATCGGGATTCCGGGACGAAGTGTCCACCCTAAAATTAGTTACTCAAATATCTGTTGTATTGGATCTCGAGCTTATAAAGTCAATACTTTATTAATGTTTCTAACTTCTTAGGACCTGTTCTTTTGGACTGAAACCGGCTGAACTGAACTGAACTGAAACGATCTGAACTGAACTGAACTGGGTTTTTAATAAAAATAATAATAATATTTATAAATTATTAAATGTTATTTTAAAAATATTAATAATATTGTGACATTAACTATATTGTATATTTAAAATTATAGGTATCAAATTATTTTTTGTTTATTTTATTTTAATTTATTTTGAAACGAACTGAACTGAATTGAACTGAACTGAATTGAACTGAACTGAAGCGATCTGAACTGAACTGAACTGGACTGAAATTAAATCCAAAAGAACAGGTCCTTACTCCCTTAAGTTCAATTGCTAATTTCATTTCTATTGATCACGTGTGAGCTGGTCGGAAAATGGAAATACAAATGAAAAGAATTTTAAATCTGACAAATTCAAACTAATAAATTTGTACAGTTGACTCGGTTTTGAATAATTTCGATAGAAAATGAAATCAAAATGACTAAATAAATTTCAATACTGGGACTCACAATTCTAATCTTCGAAATTTGAAGTTTTGAAAAATGTGATTCATAAACATTGTACAACACATTAGAAAACAAAAAAAAAAAAGTGTTCATAAACAGCATCTCACTACTCACTTTTTGTGGACCTCATTTATTGACACCTAATCACAAAGTGGGCAACTAGAAAAAATTGGCAATTTAAGTACAACTAGTAATAGACCCGTGCGATGCACGTGATATGACGTTCCATTTGATGGAAAAATGTGCCCTTGATCTTACGGTGCTCGTGATTTTACGTACATAGCTCTCTACAATATCGTTTAAAATAATTTGTTTTAGTTTAAAACATAAATTACAATAGTAAATTACATGTTTGAACTTTATTTATATTCTCTAAAGGAAACATTAAAAAGCAAAATTCTAAACTTTTATTACAAATTTTGAAAGACCTCCTTAAAAACCACATTATTTGTTTTGTTTGTAAGTTTACCATTTTCGTCACAACACAAAATATTTAACCCACTTATATTCATCACCCTTGAAACAGCAACGTACAGTTGCCCATGAGTGAAAACCGGTTTCTTCAAAAACACACCAACATCTGTCAACGATTGACCTTGGCTTTTATTGATCGTCATTACATACGATATCATCAACGGGAATTGTCTTCGTTGAAATTTAAATGGAATCCTCGAATCAGAAGGACAAAGCGTTATCCTGAGAATATACTCAATTTCATTCGCGTTTTCGCCTCCCAAGACTCGTGCCTCTATAACATAAGTCTCAAGTTTGGTTACCACCAATCGAGTTCCATTACACAGTCCTGCGAGTGATCCATGTTTCGTATCAACATCACCGGAACACCAACCTAAACAAAAAATGTAACATCCCATTTTTCATAAAATACTAAAGAGGATTTAACTTTATTTTTAGCAATAAATTTGAAGACTTTTAAAATAAACAAACTCAAATACTTTTACCATAAACTTAAAATTTATCCTCATTAGTTAAAATAAAATACTTTAATGAAATAATTTTCAAAAGCGGAAAACGTAATAAAATAAATTCTATAAAATAGACATTTTGTACTACTATCGGCGTCATCCCCGTCGTCTCGCTCCGAATTCGCTTAACCTGAAAAAGTTGGGTTTTTAAAAAGGGGTGAGTTATCAACAATTCAGTAGGGAGACAGTTCATAAAATATACAATACGATATTCACCGGACAATCCACAACTTAGACCACTGACCCTGTGGGATGACCCAAAGATAATTAAATCTCGGCGCCTTAAATGACGCGTCTGGCCGTAACATGAGGTACTGTGGGACGACCCAAAGGTATTACTACCTCGGCACCTTAAATGATGCACCGAACCTTAACACAATCATGCGGTACTGTAGGACGACCCAAAGGTATTACTACCTTGGCACCTTAAATGATGCGTCTGACCAAACATAATCATGCGTCGCGCGACTAATATGTGCACATAACATAAATAGATCATCCATCATAAACCATCACACAGCTAGTACACATACTGTTGCGCTCTTTACGATCCTCTGACACCACTTGTTGCGATATTGAAACTAAATCTCTCACGACTCTCGAAATATATATGAGATGCGAAGAAAAAGATAAACGAAAGAACGAACACACAAATTTACGTGGAAACCCAAAACACGGGAAAAAACCACGGGAAGAAAGAACCAATCGGCTACATCGTTGAGGCTTACAATTCACTCTATTGCACTCTATGATTTTCGTCTACCGGAGAACCTCAATTTATAGGTGTAGCAAACCTATCAAATTGAGAACAATTAGAATTAGGAATAAATCTTTTTCCTAATTTATGACTCCTAAAATAATAAGGGATATAATTATATTTCTAATATAATTATATATCCTTAAATACAAACCAAATAGACTACGGACCAAAAAAATTCTACCCGAATTCTCGAAACCATCCAAAATCACCCGTTGTGCATGTAAACCACCCTTAATGGGCTTGGCCCATTGGAAATAAACCCCATGCGTGGAAAAATATTCCACACCAAAAGCTGAAGCATGTAGAGCAATTAAATGAGATAATTTCCAAGTCTGTGGCAGCGAATAATTTCGATCGTACCTCCGTCATATTTCAAATTGTATTCGAGTCATACACAACAAATCTCCACCTTGACGAGAATCCCCACGACTTCAAGTCGCCCAACTCCAACGATCGTAGACCAATTTTTCTTTCTTCCACCCAGTCCCGCAGGACTCACTCAAAACATGAGCAACCTAAGTTTGAACCGCACCAAACTTAGTACAAGAATGCGAAGTTGCACCGATCATCCCTTGGGTACCACCAAGCTCTATGACCTCCTCGCAATCTCCATTCTCAAATCTCGCCTTCCCACTACTATCAACACCAACTGCATTCGCCAATACTCCAGTGCTATTCATAGCATGCCTAGGCTCGATTCTCCAAATTTGAATTCTATTCGGGTTAGTATTCCCGGTGTCCCCGACACCAACACACATGCGCATGACTTTTAAAACCAAGGTGATCCCGACTCACCTTCCAGCGAATGACTTCCTTGGACAGAGGCAGTTGTCCATTTGGTAATTGTGTTGCCGCACAGCTCATACAATCCACCAAATCTTTCTCTCGCCTCGTAAAATAAGTCGCCCCGACTTACTTTCAGCACTCCACCTTTACCGAAGTATTCGGATCTAAGGTCTATGAGAGATAAGATTACCATTCAGGACCGGAACGTACCTTGCAGTACCGAGGGTTCGACCATTTTGATTCTCACAGTTCACGTGCCGCGTATCTCACACGATGTCTCATGCCCCATGACCACCGTTTCACCGACACCATCGAACATCTAGAATCCAAGATCCACCCCTCACACGTTCCCCAAATCAGATACAACCAGGAGTTCCCCAATGAGACCTCCTTCTCCGGAATCGGCCACCTTCGATTCCTTTCTCCGATTTATCAGGGCCTGATAGTCCCCCTTCACGTGGCCCTTTTCCTTGCAGTAGTGACAAACCCCCTAGAATTTCTTCCATACTCCACCTTGGCCATTAAGAAATTCACCTAGATTTTCACCACTCCCCTTTTCTTGCAGTAATGACAAACCCCCTGGAATTTCTTCATCTTTGCCCAACCCTGGACACCAAGACATTACCCCGGGTTTTCTCTACTCAAAACCTCCTTCATCGTCTCCCTCGATCGCAAAGCCACGACCGCATGAAACAAATCACCGGAGGGATAGAGTGCAATTATACCTCACATTTCTATTCTTCCATACCTTCTCTTATGGCTCCATCGCGCTTGACATCGTCCATGCTCCAGCAACGCATTATCAAGATCCATGTTGGTTAGAACCACTGAACCAACTCCACCTTGAATCGCCATGAAGAGAACCACGTGTTCCGATCTAACACCGAATATCAACCATCGTCGCCATCTCCCAAAATATTCTCGAGCTCCACCTGGATCTAGAAACACTAATATCCGCAACGCCCGCCTCTTATGGATTCCGCGTCCGGGATCCCCACGAAAGCTCTTGATAACAGGTCACAGGATCGTAACCTAGCTCTGATACCACTTGTTGTGCTCTTTACGATCCTCTGACACCACTTGTTGCGATATTGAAACTAAATCTCTCACGACTCTCGAAATATATATGAGATGCGAAGAAAAAGATAAACGAAAGAACGAACACACAAATTTACGTGGAAACCCAAAACACGGGAAAAAACCACGGGAAGAAAGAACCAATCGACTACATCGTTGAGGCTTACAAATGTCATCATAGGAGACATCATCTGAATTATTGCAAGTTGGGCAAGTGGTGTAAAACCATCCGCTGTTCGAAAAAAATTTTGTTACTTTAACAACTGTCCAAATTTTCTGAACCTTCATTAAAAATAAAAGTAATAGATTCAAACATTATTATATATTAATATTTTAGGTAAAAATAAAATTGGAAGTAAGATATTAATACACATTATCATATTAATATTAGTGTTTGTAAATAAAAAAATGCATTTATAAACTTGGAAAAAAAATCATAAATACGACATTGAACATTCAAAATATACATGGACAAAAAACTTAAATTTACAAAAATTAATGAACATTATGGAATGATTTCCAAAAAAGTTAAATCTCTTAAGCAAAAGAGATCAGGAATACAAAAATCTATCATTTACATTTGATATTATACATAGTAGGATTTGCTTCTTTTTCATTAGCCGCTTCCAACTCCTTTTAATCATTCAAAGAAACCTGAAAAAATGTAGCAATGTAGAGGTTGTAATAAACAGATTTGATGGTGAAATATGAATTAAATAATTTTATCTGAAATCAATTTAATTAAAGATACAACAATACAACATATATAATAAAACAGATGCACAAAAGGATCATAATACCTTCTTAAGTAGTTAATTAACTTATCAATAACAGTATAGAAAGTGACTTTAGTAGCGTACTCGTTCGTATAAATAACAATCTAATCTGAAACATGAGTATTATTAGAAATCTCGATAAATATAAATTGAGTTTCAAAGAGAAAGAAATTGGCAGGATATGAAAACGGACCGTTGAAAATTGTAGCAGCACCGAGTTGAACTACGACCCAAAGGTTACCACTTGCAACAAAGAATTCATGGCCAACATAGCTCAAGATATAATCGGAGAATGGGCCGACCAACACACATCGCGCAAACGTCTCTCTATTATAGAATAAAATAAGAGAATCAACAACCCAAAGATAAAATAAAAAAAACATTGTTGAAAAGAGTAATAGTTATTTTGTGATCAATTGATTATTGGAAAAAACGTATGTTAGTATGGAACTTTTAAACAGAAAGAGATAAAAACGTACTCAAAGTCTTCGAGTAATAAAATTATAATGTATGTCCCTTCATCGTCAGGTTGAACCCTCATCAAAGATCGATCAACAGAAACAACGCGACCAATTGCATTTGGTATCAAAAGAATAAAAGACAACAAAGAAAAAAGAACAAATATCTGGATAAGAAAAGTCGAAGGACAATAACCCTATAATCTCCATAAATTATAAAAATCTATGTAAAAAATCATATTAAATGCAGATAATAGATATTATTCCACGTGTTACGTAAAGTGTACGTACCAAGGTACGGCCCATTAGTATCTCTGTCATTGAGATAAAAGAAATCAACGAAACTATAAATCGTCTAGGGAAAACGCGAATGAAGAACAAGGCGCATCGACGTGTTGCTCAAGAACAGAATCCTATTACGATTGAAAGTGACAAGTTGTTGGGGAAAGGTAGGAATCACTCGAAAATTCGACAACTCGTATATTTGCCCTACGATAAGCCGACTATAAAACTTATACATGATCTCAATGCAAATAGTTGCATGAATAAATTGTCTCTGCAAATTAAACATGTATAAACTGATTTTAGCATGAATATCATATTAATTAAAACTGTTGTAAGAGCATAAGAAGATTAGAAAGGACAAACACATGTAAAGGTGCAGTGCCAAAAAGTATTCAAAATTAACCATTTAGATATCACTCTACTACTTTATATACTCCAAAAGGAAATTGTTTTACTTAATTTCAAAATCACTTTTATAAACAAAAACACATACAAAATACAAAGTTGACAGGAAGAAAGACAAAATCTTGAAATATATAAATAGATACTGACATGTGAGAATCATATATCGACAAAAAACAGAGTATAAAGTACAGTTTTTGAAACACCATTTATATCGAATTTGCAACTACATTACAATAAATAAACACACATTACTAAAATAAGAAATTCTCAGAGTAAATGCTATGACTAACTACCAACATACTCCAACTGCTATAAATATCTATTGACACAAATCAATTGAGATATCAGAATCTAAAAATTAAAAGCCAAATATATAAATTAACCAAACAATTAAAATTGCAAAACCCTAGTTATATGAATCGAATGCGATGAAAAGGACAATCAATATTAGAAACAAAATATCATGCAATACTCATACAAATCGTCAGAAATAAACCTCAAAATCCATTAGCTGAACTTCCAACTGGTCAGCGTCGCCATCGGGGTCTTCAGAATCCCAAAACCTACACACACGAACACGCAAAATCCAAGATTCCTTAGATCCGTTAATTTTTGAAATCGTATCGCAAGGAGCCATGGATTTGGATTAAGACAGAGAATATTTTTTGATGCAGAGTATAGAAATCTATGTACGCAACCGGTGAATATATGTATCGGAAAACTAAAAAAAGAACCTTGAGTAAGAGATACGTGATAAAGATAGATTAAAACTTACGGAGAACCGAAAAGATTTTTGTGCAGTTTTTTTGTAACGCCCGAACATAAATAAAATAAATATTACACAACAAAGTTCATACAAATTGTAGCCGATTCTAAGTTCCAAAAATATTTACACGTCTTTGTCTGATATTTTATCATCTAGATCAAAACTTACATGAAAATATATTTTACAGAACATCTAAAGATGACCCAAAAGAGATACTTTTATACATACGTCACTACTTAAAAGTGAACTACAATAAGGACATTCAAACTCAAGCATCTAGTCTTCAAGCAAGTCGCCGATACAAGAATCCAAGATATGCGCATCTGAAAGTTTAAGAAATAAAAAATAGGGCATAAGCCAAAATGGCTCAGTGGGATTTCATTTCATATGTTTTTTATAAAAAAGTAAATCATAAGAAATTTTGAACAAATGCTTAAATATTGATTTTTGTAAAATAATTTAGTAAACCATCCTATGTTCAAGTTCAGGTAATGAAAAAAATGAATAACAAGTTTTAGGAAACAGAATAGAAACAAACTCGACGACCACCACATTAAACGTAAGGCTGACCTATGACCAAGAATACATCTCAAAACGTTTCTCTCATTCACCTTAAAAGGTGACACGCCAAACAATCGGCCAAAGCCTAAAACACCTTGTCCCTCCCAGGTGGCTCGACGTCCCTTTCGCGATGGGCTACAACCCAGGGATCGTCATATTCCGGATTATACCAATTCTACGACCCATTCCCGTCGTCGTCTCCGACCCGACCAGGAGTAGGGAATAGACCGAACGTACTTGAATCACTAACCACAGTCTAACTGTTCGATTATATGACCAACATACGTCCGTCGACAAACAATGAAATCACGAGTCACAGACTTCAAATCAAGAATTAACTATTAAATACACTCACCTGGCATATTAACAAACACCTAGTGTGCATTAATCCCAACAAATAGTACAAGTATCATACAATCATTAAATTGAAAAGCTTCTACTAAGCACACATATAAATCTAACAACTGTAACACATTAAGAATTAAACAAATCTCTATACCACATATAACTCAACAACAACATCACAAAATAATCAAAACCCACATGATATACACACACTTATTCTTAGGTTTAATTCCATTAATCCATAAATTAAACCCCTGTACTCAAACATATAAACATTGACAATCAAAATCTTTGAAAAGGAGTTTGTTTTACCCACCTGAGATTATCTCTACTTCTATTGGAACTTAATTCCCGTAGTTGAGCTTTCTTTACTCCATACTCCTTCAGTAGCTTAGCTAGAGGTTTTATTTTTTATTTATTTATTATGCTAATATATATATATCAAGCCCATCCGATACTTAAGGCGGTTTACAAACTACTTAGGTGGCACCAAACTAAAGGTTTTAACAATCCACGTGTTACCCTAAACTAATTAAACTTAAGGAGTAAAACCCATTTACTTATGTGTAGTTTAGAGGCTTGTACTAGTAGTATATTAAGTAGAGATATCAATTTATGAATAACTTGATAATTAACAAACAAATAATTGAATTACTCATTTAAAAATATAAATATAAATAGTCCAATTAAATTATGATTACCTTAATTCATATTTTGGGATTATTTTTGTATAGGGCTTCACATTTTTCCTTTTTCAAGAAACTAATCGGCGCTATGAATTTGAAGAGGTGCAATTATAGGAGGGAAGTATACAATCATGGAAATAATACTTTAAATATATTTTCCAGTTCCCTTAAATAATATAATACCTGATAATTATAAGTTTTAATTTTAGTAAGATAGAATAATAGTATCATGTATAAATAAGAAGTAAAATAAATATTACTAATTTATATCATTAATTAATATAATGTAAATATTGAAATTAGAAAAAAAAAGAAAAAGAAATCATAAATATATACAATTAATTATACTACTACCATTATAATATGAAACATAAATTTACAAAAATCTAATTGATGATTATAATATTAAACATAAAAAGTACTATTATCCAATAAACATGTTGAATTAATTACCAAGATATTTTTATTTAATTACCAATATGGTTTATATTACCTTTTCTTTTGAACTTAATTTCAGTCAACTTCAATTCAGTTTAGATCGTTTTAGTTCAGTTATCGCTTCAGTTCAGCTTCGATTAAGTTAGTTTCAAAATAAATTAAAATAAATTAAATAAAAAATAATTTAAATAAAATATTTTAAGCATACATTCTAGTTAATGTCACAATATTATTAATATTTTTCAAAAAATATTAACTAATTTATAATAATTATTATTATTTTTATAAAAAAAATCAGTTTAGTTCAGTTCAGATCGCTTAAGTTCAGTAAAATCGGTTTCAGTAAACAACCTCGGTAAACAATATATTACACCACGACATAAAAAATATTTAAAGCAAATAATATTTTTTATTAAAATTTCTAATTTAAAAAAATTTGACAAAGATAAATATCGATTCGAACAAAAATTCAAGAAAAAAGACAACATGCGAAATTTAACGGGACTAAATTTAATGTCAAAAAGAAGAAGTACCTTATAAGGAGACATTAAAAAAAATCATAAGAATATTGTCATAATAGATTATGAAAAGTTTATGAATTATTTTACATACAAAAATCACTTGATCAAGTAATTTGACATATTTAACATCAGTCCAATTCTCTCACGCGGTGGCCCACGGTTATTCAAACCTATTGCACAAACAATTTTGTTATAAAATTTAATAATTTGTATTTTATTGATAAAATGTTAAAGTTTATATAATTTTAAATAAATACATTATATAGTTATAATATATACCTTTGACGGTATTCAATGGCTTCGTCGATATGGTGATAAATCTGAACCTTTGTTGATGTGGCCGAATTGTGCAAAAAAAACTCACCTTCAGTTTTTAAACCATAAGATTATTAACAAAATAGATCAAATAATTGGGATTGCATCGTACAATAAGGTTGGATAAAAATACAGAAAAAAGTTAACACACCGTTAAATATCATCGTGGCGGCAAGTTGAATTATTATAACAGCATGACCCAATCGATTATTACTCGCCATATCGATCAACTCAGTTATCTCAGTAGGGAAGGGACCAAAATAGACGAATTCAAGAATCTTAAAACTGAAATTGCATATAAAATATCAATTGATTAAGATGGAAACATAATATAGTTCCTGGTTTTCTATCTAAATATATAACAAAAAAACTTACTTTAAATCGCCAACACGAATACGAACAAACTCAGCTCCCTCACCAAAAACTCCATTAATGTTTGAGTTACAATCAACTTCAACAATGTGACCAATGATGTCTTGTAAAAGATACAAAATTTAAAATATTAAAAGTCATTCTAAATAAATTATTATATATATAAACTAACAAAAATAATCGTAAAGAAAAGCCATAACATACCTAGCAGAGGACCATCAGAGGGAAAGTTGTCCTCGTTGATACAAAACCAATGACGGAAATTATAAACGGATTTAGGGAAATCTCGATACCATCTTGGTTGAACATGAGTTCTTTTCAAAAATATGATAGCATGTTTATTGTCGGCAATCATTTTTCTTTCAAAAGACGGGACCACACGAAAATGATTAACGTTGTAGAGTTCACCTTCAACAATATTACTGTCAAAGTATTCGATTAGATCTGGCTTAACGGATGCAAGAATTTGATCTCCCTGAAACCACAAATATTATATCCGATGAATAATGATTATGAGTTATTAGTAAGATTCAGTATGTACAAAAAAATTCAAAAAAATATCAATGAAAACAGAGGTATATATTTGCAATTTAGTTTTCTAACCATGAGATCAATCATCACGACATGCATCGTATATCTATTGGAATCGACGCCGGGCGAAAACCATTTCCGACAAATCCTGACAACAATGTCCCAGTTCGTTCCAATCGTAGTTAGACCGCACAACAGATCATGACCAGCCATAGGTTTGTACTTGATATTTTGTTATTAATATGAAATACGAATAAATATATGTATAAAACAAATATTATCAACAACTGATAAAGGACGAACAAAGAAGATGAAGAGTTGAAGCGAGAAGGGATTCTGTATAAAATATTATATATGTAAGTGAAAGATAAATCTTTGATTTATACAGCAAAGATACATATTCCTTAATTTAATACTTAACGAAAATCTGTTGGAATTAGGAGTATATATTAAATACGTTTTGATTAATTTAATAGGAACGACACATGACGCATCGGTTGTTTTAAAATTTATTAAGGGTATCATTCCTATAAATAAATATGCATCCAACAATAGATGCAGAAAACTAAAATTTAATTTTTTAAATTTTAATGTTTTAATTGATTGTATCTTTTAATAAATATTTATTTTTATAAATGTTTAAAAAATAATAAAATTAATTATACAGTAGTTGGTTTTCTCATAAAATATTGGTAAATATTTATAAATTACAATAAAGTATAAATAAAAAATGAACAAAATAAATCTTATGGAGATATAAAAAACTTAAAAAATTGAGACACATATGCATATCAGAGTGAAGAAAACATTATAAAAAAAATTAATATTGAAATTTTTATGTGAAAATCAATCATATTGTATACATAGAACATACACTAATTGCAATTAAAGATCTAACTCGAACAGGTCGCTTGGTTCAGGAACATATTCTGTGTAAAGATGATCTAGACGGGAATTCGTTAGACTTCAAGAAAATAGTTAGGACTTGTTCTTTTGGACTTAATTTCAGTCCATTTCAGTTCAGTTCAGATCGCTTCAGTTCAGTTCAGATCGCTTCAGTTCAGCTTCGATTAAGTTCGTTTCCAAATAAATTAATATAAATTAAATAAAAAATAATTTCAATAAATAATTTTAAGTATACATTCTAGTTAATGTGACAATATTATTAACTTCAGTTTAGTTCAGATCGCTTAAGTTCAGTTCAGTTCAGTTTAGTCGGTTTCAGTCCTCTTGGGTTTTTATGGTGAAATGTTATTTACATCTGTCACATTGACATTGATATTTTCATCTGGTAACAAAAGACTTCAACAACATACAAAGTATTAAATAAAGTTGCGCAATAAACCCGGAAGGTTGCTACTTCAAAAGATATTTCAAAATATCAAAATCAATGTTTCAACATACTCAAAAACATAAATTTCAAAACAGAATAGTAGCAGCAAAACACCAAAAGGATTCCAAAAAGAAAATTGTAGCAGCACAACAAAAAAAGGAAACACTATTATAAAGTCTGAAACATAATAGAAAATGAGAAAACAGAAACAGAGAACACAGACTTGCATCAATAGGGTAAACTTTTAAATGTCCGAGAATAGCGCAACAATTTATTAGAAACTTCTTCCTTATGCTTCAGAATAGAATAAACATCATCAGAAATTTTTTCGACCGAGAAAAAATTCAAACCTTCTTCAGAGCTTCTTCCTTGTGACCTCAGCTTGAACAAAAGTTCTTTTCCAAGCAAATCGTTGACAGGAAACATGGGATTCAATTTCACAGCATCATTGATTGAAGATACTGTCTCAGGATAATTTGCATCCTTCAAAAAAATTATAGTTGAAAATAATACGTGAAAACACAATAATTATACAGACTTTTAATATAATGTACCCAATGAAAAATGTGAATATAAAATTACCAAAACAACTAATTGTAAAGCCTCGGATGCAGACATATTCAATAGCAAAAGGGACATCTCATTATCCAAACATAAGGAAGCTTGGGCAGGGCCATCACAAACAGAAATATAAATTTCATACTTTGCACTCTCAATCAGACATTCACCACAAACCATGCAACGCAAGAGATGAACGTTCTCCAAATCACATCTCTTGCAATTACGACAACTCGTATAAAACAAACCTTTTCCATAAAGGATTTCAGAAATAGTTGCAAATGTCCAAACAGTCGTAAACTGTAAAAATAAAAAGAGGAAAATTGATCAGAAGTGGATAAAACGCAAATTCAAGAAAGAAAATTTTTACATTAAAGATGAAGAATCTAGAGTGATGTATGCTTGCCTCGTCAGAGAAGACAACATCAGAAAGACAATGAACAACCGTGGAATCAGTACCCAACTCATTGTCGGCAGTTATAAATGCAGTGTCTTTCAAAAAAGATCCATCGTACATGATATTGAAATTAAAATAGGGTATCCTGAACAACAACATATCAAACTCAAAGAATTAGTGCGTCAAACATTTCTTCATAGGAAAAAAAAGTACCTTCTCCTGAATTCAACAATTTCCTTCAAGTCTGCATTATATATGACATTAGTGGCATTGTCAACATTAAATATACCGACCACTCCTGAAAACCTCAAAGCATAAAAAATCAATTAAAATTTATAAATATTTCTAAATTATTTCAAAACCAACTAATCCAATAAAAAAGATTACCTCTATGAATCACTTTCTTGCACATCTGAATAAGAACGACAACATGATAAAAAAAATTCCTTTTCACCAAATCAACAAAATGTAACAAATATTTGTAGCGAGAACCCAAAAGCACACAATTTAGAGTGTTCTTCCTGAATTGATGAAATGCAAATAATCAAATGACTATAAAAATCAAATTCAATCAGAAAATTGATTAAATTTGACCTATTAAAATCATACTCTAAATCTTCCAGCAAAAAATGCAGACCAAATAGACTAAAGCTGGTATCGTTGATATTAATCAAACGCCCAATGACATCTGGAAAAAAAACTTAAAATTAAATCAACCGAGATATAGGACTTCATTTATTCAACAAATATAAATAAAAAATAAATATATTACCAAAGCAGGAGCCATGAGGTGGAGATGAGAACAGTCTTTAATAGAAGAAAAAGATTGGAAAACGAAAATTGACTCAGGAAACCATGGATATATACATTTTCCAACAAAATTTATGATTAGGAACAAAATATTAAACTTATGATATGAAATTCTGTTTTCAACCAAATTTTCAACAACATATAACCGGCGAACATTGCATAAATCACCAACATTAACTAAATCATAAAAATAATCGATCATCCATCTTTTCTTAACCGAAGCCTGAATTCGAGTACCCTGTCCAAAAATATAAAATTTAGATTAAGGACTTTTTATCCAGAAATCTGGAAAAGAAGTAAAACAATAAAAACTTACATCAATATCTACCATTAAAATTTCCAAAGATATAGGAACATTATCTTTGTTGAAGGAAAACCACTTTCTACAAATACGAACGCAAATACACAAATCATAATAATCTGATTTTTGAATAGCTTTTAGAGGGACATAAATCTGAGACATGATCGATGATAAAAAAAAGAGAAGGGGGAGAAGAAGAAAAATATGAAAAGATTGGGGTGGAAAACTTTTTCAGCTTTATTGGGGAATTGAAAGCTTTATGGAGAAGACTTATATATATTTTACAGTATACAGTCTTTACGAAGTTGTCGAAGTGTGGTTGCGTGATATAAAATATGGGAAAATAATGGAAAAATAATGGAAGTATGTATCAGGACTATGTAGAATTAGCATTTAATAAACGCTTGTTGTTTTTTGTTAAATATTGTATGATAAGTAAAACTTGTAAAACATTATACTACTACTTAAGAAGCATTTTTAGTTTCGGGCAACATTAATTTATTTGAAGACATGCAATGAATAGATCTATAATTATATCCCGAAACCTTATAAAAAAAATGTTATCAAGATAGTTCAATACAAAACTTGATTTTAAAAGCTTGTATCAAATTCACTGAAAATTAATATTTAACCAACGTGTAATGAGTAAATAGTTAGTTATTAAATAAAAAAACATAATTAAACCATATGTTAATTGTTGAAACATAAGCCCAAAATGTAAACAAAAGAACAACATTAATTGTTCAGAAATACTACTCATAAACAAACATTATACATTTGTTGATATTAAGCAAAAAGTTAATAATTGAAAAAAATGTCGCCTGGACATGCATGCTATTAGAAAACATCAGCTCCGTCGCACTCCATCGCATAGTCTGAGTTCAACCTTTTTTTAAGAACACAACAAATGAAAATAAAATCTTTGTAATTATTGAGCCTACAAAACTGATATTTTTTAACATGATTATATATGAATTCGGTTACAAAAGAAATAAAGATGAAAAATCTTACATGTGTCGGTATTGAACATATTCGTCAGCAGAGTCGTAAAGAAGCATTCTGGTGTACATGAAAGCGTCGCAAAGAACAAATTCACCTGACAAACAGAAATTCAATGTTATTGTCTAAAGAAGTGACATTAATTACTAATGGAATTAATAAATAAAGATTCAGTAGAAAAAATACCCTAAAATTTCATCCCTTAACAAAGCTTTAAAAAAACATGTGGATGACTCAAACTGTTATCCCTATTCATGTCAACATATCCTTTCAATTCATTAGAGTAAGAAGTAATAAATAACCGGAATAGTATTATAGCTGGTTACCAACACATTTAATTATACAGTAAGTTAAGTTGTAAATACACATCAGTTGAGCAAAATTTAATTATAACATAAAAGCAGTGTTCTTACTTCAAGTCTTCAATCAAAAAACGTACGTATTCATCTCATCCTTTGCCATCACCATCCATCATCAACTTCAATGAGATGACCAATCACATCTTTGAAAACATAAATCAACCGTTAGCAAACATAATAACATCTAAAGATAACGGAAGAATTGTGTACTGCATAATGTATAACGTCTCCTATATTCTATTGCACCAACACAAAAACCTATAAATAAAAAACAACAAACAGACAATTAAACAAATTACAAACTTCTCCCAGAGGAGATAGAAAGTTATACAATAGTATGATGTATACTATAAACTAAAGAATAAAAATCGAACTCACAATATGAGACGGACAATCCTCAAGACCATTGAAAACATGGGTTGCATAAATAAGTGTAGGCCATTGTTCTGATGATCCCTTCTCAAGAAACCCTAGTAAGTAAGCCCTAGCAAAAATATCTAAACCAACTAATTCTGATCAAATAGAAGAACATGAAAAGGAATGGAATCGAAATATCAGTAAAGATAAGCAAACACTAACAAAAATAAAATATGATCATTTATAACAGAGAAAGACACCTCGAATGGCTTTAGACTTCCTGCATCAAAACCCTGCATTATAATCAATTAATTATACATTTATCCACCTGCATGGAGAATGGGTTAGTTTAAGAGGAGAAAAGCATTAATATAAACTAACATGTTATAGACCAAAAAAAAAAACTTCAAGGTTAAAAAGAAAAAGATAAGCTTGCGGAAAAAAAATTAACTTCAAAACTCAGTATAAAACTTATTTAGAAACAAATTAAACGTGGCTGCCATTGATATTGATGTTGTGCGTGAATCCAGAAAGTTGACATCAACCAACGACAATCAAACATAATAGTAAAATTTAGATTTTTAGTGCACCAATTAGTATTAAAATTCGTAGTTAATGTGCAGCCATTATCTTTTATTTAATTTTATTATTATGCTCCTAATAATGACACTTAGTAAGGATGGATTAGTAAAGTGTGAACCTAGAAATGTACGAATCTTCATACATTACTAAGCTCACACTTTACTAAGTCATCATTATTAAGAGTCGTCAGTAGAAGCATAATATAAAAGTAAAATAAAACACATTCGCTGCACATTAACTACGAATTTGAAACTAATTGGTGCACTAAAAATCTAAATTTCACTATTATGTTTGACTCTCGTTGATTGATGTCAAAGTTCTGGCTTCACGCACAACATCGTTGGAGAACGATAGAAGTAAAATTCCATCTAAGCAAAGCAAGGGACATTTGGTTTCATCTTCCATTGGACAGCCAAAGTAAGGATTTATTCGAAATATCAGTATCAATGGCAAAATACACGGAAAACTTCTGCAAATGACAGGGAAAACTTACGAATAAATGTTGATCTAACGGAAACAGTAAAAGAGTATGTATATTCACTTAAAATTTTGTATTTATCATGTTGTCTATTTAAATCTAAGAAACATCTGACAAAATCAAAAATAGTTGATAAGTAAAAAAATTATACAAACATGAAAAACTTGGCAAAAAAAACATATAACCTGAGCTTGATCAAAGGATGAGAAGGAACATAAACCGGTTGAAACTGACGTACCGAAACCAAGAGGTTGCAAAAAATTACAGAAATGACAAATAGACAAAGAGCCTTACAAAATGTATTAACTAAGATGAAAAGGGAAAAAAACAACATACCTGAATCTGCACAATGAAAAATAAACGTAAAACCTGAATTAGTTTACAAAGGATCTGTTCACAACGTACTTATTTATTAAGAACAGAAATAAAATATACGTACCTTAACCCGCAAAATTAACACATGAACATGAAATGGTTAAAAATGGTTAAATCATGTATAATTTATAAAATAAAGAGAAATATAGTAAAAAAAAAATACATACCTTGACCTGCAAAATTAACACACGCACATGAAACGGTTAAAAATAATCAAACCATGTAAAATTTATAAAATAAATAGAAATATAGTAAAATAAAATGTATACCACAAACCTGCAAAAAAAAAAAAATTATTAAGAATAGACAAAAAATACACAAATAAAAATGAATACATACTTGTTAACATGCTAAAAATGATTAAAACATGTATAATTTATAAACTAAAAAGAACACAACAAATGAAAATAAAATCTTTGTAATTATTGAGCCTACAAAACTGGTCATTTTAACATGATTGTAAATGTACTCGTTTAAAAAAGAAATAAAGATCAAAAAGCTTACATGTGACGGTATTGAACGGATTCGAGAGCATAGTCATAAAGAAGCATTCTGGTGTACATGTAAGTGTCACACACTTGAATTAGTTTACAAAGGACCTGTTAACTGAGACTCGACGAAACCTACCTGAATCTGCACAATGAAAATAAAATGAAATTAATACATTACAAAATGTATTTAAGAACATGAAAAGTGAAAATTTGCAGAACATGTTACTCAATCTATTTCAATTACTTATTTATTAACAACAGAAATAAAATAAAAATATACATACCTTAACCTGCAAAATTAAGAAATGAACATGAAATGGCTACAAATGATTAAAACATTTATAATTTAAATAATAAAGAGCAAATAAACAGAAAAAGCTTGACCAAAATAAACCATAATCTGACCTTGATCAAAGGATGAGAAGGAACATAAACCTCCTGGAAACTGAGGTACCGAAACAAAAAACATAACTAACATGAAAAGCTTGCCAAAAAAACCATAACCTGACCTTGATCAAAGGATGAGAAGGAACATAAACCGCTTGAAACTGACGTACAGAAACTAAAAACATAACTTGTGGAAAAAAATACATACCTTAACCTGCAAAATAAAAACATGAACATGAAATGGCTAAAAATGATTAAACCATGGACCGTACATAAAATAAAGAGAAATAGAGCAAAAAAATACATATCTTAACCTGCAAAATGAAGACATGAACATGAAATGACTAAAAATGATTAAAACATGTACAATTTAGAAAATAAAGAGAAATATAGTAAAAAAATGCATACCTTAAACCTGCCAAATCAACGCATGAACACAAAACGGCAAAAAATGATTAAAACATGTATAATTAATAAAATAAACAGAAATATAGAAAAAATACATACCTCAAACCTGCAAAAAAAAAATTATTAAGAAAAATGATTAAACCATGTATAATTTATAAAATAAAGAGGAATATAGCAAAAAAATACATACCTCAACCTGCAAAATTAAACACAAAACGGCTAAAAATGATTAAAACATGTATAATTAATAAAACAAACAAAAATATAGAAAAAAATACATACCTTAAACTTGCAAAAAATGATTAAAACTGTTGGGATTCGATATCCCGGGCTATTAAAAAATTTGCGGAAACAATAACCCGATCAAAAACCCTTCGCCGGAGATCACACGAACGCCGACGAACGCGCCGGAGTCCAGCCGAGGAGACCACACGCCCGAAGACGTGCGGCTACCCCCAGCTGAACCCCCGCGTCGCGGGGTTCACGCGATCCCCGATCGCGTCGTGCGATCGGATGGGGTGGGCTGCCCAGCAGCCCCCTGCGGCGAGTCCGGCGACTCGCCGCCGCCTGGGAGGTCCCCACCGTCGAGGTGGGGTCGGGCACGGCACCAGCCCGTGCCCAGCGATCGATCGCGAGGATCGATCGCAACCCCTCGGCCCAGCCGAGGGTTTCTCCTCCGCGCGCCCTCGAAGCCCTAGGGGCGATCGCCCGTGGTCCGGTGGCTTCGCCACCATCACGCGATCGTCCTCTACTCCGGGTGTTCGACTTTTGGATCTTCGTTCTACGGTATTCTCGATAATTCATATCGAATAAAATCGAATAAAATCGGAGAAACGAAATCAAGATGACCTTTGAATCTTCCCAATTATTCCTTGCACTAGCTTGAACGTCGGGTGGGCGACGATCCTCCAAGCTCTATGGATCTACTTCTCTCTCTACTTTCTCTCTCTAGAAGAATTATGATCTTCAACTTATGAGAATAGAGAAGACCATGTAGTGCTTTTATAGGCTACGTAGGGGATCTAAAGGAGGTGGAATATTGGGCTTCCAATATTGAAGATTAAATTGAGCCCAAGCCCAAGTCTATTAATCCTTATCAATATTAATTAATTTATTTTCCACTATATAAATTAATTGCACTCCCAATATTAAACCATATTATATCCAAATAATATTTCTCCGGTAGAATTATTTATTCTGTGTATTTAAGATATAAATATCCATGAATAAAATTTATTTATTGCTTAATAAATTTATTCATCTCTTTTATCCGAGATTAGTACCACTCAACCTTATTTATTATGCGGAACAATTCCACTCGCGAGGTTTACATAATAAATCCTTATGTGCTCATCTCGGGGATATTATCAACCCTTCCGGGATACACTGTCCCGTCAAGAATTCACGGCATGCCATATATAAAATATAGTGACCCAACTTAACCGGTAATTGACCCAATAATTAAACCGGTCAATTCCTTTGGAAAATCAAAGTCACTTATATTAAATATACACACCCGCAATTGTATCGGGGATTAAGAATAAAATACACTGAGTCTTAAATCAATTATCACCGAGCAAACCTAATTGATAAGTCTCATGCGATCCGCTCAATACACCAAGTGTACAAGTGTGATAAAATAATTAAGATAAATTATTTTCTCTCTCACACAACGACTATACCGATGGATTGGTCCATGTCCATCTAGGTCGTGAGCAACTGTTTGATTAAATACGAGTAACCGATAGTATGATCTTCTGTGTGTCCATACACACCATACTAACTACAACGTATAAAATCCAGGACTATGATTTGCATATATTTAATTAAAAATAATTAAAAGCAAATGAATGTTAGTTATTAAATAGATTAAATGCTATGATCGGGAGTTACCGTTACTTAAATCTTAGACATTAAGTACACAACTCCAACAGTCTCCCACTTGTACTAAGGTCTAGTCATTTCCTCCAAACTCCCGACTCCCATACTCATCACGTGCTTAAGTTGTACTTCCGAGAAGTACCATGTGAATGAGCACTCTAGGTTGCCGCTCTGAAGTTATCTTGGTGACTACATCGTCGTCTCCCTCGACGATGACTCGTATCAGGTGGTACTTGCTCTATGTGTTATCATCACTTTTTGACTTATGACTTCTTCCAGTTTACCGTGCACCGCTATCCAATAGCCTTTGGTAAACTAAGAGTCATATCCAAGTCCAGAGGTTATCCCGGAACCTAACCAAAACTTCCGCTGCCTCTGAGGCTGCTATTTGGTTATGATAGAGTCTGAGAAGCGTCCTGCTTATCACTCTTTCATTTCATGGTTCCACCTCTTTCTAAAAGTGAACACATAGCCTGATATTGACTTACACTGGTCCTTATCAGCTTAGAAATCCGAATCCGTATAACCCAAAGGAATCAGATTGTCTGCCCCGTAACTTAGAACATAATCCTTAGTATATCGCAAATACTTGAAAATGCTCTTTACGGCAGTCCAATGAGCCTTTCCAGGATTACTTTGATATCTCGCTACTATGCCCACTGCATAGCAGATATCAGGCCTCGTGCATAACATTGCATACATCAAGCTTCCCACAGCCGAAGCGTAGGGAACTGCTTTCATTTCATCTTTCTCCTTCTGTGTCTGAGGACACATTTCCTTAGAAAGATAAGTTCCTTTACTGAAGGGTAGTTCACCCTTCTTGGAATCTTGCATGTTAAAACGAGCCAGAATCGTGTCTATGTAAGATTGCTGGGAAAGGCACAATGTTCTATTCCGGCGATCCCTTATAACCTTGATCCCTAGAACATGTCCAACTTCTCCCAAATCTTTCATATCGAATTGTCTAGACAACCATCCCTTTATGTCTGATAACATCTTTACACTGTTGCCAATGAGAAGAATGTCGTCTACATAAAGCACGAGAAACACCACCTTCTTTCCATCACGTTTCCAATATACACACGATTCGTCCATGCTTTGATTGAATCCAAAAGATTGGACTACTTCATCAAACCGCAGGTTCCACGATCTTGAGGCTTGTTTCAATCCATAAATGGATCGATTAAGCTTGCACACTAGATGATCTCGCCCCTTAGCAATGAATCCTTCTGGTTGTTTCATATAAATCGTCTCGTCAAGACTTCCATTTAGGAAAGCTGTCTTGACATCCATTTGCCACACCTCATAGTCCAAATGAGCTGCTATGGATAAGAGAATCCGGATCGACTTTATCTTGGCTACCGGCGAAAAGGTCTCCTCATAATCGATTCCTTCTTTCTGAGTATATCCTTTCGCAACAAGCCGAGCTTTAAAGGTTTCAACCTTTCCGTCAGATCCTCTCTTTCTCTTGTAGACCCATTTACACCCAATTGGCTTTACGCCGTTTGGTGGTTCTACAAGATCCCAGACTTTATTAGAATCCATAGACTCTATTTCGGATTTCATTGCTTTCTTCCAAGAAGGCGCATCTATATCTTGTATCGCCTCATCATAGGTCCAGGGATCGATTTCATGAACTCCAGGTCCAGAGTCCGAAGACTCACCCAGTCCAATCCATCTATCTGGTTGTTTAACAACCCTCCCACTACGACGGCGTTCCGGTGTATCAACAGTGACAGTAGGTGAAGGTTCTAGTGGTGTATCACTACTCGGTTAGGCTGTATCTAAGTCTTCATTGTTACCTCTCAACTCATCAAGTATAATGTCACTCTTGGGCTTGTGGTCCATGACATAGTCTTCCTCTAAGAACCGAGCGTTAGTACTTATAACGATCTTCTGGTCCGTAGGACTATAGAACATGCCACCTTTAGTTCCTTTCGGGTATCCTACAAGCAGCCGTAATTCTGATCTAGGTTCTAACTTATCGGCCCCTTGTCGCAACACATGTGCTGGACATCCCCAGATCCGAATGTGTCTCAAGTTAGGCTTGCGCCCACTCCACAATTCCATGGGTGTGGTTGGTACCGTTTTGGTTGGAACCCTATTCAAAATATACGCCGCCGTTTCCAAGGCATGTCCCCAGAACATAATAGGTAAGTCCGAGTAACTCATCATCGATCGCACCATTTCCATAAGAGCCCTATTCCTTCTTTCTGACACACCATTCTGCTGGGGAGTATAGGGTGAAGTCAGTTGGGATTCAATCCCATTCTCTGCCAAGTATGCCTTGAATTCTCCAGACAGGTACTCGCCTCCGCGATCAGATCGCAGGCATTTTATAGATTTACCTTGAAGGTTCTCCACAAGAGCCTTGAATTCTTTGAACTTGCCAAAGGATTCGCTCTTGCGGCTCATCAGGTATATATATATCCATATCTTGAGTAATCATCAGTGAAAGTGATAAAGTACTCGTACCCTCCCCTTGCCTGAGTAGACATAGGTCCGCATACATCAGAGTGAATCAAATCCAATACTTGTTCAGCTCTACGTCCTTTACCAGAAAAAGGACGCTTGGTCATTTTACCCTCTAAACAGGATTCGCAGGTTGGAAGGTCCTCTCCTTCAACATTGCTGATTAGACCATCAGCTTTCAACCTTTGAAGCCTATTCGAGTTTATATGACCTAGCCTTAGATGCCACAAGTATAATTGATTCATCTTAGAAGGTTCCTTTCTCTTATTGGTGTTCGTAGATGTGTTATTACTCTCGGTTAGTTGCATCGTGTTAGACTCAGGATTTAGCACATACAAATCGTCTACCAATGTACCAGAACAGATAATCTCACTATTTCTTCTTATGATCACAGAGTGGTCAAAAGAAACAGAATATCCATTCATAATAAGTTTAGAAACCGAAATTAAATTCTTTCTAAAATTTGGTACATAAAGACAATTATGTAAAACTAAACTCCTATCACTACTAAAGCGTAAGTGAACGTCTCCCACTGCAACAGCCGCCACCTTCGCAGCATTGCCCATGTAGACTACGATATCTCCCTCTATAAGTCTCCGGGTTTCCTGGAACCCCTGCAATGAATTGCTGACATGATCAGTGGCCCCCGTATCTACACACCAGGTACTGGTAGATATCACCACTGATAATGTTTCGGTGACTAAGGAAAATTTCGTACCTTTGATGAGAGGACAATCAGACTTCCGGTGCCCAGACTGTTTGCATCGAAAGCACTTTCCTTGCGGCTTGCTCTTTCCAATCCGTGGTTCACAACCACTGGGCTTCTTTGGTTGCACTTCCAACTTGGCCACTAGAGCTTGTGATTCTCTGATCATACTTATCAGTTCATTTCTTTTGAAATCGTTTTTAAGCGATTCCTCAAGAGGACTGAACTTAATGAGTATGTCAATCACCTTTAGTCCGGCTTCCTTACTATGTCCTAACATCTCCTTGAGGTCATTTTCAATGTCCTCATCAGTTGGGACAATAGTGGATTCGGAAGGCTCAACAGTCTGAACATTGTCTAGATTTCTTTCCCAAACATCACTATATGGAACCAGTGAGTTTTCATCTTTAAGTATATCACAAAGTGGGGTCACAGTCATTCCTAACCTATAAGCACATAAAACAAACAAACAATTTAATATCCGATATTATCTCCCTTTAATAATATCATTAAATCACTAATCGCCTCTAAAATCCCATCAGGTAAGGCAAGCCACGTGGTGTGGACGTTTACCCACCCAAATGATTTAGCAATTAGATTTTCTTTGGTCATACATCTCTTATAGCGTAACCTCGTGGGGAGGAATACTATAATGTGTATCTAAGTGTAAACCATTACTCAGTACCAAAGTAAATTGTTTGGAATTGCTACATTACCGCAAGCCACGTTGTGTGGACGTTTACGACAACTTCACAACTCTTCACAATTTCTTACAACTGTCTACATCAATTAATCCAAAATCCGTCAGCATAGCAAGCCACGTTGTGTGGACGTTTACTACACCAAGAGATCTTTATAATTGACTCCCAATTACTTGATCCATTCGATCTTGTAAATCAAGACGCGGAGAATCATAAGTGAAACTCGAAGTTTCTTACCACTGATTCACCATGCGAACAACCCTATCTCTCATAAATGAGGGAGCCGAGCAGACAATCGATCCACCTCCAAAAGATGGTACGACTGCCTCTAATTTGCGTCCTCGACATGACCAAGTGGCTTTGGCTCCATTCCACTCCCCGGGGTGAGAATGAGTCGACTTGAAATCAGTTTTGGAAAGACAAATTAGGCATTGTTTGATGAACTTAATCAATGTTTCTCGTAAGAGGAATTACAAGAACTCTCCTCCAATGACCTATCTATATAAACTTCAAAAGTTTATAAAAGTCACCAAGAGAGCAGCAATGGAGACCATGGGTATGTTTCCATACCCTCTCCCACTTAGCTTTTTATAACAAAGGGATACGCTATCTAGTGCATAAAATAAACACATATAGCATGCATACATGTAATAAAGAACATAGTATTATCACAGTCAAAATAATACTAGAATATTATTTTCCGACTATTATGGCTTTACTCCATCTCCGTACGCATCTTCTAGTCTTCAGTCTTCGTTCTTGAATGCTCCATGTGACGAGAATATTAATTCCAATATTTAAATCTATTTATTTTTAATAAATCCAAAAGATACTTAATTAATAATAATTAAGTCAATCGAATAAATCAAAAATAAAATTAAATATTATTAATATTTTTATTTATTTTATTTTCCTATCTAATTTCATTAAATCTGTAGAATAATCTATCCAAGACCCACTTGAAATATTCTAGAAGATTTCCATAATGAAATAAGGAAATAAAATAATTTAGGACTCTTCTTTCCAAATTAACTAGATTCCTAATCCATGAATATTTCCATAAAATAGAAATAATCAATTAGGAATCCTAATTAATTCCAAATTGATTCTTTTCCTAATCCATGAGAGTTCCCAAAAATAGGAATACTCAAAAAGGAAAAATCCGAATCAATTAGGAAAGCAAATCTCCGGACCGGGATAGCACGGGGTGGGGATCCCCGTGCCACCATCGACCGTCGCCCATGAGGCTTCAAGCCGCCGCCGCCGCCCAGCCCACGCGCCACCTCCATTGGTGGCCGGCGTGGCCGGAACTCCCGCGGGCAGCCCCCCCTCCGGCCTTGGGTCGATCGATCCTCATGGATCGAATCATGGTCGATCCTTGTCCTCACCCTCACGATCATCTCCTTCGTCACGCGTCTTCTCCGGCGGTCGTTTCGGCATCGATCCAACGTAAAATAAATTACAAATTTAATTTTACACTATCCGGTATCGATTCTATACATGAAATCGAACCTATACATTTTCCGGAAAAATAAAACAATAATGATAAACCTAAATTCGGTCATCCCCCGAATTTTTACTATTACAAGCATTCACCACCAAAAACGAATATCGACATGTCCGAGAGTTTAATCAATCCAATAATTATGACAAAATAAATTAAACGAATAATAAATTAAGCCATAATAGTCGGAACCCTGCAAGGTAGAACAATTTTATCGAAAATACCGCGAACGTAAACCACGCTCTGATACCAATTGTTGGAATTCGATATCCCGGGCTATTAAAAAATTTGCGGAAACAATAACCCGATCAAAAACCCTTCGCCGGAGATCACACGAACGCCGACGAACGCGCCGGAGTCCAGCCGAGGAGACCACACGCCCGAAGACGTGCGGCTGCCCCCATCTGAACCCCCGCGTCGCGGGGTTCACGCGATCCCCGATCGCGTCGTGCGATCGGATGGGGTGGGCTGCCCAGCAGCCCCCCGCGGCGAGTCCGGCGACTCGCCGCCGCCTGGGAGGTCCCCACCGTCGAGGTGGGGTCGGGCACGGCACCAGCCCGTGCCCAGCGATCGATCGCGAGGATCGATCGCAACCCCTCGGCCCAGCCGAGGGTTTCTCCTCCGCGCGCCCTCGAAGCCCTAGGGGCGATCGCCCGTGGTCCGGTGGCTTCGCCACCATCACGCGATCGTCCTCTACTCCGGGTGTTCGACTTTTGGATCTTCGTTCTACGATATTCTCGATAATTCAAATCGAATAAAATCATAGAGGGTGTTTTAGATTTTACCTTTCGATTCGTTGTTCGGAGAAACGAAATCAAGATGACCTTTGAATCTTCCCACGTATTCCTTGCACTAGCTTGAACGTCGGGTGGGCGACAATCCTCCAAGCTCTATGGATCTACTTCTCTCTCTACTTTCTCTCTCTAGAAGAATTATGATCTTCAACTTATGAGAATAGAGAAGACCATGTAGTGCTTTTATAGGCTACGTAGGGAATCTAAAGGAGGTGGAATATTGGGCTTCCAATATTGAAGATTAAATTGAGCCCAAGCCCAAGTCTATTAATCCTTATCAATATTAATTAATTTATTTTCCACTATATAAATTAATTGCACTCCCAATATTAAACCATATTATATCCAAATAATATTTCTCCGGTAGTATTATTTATTCCGTGTATTTAAGATATAAATATCCATGAATAAAATTTATTTATTGCTTAATAAATTTATTCATCTCTTTTATCCGAGACTAGTACCACTCAACCTTATTTATTATGCGGAACAAATCCACTCGCGAGGTTTACATAATAAATCCTTATGAGCTCATCTCGGGGATATTATCAACCCTTCCGGGATACACTGTCCCGTCAAGAATTCACGGCATGCCATATATATTATATAGTGACCCAACTTAACCGGTAATTGACCCAATAATTAAACCGGTCAATTCCTTTGGAAAATCAAAGTCACTTATATTAAATATACACACCCGCAATTGTATCGGGGATTAAGAATAAAATACACTGAGTCTTAAATCAATTATCACCGAGCAAACCTAATTGATAAGTCTCATGCGATCCGCTCAATACACCAAGTGTACAAGTGTGATAAAATAATTAAGATAAATTATTTTCTCTCTCACACAACGACTATACCGATGGATTGGTTCGTGTCCATCTAGGTCGTGAGAACCTGTTTGATTAAATACGAGTAACCAATAGTATGATCTTCTGTGTGTCCATACACACCATACTAACTACAACGTATAAAATCCAGGACTATGATTTGCATATATTTAATTAACAATAATTAAAAGCAAATGAATGTTAGTTATTAAATAGATTAAATGCTATGATCGGGAGTTACCGTTACTTAAATCTTAGACATTAAGTACACAACTCCAACAAAAACATGTATAATTTATAAAATAAACAGGAATATAGTAAAAAATACATACCTCAAACCTGCAAAATAAAAATTATTAAGAACATACAGAAAAAATTAGTAAAAAATTAGTAAAAATTAGTAAAAAATTATTCTCTAAAGAAGCGACCTAAATTACAAAGGGAATTAATAAATAAAGATCCAGTAGACAAAATACCATGAAATTTCATCCCTTGATTAAACCTGACCACCTCAAATTTCTTCGTGGAAGCGAACTTCGAGAACAGGAAGTTGAATCGCTTTTCGACGATTATCCAGTCGGAGAAATCGATCATAAAGATCGGAAAATACTGAAAAAAGAAAACATGCATATTTCAAATATACCTAATGGCTTCAAATTCGCGATGGAAGCGTCCTTCGAGAAAAGGATATTCAAAAGCTTCTTGACGACTATCCACTCGGAGAAATCGCACACAAAGATCTGAAAAATCTGAAAAAAGAAAACATGCATATTCATATATACCACACAGCCTCAAACTCGCGATGGAAGCGTCCTTCGAGAAAAGGAAATTGAAAAGCTTCTTGACGATTATCCAATAAGAGAAATCGCTCACAAAGATCCGAATAATCTGAAAAAATATAACATGCATATTCATATAAACCTCACGACATCAAATTCGGGATGGAAGAGTCCTTCGATCGATCGTCAAGATCTGAAAAATAAGAAAAAAGAAAACACGCAAATTCATATACATACCTAACGACCTCAAATTCGCGATGGAAGCCTCCTCGGAGAAAAGGGAATTCGATCGCTTCCCGACGATTACCTATTCGAAGGAATCGATCATAAAAGAGGCGACAACAGAGGATGAGCGGCTGAGGTCCTGATCGAGGAACAAATCGGGGGCTTGGATGAGTTTCTCCGCCTCTGATTGGAGGCAGCGAAATTTGCAGAAAAAAAAATATGCATACCTCAATCTGAATACGAAGAAGAAGATCGGCGGAATAGTCGGAGTGCGGCGGGGAGCCATCGGTCTGCACATGATGATCGAAGATGGGGCTGGAAGACGACGATGAAGGGGGAAGATGATTCAGAAAAGAGAGAGAGAGAAAAAAAATGATGTATCGGAAATATGAAAAGAATTTTGAGGGGAGACTTTTATTGCAACCATGAAAAAGGTGAAGAGAAGACAGCTATTTTGTACTGTTTGTGGCTTGCGTTACGCAAAAGCAATAAAATATGAATATTTAATATCTGAATTTAATATGTTTGGAAGAATAAAAAATTAATATAATTTGTAGTGTGAACGCATCCTTGGTATGCCATTGGTCATTGGGAGGCAGCGCTTCTGGTTTTATATATGTATAAATGCAAAAACCCACTTTTTATATTTTTTTAATTAAATATTAATACAACAAACAAAATGTAATAAAGTTGTCAAGAATGGCCCATGTGTCAAAAATGGCAATGGCCACCATATAGAGGTCATGCCTACTTTTTTCAATTTTGCTCCAATTGCTAAAAGTTTCATTTTTAAATGTCCAAACTCAATTACCATAGCCCAAACCCAAATGAGCAACATTGGAGATGCTCTAAACCAAAACATTAAAAAGCTGGACAACTTAATTTGAGAATATTTTGACAAAAAATGTACTCCGTAATTTAATTATATAATATGATTTGTACCATTTTGTATCTTAAGTTAATTGATTCTGTCATCCATCAAATTGTGCATGAACCTTTCTTGTACTCCTCGGGTAGCATTTGCATTGTCATAATGGCTTCGGAGCCGAGAGTCGAGCTGAGAGCCAGTAAACCGAGAAAAGCCGATCCCATATAGACTCCATCTTTTACTAAGTAGCACTCTCCATCTAACCACCCTTTTCCAAAGGCTTGACTCCGGCTCATGCTCGTGGCTACGCTGATTAAAACAACAGCTACCCCAAAGCTAACCCTGCAAATTAACATCATCACATTACTAGATATTTTAAACATGATTAATTGCAAAACTACCCTTGGCTTAGTTTAATTCGAAAAAGGACCCATTCATCATTTAAAATTGGAGTGAGATACTACGTCTAGCTGTCCACGTTAGAAGGTTCTCTTTTGCCTAGGAACTTGGTGATTAAAGATTCTTATTATTGGTGTGTTAGATTATACAAACAATACTCAATTTTAATATTATTGAGGCATTTTTTTTTTCATCCAATAAAATAAAATAAAAATCACAAATTTATTCTCACTCACCACATTTATTTACAGTTATACAAGTATACTAGTTATTTCTCAAATGAATTATCACTTTCTTTTTTAATATAAATGAGGTGTGACTATTAATTTCAGATAAAATAAGTAGTTATTTACTTATATTATAATCTTATATTCACTAAGGCTACTAGCAATAGACACATTTCTTTTGTAAAATAAAATAAAAAATGTCTATTGCTTGTTGTTAGAGATAGTAAAATTAAACACAAGCCACTTCTTAAAAAAACGATGTTATTTTTTCTATGTGCAAACAAATACTCTTTTGGTCTCAAAAAGATGCACTACATCTTTTGTATATTAGTCTTGCTAACTTTTTTAAGATGGAGAGAGTATATGATAGAAACAGAAATCCCCAAATTCAACGGAAAATTCCGTTGCCTAAAGTCAAGAGGCTGTTCTTGATATTATTTATAAATGAATAAATTAAACCCTAAGTAAGGACCAGGGCCGGCCCTGGGCATAGGCCCAATGTGCAACCGCCTAAGGCCCCCATTTTTAGGGACTCATTCTTAAAAATAAATAAATTATATATATGGAAAAAATGGCAATAAAGCCAATTTTCAACATTTTTTCGACAATAAGGCTTTTGAGAAATTACGCGTGTGAATTAGGCCGCCTAAAATGTGTAAAGACAAAATTATCCCTTATTTATTCTATCACACCCCACCTCCAAATCCAACGACCCTCTTTCTGAAATTAGGCTCAACGTATGCGCTTGCCCTACCCCCAATCAGATCGCCGGCGTCTTCAATTACCTCCTCACCTACCTTGTACGCGCAGGCGACAACATCGGTTCCATCGCCGCCTCTTTCTCCGCCGTTTGAGCCGACGTAGGAGCCACCCTTCCCCTCTTCTTTCCAAGAGCAGACACATATCGAGGCCCCCGCCTCCGATTCCAGATCTGCAGTCTCCGCCGCCGCACCCAAACGCCATCGTTCTACCTCACCATCTCCGACCTCAGCGATGTTCCCAGATTTCGAGGCGACCGCCATCGCTCCGATCGGGCACCAATCGCCCCGCCACCGAAAACTCGCGAGGCGTCGTCGCACCATTTGTCGCTCTCGACGTCGTCCTCGATCTCCGATTTCGTCCCGGCGGTCTCGGTCTCCGGCGGTTATCCGCGCAGGCCTATGTCCGATCGAAGCCCCGACACCACCACAGCGCCGCATCCACGTCTCAGGCCCGAGCCACCACCATCTCCGACCGCCGTCGACCCCTTCAATTTTCAGGTTACAATTCATAGCTTCTTTGCTTTAACCCTTCGTTTCACATTTAGATACAACATCAAGGGGTTTCAGAATTCATGCTTCGTAGGTGAGGTTTCTTGGTACCATTGGAACAAATCCTTATCTATTTTGGATTTGTGATTTTTCGAAGTATATGCAGAATTGAGAAATTTACCAAGTCTCGATATTCCGACTCCCCCGTCGCTGTTCGCGCCCTGATGCGGAGGCGGCTGGTTCGCGCACGACGCGTAGTGGCGATAGACGCCTCTCTTGCGACACCGAGATCCACGCCGCTTCCGACGCCCGCTCGCCACGATGGACAGTGAATTTTCGCACCGTTGAGGTTCAATTTCTCTTTCTTTTGTTGTTGCTTGATTAGTTAACAGTCTAAGGTTTAATGTGAATATTGGTGAAAGGAAGTTGTTCTTCATTTCTTTTGAATGTGTGATACCAGTGCAACTTGGTATTGTGTCATCAAGTTGATTAGTTAACAATAATAAGTTAAAGGATTTTGTGTATATTCACGAGTGTTTACAACTTGTTAAATGACTTTTATTTCCCTAAACAGAAACCCTCTAATTATCGATCAACATAGTCTGACTGATTTCTATCTTCTTATATATGCATGCCTAAATTATTATTATTGTTTCACTTATCAGGGAATGCGTTAAGGTGTTGTTTCTTTTTATGTTATGTTATGTTCAGACAATTCGGTATGAATTTTAAGGGCATATATATGGAGGAAGTCTGAGACAACTAATCTAAAACAATGTTTATATGTATTTGAGTTCAAAAGGGGCTCTGAGTTGTGTTGGGACTTTACATTATTGGAACTTGGCCTTATTGCCCAAAAAATGTTGAAAATTGGCCTTATTGCCATTTTTCCCTATATATATATATTTATATATATATATATATTTATGTTTTTAAAAATAATATTTCTATATATAATTAAAAATACTTATCTTAATTATTTTACCATTTTAACAATAAAAATATTAAATTTTTTCAACCTAATTTATCTATTTTCAAACAAAAATCATTTAACAAATCTCAAATTTTATGAAGTAACCAAACAAAATTTCATTTATTTTAATTATTTTTCGTTCTAATTATACGTAGTCATTAAAATAAACACACTATTGAACAAAAATTGAGAATTGATTATTTTATTAAGTAACAAAAAAAATTCATTTATTTTAATTATTTTTCGTTCTATTATATGTAGTAATTAAAAAATAATAATAAAACAAATTAATTAACAAAAATTGAGAATTAATTATTTTATTAAGTAACAAAAAAATCTCATTTATTTTAATTATTTTTCGTTAGTAATTTAAAAATAAAAAATAAAGAACATTATTGAACAAAAAATGATAATTAATTATAGAATTTTTATTTTTATTTTCAATTTTTTTCTACCTTTTAAATTTTTGATAATTTTTTTTAATATAAAAGAAAAAAATTAGAATTTAGTGATTTTTTTTAAAGCTTTATGTACTACAATAATAATTTTAATATTTTTTTTCACACTGTAAAATGACATTATGATCTTAATTGATAATGTTTTTAGAAAATATAAAAATTTATATAATTTTTTTTAATAATTTAATGTAGGCCCATTTAGAATATTTTGCCTAGGGTCCTGTAAACTCAGGAACGGACCTGGTAAGGACTTATATAGAGTCCTGATAAAATAGAAAACCCTAATAAAAGAGAAACAAAATAAAAATCTAAAAAATGAAAGGAAATAGAATATTAATTCATTTAAACTCGCTAGCCCACGAATAGTGGGCTCAAGCCCGTTTTCGCTCCATATCAACTCCAACCTACTTCGAAACAACCTTGTCCTCAAGGTTGAAGTTGGATCCCGGACAGCCCTGAATATGTTCCCGAAAACTGCCCGGACAACTCGAGTTTGATCCCGAAGACTATCTCTCTCCTTTAGAAAGCCCGCCGATATATCCTAGCACACTGCCGCTCCCTGCAGACGCATTACCTCCCACGGACAGCCTCGCAAAATTGCTCGGATGCATCCCCGAACCACTAAAAGTTTGGCTCCCTCGCCCACTATCCTGAAAGGATAGAATATCCTCAATATCCCTAGCTAGTTCCATTGCTGCCTCCAAATTATTAGGACGAAGAAGACGTAATGAGCCTCGAATCGAACCTTTCAACTCATTCATGAAATAACAGCCTAAATAGTGTGCTTCAGTCAGTCCCGGAACCTGATCAACCGATTGAACAGATACCGAAATATAATCATCTACGATTCTGAACTGCTAGACTTCGGGCAACCGCTCAATTTGGCTGCCCTTGACTCGTGTGTCAAAACGTGCCACCATTGCCTGTGTGAACTCATCCCACGACATACCCGGCTTTCACTATCTCATCCATGTCAACCAGTGCAACGCAGATCCATCCATGGCAACTTCAGTTGTTGCCACCTTCCTCTCTGGCGGAGTACAGTTCAATTCAAACTGTTGTTCGGCCCTTGCTATCCACCCGATCGGATCCTCCCCCTCAAACGATGGTAGAAACGCCAAGGTAGCGCCGTTACTCGTCTGATTGTCCGCGAGCTTCTGGGGTGTCGCACTAGCCATCGAGTGCCCCTGTGACAACTATGGCATAATTAACTTCGATAGTGCGGCCAAAGAAGCCGTGATCTCTGCCAATTTAGATCCTTGTTTGTTCAATTGCTCTTTTATCTCGGCCTGATTTTCCTCCGGCCTCTCCATACGATCGACGAATCTCGTCATTCCAGCGAAAATGGGATCCGGCAGGTCGGACCAATTGATAGAAACAGAAATCCCCAAATTCAACAGAAAATTCCGTTGCCCAAAGCCAACAGGCTGTTCTTAATATAATTTATGAATGAATAAATTAAACCTTAATTAAGGACTTATATAGAGTCCTGATAAAATAGAAAACCCTAATAAAATAAAAACAAAATAAAAATCTAAATAATAAAAGTAAATAAAATATTAATTAATTTAAATTCGATAGTCCAAGAATAGTGGGCTCAAGCCCATTTCCGTTCCATATCAGTATATGTATATATACTCTTTTTGTTTCAGAGAAATTTTCGCAATTCATTGTAATACTGAGGGAGTATAAATTAATGATGGGGAAATTCAAGGGATTTTTAGATATTTTATTTCGCAACCCAACAAAATAAAGTAATTGCACTAACTACCTACCCATTACAAGAAAATTGAAATAATCTTTCAAATATACATTTGTCCTAGGAAGTATCGACTAGTGTAGGCGCACCAATGATTTGTGCATTTCTTTGTAATTAAGCAAAACTTTGAGGTAATAACGAATTAACCGTAAAACATGTTTACTAACCAGGAGAACACCATCAAACTGCATGGAACCGTAGGCTTTCTAACTTTACCGCCTCTGTTTTGGTTCCTTGACCTTGAGTTTCTGAAAACATATACATTCCCTATGATCTGAGCGATGCAAAGACAGATCAAGGCCCCGAATCCCAATCCGAAGGGCGAGCTTCTGGGCAGATAGCACAGGTTTCCATCTATTAGCAAATCAATTTTCTGAAAAATAATACAAATCATTTCAAAAATTAATCATCCAAATTAATTTCAAAAAAACCAATATGATGTACCTTGAGTTTCTTGAATTCAGCTGCGAAGCACAAGCCGAAGTAGACCGACCCGAAAACGATTGTGGCCGATAAGAAGAATATAAAACTGTACTGAGTTGGGGTTTTCATGAGGGCATAAAGATCATTCTAAGATTGTTAATGGGTTTATTAATTCAGTGTGGGAGAGAATTGGAGGACAGGCACTGGAGAGAACCTTTGCTTTGTTTTCCTTTTGTTGGTGGGGTCAGGGGTGGGGGGCTTTTTCCTTGGCAAAGTTTTCCATTTTGTAGGAAGAAGAAATTAAGAGTTGTTGGGTGGTTGAATACAGAGAGGCTTTGCGTATCAAGTCAAGGTGGTGGAATATGAAGGAATCTCAGAATTAAAATTTATTGCGGTTTTCTTTGAAAAAATTATTACTCTACTACATAAATACATAAATTCTGTGCACATAAATATAATCTCGAACATAAATTCTGTGCACATTAATATAATCTCGATCGTAATATAAATACAGTATCAAATACTAAGAAATATTTAATATGTAAAAGTTAGAAGTACTGTATAAGATATTGATGATATAAGTTATATAAACAACTTCGGAGCTTGCTCATTTTTGAGCTAAGCATTACCAATAACCAAAATCGAAAACCCAAAAATCACCGTAATCATTGTCAATAACCGAACTGAAAATCGAAATCCGAATTATTACCCCTCCACGCAGCAGTTCATTCCATTCAAAGACAGCTTAGTGATCTCGTTGGCACACTGTTGTTTATCATTTTGGATGGTAAAGCCATCATCTCCTATAGCTTTTTTTTAGAGATCTCCGTTCTTTGAGAGTGTAGACATGTTTGAATGAACTATTAAGGTGCTGTGTGGTGTGTTTGGGTACTTTATGTAATGTATGGTTAGGGTGGTAAGACTTTATACAGAGGAAGCGTAAGGCATTGTATTCATGAGGCATGAAAATTATGTCCAACGGAGACGGAACAAAAACAAAAACAAAATACAGATAAAAATACAGCACTCACATCCACCAAGACGGGACCACCCGTGGGAGCTCCAAGTTACCAATTCTTTTTGTGGTCGAGATCAAGGTTGTTTCCGTTTGGCATTTCAGGAGGGAGCTTTTACACCCATGCCCAGAATTAGGCCTTCTCCATTCATAACATATATGAGTGTCCTGACTCCGTACATCCGAGATCATAAAAAATAAACCTTGAAAATGCCATGGTTTGGTTCATTAGCACTTCCTATCTTGTTCTTTCATAAAAGAGAAATTCACAAAGCTCTTTCCCCACTCACGGGCTGTCACTTTCGTATGGGACGTGAAAGCTTTGAGCATTACATCAATTATGGTGAAAGTATTAAAAGGTTTCTTCAAGCAGAGTCGTCGACCACCACACAATAATCGTTAATGTAAGTTGATTTGAATCGCTTACATCTCCCAAATCAAGGATATCATTTTCCTGAGTCCTCCTTACTTTTGGTAGTACTCTACCGGAATTAGAATAAATGAATTGTAATAAATCTATGACAAACAAACAAATTCAGGCAATAAACAAAAACAGAACAAAAAAAAAACTACCGTCTTGACAACTCAGTTCGCACACCGGCCGAACTGACAGTCCATGGTCTATGAATGAAATTAAAACCCTTTTATAAATATAAAGAAAATCAAATGACAGTCCATGGTCTATAAAACTGCAAACAAACAAATTACAGTATAAATGTTGTTGTCAACTTATTTTCTATAGATAGGTGATTTACCTCTTTTACAGCTGACCTTCAGGTTAGGCACAACTTTGTTAGGAAGAGTACGCAAAGGATTTTTAAAAGTTCCAAGGGACGAACACCCGTGCGACCTACTGGCGACGAGCATCTTAAATTCTGTTATATCAACATTAAGCATAGCAAAGTGGAATTTAGAACAAAAGACTTTACCTTTTTGAAACATGAATGGACAATTTATTGTAAACTATTCCGTACCTTGGATGGAGGCGATATTCTGACACGTGGCAATCCTACACACCCTCGGGAATCGGGATTCAGTCACTTGGATGGAGGCGATTACGGCTAATCAAGGAAAATCGTAATTTTATTTTTGTTTAGAAAATTGCCCATAACATCTTTGTAGAATAAGAAAGACACTACCTGAGCGAATATATAGTTATTAAATATGCAAAACATATCAAGTAGGAGAACTCGCTGTACAAAATAATAATGACCAAAACATATTCCTTGCACTCTATAATATTGGAATATCCCTAAATTTGAAAAAAAAATTATAACTCACATTTCACACACGCCCAACCATGACTTGATGAGAGATTATCTGAAAACAGACAACTTGCACAAATTAGCTAAAACCCAGAACCTAGAAATGAAGAACATATAATCCAATCAAGAGCCAACGCAATGTAGAAATCGTGTTATCATCTTCCAATTCAATTAACTTTCACACGGACAAAGAATGCCAAACGAAATTAATCTTAACTTCAGTTGTAAATGCCACCGGCCGAACTGACAGTCCATGGTAAATGGGTTGGCGGATCTAAGCAATTCAAGCGGTTATTAATAAGCAAATAACGACAAAGAGAACATGCCGACTGGCAACAATACAGCACACACGAAATAGAGTATCCTAAAAAGAAAGAAGATCGATTACTCATTTCCCAACTACCCAAGAATAATACACCGCATACAAAAGCAAACGCACACGTAACCTTGACTCCATCAGTAGCACTCTGCTATACAACTGAAGCTTAATAGTTTGGATTATTTTGCACTAAATAATAAACAAAGACAATAAACAAAACAAGGATTCAAGAAACAACAATAAGCTCACCAAAAAACAAAGTCTCAGATAATGCTAATAACATAGTACCTTGGCAAAATACAATCAACTCAAACAATCTAATTTAGCACATTCATGGGATGCAAAAAAATAATATAAAAAAGACCCAAAAAAAAAAACCGAAGAGATAGCAAGATCTATTAAACCAGGCACAGGCTGAAAATAAATTTAATCAGATCCGTAGATATGGGCATCAAACAACAACCAATCGAGTGCGAATTAACACCTCAACAAAATTGATCTACCGGAATCTCTAGGTACGGCAGCGCCGCCGATTTCGGATTCACCGCGGCCTCCGATTCAGTTGATGCAAGGCGGGAACCTCGTTTTCGCCAAAAACAAAACCCAAAACGACGACGTCATTCGATCACCCGTAAAATCGCAACGGGAGAAATACGAAAATTAACGTACGCCATCGGGGAAGAGAGTTCCCGACCTGCACCAAGCGAATTAGAGGCCGCCGCAATTTCAGGTGGAAGAGATCTGAGAGAGAGAAGAAAGAGATCTGAGAAAGAAGAATGAAGCATTAAACTTGCGTACTTTTAGCAACAAGGGTTTGCGTACTAGAGGCAGAGGAGTGGTCATTTATAGCCGGAGCTGACCAAGAAGATCTTGCCACATGTTGTATTTTAAAATGTTAAATTTATGTTTTTTTTTTTAAATAAAATATTGAATTGTTTAGTTGTATATCTCTCTCTTTTTTTTTTTTTTTTTAATAAGGAGGATAGACGAGAAACTCCACCCCACCTGATCGGAGGTCCCTCGATCGGGTAGGATGTAAATCGAGGGATGTGCCCGAGTAGCAGACACTAGCAGACACATGTGCGAAAGAGCCAACAGGTCAAACCCCGTCAAACCCCATGACAAATCTTCATAATATTTCAATGAAAATTTGTCCCACATGAGGTTCGAACCCTGCGTCGCCGGGGAATATCTCACCCACATCATCACAGGCCTTACCACTCAGCTATGCCCCTGGGGACTGTATATCTCTCTCTTGACATACTTATAGCTAAAGATAGTTGAGATTTTTTTTGTATAGGTCAATTACAATGTCTTGGGATTCAACCTTTGATCCTCAACTGAGATTTTTTTTTGAAGTATCCAACAATAATTATTGACACACTACAAAAAAATAAATAATTTTTTTAATTTTTTTATTTTAAAATTCAATTTTAATTAACTTTATCCACTTAATTTTTTAATTTTATTGACAACTATTTTACTTTTTCACTTTAAAAATACAATTTAATCCTTTACTTTTTAATTAAAAAATAAAAATTAATATTTTTCTTAAATTCGTGTCTATAAAAATATGACATATACAGTATTTTTGAATAGTAAAATATAAGCAATAAAATATTATAAGAGTAATTTAGAGAAAAAAAAAATCAAGTACCCTTCTTTTTAAAATAAATCTTATAGTCAGTTTATTTATGTTTTAGAAGATTTTATATATTACCCATATATTTTAGGAAAAATTGGCCAATTGAGTTATTTTTATAAATGTTTTTGATCAATTACAACTCATGTTTTTCAAAATTGGTATTTAGACCACATAAATAGTTAAACGTCCAAAATGTCATTACTTTTTTTGAAAAGAATAAATAATGATGAGGACATTTTCGTAATCCCACAAAAAAAAAACAAAAAAATATGAGGAAAAAAATATCCTTACATACTGAATGTCCCGATTTTCATACTGAATGTCCCGGACCCTTAGAATACCACACTGGACGTCAACACACAGAATGTCAACAAACTGAATGTCCCATTTTCATTGTGAATGTCCCCGGCTATAGAAGATCACACTGAATATCATAAAATACACTGAATGTTAACATATTAAATGTCCCATTTTTACACTGAATGTCTCATTTTTACACTAAATGTCCCGGCAATAAAAGACCACACTAAATGTAATAAAAACACACTGAATGTCAACATATTGAATGTCCCATTTTTACAAATGTCATAAAAACACATTGAATTTTTATATATGTGCAACTCCAGAATGGGAAAGAAAAGGGACAGTTTTGTCTTTTTATATTTGTGTATCCCAATTAAATAATTTTAAAGTAGATGGTGTAAATGACCAAAAGCCGTATTTGTCAATTTTTCATATATTTTATTTATGTTTATATAATTATCTAATAAATATGAAAAATAATTAATAGAAATCGACAACCCATTTGGATGAGCTTATTTATAAAGCTTATAAGATGTTGTTATGTTTTATAAATTGTTTTAAGAGCTATTATATCTTGTTTAACGTATTTAAAAAGCTTATAAGTTGATGTTATTTCTTATTAAACGAGCTTATTTACAAAGCTTATAAACTGATGTTATGTCGTATAAGTTATTTTAAGAGCTGATAAGCTGTTATATTTTATTTAATAATGTTAAACATTAAATAAATTATTAAACTGATAAAAACTAAATTTAAACTTATAAATGTTAATTTGTTTAGAAATTTAAGATCTTATATTACTATTTTTATCATAAAAATTTATTTTATGGATGAAATAAAAATTAAAAAAAATATGTAAATAAAATAATAAATTTGGAATCATTATATATATATATATATATATATATATATATATATATATATATATATATATATATATATTGTTTTTTTAAACAATGTATATGCTTAAACAACTTATTTTTTAAGTTTTATGAATTCTTTTTAAAAATATTTACCAAACAAATTGTAAAAGCTTATAAAATCTTAAACAACTTATAAACTGTTTTAAAAAACTTATAAGTTCTTGCCAAACACGCTCCAAGTAGGCAAGCTCTGACGACGACGAATGTTTGTCGTGGGAACAAACTGTTGGAATATGTCCTTCGATCCTACGTGTGCAATTGATAAAGTCATAAGGTCGTCTATGGATGTTAAATGATTATTCGATAATATTAATTGTTGGGAACAATATAATATTGATCAATAAATCATACCTACGGGGTCACACACGAGTCGGAATTACGTTGCTTGTTATATTGATTTATAATCAATACGTATGGATTTTCACATGCATGGGATGCATGGCATGCATGTGATGCATGGCTTGCATGGATGCATGTCACATGGTGTGACATGGCATGCCACACAAGCAAGGGGACCACATCTAATGCCATTTGGCATGATGATATGGAAATGACCCTTCACCTCCCCATTATCCACCATTACTTGTGCATTATGATGCACATTATGGTGGGGGTTACATGGGAGGTTAATGGTGATCAATATAGTGATGAAAACATGGGTTTTCATATCACTTTTGATCAGCCACGAAAATCAAACACAAAATAGAGAGAGAAGAGAGTTCTTGGAGAACCACTTCAAGCAAGCAAGCAAGTTCAATTCCGGGTTCGTGTGCAACACGTAGAGGCCGGGCCATTTGTGCGGCTTCAACATCCGGACGATCCAAAGGAGTGACGAGGTCATTCACAAAGGAGAGCATCTAGTGACTGATCCATGAAGGTGGTTCAATCGACTCAATACCACCTTCATCAACATCAACGAGGCACGCTACACCGGTTGTAAGTGATCTCGTTAATCTCTATATATATATATTGGATGTATATATATAAACGTGTCTATACATATAATGTGTGCCTAGATCTTCATGTTGTTCGTGTTCTATTGTTTTACACGCTTCCGCACACACGAACAAGGTAATCGAGCGATTGGATCGGCATCGAAAACCTTCAATTGGTATCAGAGCCTAAGGCTCGTGCACATGTTTTGTGTTGGACACAATATGTTTAAATCAACATAATTTGCTTAATTGTTTTATGTGATTATGTGATTATGTGTTTAGATATAAGGCCGGCCACCGTTAGTGGTCGGGTGAATGAAATTGTCGTTTTTTACGTACGATTGGCCATAGTTTTGGAGGGCTGCGTCCCTTGGAATCTTTTGTAATAGATAGGTTTTTTCTATTCAAAAATGTATTGTTCAATGTGTAAGCAATGGATTGAATCCATGGATCGACATTGGATATCGGCTCTCCGGCGAAAACGAGAAGAAACGAAGCAAAATGGGCAAAATCCGGGCTGCTGGAGCAAAACGGCGGGCGCCGTTTGTGCTCCGGCGGGCGTCGAATGGATTCGGCGGGCGCCGTTTTGGAAACGGCGACCGCCGAAAGGCTGTTTTTGGGTCAGCCCCGTTTTATACCCTTTTGGCGACCGCCGTTTTGGAAACGGCGATCGCCGGTGATGTTCGGCGACCGCCGTTTGCGAAACGGCGGGCGCCGTTCGTGGTTTTTGGGGTACGGACTAAGGTTGACCTAAATCGGCGGGCGCGGAACTGAAACGGCGGGCGCGGACCAGTCCAGAAGATGTTCAAGGCCTATTTTGTTGCTTTTAATCTTTTCGTTTGAGAGTTGTGAGGTTCTAGGGGCCTTTCGATTACGTATTTAATTGCCTTGCTAGTTATAGGATGTTTTATGTTATAAATGTTCAACTTACATATAAACACCTATGCATGCAAGTTCCCAAAATAATGAGTATAATGTCTTGTCCAAAAACATCACACTCATGAAGCCCTCGATCATAAGTTGGTAGGTCCGCCTCAGCGGGGTACTACTTGTTATCTTGGGATAAGTGGGAGTAAAGGTTAGACCTTTACACGTGAGTTTGGTTTTCTCATCGATAGATCCACTGCAGGCGTGGCTATCGAGACATGAGATGAGAATGGGATTCTCATCGACCGAGAGTGATATTAGATATCATTGACATGGGTATGTCTACCTATCTTGAAATACTTAAGTGCGGACTCAGTCGGCTTAAAGATTTGCAAGATGAGGATCTCGGGATCGTTTTGTTCTAAGGGACAATGATATTGGGATATCAATTGAACAAAATGAAATAAATAAGTACAATTGTTAGACAACCTTATTTGTTTACCGCTTTGTGGATGTTTACATACTTTAGTTATCTTTCTTTTATAGTTTATCATGTCAAATATCAACTCAATTCAAGTTTGGTTCAATTCTTGATTATGAAAAATTGAACAACATAAATTTTCTTGATTCACAACGTAATTTGAGGATGGTCCTCAAATACGAAGACAATGAAAATGTGTTAGATAACCACATCCTAAGATATCATTGAACAACTCAATAGCATGTTCGGGGAATATGCTAAGATTGAGCAGTTCTGAATGACCAGGGTCATCGCTTCAGCTAGGCTGGAAAAGGAGAAACCTATAGGGACCACATGTGCAGCAAATGATTGGATTATTTGTTTTAAGTGATCTCCTAAATTTTCTAAGATGATGAGTCGTCAATTTAAAATGGACCTAATAGGGATATTCTTATGATAAATGATGAGGTATTCAAAAGAGCATGGGCAAGAAGGCTACTAGGGTTCCTAGGAAATCTGAATGCGTCTACTGCAAAGGTGTTGGACACTACTTGCAAATATGTAGAAGTTCATATTTTATTCAATTTCAAAATAAATGCCTAATTTGTCTTTCATATGATGGATTCTAAAGTTAGGATTATTTTCACCTCGGGGAGTGATCTAATCCAAAACACTTAGTTCATTAATGACACAAATTAGAGACTTTCGAGCCATGGGATGGCGTGATTCGATTGTCTGGTTAGCTCCCTCATATTTTATGAGAGATAGGGCTTCAATTGCATGATAATATCGCTGGTTAGAAAAGTTCGACTTTTCACTTACGATTTATCACGTTTTGATATTGGGATGATTTTGAATGGGAAGTCGAATATAGATCAATTATTGGGAATAATTGAACTTGCCCAAAGTTCAAAGAAGATGTGAAGAACGGGATTGCTTCATCTTCAGGTATTAATGTTATAGACATTAAATTTTGCAAATTTTACTTCTTGGGTATTGGATGCCAATTGTGGTTCTCACAATTGTAAGTGAAGGAACTACATAGAAGTAGGAGTTTGGAAAGTAGAAATGTCGATCTACGGGCTAGAAATGGAGCGTAGGCTGCTGCATTTGCCGTAGGATCATATGATGTTGTTGTGCCTTAGGGCCTTGTTTTAAGTATTATAACTATGTATTTTTCGTACCTTTAATAAACAATGAATATTGGTTCAGTATTGGATACTGATGGATTAGTTTTTCACTATTTAAATAGTTTGAAAACTATTTTAATTGTGAACTATTCTTTGTTTTGGTACGATTATTAAATTATTTATTTGTACTTTAAACTCAACAAATCATATATAACATTAACACCAAAGGCCGAATCGAATAAGTCTCAATGAGACATAACTGTAACATTGTTGATTAGATCAAAATCTAAACATGTAACGAATCTTCTTTTAGAAGGCATTCTAGAATCATTTGATTTGGAGTCATTTGATACATGTGAATGATGTTTGATGGACAAAGATAACAATGTCATCTTTCTTGGAGAAAGGAGAACATGTGACTGATTAATTAGGGATGATCCATACTGATGTATGTGGAACCTATCAGTTCACAAGCACATGAAGGTTATGTTTCAGAAAAGAGAAAACAAATTATATTAGATATAGTCGACCATTCGATGAGAGGTCTAAATGAACTACTGGTCTCTTTTGGGAACACACAATTCTTGACTTCAACTTATACACTGAATAGGACGCTGTCAAAAGCTGTTGATAAGACACCATACTAGGTATGGAAAGGGAGGGTCCCTAAATTGTTTTCATCAAGATTTGATGTTCTAAAAGCTTCTCTGACGAGATTTATCTCTATAGAGCTTGAACTCAAATGGGATAAAAGTTTCCTTATGGTATGTCCATAAGAAACTCGAGGGTACAACTTCTACGATCTATTTGAGAACAATATTTTGTTGCTCGAGATAGTGATTTTCTTGAAAAGAGTTATCTTTCCTAGAAATTCAGTGGGAGCTCGGTTGTCTTGAACGAGGTTCAAGTGAAACAACCAATGATGAATACTCAAGACTGGGTTGAGAGTATTCTTATGGTTTTGGAAGCCATACCAGCCCTCGTAGGTCCGAAAGGCATAAATCTATCTCTATTATTCAAATACTTAGATATTGTGACCAATGAGAGATATGAATTCATACTTTTGGAAAGCGGTGAACCTTCGACCTAATTCCAAGCTATGACGAGTCCAGCTACTGAATATTGGCATGATGCCATGAAATCTGAGATGATATCAATATCTGATAATCAAGTTTGGAACTTGATATATTTGCATCACGGGGTTAGACCCAATGAATGCTAATAGATCTTTAAGATCTAAATAGACAGATGGAAAACCTAGGGTTTTCAAAGCAAGGTTGATGGTAAAAGTTTTATTCACGAGGTGGATTATGGAAAAACTTTCACCTGTTGCTTTGATTAAATCATTCAGATCATCTTAGCCATTGCTACTCATCTTGATAATGAGGTATGGTACACACTTCAGCCGGAGCTGATCATCATCGAGTGCTCCAAGTGGGAAGGCATGCAGGGCTGTATAGAATTCCCTAATAAAGTTGAGTGCATCCTCGTTGGTGGTTCCGGAGAACTGAGGGAGCTGAGCAAGGTGGTGCGCCTTGAGGTCGTATCTCCGGGCGGCATCACTTAGGACGATGCATGAACTAGCTCCGTCGATTTGAGGATGCGTCAGATCTCCAAAGAGGAGTGGCTGGGCACGGTTTCCGTTGTTTCCGTTGTTCCCATTGTTTCCGTTATTTCCGTTGTTGCCATTATTGCCATTGTTTCCGTTGTTGCCATTGTTGCCATTGATTCCGTTGTTTATAGCCTCGGCCATGGTCGTCAATTCACTCTCTGCTTCGGTGTCGGTAGTGGTAGAGTCCGATGAAGAACCGTCGTCTCCGTTTGTAAACCGACCGATGCTCCTGCGTCTATTGATGTTTTCGATCACGGGTGCAAGTTCGGTAGTTCGACTTCGAGTACCTACCATACACCAACAAAAACCAAAAAGAGATCAAACGCACCTGAACAATTAAATAAATAACAAGAAAAATAAAAAGAAATTGTTGCAAACACCTAAACACTAATACTAGTGCCTAAAGTGTTCCCCGGCAACGGCGCCAATTTGATTAAGTCGTTTTTTTGTAGCGTCACAAATCAAATAAAATTATCGAACTAGTTGCTAAAGCAACTCGCCCGAGTCGATCTCTCGAGGAACACTACTATCGGCGTAAAAGCGTTTAATTGTTTGCAACGGGATTGAGAAAATGAAATAGCATAATGCAAGAGTTTGTTTTTGGTTTTTGTAATTAGTTCTAAAATAAACGAAGGAATTTGAAAAGACGAGAAAGCTAGTAAAAGTATTGAAAATTGTTTTTGAATTAAATGAGAAATGAACTAGGGTTTCGGGAATCGTGTTTATCGTTTTCGAGTTAAACCTTGAATTCATAAAATTATTTCAACATGTCCGTTCCCGGTTGATGTTAATTCAAGATCGGAATTCAAACTCTAACCCTATTCCATATTCACTCAACCCTAGCCCTAGCAAAAGAAATTAGCTACTCATGATTTTAATTGAAAAGAAATTAAGTTTTTGAAAATAACAATCCATGAAATCGAATTACGAAAAGTGAAAACAACGATTAACCTAATAAGAACGAGAATTTAAGAACGAGAAATTAAAAGCAAAGAACTTACTAATTCAATTGTCAAATCCAAAACCAAAGTACCCGTCGGCGGAATCTCCGACTTTTACCGAGTTTCAATCCAATCCAAGAAAAAGCACAACGGAATTCAAAGCTACGTAACGAGTTCTAAGTATTCTCTCGAAAAACGAAAATAAAGTCTGGAAAAAAGTTGTCTAAAACCCTAGGTTCAAATCCCCATAAGTAGTCTCGAAAAACCGGGTCAAAACGCGAGTCAAAGCTGAAAAAGGGGGGCAGGCGACCGCCTGGGGCAGGGGGCGATCGCCCGCGTCAGTGGGCAAGCGACCGCTTGCCTGGAGAGCGGTCGCCTGGTGATAATTCCAGCTCTCTGAAAGTGAGGGCAGGCGACCGCTTGGGAGGCTGGCGAGCGCCCGCGTCAGTGGGCAAGCGGTCGCCTGAGGAGGGGGCGGTCGCTTGGCTTGGTTTTCAGAGCCTCAGTTTTTGGGCACGCGAGCGCTTGGCTCCTTGGGCGGGCGCCTGGTCTTGGCAGCTCCTACTTTGCTTCGACTCGACTCGTTTGAGCTCCTCCTTTCGTCCTTCTCGACACATGCAAGCTCAAGTATCTGCACACTCAACAAACGCATTAACCATACCAAAGCCACTAAGAATACTCAAGAAATTCACTCAAAAGATGCAACTAATACTCAAGAAGACACGGAAAAACGACACAAAAACACACGAATCATGCGACGTCACACAGAAGATCATACTATCGGTTACTCGTATTTAATCGAAAAGTTGCTCACGACCTAGATGGACACGGACCAATCCATCGGTATAGTCGTTGTGTGAGAGAGAAAATAATTTGTCTTAATTATTTTATCACACTTGTACACTTGGTGTATTGAGCGGATCTGCTTGAGATTTATCGATTAGGATTGCCGGCGATAATCGATTTAAATCTCTGAGTATTTTATTCTTAATCCCCGATACTATTGCGGGTGTGTATATTTAATATAAGTGACTTTGATTTACCAAAGGAATTAACCGATTTAATTATTGGGTTAATTACCGGTTAAGTTGGGTCAATATATTTTATATATGACATGCTGTGAATACTTGACGGGAAAGTGTATCCCGTAAGGGTTGATAATATCCCCGAGATGAGTTCATAAGGAATTATTATGTAAACCCTGCAGGTGGATTTGTTCCGCATAATAATTAAGGTTGAATGGTATTATTCTCGGATACAAGAGATGAATAAATTAATTAGCAATAAATTAATTTTATTCATGGATATTTATATCTTAAATACACGGAATAAATAATACTACCGGAGAAATATTATTTGATATAATATGGTTTAATATTGGGAGTGCAATTAATTTATATAGTGGAAAATAAATTAATTAATAATAGTAAGGATTAATAGATTTGGGCTTGGGCTCAATTTAATCACTATTATTGGAAGCCCAATATTCCACCTCCTTAAGATCCCCTACGTAGCCTATAAAAGCACTACATGGTCTTCTCTATTCTCAAAAAGTTAATAACTTGAAGATCACAATTCTAGAGAGAGAAAGTAGAGAGGAGGATCCATGGAGTTCGGTAGATCGTCGCCCACACGACGTCCGAGCTAGTGCAAGGAATACGCGGGAAGATCTCAAGGTCATCAAATTGAGTTCTTCGTTTTTCCGAACAACGAGAACGAGGTAAATCGTAAAACCCTCTTTATGATTTTATTGTTTAATTATCGTGAAAATATCATGAACCAAGATCCGAGGGACGAACCCCGTGGACGAGGATCGACCTCGCGGTGGTGATCGAAGATCACCGGACTGCGGAGGCCGAGAGATCCCCGGCGGGGATCGCGCATGGCAACGGACCCTCGGCTGGACGCCGAGGGTTGGCGATCGAAGCCCTAAGGCTCGATCGCCGGCAGCACGCAAGGAAGGGAGCCCCGGCTGAACGCCGGGGCGAGCGATCGACCTAGGGTCGATCGCTGGGGGCAGCCGCGGGCTGGTGCCGCGGCAGGCGCCCCCTCCCTCGACTGACGGTGGCGGTGAGTCGCCGGACTCACCGCCGGGGGCTGCTACGAGCAGCCCCGGGGGATGCGAGGCGCATCCCCGGCGATCACCGTGCGTGACCGCGAGCCCATGATTCATGTAGAGAATCGATACCGGATAACGTAGTAATAAATTTGTAATTTATTTTACGTTGGATCGAGGACGAAACGACGACCGGAAAAGTGTGACGGAGGAGACGAAGAGAGAGAAGGACCGGGGATCGATCAACCCCATGATCGATCCCGTATGATCAATCGATCGAGGGGAGGGGGCTGCCCTTCGAGCCTCTCGGCCGAGCGCGATGCCACCATGGGAGGTGGTGCGCCGGCTGGGCGGCGGCGGCGGTGACGTGCCCTCTCGACCGGCGATCGATGGTGGGGGGTGCGGGGATCCCCAACCTGTGCTCTCCTACCAAGATCCAACTTTCCTAAATTATTCGGTTTTCCTATTTTGAGTATTCCTTTTTTTTGGGAATTCTCATGGAATAGGAAAAGAATAAATTTAGAATAAATTTATTTTTCCTTATTGATTATTCTTATTCTTGGGAATTTTCATAGATTAGGAAAAGGAATAAATTTATAATTAATTTATTTTTCCTATTTAATTATTCCTTTATGTAATTTTTAATGGATTAGGAAAATAATTAATTTGGAAAGTTTAGGAGTCCTAAATTAATTTTTCCTTATTTAATTATTCCTTTATGGAATTTTTAATGGATTAGGAAAGGAATTAATTTGGAAGGACTAGGAGTCTAAAATTAATTTTTCCTTATTTAATTATTCCTTTATGGAATTTTTAATGGATTAGGAAAGAAATTAATTTGGAAGGACTAGGAGTCCTAAATTATTTTATTTCCTTATTTCATTATGGATATGTAACGCCCCGGCCCGTTGCGGGGTCGAAGCCCGACCCTAATGGGCCGGCTCGGTTACCAATGATTGCCGTCGGGAGTGATATCCTGCTGCTCTGATACCATTTGTAACGCCCCGGCCCGTTGCGGGGTCGAAGCCCGACCCTAATGGGCCGGCTCGGTTACCAATGATTGCCGTCGGGAGTGATATCCTGGCCCCACTGTACCAACACTTGTCTTTTCCAGCGCACTTTGTCCTCACTCGTGCGCACCCGAGAAACTTCCCAGGGGGTCACCCATCTTAGAATTACCCCAGAGTCAGCACGCTTAACTTTGGAGTTCTTATAGGAGGATGCCCAGAAAAGAAGATGCATCTGTTGGTATGAGTAGCATATTCAATCCTTTTTAAGCCTTTGAAGTTTCTGGGGCGTTACAATCACCCCACCTTTTTCTGCGCAACGTCCTCGTTGCGTGCCTTACTTGTCTTACTTGCCCAGGACCAACCATCCGTGCAGGAATGCCCCTTGCGGGTACTCTCACCAACTTCTGGGTGGAGCACTTGGCCCCGCAAGACACTGAGTTCCCGCAATTCCGGTCGGCACCTGCTCTGATACCATTTGTAACGCCCCGGCCCGTTGCGGGGTCGAAGCCCGACCCTAATGGGCCGGCTCGGTTACCAATGATTGCCGTCGGGAGTGATATCCTGCTGCTCTGATACCATTTGTAACGCCTCGGCCCGTTGCGGGGTCGAAGCCCGACCCTAATGGGCCGGCTCGGTTACCAATGATTGCCGTCGGGAGTGATATCCTGGCCCCACTGTACCAACACTTGTCTTTTCCAGCGCACTTTGTCCTCACTCGTGCGCACCCGAGAAACTTCCCAGGGGGTCACCCATCCTAGAATTACCCCAGAGTCAGCACGCTTAACTTTGGAGTTCTTATAGGAGGATGCCCAGAAAAGAAGATGCATCTCTTGGTATGAGTAGCATATTCAATCCTTTTTAAGCCTTTGAAGTTTCTGGGGCGTTACAATCACCCCACCTTTTTCTGTGCAACGTCCTCGTTGCGTGCCTTACTTGTCTTACTTGCCCAGGACCAACCATCCGTGCAGGAATGCCCCTTGGGGGTACTCTCACCAACTTCTGGGTGGAGCACTTGGCCCCGCAAGACACTGAGTTCCCGCAATTCCGGTCGGCACCTGCTCTGATACCATTTGTAACGCCCCGGCCCGTTGCGGGGTCGAAGCCCGACCCTAATGGGCCGGCTCGGTTACCAATGATTGCCGTCGGGAGTGATATCCTGCTGCTCTGATACCATTTGTAACGCCCTGGCCCGTTGCGGGGTCGAAGCCCGACCCTAATGGGCCGGCTCGGTTACCAATGATTGCCGTCGGGAGTGATATCCTGGCCCCACTGTACTAACACTTGTCTTTTCCAGCGCACTTTGTCCTCACTCGTGCGCACCCGAGAAACTTCCCAGGGGGTCACCCATCCTAGAATTACCCCAGAGTCAGCACGCTTAACTTTGGAGTTCTTATAGGAGGATGCCCAGAAAAGAAGATGCATCTGTTGGTATGAGTAGCATATTCAATCCTTTTTAAGCCTTTGAAGTTTCTGGGGCGTTACAGGATATCTTCTAGAATATTCCAAGTGGGTCTTGGATAAGATTCTAGAGATTTAATGGAATTGGAAAGGAAAATAAAAATAATAAAAATATTAATAATATTTAATTTTATTTTTGATTTATTCGATTGACTTAATTTTCGAATTAAGTAACTTTTGGATTTATTAAAAATAAATAGATTTAAATATTAGAATTAATATTCCCGTCACATGGAGAATTCAAAGAACGAAGACTAAAGACTAGAAGACGCATACGGGGATGCGATAAAGCCATAATAGTCGGAAAATAATATTCTAGTATTATTTTGATTATGTGATAATATTCTATGTGCTTTATTTCATGTATGCATGCTTATGTGTATTTAATTATGCATTAGATAGCGTATCCATTTGTTATAAAAAGCTAAGTGGGAGAGGGTATGGAAACATATCCATGGTCTCCATTGCTGTTCTCTTGGTGACTTTTATGGACTTTTGAAGTTCGTATAGACAAGTCATTGGAGGAGAATTCTTGTAATTCCTTTTACGAGAAAGATTGATTAAGTTTATCAAACAATGCCTAATTTGTCTTTCCAAAACTGATTTCAAGTCGACTCATTCTCACCCCGGGGAGTGGAATGGAGCCAAAGCCACTTGGTCATGTCGAGGACACAAATTAGAGACTTTCGTGTCATTTGATGACTAGATCGATTGTCTGCTCGGCTCCCTCATTTATGAGAGATAGGGTCGTTCGCATGGTGAATCAATGGTTAGAAACTTCGAGTTTCACTTATGATTCTCCGCGTCTTGATTTACAAGATTAAATGAATCAAGTAATTGGGAGTCAATTGTAAAAGTCTTTTGGTGTAGTAAACGTCCACACTATCGTGGCTTGCTACATTGAATGGGATTTTAGAACGATTGATGTAGACAGTTATAGAAGGGAGTAAAGGAGCGTATGTTAACGTAAACGTCCACACTATCTGTTGGAATTCGATATCCCGGGCTATTAAAATTTGCGGAAATCATAGCCCGATCAAAAACCCATCGCCGGAGATCATATGAACTCCGACTCATCCGCCGGAGTCCGGCCTTTGGAGACCACGCACCCGAAGGCACGCAGCCCGCCCCCAGCCGAACCCCCGCGAGCCGGGGTTCACGTGATCGATGATCGCGTCGATCATCATGATCGATGGGGCTGCCCAGCAGCCCCCGCGGCGAGTCCGGCGACTCGCCGCCGCATGGGGTGGTCGGCCCGCCCCCAGCAGGCCGTCGCGGGGCCCAGCCCCGCTGCCAGCGATCGATCACATGGTCGATCGCACCCCGGCTCCTAGCCGGGGTTCGCCCCTTGCGCGCTCGGCCGAAACCCTAGGCGGCGATCGCGCGGTCCGGTGGTTTCACCACCACCGCGTGATCGTTCGTCTAATCCGGGTTCGACTTTCCGGATCTTTGTTCTACGGTATTTTCAATAAATCAAAATCGAAATAATATCGAGAGGGTTTAGATATTATACCTTCGATTCGTTGTTCGGAGAAACGAAATCAAACACCTTTGAATCTTCCCACGTATTCCTTGCACTCCGTTCGAACGTCGGGTGGGCGACGATCTATCGAACTCCTATGGATCTCCTTCAACTCTCTAGAACTATCAAATAATGATATTCTTGTCTTGTTCTTTATGAAGGCCATGTAGTGCTTTTATAGGCTACGTAGGGGATCTAAAGGAGGTGGAATATTGGGCTTCTAATATTGAAGATTAAATTGAGCCCAATGCTCAAGTCCATTAATCCTTATCAATATTAATTTTATTTATTTTCCACTATATAAATAAAATTGCACTCCCAATATTTACCCATATTATATCGAATAATATTTCTCCGGTTAGTATTATTTATTCCGTGTATTTAAGATTTAAATATCCATGAATAAAATTTATTTATTGCTTAATAAATTTATTCATCTCTTATATCCGAGACTAGTACCACTCAACCTTATTTATTATGCGGAACAAATCCACTCGCGAGGTTTACATAATAAATCCTTATGAGCTCATCTCGGGGATATTATCAACCCTTCCGGGATACACTGTCCCTTCAAGAATTCACGGCATGCCATATATAAAATATAGTGACCCAACTTAACCGGTAATTAACCCAATAATTAAATCGGTTAATTCCTTTGGAAAATCAAAGTCACTAATATTAAATATACACACCCGCAATTGTTTCAGGGATTAAGAATAAAATACTCCGAGACTTAAATCAATTATCACAGAGCAAACCTAATTGATAAGTCTCGAGCGATCCGCTCAATACACCAAGTGTACAAGTGTGATAAAATAATTAAGATAAATTATTTTCTCTCTCACACAACGACTATACCGATGGATTGGTCCGTGTCCATCTAGGTCGTGAGCAACTGTTTGATTAAATACGAGTAACCGATAGTATGATCTTCTGTGTGCCCATGCAACACCATACTAACTACAACGTGTAAAATCCAGGACTATAATTTGCATATATTTAATTAACAATAATTAAAGCAAATGAATGTTCGTTATTAATAGGTAAATGAAAGTGTACAAGGAGTTCATAATACTCAAATCTAGACATTAAGTATACTACTCCATCAATCTCCCACTTATACTAAGGTCTAGTCTTATCTTCCAAACTTCTGACTCCCAAACCCTCCAAGTGCTTGAAATATACTTCCTTAGGAAGTATCTTGGTGAAAGGGTCCGCTAGGTTGTCCTCCGAAGCTATCTTGGTGACTACCGCATCGCCTCTCTTGACGATGTCTCGAATCAGGTGGTACTTGCGCTCTATGTGTTTCGTAGCACTATGGGACCGTGGTTCCTTACTGTTTGCCACTGCACCGCTATTGTCACAATAAATTGTCATAGCCTTGGGCAAACTCGGAATCACATTTAAGTCCTGGAGGAAATTAAGGAACCAAACTGACTCTTTCGCTGCCTCTGAGGCTGCAACATATTCAGCTTCCATGGTAGAGTCCGAAATGCACTTTTGCTTAACACTCTTCCATGAAACGGCTCCACCTCCCATAGTGTACACATAGCCTGATGTCGACTTACGCCGGTCCTTATCAGCTTGGAAATCCGAATCTGTGTAACCCAAAGGAATCAGATTGTCTGCCCCGTAACTCAGAACATAATCTTTAGTATTTCGCAAATACTTGAAAATGCTCTTTACGGCAGTCCAATGAGCCTTTCCAGGGTTACTCTGATATCTCGCTACTATGCCAACCGCATAACAGATATCAGGCCTCGTGCATAACATTGCATACATTAAGCTTCCCACAGCCGAAGCGTAGGGAATTGCTTTCATTTCATCTTTCTCCTTCTGTGTCCGAGGACACATCTCCTTAGAAAGATAAGTTCCTTTACTGAAGGGCAGTTCACCCTTCTTGGAATCTTGCATGTTAAAACGAGCCAGAATCGTGTCTATGTAAGATTGCTGGGATAGGTACAATGTTCTACTCCGGCGATCCCTTATAACCTTGATCCCTAGAACATGCCCGACTTCTCCCAAATCTTTCATATCGAATTGTCTAGACAACAATCCCTTTATGTCTGATAACATCTTTACACTGTTGCCAATGAGAAGAATGTCGTCTACATAGAGCACGAGGAACACCACCTTCTTTCCATCACGTTTCCAATACACACACGATTCGTCCATGCTTTGACTGAATCCAAAAGATCTCGAGGCTTGTTTCAATCCATAAATGGATCGATTAAGCTCGCCCCTTAGCAATGAATCCTTCTGGTTGTTTCATATAAATCGTCTCGTCAAGACTTCCATTTAGGAAAGCTGTCTTGACATCCATTTGCCACACCTCATAATCCATATGAGCTGCTATGGATAAGAGAATTCGGATCGACTTTATCTTGGCTACCGGCGAAAAGGTCTCCTCATAATCGATTCCTTCTTTCTGAGTATAGCCTTTCGCAACAAGCCGAGCTTTAAAGGTTTCAACCTTTCCGTCAGATCCTCTCTTCCTCTTGTAGACCCATTTACACCCAATTGGCTTTACGCCGCTTGGTGGTTCTACAAGATCCCAGACTCTATTAGAATCCATAGATTCTATTTCGGATTTCATTGCTTTCTTCCAAGAAGGCGCATCTATATCTTGTACCGCCTCATCATAGGTCCAGGGATCGATTTCATGAACTCCAGGTCCAGAGTCTGAAGACTCACCCAGTCCAATCCATCTATCTGGTTGTTTAACAACCCTCCCACTACGACGGCGTTCCGGTGTATTAACAGTGACAGTATTAGGTGCAGGTTCTAGTGGTGTATCTACACTCGGTTCGGCTGTATCTAAGTCTTCCTTGTCTCCTCTCAACTCATCGAGTATTATGTCACTTTTGGGCTTGTGGTCCATGATATAGTCTTCCTCCAAGAACCGAGCGTTAGTACTTATAACGATCTTCTGGTCCGTAGGACTATAGAACATGCCACCTTTAGTTCCTTTCGGGTATCCTAAAAACAGCCGTAATTCTGATCTAGGTTCTAACTTATCAGCACCTTGTCGCAACACATGTGCTGGATAACCCCAGATCCGAATGTGTCCTAAGTTAGGCTTACGCCCACTCCACAATTCCATGGGTTTAGTTGGTACTGTTTTGGTCGGAACCCTATTTAGAATGTACGCTGCTGTTTCCAAGGCAAGTCCCCAGAACATAACAGGTAAATCCGAGTAACTCATCATTGATCGCACCATCTCCATAAGAGTCCTATTCCTTCTTTCTGACACACCATTCTGCTGAGGAGTATATGGTGAGGTCAGTTGGGATTCAATCCCATTCTCTGCCAAGTATGCCTTGAATTCTCCAGACAGGTACTCGCCTCCGCGATCAGATCGTAGGCATTTTATGGATTTACCACGAAGGTTCTCCACAAGAGCCTTGAATTCCTTGAACTTGTCAAAAGAATCACTCTTGTGGCGCATCAGGTATATATATCCATACCTTGAGTAATCATCAGTAAAGGTGATGAAATACTCGTACCCTCCCCTTGCCTGAGTAGACATAGGTCCGCATACATCAGAGTGAATCAAATCCAATACTTGTTCAGCTCTCCGTCCTTTACCAGAAAAAGGACGCTTGGTCATTTTACCCTCTAAACAGGATTCGCAGGTTGGAAGGTCCTCTCCTTCAATATTGCTGATTAGACCATCAGCTTTCAACCTTTGAAGCCTATTTGAGTTTATATGACCTAGCCTTAGATGCCACTAGAGCTGTCAAAAATGGGCCCGGCCCTTCGGGCCGGCCCGGCCCGACTAGCCAAAGGAGGGCTTGGGCCGGGCTTGGCCGGCCCGACCATCAATTTAAAAAAAAAAAAATTTAATTATAAATAATATTAAAACTTAATATTGTTATATATATTTTTGAAAATAAAATTTAAATCAAATTATTTATTAACTTAACAATATTTTTAGTATATAAATATTATTTTTAGTATAAAAGAAATATTAAATTATTATTTAAAATAAATTTATAAACATAAATTTAATTTAATTATTTTTTTCAAAATAAAAATTTATTATTTATTAATTTTCTTTAATTTAATAGTGTAATTAACAATTTTTAAAATTTAAAATTAATTATTTTTTAATTTAAATCTTGGGCCGAAAAAGCCCGATGGCCCGACGGCCCGTCCAAGGTCGGGCTGGGCCTAGAAATTCTAGGCCCATCAAAATTCGGGCCGGGCCAGCCCGGCCCGTGAAACTCTCAAAGCCCGATGGGCTTGGGCCGGGCCAGCCCGGCCCGACCATTTGACACCTCTAGATGCCACAAGTATAATTGATTCATCCTAGAAGGTTCCTTTCTCTTATTGGTGTTCGTAGATGTGTTATTACTCTCGGTTAGTTGCATCGTGTTAGACTCAGGATTTAGTACATACAAATCGTCCACCAATGTACCAGAACAGATAATCTCACTGTTTCTTCTTATGATCACGGAGTGGTCAAAAGAAACAGAATATCCATTCATAATTAGTTTAGAAACCGAAATTAAATTCTTTCTAAAGTTGGGTACATAAAGACAATTATGTAAAACTAAAACCCTATCACTACTAAAGCGTAAGTGAACGTCTCCCACTGCAACAGCCGCCACCCTCGCGGCATTGCCCATGTAGACCACGATCTCTCCCTCTCTAAGTCTCCGGGTTTCCTGGAACCCCTGCAATGAATTGCAGACATGATCAGTGGCCCCCGTATCTACACACCAGGTGCTGGTAGATAACACCACTGATAATGTTTCGTTGACTAAGGAAAATTTCGTACCTTTGATGAGAGGACAATCAGACTTCCAGTGCCCAGACTGCTTGCATCGATAGCACTTGCCTCGCTGCTTGCTCTTCCCAATCCGTGGTTCACAACCACTGGGCTTCTTTGCTTGCACTTCCATCTTAGCCACAAGAGCTTGTGATTCTCTGACCATACTTATAAGTTTCGATCTTTTGAAATCGTTTTTAAGCGATTCCTCAAGAGGACTGAATTTATAGAGTATGTCAATCACTTCTTGTCCGGCTTCCACACTATGTCTCAAAATCATCCTGAGGTCATTCCAAATGTCCTCATGAGTTGGGACAGCAGTGGATTCGGAAGGCTCAACAGTCTAGACAATGTCCAGATTTCTTTTCCAATTAGTACTATATGGTACCAGTGAGTTTTCATCCTTAAGTATATCACAAAGTGGGGTCACAGTCATTCTTAACCTATAAGCACATAAAACAAACAAACAATTTAATATCCGATATTATCTCCCTTAAATAATATCATTAAATCACTAATCGCCTCTAAAATCCCATCAGGTAAGGCAAGCCACGTGGTGTGGACGTTTACCCACCCAAACGACTTAGCAATTAGATTTTCTTTGGTCATACATCACTTATAGCGGAACCTCGTGGGGAGGAATACTATAAGGCGTATCTAAGTGTAAACCATTACTCAGCACCAAAGCCAATCGCTTGGAATTGCTACATTACCGCAAGCCACGTGGTGTGGACGTTTACGATAACTTCACAACTCTTCACAATTTCTTACAACTGTCTACATCAATTAATCCAAAATCCGTCAGCATAGCAAGCCACGTGGTGTGGACGTTTACTACACCAAGAGATTTTTATAATTGACTCCCAATTACTTGATCCATTCAATCTTGTAAATCAAGACGCGGAGAATCATAAGTGAAACTCGAAGTTTCTAACCAGTGATTCACCATGCGAACAACCCTATCTCTCATAAATGAGGGAGCCGAGCAGACAATCGATCCATCTATCAAAGAATGGTACGAAGGTCTCTAATTTGTGTCCTCTACATGACCAAGTGGCTCTGGCTCCATTCCACTCCCCGGGGTGAGAATGAGTCGACTTGAAATCAGCTTTGGAAAGACAAATTAGGCATTGTTTGATAAACTTAATCAATGTTTCTCGTAAGAGGAATTACAAGAACTCTCCTCCAATGACTTATCTATATAAACTTCAAAAGTTTATAAAAGTCACCAAGAGAGCAGCAATGGAGACCATGGGTATGTTTCCATACCCTCTCCCACTTAGCTTTTTACAATAAAGGGATACGCTATCTAGTGCATAAAGTAAACACATATAGCATGCATAAATGTAATAAAGCACATAGTATTATCACATAGTCAAAATAATACTAGAATATTATTTTCCGACTATTATGGCTTTACTCCATCTCCGTACGCATCTTCTAGTCTTCAGTCTTCGTTCTTGAATGCTCCATGTGACGAGAATATTAATTTCCAATATTTAAATCTATTTATTTTTAATAAATCCAAAAGATACTTAATTCGAAAATTAAGTCAATCGAATAAATCAAAAATAAAATTAAATATTATTAATACTCATTATTTATTTTATTTTCCCTTTCTACTTCATTAAATCTCTAGAATAATCTATCCAAGACCCACTTGGAATATTCTAGATGATTTCCATAATGAAATAAGGAAATAAAATAATTTAGGACTCTTCTACATTCCAAGATTAATTAATTTCCATTACTATGAAAATTCCCATAAAATAAGAATAATCAATTAGGAAATAAATCAATCCTAAATTAACTTTTATTCCTTTCCAATTCTATTAAATCTCTAGGATCCTATTCCAAGTAGAACTCGGAATACTCTAGAAGACTTCCATAATAGAATAAGAAAATAAAATTAATTCCAATTAATTATTTTCCTAATCCATGAGAATTCCCTAAAATAGGAAAACTCAAATAGGAAAAACGAATTAATTAGGAAAGTAGAATCATCGGACCGGGATAGCGCGGGGTGGGGATCCCCGCGCCACCATCGACCGCCGCCTAGGAGGTGGCCGGCCACCTTCGCCGGTGGCTCCTCCAGGCAAGGGTCGATCGATCCTCATGGGATCGACCATGGGGATGGTCGATCCTTGTCCCGTTCACCCTCTCAATCATCTCCTTCGTCACACGTCTTCTCCGGCGGTCGTTTCGGCATCGATCCAACGCAAAATAAATTACAAATTTAATTTTACACTATCCGGTATCGATTCTATACATGAAATCGACCCTATACACTTTCCGGAAAAATAAAACAATAATAATAAATCCTAAATTCGGTCAACCCCCGAATTTTTACTATTACAAGCATTCACCACCAAAAACGAATCTCGACATGTCCGAGAGTTTAATTAAACCAACAATCACATGACAAAATAATTAAACGAATAATCATCAAGCCATAATAGTCGGAACCCTGCAAGGTAGAACAATTTTATCGAAAATACCGCGAACGTAAACCACGCTCTGATACCAATTGTTGGAATTCGATATCCCGGGCTATTAAAATTTGCGGAAATCATAGCCCGATCAAAAACCCATCGCCGGAGATCATATGAACGCCGAATCATCCGCCGGAGTCCGGCCTTTGGAGACCACGCACCCGAAGGCACGCAGCCCGCCCCCAGCCGAACCCCCGCGAGCCGGGGTTCACGCGATCGATGATCGCGTCGATCATCATGATCGATGGGGCTGCCCAGCAGCCCCCGCGGCGAGTCCGGCGACTCGCCGCCGCATGGGGTGGTCGGCCCGCCCCCAGCAGGCCGTCGCGGGGCCCATCCCCGCTGCCAGCGATCGATCACATGGTCGATCGCACCCCGGCTCCCAGCCAGGGTTCGCCCCTTGCGCGCTCGGCCGAAACCCTAGGCGGCGATCGCGCGGTCCGGTGGTTTCACCACCACCGCGTGATCGTTCGTCTAATCCGGGTTCGACTTTCCGGATCTTTGTTCTACGGTATTTTCAATAAATCAAAATCGAAATAATATCGAGAGGGTTTAGATATTATACCTTCGATTCGTTGTTAAGAGAAACGAAATCAAACACCTTTGAATCTTCCCACGTATTCCTTGCACTCCGTTCGTGATGGGATTCGATGTCCCGGGCTATCAAAAAATTGCGGAACCGATAACCCGACCGAAAACCCGTCGCCGGAGATCGCACGAACACCGACTCATCCGCAGGAGTCCGACCTTTGGAGACTACGCGCCCGAAGACACGCAGCCCGCCCCCAGCCGATTTTCTCCCACGATTCGGATCCACGAACGCGAACACCACGCGAAGAACCGGGCTCGACAAGAGCGTCGCCGCGGGATGAACCCGCGGCTAAACCCTAGCCGAACCCCATCCGCGGGGTTCGCGATCGCCGTGCATGGCGATCGCCGGGGCTGCTCCGGCAGCCCCCGGATGGCGGTGAGTCCGGCGACTTCACCGCCGTCGCCACCTGGAGGGGGGAACCACCAGTCGCGGCGCGAAGCCGCGACGGTCCCCGGCGATCGAGCTAGGGCTCGATCGCCCCAGCCGCGGCGTCCAGCCGCGGCCTTCTCCTCTTGCGCGCACCACCGGCGGAGGGAGGCCGGGGGGTTCGATCCGCCGTGGCACCAGCCCACGGCCGAACCCCCAGCGATCGAATTCACGTCGATCGCTCGCCTCGGCGTCCAGCCGGGGCTCCCCTCACGCCCGCGCGCCGGCGGTCGAACCCTAGGGTTCGGCCGCCCCTTCTTCGATCCCGACGGGGATCGCGAGATCCCCGTATCCCGGTCTCGACGTTCCCGGATCGCGTCGTTCATGTATACATCACAGTTATTCAACGCACATAATCATAGAAGGGGGTTTCTCGATTATTACCTTGATTCGTTGTACGGAGAAACGAATCGTTGACGACCTTGTGATCTTCCCGCGTATTCCTAGCACTCCATTCGAACGTCGGGTGGGCGACGAGCTATCGAACTTTATGGATCTTCCTCACTCTCAAGACTTTATGAATTCCGTAGGTTTTCTTGTGTTGTTTTGAAAAGTGAAGACCATGTAGTGCTTATATAGGCTACGAAGGGGATCATAAGGAGAATAAATATTGGGCTTCAATATTGAAAATTAAATTGGGTCCAACCCAAATCTATTAATTCTTATCAATATTAATTTTATTTATTTTCCACTATATAAATAAAATTGCACTCCCAATATTATTCCATATTATATCAAATAATATTTCTCCATCTTAGTATTATTTATTCCGTGTATTTAAGATTTAAATATCCATGAATAAATTTATTTATTGCTTAATAAATTATATTCATCTCTTGAATCCGAGACTAGTACCATTCAACCTTAATTATTGTGCGGAACGAATCCACTCATGAGGTTTACACAATAATTCCTTATGAACTCATCTCGGGGATATTATCAACCCTTCCGGGATACACTGCCCCTTCAAGAATTCACGGCATGCCATATACAAAATATAGTGACCCAACTTAACCGGTAATTAACCCAATAATTAAATCGGTTAATTCCTTTGGTAAATCAAAGTCACTTATATTAAATATACACACCCGCAATTGTTTCAGAGATTAAGAATAAAATACTCCGAGTCTCAAATCAATTATCGCCGAGCAATCCTAATTGATGAGTCTCAATTGATCCGCCCAATACACCAAGTGTACAAGTGTGATAAAATAATTAAGATAAATTATTTTCTCTCTCACACAACGACTATACCGATGGATTAGTTCGTGTCCATCTAGGTCGTGAGCAACTGTTCGATTAAATACGAGTAACCGATAGTATGATCTTCTGTGCGCCCATGCAGCACCATACTAACTACAACGTATAAAATCCAGAACCATGATTTGCATATAATTAAATGCAAATAATTGTTTATTAATTAAATAGATTAAATGCTATGATCGGGAGTTTACCGTTACTTAAATCTAGACATTAAGTACACAACTCCAACAATCTCCCACTTGTACTAAGGTCTAGTCATTTCCTCCAAACTCCCGGTTCCCATACTCATCACGTGCTTTAAAGTGTACTTCCGAGAAGTACTATGTGAGTGAGCAATCTAGGTTGCCGCTCTGAAGTTATCTTGGTGACTACTACGTCGTCTCCCTGACGATGACTCGTATCAGGTGGTACTTGCTCTATGTGTTAACATCACTTTTGACTTATGACCTCTTCTAGTTCACCGTGCACCGCTATCTAATAGCCTTTGGTAAACTAAGAGTCATATCCAAGTCAAGAGGTTATCCCGGAACCTAACCAAAACTTCCGCTGCCTCTGAGGCTGCTATTCGGTTATGAGAGTCTCTGAGAAGCGTCCCGCTTATCACTCTTTCACTTCATGGTTCCACCTCTTTCTAAAAGTGAACACATAGCCTGATATCGACTTTCACTGGTCCTTCTCTGATTTTTGGATCTGAGAATCTGTAATCTAAGAAGATTTCGTCTTGCTCAAGCCAGTACTATAAAAGTACTCTTGCAGCATTCGAACATCCCTTATCCAGATTACTTTGATATCCTCCCACTACGCAAGCCGCATAGTTGATATCAGGTTCTTGTTTTATAACACTGCATTTACAAAGCCCTCTACACTCGAAGTGTAGGGAACTGCTTTGTCTATATCTATCAACTTCATGTGTTCAAGACACATACCTTAGATAGATGAATTCTGTTTTCGAAAGGCAATAACCTTTCTCAGAAGTATGCATGTTTAAACACAAACCTTAATCGTACAAGATGTCTAGGAGAAGTACAATGTTCTTATCTCTAGATCATAAGATCTTAAGAACATGCTCTAACTTCTTCTCAATCTTATATCTCGATTTATTTAGACAACCTCTATTTTATGTCTGACAACACTTTTACATTGTCGCCAATGATAAAACGTTATCTACATAAAATCTCCGAGAAACACCACCTTTGTTTCCGTTACGTCTCTAACACACCTTCTTTGCTAATCCTATGCAGACCTAGGGATCGATTTCATGTATACTGGATCCAGAGTTCAAAACTCCTCCAGTCTTATGAACATCTCTAGTTGCTTAACAACCTCCCACTGCAATGGCGTCCCGGTGTATAACAGTAACAACATTAGGTGCAGTTAGTGGTGTACTACTACTCGGTCAGGCTGGTTCTCAGTCTTTCCCTTTCCTCATTTAAAGTATTTTGTCAATTAGGGCATTGTAGTTCATCTAATAGTTTTTCCTCTATGAACCGGGCGAGAACACCCTTCTGGTTCGTAGTACTATTGACCATACAATTACTTGTTCTTCTAGGATATTCTACAACCATATAGAATGTGCCGTTGCGTCCAGAAATATCCATAGAACATAGGTATTTCCGAACAACTTGTTCTCTTACTATTAGATTTCTATTTCTTTACAACGCACCATCTCTACACGTAAGTGCACGGCGTGTCTCTTTGGGAATTAATCCCAATCTTTGATTATGCTATGTGTTATCTAGATAGGTGATGGCCTCCGCGACCGAGTCGCAGGCTTCTAATGGATATACTTTGATGGTTCCCCATAATAGCTTTGTGTCCATTGACAAGTCAAAACACTTTGCTTTTATGGCACATCAAGCATTCTAATCCATCATTGAGTATTCTTTGAAAGAATTACTCATACCTCTCTAATATACACATATGTCTGCATATCTAATCATTTCCAATACTCTATTGAATTCTATCCTTTTTCCAGAAAGGTTTGCTTAGACGTATTATCCTCCAAATTCAATCCTTAGGTCGGAAGGTCCATTCCTTCAACTATAATTGATCAAATCAATTTCGACCATATGAATTTTATTTGAAAATACTACTAAGTATAAGATTTCATAAGTATAATGATAAAGAAATATCTAATAAGTAAAACAAGTTATGTATAACGGTTTGTTGCATCGTGGTAGACTAAGGATTCATCATTCACATATTGCTATCTAATGTACCATAATAGATATCACCATTATTTCTTATCCAAACCATCCAATGATTAAAGAAATAAAATATCCATCAATAAAGAAAACCAGAACGAAGTTCTTTTTCAAAATAAAAAGGGTACATAAGCAATAACTGAAACGAAAACTTAAAACAGATAAATGTCTTCCACTGCAACCGCTGCTACCCCAACAGCTTCGCCCATGTAGACTCGAATTCTTCTTCTCTAAGTCGCCGGGTTTTCTGGAACCCCTGCATTCAAAAATGCACATACCGTCAGTGGTTCCATATCTACACACCAGAATTCTGGTAGATAATACCGCTGACTATGTTTTTACGACTAAAGAAAGATTCGTACCTCTGAGAGGACATTCAGACTTCCAGTGTCCCATCTTGTTGCATCGGAAGCACTTACCCTTTGGCTTTGCAGCCCCCACTCGTGGTGCAGTCCTCTTGACACCACTGGGTTTCCAGGCTTTCTTCCTTTTCTTGCCCCTACCTCCATCAGGCTTAAAGCCTTTGGACTTGGTAGCTACAAGCGCTTGAGACTTGCCCTTCTTGTAGATCCCCTCTGCCGCCTTCAGTTCAGTCAGGAGTTGCGCAAGAGTATAAGATAGTTTACCCATATTATAGCTCATACGAAACTGCTCAAAACTAGGGGCCAGAGACTGGAGTATGATGTCGACTTGCGTCTCAGCATCAATAGAAGCTCCTAGGACCTCAAGTTCATTCAACAAACTCATCATCTTAAGAACGTGCTCCCCAACGGGCGTTCCTTCAGACTGAGTAGTCGACATAAGGACTCTCATGGCTTCTTGCCTTGCCGCACGATCTTGCTCCCCAAACATCTCCTTGAGGTTAAACATCATATCATAGGCAGTGTCCATTGGCTCATGTTGGGTTTGGAGTACATTTGACATGGAAGCCAAAATATAACACCTAGCCATTTCATCAGCCTTTTTCCACTTCCGATATGCCAGTTTCTCCTCATCAGTTGAGGCAGCCGTGGGCTCGGCAGGGCACACTTCATGGAGTACAAACTTGTACTCTTCCGAAGTTAGGACAATGTCTATATTTCTCTTCCAATCAATATAGTTGGTGCCAGTGAGCTTATGCTCCTTGAGTATCATAGAAAGTGGGTTCATAGCTATTCTCTAAACCTATAAGCACATTTAAACAAACAATTAATTTAATATCCGATATTATCTCCCTTAAATAATATCATTAAATTACTAATCACATCTAAAATCCCATCATGTAAGGCAAGCCACGTGGTGTGGACGTTTACCCACCCAAATGATTTAGCAATTAGTTTTTCTTTGGTCATACATCGCTTATAGCGGAACCTCGTGGGGAGGAATACTACAAGGCGTATCTAAGTGTAAACCATTACTCAGCACCAAAGTGAATCGCTTGGAATTGCTACATTACCGCAAGCCACGTGGTGTGGACGTTTACGACAACTTCACAACTCTTCACAATTCCTTACAACTGTCTACATCAATTAATCCAAAATCCGTCAGTGCAGCAAGCCACGTGGTGTGGACGTTTACTTCACTAAGAGACTTTTATAATTGACTCCCAATTACCAGATCCATTCGATTTTCGTAAATCAAGACGCGGAGAATCATAAGTGAAACTCGAAGTTTCTAACCAGTGATTCACCATGCAAACAACCCTATCTCTCACGAATGAGGGAGCCGAGCAGACAAACGACCCACCTATCAAAGAATGGCACGAAAGTCTCTAATTTGTGTCCTCTACATGACCAAGTGGCTCTGGCTCCATTCCACTCCCCGGGGTGAGAATGAGTCGACTTGAAGTCAGTTTCAGAAAGACAAATTAGGCATTGTTTGATAAACTTGATCAATGTTTCTTGTAAGAGGAATTACAAGAATTCTCCTCCAATGACACATCTATACGAACTTCAAAAGTCCATAAGAGTCACCAAGAGAACTGTAATGGAGACCATGGGAATGTTTCCATCCCCTCTCCCACTTAGCTTTTTATAACAAAGGGATACGCTATCTAATGCATAATTAAACACATAAGCATGCATGAAAGCAATAAAGCACATAGCACATAGTCAAAAATAATGCTAGAGTAATTATTTTTCCCCGACTATCATGGCTTTATCTTCATATGCATCTTCTAGTCTTCAGTCTTCGTTTCTTGAATGCTCCATGTGACGAGAATATTAATCTCTAATATTTAAATCTATTTATTTTCAATTAATCCAAAAGTTACTTAATTCGAAAATTAAGTCAATCGAATATATCAAAAATAAAATTAAATATCATTAATATTTTTATTTATTTATTTTCCAATCTAGTTCTATTAAATCTCTAGAATAATCTATCCAAATAAAATTTGGAATATTCTAGAAGATATCTATAATAGAACAAGGAAATAAAATAAATTAGGACTTACTACTTCCCAAATTTATTTTTTTATTCCTAATCCATGAATATTCCCATGAGTAGGAATAATCAAATAGGAAAAATAAATTTAGTACTAAATTAATTAAATTTCTAATCTATGAATAATTCCATGAAGGAAATAAATCAATAGAAAATAAAATTAATTTAAATTAATTCTTTTCCTAATCCATGAGAGTTTCCAAAAAAAAAAAGAAAGTACTCAAATAGGAAAAATCCGAATTAATTGGGAAAGTAGATTTTTGTAGGAATAGCACGGGATTAGGAGATCCCACGCCATCCCCACGATGATGGATCGGCCGGCCACTCGGGAGGAGCGCCGCCGCCGCCTAGCCACCGCCGGCTAGGCCATGGGTCGATCACCATCATGTGATCGATCCCAAGCCCTTGTCTTCTCGTCATTTCTTCGTCTTCCGGTGATCGTCTCAACATCGAACCAACGTAATTAAAATTACAAAATTTAAATTACAATTCCGGTATCGATTCTAAACATGAAATCGACCCTATACATTTTCCGGAAAATAAAGTGCGTAATAATAAATCCTAAATTCGGTCAACCCCCGAATTTTTACTATTACAAACATTCAACCACACAAAACGAATCTCGACATGTCCGAGAGTTTAACAATCATGATAATTAATTAAAAAAAAACAATTAATTAAATCCAACCATGATAGCCGGAAATCCTGCAAGGTAGAATAATAATCGAACATATACATGAACACGAAACCAAACGCTCTGATACCATTTGATGGGATTCGATGTCCCGGGCTATCAAAAAATTGCGGAACCGATAACCCGACCGAAAACCCGTCGCCGGAGATCGCACGAACACCGACTCATCCGCAGGAGTCCGACCTTTGGAGACTACGCGCCCGAAGACACGCAGCCCGCCCCCAGCCGATTTTCTCCCACGAGTCGGATCCACGAACGCGAACACCACGCTAAGAACCGGGCTCGACAAGAGCGTCGCCGCGGGATGAACCCGCGGCTAAACCCTAGCCGAACCCCATCCGCGGGGTTCGCGATCGCCGTGCATGGCGATCGTCGGGGCTGCTCCGGCAGCCCCCGGATGGCGGTGAGTCCGGCGACTTCACCGCCGTCGCCACCTGGAGGGGGGAACCACCAGTCGCGGCGCGAAGCCGCGACGGTCCCCGGCGATCGAGCTAGGGCTCGATCGCCCCAGCCGCGGCGTCCAGCCGCGGCCTTCTCCTCTTGCGCGCACCACCGGCGGAGGGAGGCCGGGGGGTTCGATCCGCCGTGGCACCAGCCCACGGCCGAACCCCCAGCGATCGACTTCACGTCGATCGCTCGCCCCGGCGTCCAGCCGGGGCTCCCCTCACGCCCGCGCGCCGGCGGTCGAACCCTGGGGTTCGGCCGCCCCTTCTTCGATCCCGACGGGGATCGCGAGATCCCCGTATCCCGGTCTCGACGTTCCCGGATCGCGTCGTTCATGTATACATCACAGTTATTCAACGCACATAATCATAGAAGGGGGTTTCTCGATTATTACCTTGATTCGTTGTACGGAGAAACGAATCGTTGACGACCTTGTGATCTTCCCGCGTATTCCTAGCACTCCGTTCGAACGTCGGGTGGGCGACGAGCTATCGAACTTTATGGATCTTCCTCACTCTCAAGACTTTATGAATTCCGTAGGTTTTCTTGTGTTGTTTTGAAAAGTGAAGACCATGTAGTGCTTATATAGGCTACGAAGGGGATCATAAGGAGAATAAATATTGGGCTTCAATATTGAAAATTAAATTGGGTCCAACCCAAATCTATTAATTCTTATCAATATTAATTTTATTTATTTTCCACTATATAAATAAAATTGCACTCCCAATATTATTCCATATTATATCAAATAATATTTCTCCATCTTAGTATTATTTATTCCGTGTATTTAAGATTTAAATATCCATGAATAAATTTATTTATTGCTTAATAAATTATATTCATCTCTTGAATCCGAGACTAGTACCATTCAACCTTAATTATTGTGCGGAACGAATCCACTCATGAGGTTTACACAATAATTCCTTATGAACTCATCTCGGGGATATTATCAACCCTTCCGGGATACACTGCCCCTTCAAGAATTCACGGCATGCCATATACAAAATATAGTGACCCAACTTAACCGGTAATTAACCCAATAATTAAATCGGTTAATTCCTTTGGTAAATCAAAGTCACTTATATTAAATATACACACCCGCAATTGTTTCAGGGATTAAGAATAAAATACTCCGAGTCTCAAATCAATTATCGCCGAGCAATCCTAATTGATGAGTCTCAATTGATCCGCCCAATACACCAAGTGTACAAGTGTGATAAAATAATTAAGATAAATTATTTTCTCTCTCACACAACGACTATACCGATGGATTAGTTCGTGTCCATCTAGGTCGTGAGCAACTGTTCGATTAAATACGAGTAACCGATAGTATGATCTTCTGTGCGCCCATGCAGCACCATACTAACTACAACGTATAAAATCCAGAACCATGATTTGCATATAATTAAATGCAAATAATTGTTTATTAATTAAATAGATTAAATGCTATGATCGGGAGTTTACTGTTACTTAAATCTAGACATTAAGTACACAACTCCAACAGTTCGAACGTCGGGTGGGCGACGATCTATCGAACTCCTATGGATATCCTTCAACTCTCTAGAACTATCAAATAATGATATTCTTGTCTTGTTCTTTATGAAGGCCATGTAGTGCTTTTATAGGCTACGTAGGGGATCTAAAGGAGGTGGAATATTGGGCTTCTAATATTGAAGATTAAATTGAGCCCAATGCTCAAGTCCATTAATCCTTATCAATATTAATTTTATTTATTTTCCACTATATAAATATAATTGCACTCCCAATATTTACCCATATTATATCGAATAATATTTCTCCGGTTAGTATTATTTATTCCGTGTATTTAAGATTTAAATATCCATGAATAAAATTTATTTATTGCTTAATAAATTTATTCATCTCTTATATCCGAGACTAGTACCACTCAACCTTATTTATTATGCGGAACAAATCCACTCGCGAGGTTTACATAATAAATCCTTATGAGCTCATCTCGGGGATATTATCAACCCTTCCGGGATACACTGTCCCTTCAAGAATTCACGGCATGCCATATATAAAATATAGTGACCCAACTTAACCGGTAATTAACCCAATAATTAAATCGGTTAATTCCTTTGGAAAATCAAAGTCACTAATATTAAATATACACACTCGCAATTGTTTCAGGGATTAAGAATAAAATACTCCGAGACTTAAATCAATTATCACAGAGCAAACCTAATTGATAAGTCTCGAGCGATCCGCTCAATACACCAAGTGTACAAGTGTGATAAAATAATTAAGATAAATTATTTTCTCTCTCACACAACGACTATACCGATGGATTGGTCCGTGTCCATCTAGGTCGTGAGCAACTGTTTGATTAAATACGAGTAACCGATAGTATGATCTTCTGTGTGCCCATGCAACACCATACTAACTACAACGTGTAAAATCCAGGACTATAATTTGCATATATTTAATTAACAATAATTAAAGCAAATGAATGTTCGTTATTAATAGGTAAATGAAAGTGTACAAGGAGTTCATAATACTCAAATCTAGACATTAAGTATACTACTCCATCACTATCGTGGCTTGCGGTGAATATGCGTGTCCCAAACAATCTTCTTAGATACTGAGTAATGGTTTACACTTAGGTACGCTTCTTAGTATTTTTCCCATCGAAGTAACGCTAATGATGATGTACGACCGAAGCAAATCTAATTGCTAAATCATTTGGATAGGTAAACGTCCACACTATCGTGGCTTGCCATATCTGATGGGATTTTAGATGCGATTAGTGGTTTAATGATATTATTTGAGGGAGATAATATCGGAGATTAAATCGATTGTTTGTTGTTATATGTGCTCATAGATTAGGAAATGGCTTTGAACCCACTTTATGTGATACTTAAGGAATTAAACTCACTGGTCCCTGAATGTATTGATTGGAATAGAGATCTAGACATTGCCCAAACTGTCAAAGAGTACAAGTTTGTACTCAGTGAGCTTTGTCCTCCCGAGCCTATTGACATAGGCGGCTAGACAAGAAGCGATGAGGAAACTCATAAAGGCCAGTCACTTCGAGGAAACGCTTAAAAACGTTTTTGAGATGATTGACCTTTTAGACGAGTTGAGACGGAAATCGCAAGCTCTTGTAGCCAATGCTAAAGGTTTCGAACCTAGAGGCATGAATCGGGAGAAAGGACAAGAAAGCAAAGAAATCCAGTGGTTCTCTTTGGACCACGAGATGGGACGAGAAAGCCAATAGGCAAGTGTTCTCGATGCAAACAGTCTGGGTACTGGAAGTCTGATTATCCTCTCAAAGAAAGTACGAAATTTTCTTTAGTCGTAAAACATAGTCAGTGGTATTATCTACCGGAACCTGGTGTGTAGATATGGAACCACTGACGGTATGCGCATTTTAAATGCAAGGGTTCCAGGAAACCTGACGACTTAGAAAAGAAAAGATCGTAGTCTATGTGGGCAATGCTGTGGAGGAGGCAGCTGTTGCAATGGAGGACATTTTATAGGATTTCATTTTGAGTTATTGCTTTTATGTACCTTTCAAATTAGAAAGAACTTTGTTCTGGATTTCTAACAAATGGATATTTTATTTCTTTTAATCATTTGATGGTTATAAGAAGAAATAAAGATATTATCTATTCTGGTACATTAGCTAGCAATATATAAATGATGAATCCTGAGTCCACCATAATGCTACGAACCGTTTTATACAACTCGTTTTACTAATAAGAGATTTTTTTATTAAATCATTTATACTTGTGGATTCTTATGCTAAGTCATATTTATTCAAATAAGAAGTTCAAAGGTCGAAAATTGATTGTAAGATCAATTAAGTTGAAGGAGTGGACCTTCCGACCTAAGAATCTAATTTGGAAGATAGTACGACTAAGCAATCCTTTATGGATATAAGATATAAGATCCGGACAAGTATAAGAAATGATTAATTCTGATGTATGCAGACCTATGTCTACTCAGACAATAAGGTACGAGTACTTCATTTGATGATTACTCGAGAAATGGATTAGGATACCTGATGTGCCACAAAAGCAAGTGTTTTGACAAGTCAATGGACACTAAGCTATTTTGGAGAACCTTCAAGGTATATCCATTTGTAGCCTGCGATTTGATCGTGGAGGCATGTACCTGTCTGAAGAATGCATGGCATACTGATCAGAGATTGGGATTTGATCCCAAATGACTACACCATACACTGTTGTGTAGAGATGGTGTGTCGATAATAAGAAATGGAACTCTTATAGAGATAGTAAAAGATGAGTTACACGGAACTACCTATGTTCTATGGATATGTCTGGAAACAACGGCGCATTCAAATGCGGTTGTAGAATATCCTAGAAGAACAAAAGATGTGTGTTCAATAGTACTATGAACCAGAAGGACGTTATAAGTTCTAACGCCCGGTTCTTAGAGAAAGACTATATGATGAACCACAAGCCCCAAGTGACATGATACTTTGAAATGAGAGAGAAAGATTAAGACTTAGAACCAGCCGAACCGAGTAGCGGTACACCACTAACTGCACCTACTGTTATCACTGTTTATACACCGGAATGCCATTGTAGTGGGAGGTTGTGGGACAACCGGAGATATTCATAAGACTAGGAGAGTCTTCGGACTCTGGACCTAGTATACATGAAATCGATCCCTGGATCTACATGAAGGCGGTACTAGATCTAAATGTGCCTTCTTGGAGAGCAATAAGGATTATTGCTAAGAGGCGAGATCATTTAGAGTACAAGCTTAGTTGATCCATTTATGGATTGAAACAAAGCATTGAGTTCGTGGTACTTGCAAATTGATGAGATAGTCCATTTTATGGATTCATCAAAAGCATAGACGAATTGTGTGTATTGGAAACGTGATGGAAAACAAGGTGGTGTTTCTCGGAGGTTTTATGTAGATGACACTCTTATCATTGGCAACAATGTAAAGATGTTATCAGACATAAAATGATGATTGTCTAGATGAATCATTATGAAAGATAAAGGAAGAAGTTGGACATGTTCTTGAGATCTTGGATCTCTAGAAAGAACATTGTACTTCTCCTGGACATCTTACATAAATGATTATGGTTCGTTTTAACATGCAAGATTCCGAGAAAGGTTCGTTACCTTTCAGAGATGGAATGCATCTATCTAAGGATATGTGTTTTGAAACACAAAAGGAGATAGAAGCAATGAAAGCAGTTACCTACACTTTGAGTGTGGAAAGCTTAATAAATGCATTGTTGAAAACAAGAACCTGATATCGGCTATGCGGTTAGCATAGTGGGAGGATATCAAGGTAATCCTGGAAAGGAATACTTGACTGCTGTAATAAACATTTTAAGTACTTTCAAAGTACTGGAAACTATGTTCTGGATTACGGAGCAAACAAGCTTTTCCTTTGGATTACATTCTCTTAGATTTCTAATCGAATGAGGACCGGTGTAAGTCGATATCAGGCTATGTGTTTCACTATTGAAGGAGAAGGAGTTTTAACATGGAAGAGTGATAAGCACGATGCTTTTCGGACTCTGCCATGGGTAACCAAATAGCAACCTCAGAGGCAGCGAAAGTTTTGGTATAACTCCGGGATAATCTCTGGGACTTAGAGGTGATTCTTAATTTGCCAAAAGGCTATGTGTATAGCGGTGCGATGGCAAATGGTAAGAAATCACAAGTCCATAAGTGTAAGATAACACATAGTGCAAGTACCACCTGATACGAGTCATCGTCGAGAGAGACGACGCTGTAGTCACCAAGATAACTTCAGAGCGGCAACCTAGAGTGCTCATTCACATAGTACTTCTTGGAAGTACAACTTAAGCACGTGATGAGTATGGGAGTCGGGAGTTTGGAGGAAATGACTAGACCTTAGTACAAGTGGGAGATTGTTGGAGTTGTGTACTTAATGTCTAGATTTAAGTAACGGAAACTCACGATCCATTGCCATTAATCTATTTAATTAAATAAACAATTATTTGCGTTTAATTATTTATAATTAAATATATGCAAATTATAGTCCACGACCTAGATGGACACGGACCAATCCATCGGTATAGTCGTTGTGTGAGAGAGAAAATAATTTGTCTTAATTATTTTATCACACTTGTACACTTGGTGTATTGAGCGGATCTGCTTGAGATTTATCGATTAGGATTGCCGGCGATAATCGATTTAAATCTCTGAGTATTTTATTCTTAATCCCCGATACTATTGCGGGTGTGTATATTTAATATAAGTGACTTTGATTTACCAAAGGAATTAACCGATTTAATTATTGGGTTAATTACCGGTTAAGTTGGGTCAATATATTTTATATATGACATGCTGTGAATACTTGACGGGAAAGTGTATCCCGTAAGGGTTGATAATATCCCCGAGATGAGTTCATAAGGAATTATTATGTAAACCCTGCAGGTGGATTTGTTCCGCATAATAATTAAGGTTGAATGGTACTATTTTCGGATACAAGAGATATCATGAGTTCTTCGTTTTTCCGGTAGATCGTCGCCCACACGACGTCCGAGCTAGTGCAAGGAATACTCGGGAAGATCTCATGGTCATCAAATTGAGTTCTTCGTTTTTCCGAACAACGAGAACGAGGTAAATCGTAAAACCCTCTTTATGATTTTATCGTTTAATTATCGTGAAAATATCATGAACCAAGATCCGAGGGACGAACCCCGTGGAAGAGGATCGACCTCGCGGTGGTGATCGAAGATCACCGGACCGCGGAGGCCGAGAGATCCCCGGCGGGGATCGCGCATGGCAACGGACCCTCGGCTGGACGCCGAGGGTTGGCGATCGAAGCCCTAAGGCTCGATCGCCGGCAGCACGCAAGGAAGGGAGCCCCGGCTGAACGCCGGGGCGAGCGATCGACCTAGGGTCGATCGCTGGGGGCAGCCGCGGGCTGGTGCCGCGGCAGGCGCCCCCTCCCTCGACTGACGGTGGCGGTGAGTCGCCGGACTCACCGCCGGGGGCTGCTACGAGCAGCCCCGGGGGATGCGAGGCGCATCACCGGCGATCACCGTGCGTGATCGCGAGCCCCGTACGGGGGCTCGTCTAGGGCACGCAAGCGGGGGCTTCCCCGCGGATGTGTGTTCGGCCGGGCTCCGACTCGTATGATGGTTCGCGGTGGTTTCCGGCGAAAGGATTTCGATTGGATTGTCGGTTCCGCAATTTTTGACAATCCGGATATTCGAAGGATTTCGGTCGGAATTAATTAGATAATTTATTAATTTAAATTTATTAATTCCGGGATATCGATTTCCAACATTATCCACCATTACTTGTGCATTATGATGCACATTATGGTGGGGGTTACATGGGAGGTTAATGGTGATCAATATAGTGATGAAAACATGGGTTTTCATATCACTTTTGATCAGCCACGAAAATCAAACACAAAATAGAGAGAGAAGAGAGTTCTTGGAGAACCACTTCAAGCAAGCAAGCAAGTTCAATTCCGGGTTCGTGTGCAACACGTAGAGGCCGGGCCATTTGTGCGGCTTCAACATCCGGACGATCCAAAGGAGTGACGAGGTCATTCACAAAGGAGAGCATCTAGTGACTGATCCATGAAGGTGGTTCAATCGACTCAACACCACCTTCATCAACATCAACGAGGCACGCTACACCGGTTGTAAGTGATCTCGTTAATCTCTATATATATATATTGTGTTGGAAATCGATATCCCGGAATTAATAAATTTAAATAAATAAATTATCTAATTAATTCCGACCGAAATCCTTCGGAGATCGAATATCCGGAGTTGTCAAAGTTGCGGGACAACAACTCCAATCGACTCCCGGTTGCCGGAACATCACGCCACGAACCACCACGAAGCCGGACTCAACCAAAACCTCAACCACGGGCGAACCCGGGCTGTTCGGTCGAGCCCTCGCAAGGGTTCGCGGCTGTCCTTGGCAGCCGCCTAGGGCTGCCCTTGGCAGCCCGCTGGACACCCCCAGCCACACCCCGCTGATCGCCCCCAAGCCACGGTTGAACCGTGGCTAGCAATCAGCCCGCAGCCACCGCCGCGCGAGCGACGGTCCAGCCGCGCGAGCGGTGATCGCTCCGCCGGAGCAAGGCTCGTGCCGCGCGAGCGGGGCTGCTCCAGCAGCCCGCTGGATGTGCACGGGCGATCGAGCTCGTGCTCGATCGAGTCTCGGCGTCCAGCCGAGGCTCACACCCCTCGACCCCTCCTAGGCGAGCCGTTGAGCTGCCGGCGGTCCGGTGATCTTCGATCACCACCGTCCGGTTCAACCTCGTCATGGGTCGCGTTCTCGGATCTTGGTTCAAGGTATTTTCACGATAAATAAACGATAAAATCATAAAGAGGGTTTTACGATTTACCTCGTTCTCGTTGTTCGGAAAAACGAAGAACTCAATTTGATGACCTTGAGATCTTCCCACGTATTCCTTGCACTAGCTCGGACGTCGTGTGGGCGACGATCTACCGAACTCCATGGATCTCCTTCACGAACTCTCTAGACTAATCAAGTATTATTATCTTGTCTTGTCTAATTGTGAAGACCATGTAGTGCTTTTATAGGCTACGTAGGGGATCTTAAGGAGGTGGAATATTGGGCTTCCAATAATAGTGATTAAATTGAGTCCAAGCCCAAATCTATTAATCCTTACTATTATTAATTAATTCTATTTTCCACTATATAAAATTAATTGCACTCCCAATATTACACCATATTATATCAAATAATATTTCTCCGGTAGTATTATTTATTCCGTGTATTTAAGATAAATATCCATGAATAAAATTAATTTATTGCTAATTAATTTATTCATCTCTTATATCCGAGAATAGTACCACTCAACCTTAATTATTGTGCGGAATAAATCCACTCATGAGGTTTACACAATAATTCCTTATGAACTCATCTCGGGGATATTATCAACCCTTACGGGATACACTTTCCCGTCAAGTATTCACGGCATGCCATATATAAAATATAGTGACCCAACTTAACCGGTAATTAACCCAATAATTAAATCGGTTAATTCCTTTGGTAAATCAAAGTCACTTATATATACACACCCGCAATAGTATCGGGGATTAAGAATAAAATACTCAGAGATTTAAATCGATTATCGCCGGCAATCCTAATCGATAAATCTCAAGCAGATCCGCTCAATACACCAAGTGTACAAGTGTGATAAAATAATCAAGACATATTATTTTCTCTCTCACACAACGACTATACCGATGGATTGGTCCGTGTCCATCTAGGTCGTGAGCAACTGTTCGATTAAATACGAGTAACCGATAGTATGATCTTCTGTGTGACGTCGCACACCATACTAACTACAACGTATATAATCCAGGACTATAATTTGCATATATTTAATTATAAATAATTAAACGCAAATAATTGTTTATTTAATTAAATAGATTAGTGGCAATGGATCGTGAGTTTCCGTTACTTAAATCTTAGACATTAAGTACACAACTCCAACATATTGGATGTATATATATAAACGTGTCTATACATATAATGTGTGCCTAGATCTTCATGTTGTTCGTGTTCTATTGTTTTACACGCTTCCGCACACACGAACAATGTAATCGAGCGATTGGATCGGCATCGAAAACCTTCACAAATGCGCGTCAAAATGAATTTGTATTTAGCCAGTACCCTATTAACTACAAAACGTAGATAATGGCAAGTACGTGGGGTCGGTCCCACAAGGAGGCAATTACAGTAGGTGATCTCGGCTTTGCCCAAGGGGTTGTCACAAAAAGATTTTGGTTTGGGGTGCTGTGGGCACAGCGGTTTTGCAATCGTTTCAACACTTTGACCTAACTATGGCTAACAGAACCAACATGCAAATAATTAAAACTAAAAGTAAACCAAACAAACACTCAGATCTAACAGAATATTAAAAGGAAAACTGGAATCAAATAGGAAACAAAGCATCCGGGCAGACAACTTCACTCAGGATTGTTAGGGCAAACTACCGGTCATTGGCACTAAGGATTTCCACCAGCGGTTTGTCAGTAGTTATAGGGTGCAAAAACAAAAGTGGTCCTATTGTGTCACGCCCAACAATTGCCCCACCCTTTATCTATCCTTACAGTTTAAAGAAAAGGTAAGCTAACACTATGCCTAATCCCCTGGATCTGAACAATTCGATAACCTATGCGACCAAACATGGATCTAGTTTGCCCAAACCCGCATTACCCTCTAGACAGACCCGCTCGGCCAATAGCATGCTCGAAGCATACGACCGCATCTCCTGCAAGTTCTAGTGGTATGCCCGCAACAATACTACAAGGTACATCTATGCGGTTTTCCAATCACTAGTATCCCAGTTTGTAAAGGTTCACTAGTGGTCGTCCTAGTTTGCCCAAACTCCCCAGAAATAAACCTCAACTAACTTTGCCTCGGGAACAAACACCCAACCGGTTACTTTAGCCCCTTCAACCTCGCGGCCTAACTAAACCCTAATTCACCCTCGATCCGTTCCTGCCCAGATGCACAAACAACTTAGCCAATCATATAGAAATTAAAAGGCAAAATAAATAAGGGAAATCGAACTATATTATTCATGCCTTCAAATCGGAAACTTTTTTGAAGGAAATAGGAAAACGGAATTAAAGAACTTAAAAACAAAACATTAAAAGAAATTGTTTCTCAGCTCCGATCTCTTCTTCCGGCGACTCCTCCGGCGACTCCTCCGGCGACTTGCTACGGGACCGGCGACTCTCTCGATTTCTCGATGCGTAGTGTTGTTGTTCTTTGCTGCCCGTCGCGCCCCTTTAATAGACTTCAATTTAAATTTGAATTCAGCGGCTGTTTCTCCTTCCCTAAAGAATAGGCGTCAGCGGTCAAGGAGTTGGGGATAAGTGAGATCCCCCAAAATCAGGGATTCTGGTTGCTGCCAGCTTGCCCGCAGCGAATCTCCTGTCAACAGCGTCTTCTGCCCAAACTCAATTCTGCAGGTATTTCTTCTCCTCCACAGATGGTCGGACCAGGCACGGTACTTGGTAAGGATTCTGGGTCTTCTGCTTCGTGACTTTACCCATTTGCCCGATGTGGTCAAACTGTTGCATGTCACTACCACTCCAGAATCTGCTTTGCCCAAAGAAGGGGATTTCCTTGCCTCTTTTGCCCAGTGCGCCACCTGTTACCTGCATCCATACACACTCTGCCCAAACACCTAATTGTGCCCTCCCAGACACGTAACCGACTCAAACTGACTCAATAAAGGGTGTAAAAATGCTCTAAGATGAGCAAATAAAATGGCTCATCAGAACCGCACACACTTGGATACACTTGTCCCCAAGCGTAGGCTCTGATTTGCCTGACTCAAGACCAAAGTGATAACAGAAATGAAAGAAGTAGGAAGAAATAAAGCAAAGGACTTTAGCATGATCAGTACAGGGCATAGTACATACAGATAACACAAAATTCAAGTAAAGATAAAAATAAGTCAAGAGTCTGTTTTAGGTCTTTGGGTTCACTCCCTCACAGTGTTTCTCTCTTTTCAGTGTATGGGTTCAATGTTGTTGGAGTTATGTACTTAATGTCTAGATTTAAGTAACGGTAAACTCCCGGTCATAGCATTTAATCTATTTAATTAATAAACAATTGTTTGCGTTTAATTATTGATAATTAAATATATGCAAATCATAGTCCTGGATTTTATACGTTGTAGTTAGTATGGTGTGTATGGACACACAGAAGATCATACTATCGGTTACTCGTATTTAATCAAACAGTTGCTCACGACCTAGATGGACACGGACCAATCCATCGGTATAGTCGTTGTGTGAGAGAGAAAATAATTTATCTTAATTATTTTATCACACTTGTACACTTGGTGTATTGAGCGGATCGTTGAGATTTATCGATTAGGATTGCCGGCGATAATCGATTCAAGTCTCATAGTATTTTATTCTTAATCCCCGAAACTATTGCGGGTGTGTATATTTAATATAAATGACTTTGATTTACCAAAGGAATTAACCGATTTAATTATTGGGTTAATTACCGGTTAAGTTGGGTCACTATATTTTATATATGGCATGCCGTGAATACTTGACGGGAAAGTGTATCCCGGAAGGGTTGATAATATCCCCGAGATGAGTTCATAAGGAATTATTGTGTAAACCTCATGAGTGGATTCGTTCCGCACAATAATTAAGGTTGAATGGTACTAGTCTCGGATTCAAGAGATGAATAAATTAATTAGCAATAAATTAATTTTATTCATGGATATTTAAATCTTAAATACACGGAATAAATAATACTACCGGAGAAATATTATTTGATATAATATGATTTAATATTGGGAGTGCAATTAATTTATATAGTGGAAAATAAATTAATTAATATTAATGGGAGATTAATAGATTTGGGCTTGGGCTCAATTTAATCATTAATATTGGAAGCCCAATATTCCACCTCCTTTAGATCCCCTACGTAGCCTATAAAAGCACTACATGGTCTTCTCTATTCTACACACATCATAACTTGAAGATTTAATTCTTCTAGAGAGAGAAAGTAGAGAGAGAGAGAAGAGGATCCATAAGCTTGGAGGATCGTCGCCCACCCGACGTTCAAGCTAGTGCAAGGAATACGTGGGAAGATCGTAAGGTCATCATCTTGATTTCGTTTCTCCACACAACGAATCGAAAGGTAAAATCATATACTCCCTTCTATGATTTTATGTGAATATGATTGTGATACATACATGAACGCACAATTCGGGAAAACGACGAACTTCGGGGATGGGGATTCGAGATCCCCGGCGAAGGTTCGAAGGACCCTCGGCTGGGAGCCGAGGGGTGCGATCGAGCCCTAGGGCGTCGATCGCGGGGCCCACACGAGGACGCCCCGGCTGGACGCCGGGGCATGCGATCGACCTTACGGTCGATCGCGGGGGCAGCCGCGGCGGGTGCGCTGGGAACACCGCCCTCCTCGGCGGTGGCGGTGAGTCGCCGGACTCACCGCCGGGGGCTGTTCGGAACAGCCCCACGGGGATGCGCGTGCATCCCCGGCGATCGCTAGGGCAGCGATCGCGAGCCCCGACGGGGGCTCGGCTAGGGTTTCTAGCCGCGGGTTTTTCCCGCGGCGACGACTCTCTTGTCGTGCCCGGTTCCGTTTGGTGGTTCGCGTGTTTCCGGCGAGAGGACTTCGGTCGGGTTATTATTTTCCGCAAATTTTAATAGCCCGGGATATCGATTTCCAGCAATTGGTATCAGAGAGTTTGGTTTCGTGTTCATGTATGTGTTCAATTATCGTTCTACCTTGCAGGGATTCCGACTATCATGGTTAATTAATTGTTAATTATTTATTTAATTAATTGTTATTTAATTTTACCATGATTATTAAACTCTCGGACATGTCGAGATTCGTTTTGTGTGGATGAATGCTTGTAATAGTAAAATTCGGGGGTTGACCGAATTTAGAATTATTATTATTATTCTATGTTTTCCGGAAAGTGTATAGGGTCGATTTCATGTATAGAATCGATACCGGAATTGTAAATTTATTTTTATGTAATTTATTTACGTTGAATCGATGCCGAGACGACCGCCGGAAAACTCGTGTGACGAAGGAGAAGATGAGAGGGAAAACTAGGGCTAGGGATGTTGGAGTTGTGTACTTAATGTCTAGATTTAAGTAACGGTAAACTCCCCGTCATAGCATTTAATCTATTTAATTAATAAACAATCGTTTGCGTTTAATTAAATATACGCAAATCATAATCCTAGATTTTATACGTTGTAGTTAGTATGGTGTTGTATGGACACACAAAAGATCATACTATCGGTTACTCGTATTTAATGAAACAGTTGCTCACGACCTAGATGGAAACGGACCAATCCATCGGTATAGTCGTTGTGTGAGAGAGAAAATAATTTATCTTAATTATTTTATCACACTTGTACACTTGGTGTATTGGGCGGATCGCTTGAGACTTATCAATTAGGATTGCCGTTGATAATTGATTCAAGTCTCTGAGTATTTTATTCTTAATCCCCGATACTATTGCGGGTGTGTATGTTTAATACTAGTGACTTTGATTTACCAAAGGAATTAACCGATTTAATTATTGGGTTAATTACCGGTTAAGTTGGGTCACTATATTTTATATATGGCATGCCGTGAATACTTGACGGGAAAGTGTATCCCGGAAGGGTTGATAATATCCCCGAGATGAGTTCATAAGGAATTATTGTGTAAACCTCATGAGTGGATTTATTCCGCACAATAATTAAGGTTGAATGGTACTAGTCTCGGATATAAGAGATGAATAAATTAATTAGCAATAAATTAATTTTATTCATGGATATTTAAATCTTAAATACACGGAATAAATAATACTACCGGAGAAATATTATTTGATATAATATGGTTTAATATTGGGAGTGCAATTAATTTATATAGTGGAAAATAAATTAATTAATATTGATAAGGATTAATGGACTTGAGCATTGGGCTCAATTTAATCTTAAATATTGGAAGCCCAATATTCCACCTCCTTTAGATCCCCTACGTAGCCTATAAAAGCACTACATGGTCTTCACAATTCAACACACCATAAGATTATCATACTTGATATTCTAGAGAGTTCGTGAAGTAGATCCATAAGCTTGGAGGATCGTCGCCCACCCGACGTTCAAGCTAGTGCAAGGAATACGTGGGAAGATCGTAAGGTCATCAATTCAATTCGTTTCTCCGCACAACGAATCGAAGGTAATATCATAAACTCCCTTGTGTGAACTTATGTGATATTTAATTGTGATATATACATGAGCGCACGATCCGGGAAAAACGTCGAGACCGGGATACGGGGTTTCGAGATCCCCGTCGGGATCGAACAAGGGGCGGCCGAACCCTAGGGTTCGACCGCCGGCACCGCGCGACGAGGGACGAGCCCCAGCTGGACGCCAGGGCATGCGATCGACTTGGTCGATCGCTGGGATGCCGCGGGCTGGTGCTGCGGCGGATCCCAGCCGCCCCTTCGACGGCGGCGTGCGCACGGGGAGCCCCGGCTGAAGCCGGGGCGGGCGATCGAGCTGGGCTTGATCGCGAGGGCAGCCGAGGGCTGGAGCCTCGGCTGGGCGCCCTCCTCCTCGTGTGGCGGTGGCGGTGAGTCGCCGGACTCACCGCCGGCGGGTGCTGGTCGACAGCCCCGCGGGGATGCACCCCGCATTCCCGGCGATCTCCATGCACGGCGATCGCGAACCCCATGCATGGGGGTTCAGCTAGGGTTTCGCCCTCGCGTCGATTCTCCGGTCGGGCCCCGGTTCTTCGTGGTGTTCGTGATCGGTTTCCGGCGAAAGGATTTCGGTCGGGTTATTATTTTCCGCAAATTTTAATAGCCTGGGACATCGATTTCCAGCAAATGGTATCAGAGCATTTGGTTTCGTGTTCATGTATGTGTTCAATTATCGTTCTACCTTGCAGGGATCCGACTATCATGGTTTAATTAATTGTTGAATTTATTTACCATGATTATTCGTTTATTAAACTCTCGGACATGTCGAGATTCGTTTTGTGTGGATGAATGCTTGTAATAGTAAAAATTCGGGGGTTGACCGAATTTAGGATTTATTATTACGTTCTATGTTTTCCGGAAAATGTATAGGGTCGATTTCATGTATAGAATCGATACCGGAATTGTAAATTTATTTCTTGTAATTTATTTACGTTGGATCGATGCCGAGACGACCGCCGGAGAACTCGTGTGACGAAGGAGAAGATGAGAGGGACTAGGGCTCGGGATCGATGGAATCGATCCCATGATGATGATGATCGACCCCGCCAAAAAGGGGGGCTGCCCGCGGGCTTCCGGCCACGCCGGCCACCAGTGGCGGTGGCGCGTGGGCTGGGGGCGGCGGCGGCGGTGGTCCCCGGCGGTGGTGGTCGACGGTGGGGTGGCGTGGGGTCTCCCGATCTCATGCTACTCCTACCAAGATTCACTTTCCTAATTGATTCGGTTTTCCTATTTTGAGTACTCCTATGTTTGGGAATTCTCATGGAAATAGGAAAAGAATTAATTGGAATTAATTTATTTCTTTATTCTATTATGGAAGTCTTCTAGAGTATTCCAAGTCCTACTTGGGATAGGAATCTAGAGATTTAATAGAATTAGATAGGAAAATAATTAAATAATAAATTGATTTATTTCCTATTTGATTATTCCTATTTTATGGGAATTTTCATGGACATGGAAATTAATTAATTTTGGAAAGTAGAAGAGTCCTAATTTATTTTATTTCCTTATTCTATTATAGAAGTCTTCTAGAATATTCCAAGTGGGTCTTGGATAGATTATTCTAGAGATTTAATAGAATTAGATAGGAAAATAAATAAATAAATCAATGTTTCGAATTAAGTATCTTTTGGATTTATTGAAAATAAATAGATTTAAATATTGGGATTAATATTCTCGTCACATGGAGCATTCAAGAACGAAGACTGAAGACTAGAAGACGCATACGGAGATGGAATAAAGCCATGATAGTCGGAAAATAATTTCTCTAGCATTATTTTGACTATGTGATACTATGTGCTTTATTGCTTGTATGCATGCTTATGTGTTTAATTATGCATTAGATAGCGTATCCCTTTGTTATAAAAAGTTAAGTGGGAGAGGGTATGGAAACATACCCATGGTCTCCATTACTGTTCTCTTGGTGACATTTATGAGCTTTTGATGTTCATATAGATATGTCATTGGAGGAGAATTCTTGTAATTCCTTTTACAAGAAACATTGATTAAGTCTATCAAACAATGATTAATTTGTCCTTCTGAAACTGACTTCAAGTCGACTCATTCTCACCCCGGGGAGTGGAGTGGAGCCAAAGCCACTTGGTCATGTGGATGACACAAATTAGAGACATTCGTACCATTCTTTTGAAGGTGGATCGTTTGTCTGCTCGGCTCCCTCATCTAATGAGAGATAGGGTTGTTCGCATGGTGAATCACTGGTTAGAAACTCCGAGTTTCACTTATGATTCTCCGCGTCCTGATTTACGAAAATCGAATGAATCTTGTAATTGGGAGTCAATTATAAAAGTCTCTTGGTGTAGTAAACGTCCACACCACGTGGCTTGCTATACTAACGGATTTTGGATTAATTGATGTAGACAGTTGTAAGGAATTGTAAAGAGTTGTGAAGTTATCGTAAACGTCCACACCACGTGGCTTGCGGTGATGTAGCAATTCCAAACGATTTACTTTGGTGCTGAGTAATGGTTTACACTTAGATACGCGTTATAGTATTCCTCCCCACGAGGTTACGCTATAAGTGATGTATGACCAAAGAAAATCTAATTGCTAAATCATTTGGGTGGGTAAACGTCCACACCACGTGGCTTGCCTTACCTGATGGGATTTTAGATGTAATTAGTAATTTAATGATATTATTTGGGGAGATAATATCGGATATTAAATTGATTGTTTGTTTAAATGTGCTTATAGGTTTAGAGAATAGCTATTAATCCACTTTCTGTGATACTCAAGGAGCATAAACTCACTGGCCCCAATTATATTGATTGGAGGAGAAATTTGGACATTGTCCTGACTTCTGAAGAGTACAAGTTTGTACTCTATGATCCATGTCCTGCTGAGCCCACTGATGCCTCAACTAATGAGGAAAAGGAAGCATTTAGGAAGTGGAAAAAGGCTGATGAAATGGCTAGGTGTTATATTTTGGCTTCCATGTCAAATGTACTCCAAACCCAACATCAGTCGATGGACACTGCCTATGATATGCTATACAACCTCAAGGAAATGTTTGGAGAGCAAGATCGTGCGGCAAGGCAAGAAGCCATGAGAGTCCTTATGACAACTACTCAGTCTGAAGGAACGCCCGTTGGGGAGCACGTTCTTAAGATGATGAGTTTGTTGAATGAACTTGAGATCCTAGGAGCTCAAATTGATGGTGAGACGCAAGTCGACATCATACTCCAGTCTCTGACCCCTAGTTTTGAGCAGTTTCGCATGAGCTATAATATGGGTAAACTGTCTTATACTCTTGCGCAACTCCTGACTGAACTAAAGGCGGCAGAGGGGATCTACAAGAAGGGCAAGTCTCAAGCGCTTGTAGCTACCAAGTCCAAAGGCTTAAGGCCTATTGGAGGTAGGGGCAAGAAAAGGAAGCAAGCCAAGAAACCCAGTGGTGCCAAAAGGAATGGACCACAAGTGGGGGCTGCAAAGCCGAGGGGCAAATGCTTCCGATGCAATAAGTCTGGACACTGGAGGTCTGAATGTCCTCTCAAAGGTACGAATTTTTCTTTAGTCGTAAAAACATAGTCAGTGGTATTATCTACCAGAATTCTGGTGTGTAGATATGGAACCACTGACGGTATGTGCATTTTAAATGCAGGGGTTCCTGAAAACCCGGCGACTTAGAGAAGAAGAGTTCGAGTCTAAATGGGCAAAGCTGTAGAGGAGGCAGCTGTTGCGGTGGAAGACATTTATCTGCTTTAGTAGTTAAATAGGATTTCATTTCAAGTTTATTGCATTATGTACTCCTTATTTTAGAAAGAACGTTTTGTTCTGGATTTCTATTATTTATGAATGGATATTTTATTTCTTTAATCATGGTGATGATTATGATAAGAAATAATGGTATTATCTATTCTGGTACATTAGGTAGCAATAATGTGAATGATGAATCCTTAGTCTACCACAATGCAACAAAGCGTTTATAACTTGTTTCTTTCTTATTAGATATATTTCTTATCAAATAATTATACTTGTGAATTCTTATACTTAGTAGTATTTATTCAAATAAGATTCAAAAGGTCGAAATTGATTTGATCAATTATAGTTGAAGGAATGGACCTTCCGACCTAAGAGTTAAATTTGGAAGATGATACAACTAAGCATGCCTTTCTGTTTAGAAAGTAGAATTCGGACAAGTATTGAGAATGATCAATGATGTATGCAGACGTATGTGTAATTAGAAAAATGCGAGTCGTTCTTTAAGAATACTAGAAGATGGATTAGAATGCTTGATGTGCCATAAAAGCAAAGTGTTTTAATCACAAAGCAATTATGGGGAACCTTCAAAGTATATCCATTGGTAGCCTGCGACTAAAATCGCGGAGGCTATCTGAATAACACATAGCATAGTCAAAGATTGGGATTAAGTCTCAAATGACTTCACCATACACTTGCGTGTAGAGATGGTGTGTCAGAAATAAGAAATAGGAATCTAATAATAACAAGTTATTCGGAACTACCTATGTTCTGTGGATATTCCTAAAGACAACGGCACTTCAATGTGGTTGTAGGATATCCTAGGTGAACAAAAAGGATTGTGTTCTATAGTACTATGAACCAGAAGGACGTTATAAGCTCTAACGCCCGGTTCTTAGAGCAAGACTATTAGATGAACTACAAAGCCCTCACTGATGTAATACTTTGGAATGAGAAAAAGGACAAAGACTTAGAACCATCCAAACCGAGTAGAAGTACACCACACACTGCACCTACTGTTATTACTGTTATACACCGGGACGCCGTTGCAGTGGGAGGTTGTTGATCAACCAGAGATGTTCATAAGACTAGAAGAGTTTCGGACTCTGGATCTAGTAAAGATGAAATCGATCCCTGAGTTCTGCACGAGGGCGGTACTAGATCTAAATGTGTCTGCTTGGAGAACAATAAAGTTTATTGTTAAGAGGCAAGATCATTTAGAGTACAAGCTTAGTAAATCCATTCATGGATTGAAAGGCTATACGAAAGGTGTATTGGAGACGTAATGGAAACAAGGTGGTATTTCTCGGAGATTTTATGTAGATAACATTTTATCATTGGCAACAATGTAAAGACGTTATCAGACATAAGATGATGGTTGTCTAAATGAATCAAGATATAAGATTGAGTAGAAGTTGGAACATGTTCTTGAGATCTTTCGATCTAAGGATAAGAACATTGTACTTCTCCTAGATATCTTATATGATTATGGTTTGTTTTAAACATGCATAATTCTGAGAAAGGTTATTGCCTTTCAGAGACAGAACATATATCTATCTAAGGGTATGTGTTTCGAACACATAAAGGAGATAGATACAATCAAAGCAGTTTCCTACACTTTTGTATGGAAAGCTTGATAGATGCAATGTTGTAAAACAAGAACCTGATATCAGCTATGCGGTTTGCGTAGTGGGAGGATATCAAAGTAATCTGGACAAGAGATGTTCGAATGCTGTAAAAGTACTTGGATGTACTAGATTAAGCAAGAAGAAATCTTCTTTGATTACAAATTCTCAGATCTCAAATCAGAAGGACCAGTGTAAGTCGATATCAGGCTATGTGTTCACTTTTAGAAAGAGGTGGAACCTTGAAATAAAAGAGTGATAAGTAGGATGCTTATCAGACTCTCTCATAACCGAATAGCAGCCTCAGAGGCAGCGGAAGTTTTGGTTAGGTTCCTGGATAACCTCTTGACTTGGATATGGCTCTTAGTTTACCAAAGGCTATTGAATAGCGGTGCATGGTAAGCTGGAAGAAGTCATAAGTCAAAAAGTGATGCTAACACAAAGAGCAAGTACCACCTGATTCGAGTCATCGTCTAGGGAGACGAGGCAGTAGTCATCAAGATAACTTAAGAGCGACAACCTAGAGTGCTCATTCACATAGTACTTCTTGGAAGTACAACTTAAGCACGTGATGAGTATGGGAGTCGGGAGTTTGGAGGAAATGACTAGACCTTAGTACAAGTGGGAAATTGTTGGAGTTGTGTACTTAATGTCTAGATTTAAGTAACGGTAAACTCCCCGTCATAGCATTTAATCTATTTAATTAATAAACAATCGTTTGCGTTTAATTAAATATACGCAAATCATAGTCCTAGATTTTATACGTTGTAGTTAGTATGGTGTTGTATGGACACACAGAAGATCATACTATCGGTTACTCGTATTTAATCAAACAGTTGCTCACGACCTAGACGGACACGGACCAATCCATCAGTATAGTCGTTGTGTGAGAGAGAAAATAATTTATCTTAATTATTTTATCACACTTCTACACTTGGTGTATTGGGCGGATCGCTTGAGACTTATCAATTAGGATTGCCGTTGATAATTGATTCAAGTCTCTGAGTATTTTATTCTTAATCCACGATACTATTGCGGGTGTGTATGTTTAATACTAGTGACTTTGATTTACCAAAGGAATTAACCGATTTAATTATTGGGTTAATTACCGGTTAAGTTGGGTCACTATATTTTATATATGGCATGCCGTGAATACTTGACGGGAAAGTGTATCCCGGAAGGGTTGATAATATCCCCGAGATGAGTTCATAAGGAATTATTGTGTAAACCTCATGAGTGGATTTATTCCGCACAATAATTAAGGTTGAATGGTACTAGTCTCGGATATAAGAGATGAATAAATTAATTAGCAATAAATTAATTTTATTCATGGATATTTAAATCTTAAATACACGGAATAAATAATACTACCGGAGAAATATTATTTGATATAATATGGTTTAATATTAGGAGTGCAATTAATTTATATAGTGGAAAATAAAATAATTAATATTGATAAGGATTAATGGACTTGAGCATTGGGCTCAATTTAATCTTCAATATTGGAAGCCCAATATTCCACCTCCTTTAGATCCCCTACGTAGCCTATAAAAGCACTACATGGTCTTCACAATTCAACACACCATAAGATTATCATACTTGATATTCTAGAGAGTTCGTGAAGTAGATCCATAAGCTTAGAGGATCGTCCCCCACCCGACGTTCAAGCTAGTGCAAGGAATACGTGGGAAGATCGTAAGGTCATCAATTCAATTCGTTTCTCCGCACAACGAATCGAAGGTAATATCATAAACTCCCTTGTGTGAATTTATGTGATATTTAATTGTGATATATACATGAACGCACGATCCGGGAAAAACGTCGAGACCGGGATACGGGGATTCGAGATCCCCGTCGGGATCGAACAAGGGGCGGCCGAACCCTAGGGTTCGACCGCCGGCACCGCGCGACGAGGGACGAGCCCCGGCTGGACGCCGGGGCATGCGATCGACTTGGTCGATCGCTGGGATGCCGCGGGATGGTGCCGCGGCGGATCCCAGCCGCCCCTTCGATGGCGGCGTGCGCACGGGGAGCCCCGGCTGAAGCCGGGGCGGGCGATCGCGCTGGGCTCGATCGCGAGGGCAGCCGAGGGCTGGAGCCTCGGCTGGGCGCCCTCCTCCTCGTGTGGCGGTGGCGGTGAGTCGCCGGACTCACCGCCGGCGGGTGCTGGTCGACAGCCCCGCGGGGATGCACCCCGCATCCCCGGCGATCGCCATGCACGGCGATCGCGAACCCCATGCATGGGGGTTCGGCTAGGGTTTCGCCCTCGCGGCGATTCTCCGGTAGGGCCCCGGTTCTTCGTGGTGTTCGTGATCGGTTTCCGGCGAAAGGATTTCGGTCGGGTTATTATTTTCCGCAAATTTTAATAGCCCGGGACATCGATTTCCAGCAAGGGATCGATTGGATCGATCCCATAATATTGATCGATCGAAGGAGGGGCGCGGGGGCTGCCCGCGGGAATCCTCGGCCACGCCGGCCACCGGTGGTGGTGGCGCGTGGGCTGAGGTGGCGGCGACACTCCTCCCCGGCCGCCGATCGATGGTGGGGGACGCAGGGTCCTCGTGATCTCGTGTTCTCCTTGTTGGAGTTGTGTACTTAATGTCTAGATTTAAGTAACGGTAAACTCCCGGTCATAGCATTTAATCTATTTAATTAATAAACAATTGTTTGCGTTTAATTATTGATAATTAAATATATGCAAATCATAGTCCTGGATTTTATACGTTGTAGTTAGTATGGTGTATATGGACACACGGAAGATCATACTATCGGTTACTCGTATTCAATCAAACAGTTGCTCACGACCTAGATGGACACGGACCAATCCATCGGTATAGTCGTTGTGTGAGAGAGAAAATAATTCATCTTAATTATTTTATCACACTTGTACACTTGGTGTATTGAGCGGATCGCTTGAGACTTATCAATTAGGATTGCCGTCGATAATTGATTCAAGTCTCAGAGTATTTTATTCTTAATCCCCAAAACTATTGCGGGTGTGTATATTTAATATAAATGACTTTGATTTACCAAAGGAATTAACCGATTTAATTATTGGGTTAATTACCGGTTAAGTTGGGTCACTATATTTTATATATGGCATGCCGTGAATACTTGACGGGAAAGTGTATCCCGGAAGTGTTGATAATATCCCCGAGATGAGTTCATAAGGAATTATTGTGTAAACCTCATGAGTGGATTCGTTCCGCACAATAATTAAGGTTGAATGGTACTAGTCTCGGATTCAAGAGATGAATAAATTAATTAGCAATAAATTAATTTTATTCATGGATATTTAAATCTTAAATACACGGAATAAATAATACTACCGGAGAAATATTATTTGATATAATATGGTTTAATATTGGGAGTGCAATTAATTTATATAGTGGAAAATAAATTAATTAATATTAATGGGAGATTAATAGATTTGGGCTTGAGCTCAATTTAATCATTAATATTGGAAGCCCAATATTCCACCTCCTTTAGATCCCCTACGTAGCCTATAAAAGCACTACATGGTCTTCACTTTCTCATAACAATAAGACAAGATTATCATACTTGATATTCTAGAGAGTTGAAGAGGATCCATAAGCTTGGAAGATCGTCGCCCACCCGACGTTCAAGCTAGTGCAAGGAATACGTGGGAAGATCGTAAGGTCATCGTCTTGAATTCGTTTCTCCGCACAACGAATCGAAAGGTAAAATCATATACTCCCTTCTATGATTTTATGTGAAAATAATTGTGGCATATACATGAACGCACGATCCGGGAAAACGACAAACTTCGGGGACGGGGATTCGAGATCCCCGGCGAGGATCGAAGGTTGCGGTCGAACGCTAGGGTTCGGACCGCCGTGTCGCGTGAAGCCCCGGCTGGACGCCGGGGAGCGATCGAGCCCGTGAGCTCGATCGCGGATCGCTGCGGGGTGACCCGCAGCTGCCTCGTGCGCGCTACGGGAGTTCCCGTAGCAGAGGCGCACGGGGCTGACCCCATGCGAGCAGCGGGTTCGCTGACCCGCTGCGGGGCTGCTCGCAGCAGCCCGGGGATCGTTACGAGCGATCCCAGCTATCGCTACGAGAGCGATCGCGAGCCCCGTGCGGGGGCTCGGCTGGGCACCACGGGCGGACCGTGGTGGTGCTCGGTTGAGCTCCGGCTCGTACGGCGGTGCGCGGTTGGTTCTCCGGCGATCGAGGATTTCGGTCGGGTTATTATTTTCCGCAATTTTTAATACCACGGGATATCGATTTCCAGCAATTGGTATCAGAGCGTTTGGTTTCGTGTTCATGTATGTGTTCAATTATCGTTCTACCTTGCAGGGATTCCGACTATCATGGTTAATTAATTGTTAATTATTTATTTAATTAATTGTTGATTTAATTTACCATGATTATTCTTTATTAAACTCTCGGACATGTCGAGATTCGTTTTGTGTGGATAAATGCTTGTAATAGTAAAAATTCGGGGGTTGACCGAATTTAGGATTTATTATTACATTCTATGTTTTCCGGAAAGTGTATAGGGTCGATTTCATGTATAGAATCGATACCGGAATTGTAAATTTATTTCTTGTAATTTATTTACGTTGGATCGATGCCGAGACGACCGCCGGAGAACTCATGTGACGAAGGATAAGTTGAGAGGGAGGACCGGGGATCGATCATGATGATCGATCCCATGATGATGATGATCGACCCTCGGCCAAAAGGGGGGCTGCCCGCGGGCTTCCGGCCACGCCGGCCACCAGTGGTGGTGGCGCGTGGGCTGGGGGCGGCGGTGGCGGTGGTCCCCGGCGGTGGTGGTCGACGGTGGGGTGGCGTGGGGTCTCCCGATCTCATGCTACTCCTACCAAGATTCACTTTCCTAATTGATTCGGTTTTCCTATTTTGAGTATTCCTTTTTTTTTTGGGAATTCTCATGGAAATAGGAAAAGAATTAATTGGAATTAATTTATTTCCTTATTCTATTATGGAAGTCTTCTAGAATATTCTAAGTTCTACTTGGAATAGGATTCTAGAGATTTAATGGAATTAGAAAGGAAAATAATTAATTATTAAATTAATTTATTTCCTAGTTGATTATTCCTATTTTATGGGAATTTCCATGAACATGGAAATGAATTAATTTTGGAAAGTAGAAGAGTCCTAATTTATTTTATTTCCTTATTCTATTATAGAAGTCTTCTAGAATATTCCAAGTTTCACTTGGATAGATTATTCTAGAGATTTAATAGAATTAGATAGGAAAAATAAATAAATAAAAAATATTAATAATATTTAATTTAATTTTTGATTTATTCGATTGACTTAATTTTCGAATTAAGTATCTTTTGGATTTATTAAAAATAAATAGATTTAAATATTGGGATTAATATTCTCGTCACATGGAGCATTCAAGAACGAAGACTGAAGACTAGAAGACGCATACGGAGATGTAATAAAGCCATGATAGTCGGAAAATAATTTTTCTAGCATTATTTTGACTATGTGATACAATGTGCTTTATTACTTGTATGCATGCTTATGTGTTTAATTATGCATTAGATAGCGTATCCCTTTGTTATAAAAAGCTAAGTGGGAGAGGGGATGGATGTTGGGATATGTCCTTCGATCCTACGTGTGCAATCGATAAAGTCATAAGGTCGTCTATGGATGTTAAATGATTATTTGATAATATTAATTGTTGGGAACAATATAATATTGATCAATTAAATCATACCTACAGGGTCACACACGACTCGGAATTACGTTGCTTGTTATATTGATTTAGAATCAATACGTATGGATTTTCACATGCATGGGATGCATGACATGCATGAGATGCATGACTTGCATGGATGCATGTCACATGGTGTGACATGGCATGCCACACAAGCAAGGGGACCACATCTAATGCCATTTGGCATGATGATGTGGAAATGACCCTTCACCTCCCCATTATCCACCATTACTTGTGCATTATGATGCACATTATGGTGGGGGTTACAAGGGAGGGTAATGGTGATCAATATAGTGATGAAAACATGTGTTTTCACAATCACTTTTTGATCAGCCACGAAATTCCATAATACAAGAGAGAAAAGAGTGAGAGAATCACTCAAGAACAAGCAAGCAAGTTCAATTTCGGGTTCGTGTGCAACACGTAGAGGCCGGGCCATTTGTGCGGCTTCAACATCCGGGAGATCTAGAAAAGAGGAGTGACGAGGTCATTCACAAAGAGAGCTTCGAGAGGCTGATCCATTTGAGGTGGTTCAATCGACTCAACACCACCTCAACGACATCAACGAATCACTTCGTCACAAAAGTAAGTAATCGTTGAACCTTATATATATATATATATATTGGATGTGTATATATATATGTTTATATGTGTTCTTATACACATTAAGTGTGCACTAAGATCATGGCATAGTAGATCTATTGCTTTACACGCTTCCGCACACACGGTATATCGGTCGGATCGGTATACCGGTACCTTCAATGGAAACATTCCCATGGTCTCCATTACTGTTCTCTTGGTGACATTTATGAGCTTTCGAAGTTCATATAGACATGTCATTGGAGGAGAATTCTTGTAATTCCTTTTACAAGAAACATTGATTAAGTCTATCAAACAATGACTAATTTGTCCTTCTGAAACTGACTTCAAGTCGACTCATTCTCACCCCGGGGAGTGGAGTGGAGCCAAAGCCACTTGGTCATGTGGATGACACAAATAAGAGACATTCGTACCATTCATTTGAAGGTGGATCGTTTGTCTGCTCGGCTCCCTCATCTAATGAGAGATAGGGTTGTTCGCATGGTGAATCACTGGTTAGAAACTCCGAGTTTCACTTATGATTCTCCGCGTCCTGATTTATGAAAATCGAATGGATATTGTAATTGGGAGTCAATTATAAAAGTCTCTTGGTGTAGTAAACGTCCACACCACGTGGCTTGCTATACTAACGGATTTTGGATTAATTGATGTAGACAGTTGTAAGGAATTGTAAAGAGTTGTGAAGTTATCGTAAACGTCCACACCACGTGGCTTGCGGTGATGTAGCAATTCCAAACGATTTACTTTGGTGCTGAGTAATGGTTTACACTTAGATACGCGTTATAGTATTCCTCCCCACGAGGTTACGCTATAAGTGATGTATGACCAAAGAAAATCTAATTGCTAAATCATTTGGGTGGGTAAACGTCCACACCACGTGGCTTGCCTTACCTGATGGGATTTTAGATGTAATTAGTAATTTAATGATATTATTTGGGGAGATAATATCGGATATTAAATTGATTGTTTGTTTAAATGTGCTTATAGGTTTAGAGAATAGCTATGAATCCACTTTCTGTGATACTCAAGGAGCATAAACTCACTGGCCCCAATTATATTGATTGGAGGAGAAATTTGGACATTGTCCTGACTTCTGAAGAGTACAAGTTTGTACTCTATGATCCATGTCCTGCTGAGCCCACTGATGCCTCAACTAATGAGGAAAAGGAAGCATTTAGGAAGTGGAAAAAGGCTGATGAAATGGCTAGGTGTTATATTTTGGCTTCCATGTCAAATGTACTCCAAACCCAACATCAGTCGATGGACACTGCCTATGATATGCTATACAACCTCAAGGAAATGTTTGGAGAGCAAGATCGTGCGGCAAGGCAAGAAGCCATGAGAGTCCTTATGACAACTACTCAGTCTGAAGGAACGCCCGTTGGGGAGCACGTTCTTAAGATGATGAGTTTGTTGAATGAACTTGAGATCCTAGGAGCTCAAATTGATGGTGAGACGCAAGTCGACATCATACTCCAGTCTCTGACCCCTAGTTTTGAGCAGTTTCGCATGAGTTATAATATGGGTAAACTGTCTTATACTCTTGAGCAACTCCTGACTGAACTAAAGGCGGCAGAGGGGATCTACAAGAAGGGCAAGTCTCAAGCGCTTGTAGCTACCAAGTCCAAAATCTTGAAAGCTGTTGGAGGTAGGGGCAAGAGAAGGAAGCAAGCCAAGAAACCTAGTGGTGCCAAAAGGAATGGACCACAAGTGGGGGCTGCAAAGCAGAGGGGCAAGTGCTTCCGATGCAATAAGTCTGGACACTGGAGGTCTGAATGTCCTCTCAAAGGTACGAATTTTTCTATAGTCGTAAAAACATAGTCAGCGGTATTATCTACCAGAATTCTGGTGTGTAGATATGGAACCACTGACGGTATACGCATTTTAAATGCAGGGGTTCCAGAAAACCCGGCGACTTAGAGAAGAAGAGTTCGAGTCTACACGGGCAAAAGCTGTAGAGGAGGCAGCGGTTGCGGTGGAAGACATTTATCTGCTTTAGTAGTTAAATAGGATTTCATTTCAAGTTTATTGCATTATGTACCCCTTTAATCATGGTGATGATTTTGATAAGAAATAATGGCATTATCTATTCTGGTACATTAGATAGCAATATATGAATGATAGATCCTTAGTCTACCACAATGCAACAAACCGTTCTATAACTTGTTTTACTTGTTAGATATATTTCCTGTTAAATCATTATACTTGTGAATTCTTAAAATTAGTAGTATTTATTCAAATGAGATTCAAAAGGTCGAAATTGATTTAATCAATTATAGTTGAAGGAATGGACCTTCCGACCTAAGAATTGAATTTGGAAGATAATACAACTGAGAACACCTTTCTGGATAAAGGGATGAATTCAAACAAGTATTGAGAATGATCAATGATATATGCAGACATATGTGTAATTAGAAAGGTGCGAGTAGTTCTTTTGAGAATACTCGTAGATGGATTAGAATACTTGATGTGCCATAAAAGCAAAGTGTTTTAGTCACAAAGCAATTATGGGGAACCCTCTAAGTATATCCATTGGAAGCCTGCGACTTAAATCGCGGAGGCTATCACCTATCTGAATAACACATAGCATAATCATAAAATTAAGATTAGGTCTCAAATGACTACACCATACACTTACGTGTAGAGATGGTGAGTCAATAAGAAATAGAATTCTAATAGTAAAAGAACAAGTTGTTCGGAACTACCTATGTTCTATGGATATTCCTAGAGACAACGGCATATTCAATATGGTTGTAGGATATCCTAGATGAACAAAATGTTGTATGTTCAATAGTACTATGAACTGAAGGTACCGGTATACCGATCCGATCGATATACCGTGTGTGCGGAAGCGTGTAAAGCAATAGATCTACTATGCCATGATCTTAGTGCACACTTAATGTGTATAAGAACACATATAGACATATATATATACACATCCAATATATATATATATATATAAGGTTCAACGATTACTTACTTTTGTGACGAAGTGATTCGTTGATGTCGTTGAGGTGGTGTTGAGTCGATTGAACCACCTCAAATGGATCAGCCTCTCGAAGCTCTCCTTGTGAATGACCTCGTCACTCCTTTAGATCGTCCGGATGTGGAAGCCGCACAAATGGCCCGGCCTCTACGTGTTGCACACGAACCCGGATAATGAACACCTTGCTTGCTTGAGAATGAATCTCCAAGATCACCTCTTTTCTCTCTATTTGAGTGGAATTTCGTGGCTGATGCTCTTGTGTGATGAAAAAAATTATTTTCATCTATATAAGTGCATCATTATGCATCCCATTACACCCCTTTGTAACCTACAACATAATGGGCATCATAATGCACCATAATCATGCAAAGGGGTTACAAAGGAGGTGAAAGGTCATGCCACATACACATGCCACTATGCATTGTATGTGGTCCCACTTGCTTGTGTGGCATGCCATGTCACACTATGTGACATGCATCCATGCAAGCCATGCATCCCATGCATGTTAATTGATTCCACGTAAATATTGATTCTAAATCAATATATTTATCAAGCAACGTACATCATCTTTGAGTCCGTGTGTGACCCTGTAGGTATGATTTAATTGATCAATATTATATTGTTCCCAATAATTAATATTATCAAATAATCATTTAACATCCATAGACGACCTTATGACTTTATCGATTGCACACGTAGGATCGAAGGACATATCCCAACAATCTCCCACTATGCCTTCAGAGCCAGTGTGCTGCCAACTTCCTGTTGTCACTTTATGTCTAAGTTTGAACTTGAGGCAAGACTCGAGTCATCCTCAATCGATTCAAACCTTTCTTGGACTTTGAGACAGACTGTAAAACCAGATTTATCACTATGATACGAATCTAGACGTGGCCACGTATTTTCCACAGTCTCGACTCTCTAAGTGGCCGGTAAGACATGTATCCCATTATAAAATGGAGGACAATCCCATCTTGTCAATCCAAGCTCTCCCACTTGCATCCTGATATACCCAATAACAAGTTTTATAACCTCCTTTTACGAAAGGTGTTTACTTGTATCAAAGTACACCATTTCACAATGGAATCACTCTGGACTACTCAGGTCAGAGGAAATTGCTCGACAGTCAATGAAATAGTATTATGACTCGAAATCTTAAATACTATTCCAGTCGGGTCTGTTCGATCATTAGCTCCCAGCTAATATCTATGTAATTGTACTTGATGTCCCACATCACTAGCCCATGAAGCGGCGCTATAATACACATTACAATCTAGTTCTTTGTATTATCGGTTTGTCCGTACTCGGTTATACGAACCAGGAATAGGTATATGATTTAAGTATATCAGTTCAACCATTGGGACTTCATTATGCGGTAAGTCGACCTCATAACCCAATTGATATCACTTAATCATTTGGACAATTCATATAAATTAAACCATATTTATATGAAGAAATACGTATTATACATATGAGTGAATGTTTACCAAATCTCCAAAAGTATCTAATACAGTAATAGAAATCACAACCCATCTCTAAGATGTCTGATCTCTATTGCAGTCGTGAAAGCCTCAAGCTTAAACTGCTGGAGAGGTTTAGAAAATGGGTTTGCAACCTTACCAAAAGTTGAAACTTTATTATCTCGATATCTCCACAAAACTATCTCCCAGATAATGTGGAACATCCTGAGCACCAGCTTTAGACTTGTTGTGCTTCCTAGCTCATAGGCTTGCGCGATAACTCTACTATAAATAGAGAACTATCGGATGGGCTGAGCTAGTCACGCCACCTAGTTCATTCAAGAACTTTCAAATCCTAACTGCCAACATTACTGCATCCAATGCAATACTGTGCTCAGCTTCTGTAGTTTAATCAGCTATATTGCATTGCATGGAACTATTCCAGCAAATATCACCTCTAACCAGACAAAAGATATAACCAGATTAAAATCGGAAATTATCTTAGTCTGTTTTGAAGTTAGCATTCAAACAGCTTGTTAATATCAACTCTTTTTGTCTTCCAAAGACAACAAAATATTCTTTTGTCCATCTAAGGTACATAAGAATATTCTTGGTCGCATTCTAACGCGCCTCACCTGGATTTCCTTGAAACTGACTCGTCATGCTCAAAGCATATGATACGTCCGGTCGTGTACATATCATGGCGTACATTATAGACCCTATTGCCGAAGCATAAAGAATGTTTTTCATCCTCTTTTGCTCATCAAGTCCCGTAGGGCCTTGCATCTTGCTAAGAGATGTGCCATGACTCATTGTAATGAGACCCTTTTTGGCGTCTTTCATTCTGAACTTATCAAGTACCTTATCAATATAGGTCACTTGACTAAGTCCAAACATCATTTTCGATCTGTTCCAACAGATCTTGATGCCCAATATGTAATGTGCTTCTCCAAGATCCTTTATTGAAAACAATTTCCAAGCCATTCTTTAATAGAATTAAGCATAGAAACATTGTTTCCAATAAGGAGTATGTCATCGACATACAACACAATGTATACAACGTAACTCCCACTGTTCTTCTTGTAAAACAAGATTCTTACGAGTTCCTCTGAAATCCAAAACCCAGTATGGATTCATTGAACTGAAGACTGCTACTCCGATATGCTTTGATTTATTCCATAAATGGAATTATAAGATTGCATAATTTCTCAGCCTTATAGGATCGATAGAACTCTTTGGCTGTGTCAAAATACATTCTCTTCTAGAATCCAATTCAAGAAGTTAGTTTTAACATCCAATATTACTATACCTCATTATCAAGATGAGTAGCAATGGCTAAGATGATCTGAATGATTTAATCAAAGCAACAGGTGAAAGTTTTTCCATAATCCACCTCGTGAATAAAACTTTTACCATCAACCTTGCTTTGAAAACCCTAGGTTTTCCATCTGTCTGTTTAGATCTTAAAGATCTATTAGCATTCATTGGGTTTAACCCCGTGATGCAAATATATCAAGTTCCAAACTTGATTATCAGATATTGATATCATCTCAGATTTCATGGCACCATGCCAATTTTCAGTAGCTGGACTCGTCATAGCTTGGAATTAGGTCGAAGGTTCACCGCTTTCCAAAAGCATGAATTCATATCTCTCATTGGTCCCAATATCTAAGTATTTGAATAATAGAGATAGATTTATGCCTTTCGGACCTACGAGGGTTGGTATGGCTTCCAAAACCATAAGAATACTCTCAACCCAGTCTTGAGTATTCATCATTGGTTGTTTCACTTGAACCTCGTTCAAGGCAACCGAGCTCCCACTGAATTTCTAGGAAAGATAACTCTTTTCAAGAAAATCACTATCTCGAGCAACAAAATATTGTTCTCAAATAGATCGTAGAAGTTGTACCCTCGAGTTTCTTATGGACATACCATAAGGAAACTTTTATCCCATTTGAGTTCAAGCTCTATAGAGATAAATCTCGTTAGAGAAGCTTTTAGAACCTCAAATCTTGATGAAAACAATTTAGGGACCCTCCCTTTCCATACCTAGTATGGTGTCTTATCAACAGCTTTTGACAACGTCCTATTCAGTGTATAAGTTGAAGTCTAGAATTGTGTGTTCCCAAAAGAGACCAGTAGTTCATTTAGACCTCTCATCGAATGGTCGAACTATATCTAATATAGTTTGTTTTCTCTTTTCCGAAACATAACCTTCATGTGCTTGTGAACTAATAGGTTCCACATACATCAGTATGGATCATCCCTAATTACTCACATGTTCTCCTTTCTCCAAGAAAGATGACATTGTTATCTTTTCAATCACACATCATTCACATGTATCAAATGACTCCAAGTCAAATGATTCTAAAATTCCTTCTAAAAGAAGCTTCGTTACATGTTTAGATTTTGATTTGATCTAATCAACAATGTTTCAGTTATGTCTCATCGATACTTATTCGATTTGGCCTTTGGTCTTAATGATATATATGATTTGTCAAGTTTAAAGTATACATAAACAATATAATAATCGTACCGAAACAAAGAATAATTCAAAATTAAAATAGTTACCAAACTATTTAATAGTGAAAAAAACTAATCCATCAGTATCTAATACTGAACCAATATTCATTGTTTATTGAAGGTACGAAATTACATAGTTATAATACTAAAACAAGGCCCTAAGGCAAAAAAACATCATATGATCATACGGCTAATGCAGCGACCTTCGCTCCATTTCTTGCCCGTAGATCGACATCTCTATTCACCAAACTTATACTTCTATGTAGTTCCTCCACATAAAAATGTGAGAACCACATTTGGCATCCAATACCCAAGAAGTAGAATTTGTGAAGTTTAATGTCTATATCATTAATACTTGAAGATGAAGCAACCCCGTTCTTCACATCTTCTTTGAACTTTGGGCAAATTCAATTATTCCTAATAATTGAGTCTCATTCAAATTTCCCATTAAAAATTAATACAATGTCAAAACGTGATAAATCGTAAGTGAAAAATCGAAGTTTTCTAACCAGCGATATTATCATGCAATTGAAGCCCTATCTCTCATAAAATATGAGGGAGCCAACCAGACAATCGTTTCACGCCATCCAATGGCTCGAAAGTCTCTAATTTGTGTCATTGATGAACTTAAGTGTTTTGGATTAAATCACTCCCTGAGGTGTAAATAATCCTAACCTTATAATCCATCAAATGAAAGACAAATTAGGCATTTGTTTTGAAATTGAATAAAATATGAATTTTTATATGTTTGCAAGTAGTGTCCAACACTTTTGCAGTAGACGCATTGAGATTCCCTAGGAACCCTAGTAGCCTTCTTGCCCATGCTCTTTTGAATACCCTATCCCATATCATAGGAATTTCCCTCTTAGGGTCCTTATCTATCGCCGGCTCAGCAGCCTTGAGCATCCCGTGGAGCTCACGAAGCGATTTCTTCAAACCATTCATGTGGAAATTTAGCCTAAAGGCATTATAACCATCATGAGATTGAAGTATGAAATCGGTTGCCAAATAATCATCATAGAAAAAATCTAGGCGGTCACTTGAAGCAAATAATCCAATCATTTGTTGCACATGTGATTCCATAGATTTCCATTTTTCCAGCCTAGCTGAAGCGATGACCCTGGTCATACCGAACCGCTCAATCTTAGCATATTCCCCGAACATGCTATTGAGTTGTTCAATGATATCTTAGGATGGGGTTATTTAACACATTTTCATTGTCTTCGTATTTGAGGACCATCCTCAAATTACGTTGTGAATCAAGAAAATTTATGTTGTTCAATTTTTCATAATCAAGAATTGAACCAAACTTGAATCGAGTTGAAATTAACATGATAAACTACAAAAGAAAGATAAATAAAGTATGTAAACATTCACAAAGCGGTAAACAAATAAGATTGTCTAACAAGCTACTTATTTATAAAATTTTGTTCAATCGATATCTAATATCTTTGTTCCCTTGAACAAAACAATCCCAAGACCCTCATCTTGCAAATTCTTAAGCCGACTGAGTCCGCACTTAAGAAGTCCAAGATAGGTAGACATCCCATGTCAATGACATCTAATGTCACTCTCGGTCGATGAGAGTCCCATTCTCATCTCATGTCTCGATAGCCACGCCTGCAGTGGATCTATCGATGAGAAAACCAAACTCACGTGTAAAGGTCTAACCTTTACTCCCACTTATCCCAAGATAACAAGTAGTACCCCGCAGAGGCGGACCTACCAACTTATGATCGAGGGCTTCATGAGCGTGATGTTTTTGGACAAGACATTATACTCATTATTTTGGGAACTTGCATGCATAGGTGTTTATATGTAAGTTGAACATTTATAACATAAAACATCCTATAACTAGCAAAACAATTAAATACGTAATCGAAAGGCCCCTATAACCTCACAACTCTCAAACGAAAAGATTAAAAGCATTAAAATAGGCCTTGAACATCTTCTGGACTGGTCCACGCCCGCCGATTTAGGTCAACCTTAGTCCGTACCTCAAAAACCACGAACGGCGCCCGCCGTTTCACAAACGGCGGTCGCCGAACACCACCGGCGGTCGCCGTTTCCAAAACGGCGCCCGCCAAAAGGGTACAGAATCGGGGCTGACCTGAAAAGAGCCTTTCGGCGGTCGCCATTTCCAAAACGGCGCCCGCCGAATCCATTCGGCGCCCGCCGGAGCACAAACGGCGCCCGCCGTTTTGCTCCAGCAGCCCGGTTTTCGCCCGTTTCGCTTCGTTTTGCTTCGTTTCTTCTCGTTTTCGCCGGAGAGCCGATATCCAATGTCGATCCATGGATTTAATCCATTGCTTACACATTGAAGAATACATTTTTGAATAGAAAAAACCTATCTATTACAAAAGATTCCAAGGGATGCAGCCCTCCAACACTATGGCCAATCGTACGTAAAAAACGACAATTCCATTCACCCGACCACTAACGGTGGCCGGCCTTATATCTAAACACATAATCACATAATCACATAAAACAATTAAGTCAATTATGTTGATTTAACCTTCGCGTCCAACACAAAAGTGTGCACGAGCCCTAGGCTCTGATACCAATTGAAGGTACCGGTATACCGATCCGATCGATATACCGTGTGTGCAGAAGCGTGTAAAGCAATAGATCTACTATGCCATGATCTTAGTGCACACTTAATGTGTATAAGAACACATATAGACATATATATATACACATCCAATATATATATATAAGGTTCAACGATTACTTACTTTTGTGACGAAGTGATTCGTTGATGTCGTTGAGGTGGTGTTGAGTCGATTGAACCACCTCAAATGGATCAGCCTCTCGAAGCTCTCCTTGTGAATGACCTCTTCACTCCTTTAGATCATCCGGATGTGGAAGCCGCACAAATGGCCCGGCCTCTACGTGTTGCACACGAACCCGGATAATGAACACCTTGCTTGCTTGAGAATGAATCTCCAAGATCACCTCTTTTCTCTCTATTTGAGTGGAATTTCGTGGCTGATGCTCTTGTGTGATGAAAAAAATTATTTTCATCTATATAAGTGCATCATTATGCATCCCATTACACCCCTTTGTAACCTACAACATAATGGGCATCATAATGCACCATAATCATGCAAAGGGGTTACAAAGGAGGTGAAAGGTCATGCCACATACACATGCCACTATGCATTGTATGTGGTCCCACTTGCTTGTGTGGCATGCCATGTCACACTATGTGACATGCATCCATGCAAGCCATGCATCCCATGCATGTTAATTGATTCCACGTAAATATTGATTCTAAATCAATATATTTATCAAGCAACGTACATCATCTTTGAGTCCGTGTGTGACCCTGTAGGTATGATTTAATTGATCAATATTATATTGTTCCCAATAATTAATATTATCAAATAATCATTTAACATCCATAGACGACCTTATGACTTTATCGATTGCACACGTAGGATCGAAGGACATATCCCAACATGAACCAGAAGGACGTTATGAGCTCTATCGCCCGGTTCTTAGAGGAAGACTATTAGATGAACTACAAAGCCCTAACTGACGTAATACCTTGGAATGAGAAAAAGGACAAAGACTAGGAACCAGCCAAACCGAGTAGTAGTACACCACTAACTGCACCTACTGTTATTACTATCATACACCGGGATGCCGTTGCAGTGGGAGGTTGTTGAACAACCAGAGATGTTCATAAGACTATAGAAGAGTTTCGGACTCTGGATCTAGTAAAGATGAAATCGATCCCTAGCTCTGCACGAGGACGGTACTAGATCTAAATGTGCCTGCTTGGAGAACAATAAAGTTTATTGTTAAGAGGCAAGATCATTTAGAGTACAAGCTTAGTAAATCCATTTATGGATTGAAAGAAAGTTATGAATCGTGGAACTTGCAAGTTGATGAGATAGTCCATTTGATGGATTCATCAAAAAGGCATATACGAAAGGTGTATTGGAGACGTAATGGAAACAAGGTGGTGTTTCTCGGAGATTTTATGTAGATAACATTTTATCATTGGCAACAATGTAAAGACGTTGTCAGACATGAGATGATGGTTGTCTAAATGAATCGAGATATAAGATTGAGTAGAAGTTAGAGCATGTTCGTAAGATCTTTTGATCTAAGGATAAGAACATTGTACTTCTCCTAGATATCTTATTCGATTATGGTTTGTTTTAAACATGCATACTTCTGAGAAAGGTTATTGCCTTTCAGAGACAGAATATATATCTATCTAAGGGTATGTGTTTCGAAAACATGAAGGAGATAGATACAGACAAAGCAGTTTCCTACACTTCAAGTGTGGAAGGCTTTATAGATGCAATGTTGAAAAACGAAAACCTGATATCAACTATGCGGTTAGCGTAGTGGGAGGATATCAAAGTAATCTGGACAAGAGATATTCGAATGCTGTAAAAGTACTTGGAAGTACTGGATTACTAAGAAAGACTAAATCTTCTTGGATTACATATTCTCAGATCTCAAATCAGGAAAGGACCAGTGTAAGTCGATATCAGGCTATGTGTTCACTTTTAGAAAGAGGTGGATCCTTGAAATGAAAGAGTGATAAGTAGGATGCTTATCAGACTCTCTCATAACCGAATAGCAGCCTCAGAGGCAGTGGAAGTTTTGGTTAGGTTCCAGGGATAACCTCTGGACTTAGATATGACTCTTAGTTTACCAAAGGCTATTGGATAGCGGTGCATGGTAAACTGAAAGAAGTCATAAGTCAAAAGTGATGTTAACACATAGAGCAAGTACCACCTGATACGAGTCATCGTCGAGGGAGACGACGCAGTAGTCACCAAGATAACTTCAGAGCGGCAACCTAGAGTGCTCATTCACATAGTACTTCTTGGAAGTACACTTTAAGCACGTGATGAGTATGGGAGTCGGGAGTTTGGAGGAAATGACTAGACCTTAGTACAAGTGGGAGATTGTTGGAGTTGTGTACTTAATGTCTAGATTTAAGTAACGGTAAACTCCCGGTCATAGCATTTAATCTATTTAATTAATAAACAATTGTTTGCGTTTAATTATTGATAATTAAATATATGCAAATCATAGTCTTGGATTTTATACGTTGTAGTTAGTATGGTGTGTATGGACACACAGAAGATCATACTATCGGTTACTCTTATTTAATCAAACAGTTGCTCACGACCTAGATGGACACGGACCAATCCATCGGTATAGTCGTTGTGTGAGAGAGAAATAATTTATCTTAATTATTTTATCACACTTGTACACTTGGTGTATTGAGCGGATCGCTTGAGACTTATCAATTAGGATTGCCGTCGATAATTGATTCAAGTCTCAGAGTATTTTATTCTTAATCCCCGAAACTATTGCGGGTGTGTATATTTAATATAAATGACTTTGATTTACCAAAGGAATTAACCGATTTAATTATTGGGTTAATTACCGGTTAAGTTGGGTCACTATATTTTATATATGGCATGCCGTGAATACTTGACGGGAAAGTGTATCCCGGAAGGGTTGATAATATCCCCGAGATGAGTTCATAAGGAATTATTGTGTAAACCTCATGAGTGGATTCGTTCCGCACAATAATTAAGGTTGAATGGTACTAGTCTCGGATTCAAGAGATGAATAAATTAATTAGCAATAAATTAATTTTATTCATGGATATTTAAATCTTAAATACACGGAACAAAATATTATTTGATATAATATGGTTTAATATTGGGAGTGCAATTAATTTATATAGTGGAAAATAAATTAATTAATATTAATGGGAGATTAATAGATTTGGGCTTGGGCTCAATTTAATCATTAATATTGGAAGCCCAATATTCCACCTCCTTTAGATCCCCTACGTAGCCTATAAAAGCACTACATATTGGAAATCGATATCCCGGAATTAATAAATTAATTAAAATTAATTATCTAATTAATTCCGACCGAAATCCTTTGGAGATAGAATATCCGGGGTTGTCAAAGTGCGGAACGACAACTCCAATCGAAATCCCGGTTGCCGGAAATCCGCCACGAACCACCACGCGAAGCCGGACTCAACCAAACCCTAACCACGGGGATAGCCCGGGCTGTTCGGTCGAGCCCTCGCGTAGGGCTCGCGGCTGTCCTTGGCAGCCGCCTAGGGCTGCCCTTGGCAGCCCGCTGGACACCCCCAGCCACACCCCGCTGATCGCCCCCAAGCCACGGTCGAACCGTGGCTAGCGATCAGCCCGCAGCCACCGCCGCGCGAGCGGCGGTCCAGCCGCGCGAGCGGTGATCGCTCCGCCGGAGCGGAGCTCGTGCCGCGCGAGCGGGGCTGCTCCAGCAGCCCGCTGGATGTGCACGGGCGATTGAGCTCGTGCTCGATCGAGTCTCGGCGTCCAGCCGAGGCTCACGCCCCTCGACCCCTCCTAGGCGAGCCGTTGAGCCGCCGGCGGTCCGGTGATCTTCGATCACCACCGCCCGGTTCAACCTCGTCATGGGTCGCGTTCTTGGACCTTGGTTCAAGATATTTTTACGATAATTAAACGATTAAATCATAAATAGGGTTTTACGATTTACCTCGTTCTCGTTGTTCGGAAAAACGAAGAACTCAATTTGACGACCTTGAGATCTTCCGACGTATTCCTTGCACTAGCTCGGACGTCGTGTGGGCGACGATCTACCGAACTCCATGGATCTCCCTCTCTACTTTCTCTCTCCAGAATTGTGATCTTCAAGTTATGAAATTCATGAGAATAGAGAAGACCATGTAGTGCTTTTATAGGCTACGTAGGGGATCTTAAGGAGGTGGAATATTGGGCTTCCAATAATAGTGATTAAATTGAGCCCAAGCCCAAATCTATTAATCCTTACTATTATTAATTAATTCTATTTTCCACTATATAAAATTAATTGCACTCCCAATATTAAACCATATTATATCAAATAATATTTCTCCGGTAGTATTATTTATTCCGTGTATTTAAGATATAAATATCCATGAATAAAATTAATTTATTGCTAATTAATTTATTCATCTCTTATATCCGAGACTAGTACCATTCAACCTTAATTATTATGCGGAACGAATCCACCTGCAGGGTTTACATAATAATTCCTTATGAACTCATCTCGGGGATATTATCAACCCTTACGGGATACACTTTCCCGTCAAGTATTCACGGCATACCATATATAAAATATAGTGACCCAACTTAACCGGTAATTAACCCAATAATTAAATCGGTTAATTCCTTTGGTAATCAAAGTCACTTATATTAAATATACACACCCGCAATAGTATCGGGGATTAAGAATAGAATACTCAGAGATTTAAATCGATTATCGCCGGCAATCCTAATCGATAAATCTCAAGCAGATCCGCTCAATACACCAAGTGTACAAGTGTGATAAAATAATCAAGACAGATTATTTTTGTTGGAATTCGCTATCCCGGGTTATCAAAATTGCGGAACCTATAACCCGAACGAACCCTTCGTCGGAGATCATACGAACGCCGACTCATCCGCCGGAGTCCGGGCTTTGGAGGCCATGCATCCGAAGACGCACAGCCCGCCCCCACCCGAACCCCCGCGAGCCGGGGTTCGCACGATCAAGATGATCGATCGCACGCCGGCGATCGATCAGGGTGGGGCTGTTCCGACAGCCCCCGCGGCGGGTCCGGCGACCCGCCACCACCAGGAGGCCCCCGCCTTCACAGCGGGGTAGGGCACGGCTCCAGCCCGTGCCCAGCGATCGACCATCGTGGTCGATCGCACACCCTCGGTCGAACCGAGGGTTCGCCCCCATGCCCCACGGCCGAAACCCTAGCCGGGCGATCCGCGGTCCGGTGGCTTCGCCACCACCGCGTGATCGTTCGTCGAATCCGGGCTTCGATCTTCGGATCTTCATCCTACGGTATTCTCGATAAAAACCAAATCGAACAATTAACAAGGGGGTTGAGAATTGTACCTACGATTCGTTGTTCGGAGAAACGAAATCGACGACCTCGTGACCTTTTCGCGTATTCCTTGCACTCGTTCGAACGTCGGGTGGGCGACGAGCTATCGAACTTATGTATCCTCTTCACTCTTAGAACTTTATTGTTGGCGTAACGTAGGTTAGTAAAAGTGAAGACCACGTAGTGCTTTTATAGGCTACGAAGGGGATCAAAAGGAGAATAAATATTGGGCTTCAATATTGAAAATTAAATTGGGTCCAACCCAAATCCATTAATTCTTATCAATATTAATTTTATTTATTTTCCACTATATAAATAAAATTGCACTCCCAATATTATTCATATTATATCAAATAATATTTCTCCAACTTAGTATTATTTATTCCGTGTATTTAAGATTTAAATATCCATGAATAAAATTTATTTATTGCTTAATAAATTTATTCATCTCTTATATCCGAGACTAGTACCACTCAACCTTATTTATTATGCGGAACAAGTCCACTCGCGAGGTTTACATAATAAATCCTTATGAGCTCATCTCGGGGATATTATCAACCCTTACGGGATACACTGCCCCTTCAAGAATTCACGGCATGCCATATATAAAATATAGTGACCCAACTTAACCGGTAATTAACCCAATTATCAAACCGGTTAATTCCTTTGGTAAATCAAAGTCACTTATATTAAATATACACACCCGCAATTGTTTCAGGGATTAAGAATAAAATACTCCGAGTCTCAAATCAATTATCGCCGAGCAATCCTAATTGATGAGTCTCAATCGATCCGCTCAATACACCAAGTGTACAAGTGTGATAAAATAATTAAGATAAATTATTTTCTCTCTCACACAACGACTATACCGATGGATTGGTCCGTGTCCATCTAGGTCGTGAGCAACTGTTCGATTAAATACGAGTGACCGATAGTATGATCTTCTGTGTGCCCATGCAACACCATACTAACTACAACGTATAAAATCCAGGACTATAATTTGCATGTATTTAATTAACAATAATTAAAAGCAAATGAATGTCTGTAATTAATAGGTAAATGAAAGTGCATACAGAGTTCAGAATACTCAAATCTAGACATTAAGTATACTACTCCATCAATCTCCCACTTATACTAAGGTCTAGTCTTATCCTCCAAACTTCTGACTCCCAAACCCTCCAAGTGCTTGAAATATACTTCCTTAGGAAGTATCTTGGTGAAAGGGTCCGCTAGGTTGTCCTCCGAAGCTATCTTGGTGACTATCGCATCGCCCCTCTTGACGATGTCTCGAATCAGGTGGTACTTGCGCTCTATGTGTTTCATAGCACTATGGGACCGTGGTTCCTTACTGTTTGCCACTGCACCGCTATTATCACAATAAATTGTCATAGCCTTGGGCAAACTCGGAATCACATCTAAGTCCTGGAGGAAATTAAGGAACCAAACTGACTCTTTCGCTGCCTCTGAGGCTGCAACGTATTCAGCTTCCATGGTAGAGTCTGAAATGCACTTTTGCTTAACACTCCTCCATGATACGGCTCCACCTCCCATAGTGTACACATAGCCTGATGTCGACTTTCGCCGGTCCTTATCAGCTTGGAAATCCGAATCCGTATAACCCAAAGGAATCATATTGTATGCCCCGTAACTTAGAACATAATCCTTAGTATTTCGCAAATACTTGAAAATTCTCTTTACGGCAGTCCAATGAGCCTTTCCAGGGTTACTCTGATATCTCGCTACTACGCCAACTGCATAGCAGATATCAGGCCTCGTACATAACATTGCATACATTAAGCTTCCCACAGCCGAAGCGTAGGGAACTGCTTTCATTTCATCTTTCTCCTTTTGTGTCCGAGGACACATCTCCTTAGAAAGATAAGTTCCTTTACTGAAGGGTAGCTCACCCTTCTTGGAATTTTGCATGTTAAAACGAGCCAGAATCGTGTCTATGTAAGATTGCTGGGATAGGTACAGTGTTCTATTCCGGCGATCCCTTATAACCTTGATCCCTAGAACATGTCCGACTTCTCCCAAATCTTTCATATCGAATTGTCTAGACAACCATCCCTTTATGTCTGATAACATTTTTACACTGTTGCCAATGAGAAGAATGTCGTCTACATAAAGCACGAGAAACACCACCTTCTTTCCATCACGTTTCCAATACACACACGATTCGTCCATGCTTTGACTGAATCCAAAGGATTGGACCACTTCGTCAAACCGCAGGTTCCACGATCTCGAGGCTTGTTTCAATCCATAAATGGATCGATTAAGCTTGCACACTAGATGATCTCGCCCCTTAGCAATGAATCCTTCTGGTTGTTTCATATAAATCGTCTCGTCAAGACTTCCATTAAGGAAAGCTGTCTTGACATCCATTTGCCACACCTCATAATCCATATGAGCTGCTATGGATAAGAGAATCCGGACCGACTTTATCTTGGCTACCGGCGAGAAGGTCTCCTCATAATCGATTCCCTCTTTCTGAGTATATCCTTTCGCAACAAGCCGAGCTTTAAAGGTTTCAACCTTTCCGTCAGATCCTCTCTTTCTCTTGTAGACCCATTTACACCCAATTGGCTTCACGCCGCTTGGTGGTTCTACAAGATCCCAGACTTTATTAGAATCCATAGATTCTATTTCGGATTTCATTGCTTTCTTCCAAGAAGACGCATCTATATCTTGTACCGCCTCATCATAGGTCCAGGGATCGATTTCATGAACTCCAGGTCCAGAGTCCGAAGACTCACCCAATCCAATCCATCTATCTGGTTGTTTAACAACCCTCCCACTACGACGGCGTTCCGGTGTATTAACAGTGACAGTATTAGGTGCAGGTTCTAGTGGTGTATCTATACTCGGTTCGGCTGTATCCAGGTCTTCCTCGTTACCTCTCAACTCATCAAGTATTATGTCACTTTTGGGCTTGTGGTCCATGACATAGTCTTCCTCTAGGAACCGAGCGTTAGTACTTATAACGATCTTCTGGTCCGTAGGACTATAGAACATGCCACCCTTAGTTCCTTTCGGGTATCCTACAAACAGCCGTATTTCTGATCTAGGTTCTAACTTATCGGTGCCTTGTCGCAACACATGTGCTGGACAACCCCAGATCCGAATGTGTCCCAAGTTAGGCTTACGCCCACTCCACAATTCCATGGGTGTAGTTGGCACTGTTTTGGTCGGAACCCTATTCAGAATGTACGCCGCTGTTTCCAAGGCAAGTCCCCAGAACATAACAGGTAAATCCGAGTAACTCATCATCGATCGTACCATCTCCATAAGAGTCCTATTCCTTCTTTCTGACACACCATTCTGCTGAGGAGTATATGGTGAGGTCAGTTGGGATTCAATCCCATTCTCTGCCAAGTATGCCTTGAATTCTCCAGACAGGTACTCGCCTCCGCGATCAGATCGCAGGCATTTTATGGATTTACCACGAAGGTTCTCCACAAGAGCCTTGAATTCCTTGAACTTGTCAAAAGAATCACTCTTGTGGCGCATCAGGTATACATATCCATACCTTGAGTAATCATCAGTAAAGGTGATGAAATACTCGTACCCTCCCCTTGCCTGAGTAGACATAGGTCCGCATACATCAGAGTGAATCAAATCCAATACTTGTTCAGCCCTTCGTCCTTTACCAGAAAAAGGACGCTTGGTCATTTTACCCTCTAAACAGGATTCGCAGGTTGGAAGGTCCTCTCCTTCAACACCAGTGATTAAATCATCAGCTTTCAACCTTTGAAGCCTATTCGAGTTTATATGACCTAGCCTTAGATGCCACAAGTATAATTGATTCATCTTTGAAGGTTCCTTTCTCTTATTGGTGTTCGTAGATGTGTTATTACTCTCGGTTAGTTGCATCGTGTTAGACTCAGGATTTAGCACATACAAATCGTCTATCAATGTACCAGAACAGATAATTTCACTATTTCTTCTTATGATCACAGAGTGGTCAAAAGAAACAGAATATCCATTCATAATAAGTTTAGAAACTGAAATCAAATTCTTTCTAAAGTTGGGTACATAAAGACAATTACGTAAAACTAAAACCCTATCACTACTGAAACGTAAGTGAACGTCTCCCACTGCAACAGCCGCCACCTTCGCGGCATTGCCCATGTAGACCACGATTTCTCCCTCTCTAAGTCTCCGGGTTTCCTGGAACCCCTGCAATGAATTGCAGACATGGTCAGTGGCACCCGCATCTACACACCAGGTGCTGGTAGATATCACCGCTGACAATGTTTCAGTGACTAAGGAAAATTTCGTACCTTTGATGAGAGGACAATCAGACCTCCAGTGCCCAAACTGTTTGCATCGAAAGCATCTGCGAAACCGCTTGCTTACCCCAATCCGTGGTTTTAAACCACTGGGTCTCTTTGCACGCTTTTCTTTTAGCCTAGCCACAAGAGCTCGTGTTTCTCTTAACTTACGCACAAAAATCGCCTTCGCTAAGCCGGTTTTAAGGGACTCATTGAGGAACGATTCCGTGGGTATGTCAAACACCTCTTGCCTAGCTTCCACACCATGTCTCAACTTAGTTGGACCAACAGTGGATTCAGAAAGCTCAACAGTCTGGACAATGTCCAGATTTCTTTTCCAATCATCACCATATGGAACCGGTGAGTTTTCATCTTTAAGTATATCACAAAGTGGGGTCACAGTCATTCCTAACCTATAAGCACATAAAACAAACAAACAATTTAATATCCGATATTATCTCCCTTAAATAATATCATTAAATCACTAATTACATCTAAAATCCCATCAGGTAAGGCAAGCCACGTGGTGTGGACGTTTACCCACCCAAATGATTTAGCAATTAGATTTTCTTTGGCCATACATCGCTTATAGCGGAACCTCGTGGGGAGGAATACCATAAGGCGTATCTAAGTGTAAACCATTACTCAGTACCAAAATAAGTTACTTGGAATCGCTACATCACCGCAAGCCACGTGGTGTGGACGTTTACGATAACTTCACAACTCTTCATAATTACTTACAACTGTCTACATCAATTAATCCAAAATCCGTCAGCATAGCAAGCCACGTGGTGTGGACGTTTACTACACTAAGAGACTTTTATAATTGACTCCCAATTACTTGATCCATTTAATCTCGTAAATCAAGACGTGGAGAATCATAAGTGAAACTCGAAGTTTCTAACCAGTGATTCACCATGCGAACAACCCTATCTCTCATAAATGAGGGAGCCGAGCAGACAAACGACCCATCTATAAAAGTATGGCACGAAAGTCTCTAATTTGTGTCCTCTACATGACCAAGTGGCTCTGGCTCCATTCCACTCCCCGGGGTGAGAATGAGTCGACTTGAAATCAGCTTTGGAAAGACAAATTAGGCATTGTTTGATAAACTCAATCAATGTTTCTCGTAAGAGGAATTACAAGAACTCTCCTCCAATAACTTATCTATATAAACTTCAAAAGTTTATAAAAGTCACCAAGAGAGCAGCAATGGAGACCATGGGTATGTTTCCATACCCTCTCCCACTTAGCTTTTTACAATAAAGGGATACGCTATCTAGTGCATAAAAGTAAACACATATAGCATGCATACATGTAATAAAGCACATAGTATTATCACATAGTCAAAATAATACTAGAATATTATTTTCCGACTATTATGGCTTTATCACATCCCCGTACGCATCTTCTAGTCTTCAGTCTTCGTTTCTTGAACGCTCCATGTGACGAGAATATTAATATCCAATATTTAAATCTATTTATTTTTAATTAATCCAAAAGTTACTTAATTCGAAAATTAAGTCAATTGAATATATCAAAAATAAAATTAAATATTATTAATATTTTTATTTATTTTATTCTCTTTTTCCACTTCATTAAATCTATAGAATAATCTATCCAAGATCCTCTTGGAATATTCTAGATGATATCCATAATGAAATAAAGAAATAAAATAATTTAGGACTCTTATACTTTTCCAAATTTATTTTATTCCTAATCCATGAATATTCCCATGAGTAGGAATAATCAAATAGGAAAAATAAATTTAGTACTAAATTAATTCTTTCTCTATTTTTCTAGAATATTCCATAAAGAAATAATCAAAATAGGAAATAATGAATTAATTAGGAAAGTATATTTCCGGTAGGAGTAGCCCGGGTTGGGGAACCCCGAACCACCCCCACCATGTTCGACCGCCGCCTAGGGCACGCCGCCGCCGCTCAGCCCACGCGCCACCACCACTGGTGGCCGGCGTGGCCGAGTCTCCCACGGACAGCCCGCCTAGGGCCGCGGGTCGATCGATCCCCTCGGGATCGATCATGGGGATTGATCGATCCCGGTCCTTCGTCTCCTCGTCACTTCGTCTTCTCCGGCGGTCTTTGATTCGATCCAATCGCAAAATAAATTTACAAAAATCTAAATTACAATTCCGGTATCGATTCTATACACGAAATCGACCCTATACATTTTCCGGAAAAACAACGAACATAATAATAAATCCTAAATTCGGTCAACCCCCGAATTTTTACTATTACAAGCATTCACCACCAAAAACGAATCTCGACATGTCCGAGAGTTTAATAAAACCAACAATCATATGACAAAACAATTAAACGAATAATCATCAAGCCATAATAGTCGGATCCCTGCAAGGTAGAACAATTTTATCGAAAATACCGCGAACGTAAACCACGCTCTGATACCAATTGTTGGAATTCGCTATCCCGGGTTATCAAAATTGCGGAACCGATAACCCGAACGAACCCTTCGCCGGAGATCATACGAACGCCGACTCATCCGCCGGAGTCCGGGCTTTGGAGGCCATGCATCCGAAGACGCACAGCCCGCCCCCACCCGAACCCCCGCGAGCCGGGGTTCGCACGATCAAGATGATCGATCGCACGCCGGCGATCGATCGGGGTGGGGCTGTTCCGACAGCCCCCGCGGCGGGTCCGGCGACCCGCCACCACCAGGAGGCCCCCGCCTTCACGGCGGGGTAGGGCACGGCTCCAGCCTGTGCCCAGCGATCGACCATCGTGGTCGATCGCACACCCTCGGTCGAACCGAGGGTTCTCCCCCATGCCCCACGGCCGAAACCCTAGCCGGGCGATCCGCGGTCCGGTGGCTTCGCCACCACCGCGTGATCGTTCGTCTAATCCGGGCTTCGATCTTCGGATCTTCATCCTACGGTATTCTCGATAAAAACCAAATCGAACAATTAACAAGGGGGTTGAGAATTGTACCTACGATTCGTTGTTCGGAGAAACGAAATCGACGACCTCGTGACCTTCCCGCGTATTCCTTGCACTCGTTCGAACGTCGGGTGGGCGACGAGCTATCGAACTTATGGATCCTCTTCACTCTTAGAACTTTATTGTTGGCGTAACGTAGGTTAGTAAAAGTGAAGACCACGTAGTGCTTTTATAGGCTACGAAGGGGATCAAAGGAGAATAAATATTGGGCTTCAATATTGAAAATTAAATTGGGTCCAACCCAAATCCATTAATTCTTATCAATATTAATTTTATTTATTTTCCACTATATAAATAAAATTGCACTCCCAATATTATTCATATTATATCAAATAATATTTCTCCAACTTAGTATTATTTATTCCGTGTATTTAAGATTTAAATATCCATGAATAAAATTTATTTATTGCTTAATAAATTTATTCATCTCTTATATCCGAGACTAGTACCACTCAACCTTATTTATTATGCGGAACAAGTCCACTCGCGAGGTTTACATAATAAATCCTTATGAGCTCATCTCGGGGATATTATCAACCCTTACGGGATACACTGCCCCTTCAAGAATTCACGGCATGCCATATATAAAATATAGTGACCCAACTTAACCGGTAATTAACCCAATTATCAAACCGGTTAATTCCTTTGGTAAATCAAAGTCACTTATATTAAATATACACACCCGCAATTGTTTCAGGGATTAAGAATAAAATACTCCGAGTCTCAAATCAATTATCGCCGAGCAATCCTAATTGATGAGTCTCAATCGATCCGCTCAATACACCAAGTGTACAAGTGTGATAAAATAATTAAGATAAATTATTTTCTCTCTCACACAACGACTATACCGATGGATTGGTCCGTGTCCATCTAGGTCGTGAGCAACTGTTCGATTAAATACGAGTGACCGATAGTATGATCTTCTGTGTGCCCATGCACCACCATACTAACTACAACGTATAAAATCCAGGACTATAATTTGCATGTATTTAATTAACAATAATTAAAAGCAAATGAATGTCTGTAATTAATAGGTAAATGAAAGTGCATACAGAGTTCAGAATACTCAAATCTAGACATTAAGTATACTACTCCATCAATTTTCTCTCTCACACAACGACTATACCGATGGATTGGTCCGTGTCCATCTAGGTCGTGAGCAACTGTTCGATTAAATACGAGTAACCGATAGTATGATCTTCTGTGTGTCCAAACATCATACTAACTACAACGTATAAAATCCAGGACTATAATTTGCATATATTTAATTATAAATAATTAAACGCAAATAATTGTTTATTTAGTTAAATAGATTAGTGGCAATGGATCGTGAGTTTCCGTTACTTAAATCTAGACATTAAGTACACAACTCCAACAATCTCCCACTTGTACTAAGGTCTAGTCATTTCCTCCAAACTCCCGACTCCCATACTCATCACATGCTTAAGTTGTACTTCCAAGAAGTACTATGTGAATGAGCACTCTAGGTTGCCGCTCTGAAGTTATCTTGGTGACTACAGCGTCGTCTCCCTCGACGATGACTCGTATCAGGTGGTACTTGCACTATGTGTTATCTTACACTTATGGACTTGTGATTTCTTACCATTTGCCATCGCACCGCTATTTACATAGCCTTTGGCAAATTAAGAATCACATCTAAGTCCCAGAGATTATCCCGGAGTTATACCAAAACTTCCGCTGCCTCTGAGGCCGCTATTTCGTTACCCATGGCAGAGTCCGAAAAGCATCGTGCTTATCGCTCTTCCATGTTAAAATTCCTTCTCCTTCAATAGTGAAACACATAGCCTGATATCGACTTACACCGGTCCTCATTCGATTAGAAATCTAAGAGAATGTAATCCAAAGGAAATGTTCGTCTTCTTCGTAGTCTAGAACAGTACTTCGAAAGTACTTTTACAGCAGTCGAATATTCCTTTCCAGGATTACCTTGATATCCTCCCACTATACTAGCCGCATAGCCGATATCAGGTTCTTGTTTTCAACAATGCATTTATTAAGCTTTCCACACTCAAAGTGTAGGAATCCGCTTTCATTGCTTCTATCTCCTTTTTGTGTTCCAAAACACATATCCTTAGATAGATGCATTCCGTCTCTGAAAGGTAACGAACCTTTCTCGGAATCTTGCATGTTAAAACGAACCATAATCATATATATGTAAGATGTCCAGGAGAAGTACAATGTTCTTTCCTAGAGATCCAAGATCTCAAGAACATGTCCAACTTCTTCCTTTATCTTTCATATTGATTTATCTAGACAACCATCATTTTATGTCTGACAACATCTTTACATTGTTACCAATGATAAAATGTTATCTACATAAAACCTCCGAGAAACACCACCTTGTTTCCATCACGTTTCCCATATACATGATTCGTCAATGCCTTTTGATTAATCCATCAAATGGACTATCTCATCAATGCGCAAGTTCCACGAACTCTAGCTTTGTTATAATCCATAAATGGATCAACTAAGCTTGTACTCTAAATGATCTCGCCTCTTAACAATAATCCTTATTGTTCTCTAAGAAGGCACATTTAGATCTAGTACTGCCTTCATGTAGATCAAGGGATCGATTTCATGTATACTAGGTCCAGAGTCCGAAGACTCGCCTGTTAGAAATCGATATCCCGGAATTAATAAATTTAAATAAATAAATTATCTAATTAATTCCGACCGAAATCCTTCGGAGATTGAATATCCGGAGTTGTCAAAGTGCGGAACGACAACTCCAATCGAAATCCCGGTTGCCGGAAACCCGCCACGAACTTCCACGGGGATAGCCCAACCGAAGCCCTAGCCGCGGGGATAGCCCGCGGCTGTCCGGTCGAGCCTCCGTGTGGGGCTCGCGGCTGTTCGTAGCAGCCGTCTAGGGCTGCCCAGCCATGCCTCGGATGATCGCACATCCGCCACGATCGAAATCGTGGCATGCGATCACCACAGCCCGTCACCGCGCGAGCGGTGGTCCTGCCGCGCGAGCGGCGACCAGCCCGCGCGAGCGGTCGTCGCACCGTGCGAGCGGCTGCTCCAGCAGCCCGCTGGACATGCCGGAAACCCTCACGGAACAGCCCCATCATCGGACCCTCCGCCACGGCCAAACCGCGGCTGCCCGATGGAGGCGTGCGCTCGCAACCGTGCGAGCGCTAGGGTTTCACGCCCTCGACCCTCCTAGCCGAGCCGTTGAGCCGCCGGCGGTCCGGTGATCTTCGATCACCACCGCCCGGTTCAACCTCGTCATGGGTCGCGTTCTCGGATCTTGGTTCAAGATATTTTTACGATAATTAAACGATAAAATCATAAAGAGGGTTTTACGATTTACCTCGTTCTCGTTGTTCGGAAAAACGAAGAACTCAATTTGACGACCTTGAGATCTTCCGACGTATTCCTTGCACTAGCTCGAACGTCGTGTGGGCGACGATCTACCGAACTCCATGGATCTCCCTCTCTACTTTCTCTCTCTAGAATTGTGATCTTCAAGTTATGAGATTAGAGAAGACCATGTAGTGCTTTTATAGGCTACGTAGGGGATCTTAAGGAGGTGGAATATTGGGCTTCCAATATTGAAGATTAAATTGAGCCCAATGCTCAAGTCCATTAATCCTTATCAATATTAATTAATTCTATTTTCCACTATATAAAATTAATTGCACTCCCAATATTAAACCATATTATATCAAATAATATTTCTCCGGTAGTATTATTTATTCTGTGTATTTAAGATATAAATATCCATGAATAAAATTAATTTATTGCTAATTAATTTATTCATCTCTTATATCCGAGACTAGTACCATTCAACCTTAATTATTATGCGGAACGAATCCACCTGCAGGGTTTACATAATAATTCCTTATGAACTCATCTCGGGGATATTATCAACCCTTACGGGATACACTTTCCCGTCAAGTATTCACGGCATGTCATATATAAAATATAGTGACCCAACTTAACCGGTAATTAACCCAATAATTAAATCGGTTAATTCCTTTGGTAAATCAAAGTCACTTATATTAAATATACACACCCGCAATAGTTTCAGGGATTAAGAATAAAATACACTGAGACTCGAATCGATTATCGCCGGCAATCCTAATCGATGAATCTCAACGATCCGCTCAATACACCAAGTGTACAAGTGTGATAAAATAATCAAGACAGATTATTTTCTCTCTCACACAACGACTATACCGATGGATTGGTCCGTGTCCATCTAGGTCGTGAGCAACTGTTCGATTAAATACGAGTAACCGATAGTATGATCTTCTGTGTGGGGCCCGACACACCATACTAACTACAACGTATAGAATCCAGGACTATGTTTTGCATATATTTAATTATAAATAATTAAACGCAAACAATTGTTCATTTAGTTAAATAGATTAATGGCAATGGATCGTGAGTTTCTGTCACTTAAATCTAGACATTAAGTAAACAACTCCAACAATCTCCCACTTGTACTAAGGTCTAGTCATTTCCTCCAAACTCCCGACTCCCATACTCATCACGTGCTTAAGTTGTACTTCCAAGAAGTACTATGTGAATGAGCACTCTAGGTTGCCGCTCTGAAGTTATCTTGGTGACTACAGCGTCGTCTCCCTCGACGATGACTCGTATCAGGTGGTACTTGCACTATGTGTTATCTTACACTTATGGACTTGTGATTTCTTACCATTTGCCATTGCACCGCTATTTACATAGCCTTTGGCAAATTAAGAATCACATCTAAGTCCCAGAGATTATCCCGGAGTTATACCAAAACTTCCGCTGCCTCTGAGGCTGCTATTTGGTTACCCATGGTAGAGTCCGAAAAGCATCGTGCTTATCACTCTTCCATGTTAAAACTCCTTCTCCTTCAATAGTGAAACACATAGCCTGATATCGACTTACACCGGTCCTCATTCGATTAGAAATCTAAGAGAATGTAATCCAAAGGAAATGTTCGTCTGCTTCGTAGTCTAGAACAGTACTTCGAAAGTACTTTTACGGCAGTCGAATATTCCTTTCCAGGATTACCTTGATTTCCTCCCACTATGCTCACCGCATAGCCGATATCAGGTTCTCGTTTTTCAACATTGCATTTATTAAGCTTTCCACACTCAAAGTGTAGGAATCCGCTTTCATTGCTTCTATCTCCTTTTGTGTTCCAAAACACATATCCTTAGATAGATGCATTCCGTCTCTGAAAGGTAACGAACCTTTCTCGGAATCTTGCATGTTAAAACGAACCATAATCATATATATGTGAGATGTCCAGGAAAAGTACAATGTTCTTTCTAGAGATCCAAGATCTCAAGAACATGTCCAACTTCTTCCTTTATCTTTCATAATGATTCATCTAGACAACCATCATTTTATGTCTGATAACATCTTTACATTGTTGCCAATGATAAGAGTGTCATCTACATAAAACCTCCGAGAAACACCACCTTGTTTTCCATCACGTTTCCAATACACACAATTTGTCTATGCTTTTGATGAATCCATAAAATGGACTATCTCATCAATTTGCAAGTACCACGAACTCAATGCTTTGTTTCAATCCATAAATGGATAAACTAAGCTTGTACTCTAAATGATATCGCCTCTTAGCAATAATCCTTATTGCTCTCCAAGAAGGCACATTTAGATCTAGTACGGCCTTCATGTAGATCTAGGGATCGATTTCATGTATACTAGGTCCAGAGTCCGAAGACTCTCCTAGTCTTATGAATATCTCCGGTTGTCCCACAACCTCCCACTACAATGGCATTCCGGTGTATAAACAGTGATAACAGTAGGTGCAGTTAGTGGTGTACCGCTACTCGGTTCGGCTGGTTCTAAGTCTTTAATCTTTCTCTCTCATTTCAAAGTATCATGTCACTTGGGGCTTGTGGTTCATCATATAGTCTTTCTCTAAGAACCGGGCGTTAGAACTTATAACGTCCTTCTGGTTCATATTACTATTGAACACACATCTTTTGTTCTTCTAGGATATTCTACAACCGCATTTGAATGCGCCGTTGTTTCCAGACATATCCATAGAACACAGGTAGTTCCGTATAACTCATGATTTTACTATTTCTATAAGAGTTCCATTTCTTGTTTACGACACACCATTTCTACACAACAGTGTATGGTGAAGTCATTTAGGATCAAATCCCAATCTCTGATCAGTATACCATGCATTCCTCAGACAGGTACTTGCCTCCGCGATCAAATCGCAGGCCACAAATGGATATACCTTGATGGTTCTCCACAAATGCTTAGTGTCCATTGACTTGTCAAAACACTTGCTTTTGTGGCACATCAGGTATTCTAATCCATTTTTCGAGTAATCATAAAATGAAGTACTCGTACCTTATTGTCTGAGTAGGCATAGGTCTGCATACATCAGAGTCAATCAATTCTTATACTTGTCCGGATCTTACATCTTATATCCATAAAGGATTGCTTAGTCATGTTATCCTCCAAATTAGATTCATAGGTCGGAAGGTCCATTCCCTCAACTTAATTGATCAAATATCAATTTTCGACCTTTTGAACTTCTTATTTGAATAAACATGACTCAGCATAAGAATCCACAAGTATAATTGATAAAGAAATCTCTTATTAGTAAAACGAGTTTCATACTACGGTTCGTTGCATCGTGGTGGACTCAGGATTCATCATTTATATATTGCTAGCTAATGTACCAGAATAGATACTATCATTATTTCTTCTTATAACCATCAAATGATTACAAGAAATAAAATATCCATTCATTAGAAATCCAGAACAAAGTTCTTTCTAATATGAAAGGTACATAAAAGCAATAACTTAAAATGAAATCCTATAAAATGTCCTCCATTGCAACAGCTGCCTCCTCTACAGCATTGCCCATGTAGACTACGATTTCTTCTTTTCCAAGTCGTTAGGTTTCCTGGAACCTTTGCATTTAAAATGCACATACCGTCAGTGGTTCCATATCTACACACCAGGTTCCGGTAGATAATACCACTGACTATGTTTTACGACTAAAGAAGAATTTCGTACTTTCTTTGAGAGGATAATCAGACTTCCAGTACCCAGACTGTTTGCATCGAGAACTCTTGCCTCATGGATTTCTCGTCCCATCTCGTGGTCCAAGAAACCTAGGACCACTGGGTTTCTTTGCTTGCTTTTCCTTTCCCCCGATTTTTCCCTTAGGTTCGAAACCTTTGGCATTGGCTACAAGAGCTTGCGATTTCCGTCTCAACTCGTCTAAAAGGTCAATCATCTCAAAAACGTGTTTAAGCGTTTCCTCGAAGCGACTGGCCTTTATGAGTATCCTCTTCGCTTCTTGTCTAGCCGCTTATGTCAATAGGCTCGGGAGGACAAAGCTTACTGAGTACTAACCAGTACTCTTCAACAGTCTGGACAATGTCTAGATCTCTATTCCAATCATTACATTTAGGGACCAATGAGTTTAAAATCCTTACGTATCACAGAAAGTGGGTTCAAAGCCATATCCTAATCTATGAGCACATATAACAACAAACAATCGATTTAATCTCCGATATTATCTCCCTCAAATAATATCATTAAACCACTAATAACATCTAAAATCCCATCAGGTAAGGCAAGCCACGTTCGTGTGGACGTTTACCCACCCAAATGATTTAGCAATTAGATTTGCTTCGGTCGTACATCATTATAGCGTTACTTCGTTGGGAAGAATACTATAAAGCGTACCTAAGTGTAAACCATTACTCAGTATCTAAGAAGATTGTTTGGGACACGTATATTCACCGCAAGCCACGTTCGTGTGGACGTTTACGTTAACATACGCTCCTTTACTCCCTTCTATAACTGTCTACATCAATCGTTCCAAAATCCCATTCAATGTAGCAAGCCACGTTCGTGTGGACGTTTACTACACCAAAAGACTTTTACAATTGACTCCCAATTACTTGAATCATTTAATCTTGTAAATCAAGACGCGGAGAATCATAAGTGAAACTCAAAGTTTCTAACCAGTGATTCACCATGCGAACAACCCTATCTCTCATAAAATGAGGGAGCCGAGCAGACAATCGATCCACCTTCAAAAGATGGTACGACTGCCTCTAATTTGTGTCCTCGACATGACCAAGTGGCTTTGGCTCCATTCCACTCCCCGGGGTGAGAATGAGTCGACTTGAAATCAGTTTTGGAAAGACAAATTAGGCATTGTTTGATAAACTTAATCAATGTTTCTCGTAAAAGGAATTACAAGAATTCTCCTCCAATGGCTTATCTATACGAACTTCAAAAGTCCATAAAAGTCACCAAGAGAACAGCATTGGAGACCATGGATATGTTTCCATACCCTCTCCCACTTAGCTTTTTATAACAAAGGGATACGCTTTCTAATGCATAATTAAATACACATAAGCATGCATACATGAAATAAAGCACATAGAATATTATCACATAATCAAAATAATACTAGAATATTATTTTCCGACTATTATGGCTTTATCGCATCCCCGTATGCGTCTTCTAGTCTTTCGTCTTTGTTCTTGAATGCTCCATGTGACGGGAATATTAATTCCAATATTTAAATCTATTTATTTTTAATAAATCCAAAAGTTACTTAATTCGAAAATTAAGTCAATCGAATAAATCAAAAATAAAATTAAATATTATTAATATTTTTATTTATTTTATTTTCTCTTTCTACTTCATTAAATATCTAGAATAATCTATCCAAGACCCACTTGAAATATTCTAGAAGATTTCCATAATGAAATAAGGAAATAAAATAATTTAGGACTCCTAGTCCTTCCAAATTAATTCCTTTCCTAATCCATTAAAAATTCCATAAAGGAATAATTAAATAAGGAAAAATTAATTTAGGACTCCTAAACTTTCCAAATTAATTATTTTCCTAATCCATTAAAAATTCCATAAAGGAATAATTAAATAGGAAAAATAAATTAATTTATAAATTTATTCCTTTTCCTAATCTATGAAAATTCCCAAGAATAGGAATAATCAATAAGGAAAAATAAATTTATTCTAAATTTATTCTTTTCCTATTCCATGAGAATTCCCAAAAAAAAGGAATACTCAAAATAGAAAAACCGAATAATTTAGGAAAGTTGGATCTTGCCGGGAGAGCACGAGATCACGAGGACCCCGCGCCCCACCACCATCGCCGGCCGAGAGGAGAGCCACCGCCACCGCCCAGCCGATCAGCCTCCGTCGCCGGCGACATCACGGCCGAGAAGGCCGCGGGCAGCCCCCTCCCCTTTCGATCGATCCTTCCTTCGGGGATGATCATGGGGATGATCGATCCCCGGAATCCTCCCTCTCTATCGTCTCCTCCGTCACACTTTTCCGGTCGTCGTTTCGGAATCGATCCAACGTAAATAAATTACAAATTTATTACTACGCTATCCGGTATCGATTCTCTACGTGAAAACGACCTCAAACAATTTCCGGAAAATTAAGAACAAGCATTCACCACACAAGAACAAATAACATCACCGAGAGTTTAATAATCAAGAACATTATTATGACATTAATTAATAAAATTAAATCTAGCCATAATAATCGGAAACCCTGCAAGGTAGAACAATTTATCGAAAAATACCATGAACTAAAACCAACGCTCTGATACCAATTGTTGGAAATCGATATCCCGGAATTAATAAATTTAAATAAATAAATTATCTAATTAATTCCGACCGAAATCCTTCGGAGATTGAATATCCGGAGTTGTCAAAGTGCGGGGATAGCCCAACCGAAGCCCTAGCCGCGGGGATAGCCCGCGGCTGTCCGGTCGAGCCTCCGTGTGGGGCTCGCGGCTGTTCGTAGCAGCCGCCTAGGGCTGCCCAGCCATGCCTCGGATGATCGCACATCCGCCACGATCGAAATCGTGGCATGCGATCACCATAGCCCGCCACCGCGCGAGCGGTGGTCCTGCCGCGCGAGCGGCGACCAGCCCGCGCGAGCGGTCCTCGCACCGTGCGAGCGGTCCTCGCACCGTGCGAGCGGCTGCTCCAGCAGCCCGCTGGACATGCCGGAAACCCTCACGGAACAGCCCCATCATCGGACCCTCCGCCACGGCCAAACCGCGGCTGCCCGATGGAGGCGTGCGCTCGCAACCGTGCGAGCGCTAGGGTTTCACGCCCTCGACCCTCCTAGCCGAGCCGTTGAGCCGCCGGCGGTCCGGTGATCTTCGATCACCACCGCCCGGTTCAACCTCGTCATGGGTCGCGTTCTCGGATCTTGGTTCAAGATATTTTTACGATAATTAAACGATAAAATCATAAAGAGGGTTTTACGATTTACCTCGTTCTCGTTGTTCGGAAAAACGAAGAACTCAATTTGACGACCTTGAGATCTTCCGACGTATTCCTTGCACTAGCTCGGACGTCGTGTGGGCGACGATCTACCGAACTCCATGGATCTCCCTCTCTACTTTCTCTCTCTAGAATTGTGATCTTCAAGTTATGAGAATAGAGAAGACCATGTAGTGCTTTTATAGGCTACGTAGGGGATCTGAAGGAGGTGGAATATTGGGCTTCCAATATTGAAGATTAAATTGAGCCCAATGCTCAAGTCCATTAATCCTTATCAATATTAATTAATTCTATTTTCCACTATATAAAATTAATTGCACTCCCAATATTAAACCATATTATATCAAATAATATTTCTCCGGTAGTATTATTTATTCCGTGTATTTAAGATATAAATATCCATGAATAAAATTAATTTATTGCTAATTAATTCATTCATCTCTTTTATCCGAGACTAGTACCATTCAACCTTAATTATTATGCGGAACGAATCCACCTGCAGGGTTTACATAATAATTCCTTATGAACTCATCTCGGGGATATTATCAACCCTTACGGGATACACTTTCCCGTCAAGTATTCACGGCATGCCATATATAAAATATAGTGACCCAACTTAACCGGTAATTAACCCAATAATTAAATCGGTTAATTCCTTTGGTAAATCAAAGTCACTTATATTGAATATACACACCCGCAATAGTTTCGGGGATTAAGAATAAAATACACTGAGACTCGAATCGATTATCGCCGGCAATCCTAATCGATGAATCTCAACGATCCGCTCAATACACCAAGTGTACAAGTGTGATAAAATAATCAAGACAGATTATTGTCTCTCTCACACAACGACTATACCGATGGATTGGTCCGTGTCCATCTAGGTCGTGAGCAACTGTTCGATTAAATACGAGTAACCGATAGTATGATATTCTGTGTGGGGCCCGACACACCATACTAACTACAACGTATAGAATCCAGGACTATGTTTTGCATATATTTAATTATAAATAATTAAACGCAAACAATTGTTCATTTAGTTAAATAGATCAATGGCAATGGATCGTGAGTTTCTGTCACTTAAATCTAGACATTAAGTACACAACTCCAACAGTTGTTATTCCCATACCTATTATCATAGTATGGTTTCCCCCTTCCTTGCCCATTACCGTTGCTCTGCCCCATTGCTTTGACCTCCTCGTCATACAGTGAGGGGCATTCATCAGTGGCATGCTCTGTGCCCTGGCAGATCTGGCAAGCTTTCACTCCTCTCTTTGGCCCGGTGGCCATAGTGTTCATAAACTTCTCCATCGCGCTGCACAGTTTGTCGATTTTTAGATCCGCAGCAGTGGTTGTCCCTAAATTGGTCCTGGGCAACTCACTTCCATCCTCTCTGAATTCCTCCGCCATTTCCTTAAAGAGCCTAAATGCCTCTTCAACACTCTTATTCAGGATTGACCCCCCACTGGAAGCATGTAGAAGTGTCCTCTCGTGCATCCTCAGGCCAGTTACAAAATATTGGATCAAATCGTGGTCTGGGATTTGATGTTGAGGGCACTTTGCCAGCATCTGTTTGAACCGTGCCCAGTATGCTGGGAATTCTTCACCTGCCCCCATTTTGATGCTGCTAATATTCCTTCTCATGTGTTGGATTCTAGCGGCAGGGAAATATTTCTCCAAGAATGCTTGCTGGAGCTGTGCCCAAGTGGTGATTTGCCCCTCGGGTAGAGTGTAAAGCCACTCTCTTGCTCCCTCCCCTAGTGAAAAGGGAAATGCCAGCAGTCGGATGTATTCACTCAAAGGGGGTCCTCCCCTTATGGTTCCGCAGGCTAACTCAAAGTCCTGCAAGTGCCTCTGAGGGTCTTCCATGGGCAAATCGCTGAATTTCGGCAGTATTTGGATGAAATTGTGTTTCATCTCCCAGTTCTCTGTAATGGTGGGCAAAGTGATGCCCAATGGACGGAGATTCAGATTGGCAGGGAACATCATTGTTGGAGTTGTGTACTTAATGTCTAGATTTAAGTGACGGTAAACTCCCGATCATAGCATTTAATCTATTTAATTAATAAACAATTATTTGCATTTAATTATATGCAAATCATGGTTCTGGATTTTATACGTTGTAGTTAGTATGGTGCTGCATGGGCGCACAGAAGATCATACTATCGGTTACTCGTATTTAATCGAACAGTTGCTCACGACCTAGATGGACACGAACTAATCCATCGGTATAGTCGTTGTGTGAGGGAGAAAATAATTTATCTTAATTATTTTATCACACTTGTACACTTGGTGTATTGGGCGGATCAATTGAGACTCATCAATTAGGATTGCTCGGCGATAATTGATTTGAGACTCGGAGTATTTTATTCTTAATCCCTGAAACAATTGCGGGTGTGTATATTTAATATAAGTGACTTTGATTTACCAAAGGAATTAACCGATTTAATTATTGGGTTAATTACCGGTTAAGTTGGGTCACTATATTTTGTATATGGCATGCCGTGAATTCTTGAAGGGGCAGTGTATCCCGGAAGGGTTGATAATATCCCCGAGATGAGTTCATAAGGAATTATTGTGTAAACCTCATGAGTGGATTCGTTCCGCACAATAATTAAGGTTGAATGGTACTAGTCTCGGATTCAAGAGATGAATATAATTTATTAAGCAATAAATAAATTTATTCATGGATATTTAAATCTTAAATACACGGAATAAATAATACTAAGGTGGAGAAATATTATTTGATATAATATGGAATAATATTGGGAGTGCAATTTTATTTATATAGTGGAAAATAAATAAAATTAATATTGATAAGAATTAATAGATTTGGGTTGGACCCAATTTAATTTTCAATATTGAAGCCCAATATTTATTCTCCTTATGATCCCCTACGTAGCCTATATAAGCACTACATGGTCTTCACTTTTCATTAACCTAAGTTACGCCAATCATAAAGTTCTGAGAGTGAGGAAGATATATAGGAATCCGATAGATCGTCGCCCACACGACGTTCGGACGAGGTGCTAGGAATACGCGGGAAGATCACAAGGTCGTCAACCGAATTCGTTTCTCCGTACAACGATTCGAGGTAATAATCGAGAATCCCCCTCTTTGATTATATGTGCGTTGAATAATTGTGATATATACATGAACGACGCGATTCGGGAAAAACGACGAACCTCGGGGATGGGGATTCGAGATCCCCGGCGAGGATCGAGGGAGGCGGTCGAACCCTAGGGTTCGGACCGCCCCATCGCGCGACAACGGCGTGCCCCGGCTGGACGCCGGGGACACACGATCGACCCCGGTCGATCGCCGAGGTGCCACGGGCTGGTGCCGTGGCGGACCTCAGCCGCCGTCGTCGGAGGCGCGTGCCGCGCGAAGCCCTCGGCTGGAGCCGAGGGGCGATCGAGCCTGTGAGCTCGATCGCGGGCGTGCTACGGGATGACCCGTAGCTGCCTCGTATGCGCTACGGGTTCACCCGTAGCGAGGCGTGCGAGGGCGACGCCCTCGCGAGCAGCGAGTCACGCGACTCGCTGCGGGGCTGCTACGAGCAGCCCTAGGGATCGCTAGTAGCGATCCCAGCGATCGTCCGTAGACGATCGCGAACCCCTCATGGGGGTTCGGCTGGGCACACGGGGCCTTCGGGTCTCGATGGCGTTCGGTCGGACCCCGGCTCGTGAGGTGGTTCGCGTTCGTGGATCCGACTCGTGGGAGAAAATCGGCTGGGGGCGGGCTACGTGTCTTCGGGCATGTAGTCTCCAAAGGTCGGACTCCTGCGGATGAGTCGGGTTTCAATCTTCGGTGATCGAGGGTTTTTGATCGGGTTATCGGTTCCGCAATTTTGATAGCCCGGGACATCGAATCCCATCAAATGGTATCAGAGCGTTTGGTTTCGTGTTCATGTATATGTTCGATTATTGTTCTACCTTGCAGGATTTCCGGCTATCATGGTTGGATTTAATTAATTGTTTTTTAATTAATTATCATGATTATTAAACTCTCGGACATGTCGAGATTCGTTTTGTGTGGTTGAATGTTTGTAATAGTAAAAAATTCGGGGGTTTACCGAATTTGGGATTTATTATTACGTACTTTATTTTTCCGGAAAATGTATAGGGTCGATTTCATGTATAGAATCGATACCGGAATTGTAATTTAAATTTTGTAATTTTAATTACGTTGGTTCGATGTTGAGACGATCGCCGGAAGACGAAGAAGTGACGAGAAGACAAGGGCTTGGGATCGATCACATGATGGTGATCGACCCATAGCCTAGCCGGCGTGGCTAGGCGGCGGCGGCGCTCCTCCCGAGTGGCCGGCCGATCCATCTTCGTGGGGATGGCGTGGGATCTCCTAATCCCATGCTATTCCTACCAAAATCTACTTTCCCAATTAATTCGTTTTTTTTCCTATTTGAGTACTTTCCTTTTGGAAACTCTCATGGATTAGGAAAAGAATTAATTTAAATTAATTTTATTTTCTATTGATTTATTTCCTTCATGGAAATATTCATAGATTAGAAATTTAATTAATTTAGTACTAAATTTATTTTTCCTATTTGATTATTCCTACTCATGGGAATATTCATGGATTAGGAATAAAAATAAATTTGAAAAGTAGTAGTCCTAATTTATTTTATTTCCTTGTTCTATTATAGATATCTTCTAGAATATTCCAAATTTTATTTGGATAGATTATTCTAGAGATTTAATAGAACTAGATAGGAAAATAAATAAATAAAAATATTAATGATATTTAATTTTATTTTTGATATATTCGATTGACTTAATTTTCGAATTAAGTAACTTTTGGATTAATTGAAAATAAATAGATTTAAATATTAGAGATTAATATTCTCGTCACATGGAGCATTCAAGAAACGAAGACTGAAGACTAGAAGATGCATATGAAGATAAAGCCATGATAGTCGGGGAAAAATAATTTCTCTAGCATTATTTTTTACTATGTGCTATGTGCTTTATTGCTTTCATGCATGCTTATGTGTTTAATTATGCATTAGATAGCGTATCCCTTTGTTATAAAAAGCTAAGTGGGAGAGGGGATGGAAACATTCCCATGGTCTCCATTACTGTTCTCTTGGTGACTCTTATGGACTTTTGAAGTTCGTATAGATGTGTCATTGGAGGAGAATTCTTGTAATTCCTCTTACAAGAAACATTGATCAAGTTTATCAAACAATGCCTAATTTGTCTTTCTGAAACTGACTTCAAGTCGACTCATTCTCACCCCGGGGAGTGGAATGGAGCCAGAGCCACTTGGTCATGTAGAGGACACAAATTAGAGACTTTCGTGCCATTCTTTTATAGGTGGGTCGTTTGTCTGCTCGGCTCCCTCATTCGTGAGAGATAGGGTCGTTCGCATGGTGAATCACTGGTTAGAAACTTCGAGTTTCACTTATGATTCTCCACGTCTTGATTTACGAGATTAAATGGATCAAGTAATTGGGAGTCAATTATAAAAATCTCTTAGTGAAGTAAACGTCCACACCACGTGGCTTGCTGCACTGACGGATTTTGGATTAATTGATGTAGACAGTTGTAAGGAATTGTGAAGAGTTGTGAAGTTGTCGTAAACGTCCACACCACGTGGCTTGCGGTAATGTAGCAATTCCAAGCGATTCACTTTGGTGCTGAGTAATGGTTTACACTTAGATACGCCTTGTAGTATTCCTCCCCACGAGGTTCCGCTATAAGCGATGTATGACCAAAGAAAATCTAATTGCTAAATCATTTGGGTGGGTAAACGTCCACACCACGTGGCTTGCCTTACCTGATGGGATTTTAGATGTGATTAGTAATTTAATGATATTATTTAAGGGAGATAATATCGGATATTAAATTAATTGTTTGTTTAAATGTGCTTATAGGTTTAGAGAATAGCTATGAACCCACTTTCTATGATACTCAAGGAGCATAAGCTCACTGGCACCAACTATATTGATTGGAAGAGAAATTTAGACATTGTCCTAACTTCGGAAGAGTACAAGTATGTACTCCATGAAGTGTGCCCTGCCGAGCCCACGGCTGCCTCAACTGATGAGGAAAAACTGGCATATCGGAAGTGGAAAAAGGCTGATGAAATGGCTAGGTGTTATATTTTGGCTTCCATGTCAAATGTACTCCAAACCCAACATGAGCCAATGGACACTGCCTATGATATGATGTTTAACCTCAAGGAGATGTTTGGGGAGCAAGATCGTGCGGCTAGGCAAGAAGCCATGAGAGTCCTTATGTCGACTACTCAATCTGAAGGAACGCCCGTAGGGGAGCACGTTCTTAAGATGATGAGTTTGTTGAATGAACTTGAGGTCCTAGGAGCTTCTATTGATGCTGAGACGCAAGTCGACATCATACTCCAGTCTCTGGCCCCTAGTTTTGAGCAGTTTCGTATGAGCTATAATATGGGTAAACTATCTTATACTCTTGCGCAACTCCTGACTGAACTGAAGGCGGCAGAGGGGATCTACAAGAAGGGCAAGTCTCAAGCGCTTGTAGCTACCAAGTCCAAAGGCTTTAAGCCTGATGGAGGTAGGGGCAAGAAAAGGAAGCAAGCCTGGAAACCCTGTGGTGTCAAGAGGACTGCACCACGAGTGGGGGCTGCAAAGCCAAAGGGTAAGTGCTTCCGATGCAACAAGATGGGACACTGGAAGTCTGAATGTCCTCTCAGAGGTACGAATTTTTCTTTAGTCGTAAAAACATAGTCAGCGGTATTATCTACCAGAATTCTGGTGTGTAGATATGGAACCACTGACGGTATGTGCATTTCTTTAAATGCAGGGGTTCCAGAAAACCCGGCGACTTAGAGAAGAAGAATTCAAGTCTACATGGGCGAAGCTGTTGGGGTAGCAGCGGTTGCAGTGGAAGACATTTATCTGTTTTAAGTTTTCATTTCAGTTATTGCTTATGTACCCCTTTATTTTGAAAAAGAACTTTGTTCTGTTTTTCTTTATTAATGGATATTTTATTTCTTTAATCATTGGATGGTTTGGATAAGAAATAATGGTGATATTCATTATGGTACATTAGATAGCAATATGTGAATGATGAATCCTTAGTCTACCACGATGCAACAAACCGTTATGTAATAACTTGTTTTACTTATTAGATGTATTTCTCTTGTCAATCATTATACTTGTGAATTCTTGAACTTGGTAGTATCTATTCAAAAGGGATTCAAAAGGTCGAAATTGATTTGATCAATTATAGTTGGAGGAATGGACCTCCCGACCTAAGAATCGATCTTGAAAGATGATACAACTGAGTTAACCTTTATGGATAAAGGATGGAATTCGGACAAGTATAGAAAATGATGATTAATGCGGTATGTGTAAATTGGAGAAGGTACGAGTCGTTCTTCCAAGAATACTCAAAGATGGATTGGACTGCTTGCTGTGCCATAAAAGCGGAGTGTTTTTCAACACAAAGCTATTATGGGGATCCTTCAAAGTATATCCATTGGGAGCCTGCGACTTGTTCGCGGAGGCTATCACCTATCTAAATAACACATAAGCATAAATCAAAGATTGAGATTAAATCTCAAACGACTGCACCATACACTGATGTGTGGATATGGTGTGTCAGAAATGAGAAATGGGATTCTAATGGTAAAAGAACAAGTTTGTTCGGAACTGCCTATGTTCTATGGATATTTCTGGACGCAACGGCACATTCTATGTGGTTGTAGAATATCCTAGAAGAACAAGTAATTGTATGTTCAATAGTACTACGAACCAGAAGGGTGTTCTCGCCCGGTTCATAGAGGAAAAACTATTAGATGAACTACAATGCCCTAATTGACAAAGTACTTTAAAATGAGGAAAGGGAAAGACTGAGAACCAGCCTGACCGAGTAGTAGTACACCACTAACTGCACCTAATGTTGTTACTGTTACACACCGGGACGCCATTGCAGTGGGAGGTTGTTAATCAACTAGAGATGTTCATAAGACTGGAGGAGTTTTGAACTCTGGATCCAGTACACATGAAATCGATCCCTAGGTCTGCATAGGATTAGCAAAGAAGGTGTGTTAGAGACGTAACGGAAACAAAGGTGGTGTTTCTCGGAGATTTTATGTAGATAACATTTTATCATTGGCGACAATGTAAAAGTATTGTCAGACATAAAATAGAGGTTGTCTAAATAAATCGAGATATAAGATTGAGAAGAAGTTAGAGCATGTTCTTAAGATCTTATGATCTAGAGATAAGAACGTTGTACTTCTCCTAGACATCTTATGTGATTAAGGTTTGTTTTAAACATGCATACTTCTGAGAAAGGTTATTGCCTTTCAGAGACAGAACATACATCTATCTAAAGGGTATGTGTTTGAACATATGAAGGAGATAGATAAGGACAGAGCAGTTTCCTATACTTCAAGTATGGAAAGCTCTATAGATGCAATGTTGAAAAACAAGAACCTGATATCAACTATGCGGTTTGCGTAGTGGGAGGATATCAAAGTAATCTGGATAAGGGATGTTCGAATGCTGCAAGAGTACTTTCATAGTACTGGCTTGAGCAAGACGAAATCTTCTTAGATTACAGATTCTCAGATCCAAAAATCAGAAAAGGACCAGTGAAAGTCGATATCAGGCTATGTGTTCACTTTTAGAAAGAGGTGGAACCATAAAGTAAAAGAGTGATAAGCGGGACGCTTCTCAGAGACTCTCATAACCGAATAGCAGCCTCAGAGGCAGCGGAAGTTTTGGTTAGGTTCCGGGATAACCTCTTGACTTGGATATGACTCTTAGTTTACCAAAGGCTATTAGATAGCGGTGCACGGTGAACTAGAAGAGGTCATAAGTCAAAAGTGATGTTAACACATAGAGCAAGTACCACCTGATACGAGTCATCGTCAGGGAGACGACGTAGTAGTCACCAAGATAACTTCAGAGCGGCAACCTAGATTGCTCACTCACATAGTACTTCTCGGAAGTACACTTTAAAGCATGTGATGAGTATGGGAACCGGGAGTTTGGAGGAAATGACTAGACCTTAGTACAAGTGGGAGATTGTTGGAGTTGTGTACTTAATGTCTAGATTTAAGTGACGGTAAACTCCCGATCATAGCATTTAATCTATTTAATTAATAAACAATTATTTGCATTTAATTATATGCAAATCATGGTTCTGGATTTTATACGTTGTAGTTAGTATGGTGCTGCATGGGCGCACAGAAGATCATACTATCGGTTACTCGTATTTAATCGAACAGTTGCTCACGACCTAGATGGACACGAACTAATCCATCGGTATAGTCGTTGTGTGAGGGAGAAAATAATTTATCTTAATTATTTTATCACACTTGTACACTTGGTGTATTGGGCGGATCAATTGAGACTCATCAATTAGGATTGCTCGGCGATAATTGATTTGAGACTCGGAGTATTTTATTCTTAATCCCTGAAACAATTGCGGGTGTGTATATTTAATATAAGTGACTTTGATTTACCAAAGGAATTAACCGATTTAATTATTGGGTTAATTACCGGTTAAGTTGGGTCACTATATTTTGTATATGGCATGCCGTGAATTCTTGAAGGGGCAGTGTATCCCGGAAGGGTTGATAATATCCCCGAGATGAGTTCATAAGGAATTATTGTGTAAACCTCATGAGTGGATTCGTTCCGCACAATAATTAAGGTTGAATGGTACTAGTCTCGGATTCAAGAGATGAATATAATTTATTAAGCAATAAATAAATTTATTCATGGATATTTAAATCTTAAATACACAGAATAAATAATACTAAGGTGGAGAAATATTATTTGATATAATATGGAATAATATTGGGAGTGCAATTTTATTTATATAGTGGAAAATAAATAAAATTAATATTGATAAGAATTAATAGATTTGGGTTGGACCCAATTTAATTTTCAATATTGAAGCCCAATATTTATTCTCCTTATGATCCCCTACGTAGCCTATATAAGCACTACATGGTCTTCACTTTTCATTAACCTAAGTTACGCCAATCATAAAGTTCTGAGAGTGAGGAAGATCCATAGGAATCCGATAGATCGTCGCCCACACGACGTTCGGACGAGGTGCTAGGAATACGCGGGAAGATCACAAGGTCGTCAACCGAATTCGTTTCTCCGTACAACGATTCGAGGTAATAATCGAGAATCCCCCTCTTTGATTATATGTGCGTTGAATAATTGTGATATATACATGAACGACGCGATTCGGGAAAAACGACGAACCTCGGGGACGGGGATTCGAGATCCCCGGCGAGGATCGAGGGAGGCGGTCGAACCCTAGGGTTCGGACCGCCCCATCGCGCGACAACGGCGTGCCCCGGCTGGACGCCGGGGACACACGATCGACCCCGGTCGATCGCCGAGGTGCCACGGGCTGGTGCCGTGGCGGACCTCAGCCGCCGTCGTCGGAGGCGCGTGCCGCGCGAAGCCCTCGGCTGGAGCCGAGGGGCGATCGAGCCTGTGAGCTCGATCGCGGGCGTGCTACGGGATGACCCGTAGCTGCCTCGTATGCGCTACGGGTTCACCCGTAGCGAGGCGTGCGAGGGCGACGCCCTCGCGAGCAGCGAGTCACGCGACTCGCTGCGGGGCTGCTACGAGCAGCCCTAGGGATCGCTAGTAGCGATCCCAGCGATCGTCCGTAGACGATCGCGAACCCCTCATGGGGGTTCGGCTGGGCACACGGGGCCTTCGGGTCTCGATGGCGTTCGGTCGGACCCCGGCTCGTGAGGTGGTTCGCGTTCGTGGATCCGACTCGTGGGAGAAAATCGGCTGGGGGCGGGCTACGTGTCTTCGGGCATGTAGTCTCCAAAGGTCGGACTCCTGCGGATGAGTCGGGTTTCAATCTTCGGTGATCGAGGGTTTTTGATCGGGTTATCGGTTCCGCAATTTTGATAGCCCGGGACATCGAATCCCATCAATCATGTCCCTGAGAGTCCGGTTGTGTGGACCGTACATCGTGGTTGGTTCTGGTGAAGTTCTTGGTGGGGTAATTGGCTCACCTCTCCTTGCCCTTCTCGGATGTTCTGCCCTTGGTGTTCGGGCAGCTTCTTGGGCGGCACGTGCTAACGCTTTGGCTAGCCTTGTCTCTTTTCGGATTCGCTTCGCGGTCTTTTCGATCTCAGGGTCGTACCAAGGTACAATCTCTTTGCCCGAAGTGGAATCCTGCATAAACAAAGCAAGTCAAACTGTTAGCAAAGACGACTTACTGTTGGAAATTTGCCTCCCCGGCAACGGCGCCAATTTTGACGACGACGGATGTTTGTCGTGGGAACAAACGCGCGTCAAAATGAATTTATATTTAGCCAGTACTCTTATAACTACACAACGTAGATAATGGCAAGTACGTGGGGTCGGTCCCACAAGGAGGCAATTACAGTAGGTGATCTCGGCTTTGCCCAAGGGGTTGTCACAAAAAGATTTTGGTATGGGGTGCTGTGGGCACAGCGGTTTTGCAATCGTTTCAACACTTTGACCTAACTATGGCTAACAGAACCAACATGCAAATAATTAAAACTAAAAGTAAACCAAACAAACACTCAGATCTAACAGAATATTAAAAGGAAAACTGGAATCAAATAGGAAACAAAGCATCCGGGCAGACAACTTCACTCAGGATCGTTAGGGCAAACTACCGGTCATTGGCACTAAGGATTTCCACCATCGGTTTGTCATAGGGTGCAAAAACAAAAGTGGTCCTATTGCGTCACGCCCAACAATTGCCCCACCCTTTATCCATCCTTACAGTTTAAAGAAAAGGTAAGCTAACACTATGCCTAATCCCCTGGATCTGAACAATTCGATAACCTATGCGACCAAACATGGATCTAGTTTGCCCAAACCCGCATTACCCTCTAGACAGACCCGCTCGGCCAGTAGCATGCTCGAAGCATACGAACGCATCTCCTGCAAGTTCTAGTGTTATGCCCGCAACAATACTACAAGGTACATCTATGCGGTTTGCCAATCACCAGTATCCCAGTTTGTAAAGGTTCACTAGTGGTCGTCCTAGTTTGCCCAAACTCCCCAGAAATAAACCTCAACCAACTTTGCCTCGGGAACAAACACCCAACCGGTTACTTTAGCCCCTTCAACCTCGCGGCCTAACTAAACCCTAATTCACCCTTGATCCGTTCCTGCCCAGATGCACAAACAACTTAGCCAATCATATAGAAATTAAAAGGCAAAATAAATAAGGGAAATCGAACTATATTATTCATGCCTTCAAATCGGAAACGTTTTGGAAGGAAATAGGAAAACGGAATTAAAGAACTTAAAAACAAAACATTAAAAGAAATTGTTTCTCAGCCCTAAGGCTGGATCTACTCAAAACAAGAAAAAGACTCGGACGAACAGCTTCGATCTCTTCTTCCGGCGACTCCTCCGGCGACTTGCTACGGGACCGGCGGCTCTCTCGATTTCTCGATGCGTAGTGTTGTTGTTCTTTGCTGCCCTTCGCGCCCCTTTAATAGACTTCAATTTGAAATTGAATTCAGCGGCTGTTTCTCCTTCCCTAAAGAATAGGCGTCAGCGGTCAAGGAGTTGGGGATAAGTGAGATCCCCCAAAATCAGGGATTCTGGTTGCTGCCAGCTTGCCCGCAGCGAATCTCCTGTCAACAGCGTCTTCTGCCCAAACTGAATTCTGCAGGTATTTCTTCTCCTCCACAGTTGGTCGGACCAGGCACGGTACTTGGTAAGGATTTTGGGTCTTCTGCTTCGTGACTTTACCCATTTGCCCGATGTGGTCAAACTGTTGCATGTCACTACCACTCCAGAATCTGCTTTGCCCAAAGAAGAGGATTTCCTTGCCTCTTTTGCCCAGTGCGCCATCTGTTACCTGCATCCATACACACTCTGCCCAAACACCTAATTGTGCCCTCCCAGACACGTAACCGACTCAAACTGACTCAATAAAGGGTGTAAAAATGCTCTAAGATGAGCAAATAAAATGGCTCATCAAGCTCCAAGTAGGGCTCTAAATCTACATCGTCAATGAGAATGAGTGTGGTTGAGAGAAGTCAAGACCTTAGGATGGTGTATTCAATTAGGAGTTTGATAGATTTTTTTGGACTTTTAAAAGTTTGTAGATTTTTGTGGATTTTCTAAATTTACGGAGTATATGAAAATTTTGACTGTCTTTTTTTTTATTAGTGATTTTCATAAATTTTCATAGATTTTACATAATTATGAAATAAAATTTTAATTGATGTACGTTAATTTCCATACAGTTTTATTTGTATAAAAAATCAAATTGTTTTTTTTTAAAAAATCAAATTATTTAGAAAATAAAATACAAAAAATACATTAATTCAAAAGTAAAAATAAAATATTAGTAATTATTATTATTATTTTCATCTTCATTTACATTATTGTTATATGACCTCATTTCTACGTAGCATTATCAATACTCTTCTCTCTTAACTAACTTATGTTTTTTGTTATAGTAAATTTTGATATATAAAGAATATATATAAAAAAATATACCTATTATTTTTTTATATTTTTTGTCTATTTCATGTTATATATCCGATTTTATTATGATCTTTTTAATAATTAATAGTAATTCGTATTATTTTTTTTATTTTTTTTATCTATTTCATTTACATATCTGATTTTATTATGTTTATTTACATATTTTTTAAGTTTTATTATTTTTTTAATAATTAATTAGTTAATTAAAATAAAAATCCGTAGAAATCTCATGTATTTACGAGAGATTTCAAATCATGGACTCATGTATTTAAAATTTCAAATCATGAATTTCTTTTATGTTTTTGGGATGATATCAAAAGAAATCAATAAAAATTTATTGACTTTTAAAATCCATTGAGTTTTGAATATTTATAAATTTTAATTGAATTTTTAAAATTCATATTGAATATCTTCGGATTTTAAGAGACTTTTAAAAATACGGATTGAATACCTCTCGACTTTAAAAGTCCAAACAAATTCAATAGTCTTAAACGAATACACCTAGAGTTGCATATCCGGGCCGAACCGACCGGTTTCGGGCTATCCGGTTCAGGGTTATATAGTTCAGGTTCGGGATTTCGATAAACTGAACCCGGACCGGTGAAAACAGGTTCAAGGTTCAGGTTCTGAACCGACCGGTTCAGGTCCGAACCGGGAAACCGATTTTTTTTATTTAAAATTTTAGAAAGAAAAAAAATTAAAAAAGTTTTTGAGAATTAAAATTTTTAAAAGGTTTTTTGTAATTAACTTATTTTTAGAATTAATGTGAAAAAATGAAAGTTAAATAAAAATTAGACCTGAGTTTAATTTTGATATCGAAAAATAAAATATTTTTTTTAATTTTCGATACCAAATTAAAGTGTCTATGTATCAATCAAAGTCCACGTAGTTCTTAAAATGAAAATTAAATAAAAATTGGACTTGAAATTTAATTTTAATATTGAAAACTAAAATAAAATTTTTAATTTTCGATACCAAAACAAATTGACGTATACTCGTTGAGGAATCAAAGTCCATGTAGTTCTTACTTGCCTCACTTACCTAACTTACCTAGCCGGAGATGCACAATGTGTGATCATTCGTCGGGCGATGTGTCATCTTCTTGAAATGCTTCGTTGTGGTCTATTTTTTCAAATTTGGTTGATTCTAGACCGTTTGATCAAATAATTAAGGTCTAGTTTTTTCAAATTTAAATTTAAATTTATATTAAAATCAAATTTAAATGGAACTTTGTTTTAAGAAAATTGTAAATAAATTTAAAATTTAATTAGAATATATATATAAAACTAAAAAAAATATAAAATATTATTCGGTTCGACCCTTCCGGTTCAGGTTCGGAACCGGACCGGATCAACCTTTAACTTGACCCGGACCGGATCAACCTTTAACTTGACCCGGACCGGTTAAAACCGGTCCAAGTATCAGGTTCAGGTTCTGAACCGGCCAGTTCAGAATTATTCGGTTCCGGTTCAGGTTCTGAATCGTCCGGTTCAGGGTCGAACCGAACCGGATGTGCATCCCTAAATACACCCCTTAATTTATGGTTCTATTTAAACCTTTTAATCTTGTATATTGTTATAAACTCAAAGCAATTGAGAGAGAATAATAGATTAGAAAGAGACACAATATCAGAAAGAATAGAATTGTTATCTTATTCATATGGGGAGACCCCTTTATATAGGATACAAAGTAGGGTTTCTGTCTTGTTCACCAAGAAAGAGTAAACTAGTTATTCACTAATTAATAATATTCATAACACTCCCCCTTGAATGACTATTTACAGGATTGCTGCCTCGTTAAAACCTTGCCAGGAAAACTCATTGGGACAAAACCATAGCGAAGGAAAAAGAGTACAGTTTGCTCCCCCTGATTGTAATCACCGAAGATCTTTGACTTCTTGAAAGTAATTATTTGTGATCAATCAGTCTCATTAAAACTTGTAACTAATAAAACCATATAAGAAAAACTTAATTATTCAAATGTAAATTTTGGTCCTCAGGACTCAACCTTCGAATCGTCGAGTTTCACATTCATTTGTATTATTGTATATTTTTCGTCCTTCTGGGACATGCCTTTACCAGACATCTATATTGACTAGAGCATTTGCAATTGCTATAACCGGCCGATAACTCTTCAGGAGTATATTAGATGCGTCTAATGTCGAATATACAATACTTGACAAATGAATAATAATGTGAACTTCAATTCACAATCAAAATTATACTTTTCTTTAAACTTCAGGTTCTCTCGAAAACAAACTCATATGGAACATTATAATGTCCTCATTAATTATTACCGAGTGATGTACATGTCTCGTTAAAAACCTCGTTATAAAACCCTGTAGGAAAAATACTCGAGGAAAAGAGTACATGATATTCACATTTATATTGTGGTGATTGTCTCGTTAAAAACCTTTAACTAAGAAAACCCCATGGAAAAACTTAGTAGAGGGAAAAAGAGTGCAATCACTGTTCTTCGGGACCAATCACTGTTCTTCGGGACCTTGTCTTCAATATCATTTTTGTTCATAATGACATATGTAATATGATATTGTACATGTTCTGATTTTCATTTCCTTTCATTTCAGAAATCTTAAAATACATCTAAAATTTTCATGTATGTATCTTTCTAATGACTTCTACATGATCAAATCATACATTCATGCATATCTATATTTATCGTTGTTGCTGCCAGAAGTATAAGGTAGCGGAACTTAATGTCATCCTTAAAAATATCGAGTTTCTGCGAAAAACTCTTGAGCAACTAATCTCGCTTTTATATCTCACCACATCATTACTCGTTTTTCTTACGAACACCCACGTATATCCTTCTGGTATAATATTTTGAGGTGTGTACTATAGAGTCAAAATATACATTTATTCAGCGAGTCATGCTAAACCTCAATTGCTCATTTCTATTTCTTTGAGTGCTGCCGGCACACTATCATTGATTTGAGTTTTGGATCCAAATTTTCTAGAGCAACTCTTGAGGCAAATATGTCGTTGACGACTTTTTCCATGTTGATGACAATTTATTCAACCAAATCTTTCATCATTTACCAAAATATTTAATTTGATTGTTCCGCAATCCCACAAATTTCTCTTATCATGGCACATGCTTTTTCAATGGGATTTTCATCTAACTCTCTTCAAAAGATTTTGAGGGTGATTTAATTTCTTTGTTTTTTCGCGGATTTATTTTATGTCTTAAGATCGATCTACTACGCTTTTGGCGTATATTAGAATCAACATTTGAGTTGATCTCTTTCATATTTGAACTCTTATAGTTCATTTATCACAAATATATGTGATTTTGTCACACCTTCATTAATTTGGCAGATTACTTGCTAAATATTGCAAGTGACTTATTTTAATGAACTTCGGGTTCAAATATTTGTGCGTGGATCTAGAATTAAAGATCGTTTTCATTACATGAAATTTCTCGGCATTTCTATCTTTTATATTCTTATCTCCCCCTAATATCGAGAAATGATCTTCCTTAAATATGAAAATCAGCGTAATTGCTATAAACCGATCTTCTGGATCGTGGGCTCGAGATATTATGCTCGTTCATAAAAATATACTTTAGTGGGATATAAATATAACTTGCATATTTCAAATCAATTCGCAGATGGGAAATAACAATTTCCACGCACTTAATAATAATCATGATATGCATCATTTCCAGTACATTTGTAGTACTCGTTGGGTAATTAGTATAGCTCTTCCGGAGATAATTAGTAAAGCTCTTCGGGAGCCCACTTTTAATATGTCATCATTTGCAGAACATTATATTTACCAATAATCTTTCGAGGATACATTATTTTTACTAATGATACTTCAGGGATCAAAATACTTGTGTCATTCAAACTTTATTCGGAGATCAAAATAAATCTCAATATATAATTTTCTCAGAAATTACATTTTATTTGGAATCGACTTTTTCGATATTCCACAAGTACTCACATAATAAGATACATTTGTTATCGATTTCCAAAATATATTCTTCAGGGATAATTCTTATGTAATCATTGTTTCAACGAGAACAATCAAATTTGACGTTTCTCTATGAATATCAAAAACATTTCATGTTTGAACTTTGATTTTTCGGAAGCAATCAATAAAAATATTCTTTCAAGAATATTTTGTATTATATCAATATCGATTTAAAATATAAAGTTTAATTGCTACACCAGAAGCAATTTGATTTGATATTTCTGCGGGAATATCTTATCATGATGTTCTTCAAGAACATTTAAAATTTAATTGTTAATGTTCTTCAGGAACATTTAAATTTTCCGGATCATCTCACTACGACTTCCAGATACTCTTCAGACACGAGCACTGAAGAGGGTGTGGCATATAGCCTGGTGATAGTATTTTCTGTTTCTTTTGTGCTATATGTTTTTGTTGGATGTTTGGAGAGCTAGTTTGTTAGCTCGGTGATGCGGTGGGGTTTTCCCCATGCGATTTACTGTACTACCTTAATTTTATTTTATATTTGATTGACCTTTACCAAAAAAAAAACATTTAAAGTTTAATTTTGATATTTATTCATGAATATCATATCATAATGTTCTTCGGGAACATATAAAACTTATTGTTACTACGAGAACAATTTAATTTGATATTTCCAAACTTATTGCTACTACGGGAGCAATTTAGATATTTATCGAATAATGGCAAATCATGATGTTCTTCCAGAACGATCAATATAATATTTAAATCTAGTTTTTCAAGAAAATTTAATTTAATTGATATATTAAGAATAATTGATTTGATATTACTTCAGGATTATCAAATTATAATGTTTTTCATGATAGCTTTATTATATGTCTCAACATATTTAAAATCTCGTAATCCAATGTGGAGTCAATCTTGGTAGTACAACCAACTTCGGGTGATCTTATATTTCTTTTAAATCTTTCCAGAAAGCTATTTGATGGTAGTACGACCAACTTCGGGTGATCGTATCTTTCTTTTAAATCTTTCCACAAAGATATTGGATCTTTCACGGTCAATTTTCAAAGATATAGTATATAATCATAATCATTTTGATATTGATATTTTTCCAGGAATATGATATTCTTCATGAACATTTAATTTTGATATTTCTTCAAGAATATCATATCATGTTCTTCAGGAACATTTAGTTTTGATATTTCTTCGGGAATATCATATCATGTTCTTTAGGAACGTTTCCTTTTGATATTTCTTCAGGGATATAATATCATAATATTCTTCAGGAATATTAAAATTTTAATTGATTTACTAGGCATAATTAATTTGATATTACTTCAAGAATATCAGATTATAATTATTAATTTGATATTACTTCGGGAAATATCAGATTATAATGTTCTTCAGGAACATTAGACATTTACTTGCTTTGAGATGAGCAATTTATGAAGAAGTTCATGAATATCAGATTACAAAGTTCTTCGGGAACATTTGATATTACTTCAGGAATATCATATTATAATGTTCTTCAGGAACATATGATATTACTTCAGAAATATCAGATTATAATGTTCTTCGGGAACATAATCAGATTATAATGTTTTTTTGGGAACATATGATATTAAGAAGAAGGGAGGAGAAGAAATAGATATATTTATAATTATTAATGAATATAAACAAATATATAAATTCTTGCCTTAGAATTCGGATCTTGGATAGTAGAACTTCGATGAAGAACGCAGTTGAGCTTTCGTGCTAATAACGTGTTATAAACTCAAAGCAATTGAGAGAGAATAATAGATTAGAAAGAGACACAATATCAGAAAGAATAGAATTGTTATCTTATTCATATGGGGAGACTTCTTTATATAGGATACAAAGTAGGGTTTCTGTCTTGTTCACCAAGAAAGGGTAAACTAGTCATTCACTAATTAATAATATTCATAACATATATGAAATTTTCCTCATTTTTATTTTTCTATTGCATTGATTGAGAATTTTGCACTCAATTTTTTTAGGGTTTTCAAGTAGTGCCGTACACAATTTTTTTTTTTAAGATTTAAATATGAAAAACATTTATAGTAAATAAAATAATAAAATCTTGCGGCTTAGCGATATCCACTCAAACTGTTTCGAGTTGATTCTAACAAAACCCATGGCCCGCCCGGACCAGCCCGTCTATACAGGGGCCGAGTTACGTATTTGAATTCTTTAGTCCGTAGCTCGCCGGCCTCGACCGCACAAACCTTTGCAGCACAAATCATCAAGCAAGTGAATTTAATAAACAGTTGAACATAAAATTATTTGGGTGATTTTGGAAAAGTGAATTTAATAAACAGTTGAACATAAAATTATTAGGGTGATTTTGGAAAAGGAGAAATCATTCATGTTTTTTTAGAATTAAATAACATAGTTTATTCTAATTATAAGTTAATTAATTCTTATGTTTTTTTATAGAGGTATTGATCGTTCAATATTAATAATTGATAGTATTATTATGTTTATTATTTGAACATAAATTTCAAAAATCTTAATAAATATTATTTGAATTTTGAAAAATATGTAGCATATTTGTAACCCTCAGAAAATTCTAAGGATTAAAGGAATTGAATATGCTACTCATACCAACAGATGCATCTTCTTTTGTGGGCATCCTCCTATAAGAATTCCAAAGTTAAGCGTGCTGGCTCTGGAGTAGTTCTAGGATGGGTGACCCCCCGGGAAGTCTCCCGGGTGCGCACGAGTGAGGACAAAGTGCGCTGGAAAAGACAAGTGTTGGTACAGTGGGGCCAGAATATCACTCCCGACGGCAGTCATTGGTAACTGAGCCGGCTCATTAGGGTCGGGCTTCGACCCCGCAACGGGCCGGGGCGTTACAAATGGTATCAGAGCAGGTGACCGGAATTGCGGGAACTAAGTGTCTTGCGGGGCCAAGTGCTCCACCCAGAAGTTGGTGAGAGTACCCGCAAGGGGCATTCCTGTACGGATGGTAGGTCCTGGGCAAGTAAGACAAGTAAGGCACGCAACGAGGACGTTGCGCAGAAAAATGTGGGGTGATTGTAACGCCCCAGAAAATTCAAAGCCTTAAAGGAATTGAATATGCTACTCATATATACCGGGGTGATAGTAACGCCCCAGAAAATTAAAAGGCTTAAAGGAATTGAATATGCTACTCATATATACCAACAGATGCATCTTCTTTTCTGGGCATCCTCCTATAAGAACTTCAAAGTTAAGCGTGTTGGCTCTGGAGTAGTTCTAGGATGGGTGACCCCCTGGGAAGTCTCCCGGGTGCGCACGAGTGAGGACAAAGTGCGATGAAAAAGACAAGTGTTGGTACAGTGGGGCCAGAATATCACTCCCGACGGCAGACATTGGTAACCGAGCCGGCCCATTAGGGTCGGGCTTCGACCCCGCAACGGGCCGGGGCGTTACAATATTAATAATTGATAATATTATTATGTTAATTATTTGAAAATAAATTTCAAAAAATTTAGTAAATATTATTTGAGTTTTGAAAAAATATTTAGCGTATATCATAACCGAGGTTCTAGAAATTGGAACGTAGGCCCGCCTAAGCGCTAGGCGAAAATAAATCGCCTGAATTCTTCATTCTGGGCGGGTCTAGGCGGGAATTAGGTGGGTTTTGGCGGTTTCAAAAATAAAATTACAAAATATAAGAGTTAAAAAATCATATTTTATGTGTGAGAGAGATTAATAAAATGATATTTGATATTATTCGTGAGATACGATGAAAATTGCTATAATTATTGGAGATTATATTCGACTCACTTATATAAATGTCTAATTGTCCAACTTCTCTAACAGTTCGAGCAGTTGGATGAAGCAGTTTCTAACATTATATTGGAGCCTAGGCTTTTGGGTATGACTCCCGCCGTGAGAGACTCCCTAGTTGCACAACTTCTCTAATAGACAGTTCGACGACTCCCGCCATGAGCGACCCCCTAGTTGCACAACTTCTCTAACAAACAGTTGGATGAAGCGGAAACAATTTCTAACAGTAATATTTTATTTTCGCTCGATTAATTCTTCTAGGCTATAGTCCCCTAGTAACGCTTGCCTAGCGCTTAACGCTTGTAGAGCCTTGATTATAACTTGTGTATGTCTTGGTTTGTTAGAGAATGTTGGCAAGTTCTGTTTGGTCTTCACAAACAATTATAAACTCATTCACATTCTACTTGATGACGACTTTTACAAACAATAGAAAAACACACCTTTGGACTCAAAAACAAATCTCAACAATAAAAATAAATTGGAGCAAATCAATGCTTAAAAAATAGAATCGACATAGATGAATACTCCGGCAAATTATTACTTGGACCCCTACCCCATGCTAATTTACATGGTCCCCTTTTTTATTATATAAACCCTCTTTTTTTTTTCCTCCCATTTTTTTCCTTTTTTTTTCCTCTTCTTTTTTCTTTCTCCTCCTCCTTTGCTTAACAGAAACAAACAAACAAACAAACACAATAACCACCTCCGCCGCGATTTCACTCATCGATTTCACTCATCGATTTTAATCGGATATGATGGTGAATTGCAGAGCACGTTGATACCGGCGATTGTAGATGGCGATTGCAGAGCACGGTGAATTCGACGACGATTGTAGACGGGCCTGCACCTCTGCGTGAAGTGACGGCAATTTTGAACGACCATCTCCGTGATTCGACGGCAATTCGACGGCGATTGTAGACGGCGATTCTAGCACCGCGCTTCAAGCAGCCCGATTTCACGGCGATTCCACGGCGCTTCAAAATTAGGTATATCGAAATTAAAGCTCCTGTGTAATTCTCCTGGTCGATGGTGCAATTATTAGATAATTACTGCTCGATTACATAATTAGGGTTCTAATTTTAGTGGTTTGTGAGATATCAGATTCTGCAATTTCAGTTATTTACAATTTCAGATTTCAGATTTCATGATTTGGGTGCTATTTTGCTTTGTGTTGACTGCTTGTAGGGCTTCTGTTTATGTGCATGAGGCTTGTATTTTGTGTATGTGCATGAGGCTTGTTAATGTCAAATCATGATTCTGTAATTTGTTCTGGTTGATTGGTAGTGATGATAGACTCTACATTGTGCAGGTTTGAGAAACTAAACTACCAGTCGAGTATTCATAAAAACAGGTTTGGCTTTATATTCATACATAATAAGCATGAATGGGACTAAGACAAAACCACTGATAATTAGCCCTCATCACTAAAGTCCCGGTTTAAGTTTTGTCGTGTTAGGTTTCTTTGTATATGCTTCTGTATGTTTTATTAGGTTAACTTATATATAACTTTCAGATTTCCCTGAGATGGATGCTATTGATTTGGATGAGTTAACTTTTGATGGTATGGATTTTATTTTTATCATCTAACTGTTATTATATTTTTTATTCATCGATCTGTTTTATGATTTTGTTATTTTTATGCATTTTTTCCAGTTGATTTCACTGGTGTTGTAGAAGGAGAATTTATTCAGATTGATTGTACACAAGAACTCATTGATGGTATGCAATCATTTGTTTTAATGCTGCTACATTTCTTCATGAATTCTATTCTATTGAATTCTGAATTCTACTCTATTCAATCATAGTTGAATCTGATCTTTCTAATGTCCTTGGTGATGGAGTTCCTATTCCTCGTTCTGAAATCATTATTAATAATGATGCTGAAGAAGGTAATAATGATGCTGAAGAAGGTAATAATAATGATCTTTGTACTCTTTAGTACAGTGCTTTCTACTATGTAGTGCAGTGATTTCTATGTGGTTTCTGATTCTTTTTCTCTTAACATTGCAGGGGAAAAATTAGAAGAATATGACTTGGTTGGTGTTGTTGTTAAATCTGAAGAGGAGGCATATCAGATGTACAATGACTATGCATTTAAGCTTGGGTTCAGTGTGCGGAAGTCAAAAATGAAGCGTAGAGCAGATGGTTCTTTATCTATGAGACGGTACTTGTGCTCTCAAGCCGGTTTGAAGCAGCAAAAGACCAAACCTGATGTATGCTTTACGAAGCTGGATGTGAGGTCTAATTGTGAAGCTCAAGTGCAGTTCCAAATCAATAAAGACGGAGTCTGGATTGTTTCAAAGCATGTCAAAGAGCACACCCATGCCTTATGCCCACCATCCGCTAGCCACCTTTTGAGATCGCATAGAAGGATTAACCGAAACCACATTGCGTATTTGGAGGAGTTAAAGAAAGGTGGAGTCGGGGTTGCTGATGGTTACCGGGTTTTGAAGAATCAGTCTGGTGGATCACCGTGCTTAGGGTTTGGCCTTAGGGATGCTTACAATGCATTGAACAACCCTAAGATTCTAGATGGGACGGACTCCAGCAGGTTATTAGATATCTTTAGGAATAGACAGGCCACTGAGAAGGACTTTTTCTTTGATTTTCAGCTTGATAGCCAGTCCCGGTTGTGTAGTATCTTCTGGAGGGATGAACGCATGTTGGAGGACTACAAGTTATTCGGTGATCTGGTTGTGCATGATACGACTTACCGCACGAACAAATACGACATGATTTGTGGACCATTTGTAGGTATGAACCACCACGGACAAAATGTCATGTTTGGTTGTGGTTTTTTGATGAACGAGACTACTGATTCTTTTGAGTGGCTGTTCAAGACCTTCTTGAGAGCTATGAATGGTTATCCTGCCACTATAATGACTGATCAGTCTGCTGCTATGGCTGCTGCTATTTCAAAGATATTTCCTCATTCTCGACATCGTCTTTGCATTTGGCATATAGGAGAAAATTCGAAGAATCACATTATGTCACTTCGGATTAGAGAAGGGTTCATGGATGATTTTAACTATTTGCTGAAGTGTTGTGATACGATTGCTGAGTTCGAAACAAAGTGGTTGGAGTAAGTTTTCATTAATTTCAAATTTTCATTTTTTTTTATCGTTTTGCTCTAATCTGTTGTGTTTTTCATTTTCATTATATATCGAATTCTAATCTGTTGTGTTGAATTCTACTCTGTTTGTTAATTAAATCTGCTCTGATATATGTCATATTCTTCTCTGTTTTGTTGTAGGCTGACTACCAGATATGATTGTGCAAGCAATAAATGGTTGTTGAGGCTATATGCGATTAAAGATAAATGGTGTCCTGCTTTCAACAAGGGTTATTTCTCAGGAGGTGCACTGTCTTCACAAAGAAGTGAAAGCACTAATCAAGCTCTCTCTAAGAAATTGTCCAAAACTTCTGGTCTATGTGACTTTTACCACTGCTTTGAGGGTGTTGTTGCAGAATGGAGGAGCAATGAGAAAGCCCAGGATGTGGCTTGCCTGATTGGTAAGCGAACATTGTCTACAGATGAGGGTAAAATGCTTTTGCATGCTAGAGATGTTTATACATTGAAGGCTTTTGACATGTTTGAGCATGAATACAAGAAAGGTGCTAATTCTTTTCAGTCTCTCGTTAGTGCTGATTCTTTCTGTTTTACATACTATGTTTGGAGAGAAGGTCATGAAAAGATAAAGCACACTGTGTCTTTTGGGCTTACTGATAAATATGTGAGTTGCACATGCAAGTTATTTACCGAAGTCGGTATCCTATGCTCACATTCTCTGAGAATAATGAACATACACTGTGTTTCTGCCATTCCTGAGTTCTATATATTGAAGAGGTGGCGTAAAGATATAGTTAAGGGTCGTGAAAAGGAGAGTGATGGTCCTTCATTGAGTTCTCGACCTGAAGATTCGATGTCATCTTCTTTGTGGAGAACACAAGCAAGTAGGAATGCTTTGAATTTGATTTCAACTTGTGAATATAATAAGGATGCTCGGCTGAGTTGGGATTCAGGTTTTGAGAGTATTAGAAAGGATGTTCTTCGTTCTGTTGGGGCAGTTACCAATGAGGGGAGTTTGGGAGACACATCTTCAAGAAGTGAAATTGTTCAAAATCCAGTAAGTACGAACTTGAAGTATAAGAAACGAAACAGACAGAAGCCTACAATGGAGAAGATATGCAATCAAGTAAAAGGGAGAAGGAAAAAATCAAAAACTGCCGAGTTAAAATCCAAAATGGCTGCCCAAAATGTATGTTGGAGTTGTGTACTTAATGTCTAGATTTAAGTGACGGTAAACTCCCGATCATAGCATTTAATCTATTTAATTAATAAACAATTATTTGCATTTAATTATATGCAAATCATGGTTCTGGATTTTATACGTTGTAGTTAGTATGGTGCTGCATGGGCGCACAGAAGATCATACTATCGGTTACTCGTATTTAATCGAACAGTTGCTCACGACCTAGATGGACACGAACTAATCCATCGGTATAGTCGTTGTGTGAGGGAGAAAATAATTTATCTTAATTATTTTATCACACTTGTACACTTGGTGTATTGGGCGGATCAATTGAGACTCATCAATTAGGATTGCTCGGCGATAATTGATTTGAGACTCGGAGTATTTTATTCTTAATCCCTGAAACAATTGCGGGTGTGTATATTTAATATAAGTGACTTTGATTTACCAAAGGAATTAACCGATTTAATTATTGGGTTAATTACCGGTTAAGTTGGGTCACTATATTTTGTATATGGCATGCCGTGAATTCTTGAAGGGGCAGTGTATCCCGGAAGGGTTGATAATATCCCCGAGATGAGTTCATAAGGAATTATTGTGTAAACCTCATGAGTGGATTCGTTCCGCACAATAATTAAGGTTGAATGGTACTAGTCTCGGATTCAAGAGATGAATATAATTTATTAAGCAATAAATAAATTTATTCATGGATATTTAAATCTTAAATACACGGAATAAATAATACTAAGGTGGAGAAATATTATTTGATATAATATGGAATAATATTGGGAGTGCAATTTTATTTATATAGTGGAAAATAAATAAAATTAATATTGATAAGAATTAATAGATTTGGGTTGGACCCAATTTAATTTTCAATATTGAAGCCCAATATTTATTCTCCTTATGATCCCCTACGTAGCCTATATAAGCACTACATGGTCTTCACTTTTCATTAACCTAAGTTACGCCAATCATAAAGTTCTGAGAGTGAGGAAGATCCATAGGAATCCGATAGATCGTTGCCCACACGACGTTCGGACGAGGTGCTAGGAATACGCGGGAAGATCACAAGGTCGTCAACCGAATTCGTTTCTCCGTACAACGATTCGAGGTAATAATCGAGAATCCCCCTCTTTGATTATATGTGCGTTGAATAATTGTGATATATACATGAACGACGCGATCCGGGAAAAACGACGAACCTCGGGGACGGGGATTCGAGATCCCCGGCGAGGATCGAGGGAGGCGGTCGAACCCTAGGGTTCGGACCGCCCCATCGCGCGACAACGGCGTGCCCCAGCTGGACGCCGGGGACACACGATCGACCCCGGTCGATCGCCGAGGTGCCACGGGCTGGTGCCGTGGCGGACCTCAGCCGCCGTCGTCGGAGGCGCGTGCCGCGCGAAGCCCTCGGCTGGAGCCGAGGGGCGATCGAGCCTGTGAGCTCGATCGCGGGCGTGCTACGGGATGACCCGTAGCTGCCTCGTATGCGCTACGGGTTCACCCGTAGCGAGGCGTGCGAGGGCGACGCCCTCGCGAGCAGCGAGTCACGCGACTCGCTGCGGGGCTGCTACGAGCAGCCCTAGGGATCGCTAGTAGCGATCCCAGCGATCGTCCGTAGACGATCGCGAACCCCTCATGGGGGTTCGGCTGGGCACACGGGGCCTTCGGGTCTCGATGGCGTTCGGTCGGACCCCGGCTCGTGAGGTGGTTCGCGTTCGTGGATCCGACTCGTGGGAGAAAATCGGCTGGGGGCGGGCTACGTGTCTTCGGGCATGTAGTCTCCAAAGGTCGGACTCCTGCGGATGAGTCGGGTTTCAATCTTCGGTGATCGAGGGTTTTTGATCGGGTTATCGGTTCCGCAATTTTGATAGCCCGGGACATCGAATCCCATCAAATGGTATCAGAGCGTTTGGTTTCGTGTTCATGTATATGTTCGATTATTGTTCTACCTTGCAGGATTTCCGGCTATCATGGTTGGATTTAATTAATTGTTTTTTAATTAATTATCATGATTATTAAACTCTCGGACATGTCGAGATTCGTTTTGTGTGGTTGAATGTTTGTAATAGTAAAAATTCGGGGGTTGACCGAATTTAGGATTTATTATTACGTACTTTATTTTCCGGAAAATGTATAGGGTCGATTTCATGTATAGAATCGATACCGGAATTGTAATTTAAATTTTGTAATTTTAATTACGTTGGTTCGATGTTGAGACGATCGCCGGAAGATGAAGAAGTGACGAGAAGACAAGGGCTTGGGATCGATCACATGATGGTGATCGACCCATAGCCTAGCCGGCGTGGCTAGGCGGCGGCGGCGCTCCTCCCGAGTGGCCGGCCGATCCATCTTCGTGGGGATGGCGTGGGATCTCCTAATCCCATGCTATTCCTACCAAAATCTACTTTCCCAATTAATTCGTTTTTTTTTTCCTATTTGAGTACTTTCCTTTTGGAAACTCTCATGGATTAGGAAAAGAATTAATTTAAATTAATTTTATTTTCTAATGATTTATTTCCTTCATGGAAATATTCATAGATTAGAAATTTAATTAATTTAGTACTAAATTTATTTTTCCTATTTGATTATTCCTACTCATGGGAATATTCATGGATTAGGAATAAAAATAAATTTGAAAAGTAGTAGTCCTAATTTATTTTATTTCCTTGTTCTATTATAGATATCTTCTAGAATATTCCAAATTTTATTTGGATAGATTATTCTAGAGATTTAATAGAACTAGATAGGAAAATAAATAAATAAAAATATTAATGATATTTAATTTTATTTTTGATATATTCGATTGACTTAATTTTCGAATTAAGTAACTTTTGGATTAATTGAAAATAAATAGATTTAAATATTAGAGATTAATATTCTCATCACATGGAGCATTCAAGAAACGAAGACTGAAGACTAGAAGATGCATATGAAGATAAAGCCATGATAGTCGGGGAAAAATAATTTCTCTAGCATTATTTTTGACTATGTGCTATGTGCTTTATTGCTTTCATGCATGCTTATGTGTTTAATTATGCATTAGATAGCGTATCCCTTTGTTATAAAAAGCTAAGTGGGAGAGGGGATGGAAACATTCCCATGGTCTCCATTACTGTTCTCTTGGTGACTCTTATGGACTTTTGAAGTTCGTATAGATGTGTCATTGGAGGAGAATTCTTGTAATTCCTCTTACAAGAAACATTGATCAAGTTTATCAAACAATGCCTAATTTGTCTTTCTGAAACTGACTTCAAGTCGACTCATTCTCACCCCGGGGAGTGGAATGGAGCCAGAGCCACTTGGTCATGTAGAGGACACAAATTAGAGACTTTCGTGCCATTCTTTTATAGGTGGGTCGTTTGTCTGCTCGGCTCCCTCATTCGTGAGAGATAGGGTCGTTCGCATGGTGAATCACTGGTTAGAAACTTCGAGTTTCACTTATGATTCTCCACGTCTTGATTTACGAGATTAAATGGATCAAGTAATTGGGAGTCAATTATAAAAATCTCTTAGTGAAGTAAACGTCCACACCACGTGGCTTGCTGCACTGACGGATTTTGGATTAATTGATGTAGACAGTTGTAAGGAATTGTGAAGAGTTGTGAAGTTGTCGTAAACGTCCACACCACGTGGCTTGCGGTAATGTAGCAATTCCAAGCGATTCACTTTGGTGCTGAGTAATGGTTTACACTTAGATACGCCTTGTAGTATTCCTCCCCACGAGGTTCCGCTATAAGCGATGTATGACCAAAGAAAATCTAATTGCTAAATCATTTGGGTGGGTAAACGTCCACACCACGTGGCTTGCCTTACCTGATGGGATTTTAGATGTGATTAGTAATTTAATGATATTATTTAAGGGAGATAATATCGGATATTAAATTAATTGTTTGATTAAATGTGCTTATAGGTTTAGAGAATAGCTATGAACCCACTTTCTATGATACTCAAGGAGCATAAGCTCACTGGCACCAACTATATTGATTGGAAGAGAAATTTAGACATTGTCCTAACTTCGGAAGAGTACAAGTATGTACTCCATGAAGTGTGCCCTGCCGAGCCCACGGCTGCCTCAACTGATGAGGAAAAACTGGCATATCGGAAGTGGAAAAAGGCTGATGAAATGGCTAGGTGTTATATTTTGGCTTCCATGTCAAATGTAATCCAAACCCAACATGAGCCAATGGACACTGCCTATGATATGATGTTTAACCTTAAGGAGATGTTTGGGGAGCAAGATCGTGCGGCTAGGCAAGAAGCCATGAGAGTCCTTATGTCGACTACTCAATCTGAAGGAACGCCCGTAGGGGAGCACGTTCTTAAGATGATGAGTTTGTTGAATGAACTTGAGGTCCTAGGAGCTTCTATTGATGCTGAGACGCAAGTCGACATCATACTCCAGTCTCTGGCCCCTAGTTTTGAGCAGTTTCGTATGAGCTATAATATGGGTAAACTATCTTATACTCTTGCGCAACTCCTGACTGAACTGAAGGCGGCAGAGGGGATCTACAAGAAGGGCAAGTCTCAAGCGCTTGTAGCTACCAAGTCCAAAGGCTTTAAGCCTGATGGAGGTAGGGGCAAGAAAAGGAAGCAAGCCTGGAAACCCAGTGGTGTCAAGAGGACTGCACCACGAGTGGGGGCTGCAAAGCCAAAGGGTAAGTGCTTCCGATGCAACAAGATGGGACACTGGAAGTCTGAATGTCCTCTCAGAGGTACGAATTTTTCTTTAGTCGTAAAAACATAGTCAGCGGTATTATCTACCAGAATTCTGGTGTGTAGATATGGAACCACTGACGGTATGTGCATTTCTTTAAATGCAGGGGTTCCAGAAAACCCGGCGACTTAGAGAAGAAGAATTCAAGTCTACATGGGCGAAGCTGTTGGGGTAGCAGCGGTTGCAGTGGAAGACATTTATCTGTTTTAAGTTTTCATTTCAGTTATTGCTTATGTACCCCTTTATTTTGAAAAAGAACTTTGTTCTGTTTTTCTTTATTAATGGATATTTTATTTCTTTAATCATTGGATGGTTTGGATAAGAAATAATGGTGATATTCATTATGGTACATTAGATAGCAATATGTGAATGATGAATCCTTAGTCTACCACGATGCAACAAACCGTTATGTAATAACTTGTTTTACTTATTAGATGTATTTCTCTTGTCAATCATTATACTTGTGAATTCTTGAACTTGGTAGTATCTATTCAAAAGGGATTCAAAAGGTCGAAATTGATTTGATCAATTATAGTTGGAGGAATGGACCTCCCGACCTAAGAATCGATCTTGAAAGATGATACAACTGAGTTAACCTTTATGGATAAAGGATGGAATTCGGACAAGTATAGAAAATGATGATTAATGCGGTATGTGTAAATTGGAGAAGGTACGAGTCGTTCTTCCAAGAATACTCAAAGATGGATTGGACTGCTTGCTGTGCCATAAAAGCGGAGTGTTTTTCAACACAAAGCTATTATGGGGATCCTTCAAAGTATATCCATTGGGAGCCTGCGACTTGTTCGCGGAGGCTATCACCTATCTAAATAACACATAAGCATAAATCAAAGATTGAGATTAAATCTCAAACGACTGCACCATACACTGATGTGTGGATATGGTGTGTCAGAAATGAGAAATGGGATTCTAATGGTAAAAGAACAAGTTTGTTCGGAACTGCCTATGTTCTATGGATATTTCTGGACGCAACGGCACATTCTATGTGGTTGTAGAATATCCTAGAAGAACAAGTAATTGTATGTTCAATAGTACTACGAACCAGAAGGGTGTTCTCGCCCGGTTCATAGAGGAAAAACTATTAGATGAACTACAATGCCCTAATTGACAAAGTACTTTAAAATGAGGAAAGGGAAAGACTGAGAACCAGCCTGACCGAGTAGTAGTACACCACTAACTGCACCTAATGTTGTTACTGTTACACACCGGGACGCCATTGCAGTGGGAGGTTGTTAATCAACTAGAGATGTTCATAAGACTGGAGGAGTTTTGAACTCTGGATCCAGTACACATGAAATCGATCCCTAGGTCTGCATAGGATTAGCAAAGAAGGTGTGTTAGAGACGTAACGGAAACAAAGGTGGTGTTTCTCGGAGATTTTATGTAGATAACATTTTATCATTGGCGACAATGTAAAAGTATTGTCAGACATAAAATAGAGGTTGTCTAAATAAATCGAGATATAAGATTGAGAAGAAGTTAGAGCATGTTCTTAAGATCTTATGATCTAGAGATAAGAACGTTGTACTTCTCCTAGACATCTTATGTGATTAAGGTTTGTTTTAAACATGCATACTTCTGAGAAAGGTTATTGCCTTTCAGAGACAGAACATACATCTATCTAAAGGGTATGTGTTTGAACATATGAAGGAGATAGATAAGGACAGAGCAGTTTCCTATACTTCAAGTATGGAAAGCTCTATAGATGCAATGTTGAAAAAAAAGAACCTGATATCAACTATGCGGTTTGCGTAGTGGGAGGATATCAAAGTAATCTGGATAAGGGATGTTCGAATGCTGCAAGAGTACTTTCATAGTACTGGCTTGAGCAAGACGAAATCTTCTTAGATTACAGATTCTCAGATCCAAAAATCAGAAAAGGACCAGTGAAAGTCGATATCAGGCTATGTGTTCACTTTTAGAAAGAGGTGGAACCATAAAGTAAAAGAGTGATAAGCGGGACGCTTCTCAGAGACTCTCATAACCGAATAGCAGCCTTAGAGGCAGCGGAAGTTTTGGTTAGGTTCCGGGATAACCTCTTGACTTGGATATGACTCTTAGTTTACCAAAGGCTATTAGATAGCGGTGCACGGTGAACTAGAAGAGGTCATAAGTCAAAAGTGATGTTAACACATAGAGCAAGTACCACCTGATACGAGTCATCGTCAGGGAGACGACGTAGTAGTCACCAAGATAACTTCAGAGCGGCAACCTAGATTGCTCACTCACATAGTACTTCTCGGAAGTACACTTTAAAGCACGTGATGAGTATGGGAACCGGGAGTTTGGAGGAAATGACTAGACCTTAGTACAAGTGGGAGATTGTTGGAGTTGTGTACTTAATGTCTAGATTTAAGTGACGGTAAACTCCCGATCATAGCATTTAATCTATTTAATTAATAAACAATTATTTGCATTTAATTATATGCAAATCATGGTTCTGGATTTTATACGTTGTAGTTAGTATGGTGCTGCATGGGCGCACAGAAGATCATACTATCGGTTACTCGTATTTAATCGAACAGTTGCTCACGACCTAGATGGACACGAACTAATCCATCGGTATAGTCGTTGTGTGAGGGAGAAAATAATTTATCTTAATTATTTTATCACACTTGTACACTTGGTGTATTGGGCGGATCAATTGAGACTCATCAATTAGGATTGCTCGGCGATAATTGATTTGAGACTCGGAGTATTTTATTCTTAATCCCTGAAACAATTGCGGGTGTGTATATTTAATATAAGTGACTTTGATTTACCAAAGGAATTAACCGATTTAATTATTGGGTTAATTACCGGTTAAGTTGGGTCACTATATTTTGTATATGGCATGCCGTGAATTCTTGAAGGGGCAGTGTATCCCGGAAGGGTTGATAATATCCCCGAGATGAGTTCATAAGGAATTATTGTGTAAACCTCATGAGTGGATTCGTTCCGCACAATAATTAAGGTTGAATGGTACTAGTCTCGGATTCAAGAGATGAATATAATTTATTAAGCAATAAATAAATTTATTCATGGATATTTAAATCTTAAATACACGGAATAAATAATACTAAGGTGGAGAAATATTATTTGATATAATATGGAATAATATTGGGAGTGCAATTTTATTTATATAGTGGAAAATAAATAAAATTAATATTGATAAGAATTAATAGATTTGGGTTGGACCCAATTTAATTTTCAATATTGAAGCCCAATATTTATTCTCCTTATGATCCCCTACGTAGCCTATATAAGCACTACATGGTCTTCACTTTTCATTAACCTAAGTTACGCCAATCATAAAGTTCTGAGAGTGAGGAAGATCCATAGGAATCCGATAGATCGTCGCCCACACGACGTTCGGACGAGGTGCTAGGAATACGCGGGAAGATCACAAGGTCGTCAACCGAATTCGTTTCTCCGTACAACGATTCGAGGTAATAATCGAGAATCCCCCTCTTTGATTATATGTGCGTTGAATAATTGTGATATATACATGAACGACGCGATCCGGGAAAAACGACGAACCTCGGGGACGGGGATTCGAGATCCCCGGCGAGGATCGAGGGAGGCGGTCGAACCCTAGGGTTCGGACCGCCCCATCGCGCGACAACGGCGTGCCCCGGCTGGACGCCGGGGACACACGATCGACCCCGGTCGATCGCCGAGGTGCCACGGGCTGGTGCCGTGGCGGACCTCAGCCGCCGTCGTCGGAGGCGCGTGCCGCGCGAAGCCCTCGGCTGGAGCCGAGGGGCGATCGAGCCTGTGAGCTCGATCGCGGGCGTGCTACGGGATGACCCGTAGCTGCCTCGTATGCGCTACGGGTTCACCCGTAGCGAGGCGTGCGAGGGCGACGCCCTCGCGAGCAGCGAGTCACGCGACTCGCTGCGGGGCTGCTACGAGCAGCCCTAGGGATCGCTAGTAGCGATCCCAGCGATCGTCCGTAGACGATCGCGAACCCCTCATGGGGGTTCGGCTGGGCACACGGGGCCTTCGGGTCTCGATGGCGTTCGGTCGGACCCCGGCTCGTGAGGTGGTTCGCGTTCGTGGATCCGACTCGTGGGAGAAAATCGGCTGGGGGTGGGCTACGTGTCTTCGGGCATGTAGTCTCCAAAGGTCGGACTCCTGCGGATGAGTCGGGTTTCAATCTTCGGTGATCGAGGGTTTTTGATCGGGTTATCGGTTCCGCAATTTTGATAGCCCGGGACATCGAATCCCATCAATGTACAGGTAACAAAATTTCTTAATTTTGCATTTTTTAAATATGGAGTTTTACTCTGTTTTATAATGATTTATTCTCTCTTTATATTTGTGTTTTTTCTAGGATGATTCTAGTGGTTACGTTGTGCACCCTGTTTCTGGAGGTCAAAGTTTAGAAGTTCTTTCTCCGGATACAAGTTCCAGATTTCCCGCAGTGTTACATGATTTATTTCCATGATTTATATATATATATTTTTTCAAATGATGTGTTGATGATATTGATTTTTTTATTGTTGACGATGTTGTGATAATGACATTCTATTATTGGTTTTTATTTTTTTGAACTGTATGTTTTTATTACATTGAGAAATATGCATATAATCAGAACAGCATGCAATACTACTTGTAGTAGAACTCATTAGGGTTTAGGGTTTTATTTAGGGTTTTAGAATGTAGGGCTTAGGGTTTTAGAATTTAGGGTTGAGGGGTTTAGAGTGAATGAATGGAGTGGATTATGCTATTTGTAGTAGAATTTAGGGTTTTGGGTTTTGGGTTTAGGGTTTAGGGTTTAGGGTTTAGGGTTTTAGGGTTTTAGAATTTAGGGTTTAGGGTTTAAGTCATGACTAAATAGAGTAGAATATCCATAAAAAAATAGTAGAATTGACACGTAAATGCAGTAGAATATAGGGTTTTGGGTTTAGAATTTTGGGTTTTGGGTTTTAGAATTTTGGGTTTAGGGTTTAGGGTTTAGGGTTTAGAATTTAGGGTTTTGGGTTTTAGAATTTTGGGTTTAGGGTTTAGAATTTTGGGTTCAGGGTTTAGAATTTAGGGTTTTGGGTTTTAGAATTTTGGGTTTAGGGTTTAGGGTTTAGGGTTTTAGAATTTTGGGTTTTAGAATTTATGGGTTTAGGGTTTAGGGTTTTAGGGTTTTAGAATTTAGGGTTTAGGGTTTTGGGTTTTAGAATTCTAAATGGAATAGAATATCCATAATAACATAGTAGAATTCACACGTAAATGCAGTAGAATTTAGACTTTAGGGTTTATGTTTTAGGGTTTTGGGTTTAGGCTTTTATGGTTTTGGGTTTTAGAATTTAGGGGTTTAGGGTTTATGGTTTTAGGGTTTTGGGTTTTAGAATTTAGGGGTTTAGGGTTTAGGGTTTTAGGGTTTTAGAATTTAGGGTTTAGGGTTTAGGGTTTAGGGTTTTAGGGTTTTAGAATTTAGGGTTTAGGGTGTAAGTCATGGGTTTAGGGTTTAGGGTTTTACAATTTAGGGTTTAGGGTTTTAGGATTTAGAGTTTAGAATATAGGGTGTAAGTGGAGTAGAATATCCATAAAAACATAGTAGAATTCACACGTAAATGCGGTAGAATTTAGGGTTTTGGGTTTATGGGTTTAGTGTTTATGGTTTTAGGGTTTTAGAATTTAGGGTTTTAGAATTTAGGGGTTTAGGGTTTAGGCTTTTAGGGTTTTGGGTTTTAGAATTTAGGGGTTTAGGGTTTAGGGTTTTTGGATTTTAGAATTTAGGGTTTATGGTTTAGGGTTTAGGGTTTTGGGTTTAGAATTTTGGGTTTTAGAATTTAGGCGTTTAGGGTTTAGGGTTTAGGGTTTTAGAATTTAGGGTTTTGGGTTTATGGGTTTAGTGTTTATGGTTTTAGGGTTTTGGGTTTAGGCTTTTAGGGTTTTGGGTTTTAGAATTTTAGGTTTAGGGTTTAGGGTTTAGGGTTTTAGAATTTTGGGTTTTAGAATTTATGGGTTTAGGGTTTAGGGTTTTAGGGTTTTAGAATTTAGGGTTTAGGGTTTTGGGTTTTAGAATTTAGGGTTTAGGGTTTTGGGTTTTAGAATTCTAAATGGAATAGAATATCCATAATAACATAGTAGAATTCACACGTAAATGCAGTAGAATTTAGACTTTAGGGTTTATGTTTTAGGGTTTTGGGTTTAGAATAACCATAAAAAAATAGTAGAATTCACACGTAAATGCAGTAGAATATAGGGTTTTGGGTTTTGGGTTTTAGAATTTTGGGTTTAGGGTTTAGGGTTTTACAATTTAGGGTTTAGGGTTTTAGGATTTAGAGTTTAGAATATAGGGTGTAAGTGGAGTAGAATATCCATAAAAACATAGTAGAATTCACACGTAAATGCAGTAGAATTTAGGGTTTTGGGTTTATGGGTTTAGTGTTTATGGTTTTAGGGTTTTAGAATTTAGGGTTTTAGAATTTAGGGGTTTAGGGTTTAGGCTTTTAGGGTTTTGGGTTTTAGAATAGGGTTTTAGAATAGGGTTTTAGAATTTAGGGTTTTGGGTTTATGGGTTTAGTGTTTATGGTTTTAGGGTTTTGGGTTTAGGCTTTTAGGGTTTTGGGTTTTAGAATTTTGGGTTTAGGGTTTAGGGTTTAGGGTTTTAGAATTTTGGGTTTTAGAATTTATGGGTTTAGGTTTTAGGGTTTTAGGGTTTTAGAATTTAGGGTTTAGGGTTTTGGGTTTTAGAATTTAGGGTTTAGGGTAGAATATACTACTAAAGAGAGTAGAATTACCTAACTAATTCTGTAGAATTTAGTTGTTGACACATTAATTTATTAATCAAGAGAGTAGAATTCATTTACCAACTCATTAGAATTCACTAAATGGAGTAGATGTTCAAAAGTTCACAATTCACAATTCACACAAGAGAATAGACCTAACCGACTTATCACAATCCAAAATTCACAGAATTCACAGTTTAGAATACACCTAATTCATCAATTTCATTACTACAATCAACAAGAGCATTTCTCAATCAGCAAATCATAATTCACAAATCACAACTGCATTTTCTTTGGCCTTTCTTTCTACTTGTTTCTTGACCTCATTCTCCCTCATCATCAGAATGGCTGAACAATATTTTATACGAAGGACTTTCATGAACTCATCATCCTGTTCAAAAGTAAAACATTATTCTTAAACATTATTTTTAAGAATAATGAATCCACTGCATTTTGTAAGAAATATTCAACAAAATTACCTTCTCCTTTAAAAATCCAGTGTTCCAATCATCTCCTTCGCCTTGATATGTCTCCATATGCCTCATACAATAAATGCCGCAGTCAGTATTGTTTTTACTGTTGCGCCATTTCATTTTCAGCATTCGGAGCTTGAAACTGGCTACATCATCCTTCTTTTTCAGGTTCTTTTTATTTAAATACCCAACAAACTTCAACTTTTGAAATCATAACAATAGTATTCATTAGACATCTGAGTAGTATGTATGAGAAACACAGGAGATTTATTTACTTTTAAAAGTAGAATTCAATAATAAATATTCAATAATTAGTTGTGAAACATACCACATCATCTGAAATATCTCCATATTTATCAGTTGCTGAGGTTCCTGGTACAAGAGGCTTGTTGTCCATCACCTCCATTGTACCATTCTTGAAGTTGAAGCAAATCACCCAATAATGTGCTTGATCAAAAACAGGGAAGAATATCTGTAATTCAAAACAGTTCACAATTTTTAGTTAAAGGCTGTAATTTCTCAAAATAATTAGATAAGCTTCCTTTTTTACCAGATCAGCATCTTCGATGTCGACGTTCAGAAGCTCTGAATCTATTCCTGCAGCAAAGTCCTTTTCTTCCTTTGCATTGATAAGCACTCTCTGTAATTTTTAAATAATATTAGTTTTTGATTCATTTATTACTATCTTATATAAAGTATAGTACTTACTGTTAATAAGACCGAGAAGAATATTCTTTTAGGCTTGCCAGGTGCTCTTCTCATGTTTTCGTAGTTGAGCTTACGACACCATATGTCTATTACATTGCTAACAACCCAAGATTTTGGAAGGAGTGTTTCAAAATCAGATTTGTAACCATACATTTCTTTCTCTTTAAATAGGCACTCCCTGTAGAATTCAGTCAAATAAACATGAAATTTCAGTTACATAAGCACCATATAACTGTATAATTTGACTTTAAAACAGATTTCTATAAAGGCAGAAGCATATACAAAAAATTTACCCTTTGTTGTCGTCATTTGTTGGGAGGAAAGCATAATCAGCAATCAGTTGCTCCTTCTTGCTGACAACGTCCACGTGTGTTTTCACTTCTTTCCAGAATGGTGACCGGAGATTGATCGGAAGATTTCTGAATTTGCGGGTTTTTGTTTTTCGAGTCATGACATCCTCCGATTCATCCTCCGACTCATTCAACAACCTGTTTCAATAACAAATGGAATATGTTATGTGAATAACCTATTATATTATATTCAATAATTTTAAAAAAAATAGTATTTGCACTTACTCTTTGAATTCAAACTCATCAATTTTTCGCGTTTTCTTTGCGAAAAATTGTTCAGCCTTTTCAGCAGCCTGTGAATCTTCAGCAGATACCATAAATATTGTATCCTCCACAATCGTATCTTCTGAAGATTCTTCTGAATCGATACCAGAAATCCCAAGGTTGAAGCTGGGGAAGGTTTCATCCTTTTTCTTCATTTTCCTTGCATTTAGGACATCTTCCACCATTTTGTCCATGGCCTCGAACATCTCTGAAGTGAAGTAATCATCATCCAGTGGGTTTAGCTCTACAGCCACGGTGTATGTTTTGAGTGGTGTTGGCTGCACTGGTTCCTTTTGGCTTGCATCCAAACTACCCGGCTCCTCCATAGTCGTCTCCAGCTGCTTTTTCTCTTCCTCTTTTTCTTCTTGTAGGTCCTCATTCATCAGAATCTTCACTAAGGCATTTTTAAGAATGCCAACCATCAGCTCTTCTTTACCCATCTTTTTCAGTGCCGTTAAGCACTCCAGAACTCCATCAGCAATTCGACCAAGACCCTGTGTCAAATCTGCTGTATATTCCTTGTTTAGTTCAGCTGCAGCACCAGAAGTATTTTTTGGGGGGTCATCAGCATCATGAACAGGGTTCTCTTGATGGATATCTGGGACATCAGGTGGTTTTTCTTGGGCCCCATCACCTTGTTCTTCATCTTGTTCTCTGGCACGATCTTCTTGAGGGTCCATGTTTTGGGGAACATAATTTGGGGCACCTTGTTGACCCCCAGATGGTCTAGAAAACCTCTTCCAAATCTTCCCAAAACCAAACTTACATTCCAGGCGTAGGGCTTTGCTATGATTCTTCTCAGCTTTCACTCTTTCAGTTATTTTTTCAAAATCCCAATTCGAGCAAATTGGGAATTGCCTGGATACTGTTCGGGCTTTGAAGACAAGCCTGTCCAGGTAGCAAAGCTGAAAGTAATAAACAGAAAACAATACATCATTGTCAAATTAAGAAGATTTTATCGATTAACTCAGGAGCTTATATTTCTCAGAATTTATCTAAAATGTTAGAAGAATATTTACCAATAGCAGGGTCACTGGTCCAGTGAATGTAGATTGTGTTCCTGATTTCCATTTCTCTGCTGCAAGCACAAGCGACTTGATCGTGAAATTGCACCAGTCTAGGTTTCGTATCTGATCAACATTCCTCAGAGAGTACAGGACGTTGTAGTATGCATAGTTGTCTTGCTTCCCTTTCAACAAGGTGCTGACAACTAATACTACAAAGTCTTGTTTGAATGTGTCTCCACTTTCATTTGTGAGTATCAGTTCATCTGCCATGGTTTGGGTAGAGGGTCCCCCTGTTTAATGAAAAAAATCATTAGAATTCATTATGTGCAATAGAGAACAGTTTATGAATCAAATATGACTCAATAGTTTACATACCTGGTCTTCCACCCCATCGGTCCCTCCAGTCTTTTAGGAATGCCGTGAACCCCTCTTCATCATCTTTTGTTTTCAGTCCTTCATGAATGAACATCATTACAGAGTCAGTGTATTTGTAGAACAGAACATAGTAGAACTAAGTGTAACAAACTAAGAAATTAAAACAAGTAAAAATGAAAATTAAAGTTCAGTTGTTTACCTGTTGATTCGAGGACTGGCAGGTGGCCATTTGGCAGATCGAAGACCGATACAACGTCATCTTCACTGATATCAATTCTTCCACTTTGTAGAATGATTGAACATTCACAAATATCAAAACTTTGAATCAAAAAAGTTGTTAATTCATTTCTATTCATTTTGATGTTCAGATTGAGTAATCCTCCGAAACCTATGTCTCGGACAGCTTGTCTTTGTTGTTCATTCATAGCTTCAACGACATTGGAGACGTGGATCGGTGCCATTCTAGTCGAAATGTTAGGATTCTTCTTCTTTTCTTCTTTCTTCTTCTCTTTCACTTCCTTCTTCTGATTTTTCTTTTCTGCCTTCTTCTCCATCTCATTGTCAGAAGTTCTCCTTTTCTTCGGACCTTTCTCCTCTTCCTTCTCCTCTTTCTGTTTAAACAAGATTTAATTAAAATGTCAGCATAATTGAGAATGAATTAAGTATCAATCAGAGTTCAATTAAGTATCAACCTTTTTTGTTAGAAGGTTCTGTGCTGCTTTCTCTTTCTTATCCTTCACCTTGTCAGTCGCATTCTTTTTCTCAGTCTTCTTATTCTTCTCAGTCTGTTTCCTTTTTTCATCTTCTTTCTCCTGAAAACAGAGGATTATAATAACAGATATATTTACTAGACAGAAATGAAAATATGAAACATAGCAGATTCCATTATCAAACATCCATTTTTATCATACCTTCTGCTTTTCAGCTTCTTTTAGAGCTTTCTCCTTGTCCATCTCCATCTCCATTTCATCTTTTTCAAGATCATTCTTCTTATCCTCCTTCTTTTTCTGCCATTTTCATCAAGATATTTTTTAGTGTATTCATAAGAATCAGAGGAAATTGAATTCTATTAGAAGTTGTTCAATTACCTTTTTCTGGTTCGCCAATTCATTTGAATCAGCCTTTCTCTTAATTGGAGCCTTTACAGCTAGCAAAATTTCTTCAGCCTGTATAATATCATTTTCAGATTAATCTTTTGTTTTTAATTAAGAAATATACAGATAGGGCAATGAAATAATCATGAATGAGTTTACAGATTTTGCAGGAATTTCAGCCTGTCTTCTCGGGCTTCTTCTTACAATCTGAGTTATTCGAGATTGTTTTTTGGTCTTCTTCTGTCATTATGATTGGAAAAAGGATAATGTATTAGTGTGAGAATATTATAGTTTACTATTATCATAAATTAATGCAAGAAGAATTCATAAACTTACAACAGGGGGTGTTGGTTGAATTGGTTCAACCTCTGGATTCTGTAAGACATCTGTTGCAGCAGTTTCAACCATCTCTGGTGCAGCAGGTGCATTCTCTGTGATTGTTGGGATGACAGGTTCAACTATCTGATCCTTCTTAGTTTTCTTTTTCTTCTTCTGTTCATTATGATTGGAAAAAGGATTATGTATTACTGCGATTATATTATACTTTATTATTATTGTAGATGAATTGAGCAGTAATGCAAAGAGAATTCATTAATATACTAAGTAGAAACTTACAGGAGCTGGTACACTCTTTGTGGGTATTGGTACCACCGGAGTTTGGAAGACATCTTCTTCATCATCTTGATGTCTTGTTTCAACCAAAGGTGTTTGTGTTTCCTGTTTATTTCAAAAAGAGTGCTGGATAATTCACTAATAGAGTGCTGGATTAATTTAATATGGAAACAAACCTTCTGAGGACTTATATTTAAGTCAGCTTCTGGGGTGGTTGAACTCACCCTCCTTGGGCTTGTTCTTCTTGTAAGTACATCACCATCTTTTTGTTTCTTATTCTTTTTGTTGTAAACATTTTTAAAGGACTCCATTTTCTAAAAAGCATATATAAAATTTAATTAGTTTTTCTACATAATTAATCCTCTCCCCCCTTAATTCAAATAAAATAGGCGACCTTCCCACGTCTCTTTCTTCCAAAGATCAACTTGACCCGTTGACCATTGATTATTGCACGTACTGTTGGTATTTTCCCCATATTCTGTGTTAATAGTGGTTTTCTATTATGTTAGTATTAAGATATATTGAGTTAACAAATGATTTATTTACCTACTTAAATATCAAAATTCCTAGAAACAAAAGAAATTTATTTACTATTTAAAGTAGAATTCATTAGACATCAGAGTAGATACTAATCAAAACATCAGAGTAGAATATTAGTTACAATGTTCAGAGAACATTACCCACTAAAATAATCATACCAAATACAGAAGAATTCTTAAGAATTCATAGTAGAATCTAGCATATAACTCAGTTGATGTTACATTGTTTTTCACTTAATTCATGACAGTCATGCAAATCACAGAACATGCAAAACAGAGGAGAATTGTTCCAAATTACTCACTCAAAACATCATACCAAATACAGAAGAGTTCTTAAGAATTCATAGTAGAATCTAGCATATAACTCAGTTGATGTTACATTGTTTTTCACTTAATTCATGACAGTCATGCAAAACAGAGGAGAATTGTTCCAAATTTAGAGTAGAACTTTACCTGTATTTTTGGAGAACCATGATGTCCTATGGTTCCTTTGGCTAACATATTAATCAAATCCTAATAAAAAACAAATCATAAATATAAGAATCAATCAATAAAACTCGTAATATTTTTTAATAGAAACTTACTTTTGGATTTCTATTATGTCTTTCCTGATCTTCAGATGGATTCATTGCAGAAAACAACTGAACAAATCACAGTAGAACCTGACAACATATCACATTAGAATTCATAACAAATCACAGTAGAACCTATAAACATATCAAACATTACAGACAAGTTCAAAAGTCACAGTACAATCTACTCTGTTGTATCAGTTTTGAACAAAGCAAATATAAGAAACAGTTTGTATAGTTTTCAATCAAACATAAGTCTCAAAAAACCACATACAAATCAGAGTTGATTAAAATCATGTACTACTAAATATATGAGAACTGAACATAACCAAAATCATTAAAACAGATAGGATGAAGAATTCAGATGAAGAATTCCATGGTTTACTCATCTATAAAACATGCAATTACACTGAAATTCTATTGTGAAATTGAAATTCGAAAAACTAGGGTTGAACATGCAATTTCCTGTTTCTATTTCAACATGCACTAGAATCTAGGGTTGAATTTAGGGTTCTACTTACTGAAATTAGGTTTCTGGTGATTCGCGGTGGCTGAATCGGTCAGACAGATGGGAGACTCAGGTGCGGTGCTAGGGTGTGAAAATCTTCTGTCGTCGGCGGACTCAAATGCGGCGGACGTTCGAGCGGAGGTACGGAGGTTCGGTGGAGCGGTGGTTTGCGGTGTTTTCTCTCTGGTGCGAAGGAAGGAGCGGTTTTGTCGAACGGTTTGCGGAGAAGAGAAAGATAGAATGAACTCGATGCTGCTGGGTGTTTTGGGCTGGAGTCCCGTACGCGCGCGATTTTTTTGGGCCTGTTTTCTTTTATATTTGGGCTGGGGACCATGTAGATGGTATGGGCCCCTACCCCATAGTATATGGTCTCGAATACTCCGAATCACAATGAATGAGTCAAATATTCATAAATTTTGTAAATAGGTTTTCAAAATATCGCAATCTCCCGGAAATTGCAACAAGACATATATTCAAAATTGATATTCGATTTTGCAAGATGAAAAAAGAAGAGAGAAGAGGCCAAAGAGAAAACAAAACAAGGTTACAAAAAGCTAGACTAAATTCGATGTACCATTTTTACCGTTCCTATTCCGGAGTGCACCATATTAATTTATGTTGATTGTTGACTATGTATGAAGTGCTGCAACACATAAATAGAAAAAGAATTGGCAATTTAAACTAGGAAAAAGAAAATCAAACCTTAAATGTGCCATAAACCTATACATATGCAACAACAGCATTAAAATTTACAATATTACCCTTGTGGCCACTGAAAACTCCTAAAAACCCAGGCACACGTACGGACTATACTCAAAACAAAAAAAGAAATGGACTTCAAGAGCTCCGGCCAATACATTCTACCTCTACCTCAGTCTCATACCCGTCAAACTTTCTCACAAAATATAAAGAAAGTGTGACCATTAGTATAGAACGGATAGAGTATTACACTAGGCATTCAAACCAAAGGCGTACGACTTAGAAACCCCATTTGACAAAAGCCAACGTCAAGGGAGCCAAGAAACGAACAACCACAGGCATCATAGCATACGATAATGTCCCGAGCATAAACCAATTGAAGCTCAAAAGCACAATTGCATCATCATACCGAGGAGCCCCATGCTCGATTCTCGTGTAAAATCGGATCACACTCTTCAAAGACATGACCACGACTGTAAACAGCGCCACCACCAAAGGCATGCAAGGGTTCTCGGCTCCCCACACAACAATGCCAACGACAATTGAAAGCGTTGCACTAAATAAGGTTCGGGATAAGGCAACTTCCCTCTCATTTGAAATTGCGTGAGGCTGTAGTGAGAGCCCGTAAGATTTTGGGCCAATCACGTGAATTTCGTCTGTGCGAGAATTTTTGGATAACTGTTTTGTGGTGTTTCGAGATATTTCATCGGTGGTACTGATTGGATGATCGCGGCCGTCAAGGCTCGAGAGGGATTTCCCCTGAACCTCCTTCAGCCGCTGGATCTCTACTTTCAAAACTCGGACCTGCAGATTGGAACATTAATTACTAATAATTTCTTACCGTAAAAAAAAATGTTCTTTTAGATTGAAATTTGATGAACTGGAACTTAACTTAATAAGTTTGTAATAAACTTACTATGTCTGAACTGAACTGATCAATTAAAATGAAATGAACTTAATAGGTATGAACTGAAATGAAATTAACTTAAATTTAATTTAATTTTAAAATATTCAAATAATAATAAAAAAATTAAATGAACTGAACTTAATGGATCTCAACTGAACTTATCTAAATTGAAACGAACTAAAAATAAGTTCAAAAGAACATATCTTAAATCTTAGTTGTATTACTATTAGGTACCTCTCGGTGGAGTGTGTCGGCTTTGGCAACGGCCTCATCATGTTCTTGTTCGAGTTCCATTAGCATGGTCTCTATCATGTTACGTTCCGAAACGGCTGCGTGAAGTCTCTCTTGGAGATCATTCCTATCCCACATAAGGTTTCCCACCTCATTCCTCAGTCTATAAATTTGCGTATCCACCTGCATTTATACAAGATGATCGATCTCCGTTTTCATACTTATTCCAACTCACAAGTTAAAATAAAATTAACAACACAATTTTAATATATGAAGCAAAATCAGAAACCAAAATACAAAACAAAACATATATATGAAGGTATTTTTTTTGTTTAATTACCATCCTCTCCCTAGAGAGCGCAGAATAGGCTCGGAATGGGAAGGAGAAAAGGGCGAAAGCCGAGACGAGGAGGCGCCATAGTATGATGAAATGCACGGAGACAGCGAACCTGAGAACCTCGTACCATGTCTCAATAACTATACAAAGGGTCCGGGCCAGAATTTGACAAGATAGCTTGGCCGGTTTAAGTGCCAAACTCAGGAACTGGAAAAACAGAGCCATCGTGAAATTCAGACCATTACATCTAAAATAAGTATGACTCGAATGTGAAAGCAGAAGAAAACAACAACTAGAAGTGGCGACACGTATACGTCTCGGATTCAGAAAACTGACGCGTGACTATTAGACACTTCCTTTATTCTCATCGCAAATAATGTCTCGTAACTTGTACTCTATGTGTCAAATACGTACTATTTAGTTATTATTTTATAAATAAAATGAGACTGTGTTTGTAAGTGGCGTAAGTGAGAGCGAAAAAGTACAACAATATGACTTTCAATTCAGATGAGGATCAAGATCAACCAACCTGTTATGTGATCAACTCAACCTATCAGAGCTTTTCATATTGTAATTATCCTTTTGATTTATTTATTTATTATAGTAGTAGTATACTATAATTTAAATAAATTTTGAGTTATTTTAATAAATATTTTTGTAAAAAAAAATACAATTGACAATCAAATTAAAGTTTCCTTGAATTAATTTCATAATTTCAATACTATGGATCGGAGTATTAAACTAGCTAGTTGGAAGAAAAAGGCACACATTTGATTGAATGCTTAACAACGGACAAATTAGTATCCATTCTCCGAGCGTGCCGACAAATTAGTCAACGGTCAACAGAGTTGACTAGCTTGTATTTTTCCAAAGTAAGGACTATAATATACTCCGCTTCCCGATGCCATACATTCATTTCCATGCGCCAACCCTCCTCTTTTTAAGCTTTCTTCAACTGCTTTTCTCCTTTTTTATCCCCATGAATCTTTTTTTTCTTTCATTATAAATTAGAGATGCTCTTTTTGAAAATTGAAATGGATCTTGTTTAAATTTACCTTACAAAGCTCAATAAATATAATACTAATAAATATAATACTCGTTTCAAATTTAATTATAATCACACTTTTTAGAAATAATATTACAATTGGTCACGTAACATATGTCTATCACACAATTAATCTTTATTTTATCGAAAAAATCAAAACTAATTTTTATCGGTCATGACGGGATGATGCACATGCAGTGCACGAATTGTCCACATAGCGATTTACGATTTGTCATTTATCCACGTCAACATTCCACTCAATTTTGGCAGATTTACGATTTGTCATTTATCCACGTCAACATTCCACTCAATTTTGGCAGAAAAACCTCATGTCAATGAATGTAAATTTCAGACAATTCAGGGGCGTAATTAAAAAACAATATTTCTTGTTGAATAAACCTATTAACTCTATTAATTACATTCATTTTTTCTCAGTTCATCATCGGTCACCCCCAAATTTACATACGAACCCTAATTGTGAAAACTGAAATTTCAACAATTAAATCTCGCAATCTATATCATATATAAATCCAGATTTTGCTGATCCACATGACAATGTGCACACAAAAAATTACACTACAAAAAATGAGCATGTTCACACTACGTGGCACAGACAAAGCTTTAATTAATCTAGATTTTATTATATGACGTTTTTTTAAAAATAATAAATATGACGTGGCTTTTAATTATTTATAATAATTAAATTATTTATGATTTAAAATCGTTAATTTACATTATTATCTATTAATTAGCTATGGTAATAGTAAGATTCAATTTTTTTATTAATTAGCTATACTAATTTACATTCATTTCCTAACGTATAAATGGTAAGAACACTATAATTTGGTCAAATATAATAATAGACATAATTTGGTTATTAATTAATTCAAAATTAAAAATGATAATTAGAAATAATTAGTAATTCTCTATTACATTGGTAAATATTAATTACATATATTTAGTAATTCTCTATTCTGTATTCGATTATGATTTATCATTCCTAATATTATTTACTTATATAATTAATGTTATTGGTAAATTATAGTAATTCTATTTTTAATGTAAATAATCTTTTATCAATAGAGAGAGATTCACTCTCTAATTACACAATGTCAAATTTCAAACGTGATTTTCTATTATGTTTTAAATAGTATAAAAATCCAAACGTGAAATTTTATATTCCTATTAATACAAATCATTAATAAATTTAATATTATTTAAAACAAATTATATATGGTAAATTTAATAATAGGGTAATAAATTCAAAACAAAATTATATATGGTATTTTTTTTACTATTTATACTCAATGTCCTTCAATTGTTCTTCATCTCTTTTTTTGTTTTGCTATTTTTTTTTTTAATTTGAATACATTCATATTTTTGTATGATTGAATTAGCTTAATTGTTAGTTTGTTGCTAATATCATTTTGTTCTGTGCAGGTGATATTTCAACATGAGGTTGAACATGAAGTACGATTTTTTTCATTTTGTTCGATTCCATTATATTGTTGTGTTTCTGATTAATAAATAAAACTTCTTTTTATTTTGCAGATTCAAAGATAATTAAATTTATTATATATTTATTTATCAAGTTGTATCATATTTATTTTTTATACGTATTTTTATTTTTAATTTCTATTTTTTCTTATAATATTTTATTATGAAATAAAATTGTTTAACATATTCTAAATTATATTTTAATAAATATTAAGTGATACTGAAAACCAAATAATATGATAATCTAGGCTTCGTTTTTTTAAAATAAAAAAAATTACATTAAATATTTCTATTAAATATTCCTGTTCATCGCACAGGGAGTAAATTACTAGTTCATACAATTGAAACCCTAAACCAACATCTTCAAGTTTCTGCAGCTCGCTTCTGTGATCGATAACGAGTCGTGCAAAAACGCGACGGTGATTCAGGTGGACAATGCTAACAAGCAAGGAATTCTCCTTGAGGTAGTTCAGGTCCTCACAGATCTCACCTCCGAAGATTCCCACACCTCCATTGAGCTGATCGGCGCAGATCGACCCGGCCTCCTCTTTGAGGTGAGCTGTCCTCACGCACCTCAACTGCAACGTGGTGTGGACCCACAACACCGGAGAGGCGGCTGCACCAGATGATGTTCGACGAAGGGACTACGATCAGACGGGTGATGACGGCGGTGATCTCAGCGGTGAGAAATATTGGGGATGGGAGAGGGAGAGCAAAAAAATGACGGATTTATTAGGGTTTAATTGGTGAATTTTTTGTCGTTGAATAAACCACTTAGTTCTCCGAAATTTAAACTGTTTGCCACTATATTTTTCCCTCAAAAAATGAGTGGAGTGGTGACGTGGATTATTTGATCAATCATAATTCTCCACAGAAGCGAGCTGTAGAAACTGATCGCCATGTGGACAACATCTGGTCATAATTAACCGGTAAAGACTAGTTTTAATTTTTCCGATAAAAAAAGATCAATTGTTGGATAAGCATATGTTATAGGCCCAAATTAATGTGATATTATCTCAACTTTTTATATAATATCACAATTTTTATATAATTATGAGATAATATCACAAATGTCATATAACATACTCTGATTCCACGTTTAATCCTTTATGTTTATGAAAAATCAAATATCGTTCTATTTGACATTGTAGAATTTCAAACATTAATAGTATCTAAAGTATACGTGATAGCTCACTCTATCATTCTATTTTGTGTGAAATCAATTCAATTGAATAAGTGTCACGTAAACATGACTTTAAAAAACAAAGTATTTTCAATTTTTTCATATCTGTGTGACACTTGCTTAGTTAAATAAGTATAAAATAATAAAAAACACTAGAGTAAGCAGTCGATATATACAAATATATATACTGTACAATGTTTGATCAACATGTAGATTAAGAAAAATGATAGGGTACAACACGATAATAGTAAAAGATAAAAATATATTTCTAAGCTTTATTTATTTATTTTTAGAATAAAGAAAATACCATATTCTATCATTTGGTGAAAAATAGGATCTCGACGCGCTTTTGTCTACACTGTAGTCTCTAGGCAGATAAATCATGCTTTCAATAATGAACAAATAAATCATGTGTGACAGTCGATGCAATCTGTAGGACTATAGGTTACTTTTTCCCAATATGACTCGTCGAGAAAATTACCAAATTGTTGTAAGATCGGACGATGTATAGTATGATAATATCGAGAATACCGAAGAAAAGAAATCAACGAAAAATAGAGAAGACAAGAATTTACGTGGAAACCCAACTGGGAAAAACCACGGGAGGAACGACGAACAATTCACTATAATATTGCTTCACGATTACAAGGATGATATACTCTCTAAACCCTCAAATCTCACGCAATAGCTATAGAATTATAATCGGTGTATCTCGTGTCTTCTGTGTCAATGGAGCAGCTCTCTTTATATAGGGGGAGGTCCTAATTAATGTATGGAAACATTAATTCTCGTCCATAAGAGTCCTAGAAGGAGTAGGAAAACACCTACCATCGATTTGGAAACTTTTCCAAAATTGCGCTGCTGAAACCCGCACGGTGTCGGGCGACAGCCCCAAGGTGTAGGCCGACATGCTCTGACGCATTCGCGCCACTGCCCCAGAGTACCAACGCAAGTGCGCTGGGAATTGCCTAGCTGTCGGCCGACAGGATTGAGGTGTCGGCCGACAATCCCACCTGGAGCTTCATCTTTTGCGGTTTCGAGGCAAATATAACAAATCTCCACCTTGACACTAAACCGCGAACATTCTTCGCCTATCGTCTTCCTCCAAATGCCCCTAAGGGCCTAATCTCTCGATCGAAGTCCAACCAAGCCAGAGCAAAGCTCAAACTTGGTTGCGGGTATTTTCTTCGTCAACATGTCCGCCGGATTGTCGTGAGTACTAATCTTACTCACCTTAATATCGCCTCGAGCGATCACCTCACGGACAAAGTGATAACGAATGTCTATGTGCTTTGTTCTCTCATGGAACACTTGATCTTTTGTGAGACAAATAGCACTTTGACTATCACAAAAGATGGATGTCGTCTTAGAACCCTTCGAGAGCTCTCTAAACCAACCTCTCAACCATAACGCCTCCTTGCAAGCCTCGGTGACAGCCATATACTCCGCCTCGGTAGTAGATAAGGCCACCGTACTTTGAAAAATAGCTTTCCAACTTATAGCACACCCACCAATGGTAAAAACATACCCGGTAAGAGATCTTCTTTTATCTAGATCACCCCCATAGTCGGAATCCACGAACCCTCGCACATCTTCTTGATTCCTCCCGAACACTAGCTTCTTGTTAGACGTACCTCTCAAATAGCGCAACACCCACTGCACCGCCTTCCAATGCTCTCTTCCGTGATTCGCCATATACCGACTCACAGCACTCACGACGTGGGCCAAATCCGGACGAGTACACACCATTGCATACATTAAGGACCCAACGGCATTGGAATAAGGGACTCGAGCCATATCATCGATGTCCTTCTCCGTAGTCGGAGAGTAAGCAGAGGTAAGTCTAAATTGTGTTCCAAGGGGAGTACTTACCGGGTTCGCATTCTCAAGGTTGAACCGACGTAGCACCTTCTCTATGTACCCCTTTTGGCCAAGATACAACTTGCCATCTCTTCGATCTCTTGTGATTTCCATTCTTAGGATCTTCCTTGCTGCACCAAGATCCTTCATCTCGAACTCCTTACTAAGTTGTGCCTTGACTCTCTCCACCTCCGACTTATCCGTAGCCGCTATCAACATATCGTCGACGTAGAGGAGAAGATAAACTAAAGACCCATCACGGCCTTTCCGAAAATACACACAACTATCATAGGAGCTCCTTCGGAAACCATTCTTAATCATAAACGTGTCGAAACGTTTATACCATTGTCTAGGAGACTGTTTCAAACCATATAAGGACTTCTTGAGAAAACACACCTTGTTTTCTTGGTTTGAACCCTCGAACCCCTCGGGTTGGACCATGTAGATATCTTCCTCGAGCTCCCCATGTAGAAAGGCCGTCTTCACATCCATTTGCTCAAGCTCCAAATCATGCATTGCCACAATGCCTAGAATTGCTCGAATTGAGCTATGCTTCACCACTGGTGAAAACACATCATTGAAATCTACTCCGGAAATTTGGCTAAAAACTTTAGCCACCAATCTCGCCTTGTATCTCTCGTCCTCAACCCCAGGGATGCCCTCCTTCTTCTTGAAGATCCATTTGCACTTGATGGCCTTCTTGCCTTTAGGGAGATCAACCAACTCCCAAGTGCCATTCTTATGAAGAGATTCCATCTCCTCTTGCATAGCTAGCATCCACTTGCCCGAGTCATCACAAGTAACCGCCTCGTCATATGTGGAAGGCTCCTCATACGAATCAACATCATCGGCTACACTCAAGGCATAAGCGACTAACTCATACTCGGCTAACCTTCTAGGTGGTCGAGCCTCTCGCCTTGGCCTATCTCTAGCTATGCATTGCGGCTCCTTCTCTTTTGGATCTTCCGGAGTAGTCGAACTACTCGTCTCATTGTTCGGGGAACTTGACCCATCATCTTTCTCTTGCACCCTGTCCGGGTCCACCTCAATAGGAGTACTTGGAACCTCGAGATTCCCTTTAGACGACCGATCACCCATCATAGAAGCCTCATCGAAGACTACATCACGGCTTAGTATGATCTTTCTCGTCTCTGGACACCAATGCTTGTATCCTTTAACTCCTTCCTTAAAGCCAACGAATATGCACTTCTTAGAACGTGCACTCAATTCCCCGTCGTTAACATGCATGTAGGCCAGACACCCAAACACCCTCAAGTCCTCATAATTCCCCGGAGATCCTTTCCACAACTCTTGTGGAGTCTTCTTATTAATCACCATGGACGGGGAACGGTTGATAAGGTAGCATGCTAAAGAAGCAACGTACCTTGTCCATAATCGTGCGATTCATTCTCTTGGCTACTCCGTTTTGCTGAGGGGTGTATCTCACAGTGTGGTGCCTCACAATCCCCGAACTCTTGCAGAATTGGTTGAATTCTTCGGACACAAATTCTAGGCCGTTGTCCGTACGTAGGTTCTTCACGACTTTCCCGGTTTGTTTCTCTATCATCACCTTCCAATCTTTGAAAGTAGAAAACACGTCGCTCTTATGTTTCAAGAAGAACGACCAAACCTTTCGGAAATAGTCATCGATGATGGTAAGCATGTAGTAAGAACCTCCAGTGGAGGGGACCGGGGATGGCCCCCAAAGACCGGAATGGACATACCCGAGTATCTCTTTGGTTGTGTGAGCGCCGGTAGTGAACTTCACTCGCGTTTGCTTCCCAAAGACGCACTGCTCACAGAACTCCAACTTCGACAAGCCCTTATCCCCAAGAAGCCGTTGTCTACTCAACTCGGCCATTCCGGAATCACTCATATGCCCTAGACGCATATGCCAAAGTCTCGTTGTATCGACATCCGGGACTTTGGAATCGCCCACGGCTACTTCACCGTAGACCCAATAAGAACGTAAAACCTATTAGACTTCCGCTCGCCTTTCATAGCCACCAACGAACCGCTGGCAACCTTCACGACTCCACCTTTTCCGGTGAACGAGTAACCCTTAAGCTCCAAAGTACTAAGCGAAATTAAATTCCGCTTTAAGCCGGGAACGTATCTAACCTCGCTTAGGGTGCGGATCGCGCCGTCAAACATTTTGATCCGGATGCTTTCTATCCCTTCAATCTTGCATGACGCGTTGTTGCCCATAGTCACCGCACCTTGCTCCACCTTTTCAAAAGTATCGAACCACCCACGATTCGGACACATGTGGAACGTACATCCCGAGTCTAGAATCCATTCCTCGCTTGATTTGGAGATCTCACCCAAATCCATAAGGAGATCACAATAATTCTCGACTACGCCAATTTCACCGGAACTCTTACCGGAATTATTATTGTTGTTGTTGCCGCCTTCTCTCTCCTTCCTATTCTTCAAGTAATAACAATCGGCTTTGATGTGACCCTTCTTCTTGCAATAGTTTCAAACCTTGTTACTATGTCGTGACTTCGATCGAGACCTATCTCCCGTCGATATCTGGTTGGTCCGTCCACGGACATTCAATCCTTCACTTGGCGTCTCTTCCGAATTAGGATTCTCCATCATCAAAATATTCTCTCTAGATGAGAGAGCCGAGGTTACGTCTTTAAACGTGAGGCTATCTCGAGAATATAGGAGAGTATCACGGAAACTCGCCATAGAAGGGGGTAGCGAAATTAGGAGCCAAAACGCGAGGTCGTCATCTTCGAGCTTCACGCCAATATTGCCGAGGTCGGCAACCTTCTCCTTGAATTTCGCTACGTGCGCTTGGATCGAAGATCCCTCCGCCATCTTGAGAAAATATAAACTTCTCTTCAAATTGTGCTTACTTGACACCGTCTTGGTGATGCACATCTCTTCAAGCATCTCCCACAATTCTTTTGCTGTCTTCGCTTTCATGATGTCCTCTGCCAAAGCGTTCGAAACATGGAGCCCTATGGTCGCCATAGCCATCTGATCGAGCTCTTCCCACTCGTCATGCTTCATGTCCGTCGGCTTGTTGTCAATACCTTTGAGGGCGCCCTCTTGCTTCAGGGATCGAAGAACTAACCTCATCTTGTATTGCCACGTCGGGAACCTTGTGTTGAGATCCAGCAACGGTATGTCATACCTCACGCTCGTCATAGATCCTTAGCTCTGATACCACTTGTTGTAAGATCGGACGATGTATAGTATGATAATATCGAGAATACAGAAGAAAAGAAATCAACGAAAAATAGAGAAGACAAGAATTTACGTGGAAACCCAACTGAGAAAAACCACAGGAGGAACGACGAACAATTCACTATAATATTGCTTCACGATTACAAGGATGATATACGCTCTAAACCCTCAAATCTCACGCAATGGCTATAGAATTATAATCGGTGTATCTCGTGTCTTCTGTGTCAATGGAGCAGCTCTCTTTATATAGGGGGAGGTCCTAATTAATGTATGGAAACATTAATTCTCGCCCATAAGAGTCCTAGAAGGAGTAGGAAAACACCTACCATCGATTTGGAAACTTTTCCAAAATTGCGCTGCTGAAACCCGCACGGTGTCAGACGACAGCCCCAAGGTGTCGGCCGACATGCTCTGACGCATTCGCGCCACTGCCCCAGAGTACCAACGCAAGTGCGCTGGGAATTGCCTAGCTGTCGGCCGACAGGATTGAGGTGTCGGCCGACAATCCCACCTGGAGCTTCATCTTTTGCGGTTTCGAGGCAAATATAACACAAATTAGTCCCATAAAGTTGACCTGTTTTCCTTTAGGTACCACAAAATCACACTTTCTCAAATTAATCGACTAAAGCTTAAAATCGAGTCGATTTCATCCAATTTTTACCTGAAAATTCAAAATTGGCAGAAATTTCTGCGCGTGAGTCGCACGCGCCTTTTGAATTAGGGGTTCACGGTGACCTAATCCACATGTCGTCAATTGATTGGCTGGAGTTGTTTTAAAAAACAAAACAAAAAAAGAAATCCACAATGGCATGCCACGTGGATATTAGAGCATTAAAAAAAAACACAAAATGAAATGAAATTATATAAAAGAAGCGGGAGGGATCGAGTTCATTCATTTATCCCCAATTCGATTTCCAGAAAACCCTAACCCCCAAATTACTCTCCCCTTCGAAGAACCCTAATTCTCTACCACCTCAATTTTCTCAATTACCCATATTAGATTGATCGACCATCCTCAATCAATCATTTGAGTCATTAAAAAATGTCTCTATTCCAGTTTTTGACATTAAAAAATGTCTCAGTCGAGTGAGACATTAAAAAATATCTCAGCCTTGATTATGTCCAAAAGTTATAAGAAATAAAATTAAAATAAAAATATCAGAAAGAGAGTGAGAGTGAGAGATACATACGGCCACGAGATATCTTCCACAACCCAGAAATCGACGACCTGGGTTTTTATTCTTCCAAGAGGTTGCAGTTTGTGCAATTTCACCACAAAAACAGTAGCTTGCTTTCGAATTCTCACTCGACTGAGACATTTTTTAATGTCGGAAATTGGAATAGAGATCGAGCAAATGATTTATTGAGGATGGTCGATCAATCTAATATGGGTAATTGAGAAAATTGAGGTGGTAGAGAATTAGGGTTCTTCGAAGGGGAGACTAATTTGGGGGTTAGGATTTTCCGGAAATCGAATTGGGGATAAATGAATGAACCCCGATCCCTCCGCTTCTTTTATATAATTTCATTTCATTTTGTGTTTTTTTAATGCTCTAATATCCACGTGGCATGCCATTGTGGATTTCTTTTTTTGTTTTGTTTTTTAAAACAACTCCAGCCAATCAATTGATGCCATGTGGATTAGGTCACCGAGAACCCCTAATTCAAAAGGCGCGTGCGACTCACACGCAGAAATTCCGGCCAATTTTGAATTTTCAAGCGAAAATTGGATGAAATCGACTCGATTTTTAACTTTAGTGGATTAATTTGAGAAAGTGTGACATTGTGGTACAAAAAGGAAAACAGACCATTTTTTATGGGACTAATTTGGTAATTTTCTCATGACTCGTCTGCCAAATGAGCTTAAATTCTTGAGTCAATATTGCTTTGATTCTCTCGGCCTTTACCCAAAAGGTGATATGTTTTTTTTAAACACGATATATATGTTATTGACGCTCGTTATGCCCTACATGTTATTCACTCCAAATGTGTCATCACAAAACACAACTCAAAAGAAACGACTATGCAATAGACTTGATCATTCTACAACCTTCTCAATTTCATACGTCTACAACCTTCTCAATTTCATACGGTATATCGAAATCGATGAACTTTCTTGCCTAGTCAACGTAAGGGTTTGTTTTAATTCATACGTGTGGGTTTCAATTTCTTTCTTTAATCTCTCTTGAAAATCTTCCAAATATTTGTCGTCATCTTAGCATCGTCTTTAATTTTGATTTTCTTTGCAAGTGCCTTAGTGATCCAACCTTTTACGTAATTTTGATTTTCTTTGCAAGTGCGATCCAACCTTTTACCATGACATCGCATCTTCTCCAAACAATTAAATTTGTGGCTTATTTTGGTTGTTCAATTGTTCCATCAACAAAATCAATCTAATTTTTGGCAAGCACGCGAGTTTTCCATCTCTTGAAACCCAATTACCATAATTTCATCACTCGAAACTTCATTGACGTACATGTGTGTTGTGATATCCACGCCAAAGAACCTCAAACAAGACTATGATATCAAACACACACACCACTCAAACATATATATACAAGATGACGAATAAAAGATAAACGAAAAAAAAAGAACACGCAATTTACGTGAAAACCCAAAAAACATGGGAAAAACTAAGGAAGAAAGAGAAATTCACTACATCGTTGAGGTTACAATAATGCACTCTATGATTTTCATCTACTGGAAAACCTCAATTTATAGGTGTAACAAACTTATCAAATTGAAAACAGGTAAAATAAAGAAAAAACCATTTTCCTAATATAATTAACTCTAAATCTCTTAAGAAATATAATTATATTCCCAATATAATTATAATGTTTTTAAACAAACAAATAAAAAACGAAACCAATGTCCAAACCGCCCTACCGATTCCATCCTCACACATCACGTGGCCAAACCCATATTTTTGCGCGAAATAATTATTTGTAATTTAAGTGAAATCTTAAATCATTTGTCATTTAATGTGATTGAAATCATTCAAGGTTATTGTGTTGAACCTTAATCAATATAATATGACCTTGGAGGTGCGGGTGCACAGTCATATAGAAGTGATACGGAATAATGAGTTGGATAAGTAAAAGTATGCATGCTAAGTTTAATCACGTGGTTGCATGGATATGCATGGTATATAATATAATTTATTATCATATTTTGCATGGTAAATTAGTAGTTGCATGAATAGACATGTATGACTATTTGTAAGGGTGCTTTACGAATAGGTGTTTTCACCAAAAGATGCTTATTCAATGAAAATGTGTGTCCCCTCTAAAGAAGTATATATGTCCCTTTCTTAAATGGTGTGTCTCTCTCTCTTAAAGGGTGTGTCTCTATACAAAGAGGCATGTGTCCCTTACGAAAGGGTGATTTATACTATATAAAGGGATTGTGTATTTCATACATCAATAACAAGAAAAAACCATATTCATATGACACACAAGAACACTGTTGTTTTATCAAAATCTTGAGAATTGAAACAAAGAAATCATAAAGTTTCATAAGTTGCTTGCTAAGCCTAAGAAATAAAGTGTGGTATTGTCTTGTCCTCGAAGACATTTCGTGTAACCTGGGCAATATAGGTCGAAATAATCTTTAAGGAAAACGTGTTCAACGTAATTCAATTATCTATCCATGCATTCAATCCAGAATCGAGACCTAATTCCCAACATTAATTATGTGGGTGATTAATGTTGGAAAATATAGAGCTCGAAGAGAGCTTCGATCGCGAATCGATATCTAATTTTCTCAAATCGGATTTGAAATGAATGAGAAATTAAATTTTGAATATAATAAAAAATATTGGGGAAAAAGAAAAGAAAATTACAAAGGGAAAAGCTATTCCACATTGGAAAAATAAGCAAACCGAAGTGAGTATATAAAGTGTTTATACTTTAATAGCTTATGAATGAATTGCTATAGTATTGCTCCGTCTCTTATGTGCGCGCAGAGGATGCAAAACTTGACTGATTTATTTTATTGAATAAATCAAATAAAATATTTTGCTTATTATATTTTTGAATTTCGACATGACCATTAAGAGTCCTTGTTACTGAGCCATAAAGTTGGACCGTTACGATCAACCTTGTCCAGGTTCATGCATGAACCTTCAGAAACCCCTAAGGTTTGATTATAAGTACGACCTCATGTTTGAGAAAGAAATACGACAACCACTACAGCACCTTCTGCTTCTTCCTTTTTTTTTTTTGGTTTAGGACATTGCAATTGACCTTCTGCTCCTCTTCTTTTTGTTTAAGCTTTCCTTAGCCCTCCGGTGAAATCATTCAAGCAGTTTGTCGGTTCAACGTGCAACGTTGTTGCTTGGAACGTTGTATCCTGGGAAACAAACGATCGATAAAGATCGAATTTTGTTTTAAGGAGATCGTGTTCAACACGAGCCTCGTTTCATTTCTTTCTTTGTCGTCTCTATAAATCCCAACCTACAATTCAGTCGCGTAGGATGCGCACAAAAAAGGTTTGATCCCCGTATGAGGTTTATCTCCGTTATCGTCCCGTTTTTATTCTGATTCGAGTTACATTTTTTACAATGTGATTGGAAAATCAAAAAGATGTATGTAATATGACGATTTGGGTTCGTTGTTTTAAGAAGTTTCAAGGACCAAAAATTACTACTAGCAGGTAGTAGCCGTACATGAAATCGTCAAAGTAGAATCTTCCCGTTAAGAAGATGAGCAGTTGTCAATTTTTATTTTTATTTTAAAAAATGCTTGCTCTGGTTCCATGATAATTCTATTCTAGAGATGAAGAGCTGCGGATCAATCCCGACCGTCAATTCTACAATGTAATGATCAATACATTCCGGGAGAATAATATTCCCGAATGTCGACCACATGATTAAGATGAGGGCTTTTAGGAGGATGAAGGCAGAGGGGATTGAACTAGACAGGGTGACATGAACACACTTATTTCTGATCAATCAGATCTAGTTGGCAGCAAACTAATATATGAGAAAGATGATTTATTTGTTTGACAAGATGAAGGGGATGAAGCTTGCTTGGTGTGACTTCGTATAATATTATGATTTATTCGTTTGGGAGGCAGTGGAACGATGTGAAGCTATATTATAAATTGTATTAAATATATTATTAATAAAGATGTGTATTACTATTATTTTTGCTATATTATATATTATATTAAATATATTTTTAATGAAGATGTGTATTTTTTTTACGTTTGGGAGGTAGATGAGTGGAACGATGTGAAGGTATATTATAAATTGTATTAAATATATTATTAATGAAGATATGTATTGTTTTATTGTATTAAATATATTATTAATGAAGATGTGTATTGTTTTTTTTTGTATTAAATATATTATTAATGAAGATGTGTATTGTTTTTTTTTTGTTTTTTTTTTGTTTAGGTGAATTGAAGAAATTTAAATACTCACACACACATGTGTCTTTTGTCTCTAAAGCATTCTCAAACTTAGTCAAAAATTGACACAAACCACTCTATATGCTAACAAACATATTGAAGTAATGATTTAGTTGTTCACTCCTCTGCGTAGAGGCGTTTTATCCGTTTTTGTGACGTTCGTTTTGTTGATTTTTCATTATTTATGTGTTTGTGTATTTGTCGTTTGTGTATTTTTTTTTCACTTCTTTTGGTTGCTTTATTGTTCGGACAGGTATAGGAGATACGAGGAGTGGAATCAATAAAAAATGAGCGAAAACGGATGAAAGACGAGCAAGGAATCGACAAAAGCCGAAGTGCCGTGAAGAAATAAGGGAATGCGCACGCGTGCTACCCGTCGCGTTTCCGTTGTTGGGGAATATACGCTTCTTAGGCCGGTATATCCCCGTCGATCGTCAAAGGGTAAGTTCGATTTGTGAATAAAGCGGAATAAAAAAGAAGACAAGAAATTACGTGGTTCGGCCAAGAATGCCTACTTCCACGGACACCACACCCAATATTATTCGATAATAATATTCTCGTGTACAGGACCGGATCTCGATAGATCTCTTTTCGACTCACTATTTCGTGTTCTATGTGTTCTCTAGGTTATACATGAATGAGGGGAGGAGGTTCTTTTATAGATGGGAGGTGAGAAACCCTAACTTAATCCCCAAGAAACCGAAGTCAAACTCGCGGTCAAACAGCCGCGCTTTTCACTCGTCTTTGACTCGTCCCAATGGTTTGGCTCCACCTCTAACACTCCTCCGATGCTTTAATCCGAACAAGGGTTGGACTCCCATGTCTTCATTGTATTACTCGACCCATGTCCGACACCAGTTCCTCGTGCCACCACACTACCCTCGAGTCTATACAAGCCGCCAACATTTTTTCAGAACCTCCCGTGTTGGAGTTGTGTACTTAATGTCTAGATTTAAGTAACGGTAAACTCCCGATCATAGCATTTAATCTATTTAATTAATAAACAATTATTTGCATTTAATTATTTATAATTAAATATATGCAAACCATGGTTCTGGATTTTATACGTTGTAGTTAGTATGGTGCTGCATGGGCGCACAGAAGATCATACTATCGGTTACTCGTATTTAATCGAACAGTTGCTCACGACCTAGGTGGACACGAACTAATCCATCGGTATAGTCGTTGTGTGAGGGAGAAAATAATTTATCTTAATTATTTTATCACACTTGTACACTTGGTGTATTGGGCGGATCAATTGAGACTCATCAATTAGGATTGCTCGGCGATAATTGATTTGAGACTCGGAGTATTTTATTCTTAATCCCTGAAACAATTGCGGGTGTGTATATTTAATATAAGTGACTTTGATTTACCAAAGGAATTAACCGGTTTGATAATTGGGTTAATTACCGGTTAAGTTGGGTCACTATATTTTATATATGGCATGCCGTGAATTCTTGAAGGAGCAGTGTATCCCGTAAGGGTTGATAATATCCCCGAGATGAGTTCATAAGGAATTATTGTGTAAACCTCATGAGTGGATTCGTTCCGCACAATAATTAAGGTTGAATGGTACTAGTCTCGGATTCAAGAGATGAATATAATTTATTAAGCAATAAATAAATTTATTCATGGATATTTAAATCTTAAATACACGGAATAAATAATACTAAGATGGAGAAATATTATTTGATATAATATGGAATAATATTGGGAGTGCAATTTTATTTATATAGTGGAAAATAAATAAAATTAATATTGATAAGAATTAATAGATTTGGGTTGGACCCAATTTAATTTTCAATATTGGAGCCCAATATTTATTCTCCTTATGATCCCCTTCGTAGCCTATATATGCACTACATGGTCTTCACTTTTCAAGAGAGAATTAATTGACCTACGCCAATCATAAAATCTTGAGAGTGAGGAAGATCCATAGGAGTCCGATAGATCGTCGCCCACACGACGTTCGGACGAGGTGCAAGGAATACGCGGGAAGATCACAAGGTCGTCAACCGAATTCGTTTCTCCGTACAACGATTCGAGGTAATAATCGAGAACTCCCTTCTATGATTATGTGCGTTGAATAATTGTGACGTATACATGAACGACGCGATCCGGGAACGTCGAGACCGGGATACGGGGATCTCGGGATCCCCGTCGGGATCGAGAGGGGCGGCCGAACCCTAGGGTTCGACCGCCGGTACCGCGCGCCGAAAGGGGAGCCCCGGCTGGACGCCGGGGCAAGCGATCGACTCCGGTCGATCGCTGGGGTGCCACGGGCTGGTGCCGTGGCGGACCCCAGCCGTCCATTCGACGGCGGCGCGTGAAACGGGGGGGCAGCCGCGGCTGGATGCCGCGGCTGGAGCGATCGAGCCCTAGCTCGATCGCGGGGGCTGTCGAGGGCTGGTGCCTCGACTAGGCGCCCCTCCTCCCGTCGGATGGCGGCGGTGAGTCGCCGGACTCACCGCCAAGGGGCTGTTCCGAACAGCCCCACGGGGATGCCGCGCATCCCCAGCGATCGCCATGCACGGCGATCGCGAACCCCGCGATGGGGTTCGGCTAGGGTTTAGCCGCGGGTTTATCCCGCGGCGACGCTCTTGTCGAGCCCGGTTCTTCGTGTGGTGTTCGCGTTCGTAGATCCGACTCGTGGGAGAAAATCGGCTGGGGGCGGGCTGCGTGTCTTCGGATACGTAGTCTCCAAAGGTCGGACTCCTGCGGATGAGTCGGTGTTCGTGCGATCTCCGGCGAGAGGTTTTCGGTCGGGTTATCGTTTCCGCAATTTTTGATAGCCCGGGACATCGAACACCTTCAAATGGTATCAGAGCGTTCGGTTTCGTGTTCATGTATATGTTCGATTATTGTTCTACCTTGCAGGATTTCCGGCTATCATGGTTGGATTTAATTAATTGTTTTTTAATTAATTATCATGATTATTAAACTCTCGGACATGTCGAGATTCGTTTTTGTGTGGTTGAATGTTTGTAATAGTAAAAATTTGGGGGTTGACCGAATTTAGGATTTATTATTACGTACTTTATTTTCCGGAAAATGTATAGGGTCGATTTCATGTATAGAATCGATACCGGAGTTGTAATTTAAATTTTGTAATTTTAATTACATTGGTTCGATGTTGAGACGATCACCGGAAGACGAAGAAGTGACGAGAAGACAAGGGCTTGGGATCGATCACATGGTGGTGATCGACCCATGGCCTAGCCGGCGGTGGCTAGGCGGCGGCGGCGCTCCTCCCGAGTGGCCGGCCGATCCATCTAGGTGGGGATGGCGTGGGATCTCCTAATCCCGTGCTATTCCTACCAAAATCTACTTTCCCAATTAATTCGGATTTTTCCTATTTGAGTACTTTCCTTTTGGAGACTCTCATGGATTAGGAAAAGAATTAATTTAAATTAATTTTATTTTCTATTGATTTATTTCCTTCATGGAATTATTCATAGATTAGAAATTTAATTAATTTAGTACTAAATTTATTTTTTCCTATTTGTTTATTTCCTTCATGGAAATATTCATGGATTAGGAATAAAAATAAATTTGAAAAGTAGTAGTCCTAATTTATTTTATTTCCTTGTTCTATTATAGATATCTTCTAGAATATTCCAAATTTTATTTGGATAGATTATTCTAAAGATTTAATGAGAACTAGATAGGAAAATAAATAAATAAAAATATTAATGATATTTAATTTTATTTTTGATATATTCGATTGACTTAATTTTCGAATTAAGTAACTTTTGGATTAATTGAAAATAAATAGATTTAAATATTAGAAATTAATATTCTCGTCACATGGAGCATTCAAGAAACGAAGACTGAAGACTAGAAGATGCATATGAAGATAAAGCCATGATAGTCGGGGAAAAATAATTTCTCTAGCATTATTTTTGACTATGTGCTATGTGCTTTATTGCTTTCATGCATGCTTATGTGTTTAATTATGCATTAGATAGCGTATCCCTTTGTTATAAAAAGCTAAGTGGGAGAGGGGATGGAAACATTCCCATGGTCTCCATTACTGTTCTCTTGGTGACTCTTATGGACTTTTGAAGTTCGTATAGATGTGTCATTGGAGGAGAATTCTTGTAATTCCTCTTACAAGAAACATTGATCAAGTTTATCAAACAATGCCTAATTTGTCTTTCTGAAACTGACTTCAAGTCGACTCATTCTCACCCCGGGGAGTGGAATGGAGCCAGAGCCACTTGGTCATGTAGAGGACACAAATTAGAGACTTCCGTGCCATTCTTTGATAGATGGGTCGCTCGTCTGCTCGGCTCCCTCATTCGTGAGAGATAGGGTCGTTTGCATGGCGAATCACTGGTTAGAAACTTCGAGTTTCACTTATGATTCTCCACGTATTGATTTACGAGATTAAATGGTTCGAGTAATTGGGAGTCAATTATAAAAGTCTCTTAGTGAAGTAAACGTCCACACCACGTGGCTTGCTGCACTAACGGATTTTGGATTAATTGATGTAGACAGTTGTAAGGAATTGTGAAGAATTGTGAAGTTGTCGTAAACGTCCACACCACGTGGCTTGCGGTGATGTAGCAATTCCAAGCGATTCACTTTGGTGCTGAGTAATGGTTTACACTTAGATACGCCTTGTAGTATTCCTCCCCACGAGGTTCCGCTATAAGCGATGTATGACCAAAGAAAAACTAATTGCTAAATCATTTGGGTGGGTAAACGTCCACACCACGTGGCTTGCCTTACCTGATGGGATTTTAGATGTGATTAGTAATTTAATGATATTATTTAAGGGAGATAATATCGGATATTAAATTAATTGTTTGTTTAAATGTGCTTATAGGTTTAGAGAATAGCTATGAACCAACTTTCTATGATACTCAAGGAGCATAAGCTCACTGGCACCAACTATATTGATTGGAAGAGAAATTTAGACATTGTCCTAACCTCGGAAGAGTACAAGTATGTACTCCATGAAGTGTGCCCTGCCGAGCCCACGGCTGCCTCAACTGATGAGGAGAAATTGGTATATCGGAAGTGGAAAAAGGCTGATGAAATGGCTAGGTGTTATATTTTGGCTTCCATGTCAAATGTACTCCAAACCCAACATGAGCCAATGGACACTGCCTATGATATGATGACCAACCTCAAGGATATGTTTGGGGAGCAGGATCGTGCGGCTAGGCAAGAAGCCATGAGAGTCCTTATGTCGACTACTCAGTCTGAAGGAACGCCCGTTGGGGAGCACGTTCTTAAGATGATGAGTTTGTTGAATGAACTTGAGGTCCTAGGAGCTTCTATTGATGGTGAGACGCAAGTCGACATCATACTCCAGTCTCTGGCCCCTAGTTTTGAGCAGTTTCGTATGAGCTATAATATGGGTAAACTATCTTATACTCTTGCGCAACTCCTGACTGAACTGAAGGCGGCAGAGGGGATCTACAAGAAGGGCAAGTCTCAAGCGCTTGTAGCTACCAAGTCCAAAGGCTTTAAGCCTGATGGAGGTAGGGGCAAGAAAAGGAAGCAAGCCTGGAAACCCAGTGGTGTCAAGAGGACTGCACCACGAGTGGGGGCTGCAAAGCCAAAGGGCAAGTGCTTCCGATGCAACAAGATGGGACACTGGAAGTCTGAATGTCCTCTCAGAGGTACGAATTTTTCTTTAGTCGTAAAAACATAGTCAGCGGTATTATCTACCAGAATTCTGGTGTGTAGATATGGAACCACTGACGGTATGTGCATTTTTGAATGCAGGGGTTCCAGAAAACCCGACGACTTAGAGAAGAAGAATTCGAGTCTACATGGGCGAAGCTGTTGGGGTAGCAGCGGTTGCAGTGGAAGACATTTATCTGTTTTAAGTTTTTCATTTCAGTTATTGCTTATGTACCCCTTTTATTTTGAAAAAAGAACTTCGTTCTGGTTTTTCTTTATTAATGGATATTTTATTTCTTTAATCATTGGATGGTTTGGATAAGAAATAATGGTGATATTCATTATGGTACATTAAATAGCAATATGTGAATGATGAATCCTTAGTCTACCACGATGCAACAAACCGTTATATATAACTTGTTTTACTATGTAGATATTTCTTTATCATTATACTTGTGAAATCTTATACTTAGTAGTATTTTCAAATGAAATTCAAATGGTCGAAATTGATTTGATCAATTATAGTTGAAGGAATGGACCTTCCGGCCTAAGGATTGAATTTGGAGGATAATACGTCTAAGCAAACCTTTCTGGGAAAAGGATAGAATTCAGACAAGTATTGGAAATGATTAGATATGCAGACATATGTGTATATTAGAGAGGTATGAGTAATTTTTTCAAAGAATACTCAGTGATGGATTAGAATGCTTAATGTGCCATAAAAGCAAAGTGTTTTGACTTGTCAATGGACACAAAGCTATTATGGGGAACCATTAAAGTATATCCATTAGAAGCCTGCGACTCGGTCGCGGAGGCCATTACCTATCTAGATAACACATAGCATAATCAAAGATTGGGATTAAATCCCAAAGGGACGCGCCATACACTTACGTGTAGAGATGGTGCGTTGTAAAGAAATGGAGATCTAAAAGTAAGAGAACAAGTTGTTCGGAACTACCTATGTTCTATGGATATTCCTGGAGACAACGGCATATTCAATATGGTTGTAGGATATCCTAGGTGAACGAAGTATTGTGTGTTCTATAGTGCTATGAACCAGAGGGACGTTTTGTCCGGTTCATGGAGGAAGACTATTAGATGAACTACAAGGCCTAAATTGACGTAGTACCTTGGAATGAGAAGAATGACAAAAGACTAGGAACCAGCCAAACCGGGTAGAAGTACACCACTAACTGCACCTAATGTTGTTACTGTTACACACCGGGACGCCATTGCAGTGGGAGGTTGTTAAGCAACTAGAGATGTTCATAAGACTGGAGGAGTTTTGAACTCTGGATCCAGTATACATGAAATCGATCCCTAGGTCTGCATAGGATTAGCAAAGAAGGTGTGTTAGAGACGTGACGGAAACAAAGGTGGTGTTTCTCGGAGATTTTATGTAGATAACATTTTATCATTGGCAACAATGTAAAAGTGTTGTCAGACATAAAATAGAGGTTGTCTAAATAAATCGAGATATAAGATTGAGAAGAAGTTAGAGCATGTTCTTAAGATCTTGTGATCTAGAGATAAGGACATTGTACTTCTCCTAGACATCTTATATGATTAAGGTTTGTTTTAAACATGCATACTTCTGAGAAAGGTTATTGCCTTTCAGAGACAGAATATATATCTATCTAAAGGGTATGTGTTTGAACACATGAAGGAGATAGATAAGGACAGAGCAGTTTCCTATTCTTCAAGTATGGAAAGCTCTATAGATGCAATGTTGTAAAACAAGAACCTGATATCAACTATGCGGTTTGCGTAGTGGGAGGATATCAAAGTAATCTGGATAAGGGATGTTCGAATGCTGCAAGAGTACTTTCATAGTACTGGCTTGAGCAAGACGAAATCTTCTTAGATTATAGATTCTCAGATCCAAAAATCAGAGAAGGACCAGTGAAAGTCGATATCAGGCTATGTGTTCACTTTTAGAAAGAGGTGGAACCATGAAGTAAAAGAGTGATAAGCGGGACGCTTCTCAGAGACTCTCATAACCGAATAGCAGCCTCAGAGGCAGCGGAAGATTTGGTTAGGTTCCGGGAGAACCTCTTGACTTGGATATGACTCTTAGTTTACCAAAGGCTATTAGATAGCGGTGCACGGTGAACTAGAAGAGGTCATAAGTCAAAAAGTGATGTTAACACATAGAGCAAGTACCACCTGATACGAGTCATCGTCAGGGAGACGACGTAGTAGTCACCAAGATAACTTCAGAGCGGCAACCTAGATTGCTCACTCACATAGTACTTCTCGGAAGTACACTTTAAGGCACGTGATGAGTATGGGAACCGGGAGTTTGGAGGAAATGACTAGACCTTAGTACAAGTGGGAGATTGTTGGAGTTGTGTACTTAATGTCTAGATTTAAGTAACGGTAAACTCCCGATCATAGCATTTAATCTATTTAATTAATAAACAATTATTTGCATTTAATTATTTATAATTAAATATATGCAAACCATGGTTCTGGATTTTATACGTTGTAGTTAGTATGGTGCTGCATGGGCGCACAGAAGATCATACTATCGGTTACTCGTATTTAATCGAACAGTTGCTCACGACCTAGATGGACACGAACTAATCCATCGGTATAGTCGTTGTGTGAGGGAGAAAATAATTTATCTTAATTATTTTATCACACTTGTACACTTGGTGTATTGGGCGGATCAATTGAGACTCATCAATTAGGATTGCTCGGCGATAATTGATTTGAGACTCGGAGTATTTTATTCTTAATCCCTGAAACAATTGCGGGTGTGTATATTTAATATAAGTGACTTTGATTTACCAAAGGAATTAACCGGTTTGATAATTGGGTTAATTACCGGTTAAGTTGGGTCACTATATTTTATATATGGCATGCCGTGAATTCTTGAAGGAGCAGTGTATCCCGTAAGGGTTGATAATATCCCCGAGATGAGTTCATAAGGAATTATTGTGTAAACCTCATGAGTGGATTCGTTCCGCACAATAATTAAGGTTGAATGGTACTAGTCTCGGATTCAAGAGATGGATATAATTTATTAAGCAATAAATAAATTTATTCATGGATATTTAAATCTTAAATACACGGAATAAATAATACTAAGATGGAGAAATATTATTTGATATAATATGGAATAATATTGGGAGTGCAATTTTATTTATATAGTGGAAAATAAATAAAATTAATATTGATAAGAATTAATAGATTTGGGTTGGACCCAATTTAATTTTCAATATTGGAGCCCAATATTTATTCTCCTTATGATCCCCTTCGTAGCCTATATATGCACTACATGGTCTTCACTTTTCAAGAGAGAATTAATTGACCTACGCCAATCATAAAATCTTGAGAGTGAGGAAGATCCATAGGAGTCCGATAGATCGTCGCCCACACGACGTTCGGACGAGGTGCAAGGAATACGCGGGAAGATCACAAGGTCGTCAACCGAATTCGTTTCTCCGTACAACGATTCGAGGTAATAATCGAGAACTCCCTTCTATGATTATGTGCGTTGAATAATTGTGACGTATACATGAACGACGCGATCCGGGAACGTCGAGACCGGGATACGGGGATCTCGGGATCCCCGTCGGGATCGAGAGGGGCGGCCGAACCCTAGGGTTCGACCGCCGGTACCGCGCGCCGAAAGGGGAGCCCCGGCTGGACGCCGGGGCAAGCGATCGACTCCGGTCGATCGCTGGGGTGCCACGGGCTGGTGCCGTGGCGGACCCCAGCCGTCCCTTCGACGGCGGCGCGTGAAACGGGGGGGCAGCCGCGGCTGGATGCCGCGGCTGGAGCGATCGAGCCCTAGCTCGATCGCGGGGGCTGTCGAGGGCTGGTGCCTCGACTAGGCGCCCCTCCTCCCGTCGGATGGCGGCGGTGAGTCGCCGGACTCACCGCCAAGGGGCTGTTCCGAACAGCCCCACGGGGATGCCGCGCATCCCCAGCGATCGCCATGCACGGCGATCGCGAACCCCGCGATGGGGTTCGGCTAGGGTTTAGCCGCGGGTTTATCCCGCGGCGACGCTCTTGTCGAGCCCGGTTCTTCGTGTGGTGTTCGCGTTCGTAGATCCGACTCGTGGGAGAAAATCGGCTGGGGGCGGGCTGCGTGTCTTCGGATACGTAGTCTCCAAAGGTCGGACTCCTGCGGATGAGTCGGTGTTCGTGCGATCTCCGGCGAGAGGTTTTCGGTCGGGTTATCGTTTCCGCAATTTTTGATAGCCCGGGACATCGAACACCATCATCCCGGTTATCCTTCAACACCTTAATTTTCCCGCACTCGGCCTCGAACTTGCACCCCCTCTCGTCTAGTCTCCCGAGAGCAAGCAAATTCTTTCTTATGCTTGGCACGTGTTTTACTCCCGCAACCGTGACGCTCCTTCCACCCGGCAATCGAAACTCGACGATCCCTTCCCCGGCTACCCGATTCCTCGAACCATTGGCCATTTGAACCATCTCTCTTTCACATGACTTGTACTCAGAAAATTGGGCTCGATCATGGCATATATGAAATGCACTCCCCGAATCGAGAATCCAATCTTCCCTCCTAGCGTTGTTTGCCTCTAACACTGCCAACGCGTCGTGAATATACTCGTGTTGAACCGCTGCTGCGTTTTCTTGTTGGTCTTTCTTCGCCTTCCACTTTGGACAATCCTTCTTCACGTGACCCTCCTCGTCGCAATAATAGCAAATGACCTTCTTCCTCGGCCTCTCTCGGTTTCCACCACCATTCCTTCGGTTCCCGCTGTTACCACCACCCGTGTAAAATGCTTTCTCACCCTCTGGCTTGTTGGAAATCGATCACCCGGAGTCGTCGTAAAACCGACTCCGATCGACGTCCCGGAAACCATGACTCTACAGCCCGGATCATCGCGGAAGAGCAGCCCGATCGAGCCCTAGCCACGGCTGAAGCCGAAGCCGCTCGACCGCTCCAAAGCGAGCGATCGCCCGCCGCCTTGGCGAGCTGTGGGCTGCCTAGCCGAGCTCCACGCGGAAATTCACCCGCCGGGAACCACCAGCCGGCCGGCGGTCCGGCGATCCTTGATCGCCACCGCCCCGGTTGGTCCCGGTCCGAATCTCCAACTTTCGGATCTTGTTTTTCGATAATTGATTTCAATATACATGAATTAAATTGCGGAAATATTTAATTCACCTTTCGATTCGTTGTGCGGAGAAACGAGATCTTATGATGACCTTGAGATCTTCCCACGTATTCCTTGCACTAGCTCGGACGTCGTGTGGGCGACGATCTACCGAACTCCATGGATCTTCCTCTCTACTTTCTCTCTCTAGAATTGTGATCTTCAAGTTATGAGAATAGAGAAGACCATGTAGTGCTTTTATAGGCTACGTAGGGGATCTTAAGGAGGTGGAATATTGGGCTTCCAAAAATAGTGATTAAATTGAGCCCAAGCCCAAATCTATTAATCCTTACTATTATTAATTAATTCTATTTTCCACTATATAAAATTAATTGCACTCCCAATATTAAACCATATTATATCAAATAATATTTCTCCGGTAGTATTATTTATTCCGTGTATTTAAGATATAAATATCCATGAATAAAATTAATTTATTGCTAATTAATTTATTCATCTCTTATATCCGAGACTAGTACCATTCAACCTTAATTATTATGCAGAACGAATCCACCTGCAGGGTTTACATAATAATTCCTTATGAACTCATCTCGGGGATATTATCAACCCTTACGGGATACACTTTCCCGTCAAGTATTCACGGCATGTCATATATAAAATATAGTGACCCAACTTAACCGGTAATTAACCCAATAATTAAATCGGTTAATTCCTTTGGTAAATCAAAGTCACTTATATTAAATATACACACCCGCAATAGTATCGGGGATTAAGAATAAAATACTCTGAGACTTGAATCAATTATCAAAGGCAATCCTAATTGATAAGTCTCAAGCGATCCGCTCAATACACCAAGTGTACAAGTATGATAAAATAATTAAGACAAATTATTTTCTCTCTCATACAACGACTATACCGATGGATTGGTCCATGTCCATCTAGGTCGTGAGCAACTGTTCGATTAAATACGAGTAACCGATAGTATGATCTTCTGTGTGGCGTCGCACACCATACTAACTACAACGTATATAATCTAGGACTATAATTTGCATATATTTAATTATAAATAATTAAACGCAAATAATTGTTTATTTAATAAAATAGATTAATGGCAATGGATCGTGAGTTTCCGTTACTTAAATCTAGACATTAAGTACACAACTCCAACAATCTCCTACTTGTACTAAGGTCTAGTCATTTCTGTTGGAAATCGATATCCCGGAATTAATAAATTTAAATAAATAAATTATCTAATTAATTCCGACCGAAATCCTTCGGAGATCGAATATCCGGGGTTGTCAAAGTGCGGAACGACAACTCCAATCGAAATCCCGGTTGCCGGAAACCCGCCACGAACTTCCACGGGGATAGCCCAACCGAAGCCCTAACCGCGGGGATAGCCCGCGGCTGTCCGGTCGAGCCTCCGTGTGGGGCTCGCGGATGTTCGTAGCAGCCGTAAGGGGCTGCCCAGCCATGCCCTAGGTGATCGCACATCCGCCACGATCAAAATCGTGGCATGCGATCACCACAGCCCGCCACCGCGCGAGCGGCGGCCCAGCCGCGCGAGCGGCGATCGCGCCGTGCAAGCGGCGCTGAGCAATCGTACGGGCTGCTCCCAGCAGCCCGCTGGTCGTCCCCGGACGAGGCTCGCATCGCACGCGAGTCCGCTGCGGGAGAAACCGCAGCTCGCGTCGAGCCCATCCGGACGATCGAGCACGCGCTCGATCGAGTCTCGGCGTCCAGCCGAGGCTCGCCCCTCTCGACCCTCTCTTGCTCGAGACGTTGAACCGCCGGCGGTCCGGTGATCTTCGACCACCACCGCCCGGTTCAACCTCGACAAAGGTCGCGTTCTCGGATCTTGGTTCACGATATTTTTACGATAATTAAACGATAAAATCATAAAGAGGGTTTTACGATTTACCTCGTTCTCGTTGTTCGGAAAAACGAAGAACTCAATTTGACGACCTTGAGATCTTCCCACGTATTCCTTGCACTAGCTCGGACGTCGTGTGGGCGACGATCTACCGAACTCCATGGATCTTCCTCTCTACTTTCTCTCTCTAGAATTGTGATCTTCAAGTTATGAGAATAGAGAAGACCATGTAGTGCTTTTATAGGCTACGTAGGGGATCTTAAGGAGGTGGAATATTGGGCTTCCAATATTAATGATTAAATTGAGCCCAAGCCCAAATCTATTAATCCATTAATATTAATTAATTCTATTTTCCACTATATAAAATTAATTGCACTCCCAATATGAAACCATATTATATCAAATAATATTTCTCCGGTAGTATTATTTATTCCGTGTATTTAAGATATAAATATCCATGAATAAAATTAATTTATTGCTAATTAATTTATTCATCTCTTATATCCGAGACTAGTACCATTCAACCTTAATTATTATGCGGAACGAATCCACCTGCAGGGTTTACATAATAATTCCTTATGAACTCATCTCGGGGATATTATCAACCCTTACGGGATACACTTTCCCGTCAAGTATTCACGGCATGCCATATATAAAATATAGTGACCCAACTTAACCGGTAATTAACCCAATAATTAAATCGGTTAATTCCTTTGGTAAATCAAAGTCACTTATATTAAATATACACACCCGCAATAGTATCGGGGATTAAGAATAGAATACTCAGAGATTTAAATCGATTATCGCCGGCAATCCTAATCGATAAATCTCAAGCAGATCCGCTCAATACACCAAGTGTACAAGTGTGATAAAATAATCAAGACATATTATTTTCTCTCTCACACAACGACTATACCGATGGATTGGTCCGTGTCCATCTAGGTCGTGAGCAACCGTTCGATTAAATACGAGTAACCGATAGTATGATCTTCTGTGTGTCCATACAACACCATACTAACTACAACGTATAAAATCCAGGACTATAATTTGCATATATTTAATTATAAATAATTAAACGCAAATAATTGTTTATTTAGTTAAATAGATTAGTGGCAATGGATCGTGAGTTTCCGTTACATAAATCTAGACATTAAGTACACAACTTCAACAATCTCCCACTTGTACTAAGGTCTAGTCATTTCCTCCAAACTCCCGACTCCCATACTCATCACGTGCTTAAGTTGTACTTCCAAGAAATACTATGTGAATGAGCACTCTAGGTTGCCGCTCTGAAGTTATCTTGGTGACTACAGCGTCGTCTCCCTCGACGATGACTCGTATCAGGTGGTACTTGCACTATGTGTTATCTTACACTTATGGACTTGTGATTTCTTACCATTTGCCATCGCACCGCTATTTACATAGCCTTTGGCAAATTAAGAATCACATCTAAGTCCCAGAGATTATCCCGGAGTTATACCAAAACTTCCGCTGCCTCTGAGGCCGCTATTTGGTTACCCATGGCAGAGTCCGAAAAGCATCGTGCTTATCACTCTTCCATGTTAAAACTCCTTCTCCTTTAATAGTGAAACACATAGCCTGATATCGACTTACACCGGTCCTCATTCGATTAGAAATCTAAGAGAATGTAATCCAAAGAAAATGTTCGTCTGTTTCGTAGTCTAGAACAGTACTTCAAAAGTACTATTACAGCAGTCGAATATTCCTTTCCAGGATTACCTTGATATCCTCCCACTATGCTCACTGCATAGCCGATATCAGGTTCTTGTTTTCAACAATGCATTTATTAAGCTTTCCACACTCAAAGTGTAGGAAACTGCTTTCATTGCTTCTATCTCCTTTTGTGTTCCTCAAACACATATCCTTAGATAGATGCATTCCGCCTCTGAAAGGTAACGAACCTTTCTCGGAATCTTGCATGTTAAAACGAACCATAATCATATATATGTAAGATGTCCAGGAGAAGTACAATGTTCTTTCCTAGAGATCCAAGATCTCAAGAACATGTCCAACTTCTTCCTTTATCTTTCATATTGATTTATCTAGACAACCATCATTTTATGTCTGGCAACATCTTTACATTGTTACCAATGATAAAATGTTATCTACATAAAACCTCCGAGAAACACCACTTTGTTTCCATCACGTTTCCAATACACACGATTCGTCTATGCTTTGATGAATCCATAAAATGGACTATCTCATCAATTTGCAAGTACCACGAACTCAATGCTTTGTTCCAATCCATAAATGGATTAACTAAGCTTGTACTCTAAATGATCTTGCCTCTTAGCAATAATCCTTATTGCTTTCCAAGAAGGCACATTTAGATCTAGTACTGCCTTCATGTAGATCAAGGGATCGATTTCATGTGTACTAGGTCCAGAGTCCGAAGACTCTCCTAGTACTATGAATATCTTCGGTTGATCCTCAACCTCCCACTACAACGGCATTCCGGTGTATAAACAGTGATAACAGTAGGTGCAGTTAGTGGTGTACCGCTACTCGGTTCGGCTGGTTCTCAGTCTTCTTCGTTCTCTCTCATTTCAAAGTATCACGTCACTTTGGGCTTGTGGTTCATTACATAGTCTTCCTCTAAGAACCGGGCGTTAGAACTTATAACGTCCCTCTGGTTCATAGTACTATTGAACACACATCTTTTGTTCTTCCAGGATATTCTACAACCGCATTTGAATGCGCCGTTGTTTCCAGACATATCCATAGAACATAGGTAGTTCCGTATAACTCATGCTTTTACTATTTCTATAAGAGTTCCATTTCTTGTTTACGACACACCATTTCTACACTAAAAGTGTATGGTGTAGTCATTTGGGATCATCCCAACCTCTGATCAGTATGCCATGCATTCCTCAGACAGGTACTTGCCTCCGCGATCAAATCGCAGGCTACAAATGGATATACCTCGATGGTTCTCCACAATTGCTTAGTGTCCATTGACTTGTCAAAACACTTGCTTTTGTGGCACATCAGGTATTCTAATCCATTTCTCGAGTAATCATCAAATGAAGTACTCGTACCTTATTGTCTGAGTAGACATAGGTCTGCATACATCAGAGTCAATCAATTCTAATACTTGTCTGGATCTTATATCTTATATCCATAAAGGATTGCTTAGTCATATTATCTTCCAAATTAGATTCTTAGGTCGGAAGGTCCACTCCTTCAACTTAATTGATCAAATATCAATTTTCGACCTTTGAACTTCTCATTTGAATAAACATGACTTAGCATAAGAATCCACAAGTATAATCGATTTAATAAAGAAATCTCTTATTAGTAAAACGAGTTTCACTTACGGTTCGTTGCATCGTGGTGGACTCAGGATTCATCATTTATATATTGCTAGCTAATGTACCAGAATAGATAATATCATTATTTCTTCTTATAACCATCAAATGATTAAAAGAAATAAAATATCCATTCATTAGAAATCCAGAACAAAGTTCTTTCTAATATGAAAGGTACATAAAAGCAATAACTCAAAATGAAATCCTATAAAATGTCCTCCATTGCAACAGTTGCCTCCTCTACAGCATTGCCTACATAGACTACGATCTTTTCTTTTCTAAGTCGTCAGGTTTCCTGGAACCTTTGCATTTAGAATGCACATACCGTCAATGGTTCCATATCTACACACCAGGTTCCGGTAGATAATACCACTGACTATGTTTTACGACTAAAGAAAATTTCGTACTTTCTTTGAGAGGATAATCAGACTTCCAGTACCCAGACTGTTTGCTTCGAGAACTCTTGCCTCTTGGCTTTCTCGTCCCATCTCGTGGTTCAAGTAATCTTAGAGCCACTGGGTTTCTTTGCTTTCTTTTCCTTTCCCCCGATTCATGCCTTTAGGTTCGAAACCTTTGGCATTGGCTACAAGAGCTTGCGATTTCCGTCTCAACTCGTCTAAAAGGTCAATCATCTCAAAAACGTGTTTAAGCGTTTCCTCGAATCGACTGCCCTTTATGAGTATCCACATCGCCTCTTGTCTAGCCGCCTATATCAATAGGCTCGGAAGGACAAAGCTCATTGAGTACAACCTTGTACTCTTCAACAGTTTGGGCAATGTCTAGATCTCTATTCCAATCATTACATTTAGGGACCAGTGAGTTTAAAAAACCTTACGTATCACAGAAAGTGGGTTCAAAGCCATTTCCTAATCTATGAGCACATATAACAACAAACAATTGATTTAATCTCCGATATTATCTCCCTTAAATAATATCATTAAATCACTAATCGCCTCTAAAATCCCATCAGATATGGCAAGCCACGTGGTGTGGACGTTTACCTTACCCAAATGATTAAGCAATTAGTTTTGCTTCGGTCATACATCACTTATAGCGGAACTTCGTGGGGAAGAATACTATAATGCGTATCTAAGTGTAAACCATTACTCAGTACCAAAGTAAATCGTTTGGAACCGCTACATCACCGCAAGCCACGTGGTGTGGACGTTTACGATGACTTCACAATTCTTCACAATTCCTTACAACTGTCTACATCAATTAATCCAAAATCCGTTAGTATAGCAAGCCACGTGGTGTGGACGTTTACTACACCAAGAGACTTTTATAATTGACTCCCAATTACTTGATTCATTTAATCTTGTAAATCAAGACGCGGAGAATCATAAGTGAAACTCGAAGTTTCTAACCAGTGATTCACCATGCGAACGACCCTATCTCTCATAAAATGAGGGAGCCGAGCAGACAATCGATCCATTTTAAAACAAATGGTACGAAAGCCTCTAATTTGTGTCCTCGACATGACCAAGTGGCTTTGGCTCCATTCCACTCCCCGGGGTGAGAATGAGTCGACTTGAAGTCAGTTTTGGAAAGACAAATTAGGCATTGTTTGATAGACTTAATCAATGTTTCTCGTAAGAGGAATTACAAGAATTCTCCTCCAATGACTTATCTATATGAACTTCGAAAGTTCATAAAAGTCACCAAGAGAACATCAATGGAGACCATGGATATGTTTCCATACCCTCTCCCACTTAGCTTTTTACAATAAAGGGATACGCTATCTAATGCATAATTAAATACACATAAGCATGCATACATGAAATAAAGCACATAGAATATTATCACATAATCAAAATAATACTAGAATATTATTTTCCGACTACTATGGCTTTATCGCATCTCCGTACGCATCTTCTAGTCTTTAGTCTTCGTTCTTGAATGCTCCATGTGACGGGAATATTAATTCCAATATTTAAATCTATTTATTTTTCATAAATCCAAAAGTTACTTAATTCGAAAATTAAGTCAATCGAATAAATCAAAAATAAAATTAAATATTATTAATATTTTTATTTATTTATTTTCCTATCTAATTCTATTAAATCTCTAGAATAATCTATCCAAGACCCACTTGGAATATTCTAGAAGACTTTTAAAATAGAATAAGGAAATAAAATAAATTAGGACTCTTCTACTTTCCAAAATTAATTAATTTCCATGTCCATGAAAATTCCCATAAAATAGGAATAATCAAATAGGAAATAAATTAATTTAATAATTAATTATTTTCCTTTCTAATTCCATTAAATCTCTAGAATCCTATTCCAAGTAGAACTTAGAATATTCTAGAAGACTTCCATAATAGAATAAGGAAATAAATTAATTCCAATTAATTCTTTTCCTATTTCCATGAGAATTCCCAAAAATAGGAATACTCATAATAGGAAAATCGAATCAATTAGGAAAGTGAATCTAGGTAGGAGAACACGAGATCACGAGGACCCCGCGTCCCCCACCATCGATCGCCGGCCGGGGAGGAGCGCCGCCGCCACCTCAGCCCACGCGCCACCACCACCGGTGGCCGGCGTGGCCGAGGGTTCCCGCGGGCAGCCCCCACGCCCCCCTTCGATCGATCCTCATGGGATCGATCATCATGATCGATCCCCGGTCCTCCCTCTCTTCGTCTCCTCCGTCACACTTTTCCGGTCGTCGTTTCATCATCGATCCAACGTAAATAAATTACAAATTTATTACTATGCTCTCCGGTATCGATTCTCTACATGAAATCGACCTCATACAATTTTCGGAAAAATTAAGAACAAGCATTCACCACACAAGAACAAATATTGACATCACCGAGAGTTTAATATACTCAAGAACATTATTATGACATTAATTAACAATAATTAAATCTAGCCATAATAATCGGAAACCCTGCAAGGTAGAACAATTTATCGAAAAATACCATGAACTAAAACCAACGCTCTGATACCAATTGTTGGAAATCGATATCCCGGAATTAATAAATTTAAATAAATAAATTATCTAATTAATTCCGACCGAAATCCTTCGGAGATCGAATATCCGGGGTTGTCAAAGTGCGGAACGACAACTCCAATCGAAATCCCGGTTGCCGGAAACCCGCCACGAACTTCCACGGGGATAGCCCAACCGAAGCCCTAACCGCGGGGATAGCCCGCGGCTGTCCGGTCGAGCCTCCGTGTGGGGCTCGCAGCTGTTCGTAGCAGCCGTAAGGGGCTGCCCAGCCATGCCCTAGGTGATCGCACATCCGCCACGATCAAAATCGTGGCATGCGATCACCACAGCCCGCCACCGCGCGAGCGGCGGCCCAGCCGCGCGAGCGGCGATCAGCCCGCGCAAGCGGCGATCAGCCCGCGCAAGCGGCGATCGCGCCGTGCAAGCGGCGCTGAGCAATCGTACGGGCTGCTCCCAGCAGCCCGCTGGTCGTCCCCGGACGAGGCTCGCATCGCACGCGAGTCCGCTGCGGGAGAAACCGCAGCTCGCGTCGAGCCCATCCGGACGATCGAGCACGCGCTCGATCGAGTCTCGGCGTCCAGCCGAGGCTCGCCCCTCTCGACCCTCTCTTGCTCGAGACGTTGAACCGCCGGCGGTCCGGTGATCTTCGACCACCACCGCCCGGTTCAACCTCGACAAAGGTCGCGTTCTCGGATCTTGGTTCACGATATTTTTACGATAATTAAACGATAAAATCATAAAGAGGGTTTTACGATTTACCTCGTTCTCGTTGTTCGGAAAAACGAAGAACTCAATTTGACGACCTTGAGATGTTCCCACGTATTCCTTGCACTAGCTCGGACGTCGTGTGGGCGACGATCTACCGAACTCCATGGATCTTCCTCTCTACTTTCTCTCTCTAGAATTGTGATCTTCAAGTTATGAGAATAGAGAAGACCATGTAGTGCTTTTATAGGCTACGTAGGGGATCTTAAGGAGGTGGAATATTGGGCTTCCAATATTAATGATTAAATTGAGCCCAAGCCCAAATCTATTAATCCATTAATATTAATTAATTCTATTTTCCACTATATTAAATTAATTGCACTCCCAATATTAAACCATATTATATCATATAATATTTCTCCGGTAGTATTATTTATTCCGTGTATTTAAGATATAAATATCCATGAATAAAATTAATTTATTGCTAATTAATTTATTCATCTCTTATATCCGAGACTAGTACCATTCAACCTTAATTATTATGCGGAACGAATCACCTGCAGGGTTTACATAATAATTCCTTATGAACTCATCTCGGGGATATTATCAACCCTTACGGGATACACTTTCCCGTCAAGTATTCACGGCATGCCATATATAAAATATAGTGACCCAACTTAACCGGTAATTAACCCAATAATTAAATCGGTTAATTCCTTTGGTAAATCAAAGTCACTTATATTAAATATTGTTGGATTTCGACTACCCGGGATGTGTTCGTTCGATCGCTCGAACATCCGAACACTCCCAGTCGACATCCGAAGTCACTACTTCGTTCGCACGACAGCCCTTATTCCGAATCACGCCCAGCCATCGCCCCGGAGGACAACCGCGCGAAACGGAGCTGGACTGTTACCCAATCAGCGCCCGCCGATTGCAGTCCAGCGGTCGCTGGTGGAGCTGCAAACAGCGGTCGCTGTTTGCCCACCAGCGGGCGCTGTTCGTCCGCGAACAGCAACGCGACGTTGCTGTTCCGGGCTCGTTTCCGGGTCGTTTTTCCTCATCCGACTACCGATCCGGAGGTCCTAGACCCCCCAGTAGTCGAGGAACACTACCCACGACCCCGGAATCCGATCTACGTTCATATACGTTCAACGAGATAAAACCGAGATCGAAATAAATGCGGAATTGAAAGTTCCGATCTCATACCTCTCGGTCGATTGTTGAGACCTTAGATGCTTCTGGTGTATGACTCTGCCCCGACTCCAACGTTGTGTGGGCAACGATCTGTTGGGTTTGCCTTTTCTGCTTTCTTCTTCTTCTACCGTGATATTCTTTTTCTCAGTTAGAGAAAAATATCAGCGCTAACTAATGTATTTTACAGAGAAAAATTATAATTGCGTTAACAATTGTTTTTCTCAGTAAAATAGAAAAGCGGCGAACTGTAGGTTTAGAATAGGCAAGGGGGGGGGGGGGGGGGGGGGGGGGGGTTATATAGAGTTACACCAGGGACCCAAGGTTAAATTAATTAAGGGCTAAATTGAAATATTAATTAACTTGGAATACGTAAACGCAATTCCTTAATTAATCGATTTCAATTTTAATTATTATTAACTCACTATAAAATAATAACTGAATTCCCGAAATTAATTTAATATTATTTCAACAATAATATTTCCGCCGAAATTACATATACGACTTTCCCGTGTTTAAGATATCGAACGTCCACGAATTTATTTAATTACTAATAATTAAATTAATTCGTTTCTTATTATCCGAGACTAGTACCACTCATCCTTATTATCATGTGGAACAAATCCACCTGCAGGGTTTACATGATAACTTTATGAGCTCATCTCGGGGACGTTATCAACCCGATAAACGGGACACGGTTCCTGTCTATAATCTATAGCATGCCGTGTGTACAATTCCGATTCCCAATTTACGAGTATCTCGACTAATCAAATAGTCTCACTCATTGGCAAGTTAAAGAACCGAGAATTGGACATACGCACCTATAATTATATAGGGATTAAGAATTCGTATATCCGTAATTCTGAGGTCTAGTTCGATTACGTCGATTAGTATAAATCGAACGCCCTCCGTGGTCCTGCTCAATACACCAAGTGTACAAGTGTAACATAATAGTCAAGACCAACTATTACCAGTCACACTACGACGTACCGATGGATTGTCCCTGTCCATCTAAGTCGTGAGCTTCTGTTCGATACTATACGAGTAACCGACAGTATGATCTTCCGCGTGTCTCCTCACGCCATACTGTCTACAACGTATATATCTAGGACTATTTAGGACTATTGCATTCAAGTACAAGATAGACAAAATGCCGACAGTTTGATTAATAGATAATGTAAAACACAGATAAGGAGTTTCATATTGTCACTAAACTAGACATTTAGAATATAACTCCATCAATCTCCCACTTATACTAAATCTCTAGTTGCCCTCTACCATACATCCGATACCCATCCCCTTCACGTGTCTCTTGAACGCTTCCGCTGGAAGTGCCTTCGTAAAGGGGTCAGCCAGGTTATCCGCTGATGCAATCTTGGTGACAACCGCATCGCCCCTCCTGACGATGTCTCTAATCAGGTGGTACTTGCGATCTATGTGTTTACTCGCATTGTGGGCTCGTGGTTCCTTTGCATTAGCCACTGCACCGCTATTGTCACAATAAATTGTGATAGCTCTAGGCATCTTAGGAACCACATCCAAGTCCATAAGGAAGTTCCGGAGCCACACCGATTCTTTAGCTGCCTTAGAGGCTGCTACATATTCGGCTTCCATGGTAGAGTCCGAAATGCATTTCTGCTTAACACTCTTCCATGAAATTGCTCCACCTCCCAATGTGAACACATAGCCTGATGTAGACTTTCGCTGATCCTTATCAGATTGGAAATCCGAGTCTGTGTAACCAATAGGAATCAACTCGGACGCTTTGTAACTTAGAACATAATTCCTAGTCCTTCGCAGGTACTTAAGTATGTTCTTTACAGCAGTCCAGTGACCCTGTCCAGGGTTACTCTGATATCTAGCTACCATGCCCACGGCATAGCAGATATCAGGTCTCGTGCACAACATGGCATACATTAGACTTCCTACTGCCGAAGCATAAGGAACCTTCTTCATGTAATCTATCTCCTTTTGTGTTTTGGGACACATGTCTTTAGATAGATGAATTCCATGTCAGAAAGGTTGAGCACCTCTCTTGGAATTCTGCATGTTGAAACGAGCCAGAATCGTATCAATATATGAAGCCTGGGACAAGCTTAATGTTCTTTTCCGGCGATCCCTTATAACTTTGATCCCAAGAACATGCCCAACTTGTCCTAAGTCTTTCATATCGAATTGCTTGGACAACCATCCCTTTATGTCCGACAACATCTTCACATTGTTGCCAATTAGAAGGATGTCATCTACATAAAGCACGAGAAACACCACACTGTTTCCGTCACATCTCCGGTATACACACGACTCGTCCATGCTTTGAAAGAATCCATAAGACTGGATAACCTCATCAAACCGCATGTTCCAAGATCTAGAAGCTTGCTTCAATCCATAAATGGATCGGTTTAGCTTACATACTAGATGCTCTTGGCCTTTCTTGATGAAACCTTCTGGCTGTCTCATGTAAATGGTCTCGTCAAGATTCCCATTCAAGAATGCTGTCTTGACGTCCATTTGCCACACCTCATAATCCATATAAGATGCTATAGACAAAAGAATCCGGATCGACTTTAGCATAGCTACCGGCGAAAAGGTTTCCTCATAATCGATCCCTTCTTTCTGAGTATACCCTTTCGCAACAAGCCTAGCCTTGAAGGTTTCCACCTTCCCGTCAGACCCTCTTTTTCTCTTGTACACCCACTTGCAACCAATGGCTTTTACACCTTTGGGCGGTGCTACAAGATTCCAGACCTGATTTGAATCCATTGATTCAATCTCAGATTTCATCGCCTTTTGCCAAGACTGAGCATCTTGATCTTTAAGCGCCTCGCCATAGGTCCAGGGATCGGCTTCATGTTCTCCAGGTATCAAGTCCGAAGACTCACCTATAAACATGAACCTATCGGGTTGTCGAACAACCCTCCCACTACGACGAGGCTCCGGTGTAACCTCAGTAACTACAGGTGCAGACTGTGGTGGCGTATCACCCGGTTCGGTTGGATCTAAGCCTTGATCGTCCCCTCTCAGTTCGTTAAGTATTATCTCACTCTTGGGCTTGTGGTCCATTATATAATCCTCTTCCAAGAACCGAGCGTTGGTGCTAACAACGATCTTCTGGTCCTTAGGACTATAAAACAGACCACCTTTCGTTCCTCTAGGATATCCTATAAATAACCGAATATCTGAACGAGATTCCAACTTATCAGCCCCATGCTTCAGCACATGTGCTGGACAACCCCAGATCCGAATGTGTTTCAAGTTCGGCTTTCGCCCGGTCCACAATTCCGAGGGCGTCTTGGGGACTGATTTAGAAGGAACTAAGTTCAGGATATACGCCGCTGTTTCCAAGGCATATCCCCAGAACGAAACTGGTAGGTCTGAATAACTCATCATAGATCTTACCATTTCCATAAGATTCCTATTCCTTCTTTCTGCTACACCATTCTGCTGGGGCGTGTATGGTGCAGTCATCTGGGAGTCAATCCCATTCTCTAATAAGTACGCCTTAAACTCTCCCGAGAGGTACTCTCCTCCACGATCAGATCGTAGAGTCTTTATGGTTTTACCATGAAGGTTCTCCACAAGAGCTTTGTACTCCTTGAACTTGTCAAAGCACTCGCTCTTGCGGCGCATCAGGTATATAAAACCATACCTTGAGTAATCATCAGTGAAGGTTACGAAATATTCATAACCTCCTCTCGCTTGGACAGATAAGGGCCCGCACAAATCAGAGTGAATCAATTCCAGTACTTCCTTGGATCTATACCCCTTATCACTAAAGGGTCGCTTGGTCATTTTTCCTTCCAGGCATGATTCGCAGGTTGGAAAGTCCTCATCTTTCACACCACTGAGTATTCCATCAGTTATCAACCTTTGAATCCTACCCAAGTTAATATGACCTAGCCTAAGATGCCATAAGTACTTTTGATTCATCCTAGAAGACTCCTTTCTCTTATTGGTACTAGATGTATTATTTGACTCTACTCGTGGCATCGTGGAATAATCAGGATTCAGTATATATAAGTTGCCTATCAATGTACCAGAACAAATATACTCACCATTCTTTTTGATAACAACAGAACTATCAAAAGAAACAGAATATTTATTCAAAACCAATTTAGAAACCGAAACAAGGTTCTTTCTAAAATTCGGTACATAAAGACAATTATTCAATACCAAAACTTTATTATTAAAAGACAAAAAAATATCTCCCACTGCAATCGTCGCCACTTTCGTAGCGTTGTCCATGTAGATAGTGATCTCTCCCTCTCTAAGCCGCCGGGTTTCCTGGAACCCCTGCAAAGAATTGCAGACATGATCAGTGGCTCCCGTATCCACACACCAGGTACCGGTGGATAACACCGCTAAACATGTTTCAGTGACTAAGGAAAAGTTCATACCTCCTTGTCTGAGAGGACAATTAGACTTCCAATGTCCAGACTGCTTGCAACGGAAACACTTGCCCTTGGGCTTGTTCACTCCATTCCGTGGTCCACCATTGCTGGGTCCACTGGGTTTCCGTCCTTGCTTCTTCTTCCTCTTAGTCCCCGGAGGGCCAGGAAGTTTCACAGCCACAAGTGCATGAGATTTCTTAAAGATTCCCTCTGCCGCCTGGAGTTCAGTCAGGAGTTCCGCCAACGAATATAACCTCTTGTTCATGTTATAGTTCAGGCGGAACTGCTCAAAACTCCTAGGCAGAGACTGGAGCACTATATCGATCTGGGTTTCCCCATCGATAGCTCCTCCCATAATCTCTATCTCATTCAGATAGCCTATCATCCTAAGAACGTGATCCCTCACGGGCGTTCCTTCGGACATAGTGGCCGTCATGAGTTTTCTCATGGCATCTTGCCTGGCTGCCCTATCCTGACTACCAAACATCTCCTTGAGGTTAAGCATCATATCATAGGCAGTGGTCATGGCCTCATGCTGATGTTGCAGCACATTTGACATAGAAGCCAAAATGTAGCACCGCGCCATCTGATCAGCCTTGACCCACTTCCGATGAGCTTCCTTTTCCTCAGGAGTGGAGGTGTCAATAGGTTCATCAGGACAAACCTCATGGAGTACATATTTGTACTCCTCAGCAGTTAGGACAATGTCCAAGTTTCGTTTCCAATCAACATAGTTCGGACCAGTGAGTTTGTTTTCTTTTAGTATAATGGACAGCGGGTTGAGTGCCATATCTATAAAAGAGACAAATCAAACTGTCAAATTTAATTCGATATTAACTCCCTTAATTAATATCATTAAATTTACCAATTAATCCTAAAATCCCATCAGACTAGCATGCCACGTTCATGTGGACGTATACTAGTCCAAACGATTTTATAACTGGACTTTTACTTCGGTCGTACATCATTACAGCAGTGACTCCGATGGGGAGGATACTGTAAAGCGTACCTAAGTGTATACCATTTCTCAGTACTAAGTTAACCGCTCGGAAACTACACGCCCACCGCAAGCCACGTTAGTGTGGACGTTTACGTTGACATGCGGTCCCTTTACGATTTCCTATAACTGTCGAGCCTCAATTAACCCAAAGTTCCGTTTCCGTCTAGCAAGCCACGATAGTGTGGACGTTTACTAAACAAACAACTTTGTTAATTGAATTCCATTTAATAAATTTCACAATTTCGTTAATCAAAGCTTGATATCTCGTAAGTGAAACTCGAAGTTTCTAACCAGCGATCAATCATGCAATTGAGCCCTATCTCTCACAAAGTGAGGGAGCCAACCAGACAATCGATCTAGTCATCAAATGACTCGAATGTCTCTAATCTGTGTCATCGACATAACCAAGCGCTTTGGCTCCATTCCACTCCCCGGGGTGAGAATGAGTCGAGTTGAAATTAGTCTTTGAAAGATAGATTAGGCATTGCTTTGAAAAACTTAAGTGTTCAATTCTATAAATGGAATTGAATTCGAATTTTGATCCAGTGATATCCGTGTGTCAACTTTATCCGATAGGGAGGATGACACTAAAGCCAACTCGTAAGCGACACACATCACCATCAAAACAGAGAATGGAGACCGCGGGATTGTTTCCAATCCCTCTCCCACTTAGTTTTTACGAAAGGGATTAACAAGCATGCATGAAATTTAAAGCATAATAAAAGCACGTTAAACACACAAAAAGCAATTAACGTGGCCCGATTATTATGGCCTTTAAAATCTTCGATGCACGTCTTCTCGGATCTTCGTCTCGTTGCTCGTCTCGGTCTCGGTCCATCACCGACTCGTCTAAGGACCAAGAGACGAACTCCTCCCACTGGAGTATCATCCCGGGCCCTCGACAAGCGATCCGTGATGTCCGTCGAACCCCCGCGTCGCTGCTGCCAAAACTCAAAACAGCGCCCGCCGTTTGAGGAACAGCGGTCGCTGGAGGAGCTGCAAACGGCGACCGCCGTTTGCCCTCCAGCGGGCGCCGTTTTTGCACAGTAGCCGCGGGTTCGACTCCTCGACCCTCGTTCGTCCGTCCTTCGATCTTCTCTCGATCCACCAAGCAGCAGCAACATTACAAGAGTAATACTAACTACTTCCGGCATCGATCCTATACAGGAATGATCGATCCTATACACCCGGATAAACGAAAAACGAAAAAAATCCTAAACGACTCAACCCGTCGTTTTAAACTATTACAAACAAGCAACATTAAAACCAAAAGATCTCGACAACCCCGAGAGTTTAACAAACCACAACATACAGTACATAAACATATGACCATAATAATCGGGTTACCTGCAAAACAAACTCGCAAACAATACAAGAACGCATAACCGGCTCTGATACCAATTGTTGGATTTCGACTACCCGGGATGTGTTCGTTCGATCGCTCGAACATCCGAACACTCCCAGTCGACATCCGAAGTCACTACTTCGTTCGCACGACAGCCCTTATTCCGAATCACGCCCAGCCATCGCCCCGGAGGACAACCGCGCGAAACGGAGCTGGACTGTACCCAATCAGCGCCCGCCGATTGCAGTCCAGCGGTCGCTGGTGGAGCTGCAAACAGCGGTCGCTGTTTGCCCACCAGCGGGCGCTGTTCGTCCGCGAACAGCAACGCGACGTTGCTGTTCCGGGCTCGTTTCCGGGTCGTTTTTCCTCATCCGACTACCGATCCGGAGGTCCTAGACCCCCCAGTAGTCGAGGAACACTACCCACGACCCCGGAATCCGATCTACGTTCATATACGTTCAACGAGATAAAACCGAGATCGAAATAAATGCGGAATTGAAAGTTCCGATCTCATACCTCTCGGTCGATTGTTGAGACCTTAGATGCTTCTGGTGTATGACTCTGCCCCGACTCCAACCGTTGTGTGGGCAACGATCTGTTGGGTTTGCCTTTTCTGCTTTCTTCTTCTTCTACCGTGATATTCTTTTTCTCAGTTAGAGAAAAATATCAGCGCTAACTAATGTATTTTACAGAGAAAAATTATAATTGCGTTAACAATTGTTTTTCTCAGTAAAATAGAAAAGCGGCGAACTGTAGGTTTAGAATAGGCAAGGGGGGGGGGGGGGGGGGGGGTTTATATAGAGTTACACCAGGGACCCAAGGCTAAATTAATTAAGGGCTAAATTGAAATATTAATTAACTTGGAATACGTAAACGCAATTCCTTAATTAATCGATTTCAATTTTAATTATTATTAACTCCACTATAAAATAATAACTGAATTCCCGAAATTAATTTAATATTATTTCAACAATAATATTTCCGCCGAAATTACATATACGACTTTCCCCGTGTTTAAGATATCGAACGTCCACGAATTTATTTAATTACTAATAATTAAATTAATTCGTTTCTTATTATCCGAGACTAGTACCACTCATCCTTATTATCATGTGGAACAAATCCACCTGCAGGGTTTACATGATAAACTTTATGAGCTCATCTCGGGGACGTTATCAACCCGATAAACGGGACACGGTTTCCTGTCTATAATCTATAGCATGCCGTGTGTACAATTCCGATTCCCAATTTACCGAGTATCTCGACTAATCAAATAGTCTCACTCATTGGCAAGAACCGAGAATTGGACATACGCACCTATAATTATATAGGGATTAAGAATTCGTATATCCGTAATTCTGAGGTCTAGTTCGATTACGTCGATTAGTATAAATCGAACGCCCTCCCGTGGTCCTGCTCAATACACCAAGTGTACAAGTGTAACATAATAGTCAAGACCAACTATTACCCAGTCACACTACGACGTACCGATGGATTGTCCCTGTCCATCTAAGTCGTGAGCTTCTGTTCGATACTATACGAGTAACCGACAGTATGATCTTCCGCGTGTCTCCTCACGCCATACTGTCTACAACGTATATATCTAGGACTATTGCATTCAAGTACAAGATAGACAAAATGCCGACAGTTTGATTAATAGATAATGTAAAACACAGATAAGGAGTTTCATATTGTCACTAAACTAGACATTTAGAATATAACTCCATCAAATATACACACCCGCAATAGTATCGGGGATTAAGAATAGAATACTCAGAGATTTAAATCGATTATCGCCGGCAATCCTAATCGATAAATCTCAAGCAGATCCGCTCAATACACCAAGTGTACAAGTGTGATAAAATAATCAAGACAGATTATTTTCTCTCTCACACAACGACTATACCGATGGATTGGTCCGTGTCCATCTAGGTCGTGAGCAACTGTTCGATTAAATACGAGTAACCGATAGTATGATCTTCTGTGTGTCCATACAACACCATACTAACTACAACGTATAAAATCCAGGACTATAATTTGCATATATTTAATTATAAATAATTAAACGCAAATAATTGTTTATTTAGTTAAATAGATTAGTGGCAATGGATCGTGAGTTTCCGTTACTTAAATCTAGACATTAAGTACACAACTTCAACAATTTCCTCCAAACTCCCGACTCCCATACTCTTCACGTGCTTAATATGCACTTCCAAGAAGTGCCTTGTGAAAGAGCAACCAATTAATTCCTCCAGCACATGCATGCCCATGCAAGTGCACAGCACAAGCCATGCTACAGGGATGAATAATTCTTTCAGCGGGAAAAAAAATTCACCTGCCATGGTCGATCGACTTCAACAAGTAGCCTGTGCACGGGCCATGGTCAATTTCCGGCACGACGTCTCCTCTGACGACACATGCCATCGACCCGCTGTGTATCCACGTCGAGGGAAACGCGCCGTTCGATCGATCGCGCCGGCACCCATCTAGAGCTTCGCCGGAGCAGCCGACTCCTGGTATGACGCCGCCACCGACGTCACGCCATAGACTACGCTCAGCCCGCACAGCCCGCACAGCCCGCACAGCAGCCCGCAAAGGCATGCCCATAGCTTCACCGGATCAGCCGCGACTCACCGGACATCCGTCGACTTCCGGCGAACCATCCCACGATGGTGAACGCCAAGTCGACGAGCCCAGACGTCCAGCCCATGCCCCAGCAGCCCGCTTCGAGCCCTAGGCGTACCAGCAGTCTTGATCCGAAGCCGAAGCCGCCAAACGTGACTTTCGAACGCAGCCACCGGCTGCCGGCGAACCACCACCACTGGTGGCATACGCCGACACGCCCAGCTGCGTTCAGCCCACTTCCGGCAGCCCGCACAGCCCGTGCTTCCAGCTACCTCCCGGCAGCCCGCACCGAGCCTTACGGTTGATCGATCCGGTTCGATTTCCGAAAACCCTCGATTTTTAATAATTAATTTTTCCGACCAACACGATTCATACAAGAGAGAAAACATAGACGTAGAACAATATATATAGCACAATAATTTAATAAATTAAATTAATCTATGGCCATATACATCGAGAATCGATTATCGAAACAATTAACGAAAAAACGTAACCGTACGCTCTGATACCAAGTGTTGGAAATCGATCACCCGGAGTCGTCGAAAAACCGACTCCGATCGACGTCCCGGAAACCACGACTCTACAGCCCGGATCATCGCGAAAGAGCAGCCCGATCGAGCCCTAGCCACGGCCGAAGCCGAAGCCGCTCGACCGCTCCACCGCGAGCGATCGCCCGCCGCCTTGGCGAGCTGTGGGCTGCCTAGCCGAGCTCCACACGGCGATTCACCCGCCAGGAACCACCATCCGGCCGGCGGTCCGGCGATCCTTGATCGCCACCACCCCGGTTGGTCCCGGTCCGAATCTCCGACTTTCGGATCTTGTTTTTCGATAATTGATTTCAATATACATGAATTTGCTGGAGTGGTCTACTTAATGTCTAGATTTGAGTATTCTGAACTCCTTGTACACTTTCATTTACCTATCAATAATGAACATTCATTTGCTTTTAATTATTGTTAATTAAATATATGCAAATCATAGTCCTGGATTTTATACGTTGTAGTTAGTATGGTGTGTATGGACACACAGAAGATCATACTATCGGTTACTCGTATTTAATCGAACAGTTGCTCACGACCTAGATGGACACGGACCAATCCATCGGTATAGTCGTTGTGTGAGAGAGAAAATAATTTATCTTAATTATTTTATCACACTTGTACACTTGGTGTATTGAGCGGATCGCATGAGACTTATCAATTAGGTTTTCTCCTTGATAATTGATTTAAGACTCAGTGTATTTTATTCTTAATCCCCGATACAATTGCGGGTGTGTATATTTAATATAAGTGACTTTGATTTTCCAAAGGAATTGACCGGTTTAATTATTGGGTCAATTACCGGTTAAGTTGTGTCACTATATTTTATATATGGTATACCGTGAATTCTTGACAGGACAGTGTATCCCGGAAGGGTTGATAATATCCCCGAGATGAGCTCATAAGGATTTATTATGTAAACCTCGCGAGTGGATTTGTTCCGCATAATAAATAAGGTTGAGTGGTACTAGTCTCGGATAAAAGAGATGAATAAATTAATTAAGCAATAAATAAATTTTATTCATGGATATTTATATCTTAAATACACGGAATAAATAATACTACCGGAGAAATATTATTTGGATATAATATGGTTTAATATTGGGAGTGCAATTAATTTATATAGTGGAAAATAAATTAATTAATATTGATAAGGATTAATGGATTTGAGCATTGGGCTCAATTTAATTTTCAATATTGGAAGCCCAATATTCCACCTCCTTTAGATCCCCTACGTAGCCTATAAAAGCACTACATGGCCTTCATAAATCATAAGACAAGAATATCAATACTTGATAGTTCTAGAGAGTTGAAGGAGATCCATAGGAGTTCGATAGATCGTCGCCCACCTGACGTTCGAACGGAGTGCAAGGAATACGTGGGAAGATTCAAAGGTCATCTTGATATCGTTTCTCCGAACAACGAATCAAAGGTATGATATCTAAACGCCCTCGATATTATTTGATTTTGGATTTATCGATTATACCGTAGAACGAAGATCCGAAAAGTCGAACCCGGATTAGACGGACGATCGCGTGGTGGTGGCGAAGCCACCGGACCACGCCAATCGCCCGTTAGGGTTTCGGAGGGCACGCGGGGGATCGACCCTCGGCTGGGCCGAGGGCACGCGATCGATCACGGAGATCGATCGCTGGGCACGGGCTGGTGCCGTGCCCGACCCCACCGTGAAGGTGGGGCTCCTCCACACGGCGGCGAGTCGCCGGACTCGCCGCGGGGGGCTGCTGGGCAGCCCCGGCCGATCGCTGGATGCGATCGGCGTGCGATCGCACAACCCCGCGACGTGGGGGTTCGGCTGGGGGCAGCCGTGCGCCTTCGGGTGCATGGTTTCCTCGGCTGGACTCCAGCGCGTTTGTCAGCGTTCGTGTGATCTCCGGCGAATGGTTTTTGATCGGGTTATTGGTTCCGCAAATTTTAATAGCCCGGGATATCGAATTCCAACAGAATTAAATTGCGGAAATATTTAATTCACCTTTCGATTCGTTGTGCGGAGAAACGAAATCTTATGATGACCTTGAGATCTTCCCACGTATTCCTTGCACTAGCTCGGACGTCGTGCGGGCGACGATCTACCGAACTCCATGGATCTCCCTCTCTACTTTCTCTCTCTAGAATTGTGATATTCAAGTTATGAGAATAGAGAAGACCATGTAGTGCTTTTATAGGCTACGTAGGGGATCTTAAGGAGATGGAATATTGGGCTTCCAATAATAGTGATTAAATTGAGCCCAAGCCCAAATCTATTAATCCTTACTATTATTAATTAATTCTATTTTCCACTATATAAAATTAATTGCACTCCCAATATTAAACCATATTATATCAAATAATATTTCTCCGGTAGTATTATTTATTCCGTGTATTTAAGATATAAATATCCATGAATAAAATTAATTTATTGCTAATTAATTTATTCATCTCTTATATCCGAGACTAGTACCATTCAACCTTAATTATTATGCGGAACGAATCCACCTGCAGGGTTTACATAATAATTCCTTATGAACTCATCTCGGGGATATTATCAACCCTTACGGGATACACTTTCCCGTCAAGTATTCACGGCATGTCATATATAAAATATAGTGACCCAACTTAACCGGTAATTAACCCAATAATTAAATCGGTTAATTCCTTTTGTAAATCAAAGTCACTTATATTAAATATACGCACCCGCAATAGTATCGGGGATTAAGAATAAAATACTCTGAGACTTGAATCAATTATCAAAGGCAATCCTAATTGATAAGTCTCAAGCGATCCGCTCAATACACCAAGTGTACAAGTATGATAAAATAATTAAGACAAATTATTTTCTCTCTCATACAACGACTATACCGATGGATTGGTCCATGTCCATCTAGGTCGTGAGCAACTGTTCGATTAAATACGAGTAACCGATAGTATGATCTTCTGTGTGGCGTCGCACACCATACTAACTACAACGTATATAATCTAGGACTATAATTTGCATATATTTATTTATAAATAATTAAACGCAAATAATTGTTTATTTAATTAAATAGATTAATGGAAATGGATCGTGAGTTTCCGTTACTTAAATCTAGACATTAAGTACACAACTCCAACATGGCTCACTTTCAACCTCATTCTTCCTCGCCTCCTCATTGAATAGGGCATCCGTGACCATCGTCATGGTCATCTTCTCTTCCGGCGCGGAATTGCTTAGGGAAACCACCAGAGTCTCCCAACTGTCGGGCAGGGAGCTAAGCAAAAGCAATGCCTGAATCTTGTCATCCAGATTCAAGCCCACCGCAGTTATTTGGTTCACAACATCCTGGAACTCGCTCACATGGTCAGCCACCGGAACACCATGCCTTAGCTTAAGGTTCACAAGCCTCCTCATGAGAAACGCCTGATTCCTCGGTGACTTCAATTGGAACATCTTCTCCAACTTAGTCCACAGAGAATAGGCCTCCTTCTCCTCCGACACGTACGGGTACACGGTCTGTCCAACACATTGACGAACAAGGAACACCGTCTTCTTGTTCATTTGCTTCCACTTGTCTTCTTCGATGGTCGACGGTTTGACCCCCTTGCACTCGAACGGTATCTCAAGATCCCTAGTCGTGAGATAATCCATCATACGCGACTTCCAAATTGAATAATTTGTCGCCGTAAGAACCATCATCTTCGACGTCATACTCTCCTCCGTTGCTCCTGCCATTGATCAATAATACCACCCCCACAAGAAGCACAAGACAAATTCAACCAAGAAACAACCAAACACCGAAACTGAGTCACCTGTTTAGTCCCTCTTTGTCTTCGCACCCCCAGATCTTTCTCGTATCTAGAACTTCGTCTGGATATGGAACTGCCTCCGGTAACCTTCGCCCTTTGAAATAACCTTCGCTCTGATACCAATTGTTGGGGAATATACGCTTCTTAGGCCGGTATATCCGCGTCGATCGTCAAAGGGTAGGTTCGATTTGTGAATAAAGCGGAATAAAAAGGAAGACAAGAAATTACGTGGTTCGGCCAAGAATGCCTACTTCCACGGACACCACACCCAATATTATTCGATAATAATATTCTCGTGTACAGGACCGGATCTCTTTTCGACTCACTATTTCGTGTTCTATAGGTTATACATGAATGAGGGGAGGAGGTTCTTTTATAGATGGGAGGTGAGAAACCCTAACTTAATCCCCAAGAAACCGAAGTCAAACTCGCGGTCAAACAACCGCGTTTTTCGCTCGTCTTTGACTCGTCCCAATGGTTTGGCTCCACCTCTAACACTCCTCCGATGCTTTAATCCGAACAAGGGTTGGGCTCCCAACAATCACCCCCTCCAACCCGAGTGAGCAATTATTCCACCAACGCACAAGTTGATTACTGGCATCTCGACACCACCGAAATATGAGTCTTCAAAAACAGTCCAACATGTCAACCCACCCCCTCAACGAGTGTCTCGTATCCAAGCTCCATGAATACGACCAACGAGACATCCCATGTGCATCCTCCAAATGCATTAATGCCTCCAACACCTGTTGGAGTTGTGTACTTAATGTCTAAATTTAAGTATCAGTAAACTCCCGGTCATAGCATTTAATCTATGCAAAATATAGTATCAGTAAACTCCCGGTCATAGCAATTAATAAACAATTGTTTGCATTTAATTATTATTAATTAAATATATGCAAAATATAGTCCTAGATTATATACGTTGTAGTTAGTATGGTGTGCGGGCCCACACAGAAGATCATACTATCGGTTACTCGTATTTAATCAAACAGTTGCTCACGACCTAGATGGACACGGACCAATCCATCGGTATAGTCGTTGTGTGAGAGAGAAAATAATTTGTCTTAATTATTTTATCACACTTGTACACTTGGTGTATTGGGCGGATCGCATGAGATTTATCAATTAGGATTGCCGTTGATAATTGATTTAAGTCTCAGATTATTTTATTCTTAATCCCCGATACTATTGCGGGTGTGTATATTTAATATAAGTGACTTTGATTTTCCAAAGGAATTAACCGATTTAATTATTGGGTTAATTACCGGTAAAATTGGGCTGCTATATTTTATATATGACATGCCGTGAATACTTGACGGGAAAGTGTATCCCGTAAGGGTTGATAATATCCCCGAGATGAGTTCATAAGGAATTATTGTGTAAACCTCATGAGTGGATTTGTTCCGCACAATAATTAAGGTTGAATGGTACTATTCTCGGAAATAAGAGATGAATAAATTAATTAGCAATAAATTAATTTTATTCATGGATATTTAAATCTTAAATACACGGAATAAATAATACTAACCGGAGAAATATTATTTGATATAATATGGTTTAATATTGGGAGTGCAATTAATTTATATAGTGGAAAATAAATTAATTAATATTGATGGGATTAATAGATTTGGGCTTGGGCTCAATTTAATCATCAATGTTGGAAGCCCAATATTCCACCTCCTTTAGATCCCCTACGTAGCCTATAAAAGCACTACATGGTCTTCTCTTTTTCAACACCATAACTTGAAGATCATAATTCTTCTAGAGAGACAAAGAAGAGAGAAGGAGATCCATAAGGAGTTCGGAGGATCGTCGCCCACACGATGTTCGAACAAGGTGCAAGGAATACGTAGGAAGATTCAAAGGTCTTCAATTTGATTTCGTTTCTCCGCACAACGAATCAAAGGTAAAAGCATAAACCCTCTTTTATGATTTTATGCGTATTAAATTGTAATACATACATGAACTCACGATCCGGGAAAACGACGAACCTCGGGGACGGGGATTCAAGATCCCCGGCGAGGATCGAGAGGGGCGGCCGAACCCTAGGGTTCGACCGCCGCATGCGCGCGACGAGGGGAGCCCCGGCTGGACGCCGGGGCACGCGATCGACCAAGGGTCGATCGCCGGGGGTTCGCCGTGGGCTGGTGCCACGGCGGGTGGACCCCCCAGCCACCCCTCGCCGGCGGCGTGCGCTCGAAGGGGGCCCCGGCTGAAGCCAGGGCAAGCGATCGACGCGAAGTCGATCGCTAGGGCAGCCGCGGCTGGGCCGCGGCGGGTCAGCTGGGCTGACCGCCCTCCCCTCGACGGCGGTGGCGGTGAGTCGCCGGACTCACCGCAGTGGGCTGTTCCGCACAGCCCCATGCGATCGCCATGCACGGCGATCGCGAGCCCCACGGGGGCGTGGCTTGGGTTTAGCCGCGGGTTCATCCCGCGGCGATGCTCTCGTCGTGCCCCGGTTCGTGCGGTGTTTGTGATCGGTTTCCGGCGATGGGATTTCGGTCGGGGTTATCGGTTCCGCAATTTTTGATACCCCGGGATATCGATTTCCAACAATTGGTATCAGAGCGTTAGGTTTCGTGTTCATGTATGTGTTCAATTATCGTTCTACCTTGCAGGGATTTCCGGCTATCATGGTTTAATTATTTGTTAATTAATTATCATGATTATTCGTTTATTAAACTCTCGGACATGTCGAGATTCGTTTTGTGTGGATGAATGTTTGTAATAGTAAAAATTCGGGGGTTGACCGAATTTAGGATTTATTATTACGTTCTATGTTTTTCCGGAAAATGTATAGGGTCGATTTCATGTATAGAATCGATACTGGAATTGTAATTTAATTTTTTAAATTAATTTTACGTTGGTTCGATGTTGAGACGATCGCCGGAAGACGAGCGTGTGACGAAGAAGACGAAGAGGACGAAGAGCCGGGGATCGATCAACCCCATGATCGATCCCGAGCGATCGACCGCAAGGAAGGGGGCCGATCGCCCTCGGCTGGGGCTGCAGCCAGTCACGGTGGCGGCTGGCCGGCTGGGCTGGGCGGCGGCGCTCCGCCGGTGGTGATGGTTGATCGGGTGGGGGTGGCGTGGGGTCTCCCTACCCATGCTACTCCTACCAAGATTCACTTTCCTAATTAATTCGGTTTTCCTATTTGAGTGTTCTTATTTTTAGGAACTCTCATGGATTAGGAAAAGAATTAATTGGAATTAATTCAATTTCCTTATTGAGTGTTCTCTTTTATGGGAACTCTCATGGATTAGGAAGAAAAATTAATTTGGAATTAATTTATTTCCTATTTGATTATTCCTATCATTGGAATTTTCATTAGATGGAAATTAATTAATTTTGGAAAGTAGAAGAGTCCTAATCTATTTTATTTCCTTATTCTATTATAGAAGTCTTCTAGAATATTCAAGTTTTACTTGGATAGGATTCTAGAGATTTAATGAAATTAGAAAGGAAAATAAATAAATAAAATATTAATAATATTTAATTTTAGTTTTGATATATTCGATTGACTTAATTTTCGAATTAAGTAACTTTTGGATTAATTAAAAATAAATAGATTTAAATATTGGGATTAATATTCTCGTCACATGGAGCATTCAAGAACGAAGACTGAAGACTAGAAGATGCGTACGGAGATGGAATAAAGCCATGATAGTCGGAAAATAATTTTCTAGTATTATTTTGACTATGTGATACTATGTGCTTTATTGCTTGTATGCATGCTATATGTGTTTACTTTATGCAGTAGATAGCGTATCCCTTTATTGTAAAAAGCTAAGTGGGATAGGGGATGGAAACATTCCCATGGTCTCCATTGCTGTTCTCTTTGTGACTCTTATGGACTTTCGAAGTTCGTATAGACGAGTCATTGGAGGAGAATTCTTGTAATTCCTTTTACGAGAAACATTGATCAAGTTTATCAAACAATGCTTAATTTGTCTTTCTGAAGCTGACTTCAAGTCGACTCATTCTCACCCCGGGGAGTGGAATGGAGCCAAAGCCACTTGGTCATGTGGATGACACAAATTAGAGACCTTCGTACCATCCTTTGAAGGTGGATCGATTGTCTGCTCGGCTCCCTCATTTATGAGAGATAGGGTTGTTCGCATGGTGAATCACTGGTTAGAAACTTCGAGTTTCACTTATGATTCTCCGCGTCTTGATTTACAAAAATCGAATGGATCTTGTAATTGGGAGTCAATTATAAAAGTCTCTTGGTGTAGTAAACGTCCACACAACGTGGCTTGCTATACTAACGGATTTTGGATAGGCAGTTATAAGGAATTGTGAAGAATTGCGAAGTTGTCGTAAACGTCCACACAACGTGGCTTGCGGTGATGTAGCAATTCCAAACAATTTACTTTAGTACTGAGTAATGGTTTACACTTAGATACGCGTTATAGTATCCTTCCCAACGAAGTTACGCTATAATCGATGTATGACCAAAGAAAATCTAATTGCTAAATCATTTGGGTAGGTAAACGTCCACACAACGTGGCTTGCCATACCTGATGGGATTTTAGATGTGATTATTAATTTAATGATATTATTTGAGGGAGATAATATCGGCATTAAATTGATTGTTTGTTTATATGTGCTTATAGGTTTAGAGAATAGCTATGAATCCACTTTCTGTGATACTCAAGGAGAATAAACTCACTGGTCCCAATTACATTAATTGGAAGAGAAATTTGGACATTGTCCTGACTGCAGAAGAGTATAAGTTTGTACTCTATGAGCTATGCCCTGCTGAACCCACGGCTGCCTCAACTGATGAGGAAAAAGCAGCATATAGGAAGTGGACAAAGGCTGATGAAATGGCTAGGTGCTATATTTTGGCTTCTATGTCAAATGTACTCCAAACCCAACATGAGTCGATGGACACTGCCGGAGATATGTTGTTCAACCTCAAGGAGATGTTTGGGCATCAAGACCATGCGGCTAGGCAAGAAGCCATGAGAGTCCTCATGTCGACTACTCAGTCTGAAGGAATGCCCGTTGGGGAGCACGTTCTTAAGATGATGAGTCTGTTGAATGAATTGGAGGTCCTAGGAGCTCAGATTAATGGTGAGACGCAAGTCGACATCATACTCCAGTCTCTGACCCCTAGTTTTGAGCAGTTCCGTATGAGTTATAATATGGGTAAACTATCTTATACTCTTGCGCAACTCCTGACTGAACTGAAGGCGGCAGAGGGGATCTACAAGAAGGTCAAGTCTCAGGCGCTTGTAGCTACTAAGTCCAAAGGCTTGAAAGCTGTTGGAGGTAGGGGCAAGAAAAGGAAGCAAGCCTGGAAACCCATTGGTGCCAAGAGGAATGGACCACGAGTGGGGGCTAGCAAGCCATGGGGCAAGTGCTTCCGATGCAACAAGTCTGGACACTGGAAGTTTGAATGTCCTCTCAAAGGTACGAATTTTTCTTTAGTCGTAAAAAATAGTCAGCGGTATTATCTACCAGAATTCTGGTGTGTAGATATGGAACCACTGACGGCATGTGCATTTTGAATGCAGGGGTTCCAGAAAACCCGGCGACTTAGAGAAGAAGAGTTCGAGTCTACACGGGCGAAGCTGTTAAGGAAGCAGCGGTTGCAGTGGAAGACATTTATCTGCTTTAGTAGTAATAGGATTTCATTTCAAGTTTATTGGTTTATGTACCTTTTATTTTAGAAAGAACTTTTGTTCTGGTTTTCTATTATTAATGAATGGATATTTTATTTCTTTAATCATTTGATGGTTCGGATAAGAAATAATGGTGTTATCTATTCTGGTACATTAGATAGCAATATATGAATGATGAATCCTTAGTCTACCACGATGCAACAAACCGTTATATAAACTTGTTTTACTGATTAGATGTATTTCTTTGATAAATCATTATACTTGTGAATTCTTTGTAGTATTTATTCAAATAAGATTCAAAGGTCGAAATTGATTTGATCAGTTATAGTTGAAGGAATGGACCTTCCGACCTAAGAATTTAATTTGGAAGATAATACAACTAAGCAATCCTTTCTGGATAAAGGATAGAATTCGGACAAGTATTGAAATTGATTTATGATATATGCGGAGATATGTGTAACTAGAAAGGTATGAGTTATTCTTTCAAGAATGCTCAAAGATGGATTAGAATACTTGATGTGCCATAAAAACAAAGTGTTTTGACTAGTCAATGGACACAAAGCTATTATGGGGAACCATCAAAGTATATCCATTAAAAGCCTGTGACTTGTTCGCGGAGGCTACCACCTATCCAAATAATACATAGCATAAATCAAAGATTGGGATTAAGTCTCAAAGGACTACACCATACACTCACGTGTAGAAATGGTGTGTCACAAATAAGAAATGGAATTCTAATAGTAAAAGGGCAAGTTTGTTCGGAACTACCTATGTTCTATGGATACTCCTGGAAACAACGGCACATTCATGTGGTTGTAGGATATCCTGGAAGAACAAGTGATTGTATGTTCAATAGTACTATGAACCAGAAGGATGTCATCGCCCAGTTCTTAGAGGAAGACTATTAGATGAACTGCAATGCCCTAACTCACGCAATACTTTGTTGTGAGGAAAAGGAAAAGACTGAGAACCAGCCTAACCGAGTAGTAGTACACCACTAACTGCACCTACTGTTATTACTGTTATACACCGGAACGCCATTGCAGTGGGAGGTTGTTAAGCGACCAAAGTTCTTCATAAGACTAGAGGAGTTTTGAACTCTGGATCTAGTAAAGGTGAAATCGATCCCTAGCTCTGCATAAGGGCGGTACTAAATCTAAATGTGTCTTCTTAGAAAGCAATAAATTATTGTTAAGAGGCAAGATCATTTAGAAGTACAAGCTTAGTAAATCCATTTATGGATCGTTACAAAGCCATGAATCGTGGAACTTGCGAATTGATGAGATAGTCCATGAGATGGATTCATCAAAGGGCATAGACGAAGAAGGTGTATTGGAAACGTAATAGAAACAAGGTGGTGTTTCTCGGAGTTTTATGTAGATAACATTTTATCATTGGCAACAATGTAAAAGTGTTGTCAGACATAAAATAATGGTTGTCTAAAATAAATCGAGATATAAGATTAAGAGGAAGTTAGATCATGTTCTTAGAATCTTTTGATCTCTAGATAAGAACATTGTACTTCTCCTAGATATCTTATACGATTATGGTTTGTTTTAAACATGCATAATTCTGAGAAAGGTTATTGCCTTTCAGATACAGAATACATCTATCTAAAGATATGTGTTTTGAACACATAAAGGAGATAGATAAAGACAAAGCGGTTTCCTATACCCTGGTGTATGGAAAGCTTGATGAATGCAGTATTAAAAACAAGAACCTGATATCAACTATGCGGTTAGCGTAGTGGGAGGATATCAAAGTAATCCTATCAAGAAATATTCGCATGTTGTAAAAGTACTTTGGAAGTACTGGTTTACGAAGCAATACGAGTTCTTCTTAGATTAAATTTTCTCAGATCCCAAATCAGAGAAGGACCAGTGTAAGTCGATATCAGGCTATGTGTTCACTTTTGGAAGAGGTGGAACCTTAAGATGAAAGAGTGATAAGCATGATGCTTCTCGGACTCTATCATAAACCGAATAGCAGCCTCAGAGGCAGCGGAAGTTTTGGTTAGGTTCCGGAATGACCTCTGGACTTGGATATGATTCTTAGTTCACCAAAGGCTATGTATATGGCGGTGCATGGTAAACTGGAAGAAGTCATAAGTCCAAAAAGGTGATGATAACACATAGAGCAAGTACCACCTGATTCGAGTCATCGTCTAGGGAGACGACGCAGTAGTCACCAAGATAACTTCAGAGCGGCAACCTAGATTGCTCATTCACATAGTACTTCTGGGAAGTACAATTTAAGTACGTAATGAGTATGGGAGTCGGGAGTTTGGAGGAAATGACTAGACCTTAGTACAAGTGGGAGATTGTTGGAGTTGTGTACTTAATGTCTAGATTTAAGTATCAGTAAACTCCCGGTCATAGCATTTAATCTATTTAATTAATAAACAATTATTTGCATTTAATTATTATTAATTAAATATATGCAAAATATAGTCCTAGATTATATACGTTGTAGTTAGTATGGTGTGCGGGCCCACACAGAAGATCATACTATCGGTTACTCGTATTTAATCAAACAGTTGCTCACGACCTAGATGGACACGGACCAATCCATCGGAATAGTCGTTGTGTGAGAGAGAAAATAATTTGTCTTAATTATTTTATCACACTTGTACACTTGGTGTATTGGGCGGATCGCATGAGATTTATAGATTAGGATTGCCGTTGATAATTGATTTAAGTCTCAGAGTATTTTATTCTTAATCCCCGATACTATTGCGGGTGTGTATATTTAATATAAGTGACTTTGATTTTCCAAAGGAATTAACCGATTTAATTATTGGGTTAATTACCGGTAAAATTGGGCCGCTATATTTTATATATGACATGCCGTGAATACTTGACGGGAAAGTGTATCCCGTAAGGGTTGATAATATCCCCGAGATGAGTTCATAAGGAATTATTGTGTAAACCTCATGAGTGGATTTGTTCCGCACAATAATTAAGGTTGAATGGTACTATTCTCGGATATAAGAGATGAATAAATTAATTAGCAATAAATTAATTTTATTCATGGATATTTAAATCTTAAATACACGGAATAAATAATACTAACCGGAGAAATATTATTTGATATAATATGGTTTAATATTGGGAGTGCAATTAATTTATATAGTGGAAAATAAATTAATTGATATTGATGGGATTAATAGATTTGGGCTTGGGCTCAATTTAATCATCAATGTTGGAAGCCCAATATTCCACCTCCTTTAGATCCCATACGTAGCCTATAAAAGCACTACATGGTCTTCTCTTTTTCAACACCATAACTTGAAGATCATAATTCTTCTAGAGAGAGAAAGAAGAGAGAAGGAGATCCATAAGGAGTTCGGAGGATCGTCGCCCACACGACGTTCGAACAAGGTGCAAGGAATACGTAGGAAGATTCAAAGGTCTTCAATTTGATTTCGTTTCTACGCACAACGAATCAAAGGTAAAATCATAAACCCTCTTTTATGATTTTATGCGTATTAAATTGTAATACATACATGAACGCACGATCCGGGAAAACGACGAACCTCGGGGACGGGGATTCGAGATCCCCGGCGAGGATCGAGAGGGGCGGCCGAACCCTAGGGTTCGACCGCCGCATGCGCGCGACGAGGGGAGCCCCGGCTGGACGCCGGGGCACGCGATCGACCAAGGGTCGATCGCCGGGGGTTCGCCGTGGGCTGGTGCCACGGCCGGTGGACCCCCCAGCCACCCCTCGCCGGCGGCGTGCGCTCGAAGGGGGCCCCGGCTGAAGCCGGGGCAAGCGTTTCGATGAGAAGTCGATCGCTAGGACAGCCGCGGCTGGGCCGCGGCGGGTCAGCTGGGCTGACCGCCCTCCCCTCGACGGCGGTGGCGGTGAGTCGCCGGACTCACCGCCGGGAGCTGCTCCGCACAGCCCCATGCGATCGCCTTGCACGGCGATCGCGAGCCCCACGGGGGCGTGGCTAGGGTTTAGCCGCGGGTTCATCTCGCGGCGATGCTCTCGCCGTGCCCCGGTTCGTGCGGTGTTCGTGATCGGTTTCCGGCGATGGGATTTCTGTCGGGGTTATCGGTTCCGCAATTTTTGATACAATGGGATATCGATTTCCAACAACGCCCCCCACCGGGGCGTCACCCTTCAATGGCTAGCAAGATTAGGATATGATTGTTTTTGGGTCGTTTTTGTTGGAGAGAATGAAGTACGGGGTGGATATGAGGGTTTCGCAACGACTACCAAAGCAAGTAAATTTTTATGTAGAAAGGGTTGAAATTTCTAGGCCGGGGAGGAAAAGGATAAGAATCCGAGCTAAAGAAGATAATGTCTTATATTTCGATAATACTTTTAATCCGTATATTTCGCCGCCCTTACAATGAGACGGGGAGGCCGGCTTTTATAGACGAGAGCATATGCTCATGCAGAGCCACGACATCACGACACGTTAAGGTCTATTCTATGATCATTAAATGCCGGGGCACGATTCCGAGCTGGGTTTAAGCGAGGCCCGGGGCCTGAGTTCGGCTGGGTTTATGCGGCTCCCGTTCGGGGACTTCGGCGGGCTGATTTTCGCTCGGCCCGGGGTGACGCTTCGAGCGCGTTGAATGAGCCCGGACCCGGGGTCCGGTTGGGACTCGTCGCGGAGCTTGCCACGTCTTCTAACTCGGGACATCGCTCCTTATTGGTCGGGTCGTGAGGATCAGCGCAGCTCCCTCCTCTCTGTTGGTTTCCCAAGGCCATGTTCTTGCATGGTCCGCATGGGCTCGGACCCGGGAGTTCGGCCTAAACTCCTTTCGTCGGTTTTGAGCGCTGCGGGCGGGCCTGCCTTCCACGTGTACAAACTGATTTTTTATCCCCCAACATTGGCCCCCAGAAACATCGTCGGAAGGTATGAGATCCGGGGAAGTTTCCGCTCGTTGGGCCGACGACACCCCATTTCTACTGCTGATTGGGCTGATTCCCTGCCGGTCGGTCCTTCTTTCAATGAGGTAGTTGGCGGCTGGGTGCCTGTTCGTCTCACAGTCTTCCTCGAGGGGCTCGTCTTGATCTGGGTGCCTTCCGTCCTGCGGCTCTCTGAAAGGCTGAATTTGCTAATAAATGCCGCGCTCTCGGAGTGGTGCTTTCAGGAGGTGGCGTCGGGGAGTGGGATTGACCGTCTGGTTTCCCTGGGCTATAAATCGGATTCGAGGCCGCTGCTCGCCTTATCTCGCTTCGTTCATGTCTAACCAACCTCAGCGAACTGCTCACTCCGCGGTGGGACCCATCATTCAAGTTCACGAGCATGAGCCGGGTGATGAGTCGCGGGTGGAGACGGCAGATTCCGGGGCGCGACGCTACGTGGTATCCCGCAAGTTTAACCCGCGTTATCACCGCGAGGTTCTTCTAATGCCGTCGCCCTTTGCGCAGATCTACAAACATGTGTGGCCCGCCATGCTTGCTTTTAGCGACTCTTCCGGCTGTCTCTGGGTCTTTGACTTGATTCCCAGTGGCAATCGCCTGGGCATCGGCGGCATCGGCTGGGCCGTGTTTGCGAAGCACATGCAGCTTCAAGATGGATGGCGGGTGGAGCTTCGGTGGTCGGAGACGGAGGATATCAACGTCGCCGTTACTCGAGAGGACGGGTCTTTGGTTCCTATCCCGCCGACCTTATTCTGACTCGGCGGTCGGGGTAGCTCTCTTTTCTCGCGTCGTGCTTCGGCGACTCGTGTGATGATTTTATAATTTCGTGTGCTTGTATCTCGGGCCCCAGGACCCGTACACCGCGTCGCGGTGCGAATATCCTGAAATAATATTTAAATAAATAAAAAATGGACCATTGATAATCGAAAAATAGGTGCCCCTGACGTCGGTTTGGAATCCGGTCCAAACCCATTCGGGGCCACCGCCCGGCGCGGTTTGGTTCCTTGGGATTCGGACAGTCGCGGCGGTTCCCCAGGCTAATGATGACGCCTTTTCGTTGTGTCCCGTCCCCTGGGCACCTTTTTAAAATCCGATCTAAATCAAATCATTCATCCGACGCCGAAACTCCTCACCCCCTTCTCCGGTCATCTTCTCCGGTGAGAAAAAAGAAAAAACTCTCCCCAGAAAAATTCGAAACCATGGTGAGCTCCTCCGTGGGAAGTAACGACTTCAACCCGCCGGAGATAGTCTACATCTCCTCCGACGAGGAGCCCGAGGCGGCGTCGGAGCCGCATCAAGAGGCGCCGGAAATATTCGACGTCTCCTCTGACTCGGATCCGGATGCCGGGGACAGCCACCTGTCCGTCCCTCCTTCTTTCGAAGTCGCGCGCTTTTGGCACGCCCGGACCTTCACCGGGTCCCTGCGCCGTCCGGGGGCGAGACTGCCACCGCCTCTGACCGTCCCCTTCCGGGGTTTGGAGAAACGGAGAATAGTCCTTCGGGACGAGCTGTTGGAAATCGATATCCCAGAATTAATAAATTTAAATAAATAAATTATCTAATTAATTCCGACCGAAATCCTACGGAGATCGAATATTCGGAATTGTCAAAATTGCGGAACCGACATCTCCAATCGACTCCCGGAACACGTACATGACCTTACGAAAAATTTACGCGGGAAAAACACGAGAGAACTCGCGTGAACCCGCGAAACCCGCAGCAGCCACGCAGGGTTGCTCGCAGCAGCCCGCAGCAACCCGCAGCGAGTCGCCTGACTCGCTGCTGCTGGGACCCTGCTGGATCGCTGCGGGTCAGCTGCGGGAAATCCCGCAGCACCCAGCGAACTCCCCGTAGCAGCCCACAGCAACCCGCAGCGAGTCGCCTGACTCGCTGCTGCTGGGCGCTACGAGTCGCTGCGGGAAAACCCGTAGCTGGCAGCAGATCGCTACGGGAAAACCCGCAGCCGATCCGCGTGATCGAGCCCTAGGCTCGATCCACCTCGCGCGATCCCTTTCCAGCCGCCGGCGGTCCGGTGGTCCGTCCACCACCGCCCGGTTCGACCTCGTCTCGTGGGTCCGTTCCTCGGATCTTGGTTCAAGGTATTTTCACGATAATTAAACGATAAAATCATAAAGAGTGTTTTACGATTTACCTCGTTCTCGTTGTTCGGAAAAACGAAGAACTCAATTTGAAGACCTTGAGATCTTCCCACGTATTCCTTGCACTAGCTCGGATGTCGTGTGGGCGACGATCTACCGAACTCCATGGATCTCCCTCTCTACTTTCTCTCTTTAGAATTGTGATCTTCAAGTTATGAGATATATCAGAATAGAGAAGACCATGTAGTGCTTTTATAGGCTACGTAGGGGATCTTAAGGAGGTGGAATATTGAGCTTCCAATAATAGTGATTAAATTGAGCCCAAGCCCAAATCTATTAATCCTTACTATTATTAATTAATTCTATTTTCCACTATATAAAATTAATTGCACTCCCAATATTAAACCATATTATTTCAAATAATATTTCTCCGGTAGTATTATTTATTCCGTGTATTTAAGATATAAATATCCATGAATAAAATTAATTTATTGCTAATTAATTTATTCATCTCTTATATCCGAGACTAGTACCATTCAACCTTAATTATTATGCGGAACGAATCCACCTGCAGGGTTTACATAATAATTCCTTATGAACTCATCTCAGGGATATTATCAACCCTTACGGGATACACTTTCCCGTCAAGTATTCACGGCATGCCATATATAAAATATAGTGACCTAACTTAACCGGTAATTAACCCAGTAATTAAATCGGTTAATTCCTTTGGTAAATCAAAGTCACTTATATTAAATATACACACCCGCAATAGTATCGGGGATTAAGAATAAAATACTCTGAGACTTGAATCAATTATCAAAGGCAATCCTAATTGATAAGTCTCAAGCGATCCGCTCAATACACCAAGTGTACAAGTGTGATAAAATAATTAAGACAAATTATTTTCTCTCACACAACGACTATAGCGATGGATTGGTCCGTGTCCATCTAGGTCGTGAGCAACTGTTCGATTAAATACGAGTAACCGATAGTATGATCTTCTGTGTGGCGTCGCACACCAGACTAACTACAACGTATATAATCCAGGACTATAATTTGAATATATCTAATTATAAATAATTAAACGCAAATAATTGTTTATTTAATTAAATAGATTAATGGCAATGGATCGTGAGTTTCCGTTACTTAAATCTAGACATTAAGTACACAACTCCAACAATTTCCCACTTGTACTAAGGTCTAGTCATTTCCTCCAAACTCCCGACTCCCATACTCATCACGTGCTTAAACTGTACTTCTTAGAAGTACTATGTGAATGAGCACTCTAGGTTGCCGCTCTGAAGTTATCTTGGTGACTACAGCGTCGTCTCCCTCGACGATGACTCGTATCAGGTGGTACTTGCACTATGTGTTATCTTACACTTATGGACTTGTGATCTTACCATTTTCCATCGCACCGCTATTTACATAGCCTTTGGAAAATTAAGAATCACATCTAAGTCCCAGAGATTATCCCGGAGTTATACCAAAACTTCCGCTGCCTCTGAGGCCGCTATTTGGTTACCTATGGCAGAGTCCGAAAAGCATTGTGCTTATCACTCTTCCATGTTAAAACTCCTTCTCCTTCAATAGTGAAACACATAGCCTGATATCGACTTACACCGGTCCTCATTTGATTATAAATCTAAGAGAATGTAATCCAAAGGAAAAGCTTGTTTGCTCCGTAATCCAGAACATAGTTTCTAGTACTTCGAAAGTACTTAAAATGTTCATTACAGCAGTCAAGTATTCCTTTCCAGGATTACCTTGATATCCTCCCACTATGCTAACCGCATAGCCGATATCAGGTTCTTGTTTTCAACAATGCATTTATTAAGCTTTCCACACTTAAAGTGTAGGAAACTGCTTTCATTGCTTCTATCTCCTTTTGTGTTCCTCAAACACATATCCTTAGATAGATGCATTCCGTCTCTGAAAGGTAACGAACCTTTCTAGGAATCTTGCATGTTAAAATGAACCATAATCATATATATGTAAGATGTCCAGAAGAAGTACAATGTTCTTTCCTAGAGATCCAAGATCTCAAGAACATGTCCAACTTCTTCCTTTATCTTTCATATTGATTTATCTAGACAATCATCATTTTATGTCTTGACAACATCTTTACATTGTTACCAATGATAAGAATGTTCTCTACATAAAACCCGAGAAACACCACCTTATTCCATCACGTTTCCAATACACACGATTCGTCTATGCTTTGATGAATCCATAAAATGGACTATCTCATCAATTTGCAAGTACCACGAACTCAATGCTTTGTTCCAATCCATAAATGGATTAACTAAGCTTGTACTCTAAATGATCTTGCCTCTTAACAATAATCCTTATTGCTTTACAAGAAGGCACATTTAGATCTAGTACTGCCTTCCTGTAGATCAAATGATCGATTTCATGTATACTAGGTCCAGAGTCCGAAGACTCACCTAGTCTTATGAATATCTCTGGTTGTCACACAACCTCCCACTACAATGGCATTCCGGTGTATAAACAGTAATAACAGTAGGTGCATTTAGTGGTGTACCGCTACTCGGTTCGGCTGGTTCTCAGTCTTCTTTCTCTCATTTCAAAGTATCACGTCACTTTGGGCTCGTGGTTCATCATATAGTCTTTCTCTAAGAACCGGGCGTTAGAACTTATAACGTCCTTTTGGTTCATAGTACTATTGAACACACATCTTTTGTTCTTCTAGGATATTATACAACCGCATTTGAATGCGCCGTTGTTTCTAGACATATCCATAGAACATAGGTAGTTCCGTATAACTCATGCTTTTACTATTTCTATAAGAGTTCCATTTCTTGTTTACGACATACCATATCTACACAAAAGTGTATGGTGTAGTCATTTGGGATCAAATCCCAATCTCTGATTAGTATGCCATGCATTCCTCAGACAGGTACTTGCCTCCGCGATCAAATCGCAGGCTATAAATGGATATACCTCGATGGTTCTCCACAATTGCTTAGTGTCCATTGACTTGTCAAAACAATTGCTTTTGTGGCACATCAGGTATTCTAATCCATTTCTCGAGTAATCATCAAATGAAGTACTCGTACCTTATTGTCTGAGTAGACATAGGTCTGCATACATCAGAGTCGATCAATTCTAATACTTGTCCGGATCTTATATCTTATATCCATAAAGGATTGCTTAGTCATGTTATCCTCCAAATTAGATTCATAGGTCGGAAGGTCCATTCCTTCAACTTAATTGATCAAACTATCAATTTTCGACCTTTGAACTTCTTATTTGAATATGACTTAGCATAAGAATCCACAAGTATAAATGATTTAATAAAGAAATCTCTTATTAGTAAAATGAGTTATGTACTACGGTTCGTTGCATCGTGGTGGACTTAGGATTCATCATTTATATATTGCTAGCTAATGTACCAGAATAGATAATATCATTATTTTTTCTTATAACCATCAAATGATTAAAAGAAATAAAATATCCATTCATTAGAAATCCAGAACAAAGTTCTTTCTAATATGAAAGGTACATAAAAGCAATAACTCAAAATGAAATCCTATAAAATGTCCTCCATTGCAACAGCTGCCTCCTCTACAGCATTGCCCACATAGACTACGATCTTTTCTTTTCTATGTCGTCGGGTTTCCTGGAACCTTTGCATTTAGAATGCACATACCGTCAGTGGTTCCATATCTACACACCAGGTTCCGGTAGATAATACCACTGACTATGTTTTACGACTAAAGAAAAATTCGTACTTTCTTTGAGAGGATAATCAGACTTCCAGTACCCAGACTGTTTGAAACGAGAATACTTGCCTATTGGCTTTCTCGTCCCATCTCGTGGTCCAAGTAACTTAGAACCACTGGGTTTCTTTGCTTTCTTTTCCTTTCCCCCGATTCATGCCTTTACGTTCGAAACCTTTGGCATTGGCTACAAGAGCTTGCGATTTCCGTATCAACTCGTCTAAAAGGTCAATCATCTCAAAAACGTGTATAAGCGTTTCCTCGAAGCGACTGCCCTTTATGAGTATCCTCATTGCTTCTTGCCTAGCCGCCTATGTCAATAGGCTCGGGAGGACAAAGCTCACTGAGTACTAACTAGTACTCTTTAACAGTTTGGGAAATGTCTAGATCTCTATTCCAATCATTACATTTAGGGACCAGTGAGTTTAAAATCCTTACGTATCACAGAAAGTGGGTTCAAAGCCATTTCCTAATCTATGAGCACATATAACAACAAACAATCGATTTAATGTCCGATATTATCTCCCTCAAATAATATCATTAAACCACTAATCACCTATAAAATCCCATCAGATATGGCAAGCCACGTTTGTGTGGACGTTTACCTATCCAAATGATTTAGCAATTAGATTTGCTTCGATCGCACATCAATTATAGCGTTACTTCGTTGGGAAGAATACTATAAAGCGTACCTAAGTGTAAACCATTACTCAGTATCTAAGAAGATTGTTTGGGATACGTATATTCACCGCAAGCCACGTTTGTGTGGACGTTTACGTTAACATACGCTCCTTCACTCCCTTCTATAACTGTCTACATCAATTAATCCACGATCCCATTCAGTATAGCAAGCCACGTTTGTGTGGACGTTTACTACACCAAAAGATCTTTATAATTGACATCCAATTACTTGAATCATTCGATTTTTGTAAATCAGGACGCGGAGAATCATAAGTGAAACTCGAAGTTTCTAACCAGTGATTCACCATGCGAACGACCCTATCTCTCATAAATGAGGGAGCCGAGCAGACAATCGATCCATTTCAAGAAATGGTACGAAGGTCTCTAATTTGTGTCATCCACATGACCAAGTGGCTTTGGCTCCATTCCACTCCCCGGGGTGAGAATGAGTCGACTTGAAATCAGTTTCAGAAAGACAAATTAGGCATTGTTTGATAAACTCAATCAATGTTTCTTGTAAAAGGAATTACAAGAATTCTCCTCCAATGACTTGTCTAAACGAACTTCAAAAGTCCATAAAAGTCACCAAGAGAACAACAATGGAGACCATGGCATTGTTTCCAATCCCTCTCCCACTTAGCTTCTTATAACAAAGGGATACGCTATCTAACGCATAATTAAATACACATAAGCATGCATACATGAAATAAAGCACATAGAATATTATCACATAATCAAAATAATACTAGAATATTATTTTCCGACTATTATGACTTTATCGCATCCCCGTATGCGTCTTCTAGTCTTCAGTCTTCGTTCTTGAATGCTACATGTGACGGGAATATTAATTCCAATATTTAAATCAATTTATTTTTAATAAATCCAAAAGTTACTTAATTCGAAAATTAAGTCAATCGAATAAATCAAAAATAAAATTAAATATTATTAATATTTTTATTATTTTTATTTTCCTCTTCTAATTTCATTAAATCTCTAGAATCCTATCCAAGACCCACTTGGAATATTCTAGAAGATTTCCATAATGAAATAAGGAAATAAAATAATTTAGGACTCATAATCCTTCCAAATTAATTCCTTTCCTTTTCTATTAAAAATTTCATAAAGGAATAATTAAATAAGGAAAAATTAATTAAGGACTCTTAAAACTTTCCAAATTAATTATTTTCCTAATCAATTAAAAATTCCATAAAGGAATAATTAAATAGGAAAAATAAATTAATTATAAATTTATTCCTTTTCCTATTCCATGAAAATTCCCAAGAATAGGAATAATCAATAAGGAAAAATAAATTTATTCTTTTTCTATTTCATGAGAATTCCCAAAAATAGGAATACTCAAAATAGGAATACCGAATAATTTAGGAAAGTTGGATCTTGGTAGGAGTAGCATGGGTTGGGAGACCCCACACCACTGCTGGAAATCGATATCCCGGGGTATCAAAAATTGCGGAACCGATAACCCCGACCGAAATCCCATCGCCGGAAACCGATCACGTGCACCACAATATCCGGAGCCCGACCGGAGAGTCGCCGCGGGATAAACCCACGGCCGAAACCCTAGCCGAGCCCCTTCGCGGGCTCGCGATCCCATCGATCGCATGGGGCTGCCTAGTAGCCCCCGGCGGTGAGTTCGGCGACTCACCGCCACCTCCGACCGGGGAGGGAGCCGCCAGCCGCGGCGCGAGGCCGCGGCAGCCCCCAGCGATCGAGCCTAGCTCGATCGCTCGCCCCGGCGTCCAGCCGGGGCTCCCCTCGTGTGGCTGCCGGCGATCGATGCCCTAGGGCTCGATCGCCACCCCTCGGCTCCCAACCGAGGGTCCTTCGATCCTTCGCCGGGGATCTCGAATCCCTGTCCCCGAAGATCGTCGTTTTCCCGGATCGTGCATTCATGTATATATCACAATCATACTCACATAAAATCATAGAAGGGAGTTTATGATTTTACCTTTCGATTCGTTGTGCGGAGAAACGAATTCAAATTGATGACCTTACGATCTTCAAATTGATGACCTTACGATCTTCCCACGTATTCCTTGCACTAGCTTGAACGTCGGGTGGGCGACGATCCTCCAAGCTCTAGGATCTACTTCTCTCTCTCTCTACTTTCTCTCTCTAGAAGAATTATGATCTTCAAGTTATATTGTTATATGTGTGAGAATAGAGAAGACCATGTAGTGCTTTTATAGGCTACGTAGGGGATCTAAAGGAGGTGGAATATTGGGCTTCCAATATTGATGATTAAATTGAGCCCAAGCCCAAGTCTATTAATCCCATCAATATTAATTAATTTATTTTCCACTATATAAATTAATTGCACTCCCAATATTAAACCATATTATATCAAATAATATTTCTCCGGTAGTATTATTTATTCCGTGTATTTAAGATTTAAATATCCATGAATAAAATTAATTTATTGCTAATTAATTTATTCATCTCTTATATCCGAGACTAGTACCATTCAACCTTAATTATTGTGCGGAACGAATCCACTCATGAGGTTTACACAATAATTCCTTATGAACTCATCTCGGGGATATTATCAACCCTTCCGGGATACACTTTCCCGTCATGTATTCACGGCATGCCATATATAGAATATAGTGACCCAACTTAACCGGTAATTAACCCAATAATTAAATCGGTTAATTCCTTTGGTAAATCAAAGTCACTAGTATTAAATATACACACCCGCAATAGTTTCGGGGATTAAGAATAAAATACTCTGAGACTTGAATCGATTATCTCAGGCAATCCTAATCAATAACTCTCAAGCGATCCGCTCAATACACCAAGTGTACAAGTGTGATAAAATAATTAAGACAAATTATTTTCTCTCTCACACAACGACTATACCGATGGATTGGTCCGTGTCCATCTAGGTCGTGAGCAACTGTTCGATTAAATACGAGTAACCGATAGTATGATCTTCTGTGTGGGCCCGACACACCATACTAACTACACCGTATAGAATCCAGGACTATATTTTGCATATATTTAATTATCAATAATTAAACGCAAACAATTGTTTATTAATTAAATAGATTAAATGCTATGACCGGGAGTTTACCGGTACTTAAATCTAGACATTAAGTACACAACTCCAACAATCTCCCACTTGTACTAAGGTCTAGTCATTTCCTCCAAACTCTCGACTCCCATACTCATCACGTGCTTAAGTTGTACTTTCAAGAAGTACTATGTGAATGAGCACTCTAGGTTGCCGCTCTGAAGTTATCTTGGTGACTACTGCGTCGTCCCCCTTGACGATGACTCGTATCAGGTGGTACTTGCTCTATGTGTTATCATCACTTTTGACTTATGACTTTTTTCAGTTAACCATGCAGTGCTATACAATAGCCTTTGGTAAACTAAGAGTCATATCCAAGTCCAGAGGTTATCCCGGAACCTAACCAAAACTTCCGCTGCCTCTGAGGCTGCTGTTCGGTTATGAGAGAGTCTGATAAGCATCCTACTTATCACTCTTTTCATTTCAAGGTTCCACCTCTTTCTAAAAGTGAACACATAGCCTGATATCGACTTACACTGGTCCTTCTCTGATTGGAGATCTGAGAATATGTAATCCTAGAAGATTTCGTCTTGCTTAGTAATCTAGTACTTCCAAGTACTTTTACAGCATTCGAATATCTCTTGTCCAGATTACTTTGATATCCTCCCACTACGCTAACCGCATAGTTGATATCAGGTTCTCGTTTTATAATATTGCACCCATCAAGCTTTCCACACTTAAAGTATAGGAAACTGCTTTGATTGTATCTATCTCCTTTATGTGTTCAAAACACATATCCTTAGATAGACATATATTCTGCATCCGAAAGGCAATAACCTTTCTCAGAATATATGCATATTTAAAACAAACCATAATCGTATAAGATATCTAGGTGAAGTACAATGTTCTTATCCCTAGATCAAAAGATCTCAAGAACACGTTCCAACTTCTACTCAATCTTATATCTCGATTCATTTAGACAACCATCATCTTATGTCTGACAATATCTTTACATTGTTGCCAATGATAAAATGTTGTCTACATAAAACTCCGAGAAACACCACTTTGTATCCATTACGTCTCCAACACACTTTTCGTCAATGCCTTTTGATGAATCCATCCGATGGACTATCTCATCAATTCGCAAGTTCCACGATTCATAGCTTTGTCATAATCCATAAATGGATTTGCTAAGCTTGTACTCTAAACGATCTTGTCTCTTAGCAATAATCCTTATTGCTTTCTAAGATGACACATTTAGATCTAGTACTTTCCTTGTGCAGAGCTAGGGATCGATTTCATCTTTACTAGATCCAGAGTTCGAAACTCTTCTAGTCTTATGAACATCTATGGTCTTCAAACAACCTCCCACTGCAATGGCATTCCAGTGTATAAACAGTAATAACAGTAGGTGCAGTTAGTGGTGTACTTCTACTCGGCTTGGCTAGTTCTAAGTCTTTGTCCTTTTCTCATTCCAAAGTATTATGTCAGTTAGGGCTTTGTAGTTCATCTAATAGTCTTCCTCTAAGAACCGGGCGTTAGTGCTTATAACGTCCTTCTGGTTCATAGTACTATAGAACACAATATTTTGTTCATCTAGGATATCCTACAACCACATTGAATGTGCCGTTGTTTCCAGAAATATCCATAGAACATAGGTAGTTCTGAACAACTTGTTATTGTACTATTAGAATCCTATTTCTTATTTCCGACATACCATTTCTACACGTAAGTGTATGGTGTAGTCATTTGAGACTTAATCTCAATCTTTGATTATGCTTTGTGTTATTCAGATAGGTGATAGCCTCCGCGATTTAATTCGCAGGCTTCTAATGGATATACTTAGAAGGTTCCCCATAATTGCTTTGTGACTAAAACACTTTGCTTTTATGGCACATCAAGCATTCTAATCCATTTTTCGAGTATTCTTAAAAGAACTACTCGCACCTTTCTAATTACACATATGTCTGCATATACCATTGATCATTCTCAATACTTGTCTGAATTCTATCCTTTATCCAGAAAGGTGTTCTTAGTTGTATTGTCTTCCAAATTCAATTCTTAGGTCGGACGGTCCATTCCTTCAACTATAATTGATCAAATCAATTTCGACCTTCTGAATCTTATTTGAATAAATACTACTAAGTTTAAGAATTCACAAGTATAATGATTTTAACAAGAAAATATATAATAAGTAAAACAAGTTATAGAACGGTTTGTTGCATCATGGTAGACTAAGGATTCATCATTATTGCTATCTAATGTACCAGAATAGATAATGCCATTATTTCTTATCAAAATCATCACCATGATTAAAGAAATAAAATATCCATTCATAAATAATAGAAATCCAGAACAAAAGTTCTTTCTAAATTTAAAGGGGTACATAAAACAATAAATTTAAATGAAATCTTAATTAACTACTAAAGCAGATAAATGTCTTCCACTGCAACAGCTGCCTCCTCTACAGCTTTGCCCATGTAGACTCGAACTCTTCTTCTCTAAGTCGCCGGGTTTTCTGGAACCCCTGCATTTAAAATGCACATACCGTCAGTGGTTCCATATCTACACACCAGAATTCTGGTAGATAATACCGCTGACTATGTTTTTACGACTAAAGAAAAATTCGTACCTTTGAGAGGACATTCAGACTTCCAGTGCCCAGACTTATTGCATCGGAAGCATTTGCCTCTTGGCTTGGTAGCCCCCACTCGTGGTCCATTCTTCTTGGCACCACTGGGTTTCCAGGCTTGCTTCCTTCTCTTGTTCCTACCTCCAACAGCTTTCAAGCTTTTGGACTTGGTAGCTACAAGTGCTTGAGACTTGCCCTTCTTGTAGATCCCCTCTGCCGCCTTTAGTTCAGTCAGGAGTTGCGCAGGACTATAAGACAGTTTACCCATATTATAACTCATGCGAAACTGCTCAAAACTAGGGGTCAAAGACTGGAGTATGATGTCGACTTGCGTCTCACCATCAATTTGAGCTCCTAGGATCTCAAGTTCATTCAACAAACTCATCATCTTAAGAACGTGCTCCCCAACGGGCGTTCCTTCAGACTGAGTAGTTGTCATAAGGACTCTCATGGCTTCTTGCCTTGCCGCACGATCTTGCTCTCCAAACATTTCCTTGAGGTTGTACAGCATATCATAGGCAGTGTCCATCGACTGATGTTGGGTTTGGAGTACATTTGACATGGAAGCCAAAATATAACAAGTAGCCATTTCATCAGCCTTTTTCCACTTCCTAAATGCTTCTTTTTCCTCATTAGTTGAGGCATCAGTGGGCTCAGCAGGACATGCATCATAGAGTACAAACTTGTACTCCTCAGAAGTCAGGACAATGTCCAAATTTCTCCTCCAATCAATATAATTGAGGCCAGTGAGTTTATGCTCCTTGAGTATCACAGAAAATGGATTCATAGCTATTCTCTAAACCTATAAGCACATTTAAACAAACAATCAATTTAATATCCGATATTATCTCCCTCAAATAATATCATTAAATTACTAATTACATCTAAAGTCCCATCAGGTAAGGCAAGCCACGTTAGTGTGGACGTTTACCCACCCAAATGATTTAGCAATTAGATTTGCTTTGGTCGTACATCATTATAGCGTTACTTCGTTGGGAAGAATACTATAAAGCATACCTAAGTGTAAACCATTACTCAGTACTAAGGTGAATCATTTGGAACTGCTACGTCACCGCAAGCCACGTTCGTGTGGACGTTTACGATAACTCACAATCCTTCAGAATTCCCTATAACTGTCTACATCAATTATTCCAAAATCCCATTTAGTGTAGCAAGCCACGTTAGTGTGGACGTTTACTACACCAAAAGACTTTTACAATTGACATCCAATTACTTGAAACATTTTAATCTTGTAAATCAAGACGCGGAGAATCATAAGTGAAACTCAAAGTTTCTAACCAGTGATTCACCATGCGAACAACCCTATCTCTCATAAATGAGAGAGCCGAGCAGACAATCGATCCACCCTCAAAGAATGGTACGAATGTCTCTAATTTGTGTCATCCACATGACCAAGTGGCTTTGGCTCCATTCCACTCCCCGGGGTGAGAATGAGTCGACTTGAAGTCAGTTTCAGAAAGACAAATTAGGCATTGTTTGATAGACTTAATCAATGTTTCTCGTAAAAGGAATTACAAGAATTCTCCTCCAATGACATATCTATATGGACTTCAAAAGCTCATAAATGTCACCAAGAGAACAGTAATGGAGACCATGGGAATGTTTCCATTCCCTCTCCCACTTAGCTTTTTATAACAAAGGGATACGCTATCTAGTGCATAAAATAAACACATATAGCATGCATACAAGCAATAAAGCACATAGTATCACATAGTCAAAATAATACTAGAAAATTATTTTCCGACTATCATGGCTTTATTCCATCTCCGTACGCATCTTCTAGTCTTCAGTCTTCGTTCTAGAATGCTCCATGTGACGAGAATATTAATTCCAATATTTAAATCTATTTATTTTAATAAATCCAAAAGATACTTAATTCGAAAATTAAGTCAATCGAATAAATCAAAAATAAAATTAAATATTATTAATATTTTTATTTATTTATTTTCCTATCTAATTCTATTAAATCTTTAGAATCTCATCCAAGTAAGACTTGGAACATTCTAGGAGATTTCTATAATAGAATAAGGAAATAAAATAAATTAGGACTCTTCTACTTTCCAAAATTAATTAATTTCCATGTCCATGAAAATTCCCATAAAATAGGAATAATCAACTAGGAAATAAATTAATTTAATAATTAATTATTTTCCTTTCTAATTCTATTAAATCTCTAGAATCCTATTCCAAGTAGGACTTAGAATATTCTAGAAGACATCCATAATAGAATAAGGAAATAAATTAATTCCAATTTATTCTTTTCCTATCTCCATGAGAGTTCCCAAAAATAGAAATACTCAAAATAGGAAAACCGAATTAATTAGGAAAGTGAATCTTGGTAGAAGTAGCAAGAGATCACGAGGACCCCGCGCCCCCCCACCTCAATCGCCGGCCGGGAGCCCCACCGCCGCCGTCCCCAGCCCACGCGCCACCTGCTGGAAATCGATATCCCGGGGTATCAAAGATTGCGGAACCGATAACCCCGACCGAAAACCCGTCGCCGGAAACCGATCACGACCTCCACGATGTCCGGAGCTCAACCGGAGAATCGCCGCGGGATGAACCCGCGGCCGAAACCCTAGCCGAGCCCCACCGCGGGCTCGCGATCGCGTGCGATCGCATGGGGCTGCTCCGGCAGCCCCGGGCGGCGGTGAGTCCGGCGACTTCACCGCCGTCGCCGCCGTGAAGGAGGGGCGCCAGCCGAGGCACCAGCCCTCGGCAGCCCCGCGATCGACCTCACGGTCGATCGCTTGCCCTGGCTCCAGCCGGGGCTTCCCTCTCGCGCACGCCGCGATCGAACCCTAGGTTCGATCGCACCCCTCGGCTCCCAGCCGAGGGTCCTTCGACCGTTCGCCGAGGATCTTGAATCCCCGTCCCCGAAGTTCGTCGTTTACCCGAATCGTGTGTTCATGCATGTATCACAATTTAATTGAACATAAAATCACACAAGGAGTTTTATGATCATACCTTTGATTCGTTGTGCGGAGAAACGAAATCATGTTGAAGACCTTTTGGATCTTCCCACGTATTCCTTGCACTCCGTTCGAACGTCGGGTGGGCGACGATCTATCGAACTCCTATGGATCTCCTTCAACTCTCTAGAATATCAAGTATGATAATCTTGTCTTATTATTTATGAAGGCCATGTAGTGCTTTTATAGGCTACTTAGGGGATCTAAAGGAGGTGGAATATTGGGCTTCCAATATTGAAGATTAAATTGAGCCCACTGCTCAAGTCCATTAATCCTTATCAATATTAATTAATTTATTTTCCACTATATAAATTAATTGCAATCCCAATATTAAACCATATTATATCAAATAATATTTCTCCGGTAGTATTATTTATTCCGTGTATTTAAGATTTAAATATCCATGAATAAAATTAATTTATTGCTAATTAATTTATTCATCTCTTTAATCCGAGACTAGTACCATTCAACCTTAATTATTGTGCGGAACGAATCCACTCATGAGGTTTACACAATAATTCCTTATGAACTCATCTCGGGGATATTATCAACCCTTCCGGGATACACTGTCCGGTCAATCATTCACGGCATGCCATATATGAAATATAGTGACCCAACTTAACCGGTAATTAACCCAATAATTAAATCGGTTAATTCCTTTGGTAAATCAAAGTCACTTATATTAAATATACACACCCGCAATAATATCGGGGATTAAGAATAAAATACACTGAGACTCGAATCGATTATCGCCGGCAATCCTAATCGATGAATCTCAACGATCCGCTCAATACACCAAGTGTACAAGTGTGATAAAATAATTAAGATAAATTATTTTCTCTCTCACACAACGACTATACTGATGGATTGGTCCGTGTCCATCTAGGTCGTGAGCAACTGTTCGATTAAATACGAGTAACCGATAGTATGATCTTCTGTGCGCCCATGCACACCATACTAACTACAACGTATAAAATCCAGGACTATGATTTGCATATATTTAATTAATAATAATTAAACGCAAACAATTGTTTATTAATTAAATAGATTAAATGCTATGACCGGTAGTTTACCGTTACTTAAATCTAGACATTAAGTACACAACTCCAACAATCTCCCACTTGTACTAAGGTCTAGTCATTTCCTCCAAACTCCCGGTTCCCATACTCATCACGTGCTTTAAAGTGTACTTCCGAGAAGTACTATGTGAGTGAGCAATCTAGGTTGCCGCTCTGAAGTTATCTTGGTGACTACTACGTCGTCTCCCTCGACGATGACTCGTATCAGGTGGTACTTGCACTATGTGTTATCATCACTTTTAGACTTATGACTTCTTCCGGTTTACCATGCACCGCTATGTAATAGCCTTTGATAAACCAAGAGTCATATCCAAGTCTTAGAGGTTATCCCGGAACCTAACCAAAACTTCCGCTGCCTCTGAGGCTGCTATTCGGTTATGAGAGAGTCTGAGAAGCGTCCTGCTTATCACTCTTTCATTTCATGGTTCCACCTCTTTCTAAAAGTGAACACATAGCCAGATATCGACTTACACTGGTCCTTCTTTGATTTTTGGATCTGAGAAACTGTAATCTAAGAATATTTCGTCTTGCTCCGTAAGCCAGCACTATGAAAGTACTCTTACAGCATTCGAACATCCCTTATCCAGATTACTTTGATATCCTCCCACTACGCAAACGGCATAGTTGATATCAGGTTGTCTTTTTACAACATTGCATCTATAAGGATTTCCACACAAAGTGTAGGAAACTGCTTTGTCTTCATCTATCTCCTTCATGTGTTCGAAACACATATCCTTTAGATAGATGAATATTCTGTCTCTGAAAGGCAATAACCTTTCTCAGAAGTATGCATGTTTAAAACAAACCATAATCGTATAAGGTATCTAGGAGAAGTACAATGTTCTTATCGTTAGAACGAACGATCTTTAGAACATGCTCTAACTTCTACTCAATCTTATATCTCGATTTATTTAGACAACCATTATTTTATGTCTGACAACATTTTTACATTGTTGCCAATGATAAAATGTTATCTACATAAAATCTCCGAGAAACACCACCTTGTTTCCATTACGTCTTCAATACACCTTTCGTCTATGCCTTTTGATGAATCCATCAAATGGATTTTCTCATCAATTCGCAAGTTCCACGATTTATAGCTTTGTTACTATCCATAAATGGATTTACTAAGCTTTTACTCTAAATGATCTAGGCTCTTAACAATAAACCTTATTGTTCCAAGCAGGCACATTTAGATCTAGTACCGCCCTTATGCAGAGCTAGGGGTCTATTTCATCTCTACTAGATCCAGAGTCCGAACTCCTCTAGTCTTATGAATATCTCTGGTTGTCCGACAACCTCCCACTGCAATGGCGTCCCGGTGTATAACAGTAATAACAATAGGTGCAGTATGTGGTGTACTTCTACTCGGTTTGGCTGGTTCCTAGTCTTTTGTACTTCTTCTCATTTCAAAGTATTACGTCAATTTTAGGCTTTGTGGTTCATCTGATAGTCTTCCTCTATGAACCGGACGATAGACGTCCCTCTGGTTCATAGTACTATAGAACACACAACACTTTGTTCATCTAGGATATCCTACAACCATATTGAATATGCCGTTGCCTCTAGGAATATCCATAGAACATAGGTAGTTCCGAACAACTTGTTCTTTTACTATTAGATTTCCATTTCTTATTTACAACTCACCATCTCTACACGTAAGTGTATGGCGCGGCCCTTTGGGATTGAATCCCAATCTTTGATTACGCTATGTGTTATTCAGATAGGTGATGGCCTCCGCGACCCAGTCGCAGGCTTCTAATGGATATACTTTGATGGTTCCCCATAATAGCTTTGTGTCTATTGACTAGTCAAAACACTTTGCTTTTATGGCACATTAAGTATTCTAATCCATCACCGAGTATTTTTGAAAGAATTACTCGTACCTTTCTAATTTACACATATGTCTGCATATCTAATCATTTCCAATACTTGTCTGAATTCTATCCTTTATCCAGAAAGGTTTGCTTAGACGTATTGTCCTCCAAACTCAATCCTTAGGTCGGAAGGTCCATTCCTTCAACTATAATTGATCAAATCAATTTTGACCTTTTGGATCTTATTTGAAAAATACTACTAAGTATAAGAATTCACAAGTACAATGATTAATAAAGAAATATCTAACAAGTAAAACAAGTTATAGAACGGTTTGTTGCATCGTGGTAGACTTAGGATCTATCATTCATATATTGCTATCTAATGTACCAGAATAGATAACGCCATTATTTCTTATCAAAATCATCCAATGATTAAAGAAATAAAATATCCATTCATAAATAGAAATCCAGAACAAAACGTTCTTTCTAAAATAAAGGGTACATAATGCAATAATCTTGAAATGAAATCCTATTTAACTACTAAAGCAGATAAATGTCTTCCACCGCAACAGTTGCCTCCTCTACAGCTTTTGCCCGTGTAGACTCGAACTCTTCTTCTCTAAGTCGCCGGGTTTTCTGGAACCCCTGCATTTCAAAAATGCACATACCGTCAGTGGTTCCATATCTACACACCAGAATTTCTGGTAGATAATACCGCTGACTATGTTTTTACGACTAAAGAAAAATTCGTACCTCTGAGAGGACATTCAGACTTCCAGTGTCCAGACTTGTTGCATCGGAAGCACTTACCCCTTGGCTTTGCAGCCCCCACTCGTGGTATAGTCTTCTTAACACCACTGGGTTTCCAGGCTTGCTTCCTCCTCTTGCCCCTACCTCCGATAGGCTTCAAGCCTTTGGACTTGGTAGCTACAAGCGCTAGAGACTTGCCCTTCTTGTAGATCCCCTCTGCCGCCTTTAGTTCAGTCAGGAGTTGTGCAAGAGAATAAGATAGTTTACCCATATTATAGCTCATGCGAAACTGCTCAAAACTAGGGGTCAGAGACTGGAGTATGATGTCGACTTGCGTCTCAGCATCAATTTGAGCTCCTAGGATCTCAAGCTCATTCAACAGACCCATCATCTTAAGAACGTGCTCCCCTACGGGCGTTCCTTCAGACTAAGTAGTTGTCATGAGGACTCTCATGGCTTCTTGCCTTGCCGCACGATCTTGCTCCCCAAACATCTCATTGAGGTTAAACATCATATCATAGGCAGTGTCCATCGACTCATGTTGGGTTTGGAGTACATTTGACATGGAAGCCAAAATATAACACCTAGCCATTTCATCAGCCTTTTTCCACTTCCGATATGCCAGTTTTTCCTCATCAGTTGAGGCAGCCGTGGGCTCAGCAGGGCATACTTCATGGAGTACAAACTTGTACTCCTCCGAAGTCAGGACAATGTCTAAATTTCTCTTCCAATCAATATAGTTGGGGCCAGTGAGCTTATGCTCCTTGAGTATCATAGAAAGTGGGTTCATAGCTATTCTCTAAACCTATAAGTACATTTAAACAAACAATCAATTTAATATCCGATATTATCTCCCTCAAATAATATCATTAAATTACTAATCACATCTAAAATCCCATCAGGTAAGGCAAGCCACGTTGTGTGGACGTTTACCAACCCAAATGATTTAGCAATTAGATTTTCTTCGGTCATACATCACTTATAGCGGAACCTCGTTGGGAGGAATACTATAAAGCGTATCTAAGTGTAAACCATTACTCAGCACCAAAGTAAATCGTTTGGAATTGCTACATCACCGCAAGCCACGTTGTGTGGACGTTTACGATAACTTCACAACTCTTCACAATTCCTTACAACTGTCTACATCAATTAATCCAAAATCCGTCAGTATAGCAAGCCACGTTGTGTGGACGTTTACTACACTAAGAGACTTTTATAATTGACTCCCAATTACAAGATCCATTCGATTTTCGTAAATCAAGACGCGGAGAATCATAAGTGAAACTCGAAGTTTCTAACCAGTGATTCACCATGCGAACAACCCTATCTCTCATTAGATGAGGGAGCCGAGCAGACAATCGACCCACCTTCAAAAGAATGGTACGAATGTCTCTAATTTGTGTCATCCACATGACCAAGTGGCTTTGGCTCCATCCACTCCCCGGGGTGAGAATGAGTCGACTTGAAGTCAGTTTCAGAAAGACAAATTAGGCATTGTTTGATAAACTTAATCAATGTCTCTTGTAAAAGGAATTACAAGAATTCTCCCCCAATGACACATCTATACGAACTTCAAAAGTCCATAAGAGTCACCAAGAGAACAGTAATGGAGACCATGGGAATGTTTCCATCCCCTCTCCCACTTAGCTTTTTATAACAAAGGGATACGCTATCTAATGCATAATTAAACACATAAGCATGCATACAAGCAATAAAGCACATAGCACATAGTCAAAATAATGCTAGAAAAATTATTTTCCCGACTATCATGGCTTTATTCCATCTTCGTATGCGTCTTCTAGTCTTCAGTCTTCGTTCTTGAATGCTCCATGTGACGAGAATATTAATCTCAATATTTAAATCTATTTATTTTTAATAAATCCAAAAGATACTTAATTCGAAAATTAAGTCAATCGAATAAATCAAAAATAAAATTAAATATTATTAATATTTTTTTATTTATTTATTTTCCTATCTAATTCTATTAAATCTCTAGAATAATCTATCCAAGTCAAACTTGGAATATTCTAGAAGACTTCTATAATAGAATAAGGAAATAAAATAAATTAGGACTCTTCTACTTTTCAAGATTAATTAATTTCCATTACTATGAAAATTCCCATAAAATAGGAATAATCAATTAGGAAATAAATCAATCCTAAATTAACTTTTATTCCTTTCCAATTCTATTAAATCTCTAGGATCCTATTCCAAGTAGAACTCGGAATACTCTAGAAGACTTCCATAATAGAATAAGGAATAAAATTAATTCCAATTAAATCTTTTCCTAATCCATGAGAATTCCCAAAAAATAGGAAAACTCAATTAGGAAAACCGAATCAATTAGGTAAGTAGAATCTAGGTAGGAGTAGCATGAGATCGGGAGACCCCACACCACCCCCACCTTCGACCGCCCACCCCCGGAGGAGCACCGCCGCCCAGCCCAGCCGCCACCGTCGCCGGCGGCAGCCCTAGCCGAGGACGATCGGCCCCCTCCCCTTGGGTCTATCGATTGGGGTCGATCAAAGGGTTTGATCGATCCCGGTTCTTCGTCCTCTCCGTCTTCTTTGTCACACGAGTTCTCCGGCGGTCGTCTCGGCATCGATCCAACATAAATAAATTACAAGAAATAAACTTACAATTCCGGTATCGATTCTATACATGAAATCGACCCTATACACTTTCCGGAAAACATAGAACAATAATAATAAATCTAAATTCGGTCAACCCCCGAATTTTTACTATTACAAGCATTCATCCACACAAGACGAATCTCGACATGTCCGAGAGTTTAATAACGAATAATCATGGCAAAATTAAATAGCAATTAATTAAACGAATAATTAACAATTAATTTCAACCATGATAGTCGGAATCCCTGCAAGATAGAACACAATTGAACACATACATGAACACGAAACCAAACGCTCTGATACCAATTGCTGGAAATCGATATCCCGGGGTATCAAAGATTGCGGAACCGATAACCCCGACCGAAAACCCGTCGCCGGAAACCGATCACGAGCTCCACGATGTCTGGAGCTCAACCGGAGAATCGCCGCGGGATGAACCCGCGGCCGAAACCCTAGCCGAGCCCCACCGCGGGCTCGCGATCGCGTGCGATCGCATGGGGCTGCTCCGGCAGCCCCGGGCGGCGGTGAGTCCGGCGACTTCACCGCCGTCGCCGCCGTGAAGGAGGGGCGCCAGCCGAGGAACCAGCCCTCGGCAGCCCCGCGATCGACCTCACGGTCGATCGCTTGCCCCGGCTCCAGCCGGGGCTTCCCTCTCGCGCACGCCGCGATCGAACCCTAGGTTCGATCGCACCCCTCGGCTCCCAGCCGAGGGTCCTTCGAACGTTCGCCGAGGATCTTGAATCCCCGTCCCCGAAGTTCGTCGTTTACCCGGATCGTGTGTTCATGCATGTATCACAATTTAATTGAACATAAAATCACACAAGGAGTTTTATGATCATACCTTTGATTTGTTGTGCGGAGAAACGAAATCAAGTTGAAGACCTTTTGGATCTTCCCACGTATTCCTTGCACTCCGTTCGAACGTCGGGTGGGCGACGATCTATCGAACTCCTATGGATCTCCTTCAACTCTATAGAATATCAAGTATGATAATCTTGTCTTATTATTTATGAAGGCCATGTAGTGCTTTTATAGGCTACGTAGGGGATCTAAAGGAGGTGGAATATTGGGCTTCCAATATTGAAGATTAAATTGAGCCCACTGCTCAAGTCCATTAATCCTTATCAATATTAATTAATTTATTTTCCACTATATAAATTAATTGCACTCCCAATATTAAACCATATTATATCAAATAATATTTCTCCGGTAGTATTATTTATTCCGTGTATTTAAGATTTAAATATCCATGAATAAAATTAATTTATTGCTAATTAATTTATTCATCTCTTTAATCCGAGACTAGTACCATTCAACCTTAATTATTGTGCGGAACGAATCCACTCATGAGGTTTACACAATAATTCCTTATGAACTCATCTCGGGGATATTATCAACCCTTCCGGGATACACTGTACGGTCAATCATTCACGGCATGCCATATATGAAATATAGTGACCCAACTTAACCGGTAATTAACCCAATAATTAAATCGGTTAATTCCTTTGGTAAATCAAAGTCACTTATATTAAATATACACACCCGCAATAATATCGGGGATTAAGAATAAAATACACTGAGACTCGAATCGATTATCGCCGGCAATCCTAATCGATGAATCTCAACGATCCGCTCAATACACCAAGTGTACAAGTGTGATAAAATAATTAAGATAAATTATTTTCTCTCTCACACAACGACTATACCGATGGATTGGTCCGTGTCCATCTAGGTCGTGAGCAACTGTTCGATTAAATACGAGTAACCGATAGTATGATCTTCTGTGCGCCCATGCAGACCATACTAACTACAACGTATAAAATCCAGGACTATGATTTGCATATATTTAATTAATAATAATTAAACGCAAACAATTGTTTATTAATTAAATAGATTAAATGCTATGACCGGGAGTTTACCGTTACTTAAATCTAGACATTAAGTACACAACTCCAACACCACCACCTCCGGTGGCCGGCGTGGCCGAGGAGCATCGCGGGCAGCCACCGTGATCGATCTCCATGGGATCGATCATCATGATCGATCCCGAGCCCTTGTTCTCCCTCTCATCTTCTCCTTCGTCACACGAGTTCTCCGGCGGTCGTCTCGGCATCGATCCAACGTAAATAAATTACAAGAAATAAATTTACAATTCCGGTATCGATTCTATACATGAAATCGACCCTATACATTTTCCGGAAAACATAGAACGTAATAATAAATCCTAAATTCGGTCAACCCCCGAATTTTTACTATTACAAGCATTCATCCACACAAAACGAATCTCGACATGTCCGAGAGTTTAATAAACGAATAATCATGGTAAAAATAATTAACAATTAATTAAACCATGATAGTCGGATCCCTGCAAGGTAGAACGATAATTGAACATATACATGAACACGAAACCAAAACGCTCTGATACCATTTGCTGGAAATCGATATTTCGGGGTATCAAAAATTGCGAAACCGATAACCCCGACCGAAATCCCATCGCCGGAAACCGATCACGTGCACCACAATATCCGGAGCCCGACCGGAGAGTCGCCGCGGGATAAACCCGCGACCGAAACCCTAGCCGAGCCCCGTCGCGGGCTCGCGATCCCATCGATCGCATGGGGCTGCCTAGCAGCTCCCGGCGGTGAGTCCGGCGACTCACCGCCACCTCCGACCGGGAAGGAAGCCGCCAGCCGCGGCGCGAGGCCGCGGCAGCCCCCAGCGATCGAGCCTAGCTCGATCGCTCGCCCCGGCGTCCAGCCGGGGCTCCCCTCGTGTGGCTGCCGGCGATCGATGCCTTAGGGCTCGATCGCCACCCCTCGGCTCCCAGCCGAGGGTCCTTCGATCCTTCGCCGGGGATCTCGAATCCCCGTCCCCGAAGATCGTCGTTTTCCCGGATCGTGCGTTCATGTATATATCACAATCATATTCACATAAAATCATAGAAGGGAGTTTATGATTTTACCTTTCGATTCGTTGTGCGGAGAAACGAATTCAAATTGATGACCTTACGATCTTCCCACGTATTCCTTGCACTAGCTTGAACGTCGAGTGGACGACGATCCTCCAAGCTCTAGGATCTACTTCTCTCTCTCTCTACTTTCTCTCTCTAGAAGAATTATGATCTTCAAGTTATATTGTTATATGTGTGAGAATAGAGAAGACCATGTAGTGCTTTTATAGGCTACGTAGGGGATCTAAAGGAGGTGGAATAGTGGGCTTCCAATATTGATGATTAAATTGAGCCCAAGCCCAAGTCTATTAATCCAATCAATATTAATTAATTTATTTTCCATTATATAAATTAATTGCACTCTCAATATTAAACCATATTATATCAAATAATATTTCTCCGGTAGTATTATTTATTCCGTGTATTTAAGATTTAAATATCCATGAATAAAATTAATTTATTGCTAATTAATTTATTCATCTCTTATATCCGAGACTAGTACCATTCAACCTTAATTATTATGCGAAACGAATCCACCTGCAGGGTTTACATATTAATTCCTTATGAACTCATCTCGGGGATATTATCAACCCTTACGGGATACACTTTCCCGTCAAGTATTCACGACATGCCATATATAAAATATAGTGACCCAACTTAACCGGTAATTAACCCAATAATTAAATCGGTTAATTCCTTTGGTAAATCAAAGTCACTTATATTAAATATACACACCCGCAATAGTATCGGGGATTAAGAATAAAATACTCTGAGACTTGAATCAATTATCAAAGGCAATCCTAATTGATAAGTCTCAAGCAATCCGCTCAATACACCAAGTGTACAAGTGTGATAAAATAATTAAGACAAATTATTTTCTCTCTCACACAACGACTATACCGATGGATTGGTCCGTGTCCATCTAGGTCGTGGGCAACTGTTCGATTAAATACGAGTAACCGATAGTATGATCTTCTGTGTGGCGTCGCACACCATACTAACTACAACGTATATAATCCAGGACTATAATTTGCATATATTTAATTATAAATAATTAAACGCAAATAATTATTTATTTAATTAAATAGATTAATGGCAATGGATCGTGAGTTTCCGTTACTAAAATCTAGACATTAAGTACACAACTCAAACACGAGCTGGGTCAAAACTGGCCAATGCACATGGTGCGCTGCGGGGATCGCCTCGCATATCAGGAAAAGGATGGAGGACCTTCTGCCGCCACGTGGGCATAGGCCAAGGGTGGCGCGTGCGAGTCCAGTGGGAATGGGAGGTGTCGTCGAAGGTCTTCGTGGTCGATGGAGAGGGTGTGGCCCGGTCGAGGCTTAGATAGCTTCCCCTCTGGGGGATAGGTTAGCTAGGGTTTTCCCTGTGTTCCACTGTATTTTTGCGATGATTTAGTGTCGACCCCATGAGGTCCCCTCTCCGTTTTTGTAAAGAATTAATTTAATTATTTCTGTCATTTTGTTCAATCGGCAACCCTTCTTGCTTCGATCGCTTTTTGCTTGCCTTCTTCTTCGCGGAATCGAAACTCAAATTTTTGCGAACGATCTCCCCGGGCGTCATGACCCCATCAGGCTTGCCCCGGGGTTGATACCTAATAATTCAAGGCCCCTGACCCCGGGCGTCGATGGGCGTTGAGCCTCGGACGGCCCTTCGTCGCGAGTCCGGGCCTCAGGCCTATGTCGTAGGGTTGCAGGGGCGAGCAATCCAGTAGGAAATCATTGGGATCTCGTTGGGCCCACTCGCGCCCAATGGGCCTCGTTGGGCTGCTTGGAAAAGAAAAACACTCGAGTGCGTTTATGGGTAACCGCTCCCGCCCCTTCAAATCTTGCGTGCGTATCCTGCCTAAAAAATTGTCGTGTTTGTTGCCCACTTCCTTACGTGCTCCGGCGATTCTCAAACCCTAAATTCGCTAACGCACAGGTAACTGCTCCCTTTCACTTTTATTTTCTTCTCGCCTAACTCTCGCTGCTTCCGCACTGAGACGATGTCGAGCCCGCGTGATGAAGTCATGGCTAAGGCGGAGGGATCTGTCGCGAGTTCGGGCGGTGGTACCGCTCTGAGCGATTCTTCGTCTAGCTCCGGCGAAGAAAACGATATCCACTTCCTTCACGCCCAATTCCTCCGCCTGATGGATGAAAAATTTCCGCCGCTCGCTGCCCTCGATTACCCGAGCTACTACCGGGTCCACCCCTATGTGGCCGCTGCTCGTGACCTATACACCCCGCCCGCCGAGTGCCATACCCCTAAATGGGGCGACCACGACAAACCCAGCGTGATTACCGCCGAGATGATCGAGCGGAAGAGGGTTGTATGGCGGGTGCCAGTGGATGTCCACCTTCACGCTCCGGCCCCCGGGGAGTCCCCGTGCTGCCCGCCGCCTGGGATGGTGGCTGTGGGGACGGACGCCCTGGACCTCGGGTTGCGCTTCCCGCTTCACCCCTCGGTGAGCGCGGCGTTGCGATTTTGGCGGGTGGCCCCGCACCAGATCCATCCTAACGGATGGGCCCAGATCATAGCCTTCCTATCCTTATTGGGTAGCTCCGGACTGATCCGGGTCTTGGCTGATGCCGAGATATGTCGTTCGTTCGGGATTTCGAGCACTGGAGGGCTGAAAGGGCGCTTTACTGTGAGAGGTCGCGATGGCATCCCCACCGTCGGGGTGAAGTCATCGAAGGTCGACATCCCCTGGCCGAGGTGGCTCTATGTCTCTAGGGCCTGGCGGACCCTGAAGCCGGCGGGGGAGATCGATATCCCCACGAAATACTCTGAGAAAATCCCGAGTGAGTTGCGTTTGTCCTTAAACTTTGTTCTTCCTTGCTGATTCTTGACCTCTTCTTCTTTGTGATCAGGTGTCAACACTCGGAGAGAAGGACCTTTGAATTGGGACTACCAGGTCGCCCTGAAGATCGCCGAAGCTTACACCTCGTCCGAACGCCAGGCCACTATCCTTTGCCGAGAAGATTTGCTACTGAACGCCCGCCTTATTTGCCCGCCGCGGCATCTCCACAACCCGTACCCAGGTATGAGGCGAGATATCAGCTTAACCTTTCTCTCAGATGTCTTTCTCGATTTGGTGATTATAAACGAGTTCTAACTGCAGCTCCTCGTACATTCATTTTTTAGGATGTCTGGGTTCCCAGGGATCACAGATCGCAAGGGGTCAGATTTTCCGATCCCGGCATCGCGGAGTCGATCGGTCGGTTCGGCCGGCCCTTCGACCTCTGCGGCGCCGCCGCGCTCGGGGTCCATCCCGATCGAGATGCCCCGGACCTCGCCGGCCGTCTCCACTGAGGTGGTCGACTCGGACGCGCCCAGGCGTGCGGCAACGGATGCTCCCCGTTGTCCCGTGTTAGTGACAAGGATGTGATCGACCTGACCTCGGACTCCGCACCCCGGGCCTCGGAGCAACTAGCGGTTCCCCCGGTCTCCTCTCCTTCGCGGGTGAGGATGGAAGTCGTGGACTGTCCTCCATTGTTTGCCGCGGTCCAGGCCACCCCTCTCTGCATGGTGGAGGGCTCGGTTGTTGGTGAGTCGCGGAAAAGCAAAGCTATTGAGGATCCGGAGGCCCCGGATCTTGGCTCCGGTCGACCGCCGATGGCTGTGCCAGCAGAGGTAAGATCGAAACTGAACCCCTTCTTTGGTGGTTTCGTAAAGTCCGATTTCTAGATCGCGGTTTGGGGCATCCCCCTAGGTTTCGTATGTTTTCACCCAACTAACCCCAACCTTGCCCTTTCTTCGAATGCAGGATCCTGGGCACCACTCCGGACATGCCTCCCGTGATCCGGGATTATCTGGCCGGCTACGGCCCCACGCTCCCGATAGTTACTCCCGGGACCCCGGTCGGCGCGGCTCTGAGCGCCCTCGGTCGGTCCTGGACCCACGAACTGCAGGGCATGGTCAGCCGTCGGGATCATACGTTCATGTTTGCCACGATGTTGATTAGCCAGGCCGCCGTCGTCAGCGCCGCGGGGTTCGAGTGGTCGGAGAACCAAGCCCGTCAGATCGAGCAGCTCACCGCATCGGTGGATCAGTGGAAAGCGTCCGCCCAGGCGAAGGACAGTCAGGCGGGGAAATGGCTAGGCTAAACGAGGAGGTGATTGCCCAGAGCGACCACCTCATGTCGGAGGTTAAAGATTACACTGCTGCCCTTGTTGCGGCCTCGAAGGACAGGGACATGTGGCGCGAGTTGGCCGAGTACCGGGGTGACAAGCTGGAGATAGCGGGCGCGGAGGCCACGGCCCTCAAGTCACGAGCCACGGTTCTGTCGCAGCAGATCATTAAGGCGAATGGGGAGGTGGCGAGACTCACCGAGTCCCTTGAGGTCCGGGTTGCGGAGGCCGCTGCTCTTAGGGTCCAACTAGAGGAAGCTCGGGCTCGGATTACCGTCCTTGAAGATGAGTTATCTAGCTCGTGGACCGACCACCGTGTGCTCAATGATCACTTCTACTTGAGCGGTCTTGCCGACGCCGTCCGGTATGCTCACTCGAAAAACGATGTGGCGGCTCGGGATCGCGTGCTGGAGTACTGGAAAAAGTATATGAGCACTAGGGTCCTCGACCCTCGGCTTCACCAGGAGTACCTAGACCTCGAGGAGGATTTCCATATCGACATGAAGTGGTGGCCGAGTTACGACCGCCTGGTCCGTCCCAAGGAACCGCTGGTCAGGCTTCCCGCGCCGGCACAAGGAGAAAAGGTGGAGATCGAGCCCGAGGTGGGAGAATCTACTTCCGTCGTTGTTGCGGCGGGTGGCTCTCCGAGGCCCGAGGATGGGCTATCTCCCCGTCAGGTGGTTGTCTTAGAGGACGTCGTTGCCGGTTTCCCTGAGCAGAGCATTGATGCTTTCTATGAGGGCTTCGAAGTTGACCAGACCGTGCAGCCTGCTGAAGAAGGTGTTGAAACCGACGCCGATGCCCTGATGGAGGAAACCCCTGACGCTAACCCGGAGTTGGCGGCGAAGTCCCCGAGGTCGTAGGTTGAGGTGGTTTTTGGAGTTCGTCCCTGCTTGTTTCATGAATTCCGATTTTCTACTTTTGTTTTATTCTGATATGGGCCTTGGCCTGAAAACAATTTCTTGTTTGATTTGGTTTTTTGTTGGGGCAATAGCCCGGATATTTCTGTGACTTTGTTTGTGGGGGTGAACCTTGGTTTTTTAGTCATGTTTTGCTTTTTCATGACTAATATATTTTTTGCGTGATGCGTATGGTGCCATAGGGCTTCCCTTCAGTCCTGGATATGCAGGGGTTTTAACTCGGTTTCTTCGAGCCACGGGCCCCGGGGTTTAGGTTGTCCCGGGTACCGGGGCCCTGTTTGTAGTGTTCATATTGAATTTTCGCTTGCTGGTGCGATTTTTATTCTTTCCGGAGTCCGGTTCTGGCCAAAGATTTTGGTTCTTTTAGTACTTGTACCTCCTCGACCCGGGGCTCAGTAGAGTCCTTGTGGGTTTGGGGATTGATGGTTTAAAGTGGGGTTTTTGTGGCTTTCAATAGCTTTTATTTTTTTCCCCTCGTGCTCGCAACTTGGGACATGGTAAATGACTTTCTTACTCTGGAGTCGCCTAAGTTGGAGACTGAATGGGTTCGTGGCCTTTTGGGCTTTTGCGGATGAGTCCACAAATTATTCTTGTATCGTCCCCGCAGCCCGTGTCCCGGGATTGTGTTATTTCAATCTCCGCTCTCCGGGTCTTAAGTAGGTTAGGCCTTTTTCTAGACTAAACGACAATACGCAAATCATAGGGAATTGTTTCAAATTCTCCGATACTCGTGGGTGCTCGTTTTATTTTTGCTATCTTAGAGCATATACATATAGTCTTCATTCATCGGCTTCGGTAGAACTTTTTTAGGTGCAATGCGTTCCATCGGTATTGGTCTGGTGTTCCGTCCATCAACTCTAGTGCGTACGCCCCGTTCTCCAGGCAAGTTGTTACTCGGAAGGGTCCTTCCCATGTCGGCCTGAGGGCCCCGGGGTGGGTTCCTAGTAATTTTTTAACACCAACTCCCCGGGGCTGAATTCTCGGGTCCTCACCTTTGTATTGTATAGCTTGGCAATTCGTTGTTTGTTCATCGCGTTGAGGGAGTCAGAACTCAACCTCCGCTCCTCAAGGAGGTCCAACTCGAGACGCAGTACCGCCTCATTCTCCGGGGTGACGTCCTGGGCGGTACGGTGCGAGCGGACTACCACCTCGGCCGGGATCACGGCCTCCGTACCAAACGCGAGAGCGTATGGTGTTTCTCCGGTTGCGTTCTTCACCGTGGTGCGATATGACCACAGCACCTCTGGTAGCTCCTCGGCCCACCTTCCTTTTCGCAACTCTAGTTTCGCCTTGATGGTGTGCTTCAGGATTTTATTCACCGCCTCGACTTGCCCATTGGACTGCGGGTGGTACGGGGTCGAAAACGCCCTCCTTATATGTTGGAGTTGTGTACTTAATGTCTAGATTTAAGTAACGGTAAACTCCCGATCATAGCATTTAATCTATTAAATAAACAATTGTTTGCTTTTAATTATTATTAATTAAATATATGCAAATCATAGTCCTGGATTTTATACGTTGTAGTCAGTATGGTGTGTCGGGCCCCACACAGAAGATCATACTATCGGTTACTCGTATTTAATCAAACAGTGGCTCACGACCTAGATGGACCCGGACCAATCCATCGGTATAGTCGTTGTGTGAGAGAGAAAATAATTTGTCTTAATTATTTTATCACACTTGTACACTTGGTGTATTGAGCGGATCGTTGAGATTCATCGATTAGGATTGCCGGCGATAATCGATTCGAGTCTCAGTGTATTATATTCTTAATCCTTGATATTGTTGCGGGTGTGTATATCTAATATAAGTGACTTTGATTTACCAAAGGAATTAACCGATTTAATTATTGGGTTAATTACCGGTTAAGTTGGGTCACTATATTTTATATATGGCATGCCGTGAATGATTGACAGGACAGTGTATCCCGGAAGGGTTGATAATATCCCCGAGATGAGTTCATAAGGAATTATTGTGTAAACCTCATGAGTGGATTCGTTCCGCACAATAATTAAGGTTGAATGGTACTAGTCTCGGATTCAAGAGATGAATAAATTAATTAGCAATAAATTAATTTTATTCATGGATATTTAAATCTTAAATACACGGAATAAATAATACTACCGGAGAAATATTATTTGATATAATATGGTTTAATATTGGGAGTGCAATTAATTTATATAGTGGAAAATAAATTAATTAATATTAATGGGAGATTAATAGATTTGGGCTTGGGCTCAATTTAATCATTAATATTGGAAGCCCAATATTCCACCTCCTTTAGATCCCCTACGTAGCCTATAAAAGCACTACATGGTCTTCACTTTCTTCATAACAATAAGACAAGATTATCATACTTGATATTCTAGAGAGTTGAAGAGGATCCATAAGCTTGGAGGATCGTCGCCCACCCGACGTTCAAGCTAGTGCAAGGAATACGTGGGAAGATTCAAAGGTCTTCAACTTAGATTCGTTTCTCCGCACAACGAATCAAAAGGTAAAATCACATACTCTCTTCTATGAATTTATGTGGATTAATTGTGATGCATACATGAACGGACGATCCGGGAAAACGACGAACTTCGGGGACGGGGATTCGAGATCCCCGGCGAAGTTCGAAGGAGCCCTCGGCTGGGAGCCGAGGGGGTGCGGTCGAGCCCTAGGGCTTCGACCGCGACGGCACACGCGAGGAACCCCGGCTGGGAGCCGGGGTGGGCGATCGACCGCGGTGGTCGATCGCCGGGCAGCCGCGGCTGGAGCCGCGGCGGGTTCGCCGCTGGGCGAACCGCCCTCCTCGGGCGATGGCGGTGAGTCGCCGGACTCACCGCCCGGGGCTGCCGGAGCAGCCCCAGCGATCGCCTTGTGCGCGATCGCGAGCCCCACGGTGGGGCTCGGCTAGGGTTTAGCCGCGGGTTCATCCCGCGGCGATGCTCTTGTCGAACCCGGTTCTTCGTGGTGTTCGTGATCGGTTTCCGGCGAGAGGTTTTCGGTCGGGTTATTATTTTCCGCAAATTTTAATGGCCCGGGATACCGAATTCCAACAACTGGTATCAGAGCGTTTGGTTTCGTGTTCATGTATGTGTTCAATTGTGTTCTACCTTGCAGGGATTCCGACTATCATGGTTTAATTAATTGTTAATTATTAGTTTAATTAATTGCTATTTAATTTACCATGATTGTTCGTTTATTAAACTCTCGGACATGTCGAGATTCGTTTTGTGTGGATGAATGCTTGTAATAGTAAAAATTCGGGGGTTGACCGAATTTAGGATTTATTATTACGTTCTATGTTTTCCGGAAAATGTATAGGGTCGATTTCATGTATAGAATCGATACCGGAATTGTAAATTTATTTCTTGTAATTTTTTTACGTTGGATCGATGCCGAGACGACCGCCGGAGAACTCGTGTGACGAAGAAGACGAAGAGGACGAAGGACCGAAGGGGTCGATCACCCCATGATCGACCCCATGATCGATCAAAGGGGAGAGGCGCGTCGCCCCCTTCGGCCGTGGGCTGTCGCCGGCGACGGTGGCGGCTGGCCGGCTGGAGCGGCGGCGGCGGGTGCTCCCTCCCGGTGGTCGATCGGTGGTGGTGGTGGTGGTACGGGGATCCCCAACCCGTGCTACTCCTACCAAGATACTACTTACCTAATTGATTCAAGTTTTCCTATTTTGAGTATTCCTAAGTATGGGAACTCTCATGGAGATAGGAAAAGAATTAATTAATATTATTTATTTCCTTATTCTATTATGGAAGTCTTCTAGAATATTTCAAGTTCTACTTGGAATAGGAATCTAGAGATTTAATAGAATTAGATAGGAGAATAATTAATTGAAATTAATTTTATTCCTTATTCTATTATGGAAGTCTTCTAGAGTATTCCGAGTTCTACTTGGAATAGGATCCTAGAGATTTAATAGAATTGGAAAGGAATAAGAGTTAATTTAGGATTGATTTATTTCCTAATTGATTATTCCTATTTTATGGGAATTTTCATAGAAATGGAAATTAATTAATCTTGGAAAGTAGAAGAGTCCTAATTTATTTTATTTCCTTATTCTATTATAGATTTCTTCTAGAATATTCCAAGTTTGACTTGGATAGATTATTCTAAAGATTTAATAGAATTAGAAAGGAAAAATAAATAAATAGAAATATTAATAATATTTAATTTTATTTTTGATTTATTCGATTGACTTAATTTTCGAGTTAAGTATCTTTTGGATTTATTAAAAATAAATAGACTTAAATATTGGGATTAATATTCTCGTCACATGGAGCATTCAAGAACGAAGACTGAAGACTAGAAGACGCATACGGAGATGGAATAAAGCCATGATAGTCGGAAAATAATTTTTCTAGCTTATTTTGACTATGTGATATGTGCTTTATTACTTGTATGCATGCTTATGTGTTTAATTATGCATTAGATAGCGTATCCCTTTGTTATAAAAAGCTAAGTGGGAGCGGGGATGGAAACATTCCCATGGTCTCCATTACTGTTCTCTTGGTGACTCTTATGGACTTTTGAAGTTCGTATAGATGTGTCATTGGAGGAGAATTCTTGTAATTCCTCTTACAAGAAAAATTGATTAAGTTTATCAAACAATGCCTAATTTGTCTTTCTGAAACTGACTTCAAGTCGACTCATTCTCACCCCGGGGAGTGGAATGGAGCCAAAGCCACTTGGTCATGTGGATGACACAAATTAGAGGCAGTCGTACCATTCTTTGATAGATGGATCGATTGTCTGCTCGGCTCCCTCATTTATGAGAGATAGGGTTGTTCGCATGGTGAATCACTGGTTAGAAACTTCGAGTTTCACTTATGATTCTCCGCGTCTTGATTTACAAAATCGAATGCTTCAAGTAATTGGGAGTCAATTATAAAAATCTTTTGGTGTAGTAAACGTCCACACGAACGTGGCTTGCTATGCTGAATGGGAATTTTTGGAAATAGTTGATGTAGACAGTTATAGGGAATTGTGAAGGATTGTGAGTTATCGTAAACGTCCACACTAACGTGGCTTGCGGTGACATAGCAATTCCAAATGATTCACCTTAGTACTGAGTAATGGTTTACACTTAGGTACGCTTTATAGTATTCTTCCCAACGAAGTAACGCTATAATGATGTACGACCGAAGCAAATCTAATTGCTAAATCATTTGGGTGGGTAAACGTCCACACAAACGTGGCTTGCCTTACCTGATGGGATTTTAGATGTGATTAGTGATTTAATGATATTATTTGAGGGAGATAATATCGGATATTAAATTAATTGTTTGTTTAAATGTGCTTATAGGTTTAGAGAATAGCTATGAACCCACTTTCTATGATACTCAAGGAGCATAAGCTCACTGGCCCCAACTATATTGATTGGAAGAGAAATTTAGACATTGTCCTAACTTCGGAAGAGTACAAGTATGTACTCCATGAAGTGTGCCCTGCCGAGCCCACGGCTGCCTCAACTGATGAGGAAAAGTTGGCATATCGGAAGTGGAAAAAGGCTGATGAAATGGCTAGGTGTTATATTTTGGCTTCCATGTCAAATGTACTCCAAACCCAACATGAGCCAATGGACACTGCCTATGATATGATGACTAACCTCAAGGATATGTTTGGGGAGCAAGATCGTGCGGCAAGGCAAGAAGCCATGAGAGTCCTCATGTCGACTACTCAATCTGAAGGAACGCCCGTTGGGGAGCACGTTCTTAAGATGATGAGTTTGTTGAATGAACTTGAGATCCTAGGAGCTTCTATTGATGGAGAGACGCAAGTCGACATCATACTCCAGTCTCTGGCCCCTAGTTTTGAGCAGTTTCGTATGAGCTATAATATGGGTAAACTATCTTATACTCTTGCGCAACTCCTGACTGAACTAAAGGCGGCAGAGGGGATCTACAAGAAGGGCAAGTCTCAAGCGCTTGTAGCTACCAAGTCCAAAGGCTTTAAGCCTGGTGGAGGTAGGGGCAAGAAAAGGAAGCAAACCTGGAAACCCAGTGGTGTCAAGAGGACTGTACCACGAGTGGGGGCTGCAAAGCCAAAGGGTAAGTGCTTCCGATGCAACAAGATGGGACACTGGAAGTCTGAATGTCCTCTCAAAGGGGTTCCAGAAAACCCGGCGACTTAGAGAGGAAGAGTTCGAGTCTACACGGGCAAAGCTGTAGAGGAGGCAGCGGTTGCGGTGGAAGACATTTATCTGCTTTAGTAGTTAAATAGGATTTCATTTCAAAGTTATTGCTTTATGTACCCCTTTATTTTAGAAAGAACGTTTTGTTCTGGATTTCTATTATTAATGAATGGATATTTTATTTCTTTAATCATTTGATGATTTTGATAAGAAATAATGGCATTATCTGTTCTGGTACATTAGACAGCAATATATGAATGATAGATCCTAAGTCTACCCCAATGCAACAAACCGTTCTATAACTTGTTTTACTTGTTAGATATTTCTTTATTAATCGTTATACTTGTGAATTCTTATACTTAGTAATATTTTCAAATAAGATTCAAATGGTCGAAATTGATTTGATCAATTATAGTTGAAGGAATGGACCTTCCGACCTAAGGATTGAATTTGGAGGATAATACATCTAAGCAAACCTTTCTGGAAAAAGGGTAGAATTCAGACAAGTATTGGAAATGATTAGATATGCAGACATATGTGTATATTAGAGAGGTATGAGTAATTCTTTTAAGAATACTCAAGTAATGGATTAGAATACTTGATGTGCCATAAAAGCAAAGTGTTTTGACTAGTCAATGGACACAAAGCGATTATGGGGAACCATCAAAGTATATCCATTAGAAGCCTGCGACTCGGTCGCGAAGGCCATCACCTATCTGAATAACACATAGCATAATCAAAAGATTGGGTTAATCCCAAAGGGCCGCACCATACACTTATGTGTAGAAATAGTGCGTTCTAAAGAAATGGAAATCTGATAGTAAAAGGACAAGTTGTTCGGAACTACCTATGTTCTATGGATATTCCTAGATACAACGGCATATTGGATATGGTTGTAGGATATCCTAGATGAACGAAGTATTGTGTGTTCTATAGTACTATGAACCAGAGGGACGTCCTGTCCGGTTCATAGAGGAAGACTATTAGATGGACCACAAAGCCTAAATTGACGTAATACCTTGAAATGAGAAGAAAGACAAAAGACTAGGAACCAGCCAAACCGAGTAGAAGTACACCACACACTGCACCTATTGTTATTACTGTTATACACCGGGACGCCATTGCAGTAGGAGGTTGTTGGACAACCAGAGATATTCATAAGACTAGAGGAGTTCGGACTCTGGATCTAGTAGAGATGAAATCGACCCCTAGCTCTGCATAAGGGCGGTACTAGATCTAAATGTGCCTGCTTGGAACAATAAGGATTATTGTTAAGAGGCTAGATCATTTAGAGTACAAGCTTAGTAAATCCATTTGTGGATTGAAATAAAGCTATGAATCGTGGAACTTGCGAGTTGATGGGATAATCCATTTGATGGATTCATCAAAAGGCATAGACGAGAGGTGTATTAAAGACGTAATCGAAACAAGGTGGTGTTTCTCGGAGATTTTATGTAGATAACATTTTATCATTGGCAACAATGTAAAAGTGTCATCAGACATAAAATAGTGGTTGTCTAAATAAATCGAGATATAAGATTGAGAAGAAGTTAGAGCTTGTTCTTAAGATCTTATGATCTAGAGATAAGAACATTGTACTTCTCCTAGATATCTTATACGATTAAGGTTTGTTTTAACATGCATACTTCTGAGAAAGGTTATTGCCTTTCAGAGACAGAATATACATCTATCTAAAGGGTATGTGTTCGAACACATAAAGGAGATAGATGAGGACAAAGCAGTTTCCTATACTTCAAGTATGGAAAGCTTTATAGATGCAATGTTGTAAAACAAGAACCTGATATCAACTATGCGGTTTGCGTAGTGGGAGGATATCAAAGTAATCTGGATAAGGGATGTTCGAATGCTGCAAGAGTACTTTCATAGTACTGGCTTGAGCAAGACGGAATCTTCTTAGATTACAGATTCTCAGATCCAAAAATCAGAGAAGGACCAGTGAAAGTCGATATCAGGCTATGTGTTCACTTTTAGAAAGAGGTGGAACCATGAAGTGAAAGAGTGATAAGCGGGACGCTTTTCAGACTCTCTCATAACTGAATAGCAGCCTCAGAGGCAGCGGAAGTTTTGGTTAGGTTCCGGGATAACCTCTTGACTTGGATATGACTCTTAGTTTACCAAAGGCTATTGGATAGCGGTGCATGGTGAACGAGAAGAGGTCATGAGTCAAAAGTGATGTTAACACATAGAGCAAGTACCACCTGATACGAATCATCGTCAGGGGAGACGACGTAGTAGTCACCAAGATAACTTCAGAGCGGCAACCTAGATTGCTCACTCACATAGTACTTCTCGGAAGTACACTTTAAAGCACGTGATGAGTATGGGAACCGGGAGTTTGGAGGAAATGACTAGACCTTAGTACAAGTGGGAGATTGTTGGAGTTGTGTACTTAATGTCTAGATTTAAGTAACGGTAAACTCCCGATCATAGCATTTAATCTATTAAATAAACAATTGTTTGCTTTTAATTATTATTAATTAAATATATGCAAATCATAGTCCTGGATTTTATACGTTGTAGTCAGTATGGTGTGTCGGGCCCCACACAGAAGATCATACTATCGGTTACTCGTATTTAATCAAACAGTGGCTCACGACCTAGATGGACCCGGACCAATCCATCGGTATAGTCGTTGTGTGAGAGAGAAAATAATTTGTCTTAATTATTTTATCACACTTGTACACTTGGTGTATTGAGCGGATCGTTGAGATTCATCGATTAGGATTGCCGGCGATAATCGATTCGAGTCTCAGTGTATTATATTCTTAATCCTTGATATTGTTGCGGGTGTGTATATCTAATATAAGTGACTTTGATTTACCAAAGGAATTAACCGATTTAATTATTGGGTTAATTACCGGTTAAGTTGGGTCACTATATTTTATATATGGCATGCCGTGAATGATTGACAGGACAGTGTATCCCAGAAGGGTTGATAATATCCCCGAGATGAGTTCATAAGGAATTATTGTGTAAACCTCATGAGTGGATTCGTTCCGCACAATAATTAAGGTTGAATGGTACTAATCTCGGATTCAAGAGATGAATAAATTAATTAGCAATAAATTAATTTTATTCATGGATATTTAAATCTTAAATACACGGAATAAATAATACTACCGGAGAAATATTATTTGATATAATATGGTTTAATATTGGGAGTGCAATTAATTTATATAGTGGAAAATAAATTAATTAATATTAATGGGAGATTAATAGATTTGGGCTTGGGCTCAATTTAATCATTAATATTGGAAGCCCAATATTCCACCTCCTTTAGATCCCCTACGTAGCCTATAAAAGCACTACATGGTCTTCACTTTCTTCATAACAATAAGACAAGATTATCATACTTGATATTCTAGAGAGTTGAAGAGGATCCATAAGCTTGGAGGATCGTCGCCCACCCGACGTTCAAGCTAGTGCAAGGAATACGTGGGAAGATTCAAAGGTCTTCAACTTAGATTCGTTTCTCCGCACAACGAATTAAAAGGTAAAATCACATACTCTCTTCTATGAATTTATGTGGATTAATTGTGATGCATACATGAACGGACGATCCGGGAAAACGACGAACTTCGGGGACGGGGATTCGAGATCCCCGGCGAAGTTCGAAGGAGCCCTCGGCTGGGAGCCGAGGGGGTGCGGTCGAGCCCTAGGGCTTCGACCGCGACGGCACACGCGAGGAACCCCGGCTGGGAGCCGGGGTGGGCGATCGACCGCGGTGGTCGATCGCCGGGCAGCCGCGGCTGGAGCCGCGGCGGGTTCGCCGCTGGGCGAACCGCCCTCCTCGGGCGGTGGCGGTGAGTCGCCGGACTCACCGCCCGGGGCTGCCGGAGCAGCCCCAGCGATCGCCTTGTGCGCGATCGCGAGCCCCACGGTGGGGCTCGGCTAGGGTTTAGCCGCGGGTTCATCCCGCGGCGATGCTCTTGTCGAACCCGGTTCTTCGTGGTGTTCGTGATCGGTTTCCGGCGAGAGGTTTTCGGTCGGGTTATTATTTTCCGCAAATTTTAATGGCCCGGGATACCGAATTCCAACATTATACCCCATAGTTCGCAAAAGTCCGAGACTCGCTCCCCGTCGAATTGCCTACCGTTGTCCGAGATGATGGACTCGGGCAATCCGAACCGGCATATGATGTTCTTCCAGATGAACTTGATCACTTGTGGTTGATCGATCTTCTGGACTGCTTCCGCCTCGGCCCACTTGGTGAAGTAATCGACCGCGACAAACGCGAACTTGACTCCGCCCGGGGCGGCGGCCAACGGGCCGATGATGTCTATGCCCCACCGGGCAAAGGGCCATGGGGAGTACAGCGCCTTGAGGTGCGGTGAGAATGTTGGGTCCCATGAGTTGGCAATGGACGCATCTTTTCGCGAACTCGGCGGCATCGCGGCGTAGATTTGGCTAGTAGAAACCTTGACCCATGGTTTTGTGGGCTAACGACCGACTGCCGGCGTGATTACCACAAATGCCCTCGTGGATTTCGGACAAGACTTTTGCTCCCTCGTCCCTAGATATACATTTTAACAAAGGCATGGAAAAACTCCTGCGATAAAGTTGGGAACCCAGAACAGAGTACCTTGCAGCCTGCGTTCGGAGCTTTTTTGCCTTGACCTTGTCCGAGGGCAGGGCCCCGGAATCGATGAAACCTTTGATCGCGTCCCGCCAGTCGGCCCCGGGCTCGAGGGCTACGGGGAGGATCTCCTCTCGGGCGTCGACTGAGGGAGTCTTCAGCTGTGTCAGCACGACTCGGGACAGATCTGCAACCCCTTCGGATGAGGCTAGTTTGGACAGCGCGTCGGCCTGCGAGTTTTGCTCCCTGGGGATCTGCTCGATCCGGACGTCGGGAATCTTGCCGCACAATCTCCACACCAGCTCGAGGTACTTGATCATCTGCTCTCCTTTGGCTTCGTAGTCGCCCGTGACTTGGTTCACCACTAGCTGCGAGTCCATGAACACGTGGAGTTGCGGGACGTCCACCGCGATGGACATTTCGAGGCCTGCCACGAGCGCTTCGTACTCTGCTTTATTATTTGTTGCGGAAAATTCGAATTTCACCGTGTGGGCAAACGAGTCACCGTCCGGCCCCAGGAGCACTACTCCGGACCCCGAGCACACGCTGGTAGACGACCCGTCCACGTAGAGTCTCCAGGGGCGTGCTTCACCCGTGCTCCGTTGGGGAAAGGTCAACTCAACCACGAAGTCAGCGAGTGCCTGCGCTTTTATTGCGGTGCGAGGCGCGAAAGTCAGGTCGTACTGGCTCAGCTCTAGGCTCCACCGGAGCAATCTTCCTGATACATCGGAACGATGCATGACTTATCGTAACGGCATTGTGGTGAGCACTTCTACGGGATGCTCGAACAAGTACGCCCTGAGTTTGCGGACTGAAATTATCAAGGCGTACGCCAATTTCTCGAGCGGCGTGTAACGGGCTTCCGCCTCGTGGAGGACATGGCTCACGAAATAGATAGGCAGGTGGAGGTGCTGGAAATCGATGTCCCTGGCTATTAAAATTTGCGGAAAATAATAACCCGACCGAAATCCTTTCGCCGGAAACCGATCACGAACACCACGAAGAATCGGGGCCCGACCGGAGAATCGCCGCGAGGGCGAAACCCTAGCCGAACCCCCATGCATGGGGTTCGCGATCGCCGTGCATGGCGATCGCCGGGGATGCGGGGTGCATCCCCACGGGGCTGTCGATTAGCACCCGCCGGCGGTGAGTCCGGCGACTCACCGCCACCGCCACACGAGGAGGAGGGCGCCCAGCCGAGGCTCCAGCCCTTGGCTGCCCTCGCAATCGAGCCCAGCTCGATCGCCCGCCCCGGCTTCAGCCGGGGCTCCCCGTGCGCACGCCGCCGTCGAAGGGGCGGCTGGGATCCGCCGCGGCACCAGCCCGCGGCATCCTAGCGATCGACCAAGTCGATCGCATGCCCCGGCGTCCAGCCGGGGCTCGTCCCTCGTCGCGCGGTGCCGGCGGTCGAACCCAAGGGTTCGGCCGCCCCTTGTTCGATCCCGACGGGGATCTCGAATCCCCGTATCCCGGTCTCGACGTTTTTCCCGGATCGTGCGTTCATGTATATATCACAATTAAATATCACATAAATTCACACAAGGGAGTTTATGATATTACCTTCGATTCGTTGTGCGGATAAACGAATTGAATTGATGACCTTACGATCTTCCCACGTATTCCTTGCACTAGCTTGAACGTCGGGTGGGCGACGATCCTCCAAGCTCTATGGATCTACTTCACGAACTCTCTAGACTAATCAAGTATGATTATCTTGTCTTGTCTAATTGTGAAGACCATGTAGTGCTTTTATAGGCTACGTAGGGGATCTAAAGGAGGTGGAATATTGGGCTTCCAATAATAGTGATTAAATTGAGCCCAAGCCCAAATCTATTAATCCTTACTATTATTAATTAATTTATTTTCCACTATATAAATTAATTGCACTCCCAATATTAAACCATATTATATCAAATAATATTTCTCCGGTAGTATTATTTATTCCGTGTATTTAAGATTTAAATATCCATGAATAAAATTAATTTATTGCTAATTAATTTATTCATCTCTTATATCCGAGACTAGTACCATTCATCTCTTATGAACTCATCTCGGGGATATTATCAACCCTTCCGGGATACACTTTCCCGTCAAGTATTCACGGCATGCCATATATAAAATATAGTGACCCAACTTGACCGGTAATTAACCCAATAATTAAATCGGTTAATTCCTTTTGCAAATCAAAGTCACTAGTATTAAATATACACACCCGCAATAGTATCGGGGATTAAGAATAAAATACTCTGAGACTTGAATCAATTATCAACGGAAATCCTAATTGATAAGTCTCAAGCGATCCGCTCAATACACCAAGTGTACCAGTGTGATAAAATAATTAAGAAAAATTATTTTCTCTCTCACACAACGACTATACCGATGGATTGGTCCGTGTCCATCTAGGTCGTGAGCAACTGTTCGATTAAATACGAGTAACCGATAGTATGATCTTCTGTGTGACGTCGCACACCATACTAACTACAACGTATAGAATCCAGGACTATATTTTGCATATATTTAATTATCAATAATTAAACGCAAACAATTGTTTATTAATTAAATAGATTAAATGTTATGACCGGGAGTTACCGTTACTTAAATCTAGAGCCTCGGAGGTCAAGAGACTCGCTCGAGGGTCAAGAGACGAACTCCTCCCACTGGAGCCTCGGCTCGAGCCTCGTTGAGTCGTCCGTGGGTTCGAACGAACCCCAGCCCCGCTGCTGCCCGTCGCGAACACGGGGTGTGTTCGATGGCTGCCCGTTGCCGGTTCGCCCTCCTCGATCCTCGTTTCTCCGGGTTTTGGTCTCGTCTCGATCCACCAAAATTAGTAAGAAAAATTACAAGAATAAACTTACTAAATCCGGCATCGATCCTATACAAGGTGATCGACCCTATACATGTCCCGGATACAACGAAAAATAAATAAATCTAACGACTCAACCCGTCGTTTTTATCTATTACAAACAAGCATCGTTTTCCAAAAACAAAACAATCTCGACAAGCCCGAGAGTTTAACAAACCACAACAAAATTATCATACAACATCCCATAATGTTGGCCATAATAATCGGGTTCAACTTGCAAGGTAAATCGTACGAACTATACAACAAACCGATAAACCGTCTCTGATACCAATTGTTGGAAATCGACTACCCGGGACATGTCCGTTCGACTACTCGAACATCTGGACAAGCCCAGTCGACCCCCGGCGTACCCACTGTACTTAACACGAAGCCCTAGACCCGAAACACGCCCAGCCATTGCACCGAAAATGCAACCGCGCGAAAACGGGGCATTCTGCCCAGTCTGTCGGCCGACGCCAAAAGGCTGTCGCCCGACAGGGCAAATGTCGGCCGACATTAAAATACTCATGAAACAATGTCGGCCGACATCGTCGCGATTCCAGCAGCGGGTTTCGCCCGTTCTGGCTGTTCCGACGAGATTTTCTCGATCCGACTGCCACGCCGGAGGTCAGAGACCTCCCAGCAGTCCGAGAACATCAAATCCAAGCCAAATAAACCAATATTTGGTTCGTTGTATAATTACGTACGAGATCGAATCGAAATTATGCGGAAATAGGGTTTCGATTCCATACCTTTGTCGCGTGATTCGGAGAAGCCGAATTGACAGAGACCTCTAGTCTTCTAGCGTGTATCCTAGCCCTCTTGCTCCAGCCGATGTGTGTGCATCGATCCGCTTGGAGTTTCTCTTCTTCTTCTCTCTCAAACTTACGCTACAATATATTTTTCTCTGTCTCAGATATATAATTGCGCTAGCAATTTATTTCTACAGAAAATAATAACAACGCTAATCTATTTATTTTCACAAAAAAAAAATAATTGCGTTAACAAATTAATTTTTCTCCGCAAAAATAAAATAGCGGCGTTCTGTAGGTTTAGAGAAGAGAGACGAGGATTTATATAGGCCACACTAGGGACCCATAGGCAATTAATTAATTAGGCTTAAATTTCAATTTAATTAACTTGGTGTCCCAAAAGGAAAACCTTAATTAAATTCCACAATTTTATTTATAATTAATTCCACTATAAAATTATAAATGATTTCCCAATTAATTAATTCAAATTATTCCGTCAATAATTTTCCCGCCGTAAAAGAGCCCGGAACAGCAGGTCGCGCTGCTGTTCGCGCCTGCTGAAGGACAAACGGCGACCGCCGTTTCGCTGTTTTTCGGCCAGCCAGCTCCGGTCCGCGCGGTTGTCCTTCGGGGCAATGGCTGGGTGTGAATCGAGACACGGGCTGGCACGTGAACGGAGTAACGGACCTGGGGGTCGACTGGGAGCGTTCGGATGTTAGAGCGATCGAACGAACGCATCCCGGGTAGTCGATTTCCAACATTTCCGTTACTTAAATCTAGACATTAAGTACACAACTCCAACAATCTCCCACTTGTACTAAGGTCTAGTCATTTCCTCCAAACTCCCGACTCCCATACTCATCACGTGCTTAAGTTGTACTTCCAAGAAGTACTATGTGAATGAGCACTCTAGGTTGTCGCTCTGAAGTTATCTTGGTGACTACTGCCTCGTCTCCCTAGACGATGACTCGAATCAGGTGGTACTTGCTCTATGTGTTAGCATCACTTTTTGACTTATGACTTCTTCCAGCTTACCATGCACCGCTATTCAATAGCCTTTGGTAAACTAAGAGCCATATCCAAGTCAAGAGGTTATCCCGGAACCTAACCAAAACTTCCGCTGCCTCTGAGGCTGCTATTCGGTTATGAGAGAGTCTGATAAGCATCCTACTTATCACTCTTTCATTTCAAGGTTTCACCTCATTCTAAAAGTGAACACATAGCCTGATATCGACTTACACTGGTCCTTCTGATTTGAGATCTGAGAATTTGTAATCAAAGAAGATTTCGTCTTGCTTAATCTAGTACATCCAAGTACTTTTACAGCATTCGAACATCTCTTGTCCAGATTACTTTGATATCCTCCCACTACGCAAACCGCATAGCTGATATCAGGTTCTTGTTTTACAACATTGCATCTATCAAGCTTTCCATACAAAAGTGTAGGAAACTGCTTTGATTGTATCTATCTCCTTTATGTGTTCGAAACACATACCCTTAGATAGATATATGTTCTGTCTCTGAAAGGCAATAACCTTTCTCAGAATTATGCATGTTTAAAACAAACCATAATCATATAAGATATCTAGGAGAAGTACAATGTTCTTATCCTTAGATCGAAAGATCTCAAGAACATGTTCCAACTTCTACTCAATCTTATATCTTGATTCATTTAGACAACCATCATCTTATGTCTGATAACGTCTTTACATTGTTGCCAATGATAAAATGTTATCTACATAAAATCTCCGAGAAATACCACCTTGTTTCCATTACGTCTCCAATACACCTTTCGTATATGCCTTTCAATCCATGAATGGATTTACTAAGCTTGTACTCTAAATGATCTTGCCTCTTAACAATAAACTTTATTGTTCTCCAAGCAGGCACATTTAGATCTAGTACCGCCCTCGTGCAGAACTCAGGGATCGATTTCATCTTTACTAGATCCAGAGTCCGAAACTCTTCTAGTCTTATGAACATCTCTGGTTGATCAACAACCTCCCACTGCAACGGCGTCCCGGTGTATAACAGTAATAACAGTAGGTGCAGTGTGTGGTGTACTTCTACTCGGTTTGGTTGGTTCTAAGTCTTTGTCCTTTTTCTCATTCCAAAGTATTACGTCAGTGAGGGCTTTGTAGTTCATCTAATAGTCTTGCTCTAAGAACCGGGCGTTAGAGCTTATAACGTCCTTCTGGTTCATAGTACTATAGAACACAATCCTTTTTGTTCACCTAGGATATCCTACAACCACATTGAAGTGCCGTTGTCTCTAGGAATATCCACAGAACATAGGTAGTTCCGAATAACTTGTTATTATTAGATTCCTATTTCTTATTTCCGACACACCCACTACTAAAAACAGAGCCATAGACATCACTTCATTTAAATCATCTTCAAATGTGCCCGATGTCAGTTTATATATTTTAATCGGTTCAAAAACAGTTGATTTAAATCTGAATAACAATATCGTTTTTAAATAAAATCGATTTAAATGAGATCGTTTTTAAAAACAATTAAATCATTTTTATTTAGTAAGCGATTTAATTGATATTTAAAAAAAAATCCTTAGTCTATATAATCGGTTATAAACGTAGCCCGATTTGACTGTTATAAAAAAACTAAAAAAATTCTAAGTTAAACCCTCTATATTTTCATCCGCTCAAACACTCTCCAGGACTCAAATCTTTTCACGGGTCAGGTATGCTTCGTCTCTTTTCCGCTCACAATCTCTCATAACTCATTAACTCAGCCCTAACAATTTCTGTCTGTGTATTCCCTTCGTTGTCCGTTAACTCTGAAGCCCTAATTTCCCGAAGGATCGGCGCCCGTCGCCAAAGTCGTCGTCTCTCTCGATCTCTTCCACCCTGAAGACCCGGTGCAAGTAAATACGCTCTTCTCTAATATTACGCGCACTTGCTGTGTGCGTGATTTCTCTGCGTGAAATTACTTCATGTTCTATTGGGGCTGGTAGACGACCACGGCTTCGTGCACAAGCGCCTGAAGCGTCCGCGCCTCGACCCCGCTGACGAGCCTTCGGGGCCGGATCCGAGGGCGGAGAGGAATCGCAACGAGAATTGAAGAAGGCGGGTGTGAGGATTCTACTCGCCGGAGAGCAATTGATGATCTCCTCTCTCAGGTAAACCCTAATTGTACTGGTTGTTAGTATTTTTTTGGGGGATTTATAGTAGGCTTTTGTAAAACGAATCTACAGCTTCCCAAAAAAAAATCTTTTTTTTTTAGAAGAGTAGATTGATTTTAGTGGGTTTTCTACTGTAAGTTTTTTTTTAATTAGAAGCTGAGTTAGTTGATTTTTTTACTGTATTTTATTTTGAACCTATAGGTTGAAGCACAAGAAGCCATGATCCGGGATATTTCGAGTTTATGCGATATAGCCGAAGCATTATGCAGTGCAGAAGAGGACATATTGAAGCAGCAGTTTAATGATTTACCAATTTGGGAACCGTCCCCCCATGAGCTCATGGCAGCATTAGGTAACTTCATTGATATATAACAATAGTTTAATGTTTTCCTTTTCTTATGATTGGACAAAAAATTAGCAAATTAGGAAAATTTGTATAATCTCTACAGTCGTTGATGATCTGTTTTACTTGATGTGTACTCTTGCATGAGGTCTGTGAGATGAATTCTCCCGAGAAGCCGGGAATGTTATGGTATGGTAATCGTGTTTCCAGTTTGTTTGATATTTTTTGCTAATCATATGTCTTGAAATGTTTGCTTATGCATGTCATTTCTCCACTGTTTTTGGAAACTTGAAACTTAGTTGTTGATATAGCTTCTTTAATATAAGAGGTATTTTTCATGAATTTTCCTTGGTACCGTGTTCACACCGTTGCATTGAATGATCCAGACGGTTGCTGGTTTATATAATGCATACAACTCTTGTTGTTGGTTACTTGGTTATACATTCATGACTCGGTTAGTTATAACCGATTCACAGGGCTTGAGTTTCTGACTTGTAGTCATATTGTGGTTTCTGATTTATGTTTTTTTAGCAGCCTTGAATCTATTGAGATGAGTTTATCATGCTCAAAATTTAATAAAACGATGAAAAATTATACATGTTTAAAAAAAAGTGATTGATTACCTTGTTTGGAGCCTTCCTCTATCACAAGCAAATCTTGAGTTCAAATGCAGAAGCAATGTAACAAGTCCATACTTACATTCGCAACTCGAAAGTCGGAGATACGAATGGGACTGTCCAGCTTGGATGCATAATTTGATTTTTTTTTTATGTTTTCTCTTAAAAGGAAAAGTAGCACTGGAGGGAAAGTAGATCGCAAATTCGACATGAAGCCCCACCATGAAAATTCGACATGAAGCCCCACCATGAAAACATTGATGAGTACAAAAAATTGTGCCGGGAAAGGACAAATAAATCCATGGTCAGAAAATTGTGTATTTTCTTTTTCTTTTAGCGCATTATGCTAAAATGTTGTTATGTCATTTTGCCTTGATTTTTATCAGATGCTCAATAATGATCGTGGTGTGCACATGAGGTCTATGCGGCTATGCCTGGAATGATGGGACTGATTACGTTGACATCTAAGGTAGTTCCTTCCAGTTGTTACTTAGGTGAAATTGTCGCATATTATTCATATTCACTTCAATCTTGTCCTAGATGTCTAGAAATTTCCTGAGAATCTAGTTGAACTGTCAAATTGAAAATGTTAACCTGCAGAGTATGTCAGCCAAGAGAGTTCTTCGTATAAATTAATACGAGAATTTGTAAATTTTCTAATTCATTGTAATTCATATGTTGTGCCTGAGTATTTTGTTTATATATGTCCTATAGGGTACTTGTTGTGTTTTGTTGCAAATGATCATCCAACAGTACATATGTTCAATATATAGAGTGCTTGGTTAATTTCGGTTTATCCATGTGTTGTCGATGAATATCTTGTTATATGTTTGCCAACTACATATATTCTATAGAGTACTAGCTTGTTGTGTTTTGTTGCAAATGACCATTTCTTGCAGTACTTAATGTATGTCCACTTGGTTAATTTCATTTTATTCATGTTGCAGCAGAAGATATTCCGTTGTGTTTTGCAGCTATTCATATTTCAAGCGGCTGTTGGAATTGCAATTGGCACGCTCTTATAATTTTGAACATGTGTTTTGGATATTTATCGCTATTCATATTTCAAGCGGCTGTTGGAATTGCAATTGGCACGCTCTTATAATTTTGAACATGTGTTTTGGATATTTATCGCTATTATGATGTTTATTTTTCGATCACGTTTTGGATTTCTATCGGTGTTTAATCGAATGTCTTGGATATTGGTTAACATTGATTTATGATTTTATTGAAACAAATATTATGGTATTGATGTTTTTATTTATATATTTGTATATTTGGTGTGATTTTAGTGTTAAGTACATCGCTTGTAAAAGAGTAAAAGGATGTATCAAACTATAAAAGACATCACTTTTTACTAATTAAATGAAATTTATAATTATTATAGAAATCACTATGTGGAGTACCTAAATCATTTTTAAATCGGGTAATAACTGATTTAAATGTGGGACACTATATCTATACTCGACATATTTCAGACATCGGGTTTTTGTGCTCGCAACGAAATCGGTTAATAGTCGATTTCTTAAGTTCACAATTATATCGCTTTTCCTAGTTAACCGATTTAAATGTTAATACAGATATCAGTTAATAACCGATGTCTGAAATATGGCGAGTATAGACATCGCCTCCATACACATCGGTCGCACAAGTCATTTAAATCAGGTATTACCTGATTTCTATGACTGTTTTTTTAGTAGTGACCATCTCTACACGCAAGTGTATGGTGAAGTCATTTGAGACTTAATCCCAATCTTTGACTATGCTATGTGTTATTCAGATAGCCTCCGCGATTTTAGTCGCAGGCTACCAATGGATATACTTTGAAGGTTCTCCATAATTGCTTTGTGATTAAAACACTTTGCTTTTATGGCACATCAAGCATTCTAATCCATCTTCGAGTATTCTTAAAGAACGACTCGCATTTTTCTAATTACACATACGTCTGCATACATCATTGATCATTCTCAACACTTGTCCGAATTCTACTTTCTAAACAGAAAGGCATGCTTAGTTGTATCATCTTCCAAATTTAACTCTTAGGTCGGAAGGTCCATTCCTTCAACTATAATTGATCAAATCAATTTCGACCTTTTGAATCTTATTTGAATAAATACTACTAAGTATAAGAATTCACAATTATAATGATTTGATAAGAAATATATCTAATAAGAAAGAAACAAGTTATAAATGCTTTGTTGCATTGTGGTAGACTAAGGATTCATCATTCACATTATTGCTACCTAATGTACCAGAATAGATAATACCATTATTTCTTATCATAATCATCACCATGTGATGATTATGATAAGAAATAATGGTATTATCCATTCATAAATAATAGAAATCCAGAACAAAACGTTCTTTCTAAAATAAGGGGTACATAATGCAATAAACTTGAAATGAAATCCTATTTAACTACTAAAGCAGATAAATGTCTTCCACCGCAACAGCTGCCTCCTCTACAGCTTTGCCCATGTAGAATCAAACTCTTCTTCTCTAAGTCGCCGGGTTTTCTGGAACCCCTGCATTTAAAATGCACATACCATCAGTGGTTCCAAATCTACACACCAGAATTCTGGTAGATAATACCGCTGACTATGTTTTTACGACTAAAGAAAAATTCGTACCTTTGAGAGGACATTCAGACCTCCAGTGTCCAGACTTATTGCATCGGAAGCATTTGCCCCTCGGCTTTGCAGCCCCCACTTGTGGTCCATTCCTTTTGGCACCACTGGGTTTCTTGGCTTGCTTCCTTTTCTTGCCCCTACCTCCAATAGGCCTTAAGCCTTTGGACTTGGTAGCTACAAGCGCTTGAGACTTGCCCTTCCTGTAGATCCCCTCTGCCGCCTTTAGTTCAGTCAGGAGTTGCGCAAGAGCATAAGACAGTTTACCCATATTATAGCTCATGCGAAACTGCTCAAAACTAGGGGTCAGAGACTGGAGTATGATGTCGACTTGCGTCTCACCATCAATTTGAGCTCCTAGGATCTCAAGCTCATTCAACAGACTCATCATCTTAAGAACGTGCTCCCCTACGGGTTCCTTCAGACTGAGTAGTTGTCATGAGGACTCTCATGGCTTCTTGCCTTGCCGCACGATCTTGCTCTCCAAACATTTCCTTGAGGTTGTACAACATATCCTCGGCAGTGTCCATCGACTGGTGTTGGGTTTGGAGTACATTTGACATTGAAGCCAAAATATAACACCTAGCCATTTCATCAGCCTTTTTCCACTTCCGATATGCTTCCTTTTCCTCATTAGTTGAGGCATCAGTGGGCTCAGCAGGGCATGGATCATAGAGTACAAACTTGTACTCCTCAGAAGTCAGGACAATGTCCAAATTTCTCCTCCAATCAATATAATTGGGGCCAGTGAGTTTATGCTCCTTGAGTATTACAGAAAGTGGATTCATAGCTATTCTCTAAACCTATAAGCACATTTAAACAAACAATCAATTTAATATCCGATATTATCTCCCCAAATAATATCATTAAATTACTAATTACATCTAAAATCCCATCAGGTAAGGCAAGCCACGTGGTGTGGACGTTTACCCACCCAAATGATTTAGCAATTAGTTTTTCTTTGGTCATACATCACTTATAGCGTGACCTCGTGGGGAGGAATATTATAATGCGTATCTAAGTGTAAACCATTACTCAGCACCAAAGTAAATCGTTTGGAATTGCTACATCACCGCAAGCCACGTGGTGTGGACGTTTACGATAACTTCACAACTCTTCACAATTCCTTACAACTGTCTACATCAATTAATCCAAAATCCATTAGTATAGCAAGCCACGTGGTGTGGACGTTTACTACACCAAGAGACTTTTATAATTGACTCCCAATTACAAGATCCATTCGATTTTCGTAAATCAGGACGCGGAGAATCATAAGTGAAACTCGAAGTTTCTTACCAGTGATTCACCATGCGAACAACCCTATCTCTCATAAATGAGGGAGCCGAGCAGACAATCGATCCATCTTTAAAAAAATGGTACGACTGCCTCTAATTTGTGTCATCCACATGACCAAGTGGCTTTGGCTCCATTCCACTCCCCGGGGTGAGAATGAGTCGACTTGAAATCAGTTTCAGAAAGACAAATTAGGCATTGTTTGATAGACTTAATCAATGTTTCTTGTAAAAGGAATTACAAGAATTCTCCTCCAATGACATATCTATATGAACTTCAAAAGCTCATAAATGTCACCAAGAGAACAGTAATGGAGACCATGGGTATGTTTCCATACCCTCTCCCACTTAGCTTTTTATAACAAAGGGATACGCTATCTAATGCATAATTAAACACATAAGCATGCATACAAGCAATAAAGCACATAGTATCACATAGTCAAAATAATGCTAGAGAAATTATTTTCCGACTATCATGGCTTTATTCCATCTCCGTATGCGTCTTCTAGTCTTCAGTCTTCGTTTTTGAATGCTCCATGTGACGAGAATATTAATCCCAATATTTAAAACTATTTATTTTCAATAAATCCAAAAGATACTTAATTCGAAAATTAAGTCAATCGAATAAGTCAAAAATAAAATTAAATATTATTAATATTTTTTATTTATTTATTTTCCTATCTAATTCTATTAAATCTCTAGAATAATCTATCCAAGACCCACTTGGAATATTCTAGAAGACTTATATAATAAAATAAGGAAATAAAATAAATTTGGACTCTTCTACTTTCCAAAATTAATTAATTTCCATGTCCATGAAAATTCCCATAAAATAGGAATAATCAAATAGGAAATAAATCAATTTATTAATTAATTATTTTCCTATCTAATTCTATTAAATCTCTAGATTCCTATCCCAAGTAGGACTTGGAATACTCTAGAAGACTTCCATAATAGAATAAGGAAATAAATTAATTCCAATTAATTCTTTTCCTATTTCCATGAGAATTCCCAAACATAGGAGTACTCAAAATAGGAAAACCGAATCAATTAGGAAAGTGAATCTTGGTAGTGTTGGAATTCGATATCCCGGGCTATTAAAATTTGCGGAAACAATAACCCGATCAAAACCATTCGCCGGAGATCACGCGAACACCACGTACGAGCCGGAGCACGAACCGAACGCACGACGCGGCCGAAGCCGCGCGCACGCCCAGCCCGAGCCCCCGCACGCGGGGCTCACGCGATCGAGAGGTCGATCGCTCAAGGCGATCGACTGGGGCTGCCCAGCAGCCCCTTGCGGCGAGTCCGGCGACTCGCCGCCGCTGGGTATTGTTGGAGTTGTGTACTTAATGTCTAGATTTAAGTAACGGAAACTCACGATCCAGTGTCACTAATCTATTTAATTAAATAAACAATTATTTGCGTTTAATTATTTATAATTAAATATATGCAAATCATAGTCCTGGATTTTATACGTTGTAGTTAGTATGGTGTTGCATGGGCGCACAGAAGATCATACTATCGGTTACTCGTATTTAATCGAACAGTTGCTCACGACCTAGATGGACACGGACCAATCCATCGGTATAGTCGTTGTGTGAGAGAGAAAATAATTTATCTTAATTATTTTATCACACTTGTAAACTTGGTGTATTGAGCGGATCTGCTTGAGATTTATCGATTAGGATTGCCGGCGATAATCGATTTAAGTCTCTGTGTATTTTATTCTTAATCCCCGATATTATTGCGGGTGTGTATATTTAATATAAGTGACTTTGATTTACCAAAGGAATTAACCGATTTAATTATTGGGTTAATTACCGGTTAAGTTGGGTCACTATATTTTATATATGGCATGCCGTGAATACTTGACGGGAAAGTGTATCCCGGAAGGGTTGATAATATCCCCGAGATGAGTTCATAAGGAATTATTATGTAAACCCTGCAGGTGGATTCGTTCCGCATAATAATTAAGGTTGAATGGTACTAGTCTCGGATAAAAGAGATGAATAAATTAATTAGCAATAAATTAATTTTATTCATGGATATTTATATCTTAAATACACGGAATAAATAATACTACCGGAGAAATATTATTTGATATAATATGGTTTAATATTGGGAGTGCAATCAATTTTATATAGTGGAAAATAGAATTAATTAATATTGATAAGGATTAATGGACTTGAGCATTGGGCTCAATTTAATCTTCAATATTGGAAGCCCAATATTCCACCTCCTTAAGATCCCCTACGTAGCCTATAAAAGCACTACATGGTCTTCTCTATTCTCATAAGTTCATAACTTGAAGATCACAATTCTAGAGAGAGAAAGTAGAGAGGGAGATCCATGGAGTTCGGTAGATCGTCGCCCACACGACGTCCGAGATAGTGCAAGGAATACGTGAGAAGATCTCAAGGTCGTCAAATTGAGTTCTTCGTTTTTCCGAACAACGAGAACGAGGTAAATCGTAAAACCCTCTTTATGATTTTATCGTTTAATTATCGTAAAAATACCTTGAACCAAGATCCAAGGAACGGACCCACGAGACGAGGTCGAACCGGGCGGTGGTGGTCGGACCACCGGACCGCCGGCGGCTCGACGACTCGGCTGGAAAGGGATCGCGCGAGGTGGATCGAGCCTAGGGCTCGATCACGCGGATCGGCTGCGGGTTTTCCCGTAGCGATCTGCTGCCAGCTACGGGTTTTTCCGCAGCGACTCGTAGCGCCCAGCAGCAGCGAGTCAGGCGACTCGCTGCGGGTTGCTGTGGGCTGCTACGGGGATTTCGCTGGGTGCTGTGGGATTTCCCGCAGCTGACCCGCAGAGATCCAGCAGGGTCCCAGCAGCAGCGAGTCAGGCGACTCGCTGCGGGTTGCTGCGGGCTGCTGCGAGCAACCCCGCGTGGCTGCTGCGGGTTTCGCGGGTTCACGCGAGTTCTCTCGTGTTTTTACCGCGTAACTTTTTCGTATGGTCATGTACGTGTTCCGGGAGTCGATTGGAGTTGTCGGTTCCGCAATTTTGACAATTCCGGATATTCGATCTCCGTAGGATTTCGGTCGGAATTAATTAGATAATTTATATATTTAAATTTATTAATTCCGGGATATCGATTTCCAACAATTGGTATCAGAGCGTTGGTTTTAGTTCATGGTATTTTTCGATAAATTGTTCTACCTTGCAGGGTTTCCGATTATTATGGCTAGATTTAATTTTTGTTAATTAATGTCATAATAATGCTCTTGATTATTAAACTCTCGGTGATGTCAATATTTGTTCTTGTGTGGTGAATGCTTGTTCTTATTTTTCCGGAAATTGTATGAGGTCGATTTCATGTAGAGAATCGATACCGGATAATTGTAAATTAATTTTGTAAAATTATTTACGTTGGATCGATTCCGAAACGACGACCGGAAAAGTGTGACGGAGGAGACGAAGAGAGGGAGGACCGGGGATCGATCATGATGATCGATCCCATGAGGATCGATCGAAGGGGGGGCTTTGGGGCTGCCCGCGGGAACCCTCGGCCACGCCGGCCACCGGTGGTGGTGGCGCGTGGGCTGAGGTGGTGGCGGCGCTCCTCCCCGGCCGGCGATCGATGGTGGGGGACGCGGGGTCCTCGTGATCTCGTGTTCTCCTACCTAGATTCACTTTCCTAATTGATTCGGTTTTCCTATTTTGAGTATTCCTATTTTTGGGAATTCTCATGGAAATAGGAAAAGAATTAATTGGAATTAATTTATTTCCTTATTCTATTATGGAAGTCTTCTAGAATATTCTATGTTCTACTTGGAATAGGATTCTAGAGATTTAATGGAATTAGAAAGGAAAATAATTAATTATTAAATTAATTTATTTCCTAATTGATTATTCCTATTTTATGGGAATTTTCATGGACATGGAAATTAATTAATTTTGGAAAGTAGAAGGGTCCTTAATTAATTTTTCCTATTTAATTATTCCTTTATGGAATTTTTAATGGATTAGGAAAGGAATTAATTTGGAAGGATTAAGAGTCCTAAATTATTTTATTTCCTTATTTCATTATGGAAATCATCTAGAATATTCCAAGTGGGTCTTGGATAGATTATTCTAGAGATTTAATGAAGTAGAAAGGGAAAATAAAATAAATTATTTTATTTCCTTATTTCATTATAGAAGTCTTCTAGAATATTCCAAGTGGGTCTTGGATAGATTATTCTAGAGATTTAATGAAGTAGAAAGGGAAAATAAAATAATAAAAATATTAATAATATTTAATTTTATTTTTGATATATTCGATTGACTTAATTTTCGAATTAAGTAACTTTTGGATTAATTGAAAATAAATAGATTTAAATATTGGAATTAATATTCCCGTCACATAGAGCATTCAAGAACGAAGACTGAAGACTAGAAGATGCGTACGGGGATGCGATAAAGCCATAATAGTCGGAAAATAATATTCTAGTATTATTTTGATTATGTGATTATATTCTATGTGCTTTATTTCATGTATGCATGCTTATGTGTATTTAATTATGCATTAGATAGCGTATCCCTTTATTATAAAAAGCTAAGTGGGAGAGGGTATGGAAACATATCCATGGTCTCCATTGCTGTTCTCTTGGTGACTTTTATGGACTTTTGAAGTTCGTATAGACAAGTCATTGGAGGAGAATTCTTGTAATTCCTCTTACGAGAAACATTGATTAAGTCTATCAAACAATGCCTAATTTGTCTTTCCAAAACTGACTTCAAGTCGACTCATTCTCACCCCGGGGAGTGGAATGGAGCCAAAGCCACTTGGTCATGTCGAGTACACAAATTAGAGGCAGTCGTACCATCTTTTGAAGGTGGATCGATTGTCTGCTCGGCTCCCTCATTTGATGAGAGATAGGGTCGTTCGCATGGTGAATCACTGGTTAGAAACTTCGAGTTTCACTTATGATTCTCCGCGTCTTGATTTACAAGATTGAATGGATCAAGTAATTGGGAGTCAATTATAAAAGTCTCTTGGTGTAGTAAACGTCCACACCACGTGGCTTGCTATGCTGACGGATTTTGGATTAATTGATGTAGACAGTTGTAAGAAATTGTGAAGAGTTGTGAAGTTGTCGTAAACGTCCACACCACGTGGCTTGCGGTGATGTAGCAATTCCAAACGATTTACTTTGGTACTGAGTAATGGTTTACACTTAGATACGCATTATAGTATTCCTCCCCACGAGGTTCCGCTATAAGTGATGTATGACCAAAGGAAATCTAATTGCTAAGTCGTTTGGGTGGGTAAACGTCCACACCACGTGGCTTGCCTTATCTGATGGGATTTTAGGTGTGATTAGTGATTTAATGATATTATTTGAGGGAGATAATATCGGAGATTAAATCAATTGTTTGTTATTATATGTGCTCATAGATTAGGAAATGGCTTTGAACCCACTTTCTGTGATACGTAAGGATTTTAAACTCACTGGTCCCTAAATGTAAAGATTGGAATAGAGATCTAGACATTACCCAAACTGTTGAAGAGTACAAGGTTGTACTCAATGAGCTTTATCCTTCCGAGCCTATTGACATAGGCGGCTAGACAAGAAGCGATGAGGATACTCATAAAGGCCAGTCGCTTCGAGGAAACGCTTAAACACGTTTTTGAGATGATTGACCTTTTAGACGAGTTGAGACGGAGATCGCAAGCTCTTGTAGCCAATGCCAAAGGATTCAAACATAAAGCATGAATCGGGGGAAAGGACAAGAAAGAAAAGAAACCCAGTGGTTCTTTTTGGACCACGAGATGGGACGAGAAAGCCATGAGGCAAGAGTTCTCGATGCAAACAGTCTGGGTACTGGAAGTCTGATTATCCTCTCAAAGAAAGTACGAAATTCTTCTTTAGTCGTAAAACATAGTCAGTGGTAATAATAACCGGAACCTGGTGTGTAGATATGGAACCACTGACGGTATGTGCATTTTAAATGCAAAGGTTCCAGGAAACCTAACGACTTTGAAAAGAAGAAATCGTAGTCTACATGGGCAATGCTGTAGAGGAGGCAGCAGTTGCAGTGGAGGACATTTTATAGGATTTCATTTTGAGTTATTGCTTTTATGTACCTTTCATATTAGAAAGAACTTTGTTCTGGATTTCTAATAAATGGATATTTTATTTCTTTTAATCATTTGATGGTTATAAGAAGAAATAATGATATTATCTATTTTGGTACATTGGCTAGCAATATATAAATGATAAATCCTGAGTTCACCACGATGCAACGAACCGTAGTATGAAACTCGTTTTACTAATAAGAGATTTCTTTATCAATTATATTTGTGGATTCTTATGCTGAGTCATGTTTATTCAAATAAGAAGTTCAAAGGTCGAAAATTGATATTTGATCAATTAAGTTGAGGGAGTGGACCTTCCGACCTAAGAATCTAATTTGGAAGATAATATGACTAAGCAATCCTTTATGGATATAAGATGTAAGATCCGGACAAGTATAAGAATTGATTGACTCTGATGTATGCAGACCTATGCCTACTCAGACAATAAGGTACGAGTACTTCATTTTATGATTACTCGAAAAATGGATTAGAATACCTGATGTGCCACAAAAGCAAGTGTTTTGACAAGTCAATGGACACTAAGCATTTGTGGAGAACCATCAAGGTATATCCATTTGTGGCCTGCGATTTGATCGCGGAGGCAAGTACCTGTCTGAGGAATGCATGGTATACTGATCAGAGATTGGGATTTGATCCTAAATGACTTCACCATACACTGTTGTGTAGAAATGGTGTGTCGTAAACAAGAAATGGAGCTCTTATAGAAATAGTAAAATCATGAGTTATACGGAACTACCTGTGTTCTATGGATATGTCTGGAAACAACGGCGCATTCAAATGCGGTTGTAGAATATCCTAGAAGAACAAAAGATGTGTATTCAATAGTACTATGAACCAGAAGGACGTTATAAGTTCTAACGCCCGGTTCTTAGAGAAAGACTATATAATGAACCACAAGCCCAAGGTGACGTAATACTTTGAAATGAGAGAGAAATATTAAGACTTAGAACCAGCCGAACCGAGTAGCGGTACACCACTAACTGCACCTACTGTTATCACTGTTTATACACCGGAATGCCATTGTAGTGGGAGGTTGTGGGACAACCGGAGATATTCATAAGACTAGGAGAGTCTTCGGACTCTGGACCTAGTATACATGAAATCGATCCCTAGATCTACATGAAGGCCGTACTAGATCTAAATGTGCCTTCTTGGAGAGCAATAAGGATTATTGCTAAGAGGCGAGATCATTTAGAGTACAAGCTTAGTTGATCCATTTATGGATTGAAACAAAGCATTGAGTTCGTGGTACTTGCAAATTGATGAGATAGTCCATTTTATGGATTCATCAAAAGCATAGACGAATTGTGTGTATTGGAAACGTGATGGAAAACAAGGTGGTGTTTCTCGGAGGTTTTATGTAGATAACATTTTATCATTGGTAACAATGTAAAGATGTTGTCAGACATAAAATGGTGGTTGTCTAGATAAATCATTATGAAAGATATAGGAAGAAGTTGGACATGTTCTTGAGATCTTGGATCTCTAGGAATGAACATTGTACTTCTCCTGGACATCCTACATATATGATTATGGTTCGTTTTAACATGCAAGATTCCGAGAAAGGTTCGTTACCTTTCAAAGACGGAATGCAACTATCTAAGGATATGTGTTTTGGAACACAAAAGGAGATAGAAGCAATGAAAGCAGTTTCCTACACTTTTAGTGTGGAAAGCTTAATAAATGCATTGTTGAAAACAAGAACCTGATATCGGCTATGCGGTTAGCGTAGTGGGAGGATATCAAGGTAATCCTGGAAAGGAATATTCGACTGCTGTAAAAGTACTTTCGAAGTACTGTTCTAGACTACGAAGCAGACGAGCATTTCCTTTGGATTACATTCTCTTAGATTTCTAATCAAATGAGGACTGGTGTAAGTCGATATCAGGCTATGTGTTTCACTATTGAAGGAGAAGGAGTTTTAACATGGAAGAGTGATAAGCACGATGCTTTTCGGACTCTGCCATGGGTAACCAAATAGCGGCCTCAGAGGCAGCGGAAGTTTTGGTATAACTCCGGGATAATCTCTGGGACTTAGAAGTGATTCTTAATTTGCCAAAAGGCTATGTGAATAGAGGTGCGATGGCAAATGGTAAGAAATCACAAGTCCATAAGTGTAAGATAACACATAGTGCAAGTACCACCTGATACGAGTCATCGTCAAGGGAGACGACGCTGTAGTCACCAAGATAACTTCAGAGCGGCAACCTAGAGTGCTCATTCACATAGTACTTCTTGGAAGTACAAACTTAAGCACGTGATGAGTATGGGAGTCGGGAGTTTGGAGGAAATGACTAGACCTTAGTACAAGTGGGAGATTGTTGGAGTTGTGTACTTAATGTCTAGATTTAAGTAACGGAAACTCACGATCCATTGTCACTAATCTATTTAATTAAATAAACAATTATTTGCGTTTAATTATTTATAATTAAATATATGCAAATCATAGTCCTGGATTTTATACGTTGTAGTTAGTATGGTGTTGCATGGGCGCACAGAAGATCATACTATCGGTTACTCGTATTTAATCGAACAGTTGCTCACGACCTAGATGGACACGGACCAATCCATCGGTATAGTCGTTGTGTGAGAGAGAAAATAATTTATCTTAATTATTTTATCACACTTGTACACTTGGTGTATTGAGCGGATCTGCTTGAGATTTATCGATTAGGATTGCCGGCGATAATCGATTTAAGTCTCTGTGTATTTTATTCTTAATCCCCGATATTATTGCGGGTGTGTATATTTAATATAAGTGACTTTGATTTACCAAAGGAATTAACCGATTTAATTATTGGGTTAATTACCGGTTAAGTTGGGTCACTATATTTTATATATGGCATGCCGTGAATACTTGACGGGAAAGTGTATCCCGGAAGGGTTGATAATATCCCCGAGATGAGTTCATAAGGAATTATTATGTAAACCCTGCAGGTGGATTCGTTCTGCATAATAATTAAGGTTGAATGGTACTAGTCTCGGATAAAAGAGATGAATAAATTAATTAGCAATAAATTAATTTTATTCATGGATATTTATATCTTAAATACACGGAATAAATAATACTACCGGAGAAATATTATTTGATATAATATGGTTTAATATTGGGAGTGCAATTAATTTTATATAGTGGAAAATAGAATTAATTAATATTGATAAGGATTAATGGACTTGAGCATTGAGCTCAATTTAATCTTCAATATTGGAAGCCCAATATTCCACCTCCTTAAGATCCCCTACGTAGCCTATAAAAGCACTACATGGTCTTCTCTATTCTCACAAGTTCATAACTTGAAGATCACAATTCTAGAGAGAGAAAGTAGAGAGGGAGATCCATGGAGTTCGGTAGATCGTCGCCCACACGACGTCCGAGCTAGTGCAAGGAATACGTGGGAAGATCTCAAGGTCGTCAAATTGAGTTCTTCGTTTTTCCGAACAACGAGAACGAGGTAAATCGTAAAACCCTCTTTATGATTTTATCGTTTAATTATCGTAAAAATACCTTGAACCAAGATCCAAGGAACGGACCCACGAGACGAGGTCGAACCGGGCGGTGGTGGTCGGACCACCGGACCGCCGGCGGCTCGACGACTCGGCTGGAAAGGGATCGCGCGAGGTGGATCGAGCCTAGGGCTCGATCACGCGGATCGGCTGCGGGTTTTCCCGTAGCGATCTGCTGCCAGCTACGGGTTTTCCCGCAGCGACTCGTAGCGCCCAGCAGCAGCGAGTCAGGCGACTCGCTGCGGGTTGCTGTGGGCTGCTACGGGGATTTCGCTGGGTGCTGTGGGATTTCCCGCAGCTGACCCGCAGAGATCCAGCAGGGTCCCAGCAGCAGCGAGTCAGGCGACTCGCTGCGGGTTGCTGCGGGCTGCTGCGAGCAACCCCGCGTGGCTGCTGCGGGTTTCGCGGGTTCACGCGAGTTCTCTCGTGTTTTTCCCGCGTAACTTTTTCGTATGGTCATGTACGTGTTCCGGGAGTCGATTGGAGTTGTCGGTTCCGCAATTTTGACAATTCCGGATATTCGATCTCCGTAGGATTTCGGTCGGAATTAATTAGATAATTTATTTATTTAAATTTATTAATTACGGGATATCGATTTCCAACAGGTATCGGTCCGACCAGCGGACAGCCGCGGGGCCCAGCCCTCGCGGCTCGCGATCGATCGCGATGATCGATCGCGTCCCCGGCTCCCAGCCGGGGTTCGACCCCTCCCCACCGAAACCCTAGGTGGGCGATCGCCGTGGTCCGGTGGCTACGCCACCACCACGCGTTCGTCCTCCTTCCCGGTTTCGTACCTCGGATCTTGCGTTCAACGGTATTTCACGATAAATCAAAATCGAATAATATCAAGGGCGTTTAGATATTGTACCTTTCGATTCGTTGTTCGGAGAAACGAAATACCTTTGAATCTTCCCACGTATTCCTTGCACTAGCTTGAACGTCGAGTGGACGACGATCCTCCAAGCTCTATGGATCTACTTCTCTCTCTACTTTCTCTCTCTAGAAGAATTATGATCTTCAACTTATGAGAATAGAGAAGACCATGTAGTGCTTTTATAGGCTACGTAGGGGATCTAAAGGAGGTGGAATATTGGGCTTCCAATATTAATGATTAAATTGAGCCCAAGCCCAAATCTATTAATCTCCCATTAATATTAATTAATTTATTTTCCACTATATAAATTAATTGCACTCCCAATATTAAACCATATTATATCCAAATAATATTTCTCCGGTAGTATTATTTATTCCGTGTATTTAAGATTTAAATATCCATGAATAAAATTTATTTATTGCTTAATAAATTTATTCATCTTTTTTATCCGAGACTAGTACCACTCAACCTTGTTTATTATGCGGGAACAAATCCACTCGCGAGGTTTACATAATAAATCCTTATGAGCTCATCTCGGGGATATTATCAACCCTTCCGGGATAGACTGTCCCTTCAAGAATTCACGGCATGCCATATATAAAATATAGTGACCCAACTTAACCGGTAATTAACCCAATAATTAAATCGGTTAATTCCTTTGGAAAATCAAAGTAACATATATTAAATATACACACCCGCAATTGTATCGGGGATTAAGAATAAAATACACTGAGTCTCAAATCAATTATCGCCGAGCAAACCTAATTGATGAGTCTCATTTGATCCGCTCAATACACCAAGTGTACAAGTGTGATAAAATAATTAAGACAAATTATTTTCTCTCTCACACAAAGACTATACCGATGGATTGGTCCGTGTCCATCTAGGTCGTGAGCAACTGTTCGATTAAATACGAGTAACCGATAGTATGATCGTCTGTGTGACGTCGCACACCATACTAACTACAACGTATATAATCCAGGACTATAATTTGCATATATTTAATTAACAATAATTAAAAGCAAATGAAAGTGTACAAGGAGTTCAGAATACTCAAATCTAGACATTAAGTATACTACTCCAACAATCTCCCACTTATACTAAGGTCTAGTCTTATCCTCCAAACTTCTGACTCCCAAACCCTCCAAGTGCTTGAAATATACTTCCTTAGGAAGTATCTTGGTGAAAGGGTCCGCTAGGTTGTCCTCCGAAGCTATCTTGGTGAGTACTGCATCGCCCCTCTTGACGATGTCTCGAATCAGGTGGTACTTGCGCTCTATGTGTTTCGTAGCACTATGGGACCGTTGTTCCTTACTGTTTGCCACTGCACCGCTATTATCACAATAAATTGTCATAGCCTTGGGCAAACTCGGAATCACATCTAAGTCCTGGAGGAAATTAAGGAACCAAACTGACTCTTTCGCTGCCTCTGAGGCTGCAACATATTCAGCTTCCATGGTAGAGTCCGAAATGCACTTTTGCTTAACACTCTTCCATGATATGGCTCCACCTCCCAAAGTGTACACATAGCCTGATGTCGACTTACGCCGATCCTTATCAGCTTGGAAATCCGAATCTGTGTAACCCAAAGGAATCAGATTGTCTGCTCCGTAACTCAGAACATAATCCTTAGTATTTCGTAAATACTTGAAAATGCTCTTTACGGTAGTCCAATGAGCCTTTCCAGGGTTACTCTGATATCTCGCTACTACGCCAACTGTATAGCAGATATCAGGCCTCGTGCATAACATTGCATACATTAAGCTTCCCACAGCCGAAGCGTAGGGAACCGCTTTCATTTCATCTTTCTCCTTCTGTGTCTGAGGACACATCTCCTTAGAAAGATAAGTTCCTTTACTGAAGGGTAGTTCACCCTTCTTGGAATCTTGCATGTTAAAACGAGCCAGAATCGTGTCTATGTAAGATTGCTGGGATAGGTACAATGTTCTATTCCGGCGATCCCTTATAACCTTGATCCCTAGAACATGCCCGACTTCTCCCAAATCTTTCATATCGAATTGTCTAGACAACCATCCCTTTATGTCTGATAACATCTTTACACTGTTGCCAATGAGAAGAATTTCATCTACATAAAGCACGAGAAACACCACCTTCTTCCCATCACGTTTCCAATACACACACGATTCGTCCATGCTTTGACTAAATCCAAAAGATTGGACTACTTCGTCAAACCGCATGTTCCACGGTCTCGAGGCTTGTTTCAATCCATAAATGGATCGATTAAGCTTGCACACTAGATGATCTCGCCCCTTAGCAATGAACCCTTCTGGTTGTTTCATATAAATCGTCTCGTCAAGACTTCCATTTAGGAAAGCTGTCTTGACATCCATTTGCCACACCTCATAATCCATATGAGCTGCTATGGATAAGAGAATCCGGATCGACTTTATCTTGGCTACCGGCGAAAAGGTCTCCTCATAATCGATTCCTTCTTTCTGAGTATAGCCTTTCGCAACAAGCCGAGCCTTAAAGGTTTCAACCTTTTCGTCAGATCCTCTCTTTCTCTTGTAGACCCATTTACACCCAATTGGCTTCACGCCGCTTGGTGGTTCTACAAGATCCCAGACTTTATTAGAATCCATAGATTCAATTTCGAATTTCATCGCTTTCTTCCAAGAAGGCGCATCTATATCTTGTACCGCCTCATCATAGGTCCAGGGATCGATTTCATGAACTCCAGGTCCAGAGTCCGAAGACTCACCCAGTCCAATCCATCGGTCTGGTTGCTTAACAACCCTCCCACTACGACGGCGTTCCGGTGTATTAACAGTGACAGTGTCAGGTGCAGATTCTAGTGGTGTATCTATACTCGGTTCGGCTGTATCTAAGTCTTCTTTGTTACCTCTCAACTCATCAAGTATTACGTCACTTTTGGGCTTGTGGTCCATGACATAGTCTTCCTCTAAGAACCGAGCGTTAGTACTTATAACGATCTTCTGGTCCGTAGGACTATAGAACATGCCACCCTTAGTTCCTCTAGGATATCCTATAAACAACCGCACTTCAGTACGAGGTTCTAATTTATCGGCACCTACCTTCAACACATGTGCAGGGCACCCCCATATCCAAACGTGTCTCAAGCTAGACTTTCGCCCGCTCCATCGTTCCATGGGTGTTGAAGGAACCGTTTTAGATGGAACCAAGTTCAGAATGTGCGCCGCTGTTTCTAAGGTATATCCCCAGAACATGATTGGTAAGTCCGAGTAACTCATCATTGATCGCACCATTTCCATAAGAGTCCTATTCCTTCTTTCTGACACACCATTTTGCTGGGGAGTATATGGTGATGTCATTTGGGAATTAATCCCATTCTCTGCTAAGTATGCCTTGAATTCTCCAGACAGGTACTCGCCTCCGCGATCAGATCGCAGGCATTTAATGGATTTACCTTGAAGGTTCTCCACAAGAGCCTTGAACTCCTTGAACTTGTCAAAGGATTCGCTCTTGCGGCGCATCAGGTATACAAATCCATACCTTGAGTAATCATCAGTGAAAGTGATGAAATACTCGTACCCTCCCTTTGCCTGAGTAGACATAGGTCCGCATACATCAGAGTGAATCAAATCCAATACTTGTTCAGCCCTTCGTCCTTTACTAGAAAAAGAACGCTTGGTCATTTTTCCCTCTAAACAGGATTCGCAGGTTGGAAGGTCCTCTCCTTCAACACCACTGATGAGACCATCAGCTTTCAACCTTTGAATTCTATTTGAGTTTATATGACCTAGCCTTAAGTGCCACAAGTATAATTGATTCATCCTAGAAGGTTCCTTTCTCTTATTGGTGTTTGTGGATGTGTTATTACTCTCGGTTAGTTGCATCGTGTTAGACTCTGGATTTAGCACATACAAATCGTCCACCAATGTACCAGAACAGATAATCTCACTGTTTCTTCTTATGATCACAGAATGGTCAAAAGAAACAGAATATCCATTCATAATAAGTTTAGAAACCGAAATTAAATTCTTTCTAAAGTTGGGTACATAAAGACAATTTTTTAAAACTAAAACCCTATCACTACTAAAGCGTAAGTGAACGTCTCCCACTGCAAAAGCCGCCACCCTCGCGGCATTGCCCATGTAGACCACGATCTCTCCCTCTCTAAGTCTCCGGGTTTCCTGGAACCCCTGCAATGAATTGCAGACATGATAGTGGCCCCCGTATCTACACACCAGGTGCTGGTAGATAACACCACTGATAATGTTTCGGTGACTAAGGAAAATTTCGTACCTTTGATGAGAGGACAATCAGACTTCCAGTGCCCAGACTGCTTGCATCGAAAGCACTTGCCTTGCGGCTTGCTCTTCCCAATCCGTGGTTCACAACCACTGGGCTTCTTTGCTTGCACTTACAACTTGGCCACAAGAGCTTGTGACTTTCTGACCATACTTATAAGTTCCGCTCTTTTGAAATCGTTTTTAAGTGATTCCTCAAGAGGACTGAATTTATAGAGTATGTCAATCACTTCTTGTCCGGCTTCCACACTATGCCTCAACATCATTCTGAGCTCATTCCAAATGTCCTTATGAGTTGGGATAGTGGATTCGGAAGTCTCAACAGTCTGGACAATGTCCAGATTTCTTTTCCAAACATCACTATATGGAACCAGTGAGTTTTCATCTTTAAGTATATCACAAAGTGGGGTCACAGTCATTCTTAACCTATAAGCACATAAAACAAACAAACAATTTAATATCCGATATTATCTCCCTTTAATAATATCATTAAATCACTAATCGCCTCTAAAATCCCATCAGGTAAAGCAAGCCACGATAGTGTGGACGTTTACTCACCCAAATGATTTAGCAATTAGATTTCCTTTGGTCGTACATCATCAATAGCGTTACCTCGATGGGAGGGATACTATGAAGCGTACCTAAGTGTTAACCACTGCTCAGTACTAAGAAGTTTGTTTGGGACTCGCATATCGCCGCAAGCCACGATAGTGTGGACGTTTACGTTGACACACGGATCCTTCACTCCCTTCTATAACTGTCTACATCAATCGTTCCAAAATCCCATTCAGTGCAGCAAGCCACGATAGTGTGGACGTTTACTACACCAAAAGACTTTTACAATTGACTCCCAATTACTTGATCCATTCAATCTTGTAAATCAAGACGTGGAGAATCATAAGTGAAACTCAAAGTTTCTAACCAGTGATTCACCATGCGAACAACCCTATCTCTCATAAATGAGGGAGCCGAGCAGACAATCGATCCATCTATCAAAGAATGGTACGACTGCCTCTAATTTGTGTCCTTGACATGACCAAGTGGCTCTGGCTCCATTCCACTCCCCGGGGAGAGAATGAGTCGACTTGAAATCAGCTTTGGAAAGACAAATTAGGCATTGTTTGATAAACTTAATCAATGTTTCTCGTAAGAGGAATTACAAGAACTCTCCTCCAATAACTTATCTATATAAACTTCAAAAGTTTATAAAAGTCACCAAGAGAGCAGCAATTGAGACCATGGGTATGTTTCCATACCCTCTCCCACTTAGCTTTTTACAATAAAGGGATACGCTATCTAGTGCATAAAAATAAACACATATAGCATGCATACATGTAATAAAGCACATAGTATTGTCACATAGTCAAAATAATACTAGAATATTATTTTCCGACTATTATGGCTTTACTCCATCTCCGTACGCGTCTTCTTGTCTTCAGTCTTCGTTCTTGAATGCTCCATGTGACGAGAATATTAATTTCCAATATTTAAATCTATTTATTTTTAATAAATCCAAAAGATACTTAATTAATAATAATTAAGTCAATCGAATAAATTAAAAATAAAATTAAATATTATTAATATTTTTATTTATTTTATTTTCCCTTTCTACTTCATTAAATCTCTAGAATAATCTATCCAAGACCCACTTGGAATATTCTAGATGATTTCCATAATGAAATAAGGAAATAAAATAATTTAGGACTCTTCTACTTTCTTAATTAATTAGATTCCTAATCCATGAATATTTCCATAAAATAGAAATAATCAATTAGGAATCCTAATTAATTCCAACATTGATTCTTTTCCTAATCCATGAGAGTTCCCAAAAATAGGAATACTCAAATAGGAAAAACCCGAATCAATTAGGAAAGTAAATCTACCGGACCGGGATAGCACGGGGTGGGGATCCCCATGCCACCCCTCGACCCACGCCTAGGGGGTGGCCGGCCACCGTCGCCGGCGGCCCCTCCAAGGGTCGATCGATCCTCATGGATCGACCATGGGGATGGTCGATCCTTGTCCTCACCCTCACGATAATCTCCTTCGTCACACGTCTTTTCCGGCGGTCGTTTCGGCATCGATCCAACGCAAAATAAATTACAAATTTAATTTTACACTATCCGGTATCGATTCTATACAAGAAATCGACCCTATACATTTTCCGGAAAAATAAAACAATAATAATAAACCTAAATTCGGTCAACCCCCGAATTTTTTACTATTACAAGCATTCACCACCAAAAACGAATCTCGACATGTCCGAGAGTTTAATCAATCCAACAATCACATGAAAAAATAATTAAACGAATAATCAATTAAGCCATAATAGTCGGAACCCTGCAAGGTAGAACAATTTTATCGAAAATACCGCGAACGTAAACCACGCTCTGATACCAATTGTTGGAATTCGATATCCCGGGCTATTAAAATTTGCGGAAACAATAACCCGATCAAAACCATTCGCCGGAGATCACGCGAACACCACGTACGAGCCGGAGCACGAACCGAATGCACGACGCGGCCGAAGCCGCGCGCACGCCCAGCCCGAGCCCCCGCACGCGGGGCTCACGCGATCGAGAGGTCGATCGCTCAAGGCGATCGACTGGGGCTGCCCAGCAGCCCCTTGCGGCGAGTTCGGCGACTCGCCGCCGCTGGGTGTCGGTCCAACCAGTGGACAGCCGCGGGGCCCAGCCCTCGCGGCTCGCGATCGATCGCGATGATCGATCGCGTCCCCGGCTCCCAGCCGGGGTTCGACCCCTCCCCACCGAAACCCTAGGTGGGCGATCGCCGTGGTCCGGTGGCTACGCCACCACCACGCGTTCGTCCTCCTTCCCGGTTTCGTACCTCGGATCTTGCGTTGAACGGTATTTCACGATAAATCAAAATCGAATAATATCAAGGGTGTTTAGATATTGTACCTTTCGATTCGTTGTTCGGAGAAACGAAATCAAGATGACCTTTGAATCTTCCCACGTATTCCTTGCACTAGCTTGAACGTCGGGTGGGCGACGATCCTCCAAGCTCTATGGATCTACTTCTCTCTCTACTTTCTCTCTCTAGAAGAATTATGATCTTCAACTTATGAGAATAGAGGAGACCATGTAGTGCTTTTATAGGCTACGTAGGGGATCTAAAGGAGGTGGAATATTGGGCTTCCAATATTAATGATTAAATTGAGCCCAAGCCCAAATCTATTAATCTCCCATTAATATTAATTAATTTATTTTCCACTATATAAATTAATTGCACTCCCAATATTAAATCATATTATATCCAAATAATATTTCTCCGGTAGTATTATTTATTCCGTGTATTTAAGATTTAAATATCCATGAATAAAATTTATTTATTGCTTAATAAATTTATTCATCTCTTTTATCCGAGACTAGTACCACTCAACCTTATTTATTATGCGGGAACAAATCCACTCGCGAGGTTTACATAATAAATCCTTATGAGCTCATCTCAGGGATATTATCAACCCTTCCGGGATACACTGTCCCTTCAAGAATTCACGGCATGCCATATATAAAATATAGTGACCCAACTTAACCGGTAATTAACCCAATAATTAAATCGGTTAATTCCTTTGGAAAATCAAAGTCACATATATTAAATATACACACCCGCAATTGTATCGGGGATTAAGAATAAAATACACTGAGTCTCAAATCAATTATCGCCGAGCAAACCTAATTGATGAGTCTCATTTGATCCGCTCAATACACCAAGTGTACAAGTGTGATAAAATAATTAAGACAAATTATTTTCTCTCTCACACAACGACTATACCGATGGATTGGTCCGTGTCCATCTAGGTCGTGAGCAACTGTTCGATTAAATACGAGTAACCGATAGTATGATCTTCTGTGTGACGTCGCACACCATACTAACTACAACGTATATAATCCAGGACTATAATTTGCATATATTTAATTAACAATAATTAAAAGCAAATGAATGTTCATTATTAATAGGTAAATGAAAGTGTACAAGGAGTTCAGAATACTCAAATCTAGACATTAAGTATACTACTCCAACAGGTAGGAGTAGCATGAGATCGGGAGACCCCACGCCACCCCACCGTCGACCACCACCGCCGGGGACCACCGCCGCCGCCGCCCCCAGCCCACGCGCCACCGCCACTGGTGGCCGGCGTGGCCGGAAGCCCGCGGGCAGCCCCCCTTTTGGGCGGGGTCGATCATCATCATCATGGGATCGATTCCATCGATCCCGAGCCCCAGTCCCTCTCATTTTCTCCTTCGTCACACGAGTTCTCCGGCGGTCATCTCGGCATCGATCCAACGTAAATAAATTACAAGAAATAAATTTACAATTCCGGTATCGATTCTATACATGAAATCGACCCTATACATTTTCCGGAAAACATAGAACGTAATAATAAATCCTAAATTCGGTCAACCCCCGAATTTTTACTATTACAAGCATTCATCCACACAAAACGAATCTCGACATGTCCTAGAGTTTAATAAACGAATAATCATGGTAAAGAAATTCAACAATTAATTAAACCATGATAGTCGGATCCCTGCAAGGTAGAACGATAATTGAACACATACATGAACACGAAACCAAACGCTCTGATACCATTTGCTGGAAATCGATGTCCCGGGCTATTAAAATTTGCAGAAAATAATAACCCGACCGAAATCCTTTCGCCGGAAACCGATCACGAACAACACGAAGAACCGGGGCCCGACCGGAGAATCGCCGCGAGGGCGAAACCCTAGCCGAACCACCATGCATGGGGTTCGCGATCGCCGTGCATGGCGATCGCCGGGGATGCGGGGTGCATCCCCGCGGGGCTGTCGACCAGCACCCGCCGGCGGTGAGTCCGGCGACTCACCGCCACCGCCACACGAGGAGGAGGGCGCCCAGCCGAGGCTCCAGCCCTCGGCTGCCCTCGCGATCGAGCCCAGCTCGATCGCCCGCCCCGGCTTTAGCCGGGGCTCCCCGTGCGCACGCCGCCGTCGAAGGGGCGGCTGGGATCCGCCGCGGCACCAGCCCGCGGCATCCCAGCGATCGACTGTTGGAGTTGTGTACTTAATGTCTAGATTTAAGTAACGGAAACTCACGATCCATTGCCACTAATCTATTTAATTAAATAAACAATTATTTGCGTTTAATTATTTATAATTAAATATATGCAAATCATAGTCCTGGATTTTATACGTTGTAGTTAGTATGGTGTTGCATGGGCGCACAGAAGATCATACTATCGGTTACTCGTATTTAATCGAACAGTTGCTCACGACCTAGATGGACACGGACCAATCCATCGGTATAGTCGTTGTGTGAGAGAGAAAATAATTTATCTTAATTATTTTATCACACTTGTACAGTTGTTGTATTGAGCGGATCGTTGAGATTCATCGATTAGGATTGCCGGCGATAATCGATTCGAGTCTCAGTGTATTTTATTCTTAATCCCCGAAACTATTGCGGGTGTGTATATTTAATATAAGTGACTTTGATTTACCAAAGGAATTAACCGATTTAATTATTGGGTTAATTACCGGTTAAGTTGGGTCACTATGTTTTATATATGACATGCCGTGAATACTTGACGGGAAAGTGTATCCCGTAAGGGTTGATAATATCCCCGAGATGAGTTCATAAGGAATTATTATGTAAACCCTGCAGGTGGATTCGTTCCGCATAATAATTAAGGTTGAATGGTACTAGTCTCGGATATAAGAGATGAATAAATTAATTAGCAATAAATTAATTTTATTCATGGATATTTATATCTTAAATACACGGAATAAATAATACTACCGGAGAAATATTATTTGATATAATATGGTTTAATATTGGGAGTGCAATTAATTTATATAGTGGAAAATAAATTAATTAATAATAGTAAGGATTAATAGATTTGGGCTTGGGCTCAATTTAATCACTATTATTGGAAGCCCAATATTCCACCTCCTTAAGATCCCCTACGTAGCCTATAAAAGCACTACATGGTCTTCTCTATTCTCATAACTTGAAGATCACAATTCTAGAGAGAGAAAGTAGAGAGCGAGATCCATGGAGTTCGGAAGATCGTCGCCCACCCGACGTTCGAGCTAGTGCAAGGAATACGTGGGAAGGTCTCAAGGTCTTCATAGATCTCGTTTCTCCGTACAACGAGAACAAAGGTAAAATCACGAACCCCCTCGATGATTTTAATTATTAATTCGGGTATACGCATGAACGAAGATCCGAGGGACGAACCCGGGGATGGGGTTTGACCGCGCGGTGGTGATCCGAGATCACCGGACCGCGGGCGGTCAAGCGAACCCCGCCGGGATCGCATGAGTACCCTCGGCTGGACGCCGAGGGTGGCGGTCGAGCCCTAGGGCTTCGACCGCCGGTGCACATCGAAGGGCCCCGGCTGGACGCCGGGGCGAGCGATCGACTTCGGTCGATCGCTGGGGGCAGCCGCGGGCTGGTGCCGCGGCAGGCGCCCCCTCCTCCGATCGACGGTGGCGGTGAGTCGCCGGACTCACCGCCGGGGGCTGCTACGAGCAGCCCCGGGGGATGCACGATGCATCCCCAGCGATTGCCGTGTGCAATCGCGAGCCCCACGCGGGGCTCGGCTAGGGCTAGCCGCGGGTTTATCCCGCGGCGGTGTTGCTTTGGTCGGGCCCGGTTCGTGTGGTGGTTCGCGGTGGTTTCCGGCGAAGGGATTTTGATCGGGGTTATGTTTCCGCAATTCCGTTAACCCCGGGATATCGATTTCCAACAATTGGTATCAGAGCGTGGTTCAAGTTCATGTGTATATGCGATAAATTGTTCTACCTTGCAGGGTTTCCGACTATTATGGCTAGATATAATTCTTCGTTAATTATTGTCATAATTTTATTAAACTCTCGGACATGTCGAGATTCGTTTTATGTGTGGTGAATGCTTGTAATAGTAAAAATTCGGGGGTTGACCGAATTTAGGTTTATTATTACGTTCTACTTTTTCCGGAAAATGTATAAGGTCGATTTCATGTATAGAATCGATACCGGATAATTGTAATTAAATTCATGTAATTTATTTTACGTTGGATCGATGCCGAAATGACCGCCGGAGAAGACGAAGTGACGAGAGGAAGAAAGGACCGGGGATCGATCATGATGATCGACCCCATGATCGATCACGGGGCTAGGGCTCGATCGCCCTTGGCCGTGGGCTGCCGCCGTGAGGTGGTTGGCCGGCCGGCTGGGCGGCGGTGCTCTTCCCCGGTGGTAGTCGATCGGCGGTGGGGGTGGCGCAGGGTCCTCGTGATCTCGTGCTACTCCTATCGAGATTCAACTTTCCTAAATTATTCGGTTTTCCTATTTTGAGTATTCCTATTTTTTGGGAACTCTCATGGAATAGGAAAAGAATAAATTTAGAATAAATTTATTTCCTTATTGATTATTCCTTTTATGGGAATTTTCATGGATAAGGAAGGAATAAATTTAGAATTGATTCGGTTTTCCTATTTTGAGTATTCCTATTTTTTGGGAATTCTCATGGAAATAGGAAAAGAATTAATTGGAATTAATTTATTTCCTTATTCTATTATGGAAGTCTTCTAGAATATTCTAAGTCTACTTGGAATAGGATTCTAGAGATTTAATGGAATTAGAAAGAAAATAATTAATTATTAAATTAATTTATTTCCTAGTTGATTATTCCTATTTTATGGGAATTTTCATAGACATGGAAATTAATTAATTTGGAAAGTAGAAGAGTCCTTAATTAATTTTTCCTATTTAATTATTCCTTTATGGAATTTTTAATAGATTAGGAAAGGAATTAATTTGGAAGGATTAGGAGTCCTAATTTATTTTATTTCCTTATTCTATTATAGAAGTCTTCTAGAATATTCCAAGTGGGTCTTGGATAGATTATTCTAGAGATTTAATAGAATTAGATAGGAAAATAAATAAATAAAAATATTAATAATATTTAATTTTATTTTTGATTTATTCGATTGACTTAATTTTCGAATTAAGTAACTTTTGGATTTATTAAAAATAAATAGATTTAAATATTGGGATTAATATTCTCGTCACATGGAGCATTCAAGTGTTGGAAATCGACTACCCGGGACGTGTTCGTTCGATCGCTCGAACATCCGAACACTCCCAGTCGACCTCCCGAAGCGCTGCTCCGTTCACTAAACAGCCCGTGTGCCAAATCACGCCCAGCCATTGCCCCGGAGGACAACCGCGTGACAAGACCGCTGGTCTGTCTTGGGCAGCGGGCGCTGCCCACAAAACAGCGGTCGCTGTTTAGGTCTAAAACGGCGGTCGCCGTTTGCCTTTCAGCGGGCGCTGTTCGTCCGCGAACAGCAGCGCGTTCTGCTGTTCCGGGCTCGTTTCCGGTCGTTGTGTGGGCAACGATCTGCTGGATTCTCCTTTTCTGCTGAAACCTTAGACGTTTCTAGCGTATGCCTCTAACCCGATTCCAGCCGTTGTGTGGGCAACGATCTGCTGGATTCTCCTTTTCTGCTCTCTCTTCTCTAAACCAGCGCAAGAATAATTTTTCTTTCTCAGAAATATAATTGCGCTAAGCAATTAATTTCATCAGAAAAATAACTTCGTTAACTCTTTTATTTAAACAGAGAAAAACATAATTGCGCTAAGCAATTTAATTTCTCTGCTGAAATAATAGTTGCGGCGTTTCTTAAGTTTAAGAGAGGCAAGGGGGGGGGGGGGGGGGGGGTTATATATAGAGTTACACTAGGGACCTCTTAGGTAAATAAATCCCGGGCTAAATTGCAATTTAATTAAACCGGTGTCCTTAAAAGAAAACCTTTAATTAAATTCCACAATTTTAATTATAATTAATTCCACTATAAAATTATAATTGAATCCCCGAAATTAATTTAATATTATTTCAACAATAATATTTCCGCCGAATTACATATACGACTTTCCCTGTGTTTAAGATATCGAATGTCCACGAATTAACTTTAATTACTAATAATTAAATTAATTCGTTTCTTATTATCCGAGACTAGTACCACTCATCCTTATTATCATGTGGAACGAATCCACCTGCAGGGTTTACATGATAAACTTTATGAGCTCATCTCGGGGACATCATCAACCCGATAAACGGGACACGGTTTCCTGTCTATAATCTATAGCATGCCGTGTGTACAATTCCGATTCCCAATTTACCGAGAATATTGACTAATCAATTAGTCTCACTCATTGGTAGATTAAAGAACCGAGAATTGGACACACGCACCTATAATTATATAGGGATTAGGAATTCGCATATCCGCAATATCTGAGGTCTAGTTCGATTACTTCGATTAGTATAAATCGAACGCCCTCCCGTGGTCCTGCTCAATACACCAAGTGTACGAGAGTAACATGATAGTCAAGACCGACTATCTGCCAGTCACACTACGACGTACCGATGGATTGTCCCTGTCCATCTAAGTCGTGAGCTACTGTTCGATAGTATACGAGTAACCGACAGTATGATCTTCCGCGTGTCTCCTCACGCCATACTGTCTACAACGTATACATCAAGGACTATTGCATTAAATGCAATCATGCTTGAATCATATCTTGAATTAAGGTATAGATAAGGAGTTCCGTATTTGCACTAAACTAGACATTTAGAATACAACTCCATCATCAAGAACGAAGACTGAAGACTAGAAGATGCGTACGGAGATGCGATAAAGCCATAATAGTCGGGAAAATAATATTCTAGTATTATTTTGACTATGTGATAATATTCTTTGTGCTTTATTTCATGTATGCATGCTTATGTGTATTTAATTATGCATTAGATAGCGTATCCCTTTATTGTAAAAAGCTAAGTGGGAGAGGGTATGGAAACATACCCATGGTCTCCATTGCTGCTCTCTTGGTAACTTTTATAAACTTTTGAAGTTTATATAGATAAGTTATTGGAGGAGAGTTCTTGTAATTCCTCTTACAAGAAACATTGATTAAGTTTATCAAACAATGCCTAATTTGTCTTTCCAAAGCTGATTTCAAGTCGACTCATTCTCACCCCGGGGAGTGGAATGGAGCCAAAGCCACTTGGTCATGTAGAGGACACAAATTAGAGACCTTCGTACCATTCTTTTATAGATGGATCGATTGTCTGCTCGGCTCCCTCATCTAATGAGAGATAGGGTTGTTCGCATGGTGAATCACTGGTTAGAAACTTCGAGTTTCACTTATGATTCTCCGCGTCCTGATTTACGAAAATCGAATGGATCTTGTAATTGGGAGTCAATTATAAAAGTCTCTTGGTGTAGTAAACGTCCACACCACGTGGCTTGCTATGCTGACGGATTTTGGATTAATTGATGTAGACAGTTGTAAGAAATTGTGAAGAATTGTGAAGTCATCGTAAACGTCCACACCACGTGGCTTGCGGTGATGTAGCGGTTCCAAACGATTTACTTTGGTACTGAGTAATGGTTTACACTTAGATACGCATTATAGTATTCTTCCCCATGAAGTTCCGCTATAAGTGATGTATGACCGAAGCAAAACTAATTGCTAAATCATTTGGGTAAGGTAAACGTCCACACCACGTGGCTTGCCATATCTGATGGGATTTTAGAGGCGATTAGTGATTTAATGATATTATTTTAGGGAGATAATATCGGAGATTAAATCAATTGTTTGTTGTTATATGTGCTCATAGATTAGGAGATGGCTTTGAACCCACTTTATGTGATACTTAAGGATTTAACTCATTGGTCCCTGAATGTATTGATTGGAATAGAGATCTGGACATTGCCCAGACTGTTAAAGAGTACATGTTTGTACTCAAGAGAGCTTTGTCCTCCCGATCATACTAATGTCTCAACTGATGAGGAAAGAACTGATTTTAAGAAGTGGGAAAATGCTTTGGCAATAACCACTGATTGATATCATGTTCAAACTCAAGGAGATGTTTAGACATGACATAGTGGCTAGACAAGAGGCGATGAGGATACTCATAAAGGTCATTCATTCGAGGAAACGCTTAAACACGTTTTCGAGATGATGAACCTTTTAGACGAGTTGAGACGGAAATCGCAAGCTCTTGTTGTCAATGCCAAAGGTTTCGAACCTAAGGGCAAAACCGGGGGAAAGGAAAAGCAAGCAAAGAAACCCAGTGGTCCTAAGTTACTTGGACCACGAGATGGGACGAGAAAGCCAATAGGCAAGTATTCTCGATGCAAACAGTCTGGGTACTGGAAGTCTGATTATCCTCTCAAAGAAAGTACGAAATTTTCTTTAGTCGTAAAAACATAGTCAGTGGAATTATCTACCGGAACCTGGTGTGTAGATATGGAACCACTGACGGTATGTGCATTTTAAATGCAAGGGTTCCAGGAAACCCGACGACTTAGAAAAGAATAAATCGTAGTCTACATGGGCAATGCTGTAGAGGAGGCAGCTGTTGCAGTGGAGGACATTTTATAGGATTTCATTTTGAGTTATTGCTTTTATGTACCTTCCATATTAGAAAGAACTTTGTTCTGGATTTCTAATGAATGGATATTTTATTTCTTTTAATCATTTGATGGTTATAAGAAGAAATAATGATAGTATCTATTCTGGTACATTAGCTAGCAATATATAAATGATGAATCCTGAGTCCACCACGATGCAACGAACCGTAGTATAAAAACTCGTTTTACTAATAAGAGATTTCTTTATTAAATCAGTTATACTTGTGGATTCTTATGCTAAGTCATGCTTATTCAAATAAGAAGTTCAAAGGTCGAAAATTGATTTTTGATCAATTGAGTTGAAGGAGTGGACCTTCCGACCTAAGAATCTTATTTGGAAGATAACATGACTAAGCAATCCTTTATGGATATAAGATATAAGATCCGGACAAGTATTAGAATTGATTGACTCTGATGTATGCAGACCTTTGTCTACTCAGACAATAAGGTACGAGTACTTCATTTTATGATTACTCGAAAAGTGGATTAGCATACCTGATGTGCCACAAAAGCAAAGTGTTTTGACAAGTCAATGGACACAAAGCTATTGTGGGGAACCATCAAGGTATATGCATTTGTAGCCTGCGATTTAATCGCGGAGGCAAATGCCTGTCTGAGGAATGCATGGCATACTGATCAGAGATTGGGATTTGATCCCAAATGACTACACCATACACTCTTGTGTAGAATTGGTGTGTCGGAAATAAGAAATGGAACTCTTATAGAAATAGTAAAAGCATGAGTTATACGGAACTACCTATGTTCTATGGATATGTCTGGAAACAACGGCGCATTCAAATGCAGTTGTAGAATATCCTAGAAGAACAAAAGATGTGTGTTCAATAATACTATGAACCAGAAGGACGTTATAAGTTCTAACGCCCGTTTCTTAGAGGAAGACTATTAGATGAACCACAAGCCCAAAGAGACGTAATATTTTGAATAAGAGAAAGAGATAAGGACTGGGAACCAGCCGAACCGAGTAGCAGTACACCACTAACTGCACCTACTGTTATTACTGTTTATACACCGGAATGCCATTGTAGTGGGAGGTTGTTTGACAACCGGAGATATTCATAAGACTAGGAGGGTTTCGGACTCTGGACCTAGTATACATGAAATCGATCCCTAGATCTACATGAAGGCAGTACTAGATCTAAATGTGCCTTCTTGGAGAGCAATAAGGATTATTGCTAAGAGGCAAGATCATTTAAAGTACAAGCTTAGTCGATCCATTGATGGGATTGAAGGAAAGCTTAGAGTTCGTGGAACTTGCGCATTGATGAGATAGTCCATTTGATGGATTCATCAAAAGGCATTGACGAATCGTGTGTATGGGAAACGTGATGGAAACAAGGTGGTGTTTCTCGGAGGTTTTATGTAGATAACATTTTATCATTGGTAACAATGTAAAGATGTTGTCAGACATAAAATGATGGTTGTCTAGAAAAATCGATATATGAGATAAAGAAGAAGTTGGAGCATGTTCTTAAGATCTAGGATCTCAAGAAAAGAACATTGTACTTCTCTAGATATCTTATACGATTATGGTTCGTTTTAACATGCAAGATTCCGAGAAAGGTTCGTTACCTTTCAGACACGGAATGCATCTATCTAAGGACATGTGTTTTGAGAACTCAAAAGGAGATAGAAGCAATGAAAGCGGTTTATGATGGAGTTATATTCTAAATGTCTAGTTTAGTGACAATATGGAACTCCTTATCTGTGTTTTACATTATTTATTAATCAAACTGTCGGCATTTTGTCTTTCATGTACTTGAATGCAATAGTCCTAGATATATACGTTGTAGACAGTATGGCGTGAGGAGACACGCGGAAGATCATACTGTCGGTTACTCGTATACTATCGAACAGAAGCTCACGACTTAGATGGACAGGGACAATCCATCGGTACGTCGTAGTGTGACTGGGTAATAGTTGGTCTTGACTATTATGTTACACTTGTACACTTGGTGTATTGAGCAGGACCACGGGAGGGCGTTCGATTTATACTAATCGACGTAATCGAACTAGACCTCAGAGATTACGGATATACGAATTCCTAATCCCTATATAATTATAGGTGCGTGTGTCCAATTCTCGGTTCTTTAACTTGCCAATGAGTGAGACTATTTGATTAGTCGAGATACTCGGTAAATTGGGAATCGTAATTGTACTCACGGCATGCTATAGATTATAGACAGGAAACCGTGTCCCGTTTATCGGGTTGATAACGTCCCCGAGATGAGCTCATAAAGTTTATCATGTAAACCCTGCAGGTGGATTTGTTCCACATGATAATAAGGATGAGTGGTACTAGTCTCGGATAATAAGAAACGAATTAATTTAATTATTAGTAATTAAATAAATTCGTGGACGTTGGATATCTTAAACACGGGGAAAGTCGTATATGTAATTTCGGCGGAAATATTATTGTTGATATAATATTAAATTAATTTCGGGAATTCAATTATTATTTTATAGTGGAATTAATAATAATTAAATTTGAAATCGATTAATTAAGGAATTGCTTTTAAGTATTCCAAGATAATTAATATTTCATTTTAGCCCCTAAGTAATTTACCTAAGAGGTCCCTAGCGTAACTCTATAAACCCCCCCCCCCCCCCCTTGCCTATCCTAAACCTACAGTCCGCAGCTTTTTATTTTTCTGAGAAAAATTATTGCGTTAGCGCAATTAAGATTTTTCACTGTAAAATAAATTGTATAGCGCTAATATTTTTCTCTCAGAGAGAAAAAGAATATTACGCTGGTAGAGAAAGGAGAAAGCAGAAAAGGAGACCCAACGGATCGTTGCCCACACAACGGTTGGAGTCGGGAAGAGGCATACGCTAGCAATCGCTAAGGTCTCAACAATTCGACCGCTAAGGTATGAGATCGGATCTTTAATTCCGCATATAATTCGATCTCACTTTTCCTCGTTGATCATACTTTGAACGTAGATCGGGTTCCGGGGTTGTGGGTTGTATTCCTCGACTACTGGGGGTTCTAGGACCTCCGGATCGGTAGTCGGATGAGGAAAAATGACCCGGAAACGAGCCCAGAACAGCAACGTCGCGTTGCTGTTCGCGGAGAAACGGCGACCGCCGTTTCCAAACGGCGACCGCCGTTTTGGTGTTTTTCTGGCAGCCCGCTCGGTTCGCGCGGTTGTCCTTCGGGGCAATGGCTGGGCGTGAATCGGGGCACGGGCTGGAAAAGCGAACGAAGTAGCGACACCGGATATCGACTGGGATCGTTCGGATGTTCGAGTGATCGAACGAACGCATCCCGGGTAGTCGATTTCCAACAATTGGTATCAGAGCCGGTTTATGCGTTCTTGTATTGTTTGCGAGTTTTGTTTTGCAGGATAACCCGATTATTATGGTCATGTTGTTTGTATTGTAATTTTTTGTGGTTTGTTAAACTCTCGGGGTTGTCGAGATCTTTGTTTTGAATCGTTGCTTGCTTGTAATAGTTAAAACGACGGGTTGAGTCGTTTAGGTTTTCTATTTCGGTTTTTCGTTTTTTCGTTTATCCGGGTGTATAGGATCGATCGATATGTATAGGATCGATGCCGGAAGTAGTATGTTTTACTCTTGTAATGTTGCTGCTGCTTGGTGGATCGAGACGAGATCGAGGGCCGGACGAACGAGGGTCGAGAAGTCGAACCCGCGGCTGCTGAAGGGCAAACGGCGGTCGCCGTTTCTTAAACGGCGGTCGCCGTTTCGCTGGATTCTTGGCAGCAGCTTGCGGGGGTTCGACTGACACCACGGATCGCTCGTCGAGGCTTGGGATGATACTCCAGTGGGAGGGGTTCGTCTCTTGGCACTTAGACGAGTCGGTGGTGGATCGAGACCCAGACGAGCAACGAGACGAAGATCCGAGGAGACGTGCATCGAAGATTTTAAAGGCCATAATAATCGGGCCACGTTAAATGCTTTCTATGTGTTTACGTGTTTTTATTATGCTTTATTTCTATATGCATGTGAATGTTATCCCTTTCGTAAAAACTAAGTGGGAGAGGGATTGGAAACAATCCCGTGGTCTCCATTCTCTGTTTTGATGGTGATGTGTGTCGCTTACGAGTTGGCTTTAGTGTCATCCTCCCTATCGGATAAAGTTGACACACGGATATCACTGGATCAAAATTCGAATTCAATTCCATTTATAGAATTGAACACTTAAGTTTTTCAAAGCAATGCCTAATCTGTCTTTCAAAGACTAATTTCAACTCGACTCATTCTCACCCCGGGGAGTGGAATGGAGCCAAAGCGCTTGGTTATGTCGATGACACAGATTAGAGACATTCGAGTCATTTGATGACTAGATCGATTGTCTGGTTGGCTCCCTCACTTTGTGAGAGATAGGGCTCAATTGCATGATTGATCGCTGGTTAGAAACTTCGAGTTTCACTTATGAGATATCAAGTTTTGATTAACGAAATTGTGAAATTTATTAAATGTAATTCAATTAACAAAGTTGTTTGTTTAGTAAACGTCCACACTATCGTGGCTTACTAGACGGAAACGGAACTTTGGGTTAATTGAGGCTCGACAGTTATAGGAAATCGTAAAGGGACCGCATGTCAACGTAAACGTCCACACTAACGTGGCTTGCGGTGGGCGTGTAGTTTCCGAGCGGTTAACTTAGTACTGAGAAATGGTATACACTTAGGTACGCTTTACAGTATCCTCCCCATCGGAGTCACTGCTGTAATGATGTATGACCAAAGTAAAAGTCCAGTTATAAAATCGTTTGGACTAGTATACGTCCACATGAACGTGGCATGCTAGTCTGATGGGATTTTAGGATTGATTGGTAAATTTAATGATATTAATTAAGGGAGTTAATATCGAATTAAATTTGACAGTTTGATTTGTCTCTTTTATAGATATGGCACTCAACCCGCTGTCCATTATACTAAAAGAAAACAAACTCACTGGTCCAAACTATGTTGATTGGAAACGAAACTTGGACATTGTCCTAACTGCTTAGGAGTACAAATATGTACTCCATGAGGTTTGTCCTGATGAACCTATTGATACCTCCACTCCTGAGGAAAAGGAAGCTCATCGGAAGTGGGTCAAGGCTGATCAGATGGCGCGGTGCTACATTTTGGCTTCTATGTCAAATGTGCTGCAACATCAGCATGAGGCCATGACCACTGCCTATGATATGATGCTTAACCTCAAGGAGATGTTTGGTAGTCAGGATAGGGCAGCCAGGCAAGATGCCATGAGAAAACTCATGACGGCCACTATGTCCGAAGGAACGCCCGTGAGGGATCACGTTCTTAGGATGATAGGCTATCTGAATGAGATAGAGATTATGGGAGGAGCTATCGATGGGGAAACCCAGATCGATATAGTGCTCCAGTCTCTGCCTAGGAGTTTTGAGCAGTTCCGCCTGAACTATAACATGAACAAGAGGTTATATTCGTTGGCGGAGCTCCTGACTGAACTCCAGGCGGCAGAGGGAATCTTCAAGAAATCTCAGGCACTTGTGGCTGTGAAACTTCCTGGCCCTCCGGGGACTAAGAGGAAGAAGAAACAAGGACGGAAACCCAGTGGACCCAGCAATGGTGGACCACGGAATGGAGTGAACAAGCCCAAGGGCAAGTGTTTCCGTTGCAAGCAGTCTGGACATTGGAAGTCTAATTGTCCTCTCAGACAAGGAGGTACGAACTTTTCCTTAGTCACTGAAACATATTTAGCGGTGTTATCCACCGGTACTTGGTGTGTGGATACGGGAGCCACTGATCATGTCTGCAATTCTTTGCAGGGGTTCCAGGAAACCCGACGGCTTAGAGAGGGAGAGATCACTATCTACATGGGCAACGCTACGAAAGTGGCTGCAGTTGCAGTGGGAGATATTTATTTGTCTTTTAATAATAAAGTTTTGGTATTGAATAATTGCCTTTATGTACCGAATTTTAGAAAGAACCTTGTTTCGGTTTCTAAATTGGTTTTGAATAAATATTCTGTTTCTTTTGATAGTTCTGTTATTATCAAAAAGAATGGTGAGTATATCTGTTCTGGTACATTGATAGGCAACTTATATATACTGAATCCTGATTATTCCACGATGCAACGAGTAGAGTCAAATAACACATCTAGTACCAATAAGAGAAATGAGCCTTCTAGAATGAATCAAAAGTACTTATGGCATCTTAGGCTAGGTCATATTAACTTGGGCAGGATTCAAAGGTTGATAACTGATGGAATACTCAGTGGTGTGAAAGATGAGGACTTTCCGACCTGTGAATCATGCCTGGAAGGAAAAATGACCAAGCGACCCTTTAGTGATAAGGGGTATAGATCCAAGGAAGTACTGGAGTTGATTCACTCTGATTTGTGCGGGCCTTTATCTGTCTAAGCGAGAGGAGGTTACGAATATTTCGTAACCTTCACTGATGATTACTCAAGGTATGGTTTTATATACCTGATGCGCCACAAGAGCGAGTGCTTTGACAAGTTCAAGGAGTACAAAGCTCTTGTGGAGAACCTTCATGGTAAAACCATAAAGACTCTACGATCTGATCGTGGAGGAGAGTACCTCTCGGGAGAGTTTAAGGCGTACTTATTAGAGAATGGGATTGACTCCCAGATGACTGCACCATACACGCCCCAGCAGAATGGTATAGCAGAAAGAAGGAATAGGACTCTTATGGAAATGGTAAGATCTATGATGAGTTATTCAGAACTACCAGTTTCGTTCTGGGGATATGCCTTGGAAACAGCGGCGTATATCCTGAACTTAGTTCCTTCTAAATCAGTCCCTAAGACGCCCTCGGAATTGTGGACCGGGCGAAAGCCAAATTTGAAACACATTCGGGTTTGGGGTTGTCCAGCACATGTGCTGAAGCATGGGGCTGATAAGTTGGAATCTCGTTCAGATATTCGGTTGTTTATAGGATATCCTAGAGGAACGAAAGGTGGTCTATTTTATAGTCCTAAGGACCAGAAGATCGTTGTTAGCAACAACGCTCGGTTCTTGGAAGAGGATTATATAATGGACCACAAGCCCAAGAGTGAGATAATACTTAACGAACTGAGAGGGGACGATCAAGGCTTAGATCCAACCGAACCGGGTGATACGCCACCACAGTCTGCACCTGTAGTTACTGAGGTTACACCGGAGCCTCGTCGTAGTGGGAGGGTTGTTCGACAACCCGATAGGTTCATGTTTATAGGTGAGTCTTCGGACTTGTTACCTGGAGAACATGAAGCCGATCCCTGGACCTATGGCGAGGCGCTTAAAGATCAAGATGCTCAGTCTTGGCAAAAGGCGATGAAATCTGAGATTGAATCAATGGATTCAAATCAGGTCTGGAATCTTGTAGCACCGCCCAAAGGTGTAAAAGCCATTGGTTGCAAGAGAAAAAGAGGGTCTGACGGGAAGGTTGAAACCTTCAAGGCTAGGCTTGTTGCGAAAGGGTATACTCAGAAAGAAGGGATCGATTATGAGAAAACCTTTTCGCCGGTAGCTATGCTAAAGTCGATCCAGATTCTTTTGTCTATAGCATCTTATATGGATTATGAGGTGTGGCAAATGGACGTCAAGACAGCATTCTTGAATGGGAATCTTGACGAGACCATTTACATGAGACAGCCAGAAGGTTTCATCAAGAAAGGCCAAGAGCATCTAGTATGTAAGCTAAACCGATCCATTTATGGATTGAAGCAAGCTTCTAGATCTTGGAACATGCGGTTTGATGAGGTTATCCAGTCTTATGGATTCATTCAAAGCATGGACGAGTCGTGTGTATACCGGAGAAGTGACGGAAACAGTGTGGCGTTTCTCGTGCTTTATGTAGACGACATCCTTCTAATTGGCAACAATGTGAAGATGTTGTCGGACATAAAGGGATGGTTGTCCAAGCAATTCGATATGAAAGACTTAGGACAAGTTGGGCATGTTCTTGGGATCAAGGTTATAAGGGATCGCCGGAAAAGAACATTAAGCTTGTCCCAGGCTTCATATATTGATACAATTCTGGCTCGTTTCAACATGCAGAATTCCAAGAGAGGTGCTCAACCTTTCTGCCATGGAATTCATCTATCTAAAGACATGTGTCCCAAAACACAAAAGGAGATAGATTACATGAAGAAGGTTCCTTATGCTTCGGCAGTAGGAAGTCTAATGTATGCCATGTTGTGCACGAGACCTGATATCTGCTATGCCGTGGGCATGGTAGCTAGATATCAGAGTAACCCTGGACAGGGTCACTGGACTGCTGTAAAGAACATACTTAAGTACCTGCGAAGGACTAGGAACTATGTTCTGAGTTACAAAGCGTCCGAGTTGATTCCTATTGGTTACACAGACTCGGATTTCCAATCTGATAAGGATCAGCGAAAGTCTACATCAGGCTATGTGTTCACATTGGGAGGTGGAGCAGTCTCATGGAAGAGTGTTAAGCAGTAATGCATTTCGGACTCTACCATGGAAGCCGAATATGTAGCAGCCTCTGAGGCAGCTAAAGAATCGGTGTGGCTCCGGAACTTCCTTATGGACTTGGATGTGGTTCCTAAAATTCCTAGAGCTATCACAATTTATTGTGACAATAGCGGTGCAGTGGCTAATGCAAAGGAACCACGAGCCCACAATGCGAGTAAACACATAGATCGCAAGTACCACCTGATTAGAGACATCGTCAGGAGAGGCGATGCGGTTGTCACCAAGATTGCATCAGCGGATAACCTGGCTGACCCCTTTACGAAGGCACTTCCAGCGGAAGCGTTCAAGAGACACGTGAAGGGGATGGGTATCGGATGTATGGTAGAGGGCAACTAGAGATTTAGTATAAGTGGGAGATTGATGGAGTTATATTCTAAATGTCTAGTTTAGTGACAATATGGAACTCCTTATCTGTGTTTTACATTATTTATTAATCAAACTGTCGGCATTTTGTCTTTCATGTACTTGAATGCAATAGTCCTAGATATATACGTTGTAGACAGTATGGCGTGAGGAGACACGCGGAAGATCATACTATCGGTTACTCGTATACTATCGAACAGAAGCTCACGACTTAGATGGACAGGGACAATCCATCGGTACGTCGTAGTGTGACTGGGTAATAGTTGGTCTTGACTATTATGTTACACTTGTACACTTGGTGTATTGAGCAGGACCACGGGAGGGCGTTCGATTTATACTAATCGACGTAATCGAACTAGACCTCAGAGATTACGGATATACGAATTTCTAATCCCTATATAATTATAGGTGCGTGTGTCCAATTCTCGGTTCTTTAACTTGCCAATGAGTGAGACTATTTGATTAGTCGAGATACTCGGTAAATTGGGAATCGTAATTGTACTCACGGCATGCTATAGATTATAGACAGGAAACCGTGTCCCGTTTATCGGGTTGATAACGTCCCCGAGATGAGCTCATAAAGTTTATCATGTAAACCCTGCAGGTGGATTTGTTCCACATGATAATAAGGATGAGTGGTACTAGTCTCGGATAATAAGAAACGAATTAATTTAATTATTAGTAATTAAATAAATTCGTGGACGTTGGATATCTTAAACACGGGGAAAGTCGTATATGTAATTTCGGCGGAAATATTATTGTTGATATAATATTAAATTAATTTCGGGAATTCAATTATTATTTTATAGTGGAATTAATAATAATTAAATTTGAAATCGATTAATTAAGGAATTGCTTTTAAGTATTCCAAGATAATTAATATTTCATTTTAGCCCCTAATTAATTTACCTAAGAGGTCCCTAGCGTAACTCTATAACCCCCCCCCCCCCCCCCTTGCCTATCCTAAACCTACAGTCCGCAGCTTTTTATTTTTCTGAGAAAAATTATTGCGTTAGCGCAATTAAGATTTTTCACTGTAAAATAAATTGTATAGCGCTAATATTTTTCTCTCAGAGAGAAAAAGAATATTACGCTGGTAGAGAAAGGAGAAAGCAGAAAAGGAGACCCAACGGATCGTTGCCCACACAACGGTTGGAGTCGGGAAGAGGCATACGCTAGCAATCGCTAAGGTCTCAACAATTCGACCGCTAAGGTATGAGATCGGATCTTTAAATCCGCATATAATTCGATCTCACTTTTCCTCGTTGATCATACTTTGAACGTAGATCGGGTTCCGGGGTTGTGGGTTGTATTCCTCGACTACTGGGGGTTCTAGGACCTCCGGATCGGTAGTCGGATGAGGAAAAACGACCCGGAAACGAGCCCGGAACAGCAACGTCGCGTTGCTGTTCGCGGAGAAACGGCGACCGCCGTTTCCAAACGGCGACCGCCGTTTTGGTGTTTTTCTGGCAGCCCGCTCGGTTCGCGCGGTTGTCCTTCGGGGCAATGGCTGTGCGTGAATCGGGGCACGGGCTGGAAAAGCGAACGAAGTAGCGACACCGGATATCGACTGGGATCGTTCGGATGTTCGAGTGATCGAACGAACGCATCCCGGGTAGTCGATTTCCAACAGTTTCCTACACCTTGAGTGTGGAAAGCTTAATAAATGCAATGTTGAAAACAAGAACCTGATATCGGCTATGCGGTTAGCATAGTGGGAGGATATCAAGGTAATACTGGAAAGGAATATTCGATTGCTGTAATGTACTTTCGAAGTACTGGATTACGGAGCAAACAAATTTTTTCCTTTGGATTACATTCTCTTAGATTTCTAATCGAATGAGGACCGGTGTAAGTCAATATCAGGCTATGTGTTTCACTATTGAAGGAGAAGGAGTTTTAACATGGAAGAGTGATAAGCACGATGCTTTTCGGACTCTGCCATGGGTAACCAAATAGCGGCCTCAGAGGCAGCGGAAGTTTTGGTATAACTCCGGGATAATCTCTGGGAATTAGATGTGATTCTTAATTTGCCAAAGGCTATGTAAATAGCGGTGCGATGGCAAATGGTAAGATCACAAGTCCATAAGTGTAAGATAACACATAGTGCAAGTACCACCTGATACGAGTCATCGTCGAGGGAGACGACGCTGTAGTCACCAAGATAACTTCAGAGCGGCAACCTAGAGTGCTCATTCACATAGTACTTCTTGGAAGTACAACTTAAGCACGTGATGAGTATGGGAGTCGGGAGTTTGGAGGAAATGACTAGACCTTAGTACAAGTGGGAGATTGTTGGAGTTGTGTACTTAATGTCTAGATTTAAGTAACGGAAACTCACGATCCATTGCCACTAATCTATTTAATTAAATAAACAATTATTTGCGTTTAATTATTTATAATTAAATATATGCAAATCATAGTCCTGGATTTTATACGTTGTAGTTAGTATGGTGTTGCATGGGCGCACAGAAGATCATACTATCGGTTACTCGTATTTAATCGAACAGTTGCTCACGACCTAGATGGACACGGACCAATCCATCGGTATAGTCGTTGTGTGAGAGAGAAAATAATTTATCTTAATTATTTTATCACACTTGTACAGTTGTTGTATTGAGCGGATCGTTGAGATTCATCGATTAGGATTGCCGGCGATAATCGATTCGAGTCTCAGTGTATTTTATTCTTAATCCCCGAAACTATTGCGGGTGTGTATATTTAATATAAGTGACTTTGATTTACCAAAGGAATTAACCGATTTAATTATTGGGTTAATTACCGGTTAAGTTGGGGCACTATGTTTTATATATGACATGCCGTGAATACTTGACGGGAAAGTGTATCCCGTAAGGGTTGATAATATCCCCGAGATGAGTTCATAAGGAATTATTATGTAAACCCTGCAGGTGGATTCGTTCCGCATAATAATTAAGGTTGAATGGTACTAGTCTCGGATATAAGAGATGAATAAATTAATTAGCAATAAATTAATTTTATTCATGGATATTTATATCTTAAATACACGGAATAAATAATACTACCGGAGAAATATTATTTGATATAATATGGTTTAATATTGGGAGTGCAATTAATTTATATAGTGGAAAATAAATTAATTAATATTGATGGCATTAATAGATTTGGGCTTGGGCTCAATTTAATTATCAATATTGGAAGCCCAATATTCCACCTCCTTTAGATCCCCTACGTAGCCTATAAAAGCACTACATGGTCTTCACAATTCATAACCTAACACAAGACAAGATAATCATACTTGATTAGTCTAAAGAGTTCGTGAAGATCCATAAGCTTGGAGGATCGTCGCCCACCCGACGTTCAAGCTAGTGCAAGGAATACGTGGGAAGTTCTCGAGGTCATCTTGATTTCGTTTCTCCGAACAACGAATCGAAGGTATAAAATCTAAACGCCCTTGATTTTATTTGATTTGTATTATCGTGAAATACCGTGAACGCAAGATCCGAGGATCGAACCCCAGATGAAGGTCGAGCCGGGCGATGGTGGTCGAACCACCGGATCGCCGGCGGCTCGAAGATCCCTCATGGGGATCGAACACGCGAACCCTCGGCTGGACGCCGAGGATCGATCGAGCCCTACGGGGCTGATCGCTAGGGCTACGGGGCGTGACCCGTAGCAGCTCGTAGCGAGCTGCGGGTTCCCCGCAGCGGCTCGCTAGACGCGAGCCCTAGTCGCGTAGCAGCGGATCAACGGATCCGCTGCGGGGTTGCTCGTAGCAACCCAGCGATCGCCCGCAGCGATCGCGAGTCCCCCCGTGGGGACTCGGCTGGGCGTTCGCGTGCCCTCGTGTGCGCGACGCGTTCGTTCGGTTCCCGGCTCACGTGGTGCTCGTGATTTCTCTGGCGATTGAGGTTTTCGTTCGGGTTATTATTTTCCGCAAATTTTAATAGCCCGGGATATCGAATTCCAACAATTGGTATCAGAGCGTGGTTTATGTTCGCGGTATTTTCGATAAAATTGTTCTACCTTGCAGGGTTCCGACTATTATGGCTTAGTTAATTATTCGTTAATTTATTTTGTCATATTTATGTTGGATTATTAAACTCTCGGACATGTCGAGATTCGTTTTTGGTGGTGAATGCTTGTAATAGTAAAAATTCGGGGGTTGACCGAATTTAGGTTTATTATATTGTTCTTCGTTTTTCCGGAAAGTGTATAGGGTCGATTTCATGTATAGAATCGATACCGGAATTGTATTTTAAATTATTGTAACTTATTTACGTTGGATCGATGAATCGAAGACCACCGGAGAAGACGAAGTGACGAGAAGACGAAGGACTGGGGATCGATCAATCCCCATGATCGATCCCATGAGGATCGATCGACCCTCGGCCGAAAGGAGGCTGCCCGCGGGAGTCCCGGCCACGCCAGCCACCAATGGAGGTGGCGCGTGGGCTGGGCGGCGGCGGCGGTGTGCCCTAGGCGAAGGTCGATCAAGGTGGGGTGGCGTGGGGTCTCCCAACCCATGCTACTCCTACCAAGATCCCACTTTCCTAATTAATTCGGTTTTCCTATTTGAGTGTTCTTATTTTTAGGAACTCTCATGGATTAGGAAAAGAATTAATTGGAATTAATTTATTTCCTTATTGAGTATTCTCTATTATGGGAACTCTCATGGATTAGGAAAAGAATTAATTTGGAATTTATTTATTTCCTATTTGATTATTCCTATTCTTGGGAATTTTCATTAGATGGAAATTAATTAATCATGAAAAGTAGAAGAGTCCTAATTTATTTTATTTCCTTATTCTATTATAGAAGTCTTCTAGAATATTCATGTTTTACTTGGATAGGATTCAAGAGATTTAATAGAATTAGAAAGGAAAATAAATAAATAAAATATTAATAATATTTAATTTTATTTTTGATATATTCGATTGACTTAATTTTCGAATTAAGTAACTTTTGGATTAATTGAAAATAAATGGATTTAAATATTGGGATTAATATTCTCGTCACATGGAGCATTCAAGAAACGAGGAATGAAGACTAGAAGATGCGTACGGAGATGCGATAAAGCCATTATAGTTGGAAAATAATTTTCTAGCATTATTTTGACTATGTGATAATATGTGCTTTATTACTTGTATGCATGCTATATGTATTTACTTTATGCACTAGATAGCGTATCCCTTACTGTAAAAAGCTAAGTGGGAGAGGGGATGGAAACATTCCCATGGTCTCCATTGTTGTTCTCTTGGTGACTCTTATGGACTTTCGAAGTTCGTATAGACGAGTCATTGGAGGAGAATTCTTGTAATTCCTTTTACAAGAAACATTGATTAAGTTTATCAAACAATGCCTAATTTGTCTTTCTGAAGCTGACTTCAAGTCGACTCATTCTCACCCCGGGGAGTGGAATGGAGCCAGAGCCACTTGGTCATGTGGATGACACAAATTAGAGACCTTCGTACAATCCTTTTGAAGGTGGATCGATTGTCTGCTCGGCTCCCTCATCTAATGAGAGATAGGGTTGTTCGCATGGTGAATCACTAGTTAGAAACTTCGAGTTTAACTTATGATTCTCCGCGTCTTGATTTACAAAATCGAATGGTTCTTGTAATTGGGAGTCAATTATAAAAATCTCTTGGTGTAGTAAACGTCCACACCACGTGGCTTGCTACACTAACAAATTTTGGATTAATTGATGTAGACAGTTATAAGGAATTGTGAAGAGTTGTGAAGTTGTCGTAAACGTCCACACCACGTGGCTTGCGGTGATGTAGCAATTCCAAACGATTTACTTTAGTACTGAGTAAATGGTTTACACTTAGATACGCGTTGTAGTATTCCTCCCCATGAGGTTACGCTATAAGTGATGTATGACCGAAGCAAATCTAATTGCGAAATCGTTTGGGTGGGTAAACGTCCACACCACGTGGCTTGCCTTACCTGATGGGATTTTAGATGTGATTAGTAATTTAATGATATTATTTGAGGGAGATAATATCGGGATTAAATTGATTGTTTGTTTATATGTGCTTATAGGTTTAGAGAATAACTATGAATCCACTTTCTGTGATACTCAAGGAGAATAAACTCACTGGTCCCAATTACATTGATTGGAAGAGAAATTTGGACATTGTCCTGACTGCAGAAGAGTACAAGTTTGTACTCTATGAAGCATGCCCTGCTGAGCCCACGGCTGCCTCAACTGATGAGGAAAGAGCTGTTGGAGTAGTATACTTAATGTCTAGATTTGAGTATTCTGAACTCCTTCTACACTTTCATTTACCTATTAAATACAAACATTCATTTGCTTTTAATTATTGTTAATTAATATATGCAAATTATAGTTGTAGTTAGTATGGTGTTGCATGGGCACACAGAAGATCATACTATCGGTTACTCGTATTTAATCAAACAGTTGCTCACGACCTAGATGGACACGGACCAATCCATCGGTATAGTCGTTGTGTGAGAGAGAAAATAATTTATCTTGATTATTTTATCACACTTGTACACTTGGTGTATTGGGCGGATCGCTTGAGATTTATTGATTAGGATTGCCTTGGATAATCAATTTAAATCTCAGAGTATTTTATTCTTAATCCCCGATACAATTGCGGGTGTGTATATTTAGTATAAGTGACTTTGATTTTCCAAAGGAATTGACCGGTTTAATTATTGGGTCAATTACCGGTTAAGTTGGGTCACTATATTTTATATATGGCATGCCGTGAATTCTTGACGGGACAGTGTATCCCGTAAGGGTTGATAATATCCCCGAGATGAGCTCATAAGGATTTATTATGTAAACCTCGCGAGTGGATTTGTTCCCGCATAATAAATAAGGTTGAGTGGTACTATTCTCGGATAAAAGAGATGAATAAATTTATTAAGCAATGAATAAATTTTATTCATGGATATTTAAATCTTAAATACACGGAATAAATAATACTACCGGAGAATGATTATTCGATATAATATGGGTAAATATTGGGAGTGCAATTTTATTTATATAGTGGAAAATAAATAAAATTAATATTGATAAGGATTAATGGACTTGAGCATTGAGCTCAATTTAATCTTCAATATTAGAAGCCCAATATTCCACCTCCTTTAGATCCCCTACGTAGCCTATAAAAGCACTACATGGCCTTCATAAAGAACAAGACAAGAATATCATTATTTGATAGTTCTAGAGAGTTGAAGGAGATCCATAGGAGTTCGATATATCGTCGCCCACCCGACGTTCGAACGGAGTGCAAGGAATACGTGGGAAGATTCAAAGGTGTTTGATTTCGTTTCTCCGAACAACGAATCGAAGGTATAATGTCTAATCCCTCTCGATATTATTTCGGTTTTGATTTATTGAAAATACCGTAGAACAAGATCCGAGGTACGAAACCATGAACGGGGGACGATCGAGTGGTGGTGGCGAAGCCACCGGACCACAAGCGATCGCCCGGGCTAGGGTTTCGCACGGGCGTGGAAGGGCGAACCCCGGCTGGACGCCGGGGGTGCGATCGATCGTCATGATCGATCGCTGGCCGCGGGCTGTGACCCGCGGCGGCCCTGCTGGAGGCGGGCCAGCCTTCCAGGCGGCGGCGAGTCGCCGGACTCGCCGCGGGGGCAGCTGGGCAGCCCCTCCCCGATCGATCGCTCCGTGCGATCGGTCCCTTCGATCGCACGAACCCCGGCTCGCGGGGGTTCGGCTGGGGGCGGGCTACGTGTCTTCGGGCGCGTGGTCTCCAAAGGCCGGACTCCGGCGGATGAGTTGGTGTTCATGTGATCTCCGGCGAAGGGTTTGATCGGGTTATTGGTTTCCGCATATTTTTTAATAGCCCGGGATATCAAATTCCAACAAGAGCAGCATATAGGAAGTGGACAAAGGCTGATGAAATGGCTAGGTGCTATATTTTGGCTTCTATGTCAAATGTACTCCAAACCCAACATGAGTCGATGGACACTGCCGAGGATATGTTGTTCAACCTCAAGGAGATGTTTGGGCATCAAGACCGTGCAACTAGGCAAGAAGCCATGAGAGTCCTCATGTCGACTACTCAGTCTGAAGGAACTCCCGTTGGGGAGCACGTTCTTAAGATGATGAGTCTGTTGAATGAATTGGAGGTCCTAGGAGCTCAGATTGATGGTGAGACGCAAGTCGACATCATACTCCAGTCTCTGAACCCTAGTTTTGAGCAGTTTCGTATGAGTTATAATATGGGTAAACTATCTTATACTCTTGCGCAACTCCTGACTGAACTGAAGGCGGCAGAGGGGATCTACAAGAAGGGCAAGTCTCAAGCACTTGTAGCTACCAAGTCCAAAGGCTTGAAAGCTGTTGGAGGTAGGGGCAAGAAAAGGAAGCAAGCCTGGAAACCCAGTGGTGCCAAGAGGAATGGACCACGAGTGGGGGCTAGCAAGCCAAGGGGCAAGTGCTTCCGATGCAATAAGTCTGGACACTGGAAGTCTGAATGTCCTCTAAAAGGTACGAATTTTCTTTAGTCGTAAAAACATAGTCAGCGGTATTATCTACCAGAAATCTGGTGTGTAGATATGGAACCACTGACGATATGTGCATTTTTTGAATGCAGGGGTTCCAGAAAACCCGGCGACTTAGAGAAGAAGAGTTCGAGTATACATGGGCAAAGCTGTAGAGGAGGCAGCGGTTGCAGTGGAAGACATTTATCTGCTTTAGTAGTTATAGGATTTCATTTCAGTTTATTGCTTTATGTACCCTTTATTTAGAAAGAACTTTTGTTCTGGTTTTCTATTATTAATGAATGGATATTTTATTTCTTTAATCATTTGATGGTTTGGACAAGAAATAATGGTGTTATCTATTCTGGTACATTAGATAGCAATATATGAATGATGAATCCTTAGTCTACCACGATGCAACAAACCGTCATATAACTCGTTTTACAGATTAGATATATTTCTTTGTTAAATCATTATACTTGTGAATTCTTATACTTAGTAGTATTTATTCGAATAAAGATTCAAAAGGTCGAAATTGATTTGATCAATTATAGTTGATGGAATGGACCTTCCGACCTAAGAATTGAATTTGGAAGATAATACAACTAAGCATGCCTTTCTGGATAAAGGATAGAATTCGGACAAGTATTGAAATTGATTTATGATTGATAGATGCGGAGATATGTGTAATTAGAAAGGTATGAGTAATTCTTTCAAGAATACTCAAAGATGGATTAGAATACTTGATGTGCCATAAAAGCAAAGTGTTTTTGACTAGTCAATGGACACAAAGCTATTATGGGGAACCTTCAAAGTATATCCATTAGAAGCCTGCGACTTGTTCGCGGAGGTTACCACCTATCTAAAGAACACATGGCATAAATCAAAGATTGGGATTAAGTCTCAAATGACCACACCATACACTCACGTGTAGAAATGGTGTGTTAAGAATAAGAAATGAGATTCTAATAGTAAAAAGGACAAGTTTGTTCGGAACTACCTATGTTCTATGGGTACTCCTCGAAACAACGGCAAATTCAATGTGGTTGTATGATATCCTAGAAGAACAAGTAATTGTATGTTCAATAGTACTATGAACCAGAAGGACATCATCGCCCGGTTCTTAGAAGAAGACTGTTAGATGAACTGCAATGCCCTAACTGACAAATTACTTTGAAATGAGGAAAAGGAAGAGACTGAGAACCAGCCAAACCGAGTAGTAGCACACCACTAACTGCACCTACTGTTATTACTGTTATACACCGGAACGCCATTGCAGTGGGAGGTTGTTAAGCAACCAGAGATCTTCATAAGACTAGAGGAGTTTTGAACTCTGGATCTAGTGAAGATGAAATCGATCCCTAGCTCTGCATGAGGGCGGTACTGAATCTAAATGTGCCTACTTGGAAAGCAATAAGATTATTGTTAAGAGGCGAGATCATTTAGAGTACAAGCTTAGTAAATCCATTTATGGATTGTTACAAAGCTATGAATCGTGGAACTTGCGAATTGATGAGATAGTCCATTGGATGGATTCACCAAAGGGCATAGACGAGGAAGGTGTATTAGAAACGTAATGGAAACAATGTGGTGTTTCTCGAAATTTTATGTAGATAACATTTTTTCATTGGCAACAATGTAAAGATGTTGTCAGACATAAAATAATGGTTGTCTAAATAAATCGAGATATAAGATTAAGAGAAAGTTAGATCATGTTCTCAGAATCTTTCGATCTCTAGATAAGAACATTGTACTTCCCCTAGATATCTTATACGATTATGGTTTGTTTTAAACATGCATAATTCTGAGAAAGTTTATTGCCTTTCAGACACAGAATATGTATCTATCTAAAGATATGTGTTTCGAACACATGAAGGAGGTAGATCAGGACAAAGCAGTTTCCTACACTTTAAGTGTGGAAAGCTTAGTGAATGCAGTGTGGAAAAACAAGAACCTGATATCAACTATGCGGTTAGCGTAGTGGGAGGATATCAATGTGATCTCAACAAGAGATATTCAGATGCTGTAAAAGTACTTTCGAAGTACTCGATTACGGAGCAACACGAATTCTTCTTAAGATTACATTTTCTCAGATCCCAAATAAGAGAAGGAACAGTGTAAGTCGATATCAGGCTATGTGTTCACTTTTGGAAGAGGTGGAACCTTAAGGTGAAAGAGTGATAAGCATGATGCTTCTCGGACTCTATCATAAACCGAAAAGCAGCCTCAGAGGCAGCGGAAGTTTTGGTTAGGTTCCGGAATAACCTCTGAACTTGGATATGATTCTTGGTTCACCAAAGGCTATGTAAATAGCGGTGCATGGTAAACTGGAAGAAGTCATAAGTTCGAAAAGTGATGATAACACATAGAGCAAGTACCACCTGATTCGAGTCATCGTCTAGGGAGACGACGCAGTAGTCACCAAGATAACTTCAGAGCGGCAACCTAGATTGCTTATTCACACAGTACTTCTTGGAAGTACAATTTAAGCACGTGATGAGTATGGGAGTCGGGATTTTGGAGGAAATGACTAGACCTTAGTACAAGTGGGAGATTGTTGGAGTTGTGTACTTAATGTCTAGATTTAAGTATCGGTAAACTCCCGGTCATAGCATTTAATCTATTTAATTAATAAACAATTGTTTGCATTTAATTATTATTAATTAAATATATGCAAAATATAGTCCTATATTATATACATTGTAGTTAGTATGGTGTGCGGGCCCACACAGAAGATCATACTATCGGTTACTCGTATTTAATCGAACGGTAGCTCACGACCTAGATGGACACGGACCAATCCATCGGTATAGTCGTTGTGTGAGAGAGAAAATAATTTATCTTAATTATTTTATCACACTTGTACACTTAGTGTATTGGGCGGATCGCTTGAGATTTATCGATTAGGATTGCCTTGGATAATCGATTTAAATCTCAGAGTATTTTATTCTCAATCCCCGATACTATTGCGGGTGTGTATATTTAATATAAGTGACTTTGATTTTCCAAAGGAATTAACCGATTTAATTATAGGGTTAATTACCGGTAAAATTGAGTCGCTATATTTTATATATGACATGCCGTGAATACTTGACGGGAAAGTGTATCCCGTAAGGGTTGATAATATCCCCGAGATGAGTTCATAAGGAATTATTGTGTAAACCTCATGAGTGGATTTGTTCCGCACAATAATTAAGGTTGAATTGTACTATTCTCGGATATAAGAGATGAATAAATTAATTAGCAATAAATTAATTTTATTCATGGTTATTTAAATCTAAATACACGGAATAAATAATACTGCCGGAGAAATATTATTTGATATAATATGATTTAATATTGGGAGTGCAATTAATTTATATAGTGGAAAATAAATTAATTAATATTGATGGGATTAATAGATTTGGGCTTGGGCTCAATTTAATCATCAATATTGAAAACCCAATATTCCACCTCCTTTAGATCCCCTACGTAGCCTGTAAAAGCACTACATGGTCTTCACAATTCATAACCTAACACAAGACAAGATAATCATACTTGATTAGTCTAAAGAGTTCGTGAAGGAGATCCATAAGCTTGGAGGATCGTCGTGTTGGAATTCGATCACCCGGAGTTGCCGGAATTGCGGAACATGACAACTCCGATAAAAAACCTTCGCCGTAGATCACACGAACACCACGTACGAGCCGGAGCACAAGCCGAATGCACGACACGGCCGAAGCCGCCCGCACGCCCAGGCCGAGCCCCCGTCCGCGGGGCTCATGCGATCGAGGGATCGATCGCATCCAGCGATCGATCGGGTGGGGCTGCCCATGCAGCCCCCGCGGCGAGTCCGGCGACTCGCCGCCGCCTGGAGGGATGGCCTACCTCCAGCAGGCCACCGCGGGTCACAGCCCGCGGCCAGCGATCGATCGTGATGATCGATCGCACCCCGGCGTCCAGCCGGGGTTCGCCCCTCCGCGCCTCTTGCTGAAACCCTAGGCGGGTCGATCCCACGCGGTCCGGTGGTTTCACCACCACCGCGTGATCGTCCGTCTACTCCGGGGTTCGATCCTTGGATCTTGGTTTTCGATAATTGATTTCAATATACATGAATTAAATAGCGGAAATATTTAATTCACCTTTCGATTCGTTGTGCGGAGAAACGAGATCTTATGATGACCTTGAGATCTTCCCACGTATTCCTTGCACTTGTTCGAACGTCGGGTGGGCGACGATCCTCCGAACACTATGGATCTTCTTCTCTACTTTCTCTCTCTAGAATTGTGATCTTCAAGTTATGAGAATAGAGAAGACCATGTAGTGCTTTTATAGGCTACGTAGGGGATCTAAAGGAGGTGGAATATTGGGCTTCCAATATTAATGATTAAATTGAGCCCAAGCCCAAGTCTATTAATCTCCCATTAATATTAATTAATTTATTTTCCACTATATAAATTAACTGCACTCCCAATATTAAACCATATTATATCAAATAATATTTCTCCGGTAGTATTATTTATTCCGTGTATTTAAGATATAAATATTCATGAATAAAATTAATTTATTGCTAATTAATTTATTCATCTCTTGTAACCGAGACTAGTACCATTCAACCTTAATTATTATGCGGAACAAATCCACCTGCAGGGTTTACATAATAATTCCTTATGAACTCATATCGGGGATATTATCAACCCTTACGGGATACACTTTCCCGTCAAGTATTCACGGCATGCCATATATAAAATATAGTGACCCAACTTAACCGGTAATTGACCCAATAATTAAACCGGTCAATTCCTTTGGAAAATCAAAGTCACTTATATTAAATATACACACCCGCAATAGTATCGGGGATTAAGAATAAAATACACTGAGACTTAAATCGATTATCGCCGGCAATCCTAATCGATAAATCTCAAACGATCCGCTCAATACACCAAGTGTACAAGTGTGATAAAATAATCAAGACAGATTATTTTCTCTCTCACACAACGACTATACCGATGGGTTGGTCCGTGTCCATCTAGGTCGTGGGCAACTATTTGATTAAATACGAGTAACCGATAGTATGATCTTTTGTGTGTCCATACACACCATACTAACTACAACGTATAAAATCCAGGACTATAATTTGCATATATTTAATTATAAATAATTAAACGCAAATAATTGTTTATTTAATTAAATAGATTAGTGGCAATGGATCGTGAGTTTCCGTTACTTAAATCTAGACATTAAGTACACAACTCCAACAATCTCCCACTTGTACTAAGGTCTAGTCATTTCCTCCAAACTCCCGACTCCCATACTCATCACGTGCTTAAGTTGTACTTCCAAGAAGTACTATGTGAATTAGCACTCTAAGTTGCTGTTCTGAAGTTATCTTGGTGACTACAGCGTCGTCTCCCTTGACGATGACTCGTATCAGGTGGTACTTGCACTATGTGTTATCTTACACTTATGGACTTGTGATCTCTTACCATTTGCCATCGCACCGCTATTTACATAGCCTTTGGCAAATTAAGAATCACATCTAAGTCCCAGAGATTATCCCGGAGCTATACCAAAACTTCCGCTGCCTCTGAGGCCGCTATTTGGTTACCCATGGCAGAGTCCGAAAAGCATCGTGCTTATCACTCTTCCATGTTAAAACTCCTTATCCTTCAATAGTGAAACACATAGCCTGATATCGACTTACACCGGTCCTCATTTGATTAGAAATCTAAGAGAATGTAATCCAAAGGAAATGCTCGTCTGCTTCGTAGTCTAGAACAGTACTTCGAAAGTACTTTTACAGCAGTCGAATATTCCTTTCCAGGATTACCTTGATATCCTCCCACTATGCTAACCGCATAGCCGATATCAGGTTCTCATTTTTCAACATTGCATTTATCAAGCTTTCCACACTCCAAGTGTAGGAAACTGCTTTCACTGCTTCTATCACCTTTATTTGTTCCAAAACACATACCCTTAGATAGATGCATTCCGTGTTTGAAAGGTAGCGAATCTTTCTTGGAACTATGCATGTAAAAAATGAACCATAATCGTACAAGATATCTAGAGAAGTACAATGTTCTTTTCTTGAGATCCTAGATCTTAAGAACATGCTCTAACTTCTTCTTTATCTCATATATCGATTTTTCTAGACAACCATCATTTTATGTCTGACAACATCTTTACATTGTTACCAATGATAAAATGTTATCTACATAAAACCTCCGAGAAACACCACCTTGTTTCCATCACGTTTCCCATACACACGATTTGTCAATGCCTTTTGATGAATCCATCAAATGGACTATCTCATTAATGCGCAAGTTCCACGAACTCTAGCTTTGTTACAATCCATAAATGGATCAACTAAGCTTGTACTCTAAATGATCTCGCCTCTTAACAATAATCCTTATTGCTTTCCAAGAATGCACATTTAGATCTAGTACTACCTCCATGTAGATCCAGGGATCAATTTCATGTATACTAGGTCCAGAGTTTCTAAAACTCTCCTAGTCTTATGAACATCTCTGGTTGATCCACAACCTCCCACTACAATGGCATTCCAGTGTATTAACAGTGATAACAGTAGGTGCAGTTAGTGGTGTACCGCTACTCGGTTCGGCTGGTTCTAAGTCTTTATCGTTTTCTCTCTTTTCAGAAGTATCACGTCACTTTGGGCTTGTGGTTCATCCTATAGTCTTTCTCTAAGAACCGGGCGTTAGAACTTATAACGTCCTTCTGGTTCATAGTACTATTGAACAAACATCTTTTGTTCTTCCAGGATATTCTACAACCGCATTTAAATGCGCCGTTGTTTCCAGACATATCCATAGAACATAGGTAGTTCCGTATAAATCATGCTTTTACTATTTCTATAAGAGTTCCATTTCTTGTTTACGACATACCATTTCTACACAAAAGTGTATGGTGTAGTCATTTGGGATCAAATCCCAATCTCTGATCAGTATGCCATGCATTCCTCAGACAGGTACTTGCCTCCGCGATCAAATCGCAGGCTACAAATGGATATACCTTGATGGTTCTCCACAATTGCTTAGTGTCCATTGACTTGTCAAAACACTTGCTTTTGTGGCACATCAGGTATCCTAATCCATTTCTCGAGTAATCATCAAATGAAGTACTCGTACCTTATTGTCTGAGTAGGCATAGGTCTGCATACATCAGAGTCAATCAATTCTTATACTTGTCCGGATCTTATATCTTATATCCATAAAGGATTGCTTAGTCGTATTATATTCCAAATTAGATTCTTAGGTCGGAAGGTCCACTCCTTCAACTTAATTGATCTTACAATCAATTTTCGACCTTTGAACTTCTTATTTGAATAAATATGACTTAGCATAAGAATCCACAAATAAAAATGATTTAACTAAGAAATCTCTTATTAGTAGAACGAGTTATATAAAACGGTTCGTTGCATCGTGGTGGACTCAGGATTCATCATTTATATATTGCTAGCTAATGTACCAGAATAGATAATATCATTATTTCTTCTTATAACCATCAAATGATTAAAAGAAATAAAATATCCATTCATTAGAAATCCATAACAAAGTTCTTTCTAATATGATATGAACATAAAAGCAATAACTCAAAATTAAATCCTATAAAATGTCCTCCACTGCAACTGCTGCCTCCTCCACAGCATTGCCCATGTAGACTACGATTTCTTCTTCTCTAAGTCGTCGGGTTTCCTGGAACCCTTGCATTTAAAATGCACATACCTGTTGGAGTTGTGTACTTAATGTCTAGATTTAAGTAACGGAAACTCACGATCCATTTCCATTAATCTATTTAATTAAATAAACAATTATTTGCATTTAATTATTTATAATTAAATATATGCAAATTATAGTCCTGGATTATATACGTTGTAGTTAGTATGGTGTGCGACGTCACACAGAAGATCATACTATCGGTTACTCGTATTTAATCGAACAGTTGCTCACGACCTAGATGGACACGGACCAATTCATCGGTATAGTCGTTGTGTGAGAGAGAAAATAATCTGTCTTGATTATTTTATCACACTTGTACACTTGGTGTATTGAGCGGATCTGCTTGAGATTTATCGATTAGGATTGCCGGCGATAATCGATTTAAGTCTCAGTGTATTTTATTCTTAATCCCCGATACTATTGCGGGTGTGTATATTTAATATTAGTGACTTTGATTTACCAAAGGAATTAACCGATTTAATTATTGGGTTAATTACCGGTTAAGTTGGGTCACTATATTTTATATATGGCATGCCGTGAATACTTGACGGGAAAGTGTATCCCGTAAGGGTTGATAATATCCCCGAGATGAGTTCATAAGGAATTATTATGTAAACCCTGCAGGTGGATTCGTTCCGCATAATAATTAAGGTTGAATGGTACTAGTCTCGGAAATAAGAGATGAATAAATTAATTAGCAATAAATTAATTTTATTCATGGATATTTATATCTTAAATACACGGAATAAATAATACTACCGGAGAAATATTATTTGATATAATATGGTTTAATATTGGGAGTGCAATTAATTTATATAGTGGAAAATAAATTAATTAATAATAGTAAGGATTAATAGATTTGGGCTTGGGCTCAATTTAATCACTATTATTGGAAGCCCAATATTCCACCTCCTTAAGATCCCCTACGTAGCCTATAAAAGCACTACATGGTCTTCTCTATTCTCATATAAGTTGAAGATCACAATTCTAGAGAGAGAAAGTAGAGAGGAGGATCCATGGAGTTCGGTAGATCGTCGCCCACACGACGTCCGGGCTAGTGCAAGGAATACGTGGGAAGATCTCAAGGTCGTCAAATTGAGTTCTTCGTTTTTCCGAACAACGAGAACGAGGTAAATCGTAAAACCCTCTTTATGATTTTATCGTTTAATTATCGTAAAAATATCGTGAACCAAGATCCGAGAACGCGACCTTTGTCGAGGTTGAACCGGGCGGTGGTGATCGAAGATCACCGGACCGCCGGCGGCTCAACGGCTCGAACAAGAGAGGATCGAGAGGGGCGAGCCTCGGCTGGACGCCGAGACTCGATCGAGGGCGAGCTCGATCACCCACGCACCTCCGGCGGGCTGCTGGAGCAGCCTCGCTCACGCGGCTGGACCGCCGCTCGAGCGGCGGTGGCTGGTGGTGATCGCAAGCCACGGTTCGCCGTGGCTGGTCGTGCGATCACCGGGGGCGGCTGGGCGTGCATAAGGGGCTGCCAAGGGCAGCCCTAGGCGGCTGCCGTGTACAGCCGCGAGCCCCATGCGGGGGCTCGACCGGACAGCTGCGGGCTATCCCCGCGGCGGCTTGTTCGTGGCGAGATGTTCCGGCAACCGGGAGTCGATTGGAGTTGTTATTCCGCAATTCGACAACTCCGGATATTCGATCTCCAAAGGATTTCGGTCGGAATTAATTAGATAATTTATTTATTTAAATTTATTAATTCCGGGATATCGATTTCCAGCAATACCGTCAGTGGTTCCATATCTACACACCAGGTTCCGGTAGATAATACCACTGACTATGTTTCACGACTAAAGAAAATTTCGTACTTTCTTTGAGAGGATAATCAGACTTCCAGTACCCAGACTGTTTGTATCGAGAACACTTACCTCATGGCTTTCTCGTCCCATCTCGTGGTTCAAGTAGCTTAGGACCACTGGGTTTCTTTGCTTGCTTTTCCTTTTCCCCGATCTTGCCCTTAGGTTCGAAACCTTTGGCATTGGCTACAAGAGCTTGCGATTTCCGTCTCAACTCGTCCAAAAGGTCAATCATCTCAAAAACGTTTTTAAGCGTTTCCTCGAAGCGACTGGCCTTTATGAGTATCCTCATCGCTTCTTGTCTAGCCGCCTATGTCAATAGGCTCGGGAGGACAAAGCTCACTGAGTACAACCTTGCACTCTTTAACAGTTTGGGTAATGTCTAGATCTCTATTCAAATCATTACATTTAGGGACCAGTGAGTTTAAAAACCTTAGGTATCACAGAAAGTGGGTTCAAAGTCATTTCCTAATCTATGAGCACATATAACAACAAAACAATCGATTTAATCTCCGATATTATCTCCCTCAAATAATATCATTAAACCACTAATCGCATCTAAAATCCCATCAGATATGGCAAGCCACGTGGTGTGGACGTTTACCTACCCAAATGATTTAGCAATTAGATTTGCTTCACTCATACATCACTTATAGCGTAACCTCGTGGGGAGAACCATCAGAACACACATGACATCCATGATCTATATCAAGCGATCAGATCCCCTACTACCATGCACAGACTTCACATCAGATTTCGAACTGCACGAACATTGTCTCCTTTTTCGACTTACTCCCTTTCCAGGGAATCAGAGACACGTCACGATACAGCTAGTCCTCTGATGAAGTCACGGTGATGTCTGGGTCTTAAGGATTAATTGTGTACAACTATATTATGGAATTCTCTACTCGATCAATGATAACCACTTAGAGATTCCAGGGAGAGGGGGTTCAGTGAACTCATCAACAGTGAGCACCCACTCAAGTATGTCGATGTCCCAACACCGAGGCTCGAGATTAGCCCACATACACTAAGTGCTAATCTCAAGGGGGAAAGGCCGGGTATCCTTGTTATTGGCGTAACCCATCGACTAGGAACTGAGTTTGACCAGTTACGTTGCGTTAACAGAATTATCTCTCGGTTTCCACAAAACCGAATTCATACAACATGTGTAACTGTACAGGACTATATCTATGATTCAACATTGGGAGCAGATATAGTATATGCCATTAATATAGGTTTCATTAATTAACGAAATAAACCGTTATATAACGGAATACGGTTAACCGCTCGGCCAACCGTTGGCTCGCCGGTCACCTATTCCAACAATCTCCCACTTGACCTAGAGCCAACTATCCATGAATTTTAGTCCCATCGACCCTCGATGTTTCTCGCGGACATATTCAGATAAAGGCCTGGTACAGGGATCTACAAAGTTATCTTCCGAAGTGACACTCTCGACTCAGACGTCACCTCTGTCATTGATCTCTTGGATCACATGATATTCTCTCAAGTACATGTTTGGACTTCTGATGAGATCTCGGTTCCTTAGCATTCGCTACAGGACACCGTATAATCACAGTACAAGTTACTTGATTATTTGCGTCCGGAACTATTGTTGGAAATCGATATCCCGGAATTAATAAATTAATTAAAATTAATTATCTAATTAATTCCGACCGAAATCCTTTGGAGATCGAATATCCGGATTGTCCAAATTGCGGAACCGACAACCCAATCGAAATCCCGATCGCCGGAGAAAACACGAACACATCACGTGACCTGGGGCACGACCGAACACCACACGCGGGAAACCCCGCGTGCGTCCAGCCGAGCCCCCGCGTGGGGCTCGCGGTTTCTTGTAGCAACCGCTGGGGCTGCTCGTAGCAGCCCCGCAGCGAGTCCTCGACTCGCTGCTCACGGGGATGGGGTCCCCGTACGAACGCACGGGCTGCTCCCAGCAGCCCGCTAGGCACGCCCCGGATGCGATCCGCATCGCCCGCGTGCCCGCTGCGGGAACTCCCGCAGCTCGCGGCGATGCCGTCCGGGGAGATCGAGCCCAGCTCGATCGAGCCCTCGGCTCCAGCCGAGGCTCACGCCCGGCAGCCCCCTTAGGCGAGAATCCATGAGCCGCCGGCGGTCCGGTGGTTCGACCACCACCGCCCGGTTCAATCTCACTTATGGGTTCGTCCCTCGGATCTTGGTTCATGATATTTTCACGATAATTAAACGATAAAATCATAAAGAGGGTTTTACGATTTACCTCGTTCTCGTTGTTCGGAAAAACGTAGAACTCAATTTGATGACCTTGAGATCTTCCCACGTATTCCTTGCACTAGCCCGGACGTCGTGTGGGCGACGATCTACCGAACTCCATGGATCTCCTTCACGAACTCTCTAGACTAATCAAGTATGATTATCTTGTCTTGTCTAATTGTGAAGACCATGTAGTGCTTTTATAGGCTACGTAGAGGATCTTAAGGAGGTGGAATATTGGGCTTCCAATAATAGTGATTAAATTGAGCCCAAGCCCAAATCTATTAATCCTTACTATTATTAATTAATTCTATTTTCCACTATATAAAATTAATTGCACTCCCAATATTAAACCATATTATATCAAATAATATTTCTCCGGTAGTATTATTTATTCCGTGTATTTAAGATATAAATATCCATGAATAAAATTAATTTATTGCTAATTAATTTATTCATCTCTTATATCCGAGACTAGTACCATTCAACCTTAATTATTATGCGGAACGAATCCACCTGCAGGGTTTACATAATAATTCCTTATGAACTCATCTCGGGGATATTATCAACCCTTACGGGATACACTTTCCCGTCAAGTATTCACGGCATGCCATATATAAAATATAGTGGCCCAACTTAACCGGTAATTAACCCAATAATTAAATCGGTTAATTCCTTTGGTAAATCAAAGTCACTTATATTAAATATACACACCCGCAATAGTATCGGGGATTAAGAATAAAATACACTGAGACTTGAATCGATTATCGCCGGCAATCCTAATCGATAAATCTCAAGCAGATCCGCTCAATACACTAAGTGTACAAGTGTGATAAAATAATTAAGATAAATTATTTTCTCTCTCACACAACGACTATACCGATGGATTGGTCCGTGTCCATCTAGGTCGTGAGCAACTGTTCGATTAAATACGAGTAACCGATAGTATGATCTTCTGTGCGCCCATGCAACACCATACTACAACGTATAAAATCCAGGACTATGATTTGCATATATTTAATTATAAATAATTAAACGCAAATAATTGTTTATTTAGTTAAATAGATTAGTGGCAATGGATCGTGAGTTTCCGTCACTTAAATCTAGACATTAAGTACACAACTCCAACAATCTCCCACTTGTACTAAGGTCTAGTCATTCCTCCAAACTCCCGACTCCCATACTCATCACGTGCTTAAGTTGTACTTCCAAGAAGTACTGTGTGAATGAGCACTCTAGGTTGCCGCTCTGAAGTTATCTTGGTGACTACAGCGTCGTCTCCCTCGACGATGACTCGTATCAGGTGGTACTTGCACTATGTGTTATCTTTCACTTATGGACTTGTGATTTCTTACCATTTGCCATCGCACCGCTATTTACATAGCCTTTGGCAAATTAAGAATCACATCTAAGTCCTAGAGATTATCCCGGAGTTATACCAAAACTTCCGCTGCCTCTGAGGCCGCTATTTGGTTACCCATGGGAGAGTCCGAAAAGCATCGTGCTTATCACTCTTCCATGTTAAAACTCCTTCTCCTTCAATAGTGAAACACATAGCCTGATATCGACTTACACCGGTCCTCATTCGATTAGAAATCTAAGAGAATGTAATCCAAAGGAAATGTTCGTCTGCTTCGTAGTCTAGAACAGTACTTCGAAAGTACTTTTACAGCAGTCGAATATTCCTTTCCAGGATTACCTTGATATCCTCCCACTATGCCAACCGCATAGCCGATATTAGGTTCTTGTTTTCAACAATGCATTTATTAAGCTTTCCACACTCAAAGTGTAGGAAACTGCATTCATTGCTTCTATCTCCTTTTGTGTTCCTCAAACACATATCCTTAGATAGATGCATTCCGCCTCTGAAAGGTAACGAACCTTTCTCGGAATCTTGCACGTTAAAACGAACCATAATCATATATATGTAAGATGTCCAGGAGAAGTACAATGTTCTTTCCTAGAGATCCAAGATCTCAAGAACATGTCCAACTTCTTCCTTTATCTTTCATATTGATTTATCTAGACAACCATCATTTTATGTCTGACAACATCTTTACATTGTTACCAATGATAAAATGTTATCTACATAAAACCTCCGAGAAACACCACCTTGTTTCCATCACGTTTCCCATACACACGATTCGTCAATGCCTTTTGATGAATCCATCAAATGGACTATCTCATCAATGCGCAAGTTCTACGAACTCTAAGCTTTCCTTCAATCCCATCAATGGATTGACTAAGCTTGTACTCTAAATGATCTTGCCTCTTAGCAATAATCCTTATTGCTCTCCAAGAAGGCACATTTAGATCTAGTACTGCCTTCATGTAGATCTAGGGATCAATTTCATGTATACTAGGTCCAGAGTCCGAAACTCTCCTAGTCTTATGAATATCTCCGGTTTTCACACAACCTCCCACTACAACGGCATTCCGGTGTTTTAACAGTAATAACAGTAGGTGCAGTTAGTGGTGTACCGCTACTCGGTTTGGCTGGCTTCCAGTCATTATCGTTTTCTCTCTTTTCAGAAGTATCACGTCACTTTGGGCTTGTGGTTCATCAAATAGTCTTCCTCTAAGAACCGGGCGTTAGAACTTATAACGTCCTTCTGGTTCATAGTACTATTGAACACACATCTTTTGTTCTTCCAGGATATTCTACAACCGCATTTGAATGCGCCATTGTTTCCAGACATATCCATAGAACATAGGTAGTTCCGTATAACTCATGCTTTTACTATTTCTATAAGAGTTCCATTTCTTGTTTACGACACACCATTTCTACATTAAAAGTGTATGGTGTAGTCATTTGGGATCATCCCAACCTCTGATCAGTATGCCATGCATTCCTCAGACAGGTACTTGCCTCCGCGATCAAATCGCAGGCTATAAATGGATATACCTCGATGGTTCTCCACAATTCCTTAGTGTCCATTGACTTGTCAAAACACTTGCTTTTGTGGCACATTAGGTATTCTAATCCATTTCTCGAGTAATCATCAAATGAAGTACTCGTACCTTATTGTCTGAGTACACATAGGTCTGCATACATCAGATTCAATCAATTCTTATACTTGTCCGGATCTTATATCTTATATCCATAAAGGATTGCTTAGTCATGTTACCTTCCAAATTAGATTCTTAGGTCGGAAGGTCCACTCCTTCAACTTAATTGATAAAAATCAATTTTCGACCTTCGAACTTCTTATTTGAATAAACGTGACTTAGCATAAGAATCCACAAGCATAATTGATTTAATAAAGAAATCTCTTATTAGTAAAACGAGTTTCATACTACGGTTCGTTGCATCATGGTGGACTCAGGATTCATCATTTATATATTGCTAGCTAATGTACCAGAATAGATACTATCATTATTTCTTCTTATAACCATCAAATGATTAAAAGAAATAAAATATCCATTCATTAGAAATCCAGATTAAAGTTCTTTCTAATATGAAAAATACATAAAAGCAATAACTTAAAATGAAATCCTATAAAAAGTCCTCCATTGCAACAGCTGCCTCCTTTACAGCATTGCCCACATAGACTACGATCTTTTCTTTTCTAAGTCGTCGGATTTCCTGGAACCTTTGCATTTAGAATGCACATACCGTCAGTGGTTCCATATCTACACACCAGGTTCCGGTAGATAATACCACTGACTATGTTTTACGACTAAAGAAAATTTCGTACTTTCTTTGAGAGGATAATCAGACTTCCAGTACCCAGACTGTTTGCATCGAGAACTCTTGCCTCTTGGCTTTCTCGTCCCATCTCGTGGTTCAAGTAATCTTAGAACCACTGGGTTTCTTTGCTTTCTTTTCCTTTCCCCCGATTCATGCCTTTAGGTTCGAAACCTTTGGCATTGGCTACAAGAGCTTGCGATTTCCGTTTCAACTCGCCTAAAAGGTCAATCATCTCAAAAACGTTTTTAAGCGTTTTCTCGAAGCGACTGGCCTTTTTGAGTATCCTCATCGCTTCTTGTCTAGCCGCCTATGTCAATAGGCTCGGAAGGACAAAGCTCATTGAGTACAACCTTGTACTCTTCAACAGTTTGGGTAATGTCTAAATCTCTATTCCAATCATTACATTTAGGGACCAGTGAGTTTAAAAATCCTTACGTATCACAGAAAGTGGGTTCAAAGCCATTTCCTAATCTATGAGCACATATAACAACAAACAATTGATTTAATCTCCGATATTATATCCCTTTAATAATATCATTAAATCACTAATTGCCTCTAAAATCCCATCAGGTAAAGCCAGCCACGTGGTGTGGACGTTTACCTACCCAAATGATTTAGCAATTAGTTTTGCTTCGGTCATACATCACTTATAGCGGAACTTCGTGGGGAAGAATACTATAATGCGTATATAAGTGTAAACCATTACTCAGTACCAAAGTAAATCGTTTGGAACCGCTACATCACCGCAAGCCACGTGGTGTGGACGTTTACGATGACTTCACAATTCTTCACAATTCCTTACAACTGTCTACATCAATTAATCCAAAATCCATTAGTATAGCAAGCCACGTGGTGTGGACGTTTACTACACCAAGAGACTTTTATAATTGACTCTCAATTACTTGATTCATTTAATCTTGTAAATCAAGACGCGGAGAATCATAAGTGAAACTCGAAGTTTCTAACCAGTGATTCACCATGCGAACGACCCTATCTCTCATAAATGAGGGAGCCGAGCAGACAATCGATCCACCTTCAAAAGATGGTACGACTGTGTTGGAGTTGTGTACTTAATGTCTAGATTTAAGTGACGGTAAACTCCCGATCATAGCATTTAATCTATTTAATTAATAAACAATTATTTGCATTTAATTATATGCAAATCATGGTTCTGGATTTTATACGTTGTAGTTAGTATGGTGCTGCATGGGCGCACAGAAGATCATACTATCGGTTACTCGTATTTAATCGAACAGTTGCTCACGACCTAGATGGACACGAACTAATCCATCGGTATAGTCGTTGTGTGAGGGAGAAAATAATTTATCTTAATTATTTTATCACACTTGTACACTTGGTGTATTGGGCGGATCAATTGAGACTCATCAATTAGGATTGCTCGGCGATAATTGATTTGAGACTCGGAGTATTTTATTCTTAATCCCTGAAACAATTGCGGGTGTGTATATTTAATATAAGTGACTTTGATTTACCAAAGGAATTAACCGATTTAATTATTGGGTTAATTACCGGTTAAGTTGGGTCACTATATTTTGTATATGGCATGCCGTGAATTCTTGAAGGGGCAGTGTATCCCGGAAGGGTTGATAATATCCCCGAGATGAGTTCATAAGGAATTATTGTGTAAACCTCATGAGTGGATTCGTTCCGCACAATAATTAAGGTTGAATGGTACTAGTCTCGGATTCAAGAGATGAATATAATTTATTAAGCAATAAATAAATTTATTCATGGATATTTAAATCTTAAATACACGGAATAAATAATACTAAGGTGGAGAAATATTATTTGATATAATATGGAATAATATTGGGAGTGCAATTTTATTTATATAGTGGAAAATAAATAAAATTAATATTGATAAGAATTAATAGATTTGGGTTGGACCCAATTTAATTTTCAATATTGAAGCCCAATATTTATTCTCCTTATGATCCCCTACGTAGCCTATATAAGCACTACATGGTCTTCACTTTTCATTAACCTAAGTTACGCCAATCATAAAGTTCTGAGAGTGAGGAAGATCCATAGGAATCCGATAGATCGTCGCCCACACGACGTTCGGACGAGGTGCTAGGAATACGCGGGAAGATCACAAGGTCGTCAACCGAATTCGTTTCTCCGTACAACGATTCGAGGTAATAATCGAGAATCCCCCTCTTTGATTATATGTGCGTTGAATAATTGTGATATATACATGAACGACGCGATTCGGGAAAAACGACGAACCTCGGGGACGGGGATTCGAGATCCCCGGCGAGGATCGAGGGAGGCGGTCGAACCCTAGGGTTCGGACCGCCCCATCGCGCGACAACGGCGTGCCCCGGCTGGACGCCGGGGACACACGATCGACCCCGGTCGATCGCCGAGGTGCCACGGGCTGGTGCCGTGGCGGACCTCAGCCGCCGTCGTCGGAGGCGCGTGCCGCGCGAAGCCCTCGGCTGGAGCCGAGGGGCGATCGAGCCTGTGAGCTCGATCGCGGGCGTGCTACGGGATGACCCGTAGCTGCCTCGTATGCGCTACGGGTTCACCCGTAGCGAGGCGTGCGAGGGCGACGCCCTCGCGAGCAGCGAGTCACGCGACTCGCTGCGGGGCTGCTACGAGCAGCCCTAGGGATCGCTAGTAGCGATCCCAGCGATCGTCCGTAGACGATCGCGAACCCCTCATGGGGGTTCGGCTGGGCACACGGGGCCTTCGGGTCTCGATGGCGTTCGGTCGGACCCCGGCTCGTGAGGTGGTTCGCGTTCGTGGATCCGACTCGTGGGAGAAAATCGGCTGGGGGCGGGCTACGTGTCTTCGGGCATGTAGTCTCCAAAGGTCGGACTCCTGCGGATGAGTCGGTTTCAATCTTTGGTGATCGAGGGTTTTTGATCGGGTTATCGGTTCCGCAATTTTGATAGCCCGGGACATCGAATCCCATCAAATGGTATCAGAGCGTTTGGTTTCGTGTTCATGTATATGTTCGATTATTGTTCTACCTTGCAGGATTTCCGGCTATCATGGTTGGATTTAATTAATTGTTTTTTAATTAATTATCATGATTATTAAACTCTCGGACATGTCGAGATTCGTTTTGTGTGGTTGAATGTTTGTAATAGTAAAAAATTCGGGGGTTGACCGAATTTGGGATTTATTATTACGTACTTTATTTTTCCGGAAAATGTATAGGGTCGATTTCATGTATAGAATCGATACCGGAATTGTAATTTAAATTTTGTAATTTTAATTACGTTGGTTCGATGTTGAGACGATCGTCGGAAGACGAAGAAGTGACGAGAAGACAAGGGCTTGGGATCGATCACATGATGGTGATCGACCCATAGCCTAGCCGGCGTGGCTAGGCGGCGGCGGCGCTCCTCCCGAGTGGCCGGCCGATCCATCTTCGTGGGGATGGCGTGGGATCTCCTAATCCCATGCTATTCCTACCAAAATCTACTTTCCCAATTAATTCGTTTTTTTTCCTATTTGAGTACTTTCCTTTTGGAAACTCTCATGGATTAGGAAAAGAATTAATTTAAATTAATTTTATTTTCTATTGATTTATTTCCTTCATGGAAATATTCATAGATTAGAAATTTAATTAATTTAGTACTAAATTTATTTTTCCTATTTGATTATTCCTACTCATGGGAATATTCATGGATTAGGAATAAAAATAAATTTGAAAAGTAGTAGTCCTAATTTATTTTATTTCCTTGTTCTATTATAGATATCTTCTAGAATATTCCAAATTTTATTTGGATAGATTATTCTAGAGATTTAATAGAACTAGATAGGAAAATAAATAAATAAAAATATTAATGATATTTAATTTTATTTTTGATATATTCGATTGACTTAATTTTCGAATTAAGTAACTTTTGGATTAATTGAAAATAAATAGATTTAAATATTAGAGATTAATATTCTCGTCACATGGAGCATTCAAGAAACGAAGACTGAAGACTAGAAGATGCATATGAAGATAAAGCCATGATAGTCGGGGAAAAATAATTTCTCTAGCATTATTTTTGACTATGTGCTATGTGCTTTATTGCTTTCATGCATGCTTATGTGTTTAATTATGCATTAGATAGCGTATCCCTTTGTTATAAAAAGCTAAGTGGGAGAGGGGATGGAAACATTCCCATGGTCTCCATTACTGTTCTCTTGGTGACTCTTATGGACTTTTGAAGTTCGTATAGATGTGTCATTGGAGGAGAATTCTTGTAATTCCTCTTACAAGAAACATTGATCAAGTTTATCAAACAATGCCTAATTTGTCTTTCTGAAACTGACTTCAAGTCGACTCATTCTCACCCCGGGGAGTGGAATGGAGCCAGAGCCACTTGGTCATGTAGAGGACACAAATTAGAGACTTTCGTGCCATTCTTTTATAGGTGGGTCGTTTGTCTGCTCGGCTCCCTCATGATGGAGTTGTATTCTAAATGTCTAGTTTAGTGCAAATACGGAACTCCTTATCTATACCTTAATTCGAGATATGATTCAAGCATGATTGCATTTAATGCAATAGTCCTTGATGTATACGTTGTAGACAGTATGGCGTGAGGAGACACGCGGAAGATCATACTGTCGGTTACTCGTATACTATCGAACAGTAGCTCACGACTTAGATGGACAGGGACAATCCATCGGTACGTCGTAGTGTGACTGGAAGATAGTCGGTCTTGACTATCATGTTACACTCGTACACTTGGTGTATTGAGCAGGACCACGGGAGGGCGTTCGATTTATACTAATCGATGTAATCGAACTAGACCTCAGATATTACGGATATGTGAGTTCTTAATCCCTATATAATTATAGGTGCGTGTGTCCAATGCTTGGTTCTTTGATGTGCCAATGAGTGAGATTAATTGATTAGTCAATATTCTCGGTAGATTGGGAATCGGTATTGTACACACGGCATGCTATAGATTATAGACAGGAAACCGTGTCCCATTTATTGGGTTGATGATGTCCCCGAGATGAGCTCATAAAGTTTATCATGTAAACCCTGCAGGTGGATTCGTTCCACATGATAATAAGGATGAGTGGTACTAGTCTCGGATAATAAGAAATGAATTAATTTAATTATTAGTAATTAATTAATTCATGGACATGCGATATCTTAAACACGGGGAAAATCACATATGTAATACGGCGGGAAAATTATTGACGGAATAATTTGAATTAATTAATTGGGAAATCATTTATAATTTTATAGTGGAATTAATTATAAATAAAATTGTGGAATTTAATTAAGGTTTTCCTTTTGGGACACCAAGTTAATTAAATTGCAATTTAAGCCTAATTAATTAATTGCCTATGGGTCCCTAGTGTGGCCTATATAAATCCCTCATCTCTCTTCTCTAAACCTACAGAACGCCGCTATAATTAATTCTGTGGAGAAATTATTTTGTTAGCGCAATTATTCTTTTCTCCGCTTAATTAATTTAGATTAGCGTAGTGTTTTTCTTTTCTGTAGAAATTATTTTGCTAGCGCAAATATATTTCTGGATACAGAATTGTTTTTCTTTTCTGTAGAAATTATTTTGCTAGCGCAAATATATTTCTGGATACAGAATTGTTCTTCTTTTCTGTAGAAATTATTTTGCTAGCGCAAATATATTTCTGGATACAGAATTGTTCTTCTTTTCTGTAGAAATTAATTTGCTAGCGCAAATATATTTCTGGATACAGAATAGTTTTTCTTTTCTGTAGAAATTAATTTGCTAGCGCAAATATATTTCTGGAGACAGAATAATAAAAACATGAAAAGGAGGGTTTGAGAGAGAAGAAGAAGAGAAGCTCCAAGCGGATCGATGCCCACACATCGGCTGGAGCAAGAGGGCTAGGATACACGCTAGAAGACTCGAGGTATCTGTCAATTCGGCTTCTCCGAATCACGCGACAAAGGTATGAGATCGATCCCTAATTCCGCAATTATCAATCTCTAAATTCGTTAAAAATACATCGGACGAACGATCGGGTTCCGGGAGTCGTGGTACGTGTTCCTCGACTACTAGGGGTTCAAGGACCTTCGGATCGGTAGTCGGAAGAGGAAAAACGGACCGGAAACGAGCCCGGAACAGCAGAACGCGCTGCTGTTCGCGGAGAAACGGCGACCGCCGTTTTGGTCTTTTTCTGGCAGCCCGCTCGGTTCGCGCGGTTGTCCTTCGGGGCAATGGCTGGGCGTGAATCGGGGCACGGGCTGGAAAAGCGAACGAAGTAGCGACACCGGATGTCGACTGGGATCGTTCGGATGTTCGAGTGATCGAACGAACTCATCCCGGGTAGTCGATTTCCAACAAATGGTATCAGAGCCGGTTTTGTACGTTCGTTGTATTTTTGCGAGAATTGAGTTGCAGGTTCGAACCCGATTATTATGGTCATGTGATTGGACTGTATGTTTGTGGTTTGTTAAACTCTCGGGCTTGTCGAGATCTTTGTTTTATAATCGTTGCATGTTTGTAATAGTTAAAACGACGGGTTGAGTCGTTTAGGTTTTCTATTTCGTTTTTTTCGTTTATCCGGATTGTATAGGATCGATCAACCTGTATAGGATCGATGCCGGAAGTAGTTAGTTTTACTTATGTAATGTTGCTGCTACTTGGTGAATCGAGAGAAGATCGAAGGCCGGACGAACGAGGGTCGAGAAGTCGAACCCGCGGCTGCTGTGCACAAACGGCGCCCGCTGGAGGGCAAACGGCGGTCGCCGTTTGCAGCTCCTCCAGCGAGCGCTGAATATAGGGCAGCGCCCGCTGCCCTAGGGTTGGCAGCAGCGGATCGGGGGTTCGACGGACATCACGGAACGCTCGTCTTTGCCCGGGATGATACTCCAGTGGGAGGGGTTCGTCTCTTGGCACTTTGACGAGTCGGTGGTGGACCGAGACCGAGACGAGCAACGTGACGAAGATCCGAGAAGACGTGCATGGAAGATATTTAAAGGCCATAATAATCGGGGACACGTTAAATGCTTTTTGTGTGTTTACGTGCTTTTATTATGCTTTATTTATTTATGCATGTTTTCCCTTTCGTAAAATACTAAGTGGGAGAGGGATTGGAAACAATCCCGCGGTCTCCATTCTCTGTTTTGATAGTGATGTGTGTCACTTACGAGTTGGCTTTAGTGTCATCCTCCCTATCGGATAAAGTCGACACACGGATATCACTGGATCAAAATTCGAATTTAAAATCCACTTATAAAATTGAACAATTATATTTCTCAAAAGCAATGCCTAATCTGTCATTCAAAGACTAATTTCAACTCGACTCATTCTCACCCCGGGGAGTGGAATGGAGCCAAAGCGCTTGGTTATGTCGATGACACAGATTAGAGACATTCGAGTCATTCGATGACTAGATCGATTGTCTGGTTGGCTCCCTCACCTAGTGAAAGATAGGGCTCAATTGCATGATTGATCGCTGGTTAGAAACTTCGAGTTTCACTTACGAGATATCAAGCTTTGATTAATAAAATTGTGAAATTTAATAAATGTAAGAGTTAATTAACAAAGTTGTTTGTTTTAGTAAACGTCCACACTATCGTGGCTTGCTAAATGGAAACAGTACTTTGGGTTAATTGAGACTCTACGACATTTAAATAAGTAGGATTCAATTGATAAAGTTGTTTGTTTAGTAAACGTCCACACTAACGTGGCTTGCTAGATGGAAACGGAACTTTGGGATTAATTGAGGCTCGACAGTTATAGAAAGTCGTGGAGGACCGCATGTCAACGTAAACGTCCACATGAACGTGGCTTGCGGTGGACATGTAGTTCCCGAGCGGTGGACTTAGTACTGAGAAATGGTACACACTTAGGTACGCTTTATAGTATCCTCCCCATCGGAGTCACTGCTATGATGATGTACGACCGAAGTGAAATCCAATCATAAAATCATTTGGACTGGTAAACGTCCACAAGAACGTGGCTTGCTATGTCTGATGGGATTTTGGAAATGATTGGTAGTTTAATGATATCACTTGAGGGAAATGATATCGAATTAAACTCATTGTTTGTTTTATATGGTATTATTCCCATTAAAAGTCAACAAACTCACTGAACCTGATTGTATGGATTGGAAAAGAAACTTGGACATTGTCCTAACTGCAGAGGAGTACAAATATGTACTCCAAGCCAATTGACCTGCTGAACCAAATGATGCTTCCACCACTGAGGAAAGGAAGCTCATTGGAAATGGATCAGGGCTATGAGATGACGCGGAGCAACATTATGACTTTCAAGTCAAATGTGCTGCGACATCGGTATCATGCTATGACCATTACCTATGATATGATGCTTAACCTCAAGAAGTTTTGGTTATCAGGACAGGACAGCCGGACAAAGTGAAATGAGGCAACTCATGACGGCCATCATGTCGGAAAGAACGTCCGTGAGGGATCACGTTCTTAGAATGATGGGCTATCTTAATGAGATAGAGATTCTGGGAGAAATTATCAATGGGGTAACCCAAGTTGATATTATGCTCCAGTCTCTGCCGAGAAGTTTTGAGCAGTTTCGCCTGAACTATAATATGAATAAGGGGTCTTATTCATTGGCGGAGCTCCTGGTTGAACTTCAAAGCGGCTGAGGGAATCTTTAAGGGCTCTCAAAACACTTGTGGCTGATAAATTGGCTCTTCCTAAGCCTTCGGGCGGCAAAAGTAAGAAGAAGCAAATACGGAAACCCAGTGGGCCTAATATATCTGGACCACGGAATGGGACAAGCAAGCCCAAGGGGCAAGTGCTTCCGTTGTAAGCAGTTTGGATACTGGGAGTTTTGATTGTCCTCTCAAAGCAACTAGAAGTTAACTTCTCTTTAGTCACCGAAACATGCTTAGTGGTGTTATCTACCAGTACCTGGTGTGTGGATACGGAAACCACTAATCATGTCTGCACTTAAATGCAGGGGTTCCAGGAAACCCGGAGACTTAGATAGGAAGAAGTAATAACCTACATGGGCAATACTGTTAAGGTAACAGCCGTTGCAGTGGGAGATGTTAAATGGTTTTAACGGTAGGATTTTAGTTCTAATAAATTGTCTTTATGTGCCGGCATTTAGAAAGAAATTTCATTTCGGATTTCTAAATTGGCTTAGAATAGATATTCTTTTTCTTCTGATAGTTTCAGACTTGTCAGAGTAGGAAACGGGGATATTATCTATTCTGGTACATTGATAGACAATTTAATACTGAATCCGTGTTCTTCCACGATGCAACACACCTGAGCTAATAACACATTGTCGAACCCCAATAAGAGTAAAGATCCTTCTAGGATGAATCAAATGTACTTATGGAATCTTAGACTAGATCATTTTAACTTGAGTACGATTCAAAGGGTGAAAGCTGATGGACTACTCAGCTAGGTTGAAAGAAAGGACTTTCCAACCTTCGAATCATACTTGGAAGTTTTAATGACCAAGCAACCCCTTACGGTTAAAGGGAAAAGATCCAAGAAAGTGCTAGAGTTGATTCGCTCTGATATATGCAGACCTCTTTGAGGAGTAAGGCATGCTTATCAGAAAATGGGATTAACTCCCAACAGACTACACCATTTATGCCTCGGCAAAATAATGTGTTGTAAAGAAGGAATAGGACTCTTATAGATATGGGAAAGTAAACAATAAGTTATTCGGAGTTACCTAATTCGTTTTTGGGATATGGCTTGGAAACAGCGGCGTTTATCCTGAACTTGATTCTTTTGGAAACTTGTACAGATATTCGGCTGTTTATAAGATACCCTAAGAAAATGAATTGAGATATGTAATATAGTCCAAAGGACCAGATGTTCGTTGATTGAATCAACGATTCAGTTCTTAGACATGGACTATATGTATATGCAATATCGCAAGCCCAAGAGTAGAGTAATACTTAAATGTGCTTAGAGGGACTGATCAAGACTTAGAATCAGCCTAACTGAGTAGTTCACTACTGTAATCTTTAGTCACTAAAGATACACCGGAGCGTCGTCATAGTGGGAGGGTTGTTAGACAACCCAACATATTCATGTTTATAGGTGAGTCTTCGGACTTGTTACCTGGAGAACATGAAGCCGAGCCCTGGATCTATGACGAGACGCTGAAAGATCAAGATGCTCAGTCTTGGCAAAAGTCGATCAGGATTCTTTTGTCTTCACATGGAAGATGGAAGTCAAGACAGATTTTCTAAATCGAAGTCTTGACGGGGCCATCTGTGTGGGACAGCCAGAGAGATTCATCGAAAAGAGCCAAGAGCATTCGGTAAGCAAGCTTAATCAATCTTAGGATTGAAGGAAGCCTCAAGATCTTGGACACATGCGGACCTATGAGAAAATCCATTTCATGGATTCATTTAAAGCATGTTTAGGTCCTGTGTGTAATAAAGAAGTGACAGAAAAGATGTGGTGTTTTCTCATTCTTTATGTAGACGACATCCTTCTGAATTGGCAACAATATGAAAGATGTTATCGGACATAAAGGGATGGTTGTCCGAGTAATTCAATATAAGAGACTCAGGAGAAGTCGGGAATGTTCTTGGGATCAAAGTATTAAATGATCGCCAGAAAAGAACATAGAACTTATCTCGAGTCTCATATATAAAATACAATTCTTACTCGTTGCAGCATACAGAATCCCAAGAAAGGTCTTCACCTTTTAGATGTGGAATTCATCTATCTAAGGTTTTGTGTCTGACACAATAAAGGAGATAGATGAAGAGTAAGCATTTCCCTGCACCTTAATGGTGGGAAGCTTAATATATGTAATGCGATGCACGAGACTGATATCTACTATGCCGTGGGCATGGTGGTGAGATATCATAGTAATCCTGGAAAGGATCACTTGACTGATGTAAAGAACATGTTTAGGCTCCTGCAGAGGACCAGGAATTATGTTCTGAGTTACAAAGCAGTCAAGTGGTTTCCTTTGGATATTTCCAATCAAACAGGGACAGTTGAAAGTCGAAGTCAGGCTATGTGTTCTCACTGTGAAGTGGAGCAGTCACATGGAAGAATGTAAAGCAGCGATGCATTACGGATTCTACCATGGAAACTGAAAGGATAACGGCCTCTGAGGCAGTTAAGAGGTCAGTGTGGCTCCAGAGTTTCCTAAGGGACTTAGATGTGGTTTCTAGTTTACCCAAAGCTATTTTGAATAGCGGTATTGGCAAACTTGAAATGCCACGAGTCCACAGTGGGAGATAATACGTAGAGCACAAGTACCACCTGATTCGAGAGATCGTCTAGTAAGACGATGCAGTTGTCACCTAGATAGCATCAAGAGGATTGCCTGGTAAACCCGTTCACAGAGGCACTTCCAGCGAAAGCGTTGGGTAGGCGTGATGAGGTTATGGGAATCTGATGTTTGGGAGAGGGCGACTAGACTTTTAGTATAAGTGGGAGATTGATGGAGTTGTATTCTAAATGTCTAGTTTAGTGCAAATACGGAACTCCTTATCTATACCTTAATTCGAGATATGATTCAAGCATGATTGCATTTAATGCAATAGTCCTTGATGTATACGTTGTAGACAGTATGGCGTGAGGAGACACGCGGAAGATCATACTGTCGGTTACTCGTATACTATCGAACAGTAGCTCACGACTTAGATGGACAGGGACAATCCATCGGTACGTCGTAGTGTGACTGGAAGATAGTCGGTCTTGACTATCATGTTACACTCGTACACTTGGTGTATTGAGCAGGACCACGGGAGGGCGTTCGATTTATACTAATCGATGTAATCGAACTAGATCTCAGATATTACGGATATGTGAGTTCTTAATCCCTATATAATTATAGGTGCGTGTGTCCAATGCTTGGTTCTTTGATGTGCCAATGAGTGAGATTAATTGATTAGTCAATATTCTCGGTAGATTGAGAATCGGTATTGTACACACGGCATGCTATAGATTATAGACAGGAAACCGTGTCCCATTTATTGGGTTGATGATGTCCCCGAGATGAGCTCATAAAGTTTATCATGTAAACCCTGCAGGTGGATTCGTTCCACATGATAATAAGGATGAGTGGTACTAGTCTCGGATAATAAGAAATGAATTAATTTAATTATTAGTAATTAATTAATTCATGGACATGCGATATCTTAAACACGGGGAAAATCACATATGTAATACGGCGGGAAAATTATTGACGGAATAATTTGAATTAATTAATTGGGAAATCATTTATAATTTTATAGTGGAATTAATTATAAATAAAATTGTGGAATTTAATTAAGGTTTTCCTTTTGGGACACCAAGTTAATTAAATTGCAATTTAAGCCTAATTAATTAATTGCCTATGGGTCCCTAGTGTGGCCTATATAAATCCCTCATCTCTCTTCTCTAAACCTACAGAACGCCGCTATAATTAATTCTGTGGAGAAATTATTTTGTTAGCGCAATTATTCTTTTCTCCGCTTAATTAATTTAGATTAGCGTAGTGTTTTTCTTTTCTGTAGAAATTATTTTGCTAGCGCAAATATATTTCTGGATACAAATTGTTTTTCTTTTCTGTAGAAATTATTTTGCTAGCGCAAATATATTTCTGGATACAGAATTGTTCTTCTTTTCTGTAGAAATTATTTTGCTAGCGCAAATATATTTCTGGATACAGAATTGTTCTTCTTTTCTGTAGAAATTAATTTGCTAGCGCAAATATATTTCTGGATACAGAATAGTTTTTCTTTTCTGTAGAAATTAATTTGCTAGCGCAAATATATTTCTAGAGACAGAATAATAAAAACATGAAAAGGAGGGTTTGAGAGAGAAGAAGAAGAGAAGCTCCAAGCGGATCGATGCCCACACATCGGCTGGAGCAAGAGGGCTAGGATACACGCTAGAAGACTCGAGGTATCTGTCAATTCGGCTTCTCCGAATCACGCGACAAAGGTATGAGATCGATCCCTAATTCCGCAATTATCAATCTCTAAATTCGTTAAAAATACATCGGACGAACGATCGGGTTCCGGGAGTCGTGGTACGTGTTCCTCGACTACTAGGGGTTCAAGGACCTTCGGATCGGTAGTCGGAAGAGGAAAAACGGACCGGAAACGAGCCCGGAACAGCAGAACGCGCTGCTGTTCGCGGAGAAACGGCGACCGCCGTTTCCAAACGGCGACCGCCGTTTTGGTCTTTTTCTGGCAGCCCGCTCGGTTCGCGCGGTTGTCCTTCGGGGCAATGGCTGGGCGTTAATCGGGGCACGGGCTGGAAAAGCGAACGAAGTAGCGACACCGGATGTCGACTGGGATCGTTCGGATGTTCGAGTGATCGAACGAACGCATCCCGGGTAGTCGATTTCCAACACCTCATTCGTGAGAGATAGGGTCGTTCGCATGGTGAATCACTGGTTAGAAACTTCGAGTTTCACTTATGATTCTCCACGTCTTGATTTACGAGATTAAATGGATCAAGTAATTGGGAGTCAATTATAAAAATCTCTTAGTGAAGTAAACGTCCACACCACGTGGCTTGCTGCACTGACGGATTTTGGATTAATTGATGTAGACAGTTGTAAGGAATTGTGAAGAGTTGTGAAGTTGTCGTAAACGTCCACACCACGTGGCTTGCGGTAATGTAGCAATTCCAAGCGATTCACTTTGGTGCTGAGTAATGGTTTACACTTAGATACGCCTTGTAGTATTCCTCCCCACGAGGTTCCGCTATAAGCGATGTATGACCAAAGAAAATCTAATTGCTAAATCATTTGGGTGGGTAAACGTCCACACCACGTGGCTTGCCTTACCTGATGGGATTTTAGATGTGATTAGTAATTTAATGATATTATTTAAGGGAGATAATATCGGATATTAAATTAATTGTTTGTTTAAATGTGCTTATAGGTTTAGAGAATAGCTATGAACCCACTTTCTATGATACTCAAGGAGCATAAGCTCACTGGCACCAACTATATTGATTGGAAGAGAAATTTAGACATTGTCCTAACTTCGGAAGAGTACAAGTATGTACTCCATGAAGTGTGCCCTGCCGAGCCCACGGCTGCCTCAACTGATGAGGAAAAACTGGCATATCGGAAGTGGAAAAAGGCTGATGAAATGGCTAGGTGTTATATTTTGGCTTCCATGTCAAATGTACTCCAAACCCAACATGAGCCAATGGACACTGCCTATGATATGATGTTTAACCTCAAGGAGATGTTTGGGGAGCAAGATCGTGCGGCTAGGCAAGAAGCCATGAGAGTCCTTATGTCGACTACTCAATCTGAAGGAACGCCCGTAGGGGAGCACGTTCTTAAGATGATGAGTTTGTTGAATGAACTTGAGGTCCTAGGAGCTTCTATTGATGCTGAGACGCAAGTCGGCATCATACTCCAGTCTCTGGCCCCTAGTTTTGAGCAGTTTCGTATGAGCTATAATATGGGTAAACTATCTTATACTCTTGCGCAACTCCTGACTGAACTGAAGGCGGCAGAGGGGATCTACAAGAAGGGCAAGTCTCAAGCGCTTGTAGCTACCAAGTCCAAAGGCTTTAAGCCTGATGGAGGTAGGGGCAAGAAAAGGAAGCAAGCCTGGAAACCCAGTGGTGTCAAGAGGACTGCACCACGAGTGGGGGCTGCAAAGCCAAAGGGTAAGTGCTTCCGATGCAACAAGATGGGACACTGGAAGTCTGAATGTCCTCTCAGAGGTACGAATTTTTCTTTAGTCGTAAAAACATAGTCAGCGGTATTATCTACCAGAATTCTGGTGTGTAGATATGGAACCACTGACAGTATGTGCATTTCTTTAAATGCAGGGGTTCCAGAAAACCCGGCGACTTAGAGAAGAAGAATTCAAGTCTACATGGGCGAAGCTGTTGGGGTAGCAGCGGTTGCAGTGGAAGACATTTATCTGTATTAAGTTTTCATTTCAGTTATTGCTTATGTACCCCTTTATTTTGAAAAAGAACTTTGTTCTGTTTTTCTTTATTAATGGATATTTTATTTCTTTAATCATTGGATGGTTTGGATAAGAAATAATGGTGATATTCACTATGGTACATTAGATAGCAATATGTGAATGATGAATCCTTAGTCTACCACGATGCAACAAACCGTTATGTAATAACTTGTTTTACTTATTAGATGTATTTCTCTTGTCAATCATTATACTTGTGAATTCTTGAACTTGGTAGTATCTATTCAAAAGGGATTCAAAAGGTCGAAATTGATTTGATCAATTATAGTTGGAGGAATGGACCTCCCGACCTAAGAATCGATCTTGAAAGATGATACAACTGAGTTAACCTTTCTGGATAAAGGATGGAATTCGGACAAGTATAGAAAATGATGATTAATGCGGTATGTGTAAATTGGAGAAGGTACGAGTCGTTCTTCCAAGAATACTCAAAGATGGATTGGACTGCTTGCTGTGCCATAAAAGCGGAGTGTTTTTCAACACAAAGCTATTATGGGGATCCTTCAAAGTATATCCATTGGGAGCCTGCGACTTGTTCGCGGAGGCTATCACCTATCTAAATAACACATAAGCATAAATCAAAGATTGAGATTAAATCTCAAACGACTGCACCATACACTGATGTGTGGATATGGTGTGTCAGAAATGAGAAATGGGATTCTAATGGTAAAAGAACAAGTTTGTTCGGAACTGCCTATGTTCTATGGATATTTCTGGACGCAACGGCACATTCTATGTGGTTGTAGAATATCCTAGAAGAACAAGTAATTGTATGTTCAATAGTACTACGAACCAGAAGGGTGTTCTCGCCCGGTTCATAGAGGAAAAACTATTAGATGAACTACAATGCCCTAATTGACAAAGTACTTTAAAATGAGGAAAGGGAAAGACTGAGAACCAGCCTGACCGAGTAGTAGTACACCACTAACTGCACCTAATGTTGTTACTGTTACACACCGGGACGCCATTGCAGTGGGAGGTTGTTAATCAACTAGAGATGTTCATAAGACTGGAGGAGTTTTGAACTCTGGATCCAGTACACATGAAATCGATCCCTAGGCCTGCATAGGATTAGCAAAGAAGGTGTGTTAGAGACGTAACGGAAACAAATGTGGTGTTTCTCGGAGATTTTATGTAGATAACATTTTATCATTGGCGACAATGTAAAAGTATTGTCAGACATAAAATAGAGGTTGTCTAAATAAATCGAGATATAAGATTGAGAAGAAGTTAGAGCATGTTCTTAAGATCTTATGATCTAGAGATAAGAACGTTGTACTTCTCCTAGTCATCTTATGTGATTAAGGTTTGTTTTAAACATGCATACTTCTGAGAAAGGTTATTGCCTTTCAGAGACAGAACATACATCTATCTAAAGGGTATGTGTTTGAACATATGAAGGAGATAGATAAGGACAGAGCAGTTTCCTATACTTCAAGTATGGAAAGCTCTATAGATGCAATGTTGAAAAACAAGAACCTGATATCAACTATGCGGTTTGCGTAGTGGGAGGATATCAAAGTAATCTGGATAAGGGATGTTCGAATGCTGCAAGAGTACTTTCATAGTACTGGCTTGAGCAAGACGAAATCTTCTTAGATTACAGATTCTCAGATCCAAAAATCAGAAAAGGACCAGTGAAAGTCGATATCAGGCTATGTGTTCACTTTTAGAAAGAGGTGGAACCATAAAGTAAAAGAGTGATAAGCGGGACGCTTCTCAGAGACTCTCATAACCGAATAGCAGCCTCAGAGGCAGCGGAAGTTTTGGTTAGGTTCCGGGATAACCTCTTGACTTGGATATGACTCTTAGTTTACCAAAGGCTATTAGATAGCGGTGCACGGTGAACTAGAAGAGGTCATAAGTCAAAAGTGATGTTAACACATAGAGCAAGTACCACCTGATACGAGTCATCGTCAGGGAGACGACGTAGTAGTCACCAAGATAACTTCAGAGCGGCAACCTAGATTGCTCACTCACATAGTACTTCTCGGAAGTACACTTTAAAGCACGTGATGAGTATGGGAACCGGGAGTTTGGAGGAAATGACTAGACCTTAGTACAAGTGGGAGATTGTTGGAGTTGTGTACTTAATGTCTAGATTTAAGTGACGGTAAACTCCCGATCATAGCATTTAATCTATTTAATTAATAAACAATTATTTGCATTTAATTATATGCAAATCATGGTTCTGGATTTTATACGTTGTAGTTAGTATGGTGCTGCATGGGCGCACAGAAGATCATACTATCGGTTACTCGTATTTAATCGAACAGTTGCTCACGACCTAGATGGACACGAACTAATCCATCGGTATAGTCGTTGTGTGAGGGAGAAAATAATTTATCTTAATTATTTTATCACACTTGTACACTTGGTGTATTGGGCGGATCAATTGAGACTCATCAATTAGGATTGCTCGGCGATAATTGATTTGAGACTCGGAGTATTTTATTCTTAATCCCTGAAACAATTGCGGGTGTGTATATTTAATATAAGTGACTTTGATTTACCAAAGGAATTAACCGATTTAATTATTGGGTTAATTACCGGTTAAGTTGGGTCACTATATTTTGTATATGGCATGCCGTGAATTCTTGAAGGGGCAGTGTATCCCGGAAGGGTTGATAATATCCCCGAGATGAGTTCATAAGGAATTATTGTGTAAACCTCATGAGTGGATTCGTTCCGCACAATAATTAAGGTTGAATGGTACTAGTCTCGGATTCAAGAGATGAATATAATTTATTAAGCAATAAATAAATTTATTCATGGATATTTAAATCTTAAATACACGGAATAAATAATACTAAGGTGGAGAAATATTATTTGATATAATATGGAATAATATTGGGAGTGCAATTTTATTTATATAGTGGAAAATAAATAAAATTAATATTGATAAGAATTAATAGATTTGGGTTGGACCCAATTTAATTTTCAATATTGAAGCCCAATATTTATTCTCCTTATGATCCCCTACGTAGCCTATATAAGCACTACATGGTCTTCACTTTTCATTAACCTAAGTTACGCCAATCATAAAGTTCTGAGAGTGAGGAAGATCCATAGGAATCCGATAGATCGTCGCCCACACGACGTTCGGACGAGGTGCTAGGAATACGCGGGAAGATCACAAGGTCGTCAACCGAATTCGTTTCTCCGTACAACGATTCGAGGTAATAATCGAGAATCCCCCTCTTTGATTATATGTGCGTTGAATAATTGTGATATATACATGAACGACGCGATTCGGGAAAAACGACGAACCTCGGGGACGGGGATTCGAGATCCCCGGCGAGGATCGAGGGAGGCGGTCGAACCCTAGGGTTCGGACCGCCCCATCGCGCGACAACGGCGTGCCCCGGCTGGACGCCGGGGACACACGATCGACCCCGGTCGATCGCCGAGGTGCCACGGGCTGGTGCCGTGGCGGACCTCAGCCGCCGTCGTCGGAGGCGCGTGCCGCGCGAAGCCCTCGGCTGGAGCCGAGGGGCGATCGAGCCTGTGAGCTCGATCGCGGGCGTGCTACGGGATGACCCGTAGCTGCCTCGTATGCGCTACGGGTTCACCCGTAGCGAGGCGTGCGAGGGCGACGCCCTCGCGAGCAGCGAGTCACGCGACTCGCTGCGGGGCTGCTACGAGCAGCCCTAGGGATCGCTAGTAGCGATCCCAGCGATCGTCCGTAGACGATCGCGAACCCCTCATGGGGGTTCGGCTGGGCACACGGGGCCTTCGGGTCTCGATGGCGTTCGGTCGGACCCCGGCTCGTGAGGTGGTTCGCGTTCGTGGATCCGACTCGTGGGAGAAAATCGGCTGGGGGCGGGCTACGTGTCTTCGGGCATGTAGTCTCCAAAGGTCGGACTCCTGCGGATGAGTCGGGTTTCAATCTTCGGTGATCGAGGGTTTTTGATCGGGTTATCGGTTCCGCAATTTTGATAGCCCGGGACATCGAATCCCATCAGACTGCCTCTAATTTTTTGTTGGAAATCGACTACCCGGGATACGTTCGTTCGATCACTCGAACATCCGAACGATCCCAGTCGACCTCCAGATCCGCTACTCCATCCGCTTTCCCAGCCCGTGCCCCGATTCACGCCCAGCCATTGCCCCGAAGGACAACCGCGCGAGCCGGAGCGGGCTGCCAGAAAAAGGGCAAAACTGCGGTCGCCGTTTAGAAACGGCGGTCGCCGTTTGTCCTTCAGCAGCGCGGACAGCAGCGCGATCTGCTATTCCGGGCTCGTTTCCGGGTCGTTTTTCCTCTTCCGACTACCGATCCGAAGGTCCTAGAACCCCCAGTAGTCGAGGAATGCGATCCACGATGTCCGGAACCCGATCGTAGGTCCGTTGGATTATTACGTACAATAAGAATCGAAAAAGATGCGGAATAGGGTTTTCGATTCTTTACCTTTGATGCGTGATTCGGAGAAGCCGAATAAGCGAACACCTCTGATCTTCTAGTGTGTATCCTAGCTCTCTCACGTTTTATTTTTCTCAAGTGAAGAAAAAATAAAGCTGCGTAAGTTAGGTCTAGAGAAGAGAGGGGGAGGGGTTTAAATAGGCCACACTAGGGACCTTAGGTTAATTAATTAATTAGGCTAAATTGCAATTTAATTAAACCGGTGTCCTTAAAAGAAAACCTTTAATTAAATCCAATTTTAATTATAATTAATTCCACTATAAAATTATAATTGAATTCCCAATTAATTAATTCATATTATTTTACCAATAATATTTTCCGCCGAAATTACATACACGACTTTCCCCGTGTTTAAGATATCGAACGTCCACGAATTTATTTAATTACTAATAATTAAATTAACTCGTTTCTTATTATCCGAGACTAGTACCACTCATCCTTATTATCATGTGGAACAAATCCACCTGCAGGGTTTACATGATAAACTTTATGAGCTCATCTCGGGGACGTCATCAACCCGATAAACGGGACACGGTTTCCTGTCTATAATCTATAGCATGCCGTGTGTACAATTCCGATTCCCAATTTACCGAGTATCTCGACTAATCAAATAGTCTCACTCATTGGCAAGTTAAAGAACCGAGAATTGGATACACGCACCTATAATTATATAGGGATTAGGAATTCGTATATCCGTAATCTCTGAGGTCTGGTTCGATTACGTCGATTAGTATAAATCGAACGCCCTCCCGTGGTCCTGCTCAATACACCAAGTGTACAAGTGTAACATAATAGTCAAGACCAACTATTACCCAGTCACACTACGACGTACCGATGGATTGTCCCTGTCCATCTAAGTCGTGAGCTTCTGTTCGATAGTATACGAGTAACCGACAGTATGATCTTCCGCGTGTCTCCTCACGCCATACTGTCTACAACGTATATATCTAGGACTATTGCATTCAAGTACAAGATAGACAAAATGCCGACAGTTTGATTAATAGATAATGTAAAACACAGATAAGGAGTTCCATATTGTCACTAAACTAGACATTTAGAATATAACTCCATCAATCTCCCACTTATACTAAATCTCTAGTTGCCCTCTACCATACATCCGATACCCATCCCCTTCACGTGTCTCTTGAACGCTTCCGCTGGAAGTGCCTTCCTAAAGGGGTCAGCCGGGTTATCCGCTGATGCAATCTTGGTGACAACCGCATCGCCTCTCCTGACGATGTCTCTAATCAGGTGGTACTTGCGATCTATGTGTTTACTCGCATTGTGGGCTCGTGGTTCCTTTGCATTAGCCACTGCACCGCTATTGTCACAATAAATTGTGATAGCTCTAGGCATCTTAGGAACCACATCCAAGTCCATAAGGAAGTTCCGGAGCCACACCGATTCTTTAGCTGCCTCAAAGGCTGCTACATATTCGGCTTCCATGGTAGAGTCCGAAATGCATTTCTGCTTAACACTCTTCCATGAAATTGCTCCACCTCCCAATGTGAACACATAGCCTGATGTAGACTTTCGCTGATCCTTATCAGATTGGAAATCCGAGTCTGTGTAACCAATAGGAATCAACTCGGACGCTTTGTAACTTAGAACATAATTCCTAGTCCTTCGCAGGTACTTAAGTATGTTCTTTACAGCAGTCCAGTGACCCTGTCCAGGGTTACTCTGATATCTAGCTACCATGCCCACGGCATAGCAGATATCAGGTCTCGTGCACAACATGGCATACATTAGACTTCCTACTGCCGAAGCATAAGGAACCTTCTTCATGTAATCTATCTCCTTTTGTGTTTTGGGACACATGTCTTTAGATAGATGAATTCCATGGCAGAAAGGTTGAGCACCTTTCTTGGAATTCTGCATGTTGAAACGAGCCAGAATCGTATCAATATATGAAGCCTGGGACAAGCTTAATGTTCTTTTCCGGCGATCCCTTATAACCTTGATCCCAAGAACATGCCCAACTTGTCCTAAGTCTTTCATATCGAATTGCTTGGACAACCATCCCTTTATGTCCGACAACATCTTCACATTGTTGCCAATTAGAAGGATGTCGTCTACATAAAGCACGAGAAACGCCACACTGTTTCCGTCACTTCTCCGGTATACACACGACTCGTCCATGCTTTGAATGAATCCATAAGACTGGATAACCTCATCAAACCGCATGTTCCAAGATCTAGAAGCTTGCTTCAATCCATAAATGGATCGGTTTAGCTTACATACTAGATGCTCTTGGCCTTTCTTGATGAAACCTTCTGGCTGTCTCATGTAAATGGTCTCGTCAAGATTCCCATTCAAGAATGCTGTCTTGACGTCCATTTGCCACACCTCATAATCCATATAAGATGCTATAGACAAAAGAATCCGGATCGACTTTAGCATAGCTACCGGCGAAAAGGTTTCCTCATAATCGATCCCTTCTTTCTGAGTATACCCTTTCGCAACAAGCCTAGCCTTGAAGGTTTCAACCTTCCCGTCAGACCCTCTTTTTCTCTTGTACACCCACTTGCAACCAATGGCTTTTACACCTTTGGGCGGTGCTACAAGATTCCAGACCTGATTTGAATCCATTGATTCAATCTCAGATTTCATCGCCTTTTGCCAAGACTGAGCATCTTGATCTTTAAGCGCCTCGCCATAGGTCCAGGGATCGGCTTCATGTTCTCCAGGTAACAAGTCCGAAGACTCACCTATAAACATGAACCTATCGGGTTGTCGAACAACCCTCCCACTACGACGAGGCTCCGGTGTAACCTCAGTAACTACAGGTGCAGACTGTGGTGGCGTATCACCCTGTTCGGTTGGATCTAAGCCTTGATCGTCCCCTCTCAGTTCGTTAAGTATCATCTCACTCTTGGGCTTGTGGTCCATTATATAATCCTTTCCAAGAACCGAGCGTTGGTGCTAACAACGATCTTCTGGTCCTTAGGACTATAAAATAGACCACCTTTCGTTCCTCTAGGATATCCTATAAACAACCGAATATCTGAACGAGATTCCAACTTATCAGCCCCATGCTTCAGCACATGTGCTGGACAACCCCAGACCCGAATGTGTTTCAAATTTGGCTTTCGCCCGGTCCACAATTCCGAGGGCGTCTTAGGGACTGATTTAGAAGGAACTAAGTTCAGGATATACGCCGCTGTTTCCAAGGCATATCCCCAGAACGAAACTGGTAGCTCTGAATAACTCATCATAGATCTTACCATTTCCATAAGAGTCCTATTCCTTCTTTCTGCTACACCATTCTGCTGGGGCGTGTATGGTGCAGTCATCTGGGAGTCAATCCCATTCTCTAATAAGTACGCCTTAAACTCTCCCGAGAGGTACTCTCCTCCACGATCAGATCGTAGAGTCTTTATGGTTTTACCATGAAGGTTCTCCACAAGAGCTTTGTACTCCTTGAACTTGTCAAAGCACTCGCTCTTGCGGCGCATCAGGTATATAAAACCATACCTTGAGTAATCATCAGTGAAGGTTACGAAATATTCATAACCTCCTCTCGCTTGGACAGATAAAGGCCCGCACAAATCAGAGTGAATCAATTCCAGTACTTCCTTGGATCTATACCCCTTATCACTAAAGGGTCGCTTGGTCATTTTTCCTTCCAGGCATGATTCGCAGGTTGGAAAGTCCTCATCTTTCACACCACTGAGTATTCCATCAGTTATCAACCTTTGAATCCTGCCCAAGTTAATATGACCTAGCCTAAGATGCCATAAGTACTTTTGATTCATTCTAGAAGGCTCCTTTCTCTTATTGGTACTAGATGTATTATTTGACTCTACTCGTTGCATCGTGGAATAATCAGGATTCAGTATATATAAGTTGCCTATCAATGTACCAGAACAGATATACTCACCATTCTTTTTTATAATAACAGAACTATCAAAAGAAACAGAATATTCATTCAAAACCAATTTAGAAACCGAAACAAGGTTCTTTCTAAAATTCGGTACATAAAGACAATTATTCAATACCAAAACTTTATTATTAAAAGACAAATAAATATCTCCCACTGCAACTGCCGCCACTTTCGTAGCGTTGCCCATGTAGATAGTGATCTCTCCCTCTCTAAGCCGCCGGGTTTCCTGGAACCCCTGCAAAGAATTGCAGACATGATCAGTGGCTCCCGTATCCACACACCAGGTACCGGTGGATAACACCGCTAAACATGTTTCAGTGACTAAGGAAAAGTTCATACCTCCTTGTCTGAGAGGACAATTAGACTTCCAATGTCCAGACTGCTTGCAACGGAAACACTTGCCCTTGGGCTTGTTCACTCCATTCCGTGGTCCACAATTGCTGGGTCCACTGGGTTTCCGTCCTTGCTTCTTCTTCCTCTTAGTCCCCGGAGGGCCAGGAAGTTTCACAGCCACAAGTGCATGAGATTTCTTAAAGATTCCCTCTGCCGCCTGGAGTTCAGTCAGGAGTTCCGCCAACGAATATAACCTCTTATTCATGTTATAGTTCAGGCGGAACTGCTCAAAACTCCTAGGCAGAGACTGGAGCACTATATCGATCTGGGTTTCCCCATCGATAGCTCCTCCCATAATCTCTATCTCATTCAGATAGCCTATCATCCTAAGAACGTGATCCCTCACGGGCGTTCCTTCGGACATAGTGGCCGTCATGAGTTTTCTCATGGCATCTTGCCTGGCTGCCCTATCCTGACTACCAAACATCTCCTTGAGGTTAAGCATCATATCATAGGCAGTGGTCATGGCCTCATGCTGATGTTGCAGCACATTTGACATAGAAGCCAAAATGTAGCACCGCGCCATCTGATCAGCCTTGACCCACTTCCGATGAGCTTCCTTTTCCTCAGGAGTGGAGGTGTCAATAGGTTCATCAGGACAAACCTCATGGAGTACATATTTGTACTCCTCAGCAGTTAGGACAATGTCCAAGTTTCGTTTCCAATCAACATAGTTCGGACCAGTGAGTTTGTTTTCTTTTAGTATAATGGACAGCGGGTTGAGTGCCATATCTATAAAAGAGACAAATCAAACTGTCAAATTTAATTCGATATTAACTCCCTTAATTAATATCATTAAATTTACCAATTAATCCTAAAATCCCATCAGACTAGCATGCCACGTTCATGTGGACGTATACTAGTCCAAACGATTTTATAACTGGACTTTTACTTTGGTCGTACATCATTACAGCAGTGACTCCGATGGGGAGGATACTGTAAAGCGTACCTAAGTGTATACCATTTCTCAGTACTAAGTTAACCGCTCCGAAACTACACGCCCACCGCAAGCCACGTTAGTGTGGGCGTTTACGTTGACATGCGGTCCCTTTACGATTTCCTATAACTGTCGAGCCTCAATTAACCCAAAGTTCCGTTTCCGTCTAGTAAGCCACGATAGTGTGGACGTTTACTAAACAAACAACTTTGTTAATTGAATTCCATTTAATAAATTTCACAATTTCGTTAATCAAAGCTTGATATCTCGTAAGTGAAACTCGAAGTTTCTAACCAGCGATCAATCATGCAATTGAGCCCTATCTCTCACAAAGTGAGGGAGCCAACCAGACAATCGATCTAGTCATCAAATGACTCGAATGTCTCTAATCTGTGTCATCGACATAACCAAGCGCTTTGGCTCCATTCCACTCCCCGGGGTGAGAATGAGTCGAGTTGAAATTAGTCTTTGAAAGACAGATTAGGCATTGCTTTGAAAAACTTAAGTGTTCAATTCTATAAATGGAATTGAATTCGAATTTTGATCCAGTGATATCCGTGTGTCAACTTTATCCGATAGGGAGGATGACACTAAAGCCAACTCGTAAGCGACACACATCACCATCAAAACAGAGAATGGAGACCGCGGGATTGTTTCCAATCCCTCTCCCACTTAGTTTTTACGAAAGGGATTAACGAGCATGCATATGAATTTAAAGCACAATATAAACGCACGTAAACACACAAAAGGCATTTAACGTGGCCCGATTATTATGGCCTTCAAACACTTCGATGCACGTCTTCTCGGATCTTCGTCTCGTTGCTCGTCTAGGTCTCGATCCACCACCGACTCGTCTAAGGACCAAGAGACGAACCCCTCCCACTGGAGTATCATCCCGGGCCCTCGACAAGCGATCCGTGATGTCCGTCGAACCCCCGCAAGCTGCTGCCAAGAAAACACCGAAACGGCGACCGCCGTTTGAGAAACGGCGACCGCCGTTTGCCCTTCAGCAGCCGCGGGTTCGACTTCTCGACCCTCATTCGTCCGGCCCTCGATCTCGTCTCGATCCACCAAGCAGCAGCAACATTACAAGAGTAAAAGGTACTACTTCCGGCATCGATCCTATACATATCGATCGATCCTATACACCCGGATAAACGAAAAACGAAAATAAAACCTAAACGACTCAACCCGTCGTTTTAACTATTACAAACAAGCAACGATTCAAAACAAAGATCTCGACAACCCCGAGAGTTTAACAAACCACAATAAAATTATCATACAACATCACACAATGTTGGCCATAATAATCGGGTTCATCCTGCATCAAAACCGTACGAACAATACAACAAACCAATAACCGGCTCTGATACCAATTGTTGGAAATCGACTACCCGGGATACGTTCGTTCGATCACTCGAACATCCGAACGATCCCAGTCGACCTCCAGATCCGCTACTCCATCCGCTTTCCCAGCCCGTGCCCCGATTCACGCCCAGCCATTGCCCCGAAGGACAACCTGTTGGAATTCGATATCCCGGGCTATTAAAATTTGCGGAAACAATAACCCGATCAAAAACCATTCGCCGGAGATCACACGAACGCCGATGAACGCGCCGGAGCACGAGCCGAACGCACGACATGGCCGAAGCCGCGCGCACGCCCAGCCTGAGCCCCCGTCCGCGGGGCTCATGCGATCGAAGGATCGATCGCGTCGTGCGATCGATCGGCTGGGGCTGCAGCGGCAGCCCCGCGGTGAGTCCGGCGACTCACCGCCGTCGGGGAGGGGGGCAGCTCGCCCAGCGAGCCGCGGCGGCACCCGCCGCCACCCCGCGATCGAACCTAGGGTTCGATCGCACCCCGGCGTCCAGCCGGGGTTCTCCTCGATCGCGCATCCCCGGCGTCCAGCCGGGGTGCTCTTGGTTCGATCCCCACGGGTTCCTCGAGCCGCGGCGGTCCGGTGGCTTCGCCACCACCGCCCGGTTCGACCTCGTTCCGGGGTTCGTCCTCGGATCTTGGTTCTACGGTATTTTCAATAAATAATCGATTAAAATCATAAAGGGTGTTTACGATTTTACCTTCGATTCGTTGTTCGGAGAAACGAGATCAATCGATGACCTTGAGATCTTCCGACGTATTCCTTGCACTAGCCCGGACGTCGTGTGGGCGACGATCTACCGAACTCCATGGATCTCCTTCACGAACTCTCTAGACTAATCAAGTATGATTATCTTCTCTTTTCTAATTGTGAAGACCATGTAGTGCTTTTATAGGCTACGTAGGGGATCTTAAGGAGGTGGAATATTGGGCTTCCAATAATAGTGATTAAATTGAGCCCAAGCCCAAATCTATTAATCCTTACTATTATTAATTAATTCTATTTTCCACTATATAAAATTAATTGCACTCCCAATATTAAACCATATTATATCAAATAATATTTCTCCGGTAGTATTATTTATTCCGTGTATTTAAGATATAAATATCCATGAATAAAATTAATTTATTGCTAATTAATTTATTCATCTCTTATATCCGAGACTAGTACCATTCAACCTTAATTATTATGCGGAACGAATCCACCTGCAGGGTTTACATAATAATTCCTTATGAACTCATCTCGGGGATATTATCAACCCTTACGGGATACACTTTCCCGTCAAGTATTCACGGCATGCCATATATAAAATATAGTGACCCAACTTAACCGGTAATTAACCCAATAATTAAATCGGTTAATTCCTTTGGTAAATCAAAGTCACTTATATTAAATATACACACCCGCAATAGTTTCGGGGATTAAGAATAAAATACACTGAGACTCGAATCGATTATCGCCGGCAATCCTAATGGATGAATCTCAACGATCCGCTCAATACACCAAGTGTACAAGTGTGATAAAATAATTAAGACAAATTATTTTCTCTCTCACACAACGACTATACCGATGGATTGGTCCGTGTCCATCTAGGTCGTGAGCAACTGTTCGATTAAATACGAGTAACCGATAGTATGATCTTCTGTGTGGGCCCGACACACCATACTAACTACAACGTATAGAATCCAGGACTATAATTTGCATATATTTAATTATAAATAATTAAATGCAAATAATTGTTCATTTAATTAAATATATTAATGGCAATGGATTGTGAGTTTCCTTTACTTAAATCTAGACATTAAGTACACAACTCCAACAATCTCCCACTTGTACTAAGGTCTAGTCATTTCCTCCAAACTCCCGACTCCCATACTCATCACGTGCTTAAGTTGTACTTCCAAGAAGTACTATGTGAATGAGCACTCTAGGTTGCCGCTCTGAAGTTATCTTGGTGACTACAGCGTCGTCTCCCTCGACGATGACTCGTATCAGGTGGTACTTGCACTATGTGTTATCTTACACTTATGGACTTGTGATTTCTTACCATTTTCCATCGCACCGCTATATACATAGCCTTTTGGAAAATTAAGAATCACCTCTAAGTCCCAGAGATTATCCCGGAGTTATACCAAAACTTCCGCTGCCTCTGAGGCCGCTATTTGGTTACCCATGGCAGAGTCCGAAAAGCATCGTGCTTATCACTCTTCCATGTTAAAACTCCTTCTCCTTCAATAGTGAAACACATAGCCTGATATCGACTTACACCAGTCCTCATTTGATTAGAAATCTAAGAGAATGTAATCCAAAGGAAAAACTCGTCTGCTTCGTAGTCTAGAACAGTACTTCGAAAGTACTTTTACGGCAGTCGAATATTCCTTTCCAGGATTACCTTGATATCCTCCCACTATGCTAACCGCATAGCCGATATCAGGTTCTTGTTTTCAACAATGCATTTATTAAGCTTTCCACACTCAAAGTGTAGGAAACTGCTTTCATTGCTTCTATCTCCTTTTGTGTTCCAAAACACATATCCTTAGATAGATGCATTCCGTCTCTGAAAGGTAACGAACCTTTCTCGGAATCTTGCATGTTAAAACGAACCATAATCATATATGTAAGATGTCCAGGAAAAGTACAATGTTCTTTCTAGAGATCCAAGATCTCAAGAACATGTCCAACTTCTTCCTTTATCTTTCATATTGATTTATCTAGACAACCATCATTTTATGTCTGACAACATCTTTACATTGTTACCAATGATAAAATGTTATCTACATAAAACCTCCGAGAAACACCACTTTGTTTCCATCACGTTTCCAATACACACGATTCGTCTATGCTTTGATGAATCCATAAAATGGACTATCTCATCAATTTGCAAGTACCACGAACTCAATGCTTTGTTCCAATCCATAAATGGATTAACTAAGCTTGTACTCTAAATGATCTTGCCTCTTAGCAATAATCCTTATTGCTTTCCAAGAAGGCACATTTAGATCTAGTACTGCCTTCATGTAGATCTAGGGATCGATTTCATGTATACTAGGTCCAGAGTTCGAAGACTCTCCTAGTCTTATGAATATCTCCGGTTGTCCCACAACCTCCCACTACAATGGCATTCCGGTGTATAAACAGTGATAACAGTAGGTGCAGTTAGTGGTGTACCGCTACTCGGTTCGGCTGGTTCTAAGTCTTAATCTTTCTCTCTCAATTCAAAGTATTACGTCACCTTGGGCTTGTGGTTCATTATATAGTTTTTCTCTAAGAACCGGGCGTTAGAACTTATAACGTCCTTCTGGTTCATAGTACTATTGAACACACATCTTTTGTTCTTCTAGGATATTCTACAACCGCATTTGAATGCGCCGTTGTTTCCAGACATATCCATAGAACACAGGTAGTTCCGTATAACTCATCTTTTACTATCTCTATAAGAGTTCCATTTCTTATTTACGACACACCATTTCTACACTAAAAGTGTATGGTGTAGTCATTTGGGATCATCCCAACCTCTGATCAGTATGCCATGCATTCCTCAGACAGGTACTTGCCTCCGCGATCAAATCGCAGGCTACAAATGGATATACCTCGATGGTTCTCCACAATTGCTTAGTGTCCATTGACTTTTCAAAACACTTGCTTTTGTGGCACATCAGGTATTCTAATCCATTTTTTCGAGTAATCATAAAATGAAGTACTCGTACCTTATTGTCTGAGTAGGCATAGGTCTGCATACATCAGAGTCAATCAATTCTTATACTTGTCCGGATCTTACATCTTATATCCATAAAGGATTGCTTAGTCATATTATCTTCCAAATTAGATTCTTAGGTCGGAAGGTCCACTCCCTCAACTTAATTGATCAAAAAATCAATTTTCGACCTTTGAACTTCTTATTTGAATAAACATGACTCAGCATAAGAATCTACAAGTATAATTGATAAAGAAATCTCTTATTAGTAAAACGAGTTTCACTACGGTTCGTTGCATCATGGTGGACTCAGGATTCATCATTTATATATTGCTAGCTAATGTACCAGAATAGATAATATCATTATTTCTTCTTATAACCATCAAATGATTAAAAGAAATAAAATATCCATTCATTAGAAATCCAGAACAAAGTTCTTTCTAATATGAAAAGTACATAAAAGCAATAACTCAAAATGAAATCCTATAAAATGTCCTCCATTGCAACAGCTGCCTCCTTTACAGCATTGCCCATGTAGACTACGATTTCTTCTTTTCTAAGTCGTCGGGTTTCCTGGAACCCTTGCATTTAAAATGCACATACCGTCAGTGGTTCCATATCTACACACCAGGTTCCGGTAGATAATACCACTGACTATGTTTTACGACTAAAGAAGAATTTCGTACTTTCTTTGAGAGGATAATCAGACTTCCAGTACCCAGACTGTTTGCATCGAGAACTCTTGCCTCATGGCTTTCTCGTCCCATCTCGTGGTCCAAGAAACCTAGGACCACTGGGTTTCTTTGCTTGCTTTTCCTTTCCCCCGATTTTTCCCTTAGGTTCGAAACCTTTGGCATTGGCTACAAGAGCTTGCGATTTCCGTCTCAACTCGTCTAAAAGGTCAATCATCTCAAAAACGTGTTTAAGCGTTTCCTCGAAGCGACTGGCCTTTATGAGTATCCTCATTGCTTCTTGTCTAGCCGCCTATGTCAATAGGCTCAGGAGGACAAAGCTTACTGAGTACAACCTTGTACTCTTTAACAGTTTGGGTAATGTCTAGATCTCTATTCCAATCATTACATTCCGGGACCAGTGAGTTTAAAATTCTTACGTATCACATAAAGTGGGTTCAAAGCCATCTCCTAATCTATGAGCACATATAACAACAAACAATCTATTTAATCTCCGATATTATCTCCCTCAAATAATATCATTAAACCACTAATCACCTCTAAAATCCCATCAGATATGGCAAGCCACGTTCGTGTGGACGTTTACCTATCCAAATGATTTAGCAATTAGATTTGCTTCGGTCGTACATCAATTATAGCGTTACTTCGTTGGGAAGAATACCATAAAGCGTACCTAAGTGTAAACCATTACTCAGTATCTAAGAAGATTGTTTGGGACACGTACATTCACCGCAAGCCACGTTCGTGTGGACGTTTACATTAACATACGCTCCTTTACTCCCTTCTATAACTGTCTACATCAATCGTTCCAAAATCCCATTCAATGTAGCAAGCCACGTTCGTGTGGACGTTTACTACACCAAAAGACTTTTACAATTGACTCCCAATTACTTGAATCATTTAATCTTGTAAATCAAGACGCGGAGAATCATAAGTGAAACTCAAAGTTTCTAACCAGTGATTCACCATGCGAACAACCCTATCTCTCATAAAATGAGGGAGCCGAGCAGACAATCGATCCACCTTCAAAAGATGGTACGACTGCCTCTAATTTGTGTCCTCTACATGACCAAGTGGCTTTGGCTCCATTCCACTCCCCGGGGTGAGAATGAGTCGACTTGAAATCAGTTTTGGAAAGACAAATTAGGCATTGTTTGATAAACTTAATCAATGTTTCTCGTAAGAGGAATTACAAGAATTCTCCTCCAATGACTTGTCTATACGAACTTCAAAAGTCCATAAAAGTCACCAAGAGAACAGCAATGGAGACCATGGATATGTTTCCATACCCTCTCCCACTTAGCTTTTTATAATAAAGGGATACGCTATCTAATGCATAATTAAATACACATAAGCATGCATACATGAAATAAAGCACATAGAATATTATCACATAGTCAAAATAATACTAGAATATTATTTTTCCCGACTATTATGGCTTTATCGCATCTCCGTACGCATCTTCTAGTCTTCAGTCTTCGTTCTTGAATGCTCCATGTGACGAGAATATTAATCCCAATATTTAAATCTATTTATTTTTAATAAATCCAAAAGATACTTAATTTGAAAATTAAGTCAATCGAATATATCAAAAATAAAATTAAATATTATTAATATTTTTATTTATTTATTTTCCTATCTAATTCTATTAAATCTCTAGAATAATCTATCCAAGACCCACTTGGAATATTCTAGAAGACTTCCATAATAGAATAAGGAAATAAAATAAATTAGGACTCTTAATCCTTCCAAATTAATTCCTTTCCTAATCTATTAAAAAATCCATAAAGGAATAATTAAATAGGAAAAATTAATTAAGGATTCTTCTACTTTCCAAAATTAATTAATTTCCATGTCCATGAAAATTCCCATAAAATAGGAATAATCAAATAGTAAATAAATTAATTTAATAATTAATTATTTTCCTTTCTAATTCCATTAAATCTCTAGAATCCTATTCCAAGTAGAACTTAGAATATTCTAGAAGACTTCCATAATAGAATAAGGAAATATATTAATTCCAATTAATTCTTTTCCTAATCCATGAGAGTTTCCATAAAGAAAAACACTCAATAAGGAAAACCGAATTAATTCTAAATTTATTCCTTCCTTATCCATGAAAATTCCAATAAAATAGGAATAATCAATAAGGAAATAAATTTATTCTAAATTTATTCTTCTCCTATTCCATGAGAGTTCCTAAGAATAAGAATACTCAAAATAGGAAAACCGAATAATTTAGGAAAGTAAATCTCGGTAGGAGTAGCACGAGATCACGAGGACCCCGCGCCATCACCACCATCGACCGGCCACCGGAGAGGGCAACCGCCGCCACCACTCAGCCGGCCGGCCACCACCAAGCCGGCGGCAGCCCCAGCCGAGGGATGCGATCGCCGCCCCTCTCCCTTGCCATCGATCTCATGGGGATCGATCTCCATGATCGATCCTTGAGCCCTTGTCTTCTTCGTCACACGTCTTCTCCGGCGGTCGTTTCGGCATCGAACCAACGTAAATAAATTACAAGAATTTAAATTACAATTATCCGGTATTGATTCTATACATGAAATCGACCCTATACAATTTCCGGAAAAAGTAGAACGTAATAATAAATCCTAAATTCGGTCAACCCCCGAATTTTTACTATTACAAGCATTCACCACACATAAAACGAATCTCGACATGTCCGAGAGTTTAATCAAAACATATTATGACAATAATTAACGAATAAATTATATCTAGCCATAATAGTCGGAAACCCTGCAAGGTAGAACAATTTTTATCAAAAATACCGCGAACGTAAACCACGCTCTGATACCAATTGTTGGAATTCGATATCCCGGGCTATTAAAATTTGCGGAAACAATAACCCGATCAAAAACCATTCGCCGGAGATCACACGAACGCCGATGAACGCGCCGGAGCACGAGCCGAACGCACGACATGGCCGAAGCCGCGCGCACGCCCAGCCTGAGCCCCCGTCCGCGGGGCTCATGCGATCGAAGGATCGATCGCGTCGTGCGATCGATCGGCTGGGGCTGCAGCGGCAGCCCCGCGGTGAGTCCGGCGACTCACCGCCGTCGGGGAGGGGGGCAGCTCGCCCAGCGAGCCGCGGCGGCACCCGCCGCCACCCCGCGATCGAACCTAGGGTTCGATCGCACCCCGGCGTCCAGCCGGGGTTCTCCTCGATCGCGCATCCCCGGCGTCCAGCCGGGGTGCTCTTGGTTCGATCCCCACGGGGTCCTCGAGCCGCGGCGGTCCGGTGGCTTCGCCACCACCGCCCGGTTCGACCTCGTTCCGGGGTTCGTCCTCGGATCTTGGTTCTACGGTATTTTCAATAAATAATCGATTAAAATCATAAAGGGTGTTTACGATTTTACCTTCGATTCGTTGTTCGGAGAAACGAGATCAATCGATGACCTTGAGATCTTCCGACGTATTCCTTGCACTAGCCCGGACGTCGTGTGGGCGACGATCTACCGAACTCCATGGATCTCCTTCACGAACTCTCTAGACTAATCAAGTATGATTATCTTCTCTTTTCTAATTGTGAAGACCATGTAGTGCTTTTATAGGCTACGTAGGGGATCTTAAGGAGGTGGAATATTGGGCTTCCAATAATAGTGATTAAATTGAGCCCAAGCCCAAATCTATTAATCCTTACTATTATTAATTAATTCTATTTTCCACTATATAAAATTAATTGCACTCCCAATATTAAACCATATTATATCAAATAATATTTCTCCGGTAGTATTATTTATTCCGTGTATTTAAGATATAAATATCCATGAATAAAATTAATTTATTGCTAATTAATTTATTCATCTCTTATATCCGAGACTAGTACCATTCAACCTTAATTATTATGCGGAACGAATCCACCTGCAGGGTTTACATAATAATTCCTTATGAACTCATCTCGGGGATATTATCAACCCTTACGGGATACACTTTCCCGTCAAGTATTCACGGCATGCCATATATAAAATATAGTGACCCAACTTAACCGGTAATTAACCCAATAATTAAATCGGTTAATTCCTTTGGTAAATCAAAGTCACTTATATTAAATATACACACCCGCAATAGTTTCGGGGATTAAGAATAAAATACACTGAGACTCGAATCGATTATCGCCGGCAATCCTAATGGATGAATCTCAACGATCCGCTCAATACACCAAGTGTACAAGTGTGATAAAATAATTAAGACAAATTATTTTCTCTCTCACACAACGACTATACCGATGGATTGGTCCGTGTCCATCTAGGTCGTGAGCAACTGTTCGATTAAATACGAGTAACCGATAGTATGATCTTCTGTGTGGGCCCGACACACCATACTAACTACAACGTATAGAATCCAGGACTATAATTTGCATATATTTAATTATAAATAATTAAATGCAAATAATTGTTCATTTAATTAAATAGATTAATGGCAATGGATTGTGAGTTTCCTTTACTTAAATCTAGACATTAAGTACACAACTCCAACACAACCGCGCGAGCCGGAGCGGGCTGCTAGAAAAAGGGCAAAACGGCGGTCGCCGTTTAGAAACGGCGGTCGCCGTTTGTCCTTCAGCAGCGCGGACAGCAGCGCGATCTGCTGTTCCGGGCTCGTTTCCGGGTCGTTTGTCCTCTTCCGACTACCGATCCGAAGGTCCTAGAACCCCCAGTAGTCGAGGAATGCGATCCACGATGTCCGGAACCCGATCGTAGGTCCGTTGGATTATTACGTACAATAAGAATCGAAAAAGATGCGGAATAGGGTTTTCGATTCTTTACCTTTGATGCGTGATTCGGAGAAGCCGAATAGGCGAACACCTCTGATCTTCTAGTGTGTATCCTAGCCCTCGACTCCAGACGTTGTGTGGGCAACGATCCACCAGAAGTCTCCTCTTCTTCTTCTCTCTTAAACTCTCTCTCACGTTTTATTTTTCTCAAGTGAAGAAAAAATAAAGCTGCGTAAGTTAGGTCTAGAGAAGAGAGGGGGAGGGGTTTAAATAGGCCACACTAGGGACCTTAGGTTAATTAATTAATTAGGCTAAATTGCAATTTAATTAAACCGGTGTCCTTAAAAGAAAACCTTTAATTAAATCCAATTTTAATTATAATTAATTCCACTATAAAATTATAATTGAATTCCCAAATAATTAATTCATATTATTTTACCAATAATATTTTCCGCCGAAATTACATACACGACTTTCCCCGTGTTTAAGATATCGAACGTCCACGAATTTATTTAATTACTAATAGTTAAATTAACTCGTTTCTTATTATCCGAGACTAGTACCACTCATCCTTATTATCATGTGGAACAAATCCACCTGCAGGGTTTACATGATAAACTTTATGAGCTCATCTCGGGGACGTCATCAACCCGATAAACGGGACACGGTTTCCTGTCTATAATCTATAGCATGCCGTGTGTACAATTCTGATTCCCAATTTACCGAGTATCTCGACTAATCAAATAGTCTCACTCATTGGCAAGTTAAAGAACCGAGAATTGGATACACGCACCTATAATTATATAGGGATTAGGAATTCGTATATCCGTAATCTCTGAGGTCTGGTTCGATTACGTCGATTAGTATAAATCGAACGCCCTCCCGTGGTCCTGCTCAATACACCAAGTGTACAAGTGTAACATAATAGTCAAGACCAACTATTACCCAGTCACACTACGACGTACCGATGGATTGTCCCTGTCCATCTAAGTCGTGAGCTTCTGTTCGATAGTATACGAGTAACCGACAGTATGATCTTCCGCGTGTCTCCTCACGCCATACTGTCTACAACGTATATATCTAGGACTATTGCATTCAAGTACAAGATAGACAAAATGCCGACAGTTTGATTAATAGATAATGTAAAACACAGATAAGGAGTTCCATATTGTCACTAAACTAGACATTTAGAATATAACTCCATCAATCTCCCACTTATACTAAATCTCTAGTTGCCCTCTACCATACATCCGATACCCATCCCCTTCACGTGTCTCTTGAACGCTTCCGCTGGAAGTGCCTTCCTAAAGGGGTCAGCCGGGTTATCCGCTGATGCAATCTTGGTGACAACCGCATCGCCTCTCCTGACGATGTCTCTAATCAGGTGGTACTTGCGATCTATGTGTTTACTCGCATTGTGGGCTCGTGGTTCCTTTGCATTAGCCACTGCACCGCTATTGTCACAATAAATTGTGATAGCTCTAGGCATCTTAGGAACCACATCCAAGTCCATAAGGAAGTTCCGGAGCCACACCGATTCTTTAGCTGCCTCAGAGGCTGCTACATATTCGGCTTCCATGGTAGAGTCCGAAATTAATTAAATAGGCCAAATTAATTATTTTCCTAATCCATTAAAAACTCCATAAAGGAATAATTAAATAGGAAAAATAAATTAATTATAAATTTTTTCCTTTTCCTAATCTATGAAAATTCCCAAGAATAGGAATAATCAATAAGGAAAAATAAATTTATTCTAAATTTATTCTTTTCCTATTCCATGAGAATTCCCAAAAATAGGAATACTCAAAATAGGAAAAGCGAATAATTTAGGAAAGTAAATCTCGGTTAGGAGTAGCACGGAGTGGGGATCTCCGCACCACCCCCAACCGATCGACCACCACCGAGGAGGAGCACCGCCGCCGCCCCCAGCCGGCGCGCCACCACCACCGGTGGCTAGGCGTGGCCGAGAGCCTCCCGCGGCTGCCCCCTCTCTCTCGGGTCGATCCTCCATGGACCGATCATGGGGATGATCGATCCGAGTCCTCCCTCTCGTTCGTCTCCTCCGTCACAATTTTCCGGTCGTCGTTTCGGAATCGATCCAACGTAAATAAATTACAAATTTATTACTACGCTATCCGGTATCGATTCTCTACAAAAACGACCTCACAATTTCCGGAAAAATTAAGAACAAGCATTCACCACACAAGAACAAATAACATCACCGAGAGTTTAATAATCAAGAACATTATTATGACATTAATTAACAAAATTAAATCTAGCCATAATAATCGGAAACCCTGCAAGGTAGAACAATTTATCGAAAAATACCATGAACTAAAACCAACGCTCTGATACCAATTGTTGGAAATCGATATCCCGGAATTAATAAATTAATTAAAATTAATTATCTAATTAATTCCGACCGAAATCCTTTGGAGATCGAATATCCGGATTGTCCAAATTGCGGAACCGACAACCCAATCGAAATCCCGATCGCCGGAGAAAACACGAACACATCACGTGACCCGGGGCACGACCGAACACCACACGCGGGAAACCCCGCGTGCGTCCAGCCGAGCCCCCGCGTGGGGCTCGCGGTTTCTTGTAGCAACCGCTGGGGATGCTCGTAGCAGCCCCGCAGCGAGTCCTCGACTCGCTGCTCACGGGGATGGGGTCCCCGTACGAACGCACGGGCTGCTTCCAGCAGCCCGCTAGGCACGCCCCGGATGCGATCCGCATCGCCCGCGTGCCCGCTGCGGGAACTCCCGCAGCTCGCGGCGATGCCGTCCGGGGAGATCGAGCCCAGCTCGATCGAGCCCTCGGCTCCAGCCGAGGCTCACGCCCGGCAGCCCCCTTAGGCGAGAATCCATGAGCCGCCGGCGGTCCGGTGGTTTGACCACCACCGCCCGGTTCAATCTCACTTATGGGTTCGTCCCTCGGATCTTGGTTCATGATATTTTCACGATAATTAAACGATAAAATCATAAAGAGGGTTTTACGATTTACCTCGTTCTCGTTGTTCGGAAAAACGTAGAACTCAATTTGATGACCTTGAGATCTTCCCACGTATTCCTTGCACTAGCCCGGACGTCGTGTGGGCGACGATCTACCGAACTCCATGGATCTCCTTCACGAACTCTCTAGACTAATCAAGTATGATTATCTTGTCTTGTCTAATTGTGAAGACCATGTAGTGCTTTTATAGGCTACGTAGGGGATCTTAAGGAGGTGGAATATTGGGCTTCCAATAATAGTGATTAAATTGAGCCCAAGCCCAAATCTATTAATCCTTACTATTATTAATTAATTCTATTTTCCACTATATAAAATTAATTGCACTCCCAATATTAAACCATATTATATCAAATAATATTTCTCCGGTAGTATTATTTATTCCGTGTATTTAAGATATAAATATCCATGAATAAAATTAATTTATTGCTAATTAATTTATTCATCTCTTATATCCGAGACTAGTACCATTCAACCTTAATTATTATGCGGAACGAATCCACCTGCAGGGTTTACATAATAATTCCTTATGAACTCATCTCGGGGATATTATCAACCCTTACGGGATACACTTTCCCGTCAAGTATTCACGGCATGCCATATATAAAATATAGTGGCCCAACTTAACCGGTAATTAACCCAATAATTAAATCGGTTAATTCCTTTGGTAAATCAAAGTCACTTATATTAAATATACACACCCGCAATAGTATCGGGGATTAAGAATAAAATACACTGAGACTTGAATCGATTATCGCCGGCAATCCTAATCGATAAATCTCAAGCAGATCCGCTCAATACACCAAGTGTACAAGTGTGATAAAATAATTAAGATAAATTATTTTCTCTCTCACACAACGACTATACCGATGGATTGGTCCGTGTCCATCTAGGTCGTGAGCAACTGTTCGATTAAATACGAGTAACCGATAGTATGATCTTCTGTGCGCCCATGCAACACCATACTACAACGTATAAAATCCAGGACTATGATTTGCATATATTTAATTATAAATAATTAAACGCAAATAATTGTTTATTTAGTTAAATAGATTAGTGGCAATGGATCGTGAGTTTCCGTCACTTAAATCTAGACATTAAGTACACAACTCCAACAACTATAACCAACATTTGGATAAAGTTCCGTGTCCAAAACAGTCTCTTTTACAGCTTTAGATGCTGCAACATATTCAGGTTCTCGTGGTAGAATCATTAGTCGTTGCAGGAAGCATTCCAGCATACGACACCACCTCTAAGCTCGAATATGAATCCCGATATCGACTTTTAGTCATCCACATCCAGTTGAAAACTAGAGTTCGTAAGTACCTCTAAATTCAACTCGGACCTCCCATAGACTAAGAACAATTCCTTAATGCTTTTGATTGCTAGTGCTCAAGGATTTCGTCCTTCACGACTTCAAATAAGCCGGTCTTGGGTTCGACTGATATTCACTTGTGACACTCACAACATTTATAATATCACGTCTAGTACACAGCATGCCATACATAATGCTCCCTAGTGCGGAGATATATGTTTTTTCCATTTCATCTCCTCGAATTCCATCAACATTACAGTCACACTAATTACGAGAGATGAACCCCATGGGACATTGGCAAGAATCTCTTCAGGATTCTTCCATGCTAAATCATTTCAAAAACAGTTTCTATGTACAAGGATTGAGAAGATTTTGCATTCTTCTAGATCTATATCTATAGTGACGTATCACAATACGTAGGATGCCTCTCCTCAAATCCTTTATTCGAGAAACGTGTGGATAACCGTGCTTTCGTTGACTGCAACATCACTCAATCATCCCTATGATTAGTATGTCATCAACGTACAACACTTAAATTTCACTGCGCTCCCACTAACCTTCTTGAATACAAGGTACCTTCAAGTTTTATACCAAGTCAACGCTTTGACTATTGTATTTAAAACACATGTTCCATTTTAGGGATGCTCGTTTCAATCCATAAATGGATCGCTGGAGTATGCAAACCTTTTGCTCCTTTCCAGAAAATATGAAGCCTTCCGGTTGCGCTACAACTCTTCCATAATATCACATTCAAGGAAAGTAGACCTCATATCTATTTTCCATATCTCATAGTCGTACTATGAAGAAATGGCCAGCAAAATTGTAATGGACTTAAGCATAGCGACTGATGTAAAGATTACCTCAAAAACAACACATTGTCTTTGAGTAACTTCTTTCGCCATCATCCTTGCTTTAAAGGTCACACCTTTATATATATACTCTCACGTCATAATTAATAGATCAAAATGCAGCCTTTGGGAACGATTCCCTTTGGTGGATCTACCAAGGTCAAACCTTGTTGGAGTACATACAGTCCATTATGAATTTCATGGCAATAAGCCAATGTCCCATATTCGTATCCAATACGAATCAGTTGAAGTTTATTGGATCATATCCATCGTCAACTTTATCTTGATCATTATCAAGATGGAACCGTCTACCAGGTACCTTACGAACATTTTCGGATTTACGAACCGATAGATGAAGAGGTATATTAGTGGTTTGTTGAATTGGTTCATCTCCAAGTACTTGTGTTTGAACTTCATAGTGTGTTTCATATTCTCGAACTATTTCGAGATTTACTATATTGCCTTTTCTATCGAATAGAAACTTCTTCTCTAAGAAGGCAACATTTCTTTAAACAAACATTTTGTTTTAGAAATATAGTAGAACAGGTATCCTTGTGAATGTTCAGGATACCCCACAAAATGGCATAAGTCGGATCTACTATCCAACTTATCTCCCACTAGCCGCTTCACGCAAGCAGGATACGGGAGTGTCCAAGTTCATATGGTGTGGTTTTAACTGCTTTGGTGGTAACACTATTCAGCAAATGGACGACTGTCAAAAGTGCAGGATTTTTACAGTTTCGTCGACAATTTGGTGAACCCCTTTGTGGATCGAACCATGTCCAACAAAGTTTGATTCCATCATTCGGACACTCAATACAATTAAGGAGTTCCAGACGGAGTCCATTGCTAGAGAATCGTATTCTCTTTTAGATAGTCAATAAGCTTGGTGCTTAAATATTTATTACCACGATCATATCGTAATATAGCAACCAAGTTGGTTTCCTACTTTGATGTCTAAAATTATTGAACACTTCAAAATTAGAGACGTGTACTTCATAAGTACATTTGGTAGTTGAAAACCACCCCCACCAGTAACACATTAGTGGATCACACATCTCCGTTTGGATCAAATCCAATAGATCTTCAACACACTCAACTAGCGTGCTAAAGTTGTGCGGGGATTTGATTTCTATCAATTGCTGATATTTGGGTTTAGTTCATTCTTGTTTAATTGTTTATCGTCTTTAGCAAATCATATTTGCTTTCTTTTGTATAAAGGAAATCGGATTTCCAAAACAAAATTAAAACCTTTACCTTCTATATCAAATATAGAAGTAAGATCTAATAATAGAACATTTCTATTAACAGCAGGTTTCTAACTTTAGACGAAACAAATAATCAATTGTTCAAAACAATAGAATAACTATAACCCAATACGAACCTTTGTCAGAACGTTTCTGCCTAAGGTATTTTAGCAGTTATGGCCCTATGGCCTTTATTCACACAACGATGGCAAGCGTCATCAACTCATTTGTTGACCTTGTTCTTAGTCGCCCTTTCTAGTATCACCTTTATCCATCTTTACACTTAGACCGGAAACCATTTCTGTCATTTTCTTCAAGAAGAACATTTCTTTCATGAAGAAGCCATAATGAGAACAAATTTCTCGTATTGATGGTTGACTCTTTGATCAACATCTTGAACAACTTATCCATTGAAGGATCGAGCTTTGTTCATGTTGTAGTTCATAATGAACGATTCATAAGAACTAGAAATCCACTTCTCATAAGTGGCATTCCTCAACAGTCAAAGGTTGAGTGAGATTATCAAATAATCTATTCTCAAGTACTTAGAGGCACTCATCATTTTAAATCACAAGATTGAGATTCCAATTCAAATGGTTTGGGCCAGTGAGTTTAGATTGGTCGAGTATCGATGTTACGGGATTTCTTAGAGAATATTACTGAGAAATATTAAGAAGATTAACATTGAGATAATTCGTTATTAATGATTACAATTAAATGTTTGGTCTTTATCATTTAATTGCCTCCCACTAAATTTTTCGAATTCCGCTATCCTCTAGCAGACAGACGGGAAAACTTATTTTTCCTTAGTTGGACTTTAGGTCCAATAGCGTGAATATAACCCGTAGTTAATCTAGCCCGATTACATTCACCTAAAGGTAGAAACATTTTCAATCACATCTCTATGTGACCCTAAAGATTACTTTTCCTGACCATGACAATGAACTACGTTAATCGTACCCTTCAAAGTCAACCATGTGTCAAGACCGACTTACCGATCTGAGAAGTGAAAGTTGGACTCCGGTAAACATGTGTAAGCCCATAGTTAATCTATCCGACCACACATATTTAAAAGAATCGTAGCTAACACCTCTCCATCTTATGTCAATAAATTACAGCTTAACTCACAAGCAGTACTCCCCGCTAACACGGCATACCATACTACTTGTAAGTGGCTTTCACATAATTTATTGTCGGTAGAAGGAAAGGAGAAAGAACGACACATCGGTTCTCCTTTAAGGCTTGATATACATTCTCGGGAGAGAATGGAGGAGTATAGGTTTGTTATCTCATCAGAATAATCGTTATACATTTTCAGGAGAGAATGAAGTGAGTGATCGATTGTTGATTCTTAACAACTATGTCCTCTATAGGTCATCCTAACGAGCACATACGATCATAACATATATCACAATATATATCTCACATAATTCACATAGCATTTAATCACAATTAAAACGAGGTATGCAAATTAAATGGTGCTCTATTAATTAACTTGATTTAACAATTAAATCAATTAATTAATCTATCACCTTCTTGATCGAATATTTAAATCTATTATGTAATTGGTCAATAAATAATTTCACTAAATTAAATATTGATACTTCCTTTCTATTTCAATTTATTAATATCTTTATAATCAAAACGTGATGTCTCGTAAGTGAAACTCGAAGTTTCTAACCAGCGATTCATCATGCGAGCGACCCTATCTCCCATAAATGGGGGAGCCGAGCAGACCATCGATTCATGCCATCAAATGGCTCGATGTCTCTAATTTGTTTTAACAAAAACAAGTCTAGATGAATCACTCCCCGAGGTGCATTCATGTTCGACATTGAATTGTTACTTGATAACAAATTAGGCATTGTTTCAATCTATTAGATAAAAATAAATATCTTAATAGAAACAACTAAGTCCCAATTAAACAACATTAAATCAATCAATTCAACAAACAGCATGCTTAAGGCGATTATATTCATAGACAATTAATCAATTTCAGAACCTACGCTCTGATACCACTGTTGGGGATCGTGCATGTATACGCAGCGGAATACAAAATTTTTTATGAAAAACCGTTTTTCATTAATGTAAACATTTTACATTATATTTATTTTATTTTATTGAAAATCATATTTTCAATACTATATGCATTAATTGATTTAATTCAAATCTATTAGAATAAATAATCCACCATTTAATTTAATTATCAAATAATTAAATATTTAATTCATGCATCCCATACTACATGAATTAAATGCGCAATTATATTTATCATATAAATTAATTACTTCTATCGCAACTATATTAATCATATTAATATATTACTTGTAGCGCAATTATATTAATCATATTAATATATTACAATTAATTACGCAGACATAATTAATTTGCGATAATCTTATTATTTAATTCTATGTAAACATCCGCAAATACTTAATTTGCATCAGATTGACAATTAACATAATCATATTATTTAATTCTAATCAACTTGAATTGTGCAATTAAATTAATCAAATTAATTAATTACACATATATAATTAATTACGTAAACATGTGCACATAATCAGTTTGCGTCAAATTGACAATTAAAATAATCATATTATTTAATTCAAATCAATTTGAATTTAATTGACATTTAAATTAATCACAATTAATTTTTCTTTATCAATTAAAAATCCCATAGCGCAAACATTAACAGTACATAGCGCAAACATTTAACGCAAACAATTCCCATAGCGCAAACATTAACAGTACATAGCGCAAACATTTAACGCAAACAATTAAATCTAAATTTAATCGTAAGTACCTCAGGGATTCATCGGACGAAACGAGGTTCGTCGGAAGTCGCGCGGATGCGACGCGGGGACGGCACGAGTCGTGTGCGGGGAGAGCCGAGCAAGTGGCGGGGCTCTCGGCTGGACTCGTGTGCCACGGCTGGAGCGCACAGGCGCGACTCGGGCTGTGCTCGGGCGTTCCTTCGGCGTCTCTCGTCTAATCAGGTTTCACCTCGTATAGGTAATCCAACTTACGTATTGCACTAGAAACACGTAAGGGAGAATACGACGGGAAAAACGGGCCGGAAAAACGGTGCCGAAATCGGATTCCGGCGAGGGGAGGTGGCTGCCGGCGGCGGCACTAGGCGGCGGCGGGCGGCGGCTCCGGTTGTCGGCGGTCCTCCGAGGGAGGAGCCGAGGGGGCGGACGAGAGGGAGAGAGGAGAGAAAGTGAGGCTAGGGTTTTGAGCTCTTCACTTTGGTGTGTTTATTCCCATGCCTATGGAGCTCCTTTTATAGGTGAAGAAAGGAGCTTGTTGGGCTCAAACCCTAATGGATCGGATCCATTAACCCTAGCCGGCCCAATACATTAGTCGTCATTACGTTTCTCCGAAATTGACAATCAATTTCATCTCCGAAAAATATAACGATTATATTTTCTTTCTCGTTTTAATTTTCTCATCAATATGAGATAAAAATAAAATTTTCCAATTTCACAAAATCGGAAAGCCCATTTCAGGGGTACTGCTAAATCGGGAAATTTCCCAAAATAGAAAGTGTACACCATCGTGTCCGTTTTCTTTAGCTCATTATTATTTCCAACTCATAATCACAATTATGAATCTCGGATTCAATCATATTGACCTCCGACTATATGTACTTAATTAACAGTTAATTAATACATGATCGTATTCAAGGATCGGTTTACACGAGAATGTGACCCTCAATGGTTTAGGTGTATAACTAGCCGTGGGCTCACAACATATTGTGATTCGAACAACATATTGTTCTTATTTCAACTACTCCCAAGAGTTTTAGATTAATAATCATATTATTTAATCTCCGAACAAGTCGGTGCCCAACGAATCAGTGATGAGCGTCTAGCAGCCACGCTTCACTAATTCCCTAGATACAAATGAAGTGCCTGCAAGAACCTTGTAATATAGTTAGCGTACAGTACGATCCCTCCGATACATATGTCCCGATCAAACTAGAGATATTGGTTAATCGAGATCTCTTGTTGAGTTTGATAACTGTGCGTACGTTCTAGGTTTCGTAAAATCCAGTCGTGATTGATTCAGAGAAACACATTTCTCTAATCACCTCACTATTCAACTCTGGCCAGAGATTCCGGGACTACGAACCATCAGAACACACAGGACATCCATGATCTATATCAAGCGATCAGATCCCCTACTACCATGCACAGACTTCACATCAGATTTCGAACTGCACGAACATTGTCTCCTTTTTCGACTTACTCCCTTTCCAGGGAATCAGAGACACGTCACGATACAGCTAGTCCTCTGATGAAGTCACGGTGATGTCTGGGTCTTAAGGATTAATTGTGTACAACTATATTATGGAATTCTCTACTCGATCAATGATAACCACTTAGAGATTCCAGGGAGAGGGGGTTCAGTGAACTCATCAACAGTGAGCACCCACTCAAGTATGTCGATGTCCCAACACCGAGGCTCGAGATTAGCCCACATACACTAAGTGCTAATCTCAAGGGGGAAAGGCCGGGTATCCTTGTTATTGGCGTAACCCATCGACTAGGAACTGAGTTTGACCAGTTACGTTGCGTTAACAGAATTATCTCTCGGTTTCCACAAAACCGAATTCATACAAAATGTGTAACTGTACAGGACTATATCTATGATTCAACATTGGGAGCAGATATAGTATATGCCATTAATATAGGTTTCATTAATTAACGAAATAAACCGTTATATAACGGAATACGGTTAACCGCTCGACCAACCGTTGGCTCGCCGGTCACCTATTCCAACAACTACACCAAGAGACTTTGATAATTGACTCCCAATTACAAGATCCATTCGATTTTCGTAAATCAGGACGCGGAGAATCATAAGTGAAACTCGAAGTTTCTAACCAGTGATTCACCATGCGAACGACCCTATCTCTCATAGAATGAGGGAGCCGAGCAGACAATCGATCTAGTCATCAAATGACACGAAAGTCTCTAATTTGTGTCATCCACATGACCAAGTGGCTTTGGCTCCATTCCACTCCCCGGGGTGAGAATGAGTCGACTTGAAATCAGTTTCAGAAAGACAAATTAGGCATTGTTTGATAAACTTAATCAATGTTTCTCGTAAAAGGAATTACAAGAATTCTCCTCCAATGGCTTATCTATACGAACTTCAAAAGTCCATAAAAGTCACCAAGAGAACAGCAATGGAGACCATGACATTGTTTCCAATCCCTCTCCCACTTAGCTTTTTATAACAAAGGGATACGCTATCTAATGCATAATTAAATACACATAAGCATAATAACAAACATACAATTCATGCAAGTACGTACACAAATAATCAAATAATTGCTCAAGTAAAATTATTTCTCGACTATTCGTACCTTCATGAATTCCAGCACGCTTGTCTTGAGCCTTCATTCTACGTCTTGAATACTTTGCCGAGCGACGGAAAAATTCTTTGATTCTCATATTTAATTTTACTCCAATTAAATAAAATCAATTCCATTGATTTCCATATTTAATTCTATTTTAAATAAAATCCAAGATTTTCCAATTCAAAATAAATTTTGAATTAATCTATTGATTTTAAATAAAATACTTAAATTAAATAAAATCAATTTTATTAAAATCCATTGATTTCCATATTTAATTCTATTCTAAATAAAATCCAAGATTTTCCAATCCAAAATAAATTTTGAATTAATCTAATGATTTTAAATAAAATACTTAAATTAAATAAAATCAATTTTATTAAAATCCATTGATTTCCATATTTAATTCTATTCTAAATAAAATCCAAGATTTTCCAATCCAAAATAAATTTTGAATTAATCTAATGATTTTAAATAAAATAATTAAATTAAATAAAATCAATATTTTAATAATTTCTCAATCCTATTTAGATTAGATCTCAAGAATTCTAATCAAAATCGAATTTTGATTCTTCTTAAGACTTCTAATCCAAGTAGGTATAGGATATCTAGAGAAACTAGGATTTTCTTTCCTAATTTAACTCTCCATCTAATTCCATTATTTAATTCCATAATTAAGAAATCTAATCCAAATATAATTTGAATTAATTCCAAAATTAAATTAAATAAATTTAGAAAGATTAAATTATTTCCGGAAAGATCGGATTTACCGGGACGAACCGAAAACGAGACCCACTCGAATCAAAGGTCCATCCCTATCGAACCATGCACAACCGTGTACCTCACCATGCAAAACGCATGGCCATGCACAGCTCAATTGACCCATCATTAATTAATTAGCATGTGCACATCTAGCATTAATCAAAAGACCATGCAATGCAAGCTCCAATTAATTAGTTCATGCAATTTTCAGCAGCGCGATCGATCGATCGTCTTTGACAAGAAGCCTGTGCACGAGCCTTGTCAATTTCCGGCACGGCGTCTCCCTGGAAGACCCATGCCATCGACCCGCTGCTATTACCACATGAGCAGCCCGCACACAGCCCGCACAGCAGCCCGCTCCGAGCACGAAGCCGAAGCCGCGACTCACGAGCCGCCGCGCGTAGCGGCTGAACCGCTTGGCCTCACGGCAGCGGTCGACCTCCGGCGACCACCATCACTGGTAGTTGATGCCGTCGACCTCCAGCCGCCATACAGCCCGGTCCCGCTACAAGCCCTCGTCCGATCGATCCGGTTCGATTTCCGAAAAACCTCGATTTTTAATATAATTAATTTTTCCGTCAACACAATTCGTACGAGAGAGAAAATCATAGACGTAGAACAATATATATAGCACAATAATTTAATAAAATTAAATTAATCCATGGCTATAAACATCGAGAATCGATTATCGAAACAATTAACGAAAAACGTAACCGTACGCTCTGATACCAATTGTTGGAATTCGATCACCCGGAGTTGCCGGAATTGCGGAACATGCCAACTCCGATCAAAAACCTTCGCCGGAGATCACACGAACACCACGTACGAGCCGGAGCACGAGCCGAACGCACGACACGGCCGAAGCCGCGCGCACGCCCAGCCCGAGCCCCCGTCCGCGGGGCTCATGCGATCGAGGGATCGATCGCATCCAGCGATCGATCGGGTGGGGCTGCCCGTGCAGCCCCCGCGGCGAGTCCGGCGACTCGCCGCCGCCTGGAGGGCTGGCCTACCTCCAGCAGGCCGCCGCGGGTCACAGCCCGCGGCCAGCGATCGATCGTGATGATCGATCGCACCCCGGCGTCCAGCCGGGGTTCTCCCCTCCGCGCCTCTTGCCGAAACCCTAGGCGGGTCCATCCCACGCGGTCCGGTGGTTTCACCACCACCGCGTGATCGTCCGTCTACTCCGGGGTTCGATCCTTGGATCTTGTTTTTCGATAATTGATTTCAATATACATGAATTAAATAGCGGAAATATTTAATTCACCTTTCGATTCGTTGTGCGGAGAAACGAGATCTTATGATGACCTTGAGATCTTCCCACGTATTCCTTGCACTTGTTCGAACGTCGGGTGGGCGACGATCCTCCGAACACTATGGATCTTCTTCTCTACTTTCTCTCTCTAGAATTGTGATCTTCAAGTTATGAGAATAGAGAAGACCATGTAGTGCTTTTATAGGCTACGTAGGGGATCTAAAGGAGGTGGAATATTGGGCTTCCAATATTAATGATTAAATTGAGCCCAAGCCCAAGTCTATTAATCTCCCATTAATATTAATTAATTTATTTTCCACTATATAAATTAATTGCACTCCCAATATTAAACCATATTATATCAAATAATATTTCTCCGGTAGTATTATTTATTCCGTGTATTTAAGATATAAATATCCATGAATAAAATTAATTTATTGCTAATTAATTTATTCATCTCTTGTAACCGAGACTAGTACCATTCAACCTTAATTATTATGCGGAACAAATCCACCTGTAGGGTTTACATAATAATTCCTTATGAACTCATCTCGGGGATATTATCAACCCTTACGGGATACACTTTCCCGTCAAGTATTCACGGCATGCCATATATAAAATATAGTGACCCAACTTAACCGGTAATTGACCCAATAATTAAACCGGTCAATTCCTTTGGAAAATCAAAGTCACTTATATTAAATATACACACCCGCAATAGTATCGGGGATTAAGAATAAAATACACTGAGACTTAAATCGATTATCGCCGGCAATCCTAATCGATAAATCTCAAACGATCCGCTCAATACACCAAGTGTACAAGTGTAATAAAATAATCAAGACAGATTATTTTCTCTCTCACACAACGACTATACCGATGGATTGGTCCGTGTCCATCTAGGTCGTGAGCAACTGTTCGATTAAATACGAGTAACCGATAGTATGATCTTCTGTGTGTCCATACACACCATACTAACTACAACGTATAAAATCCAGGACTATAATTTGCATATATTTAATTATAAATAATTAAACGCAAATAATTGTATATTTAATTAAATAGATTAGTGGCAATGGATCGTGAGTTTCCGCTACTTAAATCTAGACATTAAGTACACAACTCCAACACGTCGCCCACCCGACGTTCATGCTAGTGCAAGGAATACGTGGGAAGTTCTCGAGGTCATCTTGATTTCGTTTCTCCGAACAACGAATCGAAGGTATAAAATCTAAACGCCCTTGATTTTATTTGATTTGTATTATCGTGAAATACCGTGAACGCAAGATCCGAGGATCGAACCCCGGATGACGGTCGAGCCGGGCGATGGTGGTCGAACCACCGGATCGCCGGCGGCTCGAAGATCCCTCATGGGGATCGAACACGCGAACCCTCAGCTGGACGCCGAGGATCAATCGAGCCCTACGGGGCTGATCGCTAGGGCTACAGGGCGTGACCCGTAGCAGCTCGTAGCGAGTTGCGGGTTCCCCGCAGCGGCTCGCTAGACGCGAGCCCTAGTCGCGTAACAGTGGATCAACGGATCCGCTGTGGGGTTGCTCGTAGCAACCCAGCGATCGCCCGCAGCGATCGCGAGTCCCCCCGTGGGGACTCGGCTGGGCGTTCGCGTGCCCTCGTGTGCGCGACGCGTTCGGTCGAGTCCCGGCTCACGTGGTGCTCGTGATTTCTCCGGCGATTGAGGGATATCGGGTTATTATTTTCCGCAAATTTTAATAGCCCGGGATATCGAATTTCAACACTTCCTGCCGTCGCGTTGGGACTGGAAGGAATTTTCTCTCCTGGTGGCAACGCGCGAGCGTCCGGTCTGCCATCGCGTTGCTGGAGACTCAACGCGTGCGCGGAATGGCCTCGATCGCATTGTTTGAATTTGCTGGGAGCGGATTTTTGTCTTGAGCGTTGACCCGCGTTGACTCCGTCTTTTTACCAAGCATTTTGAAGGGCATTTTGGGCATTTGGAAGATTGAGCTTAGAAGTCAAAAGGGATGTTGGCACTACATGACACACACTTCATGCTTCACTTCTACTTACCAAGAAACGAAAACACCATCTTTTGATTTTCTCTCTCTAGTTCATAAGGTTTTAGATAGGGTTTAGTACTTTTGCTATTTGGCCTTTATCATCCATCGGGAATTTGTAATCGAACCAAGAACATATGTCATTCGTCTTTATACGAGGAACATAGTGGTACCACTCTTTCTCTATTTTGATTATATTTGCTGTGGTGTTTGTTTTTGGTTTGCTTTTGCTTTGTGTGTTGTTTATTATTCATGTTGACTTGATGGTTAAATAAGCTAGTTTGCTTGTTAGGGTAGAGGGACATTTATTTGTTTTGGGGTTGGGTTTCTAGGATGAAAAATGGGGTGGTCGACATTTTATCGAGGAGTGGACGAACCAAGTCCTTCCTATTTGGTAGGCTCGATGCTGTTGCACGAGTTTGACCTTATCTGATCACTCCTAGGCCAAATAACGGTCATGTATGGCCGGCTCGATTGTTTTTCCTCAAACAATCAATAGAGCTTGTTGTTAGTTAAACCATGGGGAATCTCGTTGTTAAACCGACGTTTGAATCTCGGTTAGGTAAAACTGAGGTCGAACACGAGAGGCACACGTTTATCTTAACAACCATTCATGCAAGAATCTCGTCCCCTACTTCAACTAAATCGACCTCTTCCCTAACTCCTTTTCCCTTACTTTAAAACTTGATTGTTCACTTTTAATTGCTTTCTTAATCTTAGTTTGTACATTTCAATTCCAAAATTACAAAAAACCCTGACTTGTGACTACTTGCTTTCTTTTTACACTTTTAGTAATCAATCCAAGCCCACTACACTTGTCAATAGTATTAGTCCTCTCGAGAACGACATTCGGGTATTAAAAATCGACACACAATTAATTGAAACAAAATGACATACCAGCGCAAAAGGTACATTTCCAAAATGCGGGTACCCATTGTTTTCTAATGGCGTACGACTCTTTGACCCAATTATTGTCCTTTAAATCTTATTTATTCACCATTGCACACCATTTCTCTTCAAACTCAGATGCATCCAAACTATCATGGACCACCATTTTCAAATCAGCGTCAATGTTCTTATAACTACTAAAGCCTCCAATGTTCTTACAAACATTTCTCATTATATGCCAAAGACACAATCTATGAGAAAAATCTTCGTCAAAAACTTGTCTTACCGCTTTCCTTATAGCTTTGCATTGGTCGGTGATTATAACTGATAGAGCTTTACCCATGCAATATAACCATCTATTGAAGATCCACACAAAAGTTTCAACATCTTCATGAGATATCAAAACGGCATCAAACAACGTAGATTTACCATGATGATTAATGCCTAAGAAAGGCGCTAACGAAATTTCTTTCCCGTTGCAAAATTTTAAAGTACAAAATATAATTAAATTGATGTCATTATATCGAATACATACATTAAAGCATACTAGAACCTATTTACTTTCACAATGGCTGCAATATATGCTATGTATTTAATAGGGGTTTAAGATAGTGAACCAGTTTCTACTCTGTTTTTTAACATAAGTGTGTAGGCTACATGCTTAGAGAGCGATGCTGTGAAAAGCTAATTTCAATAATTTTTATGAGACTCAATTCAATTGTATTAGTTGAATATATTATATAATTTGCCTCTTCATGGAACTAAATGTGCAATGCAATTCCAATGTTAGATTCCTACGAAGAATGATACAGGAATGAAATTGATTTCTTATATGAGTATATGAGTTAATTACTTACACAACTGAATAATATTGTAGTAAAAGGTTGAAAAAAAATACATGTATGTAAATTTATATCATTATATCGAATATGTACCTACAATAAATTTAAGATAAAAAGTTAGATTATAACGGACCTGTTGCACATGAATGTTGAGTCAAAATTAATGACATCTGGAAAAGCTTTGAAAAGGCCTCGACATCTAGCATCAGCCCAAAACACGTTAAAAAAAAAGACCTTCATCGTCCCCCTGAATTGAATAATAGATAGCATGATTGTTTTCGGTCATCTTTTGAAAATATTCCTCTAACGCTACAACATCTCCACCAAGTCTCTCAATACAACGTTTAAGATTTACAACATTTCTCAAATCACGACTACTGAAAGGGAAATTAGCATGCCCTCCGCACTTCAAAACCAAAGCGTTGTAACTTTTTATAATGAGAATATCAGCATTATCATTCATCAGCATTCGTCTTTTAAAATAAGAACTTATACTCATAAAACTAACTAAAAAACGTCTATTATCGAGAATCACAATGTGATTGTACTCTAATTTACAAGTGGTAATTTTAATTTGTGACTCACCTTGTTTAACTCGAGCTTCAACGAAAAACTGACAACCCGTCACATTCGATCCAGGATGCTTATCTTCACCCCCCCTTTTTACACATCATTCTCATCCTTTTTATCATGTAGAATAATGCCTCTTTATCACCACTTTTTTTCCGGCTATAACCTTGTTCACGATACTCTTTCTTTAATTCGTTTGTTTGAACAAAAATCTCAAACCCACATTTGTATGCATAAGAATACAAAAAAGTTGTGAACTCTTCACGGAAGGGAAAACCATGCATACTTAAGGAACAATCAAGACATCTTCAAATTCAATGTCATTATTGAATAATTCAACCGCTTCTTCAATAACATTTGGTTCAACAATTTTATGATCAATCCCACTCGATGAACCAGCGATTGAATCTGACTCCTGCAGCGAAATGTTTAAGTCGAACTTGTTTACGAATTGAAGATTAAAATTCATTTTCTGAGTGTTTTTTTAAGAAAATATCATAAATACAGTTTATAAGATTATATTCAGTGTATATATTAAATTAAATTATATTCACTGCCAAAATTCAATTGAGAGTTGTATTAAAAAGTCAATACACTCTTTGTAACTGTATCACCTTCCATAAATGATACATGAAGGTGCAAAACTATAGGGATTCATTAGGTATGAGTGACCTTTATATAGGTGTAAAATTTTACTGTATAAAATTGTTGGAAAATGAGCTTCTTGCTGAGAGCTCCGATTTGATATCTCATACGCTCAATTTCGAGTAGTATGAATGAGAAATTAATTTTCAAATTTGTAACTAATTAGGAAGAGAATTCCAAAAGAAATTATATCCTAAGTGGGAAAATAATAATATGCAAAGTATAAATATAGAGGGGTGACTATTCGGTACGGACGGGTACCCGCACCCAAAATTTTCGGGTACCCGTACCCTAATAAGCAAAATAATCCATCCCGTAACCCGACCCTTTTTAGTAAATCGGGTACCCAATACCCGGGCCGGGAAATCGGGTACGGAAATCGGGTACCCAAAATTACCCTAAAATTTTAATTAACAAAAATCAATAATATTAATATTCAATTGTTTATTTTCAACTAACCAAGAATAAAAAATTATTAATCAATATTCAAAATAGTAATAAAAAAAATTAAAAACAATAAAAAAAAATATCATTTTGAGATTTATATTTTACTTTTAAGGTAAATTTCTTACTATTATATATAGACTATAGTTTTAATTTTATATATAATTTTTTAAAATTTTAATTAATATAATAATATATTTATTATTTAAATTAAATAATTAATCGGGTATTTCGGGTATACCCGAACGGGTAATCGGGTACTCTAATACCCAATATTTTTAAAAATGAATTCCATAACCCTACCCTTTACCCAAATTTTTTGGGTACGGGTACCCGAAAACCCAATCGGGTGCGGGTATTTCGGTACAACCCCGAATACCCTAACCCGAATAGTCACCCCTAAATATAGGGGAGTACCCTATTATATACAATTTTGCTATTTTATTTATCTAAGATTATTTGTCAATTATGGACAAAAACAATATAATAATATGATTTTATTATTATTATAATTAGTTACAATTTGAATTTTAAATTGAATTAATTGTATTAATTCATACTTATTAGGTGAATCGAATGTTGGACGTTACAATTTGTGGTCAAACGGTACAGGTTCAACGAACCTTCGACTCCAACTATCTCTATATAAGAGCAGTCGAGTGGGGTGCAAAAAGACACGTCGAGAATACTCGAAGAGAAACGAGAAAGAATGAAATTGTCTGAGAAATATACAGACTCATTTCGAGCAATCGCTCTCGTCTTTCTTTTGTTTATTCCGTTTCTTTGACCTTCCGGTGATATTTCTTATGCAATATCTCAGTTCGCCGTAAGCATATATTTGCTTAATAATCGTTGTATTTTGGAAAACAATCGTACCCGTAGAGAACGAATTTGTTTTAAGGAAATCGTGTTGAACACGAACCTCGATTTATTCGAATTTTCTTTTCTTTCATCTTCCTCTAATTGATAAACACACCCCAACACAAAAGTTACTACAAGAGTTTGAACACTTTACTTTTTTTGTTGTCTTATAAAAGTTTGCACACCCATAAATAAATTTTTTTTTTATAATTTTATCCTTCCAATACCCATCTATTTACATTAATACAATAACTTTTTCACTTAACTTTTTCATTTCTTAGTTCTTACACTACACTACCTATTATACCCTACATTTTATAATTTAACACATAAAACACTACTTTTCTAAATTTACGTGAAAAAATTTATATGCAAACTCTTCAGATACAAAAGGGAGGGAGTAGTCAATATATCAAAAAATATAATTCCAAAATCCTCTAAACAAGGAAACATTGATTCTCAATAAAGAAACGGTGTCCAAGCTTGATAAATTACATTTCAATAGTTAATAGGGAAAGAAACAGACCAAGCACAGTTTCGGTGCTGCTATTTCTTTTTTTATTTTATTTTAATGTTTACAGTATTTGATAGCATTGATAAAATAGTTGCAACTTTGTTTTCTTTATGTATGTCACCCAACAATCCCACCTTTGGCACAATATATATATAGCTATATCAATGGGTGCTCCTTCGGATCGAAGACTCGGTTGTGACAAGTTTTGTCGCAAGGAAAAGGGCAATCGACATTCTTGAACAGGAATCTGTCGTAAAACCAATCTCCGACTGCTTTCGCAATTGTCTGCAACATGGAAATATAAATAATGGAGTACAAAATGATTATGGTTGATCACCAAAAATTAAGCAGCTAGCTCTTAACAAAATGATGGGGGTTTGATGACATAATTGTATATTTACAATCACACCCCTCAGCTTTTCAAAATATTACCGACAAGCTTTAACTTCGTCTAGATATTTTTCAAGTATTTCGAATTTTGAACCGAGATTTTGTATAACTAACTAACTAACTAACTAACCTTGTTATCCAACACCGGAGAGTCTGCACGTAGCCATGTTTCCTGTGTTTCGGTTTGGCAATGTGCGTAGCAAGAGTTGAGGAAGTATCCGCTCGAAGCAGACGCCTTCAATCCGCTGGTCGATGCATCTATGAACTGTCTTCTGAAAGCTGAAAATAATAATAATAATAATAATAATAATAATAATAATAATAAATCACATCAGACACAAAAGTCATCCAATTTCTTACAAGGCTCTGATGAAATGTAGAAACAATAATTACAAAAATACCCCTGATGTTTAGCCTAATTACAGAAAAACCACAGTAATCTTTCAAAATTACAAATACGCCCCTCTCTTAAAAGAGAAAAATGATTTTTTGTTATGAGAGGCAAACTGGGTATTCTAGTAACTAGGATAAATAAACATCAAAGGTATATAGTTCAGTAATCAACCGAAAGATTTATCGATCAAAAGTTGGCGTTGTTAACCTTCGATTGTTTGGAGTTGAGTGGATGAACATTTATGGATATCTGTCTTGCAGTTGTGCCACAGACCATGTCTATCAGCAACTCCAGGTGCCACAGTATTTTTAATCTAGTCAAAACAAGAACTCGATTCAGTATATCAAAAAGTATTAACGAAGAAAATCATGCTTTGTGATCGATCATATACGATCTGCTGACCTGCCAAGAATCAATAGCGGCATTTACAAGGAATAGCGGCGTTCGAATCCCTTGTACCATGTTTTGCGGGAAAAAGCACTGCAAGTTTCATAAAAACGTATTTTACACAACACAAAGAATAATGTACATAGAGCTAGTTTGCATCTGATCAAGAAAGTGCTCAAACCAGACTCGGCTTCATTCTCGATGTGCACGATGGTTGCAGATTCTTCGCCGACCCCTGCATCATCCAAAATCATTATTAAATAAACTCGTATCTTAACATATCATCTAAATTTATTGAAAAGAAAAATAAAATGCGATTATCTTTACATGAGTTGTGACAACTTCGTCGTAGAAATCTTGGATGTGCGAAGCTCCGGAAACATCCTTCCTGCGAGCGACACTTGACCGTTATTAATCTTGTATGTGATAAAGTTATCTAATTATTGTTTTTTTTTATTGCTTACGCGTTAATAAAGAAACCAGCATCCGCGAGGCACTTTACTTTGATGCTCCCGGGAAGGAAATTCTTGAAGTTGTCACAGTGAAGAATAGCCGTCAATCCACCGGCTGAGCATCCGGACAGTATTGCCTGCAGTGTCAGAAATCGACAATATTTCAAATTAAAAGTAGTTCATTCTCTACAGAAGAAGAAAAAAAACGAAAGAAAGAAGGCGTACATTAGTAGCACTCTTCATTCCTTTCGCTAACAAATCCTCAACCACAGCAGCAAAGATCCTAGCCCCTCTGTAGTAAAGTTTCGTAGCCTGATTGAATTTGATGGATTGATCCATCGTTCAGAAACTTTCAAATCACAACTTAAGTTCTATTCTTTTGGATTTAATTTTAATCAATTTCAGTTTAGTTCATTTCAATTCGATTAAGTTCGTTTTAAAAAAATTAAAATAAAATAAATAAAAAATAATTTGAATCAATAATTTTAATTATACGACTTTGTTAATGATAGAATATTAAGAATATTTTTTAAAAATTATTTAACAAATTATAAAAATTATTATTATTTGTATAAGAAAATCAATTCAGTTCAATTCTCCTCATTTCCAAGTTCAGTTTTATTCGGTTGAGTTCAGATTCATTCAGTTCAGTCCAAAGGAACAGAGCTTTAATGGAAAAAAAAAAGTTACTACTGTACGACTCACAGGATCCACTGCTTCTACATCACCAGTAAACGACGCCCCGTCGCAGTACCTAACCTTGACTCGATTCCAGTTATAGAAATCTGGAAGATTCGAATGACATTCAACAAATATTTACAAACAACGACATCGAGAATATATATACAGTGCAAACGTACCGGGGTTAAACTTGGCCTGGTTGCTAAAAATCCCGGAAAAAACGACCTGTTTAACCATTTGCTTGGACGAGCCTAATCGGGTGCCTATTCGTTGCAGGCAAGTTGTGGCGTTGTTGCACCATCCTCCTCCCTAGTTTCCGGTTAAACGAAGAAACTAATCGATCAAGTAAATCGATCAAATGCGAATATCGGGCATTAGGAATTACCTCGAAATGAACTAGCCAGTTGTTGATTCCTGCTCCAGAGCCTTTGTCAAAATGATATGCAGGTGGGCTCCCATCCAAACAAACTAGTACAAAATCCATCAAATTAAATTTATAATAATAATTACAAGGAAATAAATAAAAATAAAAATAATACTATGTAATAAATTTACCAGCTCCCTTTGCTACAGCAGCCTCAAGATATGTGATACCAACCATGAAGCTTTGTGCTTTCGAAAGAATTAACATACACACCAATATCTCTAATATAATTCCATTCATTTTTATTTTCTGAAACATACAAAAATTATCAATTAATTGAAAATAAAAAATGTTAAAAAAAATCTAAATCTGAATCGGATTTTGTATTTTATTTAAAGGAAGAAAAAAACCTTAATTACCTTTGAATGGGATGAATCAATGAAATGAGAATCTGGAAGTACAAACACACACACACAGGTGATGGTGAAGGTGCGGGTGTTGTTTTAATAGAGTGAGAGGAGTGGGCACGGAGAATCCAAAACACACCGACACTTATTCGTGACAACGAATACAAAATGAAAAATGGGATTACAACAATGTTGACTTTGGTATATTTTATTTAATACTTCTGTTGACTTTTATATTGAACATAATGAGATTACAATATAGTACTTGTACTAAGTATACCGTTCATTTTTAATAGGAGTAAAATTCATTTAATACTTATATTGACTTTATTCCTTTTTTTTTTAACGTGTGAAATGCTATACCAATGACTGCCTTCGGGAGTGATATCCTGGCCCCACTGTACCAACACTTGTCTTTTCCAGCGCACTTTTGTCCTCACTCGTGCGCACCCGAGAAGCTTCCCAGGGGGTCATCCATCCTAGAATTACCCCAGAGTCAGCACGCTTAACTTTGGAGTTCTTATAGGAGGATGCCCAGAAAAGAAGATGCATATGTTGGTATGAGTAGCATATTCAATCCTTTTTAAGCCTTTGAAGTTTCTGGGGCGTTACAATTATCATTTGAAAATAAAATTTGGCAATTTTTTTTAACTTATACATGAAATTAGTTGTTTTAAGGGAAAAATGGCAATAAGGCCAATTTTCAGCATTTTTTGACCAATAAGGCTTTCGAAAAATTACGCGTGCCAATTAGGCCGACTAAAATGTGCAAAGACATCGTTGCCCTCGCATATATACACATTTGAACAAACGGTTTCAGCATTTATTTCATTTCCCCCGCACACGAAGCCCCCCACGAAACCCACACCTCCACATTTACTCTCTCTCGGCTCCCGCTAAAACAACAACACACAAAAATTCATCACCAACCATTACTCTCTCTCAGCAACTGAGCTTCGTGACCACCACAAACAACACACGAAAATCCTCTAATCTCAAGCTAGCTTTTCGATTATCATATGGCTCCGTCGAAGAAAACCGCCGCCGCGAAGAAAACCGCCGGGAAGAAATCGACCCCAACCGCCGCTGCTGCTTCCGAAAACACTGAACGGAGGCTTGTTCAGTACACTCCGTCGAGTGAAGAGCAGGCGAGCCCTATCCCTCAGCCTGCCGCCGGCGAGAAGAAGGAGAGGAAGTAAGTATTTCGAACCCTAATTCGATTTTCAATTTTCAATCTGTTAATTTCCATTGCCTGAATGAATTTTATGTGTTTTGATGGAGGTTCGGTGTGATTATGTGTTCATCAGTGTTGATTGTGTGTGTTTGGTGGCTGTTCAGTGTTAAAATGTACTGTTCAGTGTTTGTACATGCCTGTTCAGTGTTGATTGTGTGTGTTGGTGTATGTTCAGTGCTAATATGTTCTGTTCAGTGTTAAAATGTACTGTTCAGTGTTTGTACATGCCTGTTCAGAGTTGATTGTGTGTGTTGGTGTATGTTCAGTGTTAATATGTTCTGTTCAGTGTTAATATGTACTGTTCAGTGTTTGTACATGCCTGTTCAGTGTTGATTGTGTGTGTTGGTGTATGTTCAGTGTTAATATGTTCTGTTCAGTGTTAAAATGTCATGTTCAGTGTTAAAATGTCCTGTTCAGTGTTGATTGTGTGTGTTGGTGTATGTTCAGTGTTCAGTGTCTCTGCATGCCACTCAGTGTACTTGTACTGTCATGCAGTGTCTCACTCAGTGCTTTCACATGCCTTTCAGTGCACTCAGTCCTTTTATGTGCCAGTCAGTGCTTTGTGTGATCATTCAGTGCAGTACTCACATCATTGTGTGTTTTTGGCTTTACAGGTACTACGAGCAGATGAGGTCGAACATGTTCACAATCATCAGGACTTTTGAAGATATAAAGGGCAGTCTGAAACCGAGCCACGACGAGTATTTGAAGAAGACCCCCTTCTACCATCTCTTCAAGTGCATTCAGGATGAGAGGCTGACCATCTTCCACACCAGAAAGAGCGACGCAGCGATAACTGCGGTACTTGAGCAGATGGATATCGCTGCTCGTACTATAAATCTGGGCAGCAAAGCAGCACGGATCACTCCCGAGGATGTCAATCTTATTTTCGGCATCGTTGGCGGCAGCAGGAAGCTTGATATTACCTCCAGGCCCAAGCGTAATAGCAGCTTCAGGCAGAGGATCTTCCCGGGAGAGAAGACGCTGCAACCGAAGCTGCTGAAGGAAAAGCTTCAGAGTTTGTTGGATCTTCGGAGTAAAAAGCCTGAGGCTCTTGGTGATGCAGCTCGGCTCCTGTCGTTGATAGTGATCGGCACTGTCTTCTTCTCCACTTCCTCTGCCACAATCCAATGGAAATGGTTGGATTATGTGGAAGATTTGGACACGATGCAGAGCTACAACTGGGGCGAGGCAATTCTGAAAGCCCTTTGCGACTCGGCAGCCCAGAACAAGGGAAACCTTCAGAAAACACAAGGCTGCACAATACTGCTCATGGTATGTGCTTCTTTGGTTGTTCTTCACCTTCGTCTCACTGTACCTTTACTTGCTCTTTTTTTATTTTTCATTCCTTGATATTATATTTAACTTGAATTTTTTTCTGGAATCAAAATAAAATAAAAAATGTGCAGTACTGGCTTTGTGAGCACACGAAGCTGGCGAAAAAGCTGGACAACGATCACCTCCCCAGGGTTCTGAAATGGCATCTCCCTGATATTATGAATGTGACAAAGGAGAGTCTGCAGGGCCTTGCGGACGAGGAGGTAATATATCTTCCTTCTTCTTTTTCTTCGTTTAAGTTTGTTTTGTGTGCCAGTCAGTGTGTTTACATGCACTCAGTGTATTCACATGCCAGTCAGTGTCTTTACATGGCACTTAGTGTCTTTACATGGCACTCAGTGTATTTGCATGCTTCTCAGTGTATTCACATGCAACTCAGTGTCTTTACATGGCACTCAGTGTGTTTACATAGCACTCAGTGTTTTTTTTATCCACTCAGTGTGTTTACTTGATGATGTGTATTTTTTGAGTTCTAATGCGTGCTGTCCGTGTCTGACAGGTGGATGCTCGTGCTCTGAAGCACAGCAAGACGGTGGCGGAGACCCAGGCGTACAGGGGCCACCTTTCTTATAAAGCAATCGTGAACACTCCGCGTGCGGCGGAGAGCGAGGACGAAGAGCAGTCTGAGGAGCTGCCTTCTGGAGAGGACAACAGTGACGATGACGAGCATCCGGGCTCTGATTCGTCGAGCGAGGAAGAGGAACAAAAAGGAAAAGGCCCGGAGGGCGGGCCTTCTGGAAAAGACGAGCAGTCGTCCGATGGGGATGACGACGACAGTTCTTCTTCCGAGGGGCATCCGATGGAGATGACCTGCGTAGTCCAGGAGCCGGAGGAGGAGGGTGGGCGGCCTTCTGAACAGCAGCAGCCCGATGAGGAACGCCCTACTGTTTTTGCTGCCGAAGCCGAGAAGTTGCTCAACAACCTTCTGTCGGAGAATCAAGATCTCTCCGCCACTGTGAGGGATCTCCATTCCAAGCTCGAGAGCACGACTTCTCAGCTGAACGATCTGACAAGTGCTAACGTCGAGCTGGAAGGTGATAACCAGCGACTGAAGAGCGAGCTTTCGGAGCAGCTTGCGAAGATCGACGCGGAGACGGAGGTGGCAGCAGGCGAGGCAGGTGGAAGCTCCGAGGAGGAGGAGGAATTGAAACTTCTGAGGACGCGAGTGAAAGAGCTCGAGGAAGAATTGATCAAGAAGGCGAATGATCAGACTCATCCAACAGTGACCGAGGACCCCGGGGCGGGCGAGGATCGAAGCTCTGGTGAGGAGGAAGTGCGACTTCTGAGGGCTAGAGTCAAAGAGCTCGAGGATGAAGTGGCAGTCTTGAAGAATGCGTTGGCTGACCTTCAGATGTCGTCGGTCATGAACGACTACGAAAAAGTCCAGCTCGAGACTATGGACGCGGACATGAAAGCACAAGAAATGGTCCACAGAGTCCAGATCGAGGCTCTGCAGAACATCGTCAAGGCACGGGAAGATGAAATCTTGAGTCTCCAGGCTGAGTTGTGCGTCTACGAGATTGACGGCAACAAGGGTGATGAAGAAGAAGAAGGAAGCCCGTTGAGACAGGAAGCCGAGAAAACAGAGTCTTCGACCAAGGCAAAGACCCGGTCAATGGTGCGACTGGTCAAGGGCAGGAAAAGGAAGCCAGCCAACGGCGATGACGATGATTTTCAGTACGATCCCCCTGCCCCTGCTGCCAAGAAAAAGGCGATCAAGAAGGGTAAAAAGGTGGAGGCAAGCCAGAAACCGATCCGGGCTGACTTCAATGATGCACATGTCAAGTTCTTGGTCAACGTGAACAAGAACTTTGACATGAACTGCGGTTTCGAATTGGAGCCGGAAGTCCTCGACAAAATCATGGACCACAGCAGCAACAAAAACATGTAAGTGAAGTTTCTTTTATTTCACATTCTGTCTTTGTTTCTTTATTTCTTTTCTTTCTTTTTGATAAGAGTGTGCTTTTGACCAATCAGGCTCACAATGAGGTACTTTCCCAAGATATCCACGGCTGTGACGGTGTCTGACGTGACTGAGATAATGAGATGCACCTTCATCAGCAATCACGTGGTCGACGCCTTTGCTGAGTGGCTGAATCGAGCTTACAACAAGAAGTTGGAGGCTCTGATTCTTCCTGGGCACTGTTGGGGTGAGTTTTATTTTTTTTTATTTATTTATTTTCCTTTTGAATTCAGTCAGTGTTTATATGGGCTGTTCAGTGCCATTATATGCGCTGTTCAGTGTATATGTGTAATTGGTGGTTGATCAGAGTTGTTAGGGTTGTTCAGTGTTAATGATGGTTCAGTCAGTGTTTAATTGATTCATTCAGTGCTTTTATGTGTTAGTCAGTGTTTATATGGGCTGTTCAGTGCCATTATATGCGATGTTCAGTGTATATGTGTAATTGGTGGTTGATCAGAGTTGTTAGGGCTGTTCAGTGTTAATGATGGTTGATCAGTGCTTATCATATTCAGTCAGTGCTTTTATGTGTTAGTCAGTGTCTTTCATGTCATGTTCATTGTCTTATACTATGTTTTTTTTTTTTTTTTTTCTCGCAGACCTCCATTGTCTTGGGAACTCTTGACCACGACAAGTTGTATGAAAAAATCACAGAAATGATTCCATGCGTGCGGGAAGGGATTATAATGTTCCCGATGGTGTCACCTGGGATGAGAAAGAATACAACTCCCAACCATTGGACGCTGCTCGTCTGCGACTTCGTCCAACGGAAATGGCGATTCTACAACTCGATTCAACCCAGGGGGTCGAAATTTAAGGACCATTACATGGCGAATGCAGCGGAATTGGTACGTGTACTGATTTTTTAGTCGATAACTGATAAAATGTGGGTTCCCTTTTTAAATGATAACTGATAAAATGTTTGTTTCGTACGTTTCAGAAGGAAAAGGTAGAAACTAACGTGGACCAAAGGCTTGAGAAAGCGGGGAAGTCTGGTTTCCCGATACATGAAATCGAGGCCGTGAAGCCTCTCCCACAGCAAGCACCATCTCTGTAAGTATCTCAGTGCATAATTAAACTCATTCAGTGTTTCTGTGTTTCATTTTATGCACTCAGTGTTATATTTATGCATTCAGTGTCAGTGTTTCTTTTTAACTTTAACTACTCTGCGTCTGTGTGTGTGTCCAGGAATGAATGTGCTTTGTACGTATGCTACTACATGGAGAAGATTCTGAAAAAAGAGGCAATTCCGGACAAGGTCAGGACGGAAGAGTTCCAAGTATTCAAGGCTCACGTGATACGAACCATCCTGACCATGAAGGAAAAGTAGTGATTGTGGACAAGAAGTGTTTTTTCTGCTGTAAATGTATGAACACGAATTATGATTGTGTTTGGATTTAGTTTCTGTAAATGTATGAACACGAATTATGATTGTCTGTTCAGTGTTAGCAGTGTTTTATTCTGTGTTTCATTTTATGCACTCAGTGTTAATCTTGTCCACTCAGTGTCAGCAGTGTTATATTGGCTGTTCAGTGTTGCTATTATTCAGTGTTAATATTGTCTGTTCAGTGTTATAAGTGTTTTATTCTGTATTTCATTGTTATCAGTGTTAATCTTGTCTACTCAGTGTCAGCAGTTGAAATTTACTGAATTGCAACATTTAAAAACAACCAAATGCAAAAATTACAACACAAAGAACAATAAAAAACACTCCAAGACCATAATAAACTGAGCAAAAGCAAAATCACATAATGTTAAAATCCTGTGTTTTCATAATAAATGACAGGCAGTCAGTCAGTGTGTTTATGAGCCAAACAGTGTCTGTCACTGACAGTCAGTGTTTTTTCACCCCATTCAGTGTCACTGATCACAGAAATCATGTCGAGAAAAAACACAACAAAAATCCAATAAGAAAAAGCCTACTAACTACTGTATAGGCTCCGTGCACGTTTTCTTGTTGTGATTGCCGACACGTCCGCACCTCCCACACTTCATGGCTCTCGGGATGTGCTCACCCCTGGATGGAATCCTCTTCTTCTTAGGTCTTCCAGGAGGCCTCTTCGATGTTGGCGGCTCGATCAGGACGTTCTCTGGTACGTTCGAAGGTTGATCAAACATGGAAACCGGCTGAAGGGGATCGGCATAAGACCTGGCGTAGCTCTCTGCATGGTAAAACTTGTCCACGAACGAGGCCATCGGCTTCCCGGACCGCAGAATGCACGCAGCGGCGTGGGAACACGGAACCCCTGTAATCTGTCACTGACAGCAGGTGCACGTCTGATCCGCAATATTGACCACGACGGACGGAACGCACTGTACTTCAAAAACCGTTTCGGACGACCCCACAACCACCCATTTCCTGCCTTCGTTGACGGCTTTACTCAGCGTCTTCTCAACGGACGGGCAGAAATCCGAAGTCCATCCCCTGCTCCTGTCCCCCCTGTCTGATTCAGTGTTAAACAAGGGCAGTCAGTGTTTGAACAAGGGCCAACAAACAGTGTTAAAAAAGGGCCATCAGTGTTAAACAAGGGCAGTCAGTGTTTGAACAAGGGCCAACAAACAGTGTTAAAAAAGGGCCATCAGTGTTTGAGATGTGTATTTATTTTTTTTTTTCATACCGTGGAAAAAGGTCATCACCTTCAGCCTGATGTTGTTGACCAACGCTGTGATAGGAAGATGCCGGGCTTCCATGATCCATTTATTGAACGACTCCGCGGCGTTGGACGACATCTCCCCGTATCTCTTCCCTGAGAAGTACACGTTGGCCCAATTCTTTGGATCCATGTTCTGGAAAAACACTTTCGCTGTCTGGCCTCCCTCTTCCAACAGCTTGTCCATGCTCAGTTGGTAGGCTTCGACGGTGGTTGCGTACGCACATTTCAGGAAATTCCACACCACGCCGTCTCGTAAAATCTTGGTTGCCCATCTGCCTCTGAACTTGTCTTTCAGGTTCAACTTCAAGTGATTGATACAGTAGCCGTGCGGGGACCCTGGGAACACCCTGCTCATCGCCTCGAGCAGCCCGAGATTCCTGTCCGACACGAACGTAACAGTGCGAGAAGGAGATAGGATGTGCTTCAGGTTGTCCAAAAACCACTTCCAGTTAGCATAGTTCTCGGAATCGACAACGGCGTAAGCCAATGGGTACAACCCTGCATCCACGAGGACACGAACAAGAAAAAAAAAAAAAAAAAAAAAATTAAAACACTTCAGTAAGTCAGTGTGAATAGCACTCATTCAGTGCTGAAAATACATATTCAGTGCTGCAAGCAACACGTGTCAGTTTCAGTGTGCATTTCAGATCAGTCAGTGTTAAAAAGAGGGATTCAGTGCTCAAAACTGTACTGCACATACCTCCGTCGCCGTCCTTGCCCGTAGCAGCGAGCAAATGGCCCTTGAACCTTCCCTTCAGAAATGTGCCGTCCAGAAACAGCAAAGGGCGACAATGGTTCATCCCGTCGATACAAGCCTTCATCGAGATGAAGACCCTGCGAAACTTCCTGGACGCCTCGTTGAATTCGAGCAGCAGGTGCGACCCAGGGTTGGAATCCGATATTGCTTGCAGGTGCTTAGTCAGCGCGCCGAAGGAATCTTTATCGTCGCCGTGAATCATCTTCCTGGCCTTCTCGAGCGCATCCAGAGCGAGGCCAGACGAGATCTCCAGGACGTAGTGATGCTGGAAGTTTCTCACGATTTGGATCGGACGAGTCAGTGTGCTTTTCCGTACCTCCTCGACTATCAAGCTGGAAACCAAGTCCGAGCAGACGCGCCTGTGCTTCAGGGATCGAAAGCACGCACCGCAGCTGTGCTCGTTACTCAGTTGCTTGACGTAGAAGAAGCCGTTGCTTCGATCCATCACGGCGCATACAGACCAGTTGCATCCCGTGCTGCTTTTCTTCGAGCACACGGCAGAAACCTTTTCGGGTCTGTTCTTCACGTACTCGAAATCGAATCCCACTCCGACTGCCATCTTACAGAGTGCGTTTCGAAAGTCCGGGGCACCTCCTCTGAACATCTGACCGACACCCGAGATCTCTTTGTCCCAGCCATCGGTTAACAGCACTTTAGAACTCGACGGACCAAACAGGCGGAACATATCTTCTGTTGCTTCAAGGCCGCCCTCGTTGTTTTCTGTTCCGGTCGCACTAACACAGGTACTGTTGGACACCGTCGAGAACACAGAACTAGAGGTGTGGTCTTCATTCTCGACGGAAATGTCGATGCTCACCCGAGGCAGCTTGTGAAGCGCAGCTAGGGATACCATGTTCGACATGTCCGCATCGGTTGAGAGCACACAGTTTGGGAAATCTGGTACGGAGTAATGCATGCCGTATGCAACGTCTCGGAGTTCAGGCCACTGAAGCTCGACTGTTTCCTTCAGCTGGTGAAGGGCGGCCGCACGGGAGGAATCGATTCTGGACACCAAATTCTCGCCGCCGAATGCACAAAACGCGAAAACAGCGGTCCCTGCTGAATAACAAAAAAATAACGACTCACAGTCAGTCAAAAAATGAACAACTGAACTCAAACAATGTGATTCAGTGTGTGTCTCTGTGTGTTCAGTGCTAATAAAGGGTGTTCAGTACTATTAAAGTGTGCTCAATGCTGTTCAGTGCTATTGAAGTGTGTTCAGTGCTATAAAAGTGTGATCAGTGTTTGACTGTGTGATTCAATGTGTGTTGCCTCAAACAGTGTTTTTAAGACATGTTCAGTGTTAAATGCACAGTCAATCAGTCAGTGTTTTTAAGGCCTGTTCAGTGTTAAAGTCAGACAAGACAGTGTGTTTTTTTTTTTTTAACTCAAAGTCTTATTAAGCAAGCAGCAAGTCACGACGAGCAGTACAACGAAGACAAGTCGACAATCACAGGAAACACCAAAAAAAAAAAAAAAAACACAAAAAAAAGATTAACAACAATAATAATGAGATGGAGGAAGTCTTGGGTCACGACGAGGGGGGTCCCTGACCGGGCGCACCATCGACTGGCCATTTTGATCGAATACGCCAACCGAGAAACTTCTTCCTCCGGTCCAGGTAACCCGGATGTTCCAGCCTTCCTGCACTCCAAACTCTCGAACGAGGCGTTCCCAGTTGAATCCGTGGATGGCCGTTTGATTCCGATGAGTGGTGAGAGGAACGTGCCATTTCTGGTCCAGGGAGTCCGTCAGAACGATGAAATTCCCCATTTCGTCCTTGATCGGACGAACAAAGACAGCTGGGAGGGGAAACTTTTCTTTATGCCAACGGCCATTGAATCTTTGCTCGGTCCAGTGAGAACCATTCCAAGATTCAACCCCCCGACTTCTTGCCGTCTGTCCTGGCTCCCGATCGAGTGTCCCCGTTCGCCTCGGCATCGTTGCTGGCTGCCCCCCGATCGAATAGAAATGAGATGAGGAAACCACAGAAAAATGACGAGGTATTTATAAACGTCCTCACACTTATAACACTGGCAGTAAATGCCTCAACCCTCAACTAACATGGCAGGCATTTATTGAAAAGGGGACAGGTCAATGCATCAAAGAAAACAAAGTCAACACACACTGATTCCTGTAACACATTGCATTTCCAACAAGATAATAACAGGTACCATATTCATTCTGACACTGAATGAATCAAATAAACACTGAATCCATATTGCTAAATATGGATGGATTCAGTGTGCAACAAGGTGGGTACAGTGTTTAAGTGCAATTGGCCAAGCTAAATGCACACTGAACAAAGCCATTAAACACTGAATGAATCAAACAAACACTGAATCCACATGGTTGAATATGGATTCAGTGTGACAACAGGTGTCTACAGTGTGGAAGAGCAATTAGTCCGGCTCAATGCACACTGAATCAAGCAATTAGACACTGACTGAAAACAAGCTCAGTCAATCCACACAATGTGTTACAGGAATTAGACACTGACTGAACCAATTTAGCACTGAATGGCAAGCTCAGTGCAGGAACACTGAGTGCATGGTGAGTTAAACACTGACTGAACAAAATAAGCACTGAATGGCAAGCTCAGTGCATGAACGCTGAATGCATGCACACTGAACACTGAGTGCATGGTGAATTAGACACTGAATGCAACGAAAAAACACTGAACGTGCATAATAAAAAACAATCAACACTGAATGCATGAACAATGCACACTGAATCAATCCACACACACACTGTGCATGAACATGCTGAATGAAGCTTAATTTTAAGCACTGATCGGGTACGTGGATTCGAAATCGCGTACCTGGATTCGAAATCGACGGCAAGGAGGGCGGCGGCGCATCTGACATCTGAACTGAGACAGGAACGGCGGCGGCGGCGAGCAAATCGATCGATCGATCGATGCCAAGGGACACGGACTGCATGGAATCGATTATCGCGGCTGAGAATTGGAGCTGCTCACCGGCGGCGCATCTGACACGGACTGCTTGAACGCGGCGGCGACGGAGATGAATTCCCTCGGCTCGATTGTGAATAGCAGCAGCGGCGGCGGAGCTGAGGGAGAGAGAGAGAGAGAGAGAGAGAGAGAGAGAGAGAGAGAGAGAGAGAGAGAGAGAGAAGAATTGAATGTGCCCGATTTTTTTTTTCCCTCAGCTCGATTTGATTTGTGAAAGGTAATATGGAAGGGTAATTTCGTCCTTCCAAATACATTTTTGTGGCCTGATTGGAACATTTTGGCCTAATTGACACCAAAATTACAAATTGGCCTTATTGGTCAAAAAATGCTGAAAAATGGCCTTATTGCCATTTTTCCCTTGTTTTAATTATTTTTATTAAAAAAATAAAACTTGAAATTATTTTTAATAATATTAGAACGGAAAAGGGGTAGTATAATTTATCAAATTACATCTAAAATCTCATAAAATATATTTTGAAATTTAGGGTTTATTTATTTTTTATTTTTTATTAATTAAAATATTGTAAAGTTATAATTATAATCAAAGGAATTAACTACATTTATTAACCGTCTTATTATTTGTTTTCCGCCACATGTTTTTGGTTTTTTCTTTTTTCTTAACTGCGTTTTATTAATTAAATTCCTCTGATTTATAATTAGGAAAAAATGGGTCATTTATTTTTAAACAAACATAAAAAATTACCCTTTATACAATTATGTGAATAGAATTTTATACAATTACATGAATAGAATTATGTGAAGTAGAATTTTATACAAACTTTGAAATTATTTTTTCAATTTTGTTTCTAAGTTAGAGATCGTTACTGGATTTTCAAACTTGTTCAAACTTCAAACCGATGTCAAACCAAATACAGGAAATGGTTGGAAGGGTCTACAGGGAAGTAATATTTGATTGCAACTTGCAAGTACAGGATATATCAAATAAGTGCATTTTGTTTTTGTTTTTTTATAGTAGTATTAATGTTTATAGCACTATTATTCTCTCATAAAATTTTTAACACTTTTTTTAGAGGGCCTATTGCATGGTTGTTGGTACCATATGAACAGTATGGTACCGGCCCGTAAACAAAACAAAAAAAGCCCAATTTCAACATCATTCTTTGTTCTCCAGCATCAAAACATAATAACCCTAATTACCTCAATCTCAGTTTAACGCTCCGCCACCACCCCCATACAACGCCATCGACGATCACCGTGCTACCGCCGTCGGCGAAATCCACCGCACTGCCACCGTCGACCTATGTACCAGAGTAACGCCGTAGATCCGTGAGTAGCAGCAGCGTCCACGAACCACCACTCCTCTGTCGCCGTCGACGAACCACAGCATAGTCGCCGCCTAGATAATCGACCGGAGTACTTGCACCGCGTCACGCCGCTCCAACGCTGAACAACTCTGAACAACAGCAGCGCCGATGAGCTCTCGATCCACCTCGCAACACCACCTACTCTGACGAGCCCCCGCCTTCTCCGTTCATTGGATTGTCGAGGTCACCCTACATCTTCTCTGCTCTTTCTTTAAGAACTAGAATTAAAGTACCTAACTACATTGTACACTGAAATCGATTTGAATTCTGAAAAAAGGTGAGTAATGTAGTGTGACAAAATTGGTGTAAGCTGTACTACAATGGAATAGTTTGTACCATGTGAACACGCTCTATCTAAACAATATTCTTGTCGAAAAGGTTTCATTCTTGTAGAAAAAGTTAATGAAATCGCGATTTTTGTAGGTTGGGTACTTCTACATATGAGTTTGCTGTGCTCATAGAAGTAAGAGTATCTTATTCTAAAATTTTGTTTTAATTGGTATATAGTGTTCATTTTTTTTCTTTTCTTCTTTATTTTTGTCCGTCCTGAGCAACAAACAGGCGAGGGAGATTAACTGCACTCATTAGAACCTGCACATCGGCCTACACTTGAAAAGTAAGCAAAACATAGTCTAAAATGCAAGTTGTTTTTGTTATGCTGACCATTTGTATGGGTTCTTTTTTTTTATGCTGACCATTTGTATAAAGATGCAAGTTGTAACCTTTTATTTTACTAGTAAGTTGATAAACAATTTTATGCAATTTTATCCCTAGTTGGCAAATTTGGGCTCTGCTTTTTAAATCCAGGAAAATCCCAAGATTAGCAAGGTAAAATTACATTTCTAAAATATTCAAGAGCATCTGTACTGACTTTACAAACATCTGTACAAAGCTGGACCTCACGGTTTTATCATCGTCGTTCTCCATGGTTTTGAGGAAAGGAAACACGGAATCAAAAAGGCGAAATCCGCGAAGCTTCTAGAACTAGTCTCTGTAAATTCGGAATCACAGCGCAAAATCGCAGAAGCACCGGGGTAAATGCGCCAGCTATACAACTTAGCAACCTTGTAGTCGGACAATCCGTCTGCAGTAGAAGCCAGCTTCTCGGCACTATTTGCCGTTTCAAGCACCAAGGTCGTAAAGAAGGAGCTGATCCGATTCGGCATAGTAAAAACAGTCGGGAAAATCCTCTCCGGTTGCGACTACTCCACCCCAGAAATACGGCACCGCCATTGATATCGAGGTGAGCTTATAGTGTGCACCTCAGTTCGAATTAGTATCGTTTCATGTTTGAGACCCAGTAGAATATTTGTTTGATGTTTCAATATTCATCTCATAAGAGTTTTACTAAATTTTTATTATTGTTTGTGTGTATCTATGATCTATCTGCCCCTGCCCGGATTTATCACTAAATTTTTATTATTGGTTGGGTGTATCTATGATCTAAAGCGTATTTTGAGTCTTTATTTGTGAAGAGTGATATGATATATACATGGCGATTCATCGTAAAAATGTACGTACATCTAATCGTTTTAATGGCAATGGATACGGATGAAATTATGCAGAGACGATAGGGTGGGACTCATGTCGAAAGTATCTTTAGGGAAAACGGTCTCACAATGACCCGAGTTTAGGTGACACCAAGAGGCAAGCAAGCGGTTAAAGTGTTCGGTTAAAGCGGTTAAAGCGATTATTTTTTTCACGTTTATTCATACTGTGTTCTACTTTGTTGTATACTGAGTTCTACTCAAATGTATGTTGAGTTCTCTACTATTTTTTCTATTTTTATGCTACTTCTTAAGTTTGAAATATGTTTTCATAGTTCTTCTCTTTTATATACTGAGTTCTACTCATTTTTGTAATGAATTCTACTTTGATTTGTTTGAGTCTTGATCATATGTTGTATTTCATATTAAGAATAATTTGGTGCATGTTATTTATTATTCGTGAGAGGCAAACTAGAATCGAGGGCGGCGCCATGTTCTAATGAGTTCTACTGCATTTAATAGTGCATTTTACTTTCTTTATAAGTTAATTCTTCTCCTTTTGTCAGTAAATTATAATAACTTTGAAATACATGATATAAATCAATAAACACTAAAAAATATTTATAATAGAGTAGAACTTAGTATAAAACATTTTAGATATAAATATTAAAAACAGTAGAATTCAAAAAATAAATTTTACTCTATTTATTAGATTATTTTCAATATTGTTTTCTACTATCTGTATTCCAAACATAACTCCATTAATTAGTGAATTCTACTGCATTGTTTAGTGAATTCTACTCTCTTTAGTAGTATATTCTACTACAATTATACCTAAACCATAATCGAAGTGGCAACTATAATCAAGAGAGGCGAACAATAATCGAAGGAGGCAACAATAATCGATGGAGGAGAATGATTACGGCCACCTTCGGCGGCTTCAGAATTTTAATAAAGGGATAAAGGGGGGGTCTTGTATCGAAAGGTCTTGTATCGAAAGGTCTTGTATCGAAGTGGCAACAATAATCGAAGTGGCAACAATAATCGAGGGAGGCAAACAATAATCGAGGGAGGCAAACAATGATTACGGCCACCTTCGGCGGCTTCAGAATTTTAATAAAGGGATAAAGGGGGGGTCTTGTATCGAAAGGTCTTGTATCGAAGTGGCAACAATAATCGAGGGAGGCAAACAATTATCGTGGTCATTATGTTGTTCTAATGAGGTCTACTGCATTTAGTACTCTAATCTACTCTGTTCTGTAACATATTCTACTCCATATATTGATGCATTCTATAACAATAATCGAGGGAGGCAACAATAATCGAGGGAGGCAACAATAATCGAGAGAGGAAATAATAATCGAGACAATAATCAAGAGAGGCAACAATAATCGAGAGAGGCAAACAATGATTACGGCCACCTTCGGCGGCTTCAGAATTTTAATAAAGGGATAAAGGGGGGGTCTTGTATCGAAAGGTCTTGTATCGAAGTGGCAACAATAATCGAGGGAGGCAAACAATTATCGTGGTCATTATGTTGTTCTAATGAGGTCTACTGCATTTAGTACTCTAATCTACTCTGTTCTGTAACATATTCTACTCCATATATTGATGCATTCTACAACAATAATCGAGGGAGGCAACAATAATCGAGGGAGGCAACAATAATCGAGGGAGGAAATAATAATCGAGACAATAATCAAGAGAGGCAACAATAATCGAGAGAGGCAAACAATGATTACGGCCACCTTCGGCGGCTTCAGAATTTTAATAAAGGGATAAAGGGGGGGTCTTGTATCGAAAGGTCTTGTATCGAAGTGGCAACAATAATCGAGGGAGGCAACAATAATCGAGGGAGGCAAACAATAATCGAGGGAGGCAAACAATGATTACGGCCACCTTCGGGGCTTTAGAATTTTAATAAAGGGATAAAGGGGAGGTCTTGTATTGAAAGGTCTTGTATCGAAGTGGCAACAATAATCGAGGGAGGCAAACAATGATTACGGCCACCTTCGGCGGCTTCAGAATTTTAATAAAGGGATAAAGGGGGGGTCTTGTATCGAAAGGTATTGTATCGAAGTGGCAACAATAATCGAGGGAGGCAACAATAATCAAGGGAGGCAAACAATTATCGTGGTCATTATGTTGTTCTAATGAGGTCTACTGCATTTAGTAGTCTATTCTGTCTCATTTTCTACTCCATATATTGATGCATTCTACAAAAATAATCAAGGGAGGCAAATAATAATCGAGGAGGCAAACAATGATTACGGCCACCTTCGGCGGCTTCAGAATTTTAATAAAGGGATAAAGGGGGGGGTCTTGTATCGAAAGGTCTTGTATCGAAAGGTCTTGTATCGAAGTGGCAACAATAATCGAGGGAGGCAAACAATTATCGTGGTAATTATGTTGTTCTAATGAGGTCTACTGCATTTAGTACTCTAATGTACTCTGTTCTGTAACATATTCTACTCCATATATTGATGCATTCTACAACAATAATCGAGGGAGGCAACAATAATCGAGGGAGGCAAACAATGATTACGGCCACCTTCGGCGGCTTCAGAATTTTAATAAAGGGATAAAGGGGGGGTCTTGTATCGAAAGGTCTTGTATCGAAGTGGCAACAATAATCGAGGAGGCAAACAATGATTACGGCCACCTTCGGCGGCTTCAGAATTTTAATAAAGGGATAAAGGGGGGGTCTTGTATCGAAAGGTCTTGTATCGAAGTGGCAACAATAATCGAGGGAAGCAACAATAATCGAGGGAGGCAAACAATGATTACGGCCACCTTCGGCGGCTTCAGAATTTTAATATAGGGATAAAGGGGGTGGGTCTTGTATCGAAAGGTTTTGTATCGAAAGGTCTTGTATCGAAGTGGCAACAATAATCGAGGGAGGCAACAATAATCGAGAGAGGCGAACAATAATCGAGGGAGGCAACAATAATCGAGAGAGGCGAACAATAATCGAGGGAGACAAACAATAATCGAGGGAGGCAACAATAATCGAGGGAGGCAAACAATGATTACGGCCACCTTCGGCGACTTCAGAATTTTAATAAAGGGATAAAGGGGGGGGGGGGGTTCTTGTATCGAAAGGTCTTTTATCGAAGTGGTAACAATAATCGAGGGAGGCAACAATAATTGAGGGAGGCAAACAATGATTACGGCCACCTTCGGCGGCTTCAGAATTTTAATAAAGGGATAAAGGGGGGGTCTTGTATCGAAAGGTTTTGTATCGAAAGGTCTTGTATCGAAGTGGCAACAATAATCGAGGGAGGTAACAATAATCGAGGGAGGCAACAATAATTGAGGGAGACAAACAATGATTACGTCCACCTTCGGCGGCTTCAGAATTTTAATAAAAGGATAAAGGGGGGGTCTTGTATCGAAAGGTCTTGTATCGAAAGGTCTTGTATCGAAGTGGCAACAATAATCGAGGTGCGAACAATAATCGAGGGAAGCGAACACTAATCGTGGGAGGCGAATACTAATCGAAAGGTCTTGTATCGAAGTGGCAACAATAATCGAGAGAGGCGAACAATAATCGAGGGAGGCAACAATAATCGATGGAGGAGAATGATTATGGCCACCTTCGGCGGCTTCAGAATTTTAATAAAGGGATAAAGGGGGGGTCTTGTATCGAAAGGTCTTGTATCGAAGTGGTAACAATAATCGAGAGAGGCGAACAATAATCGAGGGAAGCGAACACTAATCGTGGGAGGCGAACACTAATCGAAAGGTCTTGTATCGAAGTGGCAACAATAATCGAGAGAGGCGAACAATAATCGAAGGAGGAAACAATAATCGATGGAGGAGAATGATTACGGCCACCTTCGGCGGCTTCAGAATTTTAATAAAGGGATAAAGGGGGGTCTTGTATCGAAAGGTCTTGTATCGAAATGGCAACAATAATCGAGAGAGGCGAACAATAATCGAGGGAAGCGAACACTAATCGTGGGAGACGAACACTAATCGAAAGGTCTTGTATCGAAGTGGCAACAATAATCGAGAGAGGCGAACAATAATCGAGGGAGGCAACAATAATCGAGGGAGACAACAATAATCGACGGAGGAGAATGATTACGGCCACCTTCGGCGGCTTCAGAATTTTAATAAAGGGATAAAGGGGGGTCTTGTATCGAAAGGTCTTATATCGAAGTGGCAACAATAATCGAGAGAGGCGAACAATAATCGAGGGAGGCGAACGATCACGGCCGCCTTCAGCGGCTCAGGAGGCTTATAAAGGGATCAAGTGGGGATCTTGTATCGAAAGGTCTTGTATCGAAGTGACAACAATAATCGAGGGAGGCGAACAATAATCGAAGGAGACGAACAATAATAGAGGGAGACGAACAATCTATAATCTTCTCCATGTTCTAATGAAATTACTCTCTTTATATCAATATTTACTTCATTTATTAATGAATTATTCTCTCTTTATACTCCATTTAGTTATTATTATAATATCTTTATAACAATATTCTACTCCATTTATTAATGAGTTCTATTTTATTTGTAACTATCCTCTACTATATTTTACTCTGTTTATAACCAAATTATTCTTAATATGAAATACACAACATATATTATTTAAGTAAAAAAGATAGAATAATTTAATCTGAAAGTAATAAGAACACCGTTGAACAAGATGAGAAAATACAAATCTGAATTTGAATTCAGAAAAAATAGAACCATACATCAACACTAAAAAACTTAATATAATCAGCACACAACCTTGATACAAAAAATAAATAAAAAAAATCATGGGGCTGGATCTTAAAACACTGCGGGTAATTTGGAACTTGTATTACGGAGAAACAACTTCTTGACATCTAACTGTATTACGGAGAAACAACTTCTTGACATCTAACTTCAGAAACATGGTGCATAATGAAACTATCCTCGCCATCCTAAAAAAGCACAGCAGAAAAGTATTAAAAACAGAGTAAAACTAAGTATAAAACAGAGTCAACTCTATGTTAAAAAATAATAGAATACATAATAAAACATAATCATTGTATAAGTCGAAATCTTCATTTTCCGACTTAGCATAACCACCAACTTGATCATAAACATCTTTATAAAATGTCTCCCTTGAAGTTTTAATACAAAAATAGAGAACTCATTATAAAAACAGAGTAGAATGTTGTATCAAACAGAGTAGAACCTAATATAAAACAAAGTAGAACTCGTTTTATTATTAAAAATTATATTAAGATGTTAACAATGAAATGCTAAAAAACGACAAAAACAATATGTTACCTAGAACTCATCGAAACTCCATTTCAGGAAAAAAAATACTGTAAATAGCCTCCTGAAGAATCCTGAAGGTCGGGAGAGCAGACAGTATCTTCCCCGAATCGAGCGCGATTCCCAACGGCAAACAGGCGACGAATGTTTCCCCTGCAGTTTTAATAAAAAAAAATGAGAACAAGAGACAGAATTCAGAATCACGACTCAAACGAAACAGAGTAAAAAATATAGTAGAATTCAGTAGAAGAAAGAGTAGAACTCACTATATAACAGAGTAGAACTATAAAAACAGAACTATAGCTTCATTTTTCTGTACAGGAGTCTTCAATTTTCACCCAACATGCACTATACACAGAACACACCAAAAATACTTATACACATGTTCTGAAGTCAGTTTTATTAAGAGAATGCAAGGCAATATGGCACCAATCAAAGTAACTAGCCAAAATCATATCATGACACCAATTATTTACCGTGTTATCGGTCATAAGAAGAATTCTTGGGACAACCAGTTGCTATTTTAAACATGGAATGCGTCTGTGAGGGCAGCTCTTGATACATAGAACTTGAAGATTTGGGCACCTGAACTAGAGTAGATTAACAACTAACAAAACAAACCATTCGATTAAAAATTGATACAAAAGGAGACCTGTAAGCATGAGCCATCAGAATAAATAGCACAACAGAAAATTCGAACAAACGGTTCAGCCCAACTAGACAACATAATTGAAGTTCTTAAACCAACAAGTTAGCAAATAGATAAGAAACCTAGCAATTTCTTAGTTACTATATTCCCAAAAATTTGAATTATTCAGTGAAAACCTAATTGAAACAAAACACCTTAACGTACAAATTTCGATTATCGACAAATAAAATCCCTGAACGCAAATAAACAGAGGCTTCGGATAATACCTATTAGCAACTAAGGTAATCGATCGGTTCGTGCAATGCCTGACGCAGATTTCAGTGAGGTCGCCGGAACTCCAAAGGACGACGGATCGAATGATATTTTCGATCCAGCGCTCGAAATCTGGAGTCCAGGAGCGAGGCAACTCAGATGTGGGGTCAAAGTAATGTTCAAGGTCAGGCACCGAGTTGAGGAACGGATCCTTGCAAGCTTCATGCCACACCTTGCACGGAGAATCGAAAAAAAAAATACGCACAAACTATGAAACGCACAATATTAGAATCGAAAATGGAATTCAATTTTTGAAAACACACAAATTGCATGTCCGAATCAATCGAACCCTAATTCTGTAATCGAACACTAATTATGAGAGAATATCACAATTACATACCAATAAGGTTGAATTAGGGTTCGTACCAGATGTTGCGCCGTCGAATTACGATGCCGCGCCAATCTCCGAATTAAGCCGTCGCGCCACTCGACGAATTACGCTGCTGCCGTCCAATCGAAGTTGTGGTTGTGTCACCCACCGATAAATCGCCGCAGAGTTTGCCATCGAATTTCGAGAGCTGTGGTTTGTTTAGGTAGTGTGAAGTGAGAGAAAAAAAAAAGGAAAAGAAAAACAAAAGAAGAGGAGGAGAGATCAGAGAAGCGGGGAGGAAAAGAAAAAGAAAAAAAAAAATGAAAAAAAGAAAATGTTTAAATAGAAAAAAAGGGTATCATGTAAAATTATATGGTACTAGTACCACCTAATAATTTGCCCTTTTTTTTAGGCATCTCACAATTGATACATTTTAATATATATATATATATATATATATATATATATATATATATATATATATATATATATTGCAACTTGCAAGTACAGGATATATCAAATAAGTGCATTTTGTTTTTGTTTTTTTATAGTAGTATTAATGTTTATAGCACTATTATTCTCTCATAAAATTTTTAACACTTTTTTTAGGCATCTCACAATTGATACATTTTAAATATATATATATATATATATATATATATAACATTTTTACTTTAAAATAATATTTTAACTCGAATTTATTTATTTACTTTTTAACTTGAATTTATTATTATTTTATTTTTCAAATTAAAAATAAATTTAAATTTTTTATTTTTTAATTAAAAAATTAAAAATTAATATTTTCTTTAAACTGCCACAAAAGTTGAAAGATTTTGTTGGAATAAGAGAGTACTCCCTCCATCCCTTAGTATAGTGCATAGAGAAAATGTCACGTAGATTAAGAAAAAGTGATTTTTTATGTGTTTAATAATATAAAGTAGGGGTATAATAGGTATTGATGTGTAAGTAATAAAGTAGTTAGTTGAAAAAGTAGTGGTATAAAGGTAAATAAATGTGTATTGGGAGGACAAAGTTGTGAAAAGTAATTCCATTTATGGAATGTGCATTGTCTTAAGGGATGAACCAAAAAGGAAAGTGTGCACTGTTTTAAGGGAAAGAGGGAGTACTATATAACATTAATAATAAATTTTAAATATCTAATAATAAAAAAGGTTTTCTGAAATAATAAAAAAAGTGGGATCGGGATGACGGGATCTATCTTTTTACGCGGTGTGCATTGAATGACGATGGAGAATTGGAGAAAGTGACACTGACTGTCATCCACATATTTCGTCCGTCATGCTTTTTAGGTGAACTTATAAAATGGTTACATTCATTTTTTGTTTTTTCTTTTTTTTTTTTTTTTTTTTTTTATTATGACGATAACAGCTAGTCACTACTTGTCCAGCGATTCGTCGACTGTGCTATAACTTCTAAGTATATTTTCAGGCTGAAAGTACTACTAGTTTACAAACTATTTTTTGATAAAAAGAATATAATTTTTAACATTTTAATAATTTATTTTTTATTTTTTATTTAGATTTGTTTTCTATTTTTTAGTTATTAAATTTGTCTACGCATTAATTAAAATTATTTAAATATTAATTATTTAAATATTTAATTTAAATTTTCAAAATAATTAATGAAAATTAAAACAAATAGTTAGATATTTATCTAAATATGTCCGCATGAATTTAAAATTATTTATATTTTGAATATAATAGAGTATAAACTTTTTTATTCTTATTTTTATTTAAAAAAATTTAAAAAAATTTAAAAAATATAAGAAAATCATGTCAATAAATCCTATGATTGTACACAATTATTTATCATACTTAATTATTACTAACTCTGTTGAAACATAATAGTCACACTTTTTTTTGTAAATTAAAAAAAAAATGACTATTGTGTTTAGATATGTTCACGAAAAACTTACTTGTATTACGTAGTGCTTGTTTCTGGATTAGAATCAGTACTACTGAAACTTTACACTTTTCCAGAAACTAAAATAAAATAAAGAAATGAAGAAGAATGAAATAAGAACAGGTCTTCAACTTCCATCTAACGTCGGAAATGGATTGCGGGTAGTCGAGGCGCTTTCGCTATCCGCAAGACAAATACGTCCCGTGTATGCTACGGTTTGCAGACGTAATGCCCCCAAAGATACAACGACTTTCTTCTTGTTCTTCTCTGAAGCAACCAGATCAGAACCACCTTTCGAACGAAAAATTGTGGGGAGTATGAACTTATGAAATGCTGGGAATACTTTTGCTTTTTCTGGTGTATGAAATGCAAACTAAGACTCGCTATTTATAGGAGCTCCAAGCATGTGAGGGGTCAGCAGCTCTTTACTCAGGCATTCAATCACGTGGTTAATGTGGCCAATAACTTCCCCATGACCAGCACATTCAAACTTTGTAACCGCAAAGAATGAATATGGTCATCTGAACCTTTGAGGATTTTCGAAATTCAAAATAATATTAATATAATTATATTATACAATATTATTTTCTAATAATAAAAAAATAGTTCAGCCCGTCAGCAAAACTATTACGATGGCCAGCCCTAGGAAGCCCAAGTCCAGCCCAAAGTCCAATTGCCAAGATCCAAGTCCAAGTCCAACGGGACGGGACGGGCCGAGCCGAGCCGAGCACGGGCACGGGCCGAGCCGAGCCGAGCCGAGCGGACGGGCGGACGCACGCGCGTGTGGCGATTGCCATGTACCTTAACGGTCCATGGTCTTACTCACTTGTTGAACACATTAATCCTCCAATCAATTTTTAATTGGCTATCTTTAACCATTTATTTCTCACTCACCGAAAATCGGTTTTTGACGAAATAAAATTCTATAATTATCTACGACGTAGAAAATTATCATACAATTTATTTCCCAATCGGAATTAATTTTATAGCCAGTCAAATCGGTCAAACGTTAGATAAAACCAACTTTGACTTAATGATTTTCCAACACTGGCAACTAGAGCGGACAATTTATCGGGTCAAACTCATTTGTAAATGGACTTAATATTTCGTGAACCAGCTCGACCATAGTCTTGTCAGCGAGTCTTGAGGTTTTTGGCTAATTAATATTAAATAAAAAATGTTAATTAGATCAACTATTTATATAAAATAAAAAATAATAAAATATTATATTATTAAATAATAAACAAATAAAACAAATAAAATTTTATAAATAAATAATAAATTAAAGCCCTAAAATCACTACAAATAATAATTTAATATTTCTATTATAGTAAATGGAGTATCATTTATAGTAAATATAACATTTATATAACAAAATTATATATACACAAATAAAATATTTAAAAATATGAAATAAGCACAATATATTTTGTTTTAATCTTATTATTAATTTAAAATAATAAAATAATAAAAAATAAATATGACAAATCGGCCCCATTAATCAGATCAAGCTCGACCTAAGTCCATCGGCCCATTGGGTCAGTTGGGCCAAACCTAAAAAGCCTAAATCCATTTTGAGCCACAGTATTTGTGGTAGGTTCAGTTTATTTACACCTCCAGATTTACTAAACTCACCCCCTTTCAAATTTTAATTTAATAAAATTTTGGAAAATTACTATATTATCCTTCTACTAAGAAGACCCATTTCTTGGTAATTTTCATCATCGTCGTATTTGTTGTCGGTCCACCACCAATGTTCATCTTTAAGATAATAAATTTCACATGAACATAAATTTACAGAAAAAATTAAAAAATAGATAAAAAAAATTATGTAACTAAAATAGTACAGTATTATCTAATTAAGAGTACTCATCCCTCCATGGCGGAAAGAGGCGGCGGCGCCGTCTTCACCTTCACCTTCGGCCTGCCTCTCTTCTTCATGTGGCTCAATTTCCACATACATAAATTAATCTCCTCCATCAAACAATTTTAGGTTTTGCCACCCTCAACAAGATCCCACGATTCCATCTCCTATCACACCATATATTATTCGATCTCAATCTGGACATTGCCCCCCACAAACTCACCTTGTCCTATCCGTTGTAGGTCTCTACCAAGGCCATACGAATATTGCTAATCGGAAGGATTGAGCGGTGGAGGTCGTCGGAGTGCCGTGAGCGGCGACAGTCGTCGTCGTTTTGAACCGGCTTACGATATCTTGTAGGTAAAATTTGGGGATTTGTTAAGGTGCTGTTGGAGTTGTGTACTTAATGTCTAGATTTAAGTAACGGAAACTCACGATCCATTGCCACTAATCTATTTAATTAAATAAACAATTATTTGCGTTTAATTATTTATAATTAAATATATGCAAATCATAGTCCTGGATTATATACGTTGTAGTTAGTATGGTGTGCGACGTCACACGGAAGATCATACTATCGGTTACTCGTATTTAATCGAACAGTTGCTCACGACCTAGATGGACACGGACCAATCCATCGGTATAGTCGTTGTGTGAGAGAGAAAATAATTTGTCTTAATTATTTTATCACACTTGTACACTTGGTGTATTGAGCGGATCTGCTTGAGATTTATCGATTAGGATTGCCGGCGATAATCGATTTAAATCTCTGAGTATTTTATTCTTAATCCCCGATACTATTGCGGGTGTGTATATTTAATATAAGTGACTTTGATTTACCAAAGGAATTAACCGATTTAATTATTGGGTTAATTACCGGTTAAGTTGGGTCACTATATTTTATATATGGCATGCCGTGAATACTTGACGGGAAAGTGTATCCCGTAAGGGTTGATAATATCCCCGAGATGAGTTCATAAATAATTATTATGTAAACCCTGCAGGTGGATTCGTTCCGCATAATAATTAAGGTTGAATGGTACTAGTCTCGGATATAAGAGATGAATAAATTAATTAGCAATAAATTAATTTTATTCATGGATATTTATATCTTAAATACACGGAATAAATAATACTACCGGAGAAATATTATTTGATATAATATGGTTTAATATTGGGAGTGCAATTAATTTTATATAGTGGAAAATAGAATTAATTAATAATAGTAAGGATTAATAGATTTGGGCTTGGGCTCAATTTAATCACTATTATTGGAAGCCCAATATTCCACCTCCTTAAGATCCCCTACGTAGCCTATAAAAGCACTACATGGTCTTCTCTATTCTCATATAACTTGAAGATCACAATTCTAGAGAGAGAAAGTAGAGAGGGAGATCCATGGAGTTCGGTAGATCGTCGCCCACACGACGTCCGAGCTAGTGCAAGGAATACGTGGGAAGATCTCAAGGTCGTCAAATTGAGTTCTTCGTTTTTCCGAACAACGAGAACGAGGTAAATCGTAAAACCCTCTTTATGATTTTATCGTTTAAATTATCGTGAAAATATCATGAACCAAAGATCCGAGGGACGAACCCGGGGATGGGCTTTGACCGCGCGATGGTGATCCGAGATCACCGGACCACGGACGGCCAAGCGAGCCCCACCGGGATCGAGAGCAACAAACCCTCGGCTGGACGCCGAGGGTGGCGATCGGCCCTAGGGCACGATCGCCGTGCGCGTAGGGGCCCCGGCTGGAGCCGGGGCGTGCGATCGACCATGGTGGTCGATCGCTGGGGGCAACCGCGGGATGGTGCCGCGGCAGTCGCCCCCTCCTCCCGGCGATGGCGGTGAGTCGCCGGACTCACCGCCGGGGGGCTGCTCGGAGCAGCCCCGGGGATGCGCGAAGCATCCCGGCGATCGCAAACGCGATCGCGAACCCCCTCCATGCGGGGGTTCGGCTGGACAGCCGCGGGTTTATCCCGCGGCGGGTGTTCGGTCGAGCCTCGGTTCGCGTACGGTGGTTCGCGGTGGTTTCCGGCGAAAGGTCTTTTCGATTGGGTTGTCGGTTCCGCATTTTAGACAATCCGGATATTCGAAGGATTTCGGTCGGAATTAATTAGATAATTTATTTATTTAAATTTATTAATTCCGGGATATCGATTTCCAACAGGTGCAAGATTGTGTTGAGAGAGAGGTGGTCAATGGCGATCTTAATCTAGGAAGCTCCGGCGAAAAGTGGGGAAGAAGGGGTCATTGATCCTTTCAATTTATTGCTTATTTATTTTATTTTCTGCGCACATTAAAGATTAAATGTAAAAGTGTTATAAACTCAACACAATTTGAGAGAGAATAATAGAGTAATAAGAGAGACAATATGAGAGGAGAGTAGAATTGTTCTGAATTCTTATTTCATTCATATGGGGAGAGCCCTTTATATAGGATACAAAGTAGGTTTCTGTCTTATTTCATTCATATGGACTTAATATCACCGTTCATAAAATTAATTCGCAGATGGGAAATAACAATTTCCATGCACTTAATAATGATCATAATATGCATCATTTTCAGTTTAAAGTACATTTTTAGTACTCGAGGGGATAATTAGTACAGCTCTTCCGGAGCCCATTTTTAATAGGTCACATAACAATATCTTTATCGATCCTTCGGGGTTACAATATCTTTACCAATGATCCTTCGGGGATACAATACATTTATCAATGATCCTTCGGGATCAAAATACTTGTGTCATTCAAACTTTATTGACGAATAACATAAATCAATTGTGTATTCTTCAGGAATAACACGTCAAACATTAAGAAGACTTTTTCGATATTCCATGAATACTCACATAATAATATACATGTGTTCTCGATTTTCAAAAGATATCCTTCAGGGATATTTCTTATCTAAGAACAATCGAAATTGACTATTATGAGTCTATGAGTATCACGATGTAACTTTATTAAAACATTTAATGTTTGAACTTTACTTCTTCCGGAGCAATCAATAAAAATATTCTTTCAAGAATATTTTGCATTATTTCTTATAAATATCAATATCGATTTAAAATATTTAATGTTTAATTGCTAAACCAGAACCAATTTCATTTGATGATATTTCTGCGGGAATAAATATCAAATCATGATGTTCTAATGTTCTTCCCGAACGATCAATATAATATTTAAACCAATAGTGCATGTTCTTCAGGAACAATCAATTTAATTGATATATTAAAAATAATTGATTTGATAATACTTCAGGAATATCAAAGTAATGTTTTTCATGATAGCTTTATTATATGTCTCAACATATTTAAAATCTCGTAATCCAATGTGGAGTCAATCATACCACGTTTTGGTAGTACGACCAACTTCGGGTGATCGTATCTTTCTTTTAAATTTTTCCACAAAGCTAGTGGATCGGTAAATTTTCAAAGATATTGATATTTCTACAAGAATATCATATCACGATGTTCTTCAGGAACATTTAATTTTTAGATTTGATATTTCTTCAGAATATTATATCATATTTTTAGATTTGATATTTCTTCAGAATATTATATCATATTATTTATATCACAATGTTCTTCAGGAACGTTTAGTTTTGATATTTCTTCAGGAATATCATATCATGTTTTTCAGGAACATTTACTTTTAATTGATTTACTAGGCATAATTAATTTGATATTACTTCGGGAATATCAGATTATAATGTTTTTCGGGAACATATGATATTACTTCAGGAATATCAGATTATAATGTTCTTCTGGAACATATGATATTAAGAAGAAAGGAGGAGAAGTAGATATATTTATAATTATTAATGAATATAAACAAACATATAAATTCTTGCCTTTGAGTTCGGATCTTGGACGAGTAGAACTTCGATGAAGAACGAGGTTGAGCTTTCGTGCTGATAACGTGTTATAAACTCAAAGGAATTAAAAGAGAATAATATAGTAGAAAGACAGACAATATGATGGGAGAATAAAATTGTTATGAATTCTTATTTCATTCATATGGGGAGACCCCTTTATATAGGATACAAAGTAAGATTTCTGTCTTATTCACCAAGAAAGGGTAAACTAGTCATTCACTAATTAATAATATTCATAACAAAAAGTAAAATGTGGAGTATTTTTTTTAATAAGGGTAAATTAGGTATTACAAGGGTGGTGTAATCATTTGATCAATAAAAATAAAGGGTGAACTAATAAAGGGGTAGACTTAGTAAAGTTGGAGGTGTAAATAAACTCACCCTTTGTGGTATTGTCCGTCTTTAGAGTCGGGCCATTTCAGAAAGCGAGTAGTGTCCTACAGTAGAAACTTCATATAGTTGGACTGAAAAAATATATTATTATATAGAGTTATTTTTATATACTATAGTTTTACAAAATAAAAATAATTTTTTTCGTATAAAAATAATATAAATATAAAAATAACAAATAAGTATATTTGACCATATATATATAAATTGTGTTTAACATATATATTAAATAAAATAATAATGAATTTAATGACTATAAACTTTGATCGTATGCTATATATTACATTGATTTTGATAAACATTTTAAGTTATTTTAAAAATGTTATTAATTTTGATAAATAAAAATATTTTTATTATATATTAATCATTTATTCATATATAAATGTATAAATCCTTAAAGTTGGTGGGAATTAATTTTTTTATTTATTCGTATATTAGACTAATACTATATAGACTAGTATATATCTAATGTACTTTTTTTCTATTCTAAATAAGAATTGTTTCCAACAATTTTGGAGATTTATGTGGTGAGATATTGTTTCAAAACAATATTTTAGACTCCCACTATTTAAATAGAGAGCTCACAACGTCTTACTAATATTTAAAGAATTTTTCGAGCAATCTATTGTAATCGTTAACAATATATATTCGGCGAGAACGTGACCGTCGTTGTAAAATCTGATGCACACTTCATCATGTGATCATGGAAATATGAAAACAAATCAAAATATTGATCCAAGATTATTATTCGACCGACTTCAACCCCATCACACATAACGACGACCGACTACGCGAAACATCGACACATAAATCATATATTCTCGGTCCAGTCCTTAGCCTGAAGGCCCTCCACAATATTCCTGTCCAACTTAAACACACGAGCCAGATAACCAGAATCAATCGCAGGAGTCGCCCCAAAAGCAGCATGCGTAATAGAGTTGATCCCTGGATTCTGGCTATTAAGTATCGCATACAAACTCGTTCGTCTGCTCCCACAATTCGCCTGATAGTGAATAAGTCCCACCGGGACCACAAACACATCTCCCTTGCGAAGCTTCTTTCGGTAGAGCGTGTAGTTGCTTGATTCCGAGGATATAAATCCCATCTCGAGACAGCCCTTTAGAACTATGTTCATTTCAGTAGCCTTGCGGTGATAGTGGAGCGGGAAATATCCGCCTTTGCCTAGGTCAGCTCGGGCCAGGCTCAGGCCCATTGAGTTGAGGCCCGGGAGATTGAAAGCGCTGACTCCGATGAAGGCAGCGTTGTAGGGGGGGTTGTTGGTGTTGACCGGAATGTGTAGGCCCCTCTTGATGAAATCGTTGACCGTGACGGTTGTGTAGTCCTTGCACGGATAGAGGCCGTTGGCGCTCGTGGGGAACGGGTTGTCGAGATCCGCGACGCAGATGTCTTGGAGTGGCATGGGATCAAAGGCAGAGGAAGTAGTGCAGAGGGAAATTGTGATGATAATGGAAAACAGAGAAGAGTAAGTTTGAGGAGGAGCCATTGGACTATATTAATTAATTGTGAGGTGACAAATATAAGTATTAGGAGATCAACAAACTTATATATATAATGTTTTTTTAATGTATCATTGAATACAGTTTGCACTATTTTTTTTTACTCATTCAATCTTATAAAATGCAATAACTACTTTGAAAATATATAATTACTCAAAATAAAATATGTAAAATTTGTTGTAAAAAATAATAGAATACTTCAGAGTTAGATCATGAGTACTATTAAATATTTTAAATATCTCAAATTTCATTCATTCATTCAATGAGTACAATAATATAATATTTTATTTTGTATGTATAAGAATGTAGAAAGTGTAGTTCAATTATTATTAAAACTAGGGATATTGATATCATTTTTAAATAACTAAAATATATTTATTGCAAAATTACAATTGTAAACAATGAAGAAGAATACTTAAATCAACCTACTTAAAAGAAGCAAATTTTTGTATGTACCTACTTTTACATCTGCTTAATTAATTTCTCCTTAACTCAAAACACTAATGGCTGATGAGTGATTAGATTTATTTACAGGGACTTTAATCCATTGGAGTATTTATATCAATGTTTGTTAGGGTGGGCCAGTTAATGGGCCTGCAGTCGTAAATGTGTGCCCTTGAGGTTAATTTTAAGGTTAAGGTTATTTACCCCTCAACCTCAAGTATTACTTTACACACCTTTTTTTTTTTTTTTTTTTTATATTTATTAGTTTGATTAATAAACTATCTTATAATAACCAAATTATCCTTTAATATAAAAAAATAATTTACTCTTTCATGTTTTGGTTTTTCGGTATTAAAAACAAAGAAATCAATTAAAAAAAAAATTGCATCCATTTTATCAAAAACTTGTTCTTTGATTCTAACTTAAAACATCCTATAAATGTTGGTTTTAGCGACAACATTTTTGTGGTTGTTGTTTTTTTTAATTTCAGTGTTGAAAGAAGAAATGAAAAATTCGGCGCCATCAACTTTTGGATTCGGAAATCAGCCCTTGCACCCTCATGTCAAAAATCTGGATCCAAGAAACTCCAGGATTCGGATTTTGCTTCATCATGTCAAAAATCCGGAATCAGAAAATTCCGGATTCAGATTTTGCGTCACCATGCCACAAATACGGAATCTGAAAATTCCGGATTCGGATTTTGCCAAATTGCCTCCTTGTCATAAATCCGGATCCAGCAGCTCATGGATTCAGATTCTACCTCATTGCCTCAGTGTCATAAATCCGGATCCAGCAGCTCTTGGATTCGGATTCTACCTCTTTGCCTCCGTGTCACAAATCCGGATCCAGCAGCTCAAGGATTCAGATTCTATCTCATTGCAACAAATCCGAATTCAGCTGTTCTTGGATTCGAATTCCGTGAATTCGACAAATTGACTGTTTCAATGACATCAATCATCAACATTGGATTCAATGCTAATGTTGATCAAATCCAAGTTTGCTACTTCAAAAATATCGATGGCCATGAAGACGATGAAATGCTGAAGATTCAAAACTTAGAGAATTTCACGATCAAATTGAAGAAGAAGTATTGAGATCGATGGAGCCAAGATTTTGTTGAAGTATGAAATTCAAATTGAAAAAATTGAAGATTCAAGATTCGAAGATTCAAGAATAAAAGATTCAAGATTCAAAGATTCCAAGATTCCAGAATCTAATATTTTGGAAATTTTGGAAGTGACGTAATCCATGGAAATGTGACATCAGCCAAGCATGTGACCAATCAGAATGCACCATCTCAAAGCTTCACATGTGCGGCTCTACTATATATACCCATGGATATTCGAGATGTCACTTGACGTTTTTGAGAGAACGAAATCAGATTTTTAGAATCGTAGTTTGTGTTGGCGCTGAGCCTTGAGTTTGTGTAGTTGCTTTGCGCTGTGCGCCGATAGTAGTTAGGAGATTTAAATCTAGGTGCATTAGTGCTAGATCTCTGGTTTGTTGGAGTGCTGCGACACTTGGGATACGACCTTTGATCATTTCGTCTACCTTACTCTCACATGAAATAGTTTCGTTTTATTCTCAATGAAATGAAAAATATTACATAACTTTTGTCTTCACTTTTCGTTTTTCATTCTTGAACTTGTGAGCGTGAAATCCGGATCCAAGCGACTCCCGGATCCGGTTTTGTGGTTTTGATTTTGTGTGCACAAAAACGGAATCAGCAACTCCCGGAGTTTGTTTTTGGGCATTTGGACGAAAAACGCTGAAGTACGATTTTAAGGCCAATTTCGCAAAAAGTTGGTAGCCTACGTCGAAGACGTAATTTCAATTGGTATCAGAGCGTAACGTCATACGTATACGACGTGATCTGTTTTTTTTACTTCATATTTTCTGCTACAATGGAGTATTCGATGTTCGTTCAGAAACCTTTTATGCTCACTCATCAAAATTATTCCAACTGGAAAGCTAAAGTCTCAGCTAGAATTAAAGGACACGACTCTCGTGCATGGATGGCAGTGTTGGAAGGATGGGAACGCCCGTTCATTATTGATGAAGATGGAGTGAAAATTTATAAACTTGAACGTGAATGGACAAGAGAAGAACATGAGCTATCTACTGCTAATAGCAAAGCTCTTCTTCTCATTTGTGTATGGCTAGAGCTCAGCATGTATCAACTTGTGAAAAATTGCACCTCTGCCAAATAAGCTTGGGAAACTCTACAGAGAACATGTGAGGGAAGCAAAGCCGTGAAACGCTAAAAAATCCGAACCATCACAGCTCAGTTCCATCAATTCCAGATGAGAGAAGATGAAGATATTAATGAATATTTGGACAAATTTATGAGATATGTGAATGAAGTTCATGAACAATTGGAGAAACGTTTCCAGCTATCATGGTTTATGAGAAAACTATCCATAGCTTGAGTTCAAGGTTTGAAAGCAAGGTGCTAACTCTCGAGACAGGAGAAGAAAAAGATGAGAAATGGGACTATGCGGATTTAATGGCTGATTTGAGAAACTATGATCTAACTCTGAAAGTTAGAAATAATCTGAACATGTCTCTCGTCTATGAGCCAATGACTGCTCTAAAAATTTCTGAGAAAGGGAAGAGTTCAAGAAGCACGAAAACTCAGAAATCTCACTCGCTAAACGAAAAATCCGAAAATAGTTTTTCTGCTAATTTGAATGAATCTGATGATGAGGAAGCAGATGACATTGAAAGATTGATGAATTCTAACAACCCGGATAAGCTTGCTGTGTTGACAGATATTGTCACGTATCTTGTGAAACAAGATTTCAAGAGAAAGAACCGAGCCAGAAATTTTCGAAAATCTCAGTAAAATTAAAACTCATTTCCGAGCTCACCGGACAACCGAAATCAGGTTTCGTCATCTGACAAGAAGTTCAAGGGAACAAAACTATCACCGTACTCTTCTAGCAGTAAGGATGTTTCTAAGATGCAATGCTTTGAGTGTAAAGGCTTTGGACACATCAAAAATGAATGTCCTAATCTACATCACAAGAAGAAACTACCTGTTAGCTATGTGGTGATAGACTGAAAATTTTGAACTTGCAAAGTTTGAAGTTGAGAACTTCGAACTTGATGCATTTCTGAAGGATACTACAACGGCTGACAATATCTTTTGTTTGGCCTCTGAAAATCAAAATTTTTATGATGATGGAATTTTCTCGGATGATGAATCCGTGCCTAAATCTGAAGAAAAAGAGATGACACCAAATGTGTCTCAAGCTGAAGTTGAGTGTGCTGAAATGTTTGTCTTGAGAGAGAATTATGCTGAACTTCAAAAATCATATGAAACTATTTTTGCTGAGAATGTTGCACTCGAAGTATCTCAAAAACTCTTGTAAGAATCCGTCGATGAACTCTCCGAACTTGAACGAAAAATTTCTGAAGAAGCTGTTGGGCTGAGAAACTTGTTTGAGAAGACGGAATTTGAAAAACAAAAGTTCAAGAATTCTCTGAAAAATCTGAAAATCAAATTTGATGATCTCTTCGAAGAAAAGCATAAGTACTACAAGGAAGTCATTGAACTGAGAGAAACATCTGAGAAGTCGAACTCTGAAAATTCCAAACTGAAGGCATCATTGAAAAAGGAAATAGCTGAAGTTAAGAAACTTCAAATTCTTTTCAAGAATTCTGACACTGAAAATGATGAGCTGAAATCTTCCTTGATAAAAGCTCAAATTGATCTTGCTATGAGTGACAAAGAGTATTACGTTCTGAAAGAAAAACTTCACATGAGTGATGAACTTCTGAAAAAGATGAACACAAACTCCTCAGTGTTTGACAATCCCGCCTCATACATGAATCCAAATCGCTATGGACTTGATTTTCAGAAAGTTTTTGAATCAATATATGCTACACATGAAAATAAAGAAGTGACCTTCGTTAAAGACACAAATGACTCTTCAGGGGATGAAACCAAAAATGATTCTGAGACTTTGAAACGTAAGGAAATTGCTGAAGGAAAGAAAGTTGTAACCTCTCCGAAAACTGAAATTCAAAAGTCAATCTCGACTACTGGCATGAAATCGGAAACATATCAATTTCCTAAATCGATCGTGAAACATCCTCGAGGAATCTTGCCATATGAGAAGACTGATGGAGTTGTATACTTAATGTCTGGATTTAAGTGATATGAACTCCCGATCCATTGCCATTAATCTATTTAATTAAATAAACAATTATTTGCGTTTAATTATTTATAATTAAATATATGCAAATTATAGTCCTAGATTATATACGTTATAGTTAGTATGGTGTGCGTCGTCACACGGAAGATCATACTATCGGTTACTCGTATATAATCGAACATTTGCTCACGACCTAGATGGACACGGACCAATCCATCCGTATAGTCGTAGTATGAGAGAGAAAATAATTTGTCTTGATTATTTTATCATACTTGTAAACTTGGTGTATTGGGCGGATCGCTTGAGATTTATCAATTAGGATTGCCTTTGATAATTGATTTAAATCTCAGTGTATTTTATTCTTAATCCCCGATACTATTGCGGGTGTGTATATCTAATATGAGTGACTTTGATTTTCCAAAGGAATTGACCGATTTGAACATTGGGTCAATTACCGGTTAAGTTGAGTCACTATATTTTATATATGACATGCCGTGAATACTTGACGGGAAAGTGTGTCCCGATAAGGGTTGATAATGTCCCCGAGATGAGTTCATAAGGAATTATTATGTAAACCCTGCATGTGGATTTGTTCCGCATATTAATACTGTGAATTAAAAAAAAAAAAAGGAGCGTTCTCAAATTCAATCGAATCCGGGAACTCGTCGATGACATAAATCCAAGTCGGCGGCCGCCACGCCTGTGGAATCGACATTCACATATTGTCGAGAGCTGACCTTGTTGACACTAGGAACCAATTCTTGCAAGGCTCTCATCCTTTTAACAATTCTTTCTCTCCGAAGCTGTAACAAGAAGAAATTAATATCCGATTACACAATCTTATATATGAAACAACAAGATATATCGACAATTAGAATATGTAATGAGCATATAATACCCTCTCAGCAATGCTGTGTGGGTCTGTTGCTTGTCCTCGTCTAGCTCGTACTCTCGGGCGAACGGCAGGAGGACGCGGTGAGGCCGTATTTCCCAGATTGCTAATTCTGAAACTCACAGGAAATTTCCCCCAAAAAAAACCCTAATGTGGGTTCGTAATCTGAAGGGGCGACAACAGCAACGGGCAACTGAATTCCGAGTTTGAATACCGAGCCCTCGCCCTCGTAGCGAATCACAGCTGCGCCATCAGGGGATTGAATCGCATCGTCGTCTGTTGGGGCGGCGCTCACGCAAATTATTGAATTCTCCATGAAAATTGGAGTAATCGAATCCAGCGGCTGCGGAGGGGGACGACATGAGCGGCTGCTGGTAGAAGATCTCTGCGGGCTCCTTTATTAGGGTTCTTTCGTTTTTGAATTGGGGACAAACTCGTTTGTCTCAAATACACAATACTGTATATGCATACGTAGATTTGGACCGTATATAAATCAGAATACGTATTAATATATTTTAAAAATAAATTGAATATATAAAGAAAAGGTTAAAAGAGTAACTTCTCACCTTCAGCCAACGAAATTGTGACACCTATGAACTGAAATCACGTGTTTTGAACGTGTGGCCGGGATCCGCCACTCCAGCCAAGTCTAATTTCGGCTAAGTTCAGGTACCAAACCCAAAAAAAAAAAAGATCAGTCACCAAAGCCCGAAAGTACCTATAGTTCAGGTACTAAACTATAATTATCCCTAAAATAAAATTTACGCAAAATATGTAACGCAATTAAATTAAGGTAAAAATACAAATTAAGCTTTTTTTTAACATTTTTGACCAGTCAAGTTTCAATTTAGGGGTGGAGGCATTCAAAGGCCAAAGCATAAGGATATACAAGACGTCCATAAAAATGTAAGTTAACTAAGCCAATTTAATTGAAAAGACCTAAATGCCCTCAAAAGTTATCTTTTCTCACAAAACAACAAATAGAATATCAGAAAAATAAAGTTGCCCCACAAAATCAATTTTCGACGTTTGAAATTCACACGCACGACGAGTACCGCCACGGTGAAACATCAGCCCCGGCCGTTATCGTATCAACTATTCAACTCGGTCTCCGACGATCATCATTATGGCAAGCAGTGACAGCCTGGACAACCCAGACGATCGCGCTCAACCTCCGGTAAGTCCATAAACCTAGCTTTCGAACTTTCGATTGTTCGAGCTTTGATGTTTTTATATCATTCGATTGTAATTTGATATCGGTATATCCTTTCAAGATAGGGTTTTTGTTTCCAACATTTTAAAATGTTTAATGGTTTATTGTCTCTGCAATTTTTTCGCATGCGGTTGTGTGTCAGTTCTAGTAGATGACGGTTCAACCGTGAGTTTGGAAGAGAGAGCAGAAAAGGAGAACTCAACAGATCGTTGCCCACACAACGGCTGGATTCGGGGCAGAGACATACACTAAGGTCTCAACAATCGACCGAAAAGGTATGAGATCGAATCCTTTTTCCGCAATTATTCGATCTCTATTTCGTTGAAAATACATCGGATCTAAGATCGGGTTCCGGGTGTCGTGGATCGTGTTCCTCGACTACTGAGGGGTCAAGGACTTCCGAATCGGTGGTCGAAAGAGAAAAAACGGACCGGAAACGAGCCCAGAACAGCAGGTAGCGCTGCTGTTCGCGGACGAACAGCGCCCGCTGCCCGGGGCCTTTCCAGCGACCGCTGGTTACGGGCAGCGCCCGCTGCCCGAGGTAACCAGCGGTTGTTTCGCGCGGTTGTCCTTCGGGGCAATGGCTGGGCGCGATTCGGCACACGGGCTGTGACGTGAACGGAGCAACGCTACCGGAGGTCCACTGGGAGTGTTCGAATGTTCGAATGATCGAACGAACGCATCTCAGGTAGTCGATTTCCAACAAAATAAACACTCTTACAACTCTGATAGTAGTGTTCCTCGAGATCGACTTGGGCGAGTTGTTTCGGCAACTAGTTCGATTAAATTTAATTGATTTTGACGCTACTAAAACGACTTATCATTGAGCTTAAAATTTCCAAATTTATATGTCTAAGCTCGAAGCCATAACCCTCAAAATTTCATGGACCAAGTCAGGTGCTAATTAAAGCCCGACCCATGTGGCTCGATTTACCAAGATGGTCATTGATTGGTGGTCGATTGTCGCCCAAACCTTAATACTCTTTACGTATCTGAAAAATAGGACCATTTTACGAACACAAAGATTAAAAAAAATGTTAATTTTTGACTTTCAAACAAAAAATTGAAGGTCATAAATGTATTTTTAAGTTAAAAACTAAAATAATTATGAGAAAAATTGAAAAACTAAATTGAAAAGTAAAGATAAAATTATTTTAAAATAAAAAAGTAAAAATATATATTTATTTTTTGGAAATATCCTATTATTGTAAAATATATATTTAAAAAAAGTGATAATCTATAATAAAAATAGATAGAGTACTTGTTTCCATCATATCTCATTGATTCAGAAATCCCCATTTATTGACTCTCAATTACTTTGGTTTTTATTGATTCTCAATTAGTACTTTGTTATACACTTTGTTTCATATTGATCTTTTCTTATTTAGGGGTTGATTATAATCGATGTGGATTATGACATCATCAATGATATTATTCATGATTTTGGTATTACTGCAAACATGATTCTTTGTAAATTTTTCCTTACCGGTGAAGCAAAAATATGCTTTCCTACTTTTGTAATGCCCGATTTAACATTTTTCATTGCACATAAAACAAAGGCCTCCTTGAGTCAATTGTTCTTTTCCAACTTAAAGTCTACTGTCCGGGACTGTGGACCATTAGTCCGGGAGAGATAGTAATGTTTTGTCCAGACAAATAATGTTCGCAAAAACTTGAAGTCTACATTTATTCACACAACTTATCAGTGTCTTGATCTTTGGCAATGAACTTAAATAAATAATTGAAGTGATATCAAATAAATTTAAAAGTTGCAATAAAAAAGAACACCAAAGGAAAAAGTAGTGGTGCATCCTAATTCCTTCCCATTACAGAAAAAGCACCAACCGCACAACACCTTGAGAAATTCAAAAATAGAGTATTTGCTCAAATTTAAAATAAAAATAAAAAATCAATACAAACTTCCAAAGGAGATAAGTAATAATAACTTCTACCAAAAAAATTGTTATCTACCGTATTCATCATCATCATTATGGATCTCCATTTCCATCTAAAAATTCCAAAACGGAATTAAAAGAAAAGCGAAATATCGTGAGCATTTAAAGAAAAGAGAAAGGGATGTGAGTGTGAGTTAAATCGTCCACGTCAGAAATTCTCGCCCAAAAATATTTAACCCTCAAACCACGCCTCAAAATCAAAAACCATTACCCGTTTTCAGATTCGAAACGCCGTCGTACGGCGGCAGCAGCACATTTTCCTCAGCCATTCGCTGATGGCGGGGCAATCGCGGAAATGGATGATCCTCGTCGCCACGATTTGGATCCAGGCCTTCACGGGCACCAACTTCGATTTCTCGGCCTACTCGTCCGAGATGAAGGCGGTCCTCGGGATATCCCAGGTGCAGCTAAATTACCTCGCCACCGCGTCGGACCTCGGAAAGGCGGTCGGATGGTCGTCAGGCCTGGCGCTCATGTGGCTGCCGCTATGGGCGGTGCTCTTCGCCGCGGCGGTTATGGGACTGATTGGCTACGGCGCGCAGTGGCTCGTCCTCACGAACGTCATCTCCTTGCCGTATTTTGTGGTTAGTTTATTTTTTTTCGCCCCCTCAATTCCGGTGAATCCGTTGGGCTTTTTTTTACTTAGCTCGTGAAATTGGTAATTTTAGTAAATTTTGAAAATCATTTACAGTAGGTGTTTAATTGTACATTTAGGGTTTTTATTTTAGGAAAATTGAAATCAAAGGATGAAGAGGTATATGAATATGATTTTTTTAAAGAGTTTATTATTCCATCCGTGTTATACGGTTTTCATTTGGATAGAAAAATTAAAATAATACTTTCCTACGAGTATTTTCTTTTGGAACAAAAAATAAAAAATAAAAAAAATATTTTAGGTTTATAGTGAATTTGTATAGGTTTGATTTTGTAAATTCCAAAAAATATTTTGTGTGTGAGCTTTTTATTGTAATAATTATTTAAATACTCCTTTGGTCTTTTGAAAAGGGTGACAAAAATCCGTGATTCAGAAAAATTATTGTGTAAACTTACTAATTATTTTATGTAAGTAATTATTTGTGTGATCATAAATGAATATCTCTGTTTTGAGAGGTACTTGTTAAACGACAAGTTATGTTCAGATATTTCCGTTTTGCTTTCTTATTATATCGATACAAGTATATTCTAAAGCAATTGATAAAGAAAGTGTTGGGTTAGGACCACAAAAATGGGCCCAAAAATTCGTGCAACATATACAACTACGTGGGATCAATTGTGCCTAGTCCTATTATCCAGGCCCAGGCCCATTTAGGATTAGCCTATCTCGGCCCATTTGTTGCTATTGAGGTGATATTTACTAATTTCTGGTGTAGGTATTCTTGCTCTGCTTGCTAGCTGGGTGCAGCATCTGCTGGTTCAACACCGTCTGCTTCGTCCTCTGCATAAAGAACTTCCCATCCACAGTCCCACTCGCCCTCTCCCTCACCGTAAGCTTCAACGGGGTCAGCGCCGCCTTATACAACCTCATCGTCAACTCCCTTAGCCCCCAGTCGAGCGCTGTCTATCTACTACTCAATGCCTCGTTGCCTTTCCTCACGTCCATCTTCGCCCTAATCCCCATCCTTCGCCAACCCCCCACCGGCGATCCTCAGCCGTCCGATCTCATCAAGCGCGATCAGCTAACCTTCCTCAAGTTATACCTTATAGCAGTCATCACCGGACTATACCTTCTCGCCCTTCACCCCTCGAGTCAACTAACGGCCTGCCTTTTATTCTTCGGGGCCATTTTTCTTCTAATCCTCCCCTTGGGGGTCCCAGGTATAATCTACGGCAGGGATTGGTTCAAACGGACAGTGTACCCTAGCATTAGGCTCGATGACTCGGGATTCATTCTTGTCCATGCCGAAGACTTGGAAATCCACAAAGAGTTGCTCAGTCGTCCGACTAGTGTGGCCAATGGACTAACCGACTATGCTAATAATAGTACTGTGGGTAATTTCAAACAGGAAAAATTAAATCAAGGTTGTTCCTCGTGTGGGGCCGTGGACCAGCTGACGATGCTGGGGGAGGAACATGGAGTGAGAATGCTGGTCCGTAGGCTAGATTTCTGGCTTTATTACGTTACCTACTTCTGTGGGGGCACGATTGGGCTTGTGTACAGCAATAATATCGGGCAGATAGCGCAGTCGCTCGGGCATGGATCGATGAATTCAAAGCTCATCACCTTGTATTCATCCTTCTCGTTCTTCGGACGGCTGCTTTCAGCGGCTCCAGATTTCGTACGGACGTAAGTGAACAGTTTTAAGTGAAATTATTTCTAAAAGTATCACTGAGCATTAACCCCAACTTATTAGATGTGTGAAATGTGAATAAATGGGTCTGACTAGGGTAACTAAATCGTTTTTATTTGTATTCTGATTGAAGTTTACGAGAATTACAAGTAAGTAATTGTTTGTTAACACTCGAAACGAATAAAAATATTTGCAGGAAATTCTACTTTGCTCGGACGGGGTGGCTTTCCATTGCTCTACTCCCCACGCCGATCTCCTTCCTTATTCTCACCTTCTCAGGAGGTGACTCGCTGGCTGTCCAAGTGGGGACAGCACTAATCGGGCTCAGCTCGGGCTTCATATTCGCAGCAGCTGTCTCCATAACGTCGGAGCTCTTTGGGCCCGGCAGCGTGGGAGTGAACCACAACATCCTCATCACGAACATCCCGATCGGGTCACTTGCCTATGGATTCTTGGCAGCGGCAGTTTACGATTCGAATGCCTCCCCGCCGCCACGTGTCGTCGGCTCGTTGGCCGAGTCGTTGGTGTGCATGGGGAGGAAATGCTATTTCTGGACATTTGTGTGGTGGGGGTGTATATCCCTGCTGGGGCTGGGATCCAGTGTGTTGCTGTTCTTGAGAACCCGTCCTGCGTACCACAGGTTCGAACAGAGTCGGAGGTCAACATTGACAATGTCACCTGGATAAAAGAATCCATCAAAATGATTGTTAAGTATTTTTATTTTCTTTTATTAGAAAAAGAAAGATGATTAGTATATATACATAACTGATTGATGTTTCACTCGGAAATGAGTACGAAACCTTGGCTATATTCACTAACTAAAACAGTAAAACCCCAGTTGGGCTATAAGTGCAAATAATAAAAGTACTGTAGGCATAAATGATAAATGTTCCCAAAAGTATATTTCAGATAATACCCTCTTGAATCTTGATAGATATATACAGTATTTAACCAAACTTCAAGGGCCATTTTGTATTTTCCTGAAACTTCTGTGTTATTTCGACCCAAACCTCGGATACCCTTGTTTTATTTTTGTTTTGTTTTTTATATCCCCTAAATTTATTTAGTTTTCCTTAAGTTGAGATGACTTTCTGAAGTCAATTTGTAAGAAAATTGATCTGAGATGCCATCTGAAAACAAACAAAATAAAATAACTGAGGTGCAAGTTGTAATTATTCGATTCCCATTGATTTCTTATTTATATATGTTATCTTCATATATTTTATTTTATTTTTAAATGAAATAATTATATTAGTATTTTGTTAAGTAGAATGGTACATACAATAAGTATGATTGTTGATACAAAGAAACAATCTCTCATAAGCCGCTGCCATCTTCCTCGCCGTGAACATACTCCCGGCATATTCACTACAAGCCTCGCCTCTCTCAGCCAGCCTCCTCGACCCTTCCTTCACCACAGTCTCCAGCACCTCTCCCAACGACTCCACATTCGGCGAAAACAAGAAACCAAACTCATCCCTCACCACAACAGTCCCCTCGATGCTCGGAAACCTCGACGCCATCACCGGCTTCCCACTCATCATCGCCTCCATCAGCGTCAAATCGAGCCCTTGAGCCCTAAGTGTCGGGTCAACAAACACGTCGATCGCGTTGTAAAAAGACCTCAGCTCCAACTGACTCATCGGCCCCAGCACCACGACTCGAGACCCCAACTCGCTGTACCTAAGACCCCACGGCCCGGACCCCACCACGATCAAGTACACGTCGTCGTGCTTGAGCTCGGCGAAGGCCTCGTGGAGCAAACGATGCCCTTTGTCCTCCACTAGCCTACCCGCCGCCCCGAGAACGAGGCTCGCGTTTTTCGGGACCCCGACTTTCAATCTGAATTCTTGTCCTAACTTCAAATCGTGGAAGAAATCGTCCTCGTTGACTCCGTTGACTATGACGTGGACTCGATTACTCGGGATTCGGTAGACGTCTCGGAGCATCGAGCCGCAGCTGTCGCTTATGGCCACGTGGTGCGCATAGTTCCGGAAGAATCTAATCTCTTCCAAGACATAATTTGGAAGGATCATCGTATCGTTGTAGATGCTTGAGTGCATTTTCTCGAGGGCGATCCCGTGCCAGGAGACGACGAGATTGGGGACCTCGCTGGCCATCCAGTGAGGGAGGGCCACGCTCTCAGAGTGGATGACGTGGAATGGGGCCCGGCGGTTTTCCTCTTGGAACTGGGCCCACGCTTTCTTGTACTGCCACTTTCCGCCCTCGTGGAAGTGGAGGTGGAGTGTGGTGTTAAGACGTGAACTCGTTGAGGAGTGATGTTGTGGAGATGTGAAGACGTGGACTTGGTGGCCGAGTCGGGCGAGGGTTGTGTGGAGAGTGTGTGCGTGGCGCTCCATGCCACCAGGGGTGGGCCCCGTGGGCCACTTGCGGGAGAAGACAGCGATGCGGAGAGGTGTAGTTGTCGGAGGGGAGTCGAAGGTTAGGTTGTTCCATGCGAAGTCGACTTGGCGGAGGTCGATTGAGGAGAGATGTTCATGATGTGTGTGAGGGGGAATGTAGAAGGGTACTGATGGGGAGTTGAAGTGAAGCAAGAAGAGTAGGATGAAGAACAAGAATAGGAATGTGATGGCAAGATTAGGTTTGGGTGGTACTTGTAGTAGAGGTTTTTTGGTTTTGCCCATTCTTTGGTACAAAACAAAGCTTCTCAGTCTTCTCATGTTTTGTATGTTTGTTAATTAATTATACTAGTTCTCACCTTTGTTTTATAAATTTAAATCATTACGACTTAAATCAAAAAGTAACATGGTGATCATGCCCACGTGTACTTTTGACTTTCAATTCGTTACAACTCACAAGTTATTACTATTTCCCGCGGCGCCCATCAAATTGATCAATTTAATTAATTAATCGCTCCATTCAATTTCAATCGGCCCGGTTCGGTACAATTTAGAACGGGTTTTCAGCTCTAGAAAATATAAAAATTCGGTTTTCATTCAGATTCTTGTTAAAAATTTATGAATTCCGATTCGAACTGGATTGGCCCAAATTGAATATTATATATTAAAAAAATTTAATATTTAATATATTATATAAAATAATTTATAAATATATATATATATATATATAATATAATTTCTTAATATTTTATTTATTAAAAATAATATTACAAATATATTTAATGAAAACAAAAATTCATAAACACTAAAATTTATTTTAATTATTATTTTATTTATAATTTATTAATTTTAAAATTATTTCTATCTAATTTCTTACAAAACCAAACCGGACCGAAATTTATCAATTCGATTTAGTCTAATTTTCAGGCTATGAATTTTCTTGATTGTGGTTCAGTCCGGTTTGGACCAATGAACACCTTCCACACCTAAAGAACTAAGAGTGTATTCTAGGAGTGACAAGTTAAAAAAATTACGTATAACCATTTTATATATCAATACTAAATACTCTTTCTGTCCCGCAATTGTTTGCTAACTTCTTTTGTGATGTCTTAACAGATACTTTAGCATATAGGACTTTGATTTGATGTACAGACGCGTTGGACAATGACTCTAAGGTGACTCTAAGGTTGGATGAGAGTTCATCTTTGATACTTCTCGAAATCTGGTCGCCTTTGAAGACTCCATAATTTCCAGGACTCTTCGTACACTGCTTGTTCAATCGTCTGTATCGATCTCTGTCCAACTTCTTTACTTCGTGCGGTACTTGGTCATGCTTCGGTCTTGGTCACTTTCTGACTTTTCCCAATATGATATGGGTGTTCGAGTCAGGCTAACTTGCTCACTAGCATACTTGCTCAATGCGACGATTTCTTGCTAAATGTGGGTCTTTTCACGTTTCACCTGCACAACATGATCATAGACTCCAAATGTGCCCTCCCAGACACGAACAAATTAATAAAAAACTAAAAAGACTCGGTTAACTTGACTAAAAAGACCTAAAAATGAGTCAAAAAATATGGTTAATCAGATCGTTTCTCACAAAGTAATATTGCTCGCTTTTATCAACTAAGGTAGCAGTTTATGTGTATTACTCAATGAGATTTGGATGTGAATGCGTATTATACAAATTTGCGTGCTATTTGGGATTAGTTTAGAAACCTGCACACTGTTCTTGTAGTGGTATTGGTAAGAAATGGAATGAATATAAAAAACAAGAGGGTGCTATGCAATTTCTTTTAGGATTGAACTCTATCTATTCACAGATGAGATCTCAGATTATGGCTATGGTACCTTTTCCACCTATGTTCAAAATCCTTTCAATGGTTATTCAAGAGGAGAGACAAAGGAACATTGAAGGAGGTTTACAAAAGTCTTTTGGTCAAAATGTTAGTGAACACCCTGGTGGTATGGTTAATGATGTTGGTTATGTTGGAGTAATATACTTAATGTCTAGATTTGAGTATTCTGAACTCCTTGTGCACTTTCATTTACCTATTAATAATGAACATTCATTTGCTTTTAATTATTGTTAATTAAATATATGCAAATTATAGTCCTGGATTATATACGTTGTAGTTAGTATGGTGTGCGGGCCCACACAGAAGATCATACTATCGGTTACTCGTATTTAATCAAACAGTTGCTCACGACCTAGATGGACACGGACCAATCCATCGGTATAGTCGTTGTGTGAGAGAGAAAATAATCTGTCTTGATTATTTTATCACACTTGTACACTTGGTGTATTGAGCGGATCGATTGAGACTTATCAATTAGGATTGCTCTGTGATAATTGATTTAAGACTCAGTGTATTTTATTCTTAATCCCCGATACAATTGCGGGCGTGTATATTTAATATAAGTGACTTTGATTTTCCAAAGGAATTGATCGGTTTAATTATTGGGTCAATTACCGGTTAAGTTGGGTCACTGTATTTTATATATGGCATGCCGTGAATTCTTGACGGGACAGTGTATCCCGGAAGGGTTGATAATATCCCCGAGATGAGCTCATAAGGATTTATTATGTAAATCTCGCGAGTGGATTTGGTCCCGCATAATAAATAAGGTTGAGTGGTACTAGTCTCGGATAAAAGAAATGAATAAATTTATTAAGAAATAAATAAATTTTATTCATGGATATTTAAATCTTAAATACAAGGAATAAATAAATACTACCGGAGAAATATTATTAGATATAATATGGTTTAATATTGGGAGTGCAATTAATTTATATAGTGGAAAATAAATTAATTAATATTAATGGGATTAATAGATTTGGGCTTGGGCTCAATTTAATCATTAATATTGGAAGCCCAATATTCCACCTCCTTTAGATCCCCTACGTAGCCTATAAAAGCACTACATGGTATTCTCTATTCTCATAAGTTGAAAATCATAATTCTTCTAGAGAGAGAAAGTAGAGAGAGAAAGAAATCCATAAGCTTGGAGGATCGTCGCCCACCCGACGTTCAAGCTAGTGCAAGGAATACGTGGGAAGATTCAAAGGTCATCTTAATTTCGTTTCTCCGAACAACAAATCGAAGGTATAAAATCTAAACGCCCTTGATTTTATTTGATTTGGATTATCGTGAAATACCGTAGAACGCAAGATCCAAAGATCGAACCCGGATTAGACGACGAACGCGTGGTGGCGATCTAGGATCGCCGGACCACGGCGATCGCCGCATAGGGTTTCGGTGCGCGAGGAGGATCGACCCCGGCTGGGAGCCGGGCCAGCGATCGATCACCCCGATCGATCGCTGGAGCGCGGGCTGTTGGAATTCGATATCCCGGGCTATTAAAATTTGCGGGAAACATAGCCCGATCAAGAACCATTCGCCGGAGATCACATGAACGCCGATGAACGCGCCGGAGCACGAGCCGAACGCACGACACGACCGAAGCCGCGCGCACGCCCAGCTCGAGCCCCCGTCCACGGGGCTCATGCGATCGAAGGATCGATCGTGTCGTGCGATCGATCGGCTGGGGCTGCAACGGCAGCCCCGCGGTGAGTTCGGCGACTCACCGCCGTCGGGGAGGGGGGCAGCTCGCCCAGCGAGCCGCGGCGGCACCAGCCGCCACCCCGCGATCGAACCTAGGGTTCGATCGCACCCCGGCGTCCAGCCGGGGTTCTCCTCGATCGCGCATCCCCGGCGTCCAGCCGGGGTGCTCTTGGTTCGATCCCCACGGGGTCCTCGAGCCGCGGCGGTCCGGTGGTTTCACCACCACCGCCCGGTTCGTCCTCGTTCCGGGGTTCGTCCTTGGATCTTGGTTCTACGGTATTTTCAATAAATAATCGAATAAAATCATCAAGGGTGTTTAACGATTTTATACCTTCGATTCGTTGTTCGGAGAAACGAGATCAATCGATGACCTTTGAATCTTCCCACGTATTCCTTGCACTTCGTTCGAACGTCGTGTGGGCGACGATCCTCCGAACTCCTATGGATCTCCTTCACGAACTCTCTAGACTAATCAAGTATGAATATCTTGTCTTATGATTTGTGAAGGCCATGTAGTGCTTTTATAGGCTACGTAGGGGATCTAAAGGAGGTGGAATATTGAGCTTCCAATATTAATGATTAAATTGAGCTCAAGCCCAAATCTATTAATCCATTAATATTAATTATATCTATTTTCCACTATATAAATATAATTGCACTCCCAATATTATACCATATTATATCAAATAATATTATCTCTCCGGTAGTATTATTTATTCCGTGTATTTAAGATATAAATATCCATGAATAAAATTAATTTATTGCTAATTAATTTATTCATCTCTTATATCCGAGACTAGTACCATTCAACCTTAATTATTATGCGGAACGAATCCACCTGCAGGGTTTACTTAATAATTCCTTATGAACTCATCTCGGGGATATTATCAACCCTTACGGGATACACTTTCCCGTCAAGTATTCACGGCATGCTATATATAAAATATAGTGACCCAACTTAACCGGTAATTAACCCAATAATTAAATCGGTCAATTCCTTTGGTAAATCAAAGTCACTTATATTAAATATAAACACCCGCAATAGTATCGGGGATTAAGAATAAAATACACTGAGATTTAAATCGATTATCCAAGGCAATCCTAATCGATAAATCTCAAGCGATCCGCCCAATACACCAAGTGTACAAGTGTGATAAAATAATCAAGACAGATTATTTTCTCTCTCACACAACGACTATACCGATGGATTGGTCCGTGTCCATCTAGGTCGTGAGCAACTGTTCGATTAAATACGAGTAACCGATGGTATGATCTTCTGTGTGGGCCCGACACACCATACTAACTACAACGTATAGAATCCAGGACTATAATTTGCATATATTTAATTATAAATAATTAAACGCAAATAATTGTTTATTTAATTAAATAGATTAGTGGCAATGGATCGTGAGTTTTCCGTTACTTAAATCTAGACATTAAGTACACAACTCCAACACGGGCTGGTGCCGCGCTCCACCCCACCACGGCGGTGGGGCCCTCCAGGCGGTGGCGAGTCGCCGGACTCGCCGCAGGGGCTGCTGGGCAGCCCCGACCGATCGCTAACATGCGATCGGTGTTCGATCGCATCGAGCCCCGCGTGCGGGGGCTCGGGCTGGGCGTGCACGGCCGTGTCGTGCGTTCGGCTCGTGCTCCGGCTCGTACGTGGTGTTTGTGTGATCTCCGGCGAATGGTTTTTGATCGGGTTATGGTTTCCGCATTTTTTAATAGCCCGGGATATCGAATTCCAACAGGTTACAACAGAGGCAAAGAGAGATTTCATTTCACTCACTGTGGGAAAACAGGACATACTATTGATAGGTGTTTTTCCATTCATGGATGGCCACCTGGTTTTGGAAGGGGCAAAGGAAGAGGTGAGATAAAACCAGGACTACCTGGTTCAGTACAATCAGTACAGGGTTCAGTAAATTCTGTAGATGATCAAGCACCACCTAATTCTGCTCCTAACTCCACAAGTAGTCCTGCTTTATCTGGTGAACAGTTTGATGGAGTTGTATACTTAATGTCTAGATTTAAGTAACATCTGAACTCCGTCTAAAGCATTTATCCTATATAATAATAAACAATCATTTGCATTTAATGCAAACCATAGTCCTAGATTATACACGTTGTACACTACAAAAAAACCAGGGAATCCCTACGGGGATTCCCTATGGCCTTTTTCCCGTAGGGATTCCCCTACGGCATTCCCTACGGGAAATATTTTCTGGCATCCCCTACGGCAATCCCTACCCCCCAGCCGTAGGGGTGACCCCCGTAGGGAACTTCGCGCGCATTCGCGCGCATAATTTGCCTCCAAGATTCCCTACGGGATCCCCTACGGCTAGCCGTAGGGAAATTTTCCCTACGGGCAAATCCCGTAGGGGAATAATAAATCCCCTACGGCTACTTTTCCCGTAGGGGACCCCTACGGCTCTTTCCCGTAGGGGAATATTAAAATGTATTCCCTACGACAGTTGCCGTAGGGAAATTGTTTTTTTTTTTAATAATATTAAGGGATAATTGTAGGCTAGTAGCTGACCTATAAGCACTTTTGTAATTTATTTTGCGTTGGATCGATGCCAAAACGACCGCCGTAGAAGACGTGTGACGAAGGAGATGATCGTGAGGGTAATTAGTGCTCGGATCGATCAATCCCCATGATCGATCCATGAGGATCGATCGATCGAGGGGTAGAGGCGCCGAATTCGCGCCTCCCGGCGGCGATGCCACCGGCGGTGGTGGCGCGCCGGCTGGGTGGTGGCGGCGGTGGTTCTCGGCCGGCGATCGGCGGTCCGGTGGGGGGCGCGGGGATCCTCGTGGTCTTCGTGCTCTCCCGGTGATTTGCTTTCCTAATTGATTCAAGTTGTCCTATTTTGAGTATTCCTATTTTTTGGAACTCTCATGGAATAGGAAAAGAATCAATTTGAAATTAATTAGGATTCCTAATTGATTATTTCTATTTTATGGAAATATTCATGGATTAGGAATCTAATTAATTTGGAAAGTAGAAGAGTCCTAAATTATTTTATTTCCAAATTTCATTATGGAAGTCTTCTAGAATATTCCAAGTGGATCTTGGATAGAATATTCTAGAGATTTAATGAAGTAGAAAAGGAAAATAAAATAAATAAAAATATTAATAATATTTAATTTTATTTTTGATTTATTCGATTGACTTAATTATTATTAATTAAGTATCTTTTGGATTTATTAAAGATAAATAGATTTAAATGTTGGAATTAATATTCTCGTCACATGGAGCATTCAAGAACGAAGACTAAAGACTAGAAGATGCGTACGGGGATGCGATAAAGCCATAATAGTCGGAAAATAATATTCTAGTATTATTTTGACTATGTGATAATACTATGTGCTTTATTACATGTATGCATGCTATGTGTGTTTACCTTATGCACTAGATAGCGTATCCCTTTATTGTAAAAAGCTAAGTGGGAGAGGGTATGGAAACATACCCATGGTCTCCATTGCTGCTCTCTTGGTGACTTTTATAAACTTTTCAAGTTTATATAGACAAGTCATTGGAGGAGAGTTCTTGTAATTTCTCTTACGAGAAACATTGATTAAGTTCATCAAACAATGCCTAATTTGTCTTTCCAAAACTGATTTCAAGTCGACTCATTCTCACCCCGGGGAGTGGAATGGAGCCAAAGCCACTTGGTCATGTCGAAGACACAAATTAGAGACCTTCGTACCATCTTTTGAAGGTGGATCGATTGTCTGCTCGGCTCCCTCATTTATGAGAGATAGGGTTGTTCGCATGGTGAATCACTGGTAAGAAACTTCGAGTTTCACTTATGATTCTCCGCGTCTTGATTTACAAGATTGAATGGATCAAGTAATTGGGAGTCAATTATAAAGATCTCTTGGTGTAGTAAACGTCCACACCACGTGGCTTGCTATACTAACGGATTTTGGATTAATTGATGTAGACAGTTATAAGGAGTTGTGAAGAGTTGTGAAGTTGTCGTAAACGTCCACACCACGTGGCTTGCGGTAATGTAGCAATTCCAAACGATTTACTTTTTTAGTGCTGAGTAATGGTTTACACTTAGATACGCATTATAGTATTCCTCCCCACGAGGTTACGCTATAAGTGATGTATGACCGAAGCAAATCTAATTGCTAAATCATTTGGGTGGGTAAACGTCCACACCACGTGGCTTGCCTTACCTGATAGGATTTTAGAGGTGATTAGTGATTTAATGATATTATTAAAGGGAGATAATATCGGATATTAAATTGTTTGTTTATTTTATGTGCTTATAGGTTAAGAATGACTGTGACCCCACTTTGTGATATACTTAAGGATGAAAACTCACTGGTTCCATATAGTAATGATTGGGAAAGAAATCTGGACAATGTTCAGACTGTTGAGCCTTCCGAATCCACTATTGTCCCAACTGATGAGTACATTGAAAATGACCTCAAGGAGATGTTAGGACATAGTAAGGAAGCCGGACTAGAGGTGATTGACATACTCATTAAGTTCAGTCCTCTTGAGGAATCGCTTAAAAACGATTTCAAAAGAAAGGAACTGATAAGTATTATCAGAGAATCACAAGCTCTTGTGGCCAAGTTGGAAGTGCAAGCAAAGAAGCCCAGTGGTTTTGAACCACGAATTGGGAAGAGCAAGCCGCGAGGCAAGTGCTTTCGATGCAAGCAGTCTGGGCACTGGAAGTCTGATTGTCCTCTCATCAAAGGTACGAAATTTTCCTTAGTCACCGAAACATTATCAGTGGTGATATCTACCAGCACCTGGTGTGTAGATACGGGGGCCACTGATCATGTCTGCAATTCATTGCAGGGGTTCCAGGAAACCCGGAGACTTAGAGAGGGAGAGATTGTGGTCTACATGGGCAATGCTGCGAAGGTGGCGGCTGTTGCAGTGGGAGACGTTCACTTACGCTTTAGTAGTGATAGGGTTTTAGTTTTACAAAATTGTCTTTATGTACCAAACTTTAGAAAGAATTTGATTTCGGTTTCTAAACTAATTTTGAATGGATATTCTGTTTCTTTTGATCACTCCGTGGTCATAAGAAGAAATAGTGAAATTATCTGTTCTGGTACATTGGTAGACGATTTGTATGTACTAAATTCTGAGTCTAACACGATGCAACTAACCGAGAGTAATAACACATCCACGAGCACCAATAAGATAAAGGAACCTTCTAAGATGAATCAATTATACTTGTGGCATCTAAGGCTAGGTCATATAAACTCAAATAAGCTTCAAAGGTTGAAAGTTGATGGTTTAATCAGCGATGTTGAAGGAGAGGACCTTCCAACCTGCGAATCCTGTTTGGAGGGTAAAATGACCAAGCGTCCTTTTTCTGGTAAAGGACGTAGAGCTGAACAAGTATTGGATTTGATTCACTCTGATGTATGCGGACCTATGTCTACTCAGGCAAGGGGAGGGTACGAGTATTTCATCACTTTCACTGATGATTACTCAAGATATGGATATATATACCTGATGCGCCGCAAGAGCGAATCTTTTGACAAGTTCAAAGAATTCAAGGCTCTTGTGGAGAACCTTCGTGGTAAATCCATAAAATGACTGCGATCTGATCGCGGGGGCGAGTACCTGTCTGGAGAATTCAAGGCATACTTGGCAGAGAATGGGATTGAATCCCAACTGACTTCACCATATACTCCCCAGCAGAATGGTGTGTCAGAAAGAAGGAATAAGACTCTTATGGAGATGGTACGTTCTATGATGAGTTACTCGGACTTACCTGTTATGTTCTGGGGACATGCCTTGGAAACAGCAGCGTATATTTTGAACAGGGTTCCAACCAAAACGGTACCGACTACACCCATGGAATTGTGGAGTGGGCGCAAGCCTAACTTGAAACACATTCGGATCTGGGGATGTCCAGCACATGTGTTGAGACAAGGGGCCGATAAGTTAGAACCGAGATCAGAATTATGGCTGTTTGTAGGATACCCGAAAGGAACTAAAGGTGGCATGTTCTATAGTCCTACGGACCAGAAGATCGTTATAAGTACTAACGCTCGGTTCTTAGAGGAAGACTATGTCATGGACCACAAGCCCAAAAGTGACATAATACTTGATGAGATGAGAGGTAACGAGAAAGACTTAGATACAGCCGAACCGAGTAGTGATACACCACTAGAACCTGCACCTACTATTACTATTAATACACCGGAACGCCGTCGTAGTGGGAGGGTTGTTAAACAACCAGAAAGGTGGATTGGACTGGGTGAGTCTTCGGACTCTGGACCTGGAGTTCATGAAATCGATCCCTGGACCTATGATGAGGCGGTACAAGATATAGATGCGCCTTCTTGGAAGAAAGCAATGAAATCCGAAATTGAATCTATGGAATCTAATAAAGTATGGGATCTTGTAGAACCACCAAACGGCGTAAAGCCAATTGGGTGTAAATGGGTCTACAAGAGAAAGAGAGGATCTGACGGAAAGGTTGAGACCTTTAAAGCTCGGCTTGTTGTGAAAGGCTATACTCAGAAAGAGGGAATCGATTATGAGGAGACCTTTTCGCCGGTAGCCAAGATAAAGTCGATCCGGATTCTCTTATCCATAGCAGCTCATATGGACTATGAGGTGTGGTAAATGGATGTCAAGACAGCTTTCCTAAATGGAAGTCTTGACGAGACGATTTATATGAAACAACCAGAAGGTTTCATTGCTAAGGGGCGAGATCATCTAATGTGCAAGCTTAATCGATCCATTTATGGATTGAAACAAGCCTCGAGATCGTGGAACCTGCGGTTTGATGAAGTAGTCCAATCTTTTGGATTCATTCAAAGCATGGACGAATCGTGTGTGTATTGGAAACGTGATGGAAAGAAGGTGGTGTTTCTCGTGCTTTATGTAGACGACATTCTCCTCATTGGCAACAGTGTGAAAATGTTATCAGATATAAAGGATTGGTTGTCTAGACAACTCGATATGAAATATTTGGGAGAAGTTGGACATGTTCTAGGGATCAAGGTTATAAGGGATCGCCGGAATAGAACATTGTACCTTTCCCAGCAATCTTACATAGACACGATTCTGGCTCGTTTTAACATGCAAGATTCCAAGAAGGGTAAACTACCCTTCAGTAAAGGAACTTATCTTTCTAAGGAGATGTGTCCTCGGACACAGAAGGAGAAAGATGAAATGAAAGCAGTTCCCTACGCTTCGGCTGTGGGAAGCTTGATGTATGCGATGTTATGCACGAGGCCTGATATCTGCTATGCAGTTGGCATAGTAGCGAGATATCAGAGTAATCCTGGAAAGGCTCATTGGACTGCCGTAAAGAGCATTTTCAAGTATTTGCGAAATACTAAGGATTATGTTCTAAGTTACGGGGCAGATAATCTGATTCCTTTGGGTTACACGGATTCGGATTTCCAAGCTGATAAGGACCGGCGTAAGTCGACATCAGGCTATGTGTACACTTTGGGAGGTGGAGCCGTATCATGGAAGAGTGTTAAGCAAAAGTGCATTTCAGACTCTACCATGGAAGCTGAATCTGTTGCAGCCTCAGAGGCAGCGAAAGAGTCAGTTTGGTTCCTTAATTTCCTCCAGGACATAGATGTGATTCCGAGTTTGCCCAAAGCTATGAAAATTTATTGTGATAATAGCGGTGCAGTGGCAAACAGTAAGGAACCACGGTCCCATAGTGCTACGAAACACATAGAGCGCAAGTACCACCTGATTCGAGACATCGTCAGGAGAGGCGATGCGATAGTCACCAAGATAGCTTCGGAGGACAACCTAGCGGACCCTTTCACCAATATACTTCCTAAGGAAGTATATTTCAAGCACTTGGAGGGTTTGGGAGTCAGAAGTTTGGAAGATAAGACTAGACCTTAGTATAAGTGGGAGATTGTTGGAGTAATATACTTAATGTCTAGATTTGAGTATTCTGAACTCCTTGTGCACTTTCATTTACCTATTAATAATGAACATTCATTTGCTTTTAATTATTGTTAATTAAATATATGCAAATTATAGTCCTGGATTATATACGTTGTAGTTAGTATGGTGTGCGTGTTGGAAATCAATATCCCGGGGTATCAAAAATTGCGGAACCGATAACCCCGACCGAAATCCCATCGCCGGAAACCGATCACGAACGCCACGAAGAACCGGGCTCGACAAGAGCATCGCCGCGGGATGAACCCGCGGCTAAACCCTAGCCGAGCCCCACCGTGGGGCTCGCGATCGAAACCGATCGTGTGGGGCTGCCTGGCAGCCCCCGGCGGTGAGTCCGGCGACTCACCGCCACCACCGACCGGGGAGGGGGCGCCCAGCCGCGGCGTAAGCCCGCGGCAGCCCACAGCGATCGACCCTAGGTCGATCGCTCGCCCTGGCGTCCAGCCGGGGCTCCCCTCCCGTGATCGCTACCGGCGATCGATGCCCTAGGGCTCGATCGACACCCCTCGGCTCCCAGCCGAGGGTCCTTTGAACGTTCGTCGGGGATCTCGAATCCCCGTCCCCGAAGTTCGTCGTTTTCCCGGATCGTGTGTTCATGTACGTATTACAATTAAATCACATAAAATCACACAAGGAGTTTTATGATCATACCTTTTGATTCGTTGTGCGGAGAAACGGAATCAATTGAAGACCTTTGAATCTTCCCACGTATTCATTGCACTAAATTGAACGTCGGGTGGGCGACGATCCTCCAAGCTTATGGATCCTCTTCTCTCTCTCTACTTTCTCTCTCTAGAAGAATTATGATCTTCAAGTTATGAGAATAGAGAAGACCATATAGTGCTTTTATAGGCTACGTAGGGGATCTAAAGGAGGTGGAATATTGGGCTTCCAATATTAAAGATTAAATTGAGCCCAAGCCCAAATCTATTAATCCTCTATTAATATTAATTAATTTATTTTCCACTATATAAATTAATTGCACTCCCAATATTAAACCATATTATATCAAATAATATTTCTCCGGTAGTATTATTTATTCCGTGTATTTAAGATTTAAATATCCATGAATAAAATTAATTTATTGCTAATTAATTTATTCATGTCTTGAATCCGAGATTAGTACCATTCAACCTTAATTATTGTGCGGAACGAATCCACTCATGAGGTTTACACAATAATTCCTTATGAACTCATCTCTGGGATATTATCAACCCTTACGGGATACACTTCCCCGTCAAGTATTCACGACATGTCATATATAAAATATAGTGACCCAACTTTACCGGTAATTAACCCAATAAATAAATCGGTCAATTCCTTTGGAAAATCAAAGTCACATATATTAAATATACACACCCGCAATAATTTCGGGGATTAAGAATAAAATACTCTGAGACTTGAATCGATTATCTAAGGCAATCCTAATCGATAAATCTCAAGCGATCCGCCCAATACACCAAGTGTACAAGTGTGATAAAATAATTAAGACAAATTATTTTCTCTCTCACACAACGACTATACCGATGGATTGGTCCGTGTCCATCTAGGTCGTGAGCAACTGTTTGATTAAATACGAGTGACTGATAGTATGATCTTCTGTGTGGGCCTGACACACCATACTAACTACAACGTATAAAATCCAGGACTATGATTTGCATATATTTAATTATCAATAATTAAATGCAAACAATTGTTTATTAATTTAATAGATTAAATGCTATGACCGAGAGTTTACTGCTACTTAAATCTAGACATTAAGTACATAACTCCAACAATCTCCCACTTGTACTAAGGCCTAGTCATTTCCTCCAAACTCCCGACTCCCATACTCATCACGTGCTTAAAGTGTACTTCCAAGAAGTACTATGTGAATGAGCAATCTAGGTCGCCGCTCTGAAGCTATCTTGGTGACTACTGTGTCGTCTCCCTTGACGATGACTCGTATCAGGTGGTACTTGCTCTATGTGTTATCATCACTTTTAGACTTATGACTTCTTCCGGTTTACTATGCACCGCTATGAAATAGCCTTTGGTGAACCAAGAGTCATATCCAAGTCTTAGAGGTTATCCCGGAACCTAACCAAAACTTCCGCTGCCTCTGAGACTGCTATTCGGTTTATGAGAGAGTCCGAAAAAAGCGTCATGCTTATCACTCTTTCATTTCAATGGTTCCACCTCTTTAAAAGTGAACACATAGCCTGATATCGACTTACACCGGTCCTTCTCTGATTTGAGATCTGAGAATATGTAATCCAAGAAGACTTCGTCTTGCTTAGTAATCCAGTACTTCGCAAGTACTATTACAACATCTGAAAATCTCTTGTCCAGATTACTTTGATATCCTGCCACTACGCAAACCGCATAGTTGATATCAGGTTCTTGTTTTTCAACATTTGCATTCATTAAGCTTTCCACACAAAGGTGTAGGAAACTGCTTTGTATCATCTATCTCTTTTATGTGTTCAAAACACATGACCTTAGATATATATATATATTCTGTCTCTGAAAGGCAACACCCTTTCTCAGAATTATGCATGTTAAAAAAAAACAATAATCGTATAAGATGTCTAGCAGAAGTACAATGTTCTTATCCCTAGATCATAAGATCTCAAGAACATGCTCTAACTTCTACTCAATCTTATATCTCGATTCATTTAGACAACCATCATTTTATAGTGACCCAACTTTACCGGTAATTAACCCAATAAATAAATCGGTTAATTCCTTTGGAAAATCAAAGTCACATATATTAAATATACACACCCGCAATAATATCGGGGATTAAGAATAAAATACTCTGAGACTTGAATCGATTATCTAAGGCAATCCTAATCGATAAATCTCAAGTGATCCGCCCAATACACCAAGTGTACAAGTGTGATAAAATAATTAAGACAAATTATTTTCTCTCTCACACAACGACTATACCGATGGATTGGTCCGTGTCCATCTAGGTCGTGAGCAACTGTTTGATTAAATACGAGTGACTGATAGTATGATCTTCTATGTGGGCCCGACACACCATACTTACTACAACGTATAAAATCCAGGACTATGATTTGCATATATTTAATTATCAATAATTAAATGCAAACAATTGTTTATTAATTTAATAGATTAAATGCTATGACCGGGAGTTTACCGTTACTTAAATCTAGACATTAAGTACATAACTCCAACAGTGCGGGCCCACACAGAAGATCATACTATCGGTTACTCGTATTTAATCAAACAGTTGCTCACGACCTAGATGGACACGGACCAATCCATCGGTATAGTCGTTGTGTGAGAGAGAAAATAATCTGTCTTGATTATTTTATCACACTTGTACACTTGGTGTATTGAGCGGATCGATTGAGACTTATCAACTAGGATTGCTCTGTGATAATTGATTTAAGACTCAGTGTATTTTATTCTTAATCCCCGATACAATTGCGGGTGTGTATATTTAATATAAGTGACTTTGATTTTCCAAAGGAATTGACCGGTTTAATTATTGGGTCAATTACCGGTTAAGTTGGATCACTGTATTTTATATATGGCATGCCGTGAATTCTTGACGGGACAGTGTATCCCGGAAGGGTTGATAATATCCCCGAGATGAGCTCATAAGGATTTATTATGTAAACCTCGCGAGTGGATTTGTTCCCGCATAATAAATAAGGTTGAGTGGTACTAGTCTCGGATAAAAGAGATGAATAAATTTATTAAGCAATAAATAAATTTTATTCATGGATATTTAAATCTTAAATACACGGAATAAATAAATACTACCGGAGAAATATTATTGGATATAATATGGTTTAATATTGGGAGTGCAATTAATTTATATAGTGGAAAATAAATTAATTAATATTAATGGGATTAATAGATTTGGGCTTGGGCTCAATTTAATCATTAATATTGGAAGCCCAATATTCCACCTCCTTTAGATCCCCTACGTAGCCTATAAAAGCACTACATGGTCTTCTCTATTCTCATAAGTTGAAGATCATAATTCTTCTAGAGAGAGAAAGTAGAGAGAGAAGGAGATCCATAAGCTTGGAGGATCGTCGCCCACCCGACGTTCAAGCTAGTGCAAGGAATACGTGGGAAGATTCAAAGGTCATCTTGATTTCGTTTCTCCGAACAACGAATCGAAGGTATAAAATCTAAACGCCCTTGATTTTATTTGATTTGGATTATCGTGAAATACCTGTTGGAGTAGTATACTTAATGTCTAGATTTGAGTATTCTGAACTCCTTGTGCACTTTCATTTACCTATTAATAATAAACATTCATTTGCTTTTAATTATTGCTAATTAAATATATGCAAATTATAGTCCTGGATTTTATACGTTGTAGTTAGTATGGTGTGTCGGGCCCACACAGAAGATCATACTATCGGTTACTCGTATTTAATCGAACAGTTGCTCACGACCTAGATGGACACGGACCAATCCATCGGTATAGTCGTTGTGTGAGAGAGAAAATAATTTGTCTTAATTATTTTATCACACTTGTACACTTGGTGTATTGACCGGATCGCTTGAGACTTATCAATTATGTTTGCTCTGTGATAATTGATTTAAGACTCAGTGTATTTTATTCTTAATCCCCGATACAATTGCGGGTGTGTATATTTAATATAAGTGACTTTGATTTTCCAAAGGAATTGACCGGTTTAATTATTAGGTCAATTACCGGTTAAGTTGGGTCACTATATTTTATATATGACATGCCGTGAATTCTTGACGGGACAGTGTATCCCAGAAGGGTTGATAATATCCCCGAGATGAGCTCATAAGGATTTATTATGTAAACCTCGCGAGTGGATTTGTTCCGTATAATAAATAAGGTTGAGTGGTACTAGTCTCAGATATAAGAGATGAATAAATTTATTAAGCAATAAATAAATTTTATTCATGGATATTTGAATCTTAAATACACGGAATAAATAATACTACCGGAGAAATATTATTGGATATAATATGGTTTAATATTGTTGGAGTTGTGTACTTAATGTCTAGATTTAAGTAACGATAAACTCCCGGTCATAGCATTTAATCTATTAAATTAATAAACAATCGTTTGCTTTTAATTATTATTAATTAAATATATGCAAATCATAGTCCTAGATTTTATACGTTGTAGTTAGTATGGTGTGTCGGGCCCACACAGAAGATCATACTATCGGTTACTCGTATTTAATCAAACAGTGGCTCACGACCTAGATGGACCCGGACCAATCCATCGGTATAGTCGTTGTGTGAGAGAGAAAATAATTTGTCTTAATTATTTTATCACACTTGTACACTTGGTGTATTGAGCGGATCGTTGAGATTCATCGATTAGGATTGCCGGCGATAATTGATTCGAGTCTCAGTGTATTTTATTCTTAATCCCCGATATTATTGCGGGTGTGTATATTTAATATAAGTGACTTTGATTTACCAAAGGAATTAACCGATTTAATTATTGGGTTAATTACCGGTTAAGTTGGGTCACTATATTTCATATATGGCATGCCGTGAATAATTGACCGGACAGTGTATCCCGGAAGGGTTGATAATATCCCCGAGATGAGTTCATAAGGAATTATTGTGTAAACCTCATGAGTGGATTCGTTCCGCACAATAATTAAGGTTGAATGGTACTAGTCTCGGATTAAAGAGATAAATAAATTAATTAGCAATAAATTAATTTTATTCATGGATATTTAAATCTTAAATACACGGAATAAATAATACTACCGGAGAAATATTATTTGATATAATATGGTTTAATATTGGGAGTGCAATTAATTTATATAGTGGAAAATAAATTAATTAATATTGATAAGGATTAATGGACTTGGGCAGTGGGATCAATTTAATCTTCAATATTGGAAGCCCAATATTCCACCTCCTTTAGATCCCCTACGTAGCCTATAAAAGCACTACATGGCCTTCATAAATATAAGACAAGATTATCATACTTGATATTCTAGAGAGTTGAAGGAGATCCATAGGAGTTCGATAGATCGTCGCCCACCCGACGTTCGAACGGAGTGCAAGGAATACGTGGGAAGATCCAAAAGGTCTTCAACTTGATTTCGTTTCTCCGCACAACGAATCAAAGGTATGATCATAAAACTCCTTGTGTGATTTTATGTTCAATTAAATTGTGATACATGCATGAACACACGATCCGGAAAAACGACGAACCTCGGGGACGGGGATTCGAGATCCCCGGCGAGGATCGAAGGTGGCGGTCGAACCCTAGGGTTCGGACCGCCGCGACGCGCGACAAGGGGAAGCCCCGGCTGGACGCCGGGGCATTCGATCGACTTCGGTCGATCGCCGGGGATGCCGCGGCGGATCCCCCCGGCCACCTCGTCGGCGTCGCGTCGCAAGGGAGCCCTCGGCTGGAGCCGAGGGGCGATCGAGCCCGTGAGCTCGATCGCGGGGGGCTGCTACGAGCAGCCCCGGGGATGCCGTGAGGCATCCCAGCAATCATCCGCGAGATGATCGCGAGCCCCGTGCGGGGGCTCGGCTGGGCATCACGGGCGGACCGTGGTGGTGCTCGGTCGAGCTCCGGCTCGTACGGTGGTTCGTGATCGGATCTCCGGCGATCGAGGATTTCGGTCGGGTTATTATTTTCCGCAAATTTTAATAGCCCGGGATATCGATTTCCAGCAATTGGTATCAGAGCGTTTGGTTTCGTGTTCATGTATGTATTCAATTGTGTTCTACCTTGCAGGGATTCCGACTATCATGGGTTAAATTAATCGTTAATTATTCGTTTAATTAATTGCTATTTAATTTTGCCATGATTATTCGTTATTAAACTCTCGGACATGTCGAGATTCGTTTTGTGTGGATGAATGCTTGTAATAGTAAAAATTCGGGGGTTGACCGAATTTAGATTTATTATTATTGTTCTATGTTTTCCGGAAAGTGTATAGGGTCGATTTCATGTATAGAATCGATACCGGAATTGTAAATTTATTTCTTGTAATTTATTTACGTTGGATCGATGCCGAGACGACCGCCGGAGAACTCGTGTGACGAAGAAGACGAAGAGGACGAAAAACCGGGGGGTCGATCATCCCCATGATCGATCCCCATGAGGATCGATCGACCCCACGCAAAGGGGCTGCCCGCTAGGGTTTCCGGCCACGCCGGCCACCGGTGGTGGTGGCGCGTGGCTAGGGGGCGGCGGCGGTGGTGCCCGGCGATGGTGGTGGTCGACGGTTGGGGTGGTGTGGGGATCCCCAACCCATGCTACTCCTACCTAGATTCTACTTACCTAATTGATTCGGTTTTCCTAATTGAGTTTTCCTTTTTTTTTTGGGAATTCTCATGGATTAGGAAAAGAATTAATTGAAATTAATTTTATTCCTTATTCTATTATGGAAGTCTTCTAGAGTATTCCGAGTTCTACTTGGAATAGGATCCTAGAGATTTAATAGAATTGGAAAGGAATAAAAGTCAATTTAGGATTGATTTATTTCCTAATTGATTATTCCTATTTTATGGGAATTTTCATAGAAATGGAAATTAATTAATCTTGTAAAGTAGAAGAGTCCTAATTTATTTTATTTCCTTATTCTATTATAGAAGTCTTCTAGAATATTCCAAGTTTACTTGGATAGATTATTCTAAGAGATTTAATAGAATTAGATAGGAAAATAAATAAACAAAAATATTAATAATATTTAATTTTATTTTTGATTTATTCGATTGACTTAATTTTCGAATTGAGTATCTTTTGGATTTATTAAAAATAAATAGATTTAAATATTGGGATTAATAATCTCGTCACATGGAGCATTCAAGAACGAAGACTGAAGACTAGAAGACGCATACGGAGATGGAATAAAGCCATGATAGTCGGAAAATAATTTTCTAGCTTATTTTGACTATGTGCTATGTGCTTTATTGCTTGTATGCATGCTTATGTGTTTAATTATGCATTAGATAGCGTATCCCTTTGTTATAAAAAGCTAAGTGGGAGAGGGGATGGAAACATTCCCATGGTCTCCATTACTGTTCTCTTGGTGACATTTATGAACTTTCGAAGTTCATATAGATATGTCATTGGAGGAGAATTCTTGTAATTCCTTTTACAAGAAACATTGATTAAGTTTATCAAACAATGCCTAATTTGTCTTTCTGAAACTGACTTCAAGTCGACTCATTCTCACCCCGGGGAGTGGAATGGAGCCAAAGCCACTTGGTCATGTGGATGACACAAATTAGAGACCTTCGTACCATTCTTTGAAAGATGGATCGATTGTCTGCTCGGCTCCCTCATTTATGAGAGATAGGGTTGTTCGCATGGTGAATCACTGGTTAGAAACTTCGAGTTTCACTTATGATTCTCCGCGTCTTGATTTACAAAATCGAATGCTTCAAGTAATAGGGAGTCAACTATAAAAGTCTTTTGGTGTAGTAAACGTCCACACGAACGTGGCTTGCTACGCTGAATGGGATTTTTGGAAATAGTTGATGTAGACAGTTATAGGGAATTGTGAAGGATTGTGAGTTATCGTAAACGTCCACACTAACGTGGCTTGCGGTGACGTAGCGATTTCAAATGATTCACCTTAGTACTGAGTAATGGTTTACACTTAGGTACGCTTTATAGTATTCTTCCCAACGAAGTAACGCTATAATGATGTACGACCAAAGCAAATCTAATTGCTAAATCATTTGGGTGGGTAAACGTCCACACGAACGTGGCTTGCCTTACCTGATGGGATTTTAGATGTGATTAGTGATTTAATGATATTATTTGAGGGAGATAATATCGGATATTAAATTGATTGTTTGTTTAAATGTGCTTATAGGTTTAGAGAATAGCTATGAACCCACTTTCTATGATACTCAAGGAATTCAACGCACTAGTTCCATACTGTGTTGGATGGAATAAAGAGTTAGACATTTCCCAGACTGTTGCTGAGTACAATTTAGTACTCAGTGAACTTTGTCCTCCTGAACCAACATGTGTCTCAACTATTGAGGAAATGGCTGATTTTGAGAAGTGGAATAGTGCTTTTGCATTAACCACCAATCATGACATCATGCTGAAACTCAAGCTTATGTTTAGAGACAACGAGAAGGTTAGAAAAGAGGCGATGAGGATACTCATAAAGGTCAGTCGCTTTGAGGAAACGCTTGAACACGTTTTCGAGATGCTGGACCTTTTGGATGAGTTGAGACAATCGCAAGCTCTTATGGCCAAAGCCAAAGGTTTCGAACCTAAGGGCATAGACCAAGGAATGGAGAAGCAGACAAAGAGGCCCTGTAGTCCTGCACTTGGACCACGGAATAGGGTGAGAAAGCCTTCGGGCAGTCATTCTCAAAGAAAGTTGTCTGGGGACTGGAAGTCTTTATTTTCTCCTGGAGAAGGTATGAGATTCTCTCCTTAGTCTTTGAAACATAGTCAGCTGGTTTATCTACCAGAACCTGGTTGGTAGATATAGATCCACTGACGGTATGTATGCATTTAAAATGCAGGGACACCAGGGAACCCAAAGACTTGGAAATGGAGGAATAGTCAAGGCAAAGCTGTGGAGGAGGCAGCCGTTGCGGTGGAAGACATTTATCTGCTTTAGTAGTTAAATAGGATTTCATTTTAATATTATTGCATTATGTACCCTTTATTTTAGAAAGAACGTTTTGTTCTGGATTTCTATTATTTATGAATGGATATTTTATTTCTTTAATCATTGGATGACTTTGATAAGAAATAATGGGATTATCTATTCTGGTGCATTAGATAGCAATATGTGAATGATGAATCCTTAGTCTACCACGATGCAACGAACCGTTCTATAACTTGTTTTACATGTTAGATATTTCTTTATTAATCATTATACTTGTGAATTCTTATACTTAGTAGTATTTTCGAATAAGATTCAAATGGTCGAAATTGATTTAATCAATTATAGTTGAAGGAATGGACCTTCTGACCTAAGGATTAAATTTGGAAGATAATACGTCTAAGCAAACCTTTCTTGATAAAGGATAGAATTCAGACAAGTACTGGGAATGATTAGATATGCAGACATATGTGTGAATTAGAAAGGTACGAGTAATTCTCTCAAGAATACTCGGTAATGGATTAGAATACTTAATGTGCCATAAAAGCAAAGTGTTTTGACTAGTCAATGGACACAAAACTATTATGGGGAACCATCAAAGTATATCCATTAGGAGCCTGCGACTCGGTCGCGTAGGCCATCACTTATCTAAGTAAACACATAGCATAATCAAAGATTGGGATTCAATCCCAAAGGGCCGCACCATACACTTACGTGTAGAGATGGTGCGTTGTAAATAAGAAATGGAGATCTAATAGAAAAAGAACAAGTTGTTCGGAACCACCTATGTTCTATGTGTTGGGGATCGTGCATGTATACGCAGCGGAAAACAAAAATTTTATGAAAAACCGTTTTTCATTAATGTAAACATTTTACATTATATTTATTTTATTTTATTGAAAATCATATTTTCAATATTACATGCATTAATTGATTTAATTCAAATCTATTAGAATCAATAATTCACCATTTAATTTAATTATCAAATAATTAAATATTTAATTCATGCATCCCATACTACACAAATTAAATCTAGCGCAATTATATTTATCATATAAATTAATTACTTCTAGCGCAACTATATTAATCATATTAATATATTACTTGTAGCGCAATTATATTAATCATATTAATATATTACAATTAATTATGAAGACATAATTAATTTGCGTCAAATTGAAAATTAACATAATTTTATTATTTAATTCTAATCAACTTGAGTTTATGTAAACATCCGCACATAATTAATTTGAATGACAATTAACATAATCATATTATTTAATTCTAATCAACTTGAATTGTGCAATTAAATTAATCAAATTAATTAATTACACATATATAATTAATTACGTAAACATGTGCACATAATCAGTTTGCGTCGAAT